>CM037073.1:100924193-102186246 GCA_020882685.1 Aphelinus atriplicis
CGCAGCCGTTTTCCAACGTGCTTTCACCGCGACTCGGTCGGGGATGAATAACCCTCGCGCGGTGTCTCTTCCCCGCAGCCCCGGATTTTCTTTTTTTGCCACGGTATTTTTGCCGAGTATTTTTACCTCTCTGGCAACGACGTGGTAAACAAAATCGGAGCTGAATCATCGCGCGAGAAGCTTGGCGATGATAAAGTTTTCGCCATTTTTCACCAACGCTCGTTTTACTCCCGTCGGGAAAGTGGGGGAAGGAAGGCTATAGGGGATGCGAGTAATGCTTGATTTCGACTCGAGCCGACTCTTTTCGCAATGGTGAATAGTTGAGAATTCATGAGTGTAAAAATTGCATTACTGATGAATAATGGTGAATGATATTCGATATTTTGATCGATACCTAATTTTCGAGAAACTCGCTATTTCGTAGAGCGGATTTATATTCTACGACTAAATATATCACCGTCGAATCAACTAAAATAATAATTATTAATTACCCATAGTTGAAAATTACTATTCGATAGCAAATATATTCGTCATTCCTGATATTTTCAATGACGAACAGTAAATACTCTACTATAACTAGTAATTTTCCACTATCTTCAATTCGTAAAGTGTGACGGACGGGCTACTAGCCGGATAGCGTGCG
Organism: Aphelinus atriplicis; assembly: GCA_020882685.1. NCBI lineage: Eukaryota > Metazoa > Arthropoda > Insecta > Hymenoptera > Aphelinidae > Aphelinus > Aphelinus atriplicis. The sequence continues at coordinate 100,924,837 of CM037073.1, forward strand.
AATAACATTTCGTACAATACAGGACAATAAATCATATCGTCCCAATTACGCAGTGGCAGTGTCGGATTTGGAGCACGTAATCGTCTTACTTGTCCATCGGCGACTCCTCCCCGACAATCCGACACTGGCCAAGTATAGTGTCTCACCCGACCATATGTATACAACTCACGCCACACAACAAAGGGCCGATCCCAAATTGCCGGGCATTATTCCGGTGGACTGGGGCGGGAAAACGTCGCGTGTCCTTCGACTCGCTCAAGTTCAAGGGCTCTTTGCTTTGTCCATTGTGTGTCTTGGCGTTGCGTCACGCGGAAACGCGATACACATACCCGGGGATTGATCCGCGGCTGATGCTCTCCCGCGTGTCAGCTGCTGCTCGCGCGCGTTCACCTAACGGCACACGGCCGCGCGAAAAATTATTCAGCGCGTGCGATGCATCTTCCCCTCTCTCTAGAGCGCGAGTGTGTGCAGTGGACGCGAGCGAGAGACATTGGGTTACGGGACTTTTTTCACCCAGTCTGGAACCTGTGGATTATTATAGCCGCATAGGAAACCACGCGTATCCAGGTTGTATTAGAAAAAAAATGGTTGAAGGATTGTTTTTTATAAGTCTGCTTGTATGCAAACAAACAACGAATGTGTCTTGGAAGTCCCTCTCGGACAATCGTGAGTTTTGTATTCATCAATTACAATACAAGTAAGTCATTTACGAGGAGGAACTTCCGGGAGATGATCGAGTGTTGAAAATTACTTCCTTCTTTTAAGTCGTTCGCGTGGAAGCGTGTTTTTGAAAAACATTTTTTTCTTATTGAGACCGAAAAGAACGAGGATAGTTACTGGAAGGTTATATCGACCGTGAATAAAAAATCGTGGATTAGCGTGAAATTAATGAAAAGAGACAGCGAAAAACTAATGAAACGAGAGTCCATAAATTTTGGAAGAACCATAAGATGATGCCCACGAGGAGGTGCATACAAATGAAGAAATCCCTAATTTCATCGAGGAAAAACCGTCGACAAAGTTAGAGGAGTCAAAATCAGTTCGGACGAATCTACATAAGAACCTCGGATATCGCGGTTGATAAGATCAATCAGGATAATCATCCACGCGAGCGCGACCGACTGCGATCTCGAGTCCGGTAGTATCGGATTGAAATTATTCCGGAGACAAGTAGCGAGCGAGACACGGTCACCTGTGGCCGAAGGTCACCACCGACAATTGTTCCACGCGCTCAATTATTTTCGAAAGATTCGCGTCGTGGCCGCTCACATTGTCTTGGCTCTATTTATCTCCCCCTCGCCCCGAGCCTCGAGCGTAAAAATTCTTATCCGCTCCCAGTCAACGTGGCAATTAGCTGAGATCGCGCTATATGCCCCTGGCGCGTACCGCGGAAATATTAGCCGAGTTATTAGCGAAACGCGCACGGCTGTCATTGTTGCTGCGCCCGTTTGTCAAGTCGCGAGTTGCACAATCGCGCGGCCTCGTTAAGAATCGTGTATATCCCTTCGCTCAGCCGACGGGGGGCAAAACTCGGCGATCGGTACACGCACTTGCAACTCGATTTCCATGGGGGCAGGGAAAGAGGGTCGATCGTTGCGGGTATCTGGAAGGGATTGAGATTTTTCTCAATACCCCCGGTGAATATAATTCGATACACGAAAAACCAAACGTTGTTTTGGGTAACTTATCAATAAAATTTCATTATTCTTATTCATAGTCTTGTGATTTTTACTAAAGATTTTTACTAACGATTTTTACTAATGAATTTCTACTAATGATTAATAGTTTTTGACTGACGAACCACAAATAATACTCGATTGAATTTCACTCTTGTTTTTTCCTAATACACGAAGTAGCAACTTATCAGTGGTAATGAACTATTTGACAGTAGAAACAAAAATGTCGCTCTCCAAAATAGTAAATATATTCTACTGTATTTTACCGATTATTACTCATAAGTCATACAGTTATTTTCACAAAATAAGATTAGTTTTCAACGATTTCCAATTTACAAAGTATCCGTACGTTTCTTGGCGCGCACCAGCGGCTGTGCCAATTCCTATGGTAATACCTACGGCCTATACATGCCGTCCCGTTAAAATCTGCGTTAGCGCCACCTGCCGAACTCCAATTCGTTTTTCGGCTATCGTTGCGCGCGCGCGAGACTGAGAAGCGCGTGTGCGCCTCAAGAGCGTTGGATAACTTTCTTCTTTCTAATTGTAGAAAGTCCAGATTGAATAATATCGCTGCGCCGGCGAGTACAAGACACAATGATTATATATACTTACTATATTTCTCCTTCTCCCCTATTGTGTTTCGAGGGGGTTTCTCGAGTCCGGGCATTATTGACTCTGTCAGCGCACGGACGTCTCTCGTACGTTTCGATAATTGTTCGCCACACACGGTTCGATGCGCTCGGGCGTTCCACGCAGCGGAGGATCTTCACAGCATCGATCCATTCGAATTCGATGATCATATGACTTTTCGCTGCAACACATTTTCTCGGCGAACGTTCGCTTCGTTATTTTCTCGTACGGAAAAATGTTCAATGAGATATCACTGCGAAACAGTGTTTTTTTTTACATGCCCGAATGGTCAGACTACAATCTCGAGGCGCGTGCGATGCCGCGTAAGAAACGTACGTTTGTACTCTTTAGATCAGAAATAGTTGTAAGTTACTATCCGACAGTGCGGGATATTCACTATTCATTAGTGAAAAATTTGGATAACTAATATGAACTGTGAATATTTGCTTCATTATATAGTGTACTTTTTGCTTTCTCAGTACCGACAGTTGACGATTTGATACACGAAATATTAGTTTTGAAAATTCAACTATTTATCAGTACAAACAAAAATTTACTCTCCAAATCAATGAATATTTTACTACTTTTCCATTCACGAATAGAAGTCATCAACTATTTAATAGTGGATATTCACTATTCGTTTGTAAAAAACCGCTGCCAAGTGCCTCAGCAGTATGCTTTCTCAAAGTATTGCAATTGAACCTCAATTTGCATTAATCACCACTCTTTGAGAAAGCAAAATGAACCTCTAACTTATTTCCTCCACTCCATAGTAACGGTTGCTATGGTAAATATCCGAGCTTCGGTGTTCTTACTTCTTAGTCGTCAACAGTTCCGAAAATGGACCTCTAACTGACTTTTCCCACTCCATAGTAACGGTTGCTAAGGACGTAAACAACGGTTGCTATGGTAAATATCGGAGCTTCGACGTTATTACTTCTTAGTCATCAACAGTTCCGAAAATGGACCTCCAACTGACTTTTCCCACTCCATAGTAACGGTTGCTAAGGACGTAAACAATGGTTGCTATGGTAAATGTCGGAGCTTCGATGTTCTTACTTCTTAGTCATCAACAGTTCCGAAAATGGACCTCCAACAGACTTTTCCCACTCCATAGTAACGGTTGCTAAGGACGTAAACAATGGTTGCTATGGTAAATGTCGGAGCTTCGACGTTATTACTTCTTAGTCATCAACAGTTCCGAAAATGGACCTCCAACTGACTTTTCCCACTCCATAGTAACGGTTGCTAAGGACGTAAACAATGGTTGCTATGGTAAATGTCGGAGCTTCGATGTTCTTACTTCTTAGTCATCAACAGTTCCGAAAATGGACCTCCAACAGACTTTTCCCACTCCATAGTAACGGTTGCTAAGGACGTAAACAATGGTTGCTATGGTAAATGTCGGAGCTTCGACGTTATTACTTCTTAGTCATCAACAGTTCCGAAAATGGACCTCCAACTGACTTTTCCCACTCCATAGTAACGGTTGCTAAGGACGTAAACAATGGTTGCTATGGTAAATGTCGGAGCTTCGATGTTCTTACTTCTTAGTCATCAACAGTTCCAAAAATGAACCTCCAACTGACTTTTCCATTCCCTAGTTACGGTTGCAAGGATATAAACAACGGTTGCTAAAGACATCAACAATGGTTTCTACGGGAAATCTCTCTTTGATTCTTATAGAATCCCATAAATATACGAACCCAAATGATCATTTATCATGAATTATATGGGAACTTATCAAAAACACGATAGCAACGGTTGCCATGGAAATAAACAACGGATGCTGCTAAACACGTTTACATCTTTCGGAGACCGACCTGTGTGCAAAATTTCAGGACGATCGGACTATTCCTTCCAAAGTCATCGTACGACAAAAAAAAAGTCAGTCTGAAGCTGAATTTTGTATCTCCATAGCAACGGTTGCTAAGAGAATAAACAATGGTTGTTCCAAAATGAATGTCTTATCGATTCTCATCGATCGTCGAAAAAATTGGAGACCCATCGTGCATTGATGATGATTTTTGAAGCTTTTATCAAAAACACGTTAGCAACGGTTGCTAAAGAAATAAACAACGGAATTGGCTGAAAATTGAACTCGACCGAGATTTTGCGGCGACTAACCTGTGTGCAAAATTTCAGGACGATCGGACAATTCCTTCGAGAGTTATCGTACGACAAAAAAAAGTGCACGTACGTACGTACGTACGTACGTACGTACGTACGTACGTACATACGTACGTACGTACGTACATACATACAGACATTTTCGGATTTCCATGTTTTTCGACCCGTAGATTACGAAAATCGAGGTCCCGAAGTCCGATTCGGTGGGTCGATTTTTACCCCGTTACAAAGCTTTCTCTTTGAGAAAGCAATATGACCTATATGTTGTACCTATAAGTTGCACTTGATAAATCGGCAAACTATTTTTCTCAATACAACATTGAAATATTCGTCACACGAGATAGGGATTCTGATCAATTCACCAGTGATATTTCACTGTTCACTAGTGGACAATAAATTCACTCCCCTAAATATAGTGAGTACTAGCAATTTGTCAACAAATATTCACTATCAAACAATGATCTTCAACTATCCTGCATAGTCAATTATTTTTCCCCAATATACCAATGGTGATTAATTCGACTTACGAAACAGTTACTCCGTTTGACGTGTCGGGTCATGCAATTTTCCCTCCCTTCGACTATTCCTCGAATTCATCAGAGAGCGGGGCCCGTCCGGATTCCTCGCGACACGATCGCTCGTCCGTCCTTGCCACAACCCAAAAAATACCACTCGAAAAAAAATCAGCCGCATTCCGTGTCCCGAAGGTGGGGGGGGGGCGGGCGGAAACGAGGCGAAAATGCGATGACGAGTATCTATACCGATAAGCCGGATATTTGACGTGAATCACGGGGACATCGTCGGTATAGGTTCAAGACAGTCCCTGGCACTTTTACCGCCGGCGGCCGGCCGGCACCGGAAGTACCCGGACGTTTTCTTTTTGTCCCCCTATATACATACACGTATACCTGGGCGCGCGGCGGCCGCGCACGACTCCCGCGGCCGAGCTGATATGATAAAGCGAGCTCGTGTCTCACGGCGGTCATCTCTCGAGAACCCAATATTCGCTTCTCTCTCTCTCTTTCTCCGAGAGAGCCACGTAGCCGCTCTCGAACGTATTATTCCTCCTGCTATGTCGTTCGCGAAAAGCTCGAGCGGCCGGGAAACGACACACGCGTGCGAGAGTGGGCGGCGGTGGCGACTCGTGCGCTCGCATACGCGATATGCTGTAAACGCGTTAACGTGCTTTTAATGACGCGTCACGCCCAGCACCGACGGAGGTGAGTGGTGTACGCGGCAACGAACGTGTCCTGACTGAATTCGCGCTCGACAGTGTGCAAACAGCGAAAAATGTTTCATCTCGCGTTTACAGAGGTGTGGGTATATCGATGGGTCGAAGAGATGCGCAATTTATTACTTTTTTATATATTTTACATACTCGGAACTGTATTGTGTAAATTTTGAAAGGTTGGAAACTACTATTCATCGGTAGGAATTGCATAACTGATGAATCATAATGAATTTTCACTCGTGGAGAATAGTGAAGAATATCCACTGTACGGAATAGTGGAAAAATCACCAAAACTACTGATTCGTGTATCAAAATTATTCCTTATTGGTAATTGAAGAAAAAAACATTACTATTCAATAGAAAGTCGTTGATGATAAAAATGAAATTTGCCAACAGCGTCGAAAAATGACTCAGGACTCTAGGTCCTGTGCCTCCTACGATCCTTCCAACAAACACAATCGGACAATTTCACATGAAATGTGTGTTTGGAAATTTTCTCAATCATCCACGACGATATCGTGAGTTCCCATATAATAGAGTAGAAGAATTTCTCACAATACCTGAGTTTTTTACGTGAAACACACAGAACATAGAAAACTAATTGGGTTGTATTTTTGTTATTTTGTTCCTCAATAAAATCAGTTATACAACTACAATGGATGTGACGCCGCATCATTACTACCGAAGTGTGACGTCTTGAGGATTTCCCCCCTCGCCTTAACTCGAATTTCGATTGGGTCGAAAAAACAGAATAATAAGAGAAATAAATTAACGGATCATTGTAGCGCAAATCAGTCGAGATATGTAAAATGAAACCGTGGCATCGTACCCGCATGATTCGGGCGATTTTCAGTCAACAATATCCACCGGTGGTTGTCTCGGTGGAGCATATACGAGAGCCGCGGATAGATATATAAACGTGTGTATCTCGAGTGGCCGGTGGGTAACGGTGCAGCAGCCGGGAGGTCGACTGTGTGTTTGTGTGTTGTGTGTACACTACCGATACAGCCGCCGCGCGCGCGCACCGACAGTTGCTCGATTCTTTTTACCCGCGCGCTCCTTTTTTCCCCCGGCCGCGATTAACTGGATAAGCCAGACGCGCGAATCTCAACTCGGTTCCGTTGCCGGAGCATAGCGGACCTATATAGCGTTCGCGCGGAATACGAGACACGTGTGCCCGCGTAATAATCGACCAACCGATAGATGTTTGGACACGGGTCAAATCCGCGTGCAACCAGAGACATAGCTTTTCCTCATTGTTGATAGGAGGTTCATTGTGACATCTCGTGAATACGGATGTCGTTTCATCCATAAAATCATCAGAAATGGTCGGCCAAGATCTCAGGCAAATCAACACGTTACGATAATTGACTGCAATAGCATGTGTTTGGTAAAAAAAAAAGCGATATGTCTTCTTTTCAAGTATTTATAAGCAGTCTGGAATGTGATTTTTCTACTTTGTAACGATAAAATTCTAGAAATTTTGAAACTTTATTTCGAGCCTCGAGAAGGGCGCCACATTGGCACGGCATCTAACGCTGAAGACTCGGTAACCAGTAAAATTTGGAAAATATCACCACTATTTTCGTATTACTTTCAAAATTGTCATCATAGACCCTGTCCCTGCGTTTCCGAAGAAAAAAAAACACAAACAGTATAATTGTCACGATACGATTTCTGTCCGTGGGGGAATAGGTATGTACATAAGTGTATACGCGTACGCGCTCGACCCCGGGACACCGAGAGCTATTGTTCGGTGAGGTGAACAAATCATCGATACATCACACGGGCGCCCGAGAGAAAATTACACAATTGTTCGGGCAATTCTCATGCTCGATCGAATAATTATAACTGCCACGTGGGTTAAGTGTGTGTTGAACAACGTAACGTCACGATCGCCACGTGGAGGATCCGTTACATCGCACGACCCCGCTCTCCCACACACGAGTGCCCCCCCCCCCGTGTGTGTGTTCCGGCATTGTTCGAACGCGCGAAGCGCCGCCTCAGCCGGAAGTCGCTTAGCCGCCCGGCTCGCATTGTTCCACGGATGATTTATCGCCGGCTGCTGTTGCTGCTGCTGCTGCTGCATTCTTCGGGTTGCAAAAATCTGCCACACTCACACGCCACGGCTCGGCCAGGGCAAAATCTATATACGTGTGTGTGTTGGCTCGACGCGATACTTCTCGTACACGCGAAAAACGCGATCTCTTAGAAATGTCGCGGTACATGGATCCTATTGTACGTTGATGAAGCGCGAAAAAGTAAAATTTATGTAGACTCGTGGTGTTCCGTATTTGATTTTGGTAAACATTTTTTGAAGTAATGATTTTCATCAAATTTTTCCGAGTTCCAGTACAAATTTACGCGTATTAAATTCTATAGTATCGCAATTTCGTTGTATCTCATCACTGTTTAATGTCGATGGCAATCCGATTGATTCAGGAAACGCTGAAACAATTGTTGAAGGCACCGATGTGACGTCATTTATATATCTGCATGAATCGAAAACACTGAATCGACATTCATACACCTTTTGAAAAAAAAAAGACAAATGCACACAAAAAAGCAGAGAGTAAAGGTTCGAACTATTGTAAAAGAGTGGTTTTAAGTGCTAGACGAGCGAGGAAGCGATCAAAAATCTTGTTTTAATGCTACCAACGTAACCCAACTACCACTGGTGCCCTGAGAGCACCGCGGGAATACGAAATATTACCGAGGAGTGCATTGGCTTGCCGTGCCGCATTGGCTGTACTCACCTCACTTTGTTGCAAATGAATATATAGAGATAAATTAATTGAAATCATCACATTCAGCGGAGCCCGACGATCCTCGTTATGTACTACGTTGAAGAGTAAATCGTTGGCTTTTCACTCGTACACTAATTACAGATGTAACGCAAATGATCGTGTAAACGTTTCATCACTCGAAAGTGTATCTGTTTAGAAACTTTCGCAAAAACAACTGGCCGCTAGGTATACACATCCAGACCGAAACGTTTCGCGGCAACACTCCTCCAGCGAGGCGTCGCGTATTTTCGCGACGGCGATTCGATTACAATCTGCATTTCAATTTCACCCGCGCACGGATCGTTCGGCCACAACCCCGATTATCATCTACCCAACGGAGATACCGATGAGAATTCGCGAAACGTGTGTCCCGCGCGAGAGAGAGACGAGAGCTCGGAAAATAAAGGCTCGCGCGGAAAATCGAGATCGCCCGGCTCCTGTGTGTGTATGTTGATTTCTCCCCGGCGGCGTTGAACGGCTTAGAAACTCGGCGCATGAAGTTGCTAGAGGGGGGGAAGAAAAAAATTACGAGCTAAACATTGATTTTTAGTGTCCTACTCATTTTGTTGCCACGTGTCAGTGTGTCGGGGCCGGTTTATCAGTGAAAACTCGTCTCGCTTTCACGCTCGATAATTTCGCGGCGAAGGCTATATGACAAAAAAATAAATACCAACGTCCTCCGAGCGGGAAAATCTATTTGCATCTTCCTCCCGAGATTCCTTGGCGTTATCAAAAGTCGAAAGTCGGGTTTTGGTATTTTTGGCGTGCAATACATGATAGGTGAGTTGTTCCATAAAATACGTTTCGGGGGCAGACTGGATCGATGAAAATTACAACGCATAAGTCGCTGCAGACGCTATTGTTGGCAATGGGTCACGCTATCGGTTGATGTAACCACTCGTTCGAGCGCCTTCGCATAAATATAATAAGACGAGAGGAAGACTGTCGCGTCATCTATTTCGAACTGCAGCATTTAGAGAAACAACGGAAAAACCAGCCCAAAATTATTTAAAAAATTACTGAAAAATTACCGCTCCAACGTAGCAGTGAACGTAGCGTCGCGAAAGCTGTTGAATAATGTTTGGAAAGAGGAGAAAAAGAGTACGTATATATGCCGATGAAACTCTCGAGAGCTGCTGCTGCTGCTGCTGCTGCTCTTTTGATTTTTTATACCCTCGCTCTCGCTGGCTCTCGTATCCCACGTGGTATGATTTATGTAAAGCGCCGTAGGCTCGACAACACTAATACCTGTTATCCGGATTTGCCTTTCGCTTTCGTCCCCTCACTCACAGCCCCGTCTTCGTTTTTTCCCCGATCCACTTTCAATTATTGTGACGATCGATATGTCGGCCTCGTTCGATAGATTTTCGAGTTTTTAAAAAGATCCATCCTGCTGTGCAATTTTTTGTATTTTCTGATATCTCATAGCCTCCACAATAACATATACTGAAATTTCAAAATTCCTTATAAAGTAGTTTTGGAATGACGCGGACTTTTGAAAAGCAGTTGTTGGCAAGTCATAAATCAGTAGCTGAAACTTTGAACGTGATCTTCTCAAAACAACATTTTTCAAATCCGCTGTGGCTCCAACTCAAACCAAAGTCATCAGATCGCGTTGGAATTTGTTTCAGCGTATCGTTGCGTTCTTTTGATTTAGTGAGAAATGTCAATTTGCCGCGAAGAAAACCTTTTCTAGTCAAAAGTTGACATTTTTGTTCATAATTAAAATATTTCTTCATTTTCTCGTTCAACAACTATTTTTTCGAAAATCACTGTGGATTTTTCGAAACATTTGATTCAGTATTCTTTTTCTTCACGGATTCCCACAAATCGCATTTTCTTTCAAACGGTCGCAGTTGCGACCTTCCAATCCTCCCTCGCAATCACACGACTCGAAAAGTCCTTTACGAATTATGTCACGGATCGCAATTTGGCTCGTAACGATCCGACCCGAGTGAAAATACATCCGCGCACTTCCTTTTTCGCCCCGGCTCTCCTGGCTTTCTCCCCGCGCGCTCGCGTTATACGTACGCAAGTGTTTGTGTTCGCGCCCGTGAAAAGCCGAGATGTGTAGAGTTGAAATTCAATCGCGCGCCGATTGATGCTCTTACGAGCCGCAAAGGATTTTGCAAGCGTTATATCGCGGGAGGTTTTATGTAACGGGGCAAATCAGCGAATCTGCCTTTTTTTCCTATCTTCTGAAAGGAATGCGCGTAATTTGAAATCGGAGGAAATGAGATTCTCGTTCGTCTTTGTGTTCTTTTTTTTCTTCGGAGCTTGAGTAACATTTTTTAGACGGGAGTTTTCAGGTGATTTTCCGTAATACGTACACCTTGTAGATGGAAATGTGATAGGGAAAATTCCAAAAGTCTATAGCGTGACGACTCCAGCTACTCTGGTCCCCGCGTTGCTTGATATGAAAGACATCGAAAGCGTGTATCAGAGTGATCTCACGAGAACTTTTCATGAATTCCACACAGTTTTTATTCATAAATATCTGGGTGAAACTATTATTTGGTAGGGTTTCTGAAGATGGTATCAATGCTTTGATGAAATTATTAACATCGATCCAATTCAAATAACGTTCTTTCAAACTGTTGTTGGTCGATCTAGAATAATTTTTGATGCGGTCTCACTCGATTTGCTCTGAGTGTCTTTCTGCCTGGCGTCAGCAGGAAACACGAAAAACTTTTTGATCAATGTTCAATCTTCCTCTCAACGAGCTTTCGAGCTCAAATTCAAAAAATATTCTCTCTCGTTGGAAAAAAAAAGAATCTCTCTCCCTCAGGCTAGAGAAAAGCAAACGTTGGCTCGCAAACACGGGGAAAAACCTTTTTCCGGGGGGGTTGGTTGAGGGTAAGAAAAAAAAAGGATTCGCGGACTCGGTTGGCTCTATCACGACTCTCTCGACACGCAGGCTCCGAAAAATCTCGCTGATTGGGCTTTTACGCCGTACGGCTCGTCTATATAATGCAAAGAGGTGGCCGGCCGGCGATCGTTAGCCGGCGTTGCAATTAAAAGCGACACGTTTCTCAGCCAATTAGCGCCTGCAGGGCGGCGCTCTCCCGCGTACAGGGGGACGGGGGGGGTCGTCGAATCCCTTTTACAGACTCTCTCTCTCTCTCTTCTTTTCTGGCTCGAGCTGCACAATTCCTTTCGGTTGTTCGCGTGTGTGATTGTGTGTTTTTCCTCGAAGACAATCTAGTTCGCGGCTCTCGCAGTCAGTCATTTGAAATGCAAATGCGTCTCTTTATCCTCGGAAATTTTTTTCTTATACGGCGCGTGTCGACGTGGATTTGAGGGCGTCTTGATCGGCTGTAAATACGCGTCGTCTCCTTGGGGGGCTAGTCGAGGTTGTTTATTTCGATGCGAAACACGAGTATCGTCGTGTGTACCATTATCAACCTATGTCACTCAAGCCAATCATTATCATCTCGCAGCTTCGCTGTTTCATTGTGGTGTATCGTCGTTGATCGTCCGAGGGTGTGGTACATCGAATGCGGCGGTCTCGATCGTGTAATTTGTTCGCTTTATGATAGAGGATCGTAATGGCGATGAGTTTGGAAAAGTAAAACTTTCAATTTTGGTTTGACTATTTATACAAGTATTTTACAGTGAGAATAACTACTCGATGCGACCAGTAAACCGATTTTTTCGAAACGTCGCGCAAAATTGAGTTACAGAGTTTTCAATTTAGTTCTCAATATATTATTGGATTCGCCTTCAAAGATTAGAAGCCACAAGATTCGCCTCTTGAAATTTTACAAATTTGTGTCACAAATCACTTCAAAAAATTTGTCCTTCAAAAATAGTATGCCGGAGAAGGTTAACGTACATTCAAAAGAATCGAAAAATCTTTGTCTAAAAAGAAAAATTAGCGCGACGCTATAACTATTCTTCTGGTAAAATTTACAAGCAAATTTAGTAATTCAATCAAATATCATGCACTGAAAAAATCTACGAATATGCTAATGTCGCTAAAAAAAATTGATAGAATACTGTATATTTGTATGAAAAATTACTATAGTCTATTGTACAGATGAGCGTATATTACCCAAATTTCCACCACCTACCAATTTTTACCAAGTTCCAATGAAACTTTTGGATATCTGATACGTCAATACCGAATATACTCATTTTTACTACAGAATTCCTCTGCTTGTACATTTACCGTAAACCAAAACCAAGGTCTCGCTATAAAGCTCAGTTGAAATTAAATTTAATCAGTTTCCAAGGGAAAACAATGCGATTCTCGGCAATCTTTCTTCCCATTGAACTCGTCCAAATTAGCTTAGGCGGGAGGGGGTCGACACCTGGCCACGAACAACGATCGATCCAGGAAAACAAGGCTTATCTGGGCGCGTGCAATCGCGATTACGATAAGCCGCGAGCTTCCTGCATCGATTATATCCGAGCGGACCAATTCGAATCGCCTTTAAAATTAGCTCGAGCTTCAAAACGAGCTCAAGGAACGTTCCACGTTAGAAAAGAGAGGGACAAAAAGAGTCGCCGTTTGTGTTTATCCGTTACCGGCGCGCGCGAGCCTCGTCATCGCTTGGCCCCGGCTCAAAAGCTCTCCTCCGCGCGGCCAAACCGCCGCGCCGCGCGTACGTGCGCGTCGTCCCATCCCCGCGGCTTTGTCTGCTTCGCGAGAATCCGCGGCTTTTTTTTCTTCTCCCTCTCGCAGACGGTACACTCGGTTCCTCGAGTTTCGCCTCGAGACAGAGAAGCGGGTATTCTTTTTTCTTTTTCCAATTTTTCAAAAGACGCTACATCAGTGGCGAGTCGTTTGTTTTGCCGTGCGCTTTGTTTACCCGCCCGGCAGTGGCTTAATAATAGCCGATGATATATATATACACTGACAACTGTACGGAGATGTTTTGGTGCTTGTCGCGGCTGATAAAGTTCACCTCGTTCCCGTGCGACGACGATCGAATTATCCATGTATTATTATTTCACAATAACCGAGTGATTGCACACGAGTTGATGATTCGAGCCGTTTACGGTTACCGCGTCACAATACAACGACGTTGTAGTGCAATCTACCGTGTAGTTGCGTCAAACTAGGTGTAGGAAGCGATCGTGCCATTTTGAATGTAGCCTTTGAGCAGTGCCATTGTGTGTTTCATGATTGATTTCTTTACGGACAGTATTTACTTGAGTTTTTTCCGGATTTGCAATAAATTCATGCATCTAAAGTTCGCATAGTTGATTACCAACGAATTTTTGGGAAATGGTGGAATTGACTTTTTTTGAATTATAGTGAGTGCGAAGTTCGGAACGAATATGTGAAACACAGCCAAATATTTTTTTCAAGTTTTGGAATTAGTTTCTTCTTAATTAGTTATACCTGGTGAAAGGAGGTTTTACATAAAATTTAGGCGAAGTCCTATGACAGACAATACATATATGTTGTTGAAAAAATCATATAATGTACGTTCCGAACTTCACTCTCATTTATTATGTGATTCGTGTTTCCCACCGCAGCACAGATGTATGATGATGTACAGGGTCAAAACAGCCCTAGGAAATGACAAGCCGCCCATTTTGCACGGCTTAGTTGTTTAGTTTTTTACTGTACTGCAGTCAATTTTTAACTGTAACTATAAAATGGCCGATTAAATCGACTGTTCACTATGTAATCCAGTGAACGACATTTGACTGAAGCTTACACTGTACATTCACTGCGGTACAATCCTGTACGTCCACATTCATCCGAGTGAACTTTCGAAGCTACAATCGCCCGAAGCCACACGCGCAGACCCGATGCTCCGTCTCCAGATCAAACATTTTCCTCCGACCCCCGAACAATCCGATCGTCAATTACGTTTTGATTACGATTCGGAACAATCAACTCTCGATCTCGTTGTCGGGGCGCGTAATGCGCGTCATACATTATTCATGCGGCGTGTAAGACAAGTGTAAATCACGAGAGTACCCGCCGCGAGTTTCCTGCTGAACTTTCACGCTGTCCGAAAATTTTAATTAACATAGCTCTTCCCATGACGGCACAATGAGAGTTTTCTCTTTTTTTTCCTTCCTTCCTTCCGACGACGCGTTTAACCCCCAGCGGGACACGCGTTTATTGCGCCTCCCCACCCCCGATCGATCCACCAACCTACAGGGGGTAGAAACAAAATATATCGGCAAAGAACGAAGAACGTCTGAAATGTTTACGCGCGATTTTCTCATCCTGGGATGTGTTTAGTGTACCGAAAAATCGTCCCACGATTCACACGCGCGATTTATTGGCCGCGGGGCCGCCTCAATGAGAATAGCTCGAGTTCCGCGCGCTCCCGGCTAAACGAGAGCTTAATCGCTGGCGCCCGCGTCTGGGGAAAAAAGCAAAACTACGCGCGGCAGTGAAAGGGACGCGCCTCCCACCCGCGACCGTCCGAATACACACGTACGTGCGCGTGCGTGTGTAGCCCGCGATTCAAATCGAGCCCGAAGCGCGTCAAACTTCGCGACAATGAACGTTTTCACCGCAATTACCATTCCCACGGGCTTTCCTGCTCGCTCGCTCGCTCGGCCCCGAAAAATCCCCAAACGGGCAGATTACCCATCGACGTTACAATGGCAAGAGACAGCTCCCGGCTCCTCCTGCTCCTTCTAAGGGGGGGTCTCCGTACTTTCATCGCGCGCTCAAACACACGCGCGCCACCGATTTCCCTCTTAATTATATTCCGGGCTGCCGGTAGATTTCTACGCAGCCGCCAGATGCCAAAGTGACTGTCTGTGTGTGTGTATATGTGTGTTACACATTTTCTCCGTGAGACAGACGGTTTCTCTCGCTCGCACGTGAGAATTAATGCCTGCTTACGGCTCCGTTCTCTCACGTGGCGCCCATGCATATATGTATGGACGAGCTCAGCTGACGAGCGTTTTTATCCGGAGTATACGCGCCCGGCAGCCTCGCTCGAGTGCGATGATGATTTTTCAAACACGCGTACATACGCCCGCGCGACGGAGACGATCGTCGGTGACGAGCGTCCGTAGGGACTCCGGCACACGATTATCGTTGCGTCCTGGAAATATGCAGGTTTTTCAGGATGTCCAAGTCGTGGATTACTCTTAATTTCGCGGTCTGTTACCAATCGAGTCTCATCCGAGATGATTCCGGGTGACGCATCTCGATGTAGTGAAAAGAAACTGATGATGCGAATTTATTATGTCAACGCAGTGTAGAGAAAAAAAAATTAGTCGAATTTCATAAGTCAAAGTAGTAAATTCCCAGTAAAGAGTCAAAATCATCGCATGGTAAAATTTTATAATATCGTTTGCTATACGTTTACTGTGTGAATCGTTGTGAAGTTGACTATTTTATAAGCTTTCTATACTATAATTTCCAATTGATCGTACAATGACGGCGCAGTTTCCACGACTTTTCTCGTAAATTTATTTTCACGGTGCCCGATTTCCTCCCCGTGCGTACGCAACCTCGCGGAATCCTCAAATTTTCCCCGTGGAAAATCGCGAGCACGATGCTCGTTTGTCGAACACGAAAATAAAATGACGGGCAACGGTATTATTAATCTCCTAAAAGCCCATATGCACATCTCGCATTAGCCGGCTCATCTTCCTCGGGCCGCGCACTCTTAATTAACCAATTTCCCGCGCGGCAATTTGCCTCCTGATGCGCGGCACACTTGCAACCCCCCCGAACCACACGCCGACAACAGCTGCGCGAAGAAAGTCGCGGTCAATGTGTGTGTGTGGTTGTGTGTATAACGCACAAGGACGCGCGAGTAACATGACTCTGCAACTCGATAGCGGCTAACCGATGCCTCGTTTTCCTAATTTCCAGGTCACCCACAAAGTTACGGGCCAAGTGATGGTGCTGAAAATGAACCAGCTTCCGGCCAATCGACCCAACATGCTCAAAGAGGTGCAGCTCATGAACAAACTCAGCCATCCAAACATTCTCAGGTTAGTGCGCTGCCTCATACCACTATACTCACGTTGTACTCTGCTCGACACTCTGACAGTCCGCTTCGAGAGCGAGACGAGCTTCGGATCGTGAGTCTGCAATTCTCGACAAATTCAAAATCGTTATCGTCTTTCGTCGTTGTTGTTCCGATCGATACACTTATATCAAAATTTCAATATTAGTTGGGAGCGAAACCCGTGAAAGTATTTCATCTAGGAAGACCAAAATAATACCGTGGAATTCAATTGACAATAATGGAATACCATGAAATACCATGAAATACCAAGAGGATACGTGGAACAGAATTGAAAATAGTGAAATACCATGAAATACCATGACATACCAAGAGGATACGTGGAACAGAATTGAAAATAATAAAATAACACGAAATACCATAAAATATCGAAAGATTACTATGGGATACCAAAGGACCTCTATGGAATGCCAAAGGAACCCTATGAAATACCATGAAATACTATAGAATACTGCGAATATCAATGGATACCGTGTAATACCAAAGAATACCCAACGTTTTCCAACGTTTTCAAAAGAATACTCGAAATAGAATCAAATAATAATCCGATTGTATTTCAATTGCACATAACTTGCATACCGATCATTATTTTTCAACTCGTTCCTAACTACTCTCGCACAGAACCGTTAAATTCAAATTTAAATTATATTCCAATTCAGAATCTATTTCCGACGTCTAAACGATCGAGTCTAAATACCTCGGCGATTTTCTACCGATTTTCCTCTGAACGCATTTCTCGAGATTATCGAGTCATCGCATTATTGAGCGAGTCTCTCTTCCGCGTCTGTCTGAGAACAGCTCTCGGTTCTCATAAAAATTTTCCATCGCTCCGAGATATACACAAAAGGCTTGAGGCACCTTTTTTTTCCTACTCGGCTCGTGATATAATGAGGGATCGAAGTGTGTGCGTCGTTAACCTCGTTATTCGCCTTGTTATCCCGAACATCGACCATCCAGTGCAGCTGCGGAAGTACATCGCCTCACGAGGATGAACGGATCACTGGGTCTATGGAAGACGGTAATATATTTTCCCTCGGCTCCATCGATATCCGCGTTTTATTCGTACATACTAACTCGATTTGGGTATTTTGAGGAAGCTGCGGCCGGTCGTATCCAACTAGCAATTAAACTTCCAAGCCTATACGGCTGATGACTTTTTGTTCGATGCATTCTTGGATAACGGTGGATTTGTTTTAGAGACACAAGAAAATCGATTTTCATTGATAGATGAGTGACATCGACCAATTCGAACTTTTTAACTGTGAAATATGAAGAATAAATTTAGCTGTTTCTATCGGTCAAAGACGCGCTTCCGTATTTTTGATATTTATAAGATAATCGTGAGTTTTTTCTTCAATTTTCAACTTTGGTCACCTAGACATCCATACATACCTCTTGTTTTTGTGTCGTATATATTCAATTGTTTTATTGAAAATCCAATATCATGAAGAGATATGAAGCAATATGTGAAATTGGTTCATATCCGTAAAGTCTCTTTCAACGCTCATATGGATGTATTTAATGTAATGTTATTATCTTTGCTTTCGAATCACTAAATTAGACATTCCGAAGGGGCCCTGATTATCTGACATTTTTATTTGTCCAAAATTGAGCGGTTTGTTTCGCATACCTTTATATCCTTTCTTCGTAATAAAATTTTTGGGAAACGATAAAACGTTATTACGTATCACGCAAGTACAAACTTTCCCTCCAGAATGAAAGTATTCTGACGTTCTCGTTGCCGCCAAGCCAACTCGGTTTTATGCGGAATTTAATTAGTTGCCAGGAGACCACGGCTCGCATTTGGACATCCAATTTCACTGATACTTTTAGCGGTAGTTTTTTGATAGTCAAACAGGTGATATGTGCAGTCGTTCGTTCCGCGACGTTCCAATTCGTCTTGTAATACTAACCGATAATTGGTGATTTCATGCATGTAGCGAACAAAATAATACTTGAGGATTAATGCTGAAAATTGAATTGGATGCTCTTGACATATCTTTGAGGAGAAAATCGTTTGTTTCGTTTCGAAAAAAAAATTTCGACATTACAGTGTTGTTATAATAAATGAGAAATGATGAAATAAATTTTAACTCAGATGTTAGGTAGTTGAGTATGATACTTTTATAAGGGAAACGCAATTACGACCAAAATATAAAAAATACTCAAATCTGACTTGATGTCGGTTGGGGTTAACTTGACTCCAGTGTATCAGTTAAGGGTTGGATAAAACTGATGACCCAGAGGCGAAAAAATGGTCTTTCGATTGGACTTTGAGTGATTGACACTTCCTAAAAGTTGCTATAATTAGTTCAGTAACAGATGTAGGTCATCATTCCTGTACTTTTATTCAATTACAAATATCAAGCTCACATCAGGCACATACAGCAATGAATAGATAAAAAAATATTTAGAGAAAAACAAAACAATTTAATCATTTCCTGTATACGTGAATTCGTATGAAGGCCTCTTTCAGCCAATAAACATATTAGCCAAGTGTTTCTTCACCGTGACGTATGTGTTGGAGCTAAGAGAGCCGGATCAAATTAAAGTAAATAAATGTCGAGCGCTTCGTATTTTCTTCTATTTTCGTAAATTAAAATTAACGTAACGACTGTTTGTGCACTTGTTACTCGAGTACGAATAATCGAATTCCAATTAATCGTCGCGCTGGAAAAACAAGCGCGAGACATACAAGACAAACCACTCGAAGTATTTTATCGAAAAAAAGAAAACATTATTTCTCGAAATTCTTGACGTACGACAAAGAACTTACATATTTCACGGTGGTTATATCGGGCGACTCGTGATAATCGAAATACCAGATGCACCACACAATTTTTTCTGCGCATAAAGTGTGAAATCCAAAATCCATCGTGCAATCCACGCGCAAAAGACCTCGAACGAAATACTAGGATAGAAAGATAAAAAGCAAATCGCGCAATAGTGAAAGTTGAAAAATGTGCCTAGTGATCCTTGAATTGGGTGTCTGCGAAAGAGAGGATTAGGCGCCGAGGTCCGTGCGGGTCTTTCGAGAATTCGCAATCGAGCCCGCCGTTGTTTAGCTCGTTGATTAGCCACCGCGCGCATATCTCTCGTCTTTCCAAATCTTCGTGTTTTGTTTTATAATTCGAAGGCTGGAATTTTGTAACCTTTTTGTCCTTTCATTGTCACACCCGCACGAGCTGTCCTCGTAGTACTCTTCTGATACGACAAAGTACCCATTTTTCCACGTTTGCATAAATTACGATTATTGCGATATAAAGTTATTTCCTCGCCGTTTTGCCGTGTTTTGCATTTATGCCGCGTTGACAACCTGTCGAGCTATTCGATTTGATAAGATACTGTTCCTGCCACGGATTACGCCGGTCAACTGCTAATCCATGCGAACGTTCCACATTAGTGACGGCACAATTTATATTTTGATTAAAGATCAGTGATCGACACGAGTCACTCGGACGCCGATTCTCACAGCTCGTCAAGTTTCAAATCAAATGGTTGGAGACAAAGTTTACGCATGGCTCGTCGTCCTTATGTCTTTTCTTCGATTTTTTTTTCTGCCTTTGAAAATACCAATTTATCTGACCAGGAGGAGCGATTAATCCACGGAGTGACTCTGCTAATTGAACAATGATAAATATACGTACACATTGCGCGCGCGGGCAAAAACCGAACAATCGAAAGTGGACCGGGTACGTATTAATACACGTGCGACTTTCCCCTCATGGGCAAAACCTCCGTTAAATAGAGCATTCCACGCGCAAAAAAGACCTCTCGTGCTCTGCCTCGTGGCTGCTGCGTAAGAAAAAAAAGCACCGATGCTAATTAAAACGTCGAATTACCGAAGTCTCGCGCACCGAGATGCCCAGCGAACGGGGCGTAGGAGGGAAAAAAAAGAGAAAGAGGAGAAAACTCGAGCGCATTAATTGTTCTGCACACACTATTTACAAGCTTCGGGTCCAAAAGAAAATCGTCGATGGGGATTAGTGTAGTCGTATGGGGAGGGGGGTCGTACCAATAGGCTTTGCAATAAGCTTTTTATAGCTTATGGCAATAGCAAGAGCTATAAAAAATGACACATTATTGCCCAAATAACATCAATAACATCGTGTGTTGATAAATATCACGATTCATCTTTTGAACATCATTAATTGGAGTAAATCATACTCATCAAATAATGGCTATCTAATCAAATTTAGATTGTAATATTCAGAAGTTGTCAATTATATATTCTCCATTATGATTGATAATTTATGTATAGCTGATATTCTATCAGCTTTATCAGAGTTGCCACTTTTAGCTGATTATTGATGATAAATCTAACTTGCTCAAGTGTCTAACAACATTTTTAATCAAGACCATGTCAAGATTTTCAATAACAACTTTTTATCTCCTCAGTCCCTAATGGCATAGTGAATTTGTAATTGTTTGAGAATGTGCGTGTATTCTATATTGTTTGTGCTGTATTTATAAGTGTATATATATGGTATGATAATTCATATTGAATTATACTTTAATTATACTAGAAAAATGTTAGTAGATAAGATATTAAATGCACGTTTCGTCCTACATCCACCTGACGGATTTTCATCAGGTGGATCCAACCTTAGATACAAATGTGTGAATAAATAAATAATACTTTAAAATAGATGGTTAGTTTCACATTGGAATTTTTTTATGAGGAATCATGAAATATATCAAAACAATAAGGAATTCAAGGCAATACAACTGAAGGATAAACCTTTCATATCTCACCAAACAGTAAATATTTTGTTTTCAATTTTTACTGGCTAACAATTTGTTCACATCACTGTAATAATCAATACTCTGTATATTATGAGTAATATACAACAGAATGAAAGTCAATCTACAAAAAGAAAAGTATTGCACATGACTTTTGATTTTCTTTTTTAATGTCACTGTATAATCCGGCATATATCGAGCGCTGACAGCGAGCCAAATTTGCCGGTTTTGGCACTTTAGTTATTCGTTAAAAAATATGGTCGACATTGCGGTAAAGCGGAATCGTTCCCTATAGATGAGAAACGGCTGGATCGATGAGTTGTATAGATATTCAAGGTCAAAGATTAGTTCTATACTGAACATCGTTTTAGACAGAGAAGGAAATAGACAATGATAATGCTGTGATGACTAAACAGTTTCAGAAACCAGCTTAACCCAAAAATGCCTGAAATGCAAACATTCCTAACTCGCTTTTAATGATCTGCAACGGATGCAAAAAAAGTCTATCGATCATTCTGAAAATCAAGTTACAAGAGTTTCAAGAGTCGCTTTTCTCAGTACCGCCCTGCGAACTGGAATTCAAATATAGCGTCTTTTTTCCGAAAAAAGAATACATCTTTCAAATCGTTTTTTGAAATGAAAAACATCCTGGGTGGATCCTTTAACCGATATTACTGATGATCGTAATGACTGAACTTTGAAGTGATCTTTACAAATTCAATATTCGACATGGCGGCTCTAATGCTGAAAAACCAAAATTCTATCGTTTCACTCTACTCTTTTTGGCAATGTATGGTTATTGTTCTTTAGGTGCTATCTGATGGCGTTACTCTTGTTGATCACAGTTATGTCATTTTTTCAAGATGGCGTATCACATTCGGCATGATAGTCCAGAAAACAAAGCTTTCTCTTTGAGAAAGCAAAACATTATTTCACTCGAACGCATTATCTTTCCAAATTATTCCCCGCGCAATCTTGTAAATGTTGGATCTCTTCCAATACTCGAGCTTCTTGATTTCGATTTTTTTTCTGCCACAGTATATCAAGGTAGTTATATATACTGAATTGAAAGACTAGTGAATCGATTGAATTTTTAAACGTTGTTAATGAACCTCGAATATATTACTGCCAATCAAGAAAACTTTGAAATACTTAATTTTGCGGAAGTTTTCTGTCGCTAAAATTTCATTCGATTCTCCAGTCTCATGATTAACATAATATTTTCCCATGGGTTTCCGATGATTGACTCAGATCTTACCACGTGACACGTGAGTTAGTTAAAGAGCCCAGGCGAGATTGAGGCAGGGATCACCGAGAGAGCAGGACTGCCAGTTGAATAATGAAAAGGATTGGGTAGTCAGTTCTGTCAACAATAAATTGAGGGAGCTGAGGATAATGAGTTTTGAGGTTATCATGACCAAGTCACATTTTTGAAGTTGATATCCTTCGATTATGCGTGAATTGAATACATTCAGGTTAACCACTTATTTGTCAATAAAATCGATGAACAGTTGGAAAATGACAGGCGGGCGAAATTATCACATTATTCTCACAAATGGAAGTGACTATTCGAACGTTCAATCGATAATTTACTCTGGAAAGATAATCACGAATGATAATTTCATATTATCATATATAAATCGAATATCGCACGTGGAATAGTGAATAATAGAATCAGAATCGAGTAGGTCGACAGCTAGGACTTGCCAAGCATGGAAAAAAACCAAAGGCACACGTGTATTTTAAAACACACGTGTGTCGTAACCATAACTAAATAATATATCGCCTCGCTCGACACACTCGCAACTGCACAAAGGAACGCAGGCTAAACCATAGCCGGTCGTGAATTAACAATTACGTCCACGTGCAATAACAATTTGATCGCTAGACGAATATATATGTATATATCAAGTTTCTTTTTTTTCTCTTTCTCTCTCTCTCTATATATATATATGTATATATTTACATGGGAGTCTGGCCCGTGCGACTCGTCTTCTTCCTTACTTTTATCGCGATCGGCCTCAACAGGGGTGAAACGCTCGAGTCATGCCGATCTCCCATGGGCTTATTAGCGCTGCAATATGGATATATGCTTCGGGGATCCTTCCGTAATCGTAACACTGCAGATTGACGAGTCGCGCGGCTGGTATACCTTCGGGCCGATTGTATATATATATTCGAGGACGCGTCTGATGGTTCGTTGTGCTCGTGAGTGTCGGCGTGCATGCGACGAGATGGACCAAGTGGGTGTCCGACTTCGTGAATCTATATATATACGGTTTGCACTGCAACCGAAGCGTTACTCATTTTGCACCTTCACATTGTAGGCTCACAACGATTACTAACTAGTCAAACTCGACCTACTCCCCATTGTAAATAGTTACTGAGAATGTTTTTTTTTTGTAATTAAACAACAGTAGTGATGTGTCGTGCATAGTATATGGGGACAAATTCAAACGTAATAATTACTGGGAATCCAAATACAACTTATTAACATTAATATCTTTTATTTCGCATAATAAATTTTTCTTTTCTGAATCTCAGAAAACGTATAAAGTCAGGTGATAAACGTTTTGCAAGGTTTTAGCCACAGATCTGGCATCAGTTCATTATGCCAGACTGTTTCTTTTACACGGGAAGCATCTCGCAAAGTTTCATCAGGTTCGGTGCGATACCATCACCTGGTAAGACATGGAGTCTGGATTATTTTGAATTCCATCCATCCAATCATCGGCTGTCAAACGACTTGCCAACGAAATTAATTCGACAAAAGGTCCACCAATCGCGAATCCAACTTCGAAACGATCAGAAATTCGTTTTCGATCGGAAGAGGCATTTTGTTAACAAACTCGGTAACCCATATTATCGCGTCCAGCGTCCGCGAGGCGTTCGATCGAGTATCATCGAACTGCCGAACGATCAAAACGAGCATGTACGCGCGCAGGAGTGTGCGAGTTTCCGCGGGTTGCGTCGTGTACAAGTGGGTCGAGGACCTTCGGTTTCGACCATAACGGCACCCGAAGGTCGCGCGCACTTTATACGGAAGTGGATTACGAGGCGATCGACTACGGCTCCCCCTTCCCACCCCACTTCCACCCGCGGTATGCGTGTTGCTGTATACCGCGTGCGAGAAAAAGAGACAGAGAGAGAGAGAGAGAGAGAGAGAGAGAGAGAGAGAGAGAGAGAGAGAGAAAGATATACAGATAGAATGTCGAGCTGCCCGCTAGCGCCTCCTCTCCCGACCGGAGCGCTCGGATTTCTCTTTCGCTTCTCCCGCGCGTATACTCATATACACCGGGAAGTGCATTCATCCCGCATATACATCTCGGTTACTTTGCTTACACGCTCTGACCCACATGCGGACTGTGTTTGTCCGATTCGAGGTGTAGGTTTTTACCACGCGACGAGGCCGATAGTTTGCTTGTCATCTACGACACTGTGCCGATTCGCGGCAGACGATTCCGCTGTGTTTCTTTGGTATTCCACGAGGTTCCTTTCGAATTCCGTGGCATTTTTGACGAATCGCATGGAGTTCCTCTAATACTTCATTGCGTGATTTTATGTCGGTATTCTATGAGATTCTTTTGGTATAACATGGTGTTCCTATGGTATTATTTTGATGTTCCATGATGTGGCTATTCCCTCACCGTCCCATTGAAGTTTTCCCAAGATTTGAAACAAACGCATGTCCACACATATATGGGTTGTTCAGTTCCATAACGAGTCAAATCCACTTTCGCAAATTTCGGAAAAGAGTACTTGGAAGTCGGTATGATACGCTTGATTCGATTCTCAAGTAGTATTCCACATTCCAAATATGTATAAGTTGTCGATCTTTGAGGGCCAATCCAGAATTCTGGGTTGGCACTCAAAGATCGACAACTTATACATATTTGGAGGTATGGAGGGTGTACTGCATAATAGTATTCCACATTATTTCATGATAATACTTTCGCAAGTCATCCCTCGGCTCCAATTAATCAGTCAAGCTGGAGTAAAATAGAAGGAGGTGTTTCAAAGAGGATGTGTATTGTTGCAGGTTCATGGGTGTGTGCGTACACGAGGGCCAGCTGCACGCGCTGACCGAGTACATAAACGGGGGCAGCCTCGAGCAGCTGATCCAGAACCGCTCGCTGGGGCTGCCGCACCTGACGAGGATGAAGCTCGCCAGGGATACGGCGTGCGGCATGGCGTACCTGCACAGCAAGGGCATCTTCCACCGGGACCTCACGTCCAAGAACGTGCTAGTGAAGAGGGACGAAGGCTCGTCAGAGCTGAGCGCCGTCGTGGGCGACTTTGGCCTCGCCGCCAAGATACCCGACCCCAGCTCCGGCTACAGGCTCAGCACCGTCGGCAGCCCCTACTGGATGTCGCCCGAGTGCCTCAAGGGCCAGTGGTACGACCACCGTTCCGACGTCTTCTCCTTCGGCATAGTCGTATGCGAGCTGATCGGCCGGGTGCCCGCAGACCCGGACGTCCTGCCCAGGTCCGACAACTTCGGACTTGACTACCTCGCCGTCGCCGAGATCTGCGCCGCGGCCGATCCGCCGCCAGCCTTCCTCCAGCTCGCCTTCCACTGTTGCACGGTCAGTTCAAACTCGCTACGTTTTCACCCCTCAAAATTGCCCCATACACCTCGACAAACAAACTTTCTATATCCCAATACTCGAATTATCATCCGTACTTGTCATCACTTCTTTCGTTAATTTCGCCGATCTCGCAATATACCGAAGTAAAATTATAAATCTCGTCTATGCGAATAGTTAAAAATTTACTTTACCATCCGTCGGTAAAACAGTCGGGCCTTGACAATACTGGTAAACAGAACCGTGAAAACTGTCCGATATACGGAAATCATCCCTCTAACTTAATGTGTTCACTTTACAGTACGAGCCACGTTCTCGACCTACCTTCCCAGACATAGTACACATATTGGACAGCTTGATAGCGACTCACGAGGACGAGTCCAAGGCGAAGCTGACCAAGCGGCAGTCAGTCGACCAAGAGCTGATGTCGAGTATGGCATCGCAGATCGCGCGCCAATCGCGACCGTCATACCGAAGAACCGCAAGGTTGCGGAGCCACTCGGCCGACGCACGCGCCTGTGCCAACCCCACGCCAAGCGATAAGGCTCGCTGCCACTCGGCCAGGCGCGTCGCAGAGTTGGCCAGCCGCAGGGATCCCCACTACAGACCCATGACAGCCAACCCTTTCCACGCACTCGGCGGTGTGAAGAAGATCCTCGGCGACTTGTTCTCCAGCTGCCTGGAGCTGCCCTCGCTCGAGGATGTGAGATCCGGGGCTGACCCCGCCACCGGCCACTCAAAGTTCAAGCAGAACGACAACATGAGCAAGATACTCGAGAGGAAGAAGCCCAGCTCCGAGCCGAGCAGCCCTACCGCCAGGAAAAAGTGGGAGAAGAAGGTGAGCGATGTTGTTTCGTATTGTTTCCCCCGCACTTACCGACCGTCGGTAAAAACGGTCGAAACGCGTCTAACGGCATTACCGCTTGCAGGTTTCGACGAAGGTCGGCGCAGCAAGTTTGTTCGCGCACCCGCTGTTCCGGGACGGCTGGGAACCTCGTCGGCGCGGCAGCTGCGAGTCCGGCTTCTGGAGCTGCGTGGGCGAGGACCTGAGCCCCGAGCCGCCGAACCGGCGGCACGCGTCGACCCTGAGCAGCTCCGCGGCGAGCAGCCTGTTCCTCCTCGACGACCACCGGACGAGCTCGATCTACACGGACTCGAGCGAGGACATAGCGAGCCTCGGCGGTGGCGACTCGGTCTGCTGGGAGGACAGGCTTGACAGGCTCGGCCCGTCGAGCAAAACCATCGCCAAGATCGTGGACTACTTCGAGCGCAAGCAGGCCGGCCGGGAGCACCTCGACGCCGCGGCCGCCGCCCCCAACAGGATAGCCCTGCTCAGGGCGAGGCTCGAGGGCGCGATGCCCATGTGCAGCATCAGCGCGGCCCAGCGGCTCGTCGTGTGCGAGGGCGCCGTCAGGAGCAAGCTGCCCCTGTTCGACAAGAAGTGACGAGAACGGAGGGAGCCCAAGCCCAGGTGCTTCGGTGGATGATCCGTCGAGGATGTCGAGGAAGATTCCGAGCCGCGTTCGTAGCTCGCGTCTCGTTGTTTGCCTGCCTCGGCCAATCCCCCTCCCCCCTAACTCTGTGCGGCTCCGCAGCAATTTGTGATTTCGTTCATAGTTCCCAGTGGAATCGATCAAGCTCCAATATTCAATTGGCTGCTGCGCTGGCAAGATCAGACACGAACATTCTGCCGGCGCTTTATTAATTGTATATACATTCTCGATAGTATCAATCACATATTGATTTACATTCTTTGAGCTTTACGTTGATGGTCATGAGGTACAAAGAATAGTTTGATTTAGTCTCGTCTCTCAGCTCTTACGTTTAAAACCTCGTTTTATTTTACTGTGAGTGAAATGATGAGAGTACATTTTATCTAACCTAATCCCTTGGAATAGTATTCGTTTGAGACGTATTAATATTCAAACTAAAGGAATCCAAATGAAGTGCAAATTGAAGGCGCTTACTCGGAATATAATAATCGACGTTCTCTAATAATTAATATTTAAGATCTGTGCGAACCGAGAGAACATAATGAGTCAATTCTGCAAATAAATAATCCATCCCAAATCATTGCTCGTCGATTAAAATTCACATTGCGCGAAAACTTTCTTTTTAGCCACCGTATTTAGACGAGATCCTTGAGCAAATAATTTCACAAGACTGCGATATTTCTTTTTTACGATCTATTACACATGTGTAAAATTTGATGCTATCCTGACCTCGGATTACAGATGATGAATTTCAAGGATGTTTTTATGAAAAGTTCACTCGCGTAATGAGATTTTTATACGAATAAACATTGCTCACTTATGAAATGAACACTCACTTTATAGTCCAGTATTTGCATATTTTTACAAATCTAATCATCAGAAAGTTTAGTACACTAAACCTCAAACCTCACATGTATAATATTCAAATTCCATTTATACATCTAATTGACCTTCCAAATATAATAAGATAATCGTAATAACATGTTCGTTTAAGGAGGTGTTGATGTTCATTCTCTAGATCATTGCATTGTTATGTGTTTTAAGCAGTTCCTAGTTAGGCAGCTCCGTCCTATAGGCATTGGAGGTACCTTCAATCGTACTTCATAGAGTAATGCATTAATAACATATCGATTGCAAAGTACCACTTGATTGTTATTGATTTTTGTTTAGACTGAGAGGATTATTCAGACAAAGCTCGTTTATATTGAATACCAGACTGATTTTATTTTAATGATTGTAAATAGCAAATATTACGACGAGATATGATAACTCAGGCTCATTCGAGCCGGAGATCATCGAGAATATTTTAGTTGGCTGAAAAGAGTTTTAAAAATCTGAATAACCCAGGTGATCAATAACCGACCTGCTAACGAACAATCATAACCAATTCGAGTTTTACATTTTGCTGTTGCGAATTTCCAAATCAGCACTATAGGAATATTGGGAAATAATTTTTCAAGTCCTGAAGATCAATCAGTTACTTATATGAACTATATGAAACATTAGAAATGTAAAACAAAACGTGGAACTATGAAGTACGATAGTTGAGATAGAAAATAATCGAGAATCCGTTTTTTCCTTGCCTTCCTACATCTTCCTAAATACGTCCGTTAGTGTCAATTCAGTGTCAAATCATCACCAACGATGTTTTACAGAAACAAAAACGAAAGTCTTCTAAATAAATTTGAGACCGTAGCAAGGCCTAAAATACACATTGAATATATTGTATGTACGAGAGAAACGCAAAACGTTCTCCTCCATTACAAATTTCGCCAAAATATTCCGAGAAGTGTGTGATGGTCACTTGCGTTCAGGACGTAAACAATGCGAGTATGATATATTTTGTTGAAAAAGAAAGAAAAGAGAAAATTTGTGTCCCTAAGTATTTTTGTTGCTAATCATAAAACAGCGAATAGGTTCTCGATAAATTGTTTAGGTAAATTTAAGAATAAACAAGGAGGTTGCCAAGCTGAAGTAGAGTTATATATATATAAATAATTTAATATATCTATATACATGTATATGAAACTGATCTAGTCAGTGTATTAAACGAGGCGGCCTTATATTTTATATGTATACACACATAAATATATTAGTACTAAAAGTTATACACAAGTTTGAAAAGTATAAGAAAAAGTAAAAAATATGATTGTGAATGATTTTGGTGCAGCGCCTACGTGTATGCGTATTTTAACGACGTTGTTATAATGACGGAATCGTCGGTTTAATCTTGAAAGTCTGATGTACTGTTTACCACTTTGTCAATGGCGAATGGTTTGGATTTTTTGATTCACACTCCATCAGTGTATTCAATTAAAATTTATGTACATCATATTGAAGTCATTTTGAAATATCATCTGTACTTGAAGTGACTCTTCATCTAAGTTGTATAGAGTGGAATTGTTACAATCTTCTCGAATTTTAATCATTCAAAGATTTAAAGCGAAGTTACATTATCTATATTTACTCTATTGGTAATCCTTATTAGATATGGAAGATATGCACAGCGAATTCAGCGCAAGTTTCATGATCTTTGCTCAATAGATTATTGTCTTCTCAATTGAAATTATAAAATTCAGAACACTGATGGACACTAAATATTCGCATTAAACTTATTCAAATGAGGAGAAGCATAGCAATAGGCACTTGTCAATGAAGCTATGCGCATCTCTAAAAAATAATCAATGTTCAATTAAAATCATCGTGTTATTGCGGTGATGTAAAGTGACGTTTACATAGTTTTCCATCCATTTTGAATAATATTACCGTATTGAACGAATCCGTCGCCTCGTCGTACTGT
Organism: Aphelinus atriplicis; assembly: GCA_020882685.1. Classification (NCBI taxonomy): domain Eukaryota; kingdom Metazoa; phylum Arthropoda; class Insecta; order Hymenoptera; family Aphelinidae; genus Aphelinus; species Aphelinus atriplicis. The sequence continues at coordinate 100,954,876 of CM037073.1, forward strand.
TATTCTTCTTTTCTATAAAAAAAAATGTACCAAATTCATACTTAGGATAGTAGAGTTTGAATGATCATTGTTTTGTAATTGCCGGGATTGTGAACTCTTCACCCGTTCATTTCCTACGAATAAGACTGTGCGTTTGTTGAACGTTTAATGTAAGTGTTTGTGAGTATGCCTTTTGGTTCACCTACGTTTTCCATTTCTCTTATATTTCTCTGCCCACTCAATTTACAATATGGTGCACTATGCTGAAAAAGTAATTCGACTCTAATCATTCTGAAGATTTCGATATTCGAAAATTCTAAATAAGCTTCGCATTCATAGCCTAAATGTAAGATTATTCAGGAAAACCTGTTTTTTGAGAAATCAATATATTTGAAAGAAATTTGGTGGGATAGATTTGCGAAAATTCAGAAAATTCTGTTTTCAGATATTATGAAAAATGTGTGTATGTGAACAATTGAAACTTCCAGAAATTAATATATATTCAACTCTCTATTTAAAATACTTAATCATATATTTACTAATGTAACATGGAAATTGAAGAAAACATCTACTCGACGAGGTAAAATGTATATGTATCTCTGTCAGTGTGTTTATTAAATTTTTTACAAAATTAGATGAACATATGAAGTCGCGTGATCGATTTATGATGATCCATTCAAGAGAAAATCGTACCCGTGAATTTAACGATTTTTTTTTTAAATTGGTATACCGTGGGAAACGTTAATTTGTCTCAATATATGAATTTAGTCAAGAACTAATGGTTTTGTGACGAATATGAAAGGTACCTGAACAACCGAGCGAATGAAAAACTGTGAGGAAAACTGTGAACTAAAGCCGGACATATCGCGAGTGAGGCATATCTTAGAAAACCATCGATCTAATTTTTGGTGATTACTGAATGCATGAATAGTGTTTTATTGAATACAGCCAATGAAGTTTGAATGCATACAGAATGGTAAGAGAGCTTTCCAAAAGAATGAACTTAGGACATAATGAAAAACTTATTTATTATAAGCGATACGACCGAGAAAAGTATAAAGAGGCAATGCTATTGTAGCATTATGAGTTACATTGCGTGAAACAGAAGAAAATTGAAATTGTTTCTTCTAGAACCTATTTTTATTTTATCTTCCAACTGTTTTGCTGTGATCGCAATTGTATCCAAATTGGAGAATCTGTATATATACACGGAGAAAAAGTGATGAATTGAATGATAATTGGCCTTTTGTATTTGCTATTGTTGTTCAATGACATCACCCAGTTTCTCAAAAGAGTTTCTCAAGATCATTTCTTATTTACCGAGCGTAAATCGCTTAATTCGTGAGTGCTTGAAATATCTTTATTGTTGATTTTCAATCAAATTCATAAACAAAAATTGGAACCGTTGATCAACTCTTCTTGAAACAGATTTGAAAAATTATGGCTGCTACGTGCATTTATTATGAATTTAAGATCCAAGGTATAATTCTGAAGTACAGTCATGTCATTGAAGAACATTAGCAATATTCTGCCTTTTTTCATATACCGTCTGAATAAAATTTACTGTGAGGAGTCTTATGAATATATAAGAGTAGTTTTAATCGAATGATAACAATCGTAATTGATAGAGCGAGTGAAAAACCGTTAATGATCAAATTGAATTTATTATTTTGTGTCAGTCGACGATGGGAAATAGAAATGGTAATGATAATAAATAATTAATCATCAATTTCAATAATAAACGAGTGATTGTATCGAAGTTGGGATTTTCAGCGAAACTATAAATAGATATATTATATTGTAAATATTCCTATACATATACAAGATTAATAAATTTAAGGGCTCACAATTTTTACAAAATAAGAATGTATCATTTGAGAATTTATTTCATCGCAACTACCTACGAACCAAGTCAATACGTACATGCATGTACATACCAGGTCTTTTGAAAAATCGTAAAAATTAACGTATCAACATCTTTAAACTCTCATTTTGAAGAAGAAATCTTCCATGCATCTGCTACTGATCATGAGAAATTCAGCGAACGTGAAGGTTACACCCCTTCAGTCTTACATGCCTGCAAAAAGGGAAAAAATCACAAAAAAAATTGACAACTTAGCATAACTTCGAGGCAAAGATTTTATCAGAGTTGGTATGTCACATCTATGCTTTGGAATCATATGAAAAATATTGATCGATGAGGTACGGATAGGAAACTACTCATCACAGTACTAAAACATCAAAAATCACATGCGCCTGAAAATGTACTTTTATTGATGTTCAGTTCATATCTATTTTCGAAAACTCAAAGAATATTTGTACCAAGGATATCTGAATCAAAAGCTACCACTATCAGTAATAAAACATCGGAATCTACCCCTAGCAATGGGGATGCTCCCAAATGCGTACTTTCATCAGAAAAAAGTAGACCGTTAAAGGTTGAGAGACAATCGTTTAATTTTATAAACAAATCCTGATTTACTAAGTTTATATATACACAAACTAGTGTTAAAAGCTACGAAACCGTTTCCATTGTAGGTATGTACATATACCAACAATCATTGTCTACCTGGAAGCGTACATACATAAGTTAATTAATTATTATTTCTGGCAATATTATTCGATAATCAAGCATACTGATACCTGGGTCGTACCACCTCGAGCCAGCTGTAACGACTAGCTGCATTCCAGAGAATATTCTTCGAAGGACAATTGAAAAATTTAAGTTGACGATGAAAATCGATGATGGGGTTAATCGTAAACTTTCAGAAAATTTAAAGAGAAGGACAAAGTAGAAACGTAAAAGTTAAATATTCATATTTCAGTCGTATCGTTGAAGTTCAGTCTATTTTCACATTTTCAGTTTAATGGCATAAGCGAACAGGGGGTGTAGATACAGAAGACTCAGTTTTTTTTAGTTATAGGGTGCGTACTGATACAAAGAGATGAGTCAATTAGATGGTATTATATTTTCAATATAGTTCAATTGAATGCAATTTCGAGATGATTTATAAAAATTGAGGTATTCTGCAAAATGCAATTAAAATGAGGACTTTTCAAAAAAAGGCGAAAGAAAACACAATTCCGCATATTGAATTATTTATTCATTGATTATACACAACACAACACGATATGTTTTGAAAAATGTCGAAGTAAGCATGCGACAGAAAATTCTCATTGAAAACTTGTCAACACTGTGCATTTCTCGAAATCAATATCACATTATTCCAGAAAAATGTCAATATTTCTTTTTACTATAGTTTCCTTTTTACTAAGTTCCTTTGTAAAACTCGTTCCAATATTTTTCTCGGAACGAAAGATTCTTACCGTTATCTCATTGAGCTATTCGATGGAATTCGATTTCAGCTCATACGTGAAACATAAAAACTTTTTTTGCTGATTTTCATTTATTATTCGAATCGGATCAAGACGAGTAACGATTAGTTTAGTCACCATTCAGATTACACTCGACAAACTTGATGAAATCGATTTATATTTCTTATCACAAAACAGATATGAAGATGTGTTCGTTTTTCTGGAATTCTATTATTAAAAGATTCAAGAGCACGAAGCTTAATATTGATATAATAATATTACAGTAGTGCCCAAGTAAAACTCATTACTTTTGCTATTATGTTATTGACTAGAAGCTGTTTAGCGCGCCTGGAGTTCTTACGTAGGGTTTCTGATGAGGAGTCGCTCACCGATCGCAAGAGAGTGCAGTTGGTGGAAGCGAACGGTCTCAATAATTGTTGTCCTTATTCTCTTTAGCCATCTAATCAGCGAGATATGGCTTACGTTGCATCTGCTTAACAGAAAGACAAAGCCAATAGAAAGGAGAGAGAGAAGTAGAATTTCTGTACTGAATTCAACCTAACAGAGCATAAAATTTCAAAGTCAGAGATGCAAGTCACGCTAAAAACTATATAATAAAACTACCAATAGCAGGACCCATAAGACTGTATCTCATAGCTGTATCTCTCGACCAATAAGCGGAGGTTTCGGACTGTTTTTTATATTTCATTAGATTTCGTTAGAGTCTAACGGAAAGGGAACACTGTCAATACTAACACGCGTCCGCCGAGAGTGACGCGGTGTATGTTCTTCTTGCTTCTTGTCAACCCACGTACCTTTAATCATCTCCGCTACAAATGCGATTATGGAAACTGAGTACCCGAAAACCAAAATTATAATTACTTGTCTCCAGGAAAATTCTCCCACTAACTGATATATTTCATCGGGGGTTTGCGTTTTCTCGTTCAATAATCTACCGGGGTTCATTCCATGTTTTTTCCATATTCCAGCTTCCGAAATTCTTCGCTTGATCTCAACGAATCTTTCAGTGTAAGGTGACTCCGGCTCGAAAGCATAGAATGATTCTTCACTTGCAATTTCAGTCTTGGCTATCTTCATTAGAGATGAACCGTCGACCGCAGAAATATTATTTTGTTTCATCAGGTACTGGATCAACAGAATACTTCGGATGAGAATTAATTTTTTGCCATTGATTAGATCTTTGAAACATCCATCTACTGATTCTTCTGATACAAGTCGTGTTACCATATTATTAAGATGTTGATTCGAACTATTGATGAAATGCCTAGAGTGAAAGTTACGATATACGCAAATAGGGAGATTTGATTTATCCAGTTCTTCAAGAGTGTCAAATGAAATCTGGCCATCGTCGTAGTTATTATCGAGAATACTCGTGTAGACATTATTCATGTATGTCATCGACAGAACGACTATACACACATAAAATATCTTGGTGCATGCTTTGTTTGTATCTACTCTTACTGATAGACCCATGGAGAGTTGAATTATTTCAATTACTCTCCAATCAGTCGAGCTGCCTTTGAAAAGTTTCATTGTAAACTTTATACTTAATATGGCTACGAAAATCATGAATGCTTGATAGAAAAGTGCCAACGGAACCTCGAAAGGTCTGAAAAGAACTGGAACTAAGGCAAAAACTCTGTATAAGTCCGATTCTTTGGAAATTAGCATGTCAGAAGGCAATTTCGCTTCACTATCAGTTATCAATAGATCTAAACTTCCGTTCCGTAGATATTTCTCCGTCTTATCATAATATTTATCATCTACACTCAATTCAACATTGAAATTTCTAGTGAAATTCATCAATTTAATCGCAAAAAGGATGAAGTAAGTGTGTGCTGTTTGTATCTCGTAACTGCCGTTCTCATGTTTCTTCATTGATATGTAGGGAGGGAAATTTGTGAAAGGTAACTTTATAGGATATCCATTGACATTATACAACTTTTGGGGAAAAATTGTGTTAGAGGAGCTGAACAATGTTTTACTAGTGATGTTGTAAAATGGGTTGTAATTATATACCAGTACCGAAATTTCATTTTCATTTGATTTCAATATCATTATTGAAAAGTCCAAAAATTTCCTTGACCAAGAATACTTAAGAATCTGTTCGACATCTTCCTGTTGAAATTCATTGCCTTCTACATTTGAGGCAACAAGTAAACACTGTGGTCGAATTCGATAAGACAATTTCCCCATAGAGTCTATCAACGAACTGATTCGCTCATAATTTATCAAATCGAATATCACGTTTAATGTCACATGTTTGGTTTTATAGGTTTTATGGGGAAGCCGAGACATATTTCTTGCAATTGCAATGAGCATCTTTGAATCCACAACTTTACTCGGAATTTGTTGACTCAACAATTGGATCACATGGTTTTGTTCAGGAGACATGATCTCATCCATGTAGAACATTATTTGGTAAGGATTTATATCTTGTTTGATATGATTTACCAAAGAGTTGGTCCAACTAGTTTGAACGAATTCGGTGGATGTGAAAACCACGATCGATAAAAGCGGAAAAAATGACGGATTCGTCATGCTTGTACAACTTTCTGTTATTATTGTATCGTTCGCTAATGAGTTTTCCGATCCGAAGAGTTGTTTTATGAGAGACTTCGTACTCAATCCGAGCTTGTCGCAAGCTCAACTGTAGAAGTTCAAACAAATCTTTTTCTAAATATGTTTATTGATCCTGGAAAAGACAATTCCAATACAGAAGAAACATTGACGTTGGAATACAATTGGTTTTCATACTGTCCACTTAACCACTGGCTGCGCAGTAAAAAGTATTTTTCTCACTTCGAGTTTGAGTTTTGTCAATAATTCGCAATCATTTCCAATATTCTTCATTCTCAATGACCTGGAAACTAACAAGAAGAGGACACTATCTCCGGGTGTCCAATCAGGATGAAACTTTGTGAGATATCTATCTATACCCTAATAGTTTATATCTGCAGCCACGCAGTCCAACGTTTCGTTTTCCCAAAGATATTCAATGAATTATTTTCGATTTTATGCATGTACATTATATGTATATATTCCGAAACCCTAGCTATAGATATACTGTACATGCCTAAAACCAATAATAATTATAGAATATCTTCATGAAAACGAAACATTGGACTGCGCGGCTGTAGATATTAGCTATTAGACCACTCATGGACCGTCTCACAAAGTTTCATCGTGATTGGACACCCGGAGGTAACATCCTGTCCTTGTAAGATGGATAAGAACGAGACAAATGTTAAAGTTTCCATATATAGATGCTTTTATCCTAGAATCATTGGAAATAAGATTTTAAATCCGAATGAGAATTATGGATGTTTCTTTTTACTACACAGTTCCTTTGTGAAACCGCGCCCAAGTGCCTCAGGAGTATGCTTTCTCAAAGTATTACTATTTAAAATGATAATGTGCGATTCCTTACTCTCGAATCGAGTGAGTACCCTTAAAAATGAATATAATTCGAAAATTCGGTAAAACTGATTGGGTCTCTTTTTTGCTTAAAACGTGAACGTCATACAAAAGCGTCAAATCCCGACTAGTTACTCGTACAAGTCGATTGAGAAAAACTCGCCCTTTGGAGAAAAATTTCGCCACGGAGGTCTTGGGCATAAGTAGGAGGGAATGGGAGGGTAGGAGGAGGAAGAGAAGGCTCCGAAGAGAAACTACAATAAACGTGCACGTATTTACATATATATTGAAAAATGCTAATTTATTGCTGATGAATTTGGATGAGGTACACGAAAATGTGTGTGGCTGTGAAAAGGGCATCGTTTTGTAAGTGTGTGTATTTCTCGGTCAGGTGTGTGTTGCTTTGAGGAATGAGAGATGAACGGATTCCGCGGGCACACGGGTGCACGCCGGAGGAGCCGAGGCTCTTTAGTAGATGAGTCCGGTCCTGTAGGGCCAGCCGTAGGCGCTGGCGTAGGCGATCTGGCCGCTGTACTGGTAGGCCGGGGCGGGTGCGTAGCTAATGGCAGCGGCCGGGTAGGCGTACGAGGTGGGGGCGAACAGGAGGCCGGGCTTGGCCTCGGGGGCCGGGGCCGGCGCTGCTACCGGGGCTGGGGCTGGATTTGCCGCGGCAAGAGCCACGATGGCAGCGAGGACGAACTGTTGACAAAATTCACAAGTCAATACGTTTTTTTCGCGGGATACGCATCCCCGTATAGTTGCGACCGGGTAAATAATTCTAGATCTGGAAGAAATCTGAATGTAGTCGTATGGAAGAATAATTTTTCGTGTTCGCTTGTACAATACATACTTTATAATTTTCAAATGGGTGAAATTTCTTGAGAAAGTTTACAAAACTTGTCGGATTTTATATAAGTCTCGTGGTATGATAGAAAATACTAGTTTCAACATATATCTTGTTGGAAATAACAAATTTATCGTGAAATCAATATTTCGTCACAGTAAGATCGACCGCACTTTTCTACTGCATAGATATTGTTGTTCCAACTGTGTTTCTTAGATTTTTAGATACATTTCTTGTGTGTCATTCAATACATTGAAACGTTTCGAGTTTTCGTTAAGTTCATACCATAGACCAACTCTATTAAACCCTTTAGCCAAATTTAACGCTCTCTATTCGATACATAAATTTTATTATTACTTCGTGGTTATGCATAAGACAATCGTATTTTCGAAGTAACTTTTTTTACAGAGTCAATAGTACTTAATTGGAAGGAAATAAATTATTACATAAGCTATGCTTTTACAATATAGTCTTCAGATAGAGGTGAAAAGACATGAGAAACCAAAATTATGTTACAATCGCAAACTTATCGTTCGGGGAAAAGCTTAAGTATTGAGAATCCCTATGAAACTACTTTTTTGCTCTTGTGCGATCAAGTAATTTGAAAAATCTTCCCAAACAACAAGGATCAATCAGTTTCGTTCTTGAAAGTGGAAATTTCTGTGTAAGAGGGTTGATACGTACATTTTTCAATGTTTAAAAAATTGTCTCTGCGATATTAGTGTATATTTACTTGAGTTCCCTGAGATTTGATAGTTCAACTTCTCATTAAAACTCACTCGAAGTTGATGCTCACGGTGAAACATTAAATTATCAAATCTAATGTAACTCGAGTAAATATTCACTGCTATTACAGAAAACATTTCATTGCGGTACATAAAAAAATGCGTGACCGCTTACAGTAAACTGTCACTGAAGTATACAAGAGGGTTCAGTTACGTACGTATAAACACTAATCCCATGTTCTCAATATTATTTTGCATTATAATCGAACTACTGTAAATATCAGCAATATTTCAATGGGAAGACGAGACTAATCCGAGAAAATCGTTGCATTGCGAAATCTGATGGACTCCGCACGAGCAACTGTTAAAATTTTGCGAGTCGAAGCAAACTATACGAACCGACGAAGATGCAAAATGAATCGATCGGAGACAGATTATCAAAATGGCCCAAAGGAAATCGATCCCGATCGAACTATAACATCAGAGAGACGAAAAATGCGGCGAAGCTCGCCATACTCACCAGCTTGAACATGTCGATTGAGTTGCGGGCACTGGTACTCGAAGGAGGACAGTATGCCGGAGCCGCGCCGCAGCCGCCCTTATATACGATGGGCAGCTTGTAAAAACCGCCCGCGTTTTTCTCGTCCTCTCGAGCGCGCGTCACATACCTCGCGAGTATACACGCGCGCGCACACACACACGAGCGCGCGTGTGGCGCTTTGTGGAAGGGCTGGCCTTGGCCAGCAGCGCCTCATCCAATCCCCGGCCCGAGACTTCGCCCCGGTGAAAAATCCCGACCGGTCGAGTCGTCCCCCCAAGACGGCTCGCGCGCGCCTATGTGTGTGTGCGTGCGTGCACTCGCGCGACTAGTTACCCCGTGCCATCACGTGATGGTAAACAAAGAGTCGCTGGCGGTATCGTTTTTCGACTCTTTTCCATCATTTCCAGCCAATCGCGATGGGTCGAACTGGTTTTTCCCCACCTCGTCATCATATCCGCCGCGCTCGGCACACACACACACACACACTCACTGTAAAATCGATTCTTTGACTCGAGTATGAAACTTTACTTAATTTAAGTTGCAACAAATCCAACGCATACGACTACAGTATACTTTCAGCTAAGATATTAAGTATCTACTGTAATGAATTTCACGAAAACTCACGGTCTTAAATTAAGAACCGTCATTTCCTTATTACATTAATTTTTCTTTTTTTTTTTTCTTTGAGAAATATGCAGGCGATATAAACCTTTGAGAAGAAAATTATTTCGGGTTTCGGGACCCCCGACCAAAGTGAAACTTCAATGAAGCATGTTGCCAGCGACGAGTGATACGAAGAAATTTTTCAAGAACTAATCCATTTATACAATATTTAAATAAACTAAACATTTATAGTAAATTTATCTACAGGAAATATTGATGATTTTTGTAACCAGCAAAAATCATCAATATTTCTGTTTTGTATCTGTTTTATACAGTATCAAATTATTCTTGATTCAGTCGTAGACTCAGTAATATCAATAAATAATATTAATAATCTGAATGGATTATTTTTCCATAAAATTCATAAGTTGCCGTCCTTCACTAGTTTTAAAATTAGCATTAATATCTCCGGATATTATCATTGATGGTATTTTTTATAATATCTGTGACCTTGCTATTCGGTGAAATATAAATGGCACATGAATCCCCGACGATACTACAGTACACGAAATCGGCATTACTCATAGAAACATCCAAATGCGACATTATATGCTAGGTTTTTTCATCCCGAATAGCCACACCACCTAATCTATCGGTTCGTATCATGTCCATGAACCTCATTTGGATCTGGATAAATACTTGAACGAATCCAGACATCAACCAGCACATGAAAGCATCAATCCATATGACCTCCTGCCCGATGGCGATGCATCTCAAGAAACGCCAATTAGTGTCGATCTCCAGTACACAATCAGCGATTATCATGACACGAGAAACTGATCAGTGAGATAAGGTTTGTTGGATCCCCTTTTCTCAATAGGTCTCGGGTCCCGATATAGCTCGAATTTCTTAAGCACCGAATTGGGTTAACGGCTCTGTCGTTTGACCTGTGAGTACAATCGACAATCGGAAGGAATGGCTGAATATCATAATTAGAACTTTTTGGTTTTTCAGAGTGTTACTAAAAATCAGATCAATATTCACAATATTATATTTCTCTCCGTGTACAGTATGTATGTCTCTGAATGACATTTTTATAGAGAAATCTTCTGAACTAAAGTTAAGTTGCCATATTGAAATATTATTTTTGTGGGAATGGGTAATGCGACACTTTAATGGTTCGAGGAAAAAGGGGTGAAAAAAGGGATAAAAAAGGGGGTGAAAAAAAGGGTGGAAAAAAGGGGGAGAAAAATCTGATGGCGGCGGCAGTGGTTTGGCTTTTGATTTAGAAAGGTGATACTTTTGTTATTGCAGGATCAATCGATTATTCGTGGTAAATTCTAGCTCCGGTCATATGCGCTACGTGTTATCTAACATTTATGCGTTTTAACTTAACGAAAACTCAGCTAAGGAGGCTAATCTTCACCGATTCTTAGCTAACTATTAACGTTTCTACCAGGGGCAAAAAAGGTCTATTTTCTCTGCCTCAACCTATTCTTTCTACAAAGATCTTGTAGAAAAAACCTCTATAAAGACCTTGCCAAGTGCCCCCGCTTCTCTCTCGCCTGCGCGTAATCTCTAATATCTATATCTATATCTTGCTGCTCACGTGGTTGGATCTGTTAAATCTGTTTGACAATTTTTCCTGTAGAATCGATTGACGCAATTAATTTTTTGAGACTTATAACTATTTGTAATATGTTTAAGTAATTTTGCAATAAACTATTAGATCGACTAACAACACGTATGTTTTATTTTTAGCTAAAGCAATCGATGGTGTCGTCAGTTTGAATATAGTATACCTCTCGGGCTCCCGGGGAAGGTCGCAAAATTAGGAATGGGGGCCTTGGAAGAAGAAAAACCCACTAAAATGGGAACGAGGGTAACACGGGATTACCCATGCGTCTATAGAGGCAAACGTCTCGAAAACTCTAATTTCTAAATAATAATAAAGGTAGTAACAAGGCCAAGGTCCACGTTTTGGCTATATATGCTATATTTGACATGAAAAATGTTCATAACTGCAGAAGAAGTACACAAAATTGCGAGTTCTACATATAACAGTATTTATGTACGAACTGTTTCGTAATAAACATACCGAATTTTAATAATCACGGGGTTCGTTGAATCTACAGTGAGTCTATTCATTCAGCGGTTTTTTCGATCGCATTTTCCTGACGGAATCCATTGGTTCGGTAATTATTTTTTTTAGAAATAAATTTTCATTGAAAATAAGTTTATATATATAATAACGTCATCATTTCACGTGTAAACTTATAGAAATATGCGAAAAATTTCGTGAAAAGTGAAAAAAAAGGACGACTCTTAGGGAATTAGTCAAAACCGCGCACATTTTCAAAATAAATCACGAGTTAAATCATGCAGTACAAACTTTTATTGTAATGTATTCGTAACGATTTATAATACAACGAGGATCAGTAAAAGAAAAATTGAAATGCAAAGACTAAGGTCAATTCTTGATGAAGATGAAGACAATTCTGTTGAATAATTGCATAAATCTCTTGTGCATTCCATACAAAACGTTGCGTCTGCTGTTTGTATAACAACATCACATGGACCTATACCATCTGCATGCATACATTTATTGTGAACAGTTTCATCGTTTAGATGTTCTGAAAAAAAAATAAAATCATAAATCTATCATCAACTAACGGATGTTCGATATTTGATCTTGCGACGATTTCTTCGCAAGTACGTCTTTCAATTCATGTAAATTATAGTCGTGATTGTGGGTCTACTTACTGGTTATGTAGGAAACACAATACCATTCCGTATTTCGTACCGACTCTGAATTATTTCGCATTTCAGTTCCATTGCTCAGGTGAAGTGAGTCTGAAAGATGTAAAAACAAAATATTCGTTTTATTCATAGAGCATTCGGTATAGCGATGAAAATAATAACTAGTGAATTTTCAATGAAGTGTACATTTTTGAATTTCCGTTTCTTATCATATTACCTCTTTGACTCCGAGTAAAATTGGCTTCCAAAGATGTTTGAGCTTCAGAAATGTAGAATGAAGGGCCACAACTAACTATCCAAGTAGCATTGGGATTCGTGGAACAATCGGAATCATCAACTCGACCATCACATTCGTAACACTTCAATCCCAATGCTGAAATCGAAATTTTGATCGTCATCAATAGTGATATTAATGTAGTTTACTATATCAACTATGTTAACTATTCCATGAGCTGTTTACTATCATTCTTGATGATTGTACAGAGAGTGCCTGGATGCATTACCCGCAGGGACCTTATGAGGCTTAATTTTTTATTAAGGAAGAAATCTACTCGTAAAGTGTTGAATGCAATTTCTGAACTGCGCAGTGTTTCTTTGTTAGCCATATTGAATTTTATGTTGATCAAGGAGAGGGTTTGCCAATTAATTTTGATCATCTATAGGTGTTTTTCACAATTTTTTAGTTTAGCAAGTGGGATACACTGCTACACGTACGCACACAGCCACGCACACACACACATACATGCACACAATAAAACACTTTCAAATTTCTATATGATTGATTATAAGAACAATTGTCAAACCTCCTTCGCAATTGATGATAGGAAAAACTTTAACTGATTAGACTCTTGTTACAAACAAAATATGAATGTGTCAAGGCACTTGCGAACTCTTACTTGGATTTGTTAAGAATGTAGAACACAGTAGAAACACGCACAAATCCGGAGCATAAGACATTTCTAAATAATCTTGAATGGGTACAAGTAATTTGCTTTAACTCCCCCCGAGCAACTTGAACTAATGATATTTGTATCCGTAGTTCTATGATATACTCGTAGATAACGATTACCAACCACATTCGTTTGACATTGGCTGATTAGATCTCACGATAACTCCATAAAATCACAAAATTTGCCAGATAAAAACGCACAGAAGAAATTCTAGGGATTGTATTATTGTACACTGGAATAAAATTTCGTATGAGTCTTAATTCATTAGCAGCGTCTCTCGACAGTGCGGGATCATTTGAAATTGTAATTCAAAGATGGCAACGTTAAAATTCACCAAAGAGAAAAATTCTTATAGATATATCTTTTTGAGTTATTTTTTCTAAGGCAAACGAAATCCGGTCATAAGAATGAGATCAACTTCAGATCGAAGTGGTCGTAAACTACCCTTACACTTCGATATCCTGAAGCATGGGCGTCATGGAATTTTTTAAATATTTTTTCCTGCGTTTCTAGCACCCAAAAACATTAGAATACACACTCACTTAACCAAAATCGACTGAGTCATTTTTCGATTTTCGACCTTCGATATCTCGAGACGTGGGCATGCTAGAATTTTTTTACTATTTTTCCCATACTCACTGAGGTCGACTATATCAAAATCCACCTTCAAATCGCGGTGCCCCAGAAATAATAATTGTGCCCAATTGAACCTCAACTTGCATTAATCACCACTTTTTGAGAGAGCAAAATGAACCCCCAACTCATTTCCTCCACTCCATAGTAACGGTTGCTAAGGGCGTAAACAACAGTTGCTATGGTAAATGTCCGAGCTGCAATGTTCTTACTTCTTAGTCATCAACAGTTCCAAAAATGGACTTCAAACTGACTTTTCCCACTCCATAGTAAGGGTTGTTAAGGACGTAAACAACAGCTGCTATGGTAAATGTCTGAGCTTCGATGTTCTTACTTCTTAGTCATCAACAGTTCCAAAAATGGACCTCCAACTAACTTTTTCCATTCCCTAGTTACGGTTGCAAGGGATATAAACAACGGTTGCTAGAGACATCAACAATGGTTTATACGGGAAAGGTCTCTTTGATTCTTATAGAATCCAATAAATATACGAGCCCAAATGAGCATATAACATGAATTATATAGGAACTTATCAAAAACACGCTAGCAACGGTTGCCATGGAAATAAACAACGGATGTTGCTGAACACCGAACTCGGTTCATATCCTCGGAAGACCGACCTGTGTGCAAAATTTCAGGACGATCGGACCATTCCTTTGAAAGTTATCGTACGACAAAAAATAGTGCACGTACGTACGTACATACATACAGACATTTTTGGATTTCCATGTTTTTCGACCAATATATCACGAAAATCGAGGTCCCGAAGTCCGATTTGATGGGTAAATTTTTACCCCATTACAAAGCTTTTTCTTTGAGAAAGCAAAAGTACTAAAATCGCTTTCGCAATAGTGATTTTGAACTGCCTTTTCAACGAATATACTTTGCAAGTGCAGGAACTACGGTAATTTCAGTTTTCATGATAAAGCCTTGGAAACATAAAAACAAACTGTTTATTCAACAAGTTATGAATCTGTCTGTAGCACAAAGAACATTTCAGACAATAGTATTATGAATTTTGAATTTGTGTAGATTACATTCATCAGACGATAACATTGTGGAGACGACTTTGAAATTTTCTTTGTGGTGTTGAAAAGTCTGTAAAGTCAGAATACAAAGGATAATCATGGTTTATTGTAGACACACATTACATTCCGAAATATACTTGTACGTATGAGAATATAACACATATAATTTGAAGCAAAACATGTGTTTGAAAAATTGTATGCAAATTGACTGATAAATTGTAATAGAGTATATATGAGAAAACCAAAATCTAATTGACTAACAAGGAGAGGCCCGCTTATTGAAATAATGATATTTGAATATAGACTAATAGTAGTTAGTTGGGACACGTCACAAAAACGTTAACTTTCAGCGCACCCGAAATAATATTAGTAATAAATATTCATAATGCTTCAATTGAAACCTCGTCATGATATTTTTCTTGTTTTTCTATATCGATATATAAAAAAGATCATTTCGATTGGTATAATAGGACTGGAGAAAAAACAATTTTAGCGCGCCTTGGAGGTTTGAAATACGCGAGCTAAGTTTTCTCCGCATGAGTCTTGCTCCCCCCACCACTGCACCAGAGCAATCAAGAGCCTTTCTCGATCGAAAACGGGTATATTTGACATATTATATTTTGCACCAGATACATAAGCGCAACAATAACATTTGACCGCATACAAAAAGTTCTTGGAAGTCCCTTCCTGATTATATTTTCTTCAACACTTATATGCCATTTGTTTATTAGTAAATGTAGCCAAGTTTTCCGCTTAAATAACTCGATAGAAAATAGAAAATCAGATCGACGAGATTTTATTTTCAAAACAATCCTCTTCTTAAGCTCTTTCAAAATACACCGCAATATGTG
Source organism: Aphelinus atriplicis (assembly GCA_020882685.1). Lineage (NCBI taxonomy): Eukaryota > Metazoa > Arthropoda > Insecta > Hymenoptera > Aphelinidae > Aphelinus > Aphelinus atriplicis. Next base: position 100,970,543 of record CM037073.1, read on the forward strand.
CATAATGTTTGATAAGCATAAATTTATTCCAATTGTTTATAAGGTCTAAAAATTTGAAGCACGTTAAAAGTTTAAAATCAAAAAATCACTCGTTTTGCTATTGGATTTTATTCTTTAGGTGTCAAAAAAGGTATAAAAGAAATTGGAAACTAAATCAGAGTCCCAATTGTTTATAGAGATTGAGTCGAATATGCTAAATTAACAAAACAACTGTGCAAAGACTAACAGAGCGATTTTGGTCAACTTCTGGTCAACAACTAATTGTTCAAGGTATCTGAAATCATAATTGATTTTACAATTACGCATTTCCATCATTATAAAGAAATTATTTATTTATTTATTTATTTATTTATTTATTTATTTATTAAACATATACGGACATGGTTGTCCATTACATAGTGATACAGATATGATATAAAGAGGCTAGGTAGACATCGCATTGCAATTTGTTTAACATATTGTTTCTCAAATTTAAGACTAGCTTATTGATAATTCATTCGTACTCGTACAATTCTTCTCGGATGAGATTCTTATATCTAGATATTAAAACATTATTAATATCAATATTAATATTGCTAATTATAGCGTTTGTTCGATTCATACTCCTTTCTATTGGAGATAAATGAGACAACGTAACCGTTTTCCTATGGTTTATTTGAAAATAATTAACATTTGCTCTTAATAGCCTACCCGGGACTTGAAAGTTGACCCTTGAAAGGAGCAATGGTGAATCAATAAATCCATGCATTAACTTATATAGAAATAGTGAGTCTTGATAATCTCTGAACGATCTAAGTGAGCATATTTTCGTTTTGTAGGCTATATTGCGATAGTCATGATCGTACCTGTCCATTGGTTCTCTCAGTTTAAACGCTAGTAGTCTAAGAAATCTGTGTTGAATTGATTCAATTTGATCAGACTGTGCGTTGGTAAACGGTGACCAAATGACGGATGCGTATGTTAATCCAGATCTAACTAAAGAGAGATAAATGGCTTTCAATGTGTTGAGATTTTTGAATTCAGAGCCGAACCTCTGGAGGAAATACAGATTTTTTGAAGCCTTATTTACTATGTTCCTAACATGACTAGAGAAGGAAAGCTCACTATCGAATGAAACGCCGAGGTCCTTAGCCGTACATGTCCGCTGCAATAAATTATCATCAACTGTATATTCAAACTCTAACGGTTCTTTTTTGCTAAAAGAAATACAGAAACACTTAGATATACTAAATCGTAAGCCATTTGAGGCACACCACTCATTTATTCTATCAATATCGGTCTGCAGTTTCATGGCATCGATAATTGAATTTATTATCATGAATAATTTTAGATCATCCGCGAATAACAGAATTTTGGCATATGTAATGCAAATTTTCAAATCATTAATGAAAATAATAAAAAGCAGAGGCCCACAGTGAGTTCCTTGTGGAACACCCGACCATGCATCGAATGCCAATGAGACAATATTGTGAATTCTTACCGCTAATTTCCTATTTGCTAAGTATGATTCTATCCACTTTAGTAAACTTCCACATATTCCATAGTGCTCTAGCTTTCGGATAAGCAGCTTATGATTGACCGAGTCAAAGGCTGATTTTATATCGGTATATACAGAGTCAACTTGGGAGCCATTCTGAAATGCATCACTAATATACTCAGTGTAAACTGCGAGATTTGAGGTTGTAGATCTATGTGGCATAAAACCATGTTGTTCATCAATTATGAAACTGCGAAGAAAACTTGATAGTTGTTTTTCAACTATACCATCGAATATTTTCGCGAATATGCTTATCTTCGCGATCGGTCTATAATTTTCGATCATTGATTTATTTGCTTTTTTGAGCACTGGTGTTATAAATGACTGTTTCCATAGAGTTGGAAATATTCCCGTGTTAACCGACTCGCGATACAGTAGCGTGAGAGGGTTGGCAAGCTGCTTATGAAGCATTTTAATAAAAACAACCGGAATTCTGTCAGGCCCTGGACTAAGGTCCTCTTTCACATGATTAAGTCTATAAGAAACTTCTTTCAATGAGATGATGATTTGACTGAGCGCCAAAGAGGAAGGAACGGATTCGTTCAATACAGTGCAATCAATATCTTCCTTATGAAAACTTTCTGAGAAATGGTGCGCAAATGAGTCAACAATACCTTGTCCAGTAAAAACCGTTTCGCCACCCAGCGTCATCGAATCTGGTATATCGCGAGAATGTGTTTTATTGTTAACATATTTCCAGAATTTTTTATTATTTTTGTGTATATCCGATTCGGTTTTTGACATATACAACTTGTAAGCCTGGCGAGTCAGGCGAGAGCATAGTGCTCTTTGAGTTTTAAAGAGACTATAAGTAAAATCAGACCTCAGCGATTTAAATTGCTTATGCAGGATTTTCTTTTTCGAAATAGCTGAGATTAATTCTCCATTAAACCATTCCGGGTATTTCGATGAAAATCTCCGTACCAGAGGGGTATGTAGTTCAATGCAGTTATATAAGATTGCGTAGAACTTTTCAACTTTAACATCTAAGCTAGAATTATTATCAGTTAGAAAAGACCAATCAACTCCATTCAACGATCCAATTATGCTCTCATAGTCAGCTTTTTTAAAATTAAATTCAGTAAAATTGTAGCCTAGTAATTTTTCCTCATTACTGACCAAATAGAGTTCATATGGATGGTGGATGGGGTCGATTTGACTTAACGGATCGTCGCTTATTGAGCTATATTTACAAGCCAGACTAGTGAACATCAGGTCCAAATAGTTTCCTCGAATGTTCGGTTGTGTGATCACCTGGTGCAGATCAAATCCATTCAGACAGGTCTCCAGCAATTGAACAGCTTCCCGTATCTCTACATTAGCGTGAAATCCGCTTGCCCGCAGAGTTGATCCATCGTGTTGCCATTCGAAGCCCGGCAAGTTGAAATCGCCCATGAGAATGAATTCTCTTATTGTCGACTTGATAAATTCCTCACTGAGCACTCGTACGAATTCGGAGACTTCAAATATTAGTTGACCTTTGCTGAGAGTTGTAACAGGCGGGAGATAAAGTAAACAAACCATTATTTGTAGTCCTTGGGTCTTCACCAAACAAAAGGCGTATTCTAACCCATGGTTATGACTTGGTCCCGGATGACACGAATATTTATTGTTGACTAGCATTAGTAAACCACCACCTCTCGACTTATTTGAGGAAATCGGGCAGCGATCTAATCGAATAGTTTTGTAACCGTCCACGGCCATCTCAGAGTCGCGAACGCCATCATCCAGCCAGGTCTCGCTGAGTCCAATAATATCAAATTTCTCACTGGATGAAACTAGATTACGATGAAACGCTGTCAGCCTATTTTTTATGCTTCTTACATTTTGATAATAGACACTTATGTATCTCTTTTTCTCAGACGATTCATGTTTTTTGAGATGTTATTAGGAGCATCAATACTGTTTGTCCGGGACTCAGCTGTGATGATAGTTGGGACGTTACGGATATATTTTATTCGAAGATTTCTTTCGCCCAGGCTCACTCTACGTTCAAGTTCAGCTTTAACGTTTTTAAAGAATATGATTTGTTTCGGGGTTCTATCACTTGTACACTTAACATCACTCATCTCAAATTGTCTATGATTAAGTAAAAACCAATGAGCATGATTTTCAGATTGGAAAATTATTTTGAGTGGGCGAGGCTTGTCTGAGATTTTTCCAACTCTAAAGAAATTGAGAGAATCGATTTGGAATGGTAACGAAAGATTGGCATTTGTTGAACATAGTCTATCAAAAAAGACTTTATCGGCGTTGGGAGCATTTTCCTCTCGAACATTAAATAGCATGATATTCCTTGACCGGCGTTGCCTGTCCTCGATTTCAGCGCACGATGAGTCAATAATATCATCGCCAACATTTTCAAGTCTAGACTCCAAATCTTGCAATAGATTGAATGCATCGTCAATGCGTGTGGAATTCTGGTTGATGGATGCTATTGCGTTGTCAACCTTACTGGAAAGATTCGTTATACTCGTCTTTACGCCTTTTAGTTGGTCTTTGAACATTTTTTCTAGCTTACTCCAGAAACGAGAATCGGTATCCTCAACATTATCGTCATTCTCCTCAACACAACACTTTGTATATGAGCCATCACTTCGTTTTCCTGCCCGAGCAGCGCAGCTTGGGTGATAATATTTCCCACATTTACAGGCAGTTGCCTCATCAACCCGTATATTTCCCTTGTTTGGGCATAAGACACATTTCACATTGTTCGACATGGTTTGATTGAGGTTATGTTACCACGTGGTTAGCTTTATCGAATGATTTGATAAGGAGAGTTCATGTATATATAACAAATTTATATTTCACTTGGTAGAGAAAAAATAGCAGATTTCATTAATGAGTGAATTTCTTTTGTTACTTAAACTTTTCAACCAATATAAAAGAGATAAAACAGAGCGACAAACTCGGCGATGTCTACTTTGCGCCCTCTACGAACTATGCCAAAAATATATATATAAATAAGAAAATTATTTCAAAAATAATTTTCTTTTAAACAGTATTTTTTCTCAATGACAAACATAAATAGCAGCCATTATTAGTTTTAAGAGTTTTAGAGTGCTGGAATTATTGCATTGTTCCACCTGAAATACGTGACTAAAGCTCAGTGGAAATAGAATTTCATTAAACCGAGATACTATATAAAAGAAACAGAGCATTCTGTATCAGAGCTGAAATAGATAGACCAGCGGCAGCTAGTATTCACAGTTATATAGGTGAGAATAATTTTGAAATTAATATTTAGTAGAAAGACTAATCATGGTATCCTAACAAGTGATGCAGTAGCATGCATTTCTCCAAATGAAATATTCAATTATTGTTAATTATCATTGTCGAGAACATTTTTAATTTTTCAAATATTGGACGAATGGTCGATCTTTGAGGGCCAATCCAGTGTGAAGTGGATAAAGAAAATCACAAAATCCACGAAATATTTAGTTATTGCCAAGCAACGCTCTGCGTCTTTCTTGCACTACCTCTTACCATACCTCCATGCTATCACCCGCACGTACATCTATATAGCATACTCTATTAGATTGAAAGCTGAAAATTCTGCGATGTTAACATGCGATGATTGAGCAAAAACTATGGTATCATGCACATTCGGTCCCTAACGTTTGCTAAAAGCTAAAATGCAATTGCTACTCTTACACAACACATACACACACACGGAACAATTACAAATTAACCTTGTCTTTTGCTTTTTCAAAGAGAAAGCTTTGTAATGGGGCAAAAATCGACCCAACGAATCAGACCTCGGGACCTCGATTTTCATAATCTACGGGTTGAAAAACATGGAAATCCAAAAGTGTGTGTGTGTGTGTGTGTGTGCGTCCCGTTTTTTTTTCGTCCACGATAACTCTCGAAGGAATGGTCCGATCTTTTTGAAATTTTGCACACAGGTTGGTCGCGGTAAAATCTCGGCCGAGTTCAATTTTCAGCCAAACCCGTTAGTGATTTCCCTAGCAACCGTTTTTAACGTGTTTTCTCACAAATCCTCATAAGTGCTCACTGGGGCTATGAGAATCAATGAGAATAGATGAGATATTTCCCATAGCAACCACTGTTGATATCCTTGGCAACCGTTTGTTTACATCCCTAGTAACCATTGTTTCGGAAGCCGGAAAATCAGTTTTAAGTCACACTCGATGTCCAAGGAAACTGAATTGTTATATTTGCTCCATAGCAACCGTTGTTTACCTTACTAGCAATCGTTATGGAGGTTGGGATCCCATTTCCATCATTTTTGACGGCAAAGGACACAAAATCTTCCCAATTAGCTCCTTAGCAACCGTTGTTTATCGCCCTAGCATAAATGATAGTATCTACGCTAGTGGGTTGGTGAAAATATAGGTTTGGGACGCGTTTCTGGGTGATGCGAGAAAGCGTACTGCTAAGGCACTTGGCACCGGTTTTTTTACATACGATGATGGAGGAGGGAGTGATTTTAAAAAATCTTGACTTGGTTGAATTACAAGTGTAGTTAGATAGATACTTGAGCAAGTTATTTTGATTATAACGAATCAAATGCAAATTGCAACTCGCTAATAGAATCAGCTGTATAAATTTAGAAATCTATTCAGTTTTATAAAACCTATAGAAACTAATCAATATTTCGAATCAAATAACTTCGACATCGTTTTGATACAAATTTTTATCTTATTATTAAGAATGTACGACATGTGAATTGATAAAAATACAAAATTATCCTTCATTTATTTTCAGTAACAGATTGCTTCCGAAAAAATGAAGCATTCAGTAATATTATTCACAGTTGTTTTTCAATTCTTGACGCAGAACTTACACGATTGCAATTCAGAGCCAATAACCTTACTTACTATTGGTTTGATATCAAGTATTGTAACTATCGGACAATTTTTATGGGATCAAGCTGAAAAGACACTGGAACACATCGCTATGGAAAAAAGTCTGCTGTCTCCTAGTGAATCAACCCGAAATCAATATTCACGTGATATAAAATCAAACTTGAGAGCGAGGTTCCCTGAACCAACTGAGAGAGTGAAAGCAGAAGAAAATTATATTGAAGTGGATAAACTCATATCTAAGATAGAACATCTTTATAAGGACATGGCCAAATACAATAAATCGATTGTATCTCATTCACATGATGGTTCTTACAAAAAGATGGAATTGGAAGCGAGAAGTACTTTGTCCAATGACCTCAACAGACCAATGGGTCTTGTTCGTTCGATCTATGAACTCGTAGTTGCTAAAGACGAATATAGTATTTTCAAAAGTTTACAACACAGATTTCAGGTGAATAGCCGCTATTTCGTTTAGTGATTATAAGTTGTAGTTGAAAATGATTATTTTATATACGAGGAAATCAAAACAAATTTTAATTGATCGATTTTCTCAAGACAAACATTGAACTTATCCACGAAAGGCTTTCTGAATCTATTTAAAATTTCTTCATATAGAGGGGATATCTAGATTCTTGCTCAAATGGAAATGAGATGAAATCTGCTCAAAAATATATTCTAGACTATTTGATGCTTATTGCAGCTGCGGAAACTAAGGCCTTTATGGCAATACAAATGTCATCAGAAATCCTTAAAAACCTCACTCAAGGTTAGATCGCGTAAAAATATGAGCGATTTTTTTATTGTACACTTGAAGGAAAATCCAGTTGGTTTCACTAGTAACTCAAACAGTATAAGATTTTTAAAGATTCCTTGTGTAAATATTGGAAATATGAAATAGTTGTAGCGACTTTCGGCCTTTTTTAATCTATAGTATTCTTTCCTGGACTTTTATATCAGTGTATTTCTTATAGATCACAATTGAATTTTTTTGTTTTGTATAAAGAAAGTTTTAGGCCTGATGTGGAAATAATGAATGGAGAACTAAATGAGAAGTACACTTCAATAATGGAAACTTATGCTGGACTTCTAAAAGAAGCATCTCGTGACATCTGGCGCTGTGACCCTTCATATCATGTAGAAGGTAAATTAATCTACTCTGATATCTGAATTTATCATGTCGATTTTTGTGCTCTCTACAGACGTTACATATACGAAGCTCAACAATGTGTTCAGAATAGCTATCCGAAATGAGGCAGACATGGATAATAATTATGAATGTAGGAACAAGTGTGGTACATTGAACCCTCGATATTGGAGTTCATCTAGAGAATCGGGTGAGTTGGTGAATGAATATATGTGAGATTTTTAGCTCTAAACGAATTTCAAATAAACAAACAGAAAATTTCATGACGTAAGTCCAATTTTATAAACTGGAAAATGTGAATCGTAGATAGTAATAGTCCCGGTTTATTGTGGGACTGTAAATCTGGATTTGATATGGACATGTTCACTGATGTCAAGATTTGTTATTCGGTAAATATTCATTACACTATTTTATACAAGTATAAGATAAAGTTATTTTGAATTCATAATCTGAACTCGATTCTTTTAAATTTAGTTATCAAATAGAAATCGACTGTATGACATGGTTGAAGTGATCTCGTCGAGCCCAACAAGTAAAAAGAATGACAAATTCTACGGTTCGAAAAAAAACAATTGTCATATAAAGGGATCTACCAAATTGGATCACAAAGTTGCTGGTATATTCAAAATTGTCAAATGTGATGTCTGTACTTGCACCAGTGATAATGATAAAGAGTACAATAGGACAGATTCTCGACGTACGGAACGCTTTTTTTATGCTAAACCTGTTTATGCTGATGTATCCGATAATTAGTGAGTAGAATGTCCCATTGAATCAATATAAACGTTCATCTTAAGTTGCTTTTGCTTTCTCAAAGGAAAAGCTTGCGACGGGGCAAAAATCGAACTTTTGAATTGGACTACGGGACCGCGATTTCCGTAATGTACGGGTCGGAAAACATGGAATCCCAAAAATATCTGTATCTACGTACGTACGGGTGTATGTAACGCTGTTTTCGGGGCGCGATAACTTTCAAAGAAATTGTCCGATCTTTATGAAATTCTGCACACTAATTTAGTCGTGGAAAGTTGTAGCTCGAGTTCGTTGTTCAGCAAAATCTGTTGTTTATTTTACTATAGCAACCGTTGCTAACGTGTTGGGAAGTTGTCTTTAACTCGCCGTAAATGCACGTTGTTTTTTCCATAATAATTGTTGTTGATGCTTCTAACAACCGTTGCTAAGAGATAAAAATAGAGTTGAAGTTTCATTCTAGTACTTTTGAGCACAGAAAACACAGAATATTCGTATTTACCACCGCAACAATTGTTGACATCCCTGGTAACCATTTCTTATATCCCTATACATTGCTACAAAATAGCGGTCGAATAATTTGAGGTTCTCATGGCATTATAATTTCCACACAGAGCGTCTTTGAGAAAGCATACTGTTAATGCAGTTAACAGCGGGTTTTTAATATCATTTTGATAGTGTTATGACAGGCGTTCGATTAGTAAAAAAGGATGGTATCATTTTCTTTGAAATACAACAAGGGCAGTTAACAAATTCAAGTTTTATAGAATCTTCTAGCGTTTCATGGAAAACAATTGACGAAGGTGAGGAATAAATATTGAAATCTCTCGACATCTGTCTATGAATCCCACGATAATACACTTTTATCTGATTTTGACTTAGCAAATCTATATAACTCTTCGCACCTCATAAAAATCAAATGGCAACAGAGAAGTATTGAATTGCAAGATATAGATGTACCAAATGGTCACGTTTTAGTGGGACTACAGTTTGATTTGATCGGAGGTCGAATAGTCTTGAAGGCTCTTTCCCTACCAATCAACTTCTCAGGGGGTAAATTTCATTTTACGAGAAAGTACTCGGCTGATGACATAATAAGCAGCACTATCCCGGGTTTTTCAAAGTGAGTAAACACAAGAACGTGAAAATTTCCCATTTCAGATTATTTTTAGTATCGCTTGATTATATCATTGATCACTGAGATATTTGTTCCATGCTGGTATATTTTGTTAATTTTCCTTCCCACAGAACGGACTTCACCATACAAGAATGTGATTTACCAAATCCTACAATGCAGAGTCATTACGTTTTTACGAACATACATTTAAACTTTTCAACCAGCTCAATGGCTACAGATATTGGACAAACAACACTTCCTCTATTTGATATTCAATCTGTATCAGCTAATCCACCAACGTTGTTGAGTGCAGTCGGACTATACTTCAAGTTCGCTACTCCAAATAATTTATGTAACTCATATATGGCTCTCAAATTAAAGACGTATGACATGTCGCAACATTACAGTCCATCCTCGGATAATCAGCTTTTGCAATAATAAATTAAAAAGTATTATGATTGGAGCTAGTGTTTTATTTGGGCTACACGGCAAAGGATCAAATTTATTTTATTCCCATGAAAAAAAACGAATAAAGAGTTTAAACCACAATCAAACTATAGAAAAGGCTTGTTTTTTTGTCAATTATAAACTACTCATTCTAAGCTTTTATTCCATATATTTTTTTATGTCGCAAAATTGTGGGATGTGAGCCATGTGTCTTTCTTCGTAAGACTCATCGATATAGTGTATAATATTATATAGATATCAATATATATGTGAAGAATGATGGGAGGAAGGTATAAATAAGACAAGAAAGGAGCAGTTGAGCTTGAAATAAAGATTTATTGCTGGTGAATTTTGTTATGGCGCACACGAGGTGCGTACGAGCGAATAAGAAGAGACTGGGTGATTGAAAGTGCGTCGGCCGTTCGGGGAGGGTTGGTGGCGCGCTTAGAGCACGTAGGTCCTGTAGTAGGGCGAGTAGCCGGCGGCGTACTGGAGCGGGTTGTAGTAGGCCGCGCCGTAGGCGTACGGCTGCACCGGCTGGATGTACGACTGCGGGTACAGCTCGATCAGGCCAGGCTTCGCCGCGGGTGCTGGTGCCGGCGCGGCGACTGGAGTTGGAGACGCCGCAGCGAAAGCCACCATCGCGGCAAACAAGAACTGAAACATTTTTTTTTGTATCATGGTTATAGTTCAACGGACAGCTTGCGAGGGGTATGTGAATCGATTTGCCCTGACGACGGACAAATAATTTTCTCGGTGCGGGTGAAAAATTGATCGAGCAATGAGGAAAACAACCGTTCGACTCGCGTTTTAAATTTTAAACATTGAAAAATGACTGTAATCGATAGTAACGTAATCACCAACTGACAAAACCATAAGAGAAAGTTAAGAATTGGTAGGTATATCTGCTCGTCTTCACGATAGATTATCGTAATTTTTCACACAAACATAACCTCGAAACTTCACTGATCTATCTATTTTCTAGCGGTTTCATCATAGACCCGTCGATTTGATCAGTATCAGATCAAGATAATTGATTGAATAATCTATTTGAGTAGATTAATCTATTAAATCAATATCATTCCATGTAAGTTAGACAAATTTTGACGCGAGTAAGATGTTCTACTGAAAATTACTATTTCTTCCAAGTATGTTTAAAAGGCTTCCCTTCGTGCGAGTGATTTAGAGAGGAAGTATTCAACGAGACCCTATACTCAATCTGTCGCGCACCGGTGCCTCAAGACCAAAATACCACGACCGTTCAACCGATTTCCAATTCTACATACATTTATACAAAGATACATAGGAACAGCAATCAGAAATTCGAAATATCGTCATCTAGCCAGTTTGCTTCCGAGCGCACAGAACAAAATTAACGAATCCCGTCGTCCCAGCGAGAAACCCCTCTGAGAAAACGGGAGGAAGACGTGTTTAGTGCTCTCACCAGCTTGAACATCATGTTGGGTGGTGTGGAGAGGTTGGCGCACTGGTACTCGGCAAGAGGACTAGTATGCCGGTCGTGTTTGGCAGCCGGGCTTATATACGCCGCGCCGCACCGGGAGCCTGTTGGTTCCCCGAGGATGGCGAGTTTCTTTATCTTACTCTTGTACTTCCGTTTTCTCGCGCATCCACGAGCGAGCCTATGCGAAGGGCGGCAGAAAAATCGGCGCCCGGAGGGGCGGACCGGTCTTTCCTGTATCTACACGAGACTCGAGCTCTCTCGTTGCAGCAGCCCGGGAGCGTCCCGCGCGTATATGCACTGCAACCATACCGACACAAAGACGATTAGCCGCGCAAGGACGGATCGATTGAGCTGCGGGCATTATTTTATCGACAGGCCGAGCCGTGCACGGGGAAAAATTTCCCGGTAAAATTTTGCATGTGCAGTTTTGGTCACAGACTGCGACACGCTCCGGCCATGTTTCCTTCTCGAGACTCGCTTGAAACGTTTGTCTTGATTGACCATTTCAACTGGCCAGAACACCGCTTGATGGTGTTTCGATCTCCGATTCAGCTAAAACTTTTCGATACGTCGTCTGTAGTTATCCAAATGGACAATATATGCAGTCGTTTATTCTGATTTCGATTATCGTTAAATATATTGTCATGTTTTTACATAAACGATGTATATTAACACATATGACATTTAACATGATGTATACAAATATATTGCAAGCCTAAAATCGTTCAACGTCTCCATTAGGACGAACGAATTCAAATATCGCCTTTCAGGTATCAAAAAGCTCATTGTTTCAATGAAATTAACGGAATTTTTAAAAAGAAATTCCAATTTTCCCCCGAAGCTCCAATGGCAACTCAATGACAACTAGTTTCCCAATAAGACGTTATTTCGTCGATTTAATTTTATTCATATCATATATGTTTTAACCTATGAGAAAATGTACCCCCGGGATCCGAGTCTACTGCGCGAAGAGCTAAACATTTTACCGCAACACCAGCCCTTCTTGTGAACGAAGAACTCAACGCACATTTATAAGTTACACAAATACATATAGTCGAATTTTCATTTGGGTAAAATTATGACGATTTGATGTTTTATTCTATTCAAATAGATTATTCAATCAATTATCCTCACTGATCAAATCGATGGGTATATGATAAAACCGCTAGAAAATAGATAGATCAGTGAAGTTTCGAGGTTACGTTTGTGTGAAAAATGACTGTCAATCATAAGAATAAGTAACTACTATCCAAACTTTTACCACCTGTCAATTTTGACTATCTTGCACAGTAAATATACACCCATAGAACTTTTCGTATATTTGGTTTCCTAAAAAGTAAAGCTTTGTCAGTGCAAAAAATCGACCTCTCAAATCCGACCTCCGGATCTTAATTTTTATATTGCGAGAGTCGAAAAACATGAAATCGCAAAATGTCAGCGCGTATTGAGGTATGTATATGTGACGCCATTTTGAGACGCGATAACTGGGAGAAATCATTTTCGTCCCTATTATATATACAGGTTACACTGCAGCGAAAACGAGAGGACGTCGGCATGATAAAGAGGGCGGGTGGACGAGAGAACGCGAGCGAGTTTCGCAAAATTCACTCAGTGGCGGGTGTCCGTCGCGCCCAGTGTTTTGACAAAATAAAGCTCTAATCACGTGGTGTCTTTACTTCCCAGCGCCGATTTTCTTCCTACCGATACGCCCAGAATACCGAGGGTTCCTCCCTCCCGGAAGTCTGATGGTGCTTGCGGCCGAACACATTTTTGTGCGCGACGGATTCGGGCGCTTGCAACATGACAGAGAGTCGGCACGACCTTTGGGTGACCGGTTGGCCTACCCTCGTACCTCATATCTACAACCATAAAGCCGAACATTTTGATTGCCACAGGAAACATTCTGTTGGTTCATTCGATTTTATACATTTACATCTATATTCATGACTTTTTTTTATACGTACAGATACTGTTCGTGTTCAAAATCTGCCATGTTTGTCAGCATATCTTGTGAAAAATAAAGCGTTAGACTGATTGGCTCGAAATATGTACGGTTTCAGGCAGCTCAAGAGCGAAGTTTTATAGTGCGATTGGTTTCCCATCAGGTTGTGCCCATTCCTAGTCAGTTGGAATAGTAAAATGTCTATCTCTGAAATTCGGTTATGCAACTGCGACATGATTGACGAGATGACGACTAAAAGCTTAACTTGTTATATTATAACTTCGTGAAATCAATAATTATTGTACACTGCGGTCTGTCGAACTCGGCATTTATAACATCTTCCGAGTGTTGACAGTTACTCGATTGATAAATCGTTTATCTCTAGGATATTTCGGGACGAATAATATTTGCGGTCCCGAGCGTGGCAAGAAGAAAAAGTATAAAGAAAATGTTTGGCAGAAGTCTGGCTGAAGTCTCGCGTAGTCCACTGTCTGCAGGCGAACTTCGCCGCAAACGACCGCCAGATTTGTGAATTTTAAATTGTAATCTTTGAAAATACGCTCACTTGAAATACAAATAGTGCGTTAGAAATATGGAATGCTGGTTACGAACCCAGAATCTACGATGTTTATTTATATATACTTATGTATGTGTGGGTGTGGGTGTGGTAGTCAAGTGACGAGTAATTCGATGAAGTATTGTTTCACTGGCAGTGGAGCTCTGCATTTGGGTTACAGGTTCACGTCCACTTTGTCTAGCTAGGTTAATCTGAAATAAATGCGGAAATAGTTCCATCTTTCGATAAGTTTTAAATAAAATTAAGGGGTAATATACCTTTGTGACTTTTTTTTCCAATTTTTTTTCATTGGCTTAAACACTCCATAAACTACCTAAGAATGATATAAAAAATCGATCAAGTGGGGGAAGAAGTTCTAAGTGCCTCAAAAAATTTATTCTCTGAACAGAGTCGTATAGTATTAGTACAGTACTCAAAACTTTGAACGCTTTTATCTCGAAACCGTCTTTTTTGGCAATAGCCTACCAATAGCGCCGTCAATTTTTAACCGATTCACTTCAAATTTTAACTGTAGCCTGGAAACATGATTTCTAAGTGAATGTCGTACGATTTTTTTGATATTTTGATTTTTACCGATTTTATGGCCGATTTTCGATCGATTTTTTTGCGAAAAAAAAGAAAAATAAATCAAATTGACGCCATTTGGCCTCAAATTCGAATTTCGAAAAAATGGCCCTCCGTTCACTGAGTTTTTCATTTTACTTCAAAACCCCGTTCGATTTTTTCTTCTAGGGTCAAAATTGTGACCTGTAGCGGTAGGCTAGTGAAGAAAAAGTAAAAAATTTCTTTTCTCCTTTGACGAGCTGGTACGCCGCCATTTTGTATTTTTTGTAAAAACTAAAGTGTGATTTTTGTAGTTAGAAAGTAGTACTTTCATGTGCAACAAACCCCATATTCCTTTGATATTTTCTGCGCTTATGGTAAGTGTTTGAAAATGACCTCGAAATCGGAGGTCACAAAGGTATATTACCCCTTAAATTAATCGAATTCAATTAATGATCAGACAGTTTATCGAATCGAAGTGGTTTTGTATTGAGCACGCGAAACCACTCTTGATTCACTCAACGATAAAGTTAAAATCTATTCGCGAACGGACTAACTTGGAGGCCAAAAATCGCCTCCTAAGCAGTTTTTCCGAATAAACTCCTCGATCGCATCTTTCGGCTGCCAAAGTATTATTACCATCGTAGTATACGATTGTTTATACAGATATATAATACAATAACAGCTAATTATATCCTCCCTTAAATATTTTCAAGTATTCAACACCAACAACTTCGCTACAAATACAAGCCAGTGGCAGCTCTTGTTCAAGAAGATATTATACTACATTGAATTTTTCACTGACGACCGATATCCTTATGAACCGTTGCTAGGTAGTTTGAAGAATCAGTTAGAGGCTTATTGATAGCAAAAGACACACTTTATTTTCATTTCCCTATCAACTTCCCTACTTTCCGGGGCACAGTGTTTCTATATTTCCCATAGCAACAGTTGTTGAAATCCCTATCAACTGTTGCTAGGTAGTTTGGAAAATGAGTTTTTCTCACATTTTTATTATTCTATATGTTATTCTTTGGTATTTCAAGAGATGATATTTTATTTACTTGCCGTTCGGTTTTAATCGTGCGATTATGCAGATTCACGTTGAAGTAGCACTGTTCAGCGCCTTTTCTATTTCCATTCAAATAATGCTTACAAATGATTTTTTAGCTTGGATTTTGCAGCTTCAGATGGTAACTCTGATCTGATTTCACTTATTGATAAGTGTGTGTTACTCAAATTTCACTAGTATGCTCGGCAGTTTGTTATTGACTGATTTATTTCTCGATGGAATTGAATGTAACATCTTTAAGCGTGTTGCGGTAACATGAATTATACAAATGGGAAAAGAACACTGAACTTTCTTCAATGACGAAAAAAAGATCATTTTGAAAATAATCTGTTGTTTTTTCAACGTCAGTTTTCAAGAGACAACATTTCCAGAGTCGAAGTATACACTTATAACAATGCCTAAACGTCTTCTCGTACGATTAATCATTTTCCAGCGAGTCCAGCGTCAATTAAAAATCGAAGCCAAGCTGGACGGATTGATGCGACGGATCATACCTCTATAATACCGAGTCTTTGTTGGCAACCTGCACCTCTGCGGGCGCCGGTCGGCCTTGCCGCAGCGTACGAGCCGTCCACGGGGCCGCCTTGGCAGTGACCTCGGAGCTAAAGTTGCGAAGGGAAGATCAAGGCTGCGGTGAACGGAGCTCGATCAGCCCAGTATGTATGTAACTACTCGGCGCAGGGAGAACAATTTTGCTCTTGGAACGCGAGCAAATAACCTGCTGCGCTGTGTGTATCCTATATGCTCTGGCTCGGCTCGATTTCATTTCGTTTTCGCGTTTCTAAGATGCTTGCGTGTGCTACCGTCCCATCGGACGCTCGATCGATGTAGTTTTTTTCATATCTGGGTAGCTCTTGAAACCGACACGACCAGTTGAGTCTGGGATAATATAGTGCGAATTACGAGAGACTGGGTAATCGAATGAAATTTCTACGGGTCGTTAATGAGCCTCGGGTGCATTATTAGTCATTGATAAATCAATAGATTGCCGAACAAATTAATGAGCGAGAGAACCTAGCGTAGAACGCCTTAACAAACACTTTTTGTGAAATGTTTTTTCAAACCATTCAATATATAAGTTTGCAATAATCATCGGCACGTCTATTTTTCACATATATTGAAGAATTTTGTTTAATTTGTTGGTGCAATCGTATAGAAGTTATAACACAACGAATATTATATCCGTGCTTCGGAAAATTGTCTCTTTGCGGCGTGCACTGTAGCCTATCCTAGAATTGCCTGAAAACAATTAACAGTATTTTTGTGAAGTTTATGAGTGCGGTTTTGTATATTATGGTAAATATTTTATGGTATAGTGATCAAACGCGAATTTTACGCATCGAATAGAGTACGTAAAATCGCATTTAAGACACGAAAATCGATGCGTAATGATCACGTACACCATAAAACAAATTATTTCAGCGAAAAAATTCTAAATGTCATGAGTTAAAAAGAATCATTTGTTTTTCGCACAAATTTTGCACATTTTTTTGCCTCAATTTAACCTCTTGTCACTTTTCAACCTTTGCACACTTTTTTAACTTCAATTGGTCACATTCCAGAAGAATCGTGAAATTGTTACACAGGGTGGAATTCATCACAGCTCAATAAAAAAAATTTCATCCTGATTTAACAATGAGTTTTGAAAATCTAGAAAAAACACTAGGTATTATTTAAGGATCGAAGAAGAGAGAGCTCTCTTGATTTTCCCAGCCAGAATTGTCCAGATTTTGACAACTACAAACTCCCTGCAAAAGTTTCATCAAGATCTAAATGCCAAGTGGTTTCCCGGTTACTTAAGTATATTATATTCTTTATCTTCTAGTATTTACAAGTAGTTTAGACCGAGTATTATTCATTCCAAAACGATAGAACTATAATAGTTTTGAAAGGTTGCCTAGAGCCTCCAGCAGGGTCCTACATTGGAATGGCATCTAACGCTATAAGGCTACCACAACTGGCATAAAATCTAGTAGAGGTCTCTGATTATACTCAAACTTCATCATTGCGTTTCGTACCGATGTCCGGTTGGAATTATTATCAAGATCCTGTCCTCGTACATGTGCCTTTGTCAAGCTCGATAACAATTTCCACGACGATAGTACGAAATTTCTATATTTCTTAATAACCCAGGGACAGAGAGCGCCATCGTCAACAGTAACATTTGGAGAAAATTACTGTTCAAAGTAATAGAAATTATGAAAAAAAAATTGTTATTCCTACTATTTTCGTTTGTGTACTTGTACCGACGATGCACCGATCTCGGAACTACACGAGATCGGGACGTGGGGTGGGAACAGGCCGGCCTTGGCATTAACCGGTGTGCGAATGCGATGCTGAGTACTTGTGGCTATCGAATGACTCGGAAACGACTAGTCCCTGCGGCATTTGATTCGATTTGTGATAATTTGACGTGTTTGATATTATAATACTATCGATATATATATATATATATATATATATATATATATATATATATATATATATACTATACTATACGAGGGGTTACGCACTAGGAAATCTTTCGCGATTTCTCCGATTTCCCGAGATTTCTTGGGATTTCTTGAGATTTCCTGGGATTTCCAGGGATTTCCAGGGATTTCTTGGGATTTCCTGGGATTTCCTGGGATTTCTCGGATTTCCTATGATTTTAAAATCATAGCTGTAATCAATATTTTTATATTTTATCGGAAATTCTTCTAAAATTTCTGGTTATATAAGTATTCGTTTTTCAAATTATATAATTTCTGAACATACGAATTCTCGTAAAATCAGATAATATTTGGATGTAATCGTTCCATTGTTATGAAGTACATTTATTCATTCCATTATTATAAATATTAAGGTAACTGCAGGCGATTCGGCACGTTTGTCAGATTTCGTATTTCCTGTGCTCTCTGAGTCATGTTGGGGGTATTTGATGATAAATTTCGGTACCTTCCCCGCCTATTTAGCTGTTAAAACAACTCTCCTACGACACTTCGAATTTTTACTTACTCATTTTTTCACCCTCTTCTTATTTCACTATTCTCACTCAACCTAAAAAATCAGGTGTAAATAATTTTTATCTCTCAAAGTGTCACTACTCTTTTTTTATGTAAAAAAATCTCATCTTTCGATTGGTCACATCAGTTTTGCCAAAACTATTTTCTATCCTACTCAAAATGATCCTTTTCACATAAAAAAAAATGTGAAGCCAATTTAGGACGATTTATGATATTTTCTATTTTGAGCGTTTTAATCGTTCTAGCGGCGCATAAAGGCGCTCGGATCACGTTTTAGTATTGAAACAAGCTGACTGGTCCCATGCGTTGGAGTACCAGTAATTTTTACTCCAACCAGCCGTTTTTAGAACACTTAAAAGTTGAACACCGTTAAATTATCTATTTTATTTTACCATTTTTTTTTACCGCAATGTAAGTTTCCTCTACCGAATTAGTATATCAATTTCTTTTTCAAATGTAGCTACTCAATTTCATGCAAAAAAGCTCATCTTTCGATTGGTCACATTAGTTTTCCTTCAAATATTTTTCCACGCTGTCAATATATTGAAACTCAAGTGAGCTCAAGGCGCTTTCTCTGAGCAGAAATTCAAAATTATCATTTATCGTTCCTATTTTGAATTAAAATTCTTCTAGTAGTTGGAACTGGCCTTTTTCTATATAGTTCTCCTATAATACGAGGATTACCGTCTATGTCAAGTGATTTAATCGATCTGAATATGTGATTATGAACTAAAAGACTGAATAAAATGGTTGAACATTTAAGAAATAAATATCAAGTTTTTATAGATATGTTACGATGATTTTTGGATATATATTTTTGAGTTGAACGTCAAAAGTTCTGGATAAATATCAATGGAAACATGATTGAGAGTTATTTGGGTGACAAATTGACTGCACGTGTAGCCAACTTGGCCCTTTTGCATTTTTTTTTTCAAATTAAGTTGAGCTAGCCTTTAAGGTACCGTTCTCAGAATTTGAAAATTCTAAGTCTATCATAGTCAAATTCGCGAAAAACCCTTAAGGGGTGGCGCATAGGCTGCAGTTAACTTATAATGATAATAAAAGTGGAAACAATATATATGAGCTTACAGGAATGAGAATACCGGAATTTCCTATGATTTCTGTATTTAGCTATTACATGATCAATTATACATTTATTCAGCATTTCAACTTATGATTATTGTACAAGATGTACAGGATTATTTTCTAAATCATAGAATTTCCACTTGAATACATTTCATTGTTCAAATAAATCCTTCATTACTTACAACAGGAGGAATGATTGTTAAAGTATAATTCTCAAGCTGAATATATCTATGAGCGTACGAGTTGACCAATTTTAAAATTTTATCTCTTTCAACTGAGAACCAATTACACATCACTCCTATTCTTTTTTTGTTTCCTTGTACATTAGCATAGTTGCTCGTATATACTATATTCTTCTATGTTGAACCATCTAACAAGAAGAGGACGTTACCTCGGGGTGTCTAATCCCGATGAAACTTTGTGAGATGGTCCATGAGTGATCTAGTAGCTGATATATACAACCGCGCAGTCCAACGTTCCGCTTTTCTGAAGATACTCACAATTATTACTGGTTTCAGGCAAGTACAGTCCATCTATAGCTATGAGTTTCGGAATATATAGATATAATGTACATGCATAAAATCGAAAATAATTCATTGAATATTTTCAGGAAAACGAAACGTTGGACTGCGTGGCTGCAGATGTAAGCTATCAGGCTACCCATGAACCATCTCACAAAGTTTCGTCGGGATTGGACACCTGGAGGTAGTGTCCTCTCCTTGTAAGTAGCAGAAACCTAAGATTAAACCAATTAAACAACTACTACCATTATCTATCTTTTTAAATAAACACCAATCACAAACGAATATCTGTTCACACTTTTTATTCAAGTTAGTTGGATCTGTAATACGATTCATTAATTCTAATTTCCCGACTATTACTAAACGATCGCTACTTAATCGTTGTGAATTTTTATTTAAAATCAAACAAAGCGAAGATTTCCTAATGACTTTGTTTTACCCATTCACATCTTTCACTATCGTGAATGGAGAATCATCGCTCTCGACGACGTGATTTTTTGATAAATCTTGTAGATCTAGCGTATTTTGTAAATATTTATCATTTTCTACTTGATTTTGATCTAATTCTGAGGAAAAATCAAGCATTCGATCATTTTCATGATCTACACTCAAAGAGTCAACAATTTCTCAACTACCTGTCTTTGTTTCTAAAACTTCTTCAGCTAGTTCATCAGCTCTTCCATTTATTTGAGGTACATATAGATCGCCTGCTATAGGTGAGTCAGAGTATTGCTGCCTTGTAACAGAATCTGGATTACGTTCATGCATTCCAATCCACATAAAATAATATATTATGCAACTAGTGCGTGAAATGCGATTTCACACACCAGTGTGACAAGTCTGCACGAGTCGCCGGCGAAGCCGGCGAATGAGTGCTAGGCGGTCACACGAGTGCGTGGAATCGTATTTCACGAGTTGCATACGATATTTTATGTTATGAGTGATCAAACGCGATTTTCACGCATCGAGATTTGAGTGCGTGAAATATTTCACACATCGGTTTCCGTGCGTGAAATGAGCGTTTATGATCACGTGTAACATAAAATATAATAAATTATGCAGGATACGCTAACTCTGCGTCCATCAGTAACTTTCAGTAACTTTTTTCTAATACATATATACTTCTGTAAGTAATGAAGAAGAGCCCGCTCGTAGATTACGATCACGAATCGGAGATACCAATATTGCATAAAAATACCCTCTAAATGTTACATTTATTTTGAAATAAAAGAAGTTGGTATTGATTTAAATAACTCAAAATTGATATAAGGTAACTGCATCCAATGCGCCACCCTCTATTAAGGGTTTTTTGCGAATTTGACTATGATAGGTTTGGAATTTTGCGACTCTGCGAACAGTATCTTGAAGATTGGCTCAATACCTATCAGAAGCTATCTGTATAGTTATTATCAAACTGCGTTAACCTATTAAAAATCGCAATTTAAAAAAAGCAAAAAGCCCAAATGCACTACATGTGCAGTCAATTTGGTACGGTTTCTTAATCACTTGTTACAGCTTATATAAGCCTACATTCCCAGTGATATTCATACAAAACTTTTGGCATTCAATTCAAAAATACATATCTAAATCATCCTAGTATGTCTATAGAAATATTCACCGATTTTACTCAGTCTTTTCATCTATAACCACATAATGAGCCACATTGACTTCACTCATTTTTTTATAGGAAAAAGAGCAATTTGAGTAGGATAAAAAATAGTTTCAGGAAAACTGATGTGACCAATCGAAAGATGAAATGTTTTTACATAGAAAAGGGTAATGACACTTTGAGACATAAAAATTATTTACACCTGATTTTTTATGTTGAGTGTGAGTAGTGATATAAGAAAAGGGAGAAAAAATCAGTAAGTGAAACTCCAAAGTGTGGTAGGTGAGTGGTTTCAAAGGCTAAATGGGCAGGAAAGGTACTAAAAATTTTCTTTCACTATTCCCAACATGACCCGAGGGTGACTGATGCTCAGAGAGCACCTGAAATATGAAATCTGACAAACGTGCCAAATTACCTGCAATGCCAAATTGACTGCAGTTACCTTAAAATAAATTTGACGATTCTCTATGACTTCTTAAGATTTCCTGGGATTTCCTGGGATTTCTTGGGATTTCTTGGGATTTCCTGAGATTTCCTCAGATTTCTTGAGATTTCCTAAGATTTCCAAGATTTCCTGAGATTTCCTAAGATTTCCATAGGATTTCCTCGTGATTTTCGGAGTGCGTAACCCCTCGATACTATACTATACTATACTATAAAGTTATAATCCTCTAGGAAATTTCATGGAAAGATTTTTCAATGAAATAGTTGACTTCCATGGAAACAAATGAGACGGATCGGAAGGAAATTGCCTGCGGTATCATGTTCCACATTGAAATTTACGAAAAAAACGATGCGTGGGCATCAAAAATGGTAAAAATCAATTTGCGTTTTTTTTGGTATCCGATAAACCATTGGAAAAAACTGTAAAATAGTTGTATGGTGCAAATTTGAGTTTCACTGATTTATAGATCAATCGAAGATCTTTCCTATTCTATGGTGAGAATTTTGGAAAAAATGATGCGTGGGCGTGAAATATGAAAAAAACTGACTTTCGTCAACTATTACAGCAAAACCATGTACGTACGTACGTACGTACATACATACAGACATTTTCGGATTTCCATGTTTTTCGACCCGTAGATTACGAAAATCGAGGTCCCGAAGTCCGATTCGGTGGGTCGATTTTTACCCCGTTACAAAGCTTTCTCTTTGAGAAAGCAAAATCTGTGGAACAGCGTCGTGGTGAAAATTCTGATTAGAGGTATCGATAGAGCTCATTGAGCGCTTCAATTATTCATCGTGAAAAATTCAAAAATATTGATGCGTGGGCGTGAAGTATGTGATTGAAAATTGGTGGTTTACTTTGCGATTTTTATGCTTTCAGATAAATACGTGAGATTATGATTGGGTGAAATGTCGGGTATGTTCGATCGAAAGAACATCGGATGGGCTTGAATATCCATGGAGAGAATTTTGAAAAAAATGATGCGTGGGCGTGAAATATGGAAAAAACTGACTTTTGTCAACTTGTGCCGCATAAACCGTTAAAAAAATATATGAAACAGCGTCGTGGTGGAAATTCTGATCAAAGGTATCGATAGAGCTTATTGAGCGCTTCAATTATTCATCGTGAAAAATCCAAAAATATTGATGCGTGGGCGTGAAGTATGTGATTGAAAATTGGTGGTTTACTTTGCGATTTTTATGCTTTCAGATAAATACGTGAGATCATGATTGGGTGAAATGTCGGGTATGTTCGATCGAAAGAACATCGGATGGGCTTGAATATCTATGGAGAGAATTTTGGAAAAATTGGTGGTTTACTTTGCGATTTTTATGCTTTCAGATAAATACGTGAGATTATGATTTGGTGAAATGTCGGGTATGTTCGATCGAAAGAACATCGGATGGGCTCGAATATCCATGGAGAGAATTTTGGAAAAATTGGTGGTTTACTTTGCGATTTTTATGCTTTCAGATAAATACGTGAGATTATGATTTGGTGAAATATCGGGTATGTTCGATCGAAAGAACATCGGATGGGCTTGAATATCCATGGAGAGAATTTTGGAAAAAATGAAGCGTGGGCGTGAAATATGGACAAAACTGACTTTTGTCAAGTCGTGCTGCATAAACCGTTAGAAAAATGTATGAAACAGCGTCGTGATGAAAATTCTGATCAAAGGTATCAATAGAGCTCATTGAGCGCTTCAATTTTTTTTCGTGAAAAATCTATAGATGTCGATGCGTGGGCGGGGAGCATGTCATTGAAAAATGGGGGTTTACTATGTAATTTTTATGCATTCAGAAAAAAACGTGAGATTAGAGTCTTGTTCGATTTTGAGTATGTTTGATCGAAAGAACATGGAATGGGCTTTCATATCCATGGCGAGAATTTTAGAGAAATTCATGCGTGGGCATGAAATATGGAAAAACTAATTTTTTTCAAGTTGTACCGCATAATCCGTTAAAAAAATTTATGAAACAGCGTCTCGATGTAAATATTGATTAGAGGGATTGTTAGAGCTCATAGAGCGCTTCAATTTTTCATCGTGAAAAAATTGAAAATATTGATGCATGGGCGTGAAGTATATACTCAAAATTCGGTGTTTCAATTTGTAAAAAGTTAGAATTCGTTTGAAAAAAATACTTGATATTTGAAAGAAATGAAGAATTTTGGAAAAATCGATGCGTGTGCGAGAAATATGTGAAAACTGACTTTTAGCAAGTTGAGCAACATAAATCGTTCAAAAATCTACGAATCAGCGTCGTGACGGAAATTCTGATCTGACGAATAGATATAGCTGATTGAGCGCTCCCCGTTTCCATCGTGAAAAATGGAAAAATGTCGATGCGTGGGCATTAATTTTATGAGAAATTTGCATGTTTTCATGGCGAAAGTTATTAAGTTGCAATATAGTCATAAGATGCAATATAGTAGAAATTATATTTATTTCCATTGATATTTCTTGAGGTTTGACGAAAATTCATGATCATAACAAAATCTATTTCTGATTATGTTATTTTACTTCCTCAAAGACAAAGCTTTGGTATGAGGTATATTGAAATTGACATCTCAAATCAGACATCGGGACCTTATTTTTGATAGCCTAGAGGTAAGATACATGTTGATGTAATAGCGTCCGTAGATACTTTGAATTATTCACCAATAATTCCAATAAAAATTTCATTATTTTCCTTTATTCTTGATAGAGCAAATGAAAGACACGAGCGAGCGATAGCGAGTGAGTGATTCTGGCTAGTATATATATGGGTCAGTCTCATGAAAACGGTATTTTCCATGTCCTCGACATTTTGAGCATGAAAAAAAACTGTTTGACATCCCGAACGGCTACAGATAGTTCGAATTAGCCACGGCCTTGAAGGTTAAACAATAAAAAGTTACAAAAGTTGTTATTTAAGGTGTTAAAGATGGCCAAAACAGGCCAAAATCGTCATAGGCAAACCTGTCGCATACCCTAATTTTCACCTTCCAACTAACGTAGATGCTATCATTCGCTCTTCAAAAATTACAAAAAAATTTTTTTCCCTCAATTTAGATGTGCATTTTCAAGTTTTTCTATTGCAATCTATATTTTTTGCATTTTTTTTGCGAATTTGAGCGACTTACTTTGTGTCAACGAATTTTGCCTATTTTTAGGATTTTTTTTTAAACCACTCGAAAAATAAGTTTAAACCACTGTTTCGATTGCGCTAATCGATCAGTTCTCTTACTAATGATCCCAGCAATCAAATAGTAATGATAAGTTTGGCACTTTGCACCTTGCCATCGAATCCCCAGCTCTTGAAGTTTGCTTAAATCTGATTACAAACATATGCCGTCATAGGCAAACCCTACTTGACCATCAGCTAAATTTCGTTACAAGGGGAGTTGAATAATTCTACTGTATGAATATGTTAGCACTAATAGAATCTATGATACATGCACGCGGACACCTTTCAAATTTGCTTCTGGGGCCTGCAATCGATGATTTTGTTCGAATCGTCATAGGCAAACCCGCGTCATAGGCAAACCCTATTCTCGCTATCATTCAGACGCTCCGGCCCGCGCTCGAATTTCTCGGAATTGTGAGTGGCTCTCTTGCACTTTTCGCAGCTCTGAGCCTTCCTACCTTTACCAATATACTTCACAGTTTACTCTAGTCCCTTCACTGTTGAACGATAGTATGTATTATCGACAGTATTATTGACTATAGTCAATTTACAGTATACACGTACAGTAACCACGTTTTTCTTACTTTTGAACATAAAGACCTCCGCTGAAACGGCATCTGACAAAAAAAGTATATGAATCAAACTTGCGCACTTTTTTTCCGCACTATTTGATGAATTCGTCAGGTTGAGAAAAAAAAGTATTTTGAATTTAATATCATTTTATATCCATAAAACGCGTCATTACCGCAATAGCAAAAAAATCATAAAAATAGAAAATGGCTGAAAAAAAATAAATGATGGCGATTTCGAAGGGCCCCAAGTGGTTTTAGCTTTTCTTGGTATCAGAGAACACAAATAATGGAGAAAAAAAATTCAAAGTTGATGAATTCGACATTTCCATTTTCACCATCAAAAAATACCGTTTTCATGAGAATGACCCATATATACTAGATTGGAAAAAATACCAAACTAACAAATGAAGGTGACAGACAATTAATACGCAAATCATCGTCGAAATTACGACAGAACCAAGACAGCGATCAATTTTATACAAGGCATTATGCGAGTTACGTTTTATTCACATATTTGAATTTTTATACAGAGGTAGCACCTGAATAGATGTGCTTAAGGGGTAATATCCGGCAAATGTTCAAAAAAACAAGGCTTTTTTCATGATTTTTTTTAAACGACATTTGAGATCTAAGGTATATAAATAATATATCATTGGATTAAGCAACTCTTGGAGAATAGGAAAAAATTGTTTATTGTTAGTTTTTTTACAAAATGGCGGCTGTGCAGCGATTGCTGTGAACCGCTTTTTTAAAAAGTTCTTCCGCGGCGAGCAGTAGAACTGTAAAAGTTTACATCCGATTGACTTGAAATTTTAACTGTAGCTTCTTCATTAGATTATCTAGTGAAGTACACATCATTATTTTTTAAGAATTTTTTTCCGCAAAATGGCGACGGTTTGAAAAAAAATTTTTTTTTTCGACCAAAAAAGTCGACTTTAAATGTTTATAACTTTTTTTTTTGTTAATCAATCGCTAGAATGGTGTGTACTTCACTAGATAATCTAATGAAGAAGCTACAGTTAAAATTTCAAGTCAATCAGATGTAAACTTTTTCAGTTCTACTGCTCGCCGAGTTTGAAAACATGGTTTTGAGAAAAACGCGTTTAAAGTTTCAAAATGCTATGTATCTTATACGAAAGTTGTTCAATAAAAATTGATTTAAACAAATTTTGAGTTTAGATCAGTACTTGGGAGTTGTAGATTTCGATTCTAGGATAGTTTTAGCATGATTTAAGCCAATAAAAAAAAAATGAAAAGAAAAAAATTTGCCGGATATTACCCCTTAATCGCGATTCATCAACGGATCATGATATACTTATATAGAATGCCAGTTCAAGGCAATTCCATCGGCAACTGTTGTATGACGTACAAGACTTTTATCGAGTCTCATGATTTCTCGAAAGATTAAAAAATTCAATGAAAGTGATAAGTGCGATAGAGTTATTTTTACACCACACGTATCAGAAATGCCGAAATGATATTATCAAATTTGAAATAATGATTGTCCATACATCCGTTGATCATTGAATGAACCGTCTCCGGGGAAAGAAAAATCATTCAGGAATTGATAATAATTATTTTGCTTAATCTTTCCTAATTCGAAATGGTTTCTATAAGGGAATTTTACTTGATCCGAAAAATTATCAATTGTCAAATGGTTTTTTTCTTGCCAGATACGTTTCACTCAATGATTAACGAATTCATGCGCCAAAAGAGAAATACTGTACTCAAAATTCTGTACTCTCTAAATTCGAAGTAAAAATCACTAATTAATAGTAAATACATGGACTTTAGTGGAATTCTTTGAAATAGCCTTACAGTGAATAACACATGGAGAATTTATTGTGATTTACTCATATCTGTAACTGCTTCAATCTAATTTACGAATACACCGAATCGTTCATATGAATCAAGATCTGTATTATGCCAAAACGAATTCGAAGAAATAGTAGACAATTTTTTTTACCATAATATATTATAATGCAGTATGAGACGATCGCTTCTCGCGTTGCTCACTAGTCGTGGAGGTATTCAACGTTTTTCGCTAGAAAGAAGTGGAACTGAATGATTGAGTTACAATTGAGAGGCTCCGTCATGTTTGGAAAACTTCTCTCTTCTACTAACCGTTTACTTGAAATAAAATGCAATTTAGTTACAAAAAGTCTTGATTAAAAAGATCCTATGGAATGAACATATTTTCCGTGTACAGCTATTTCAAAAATCACAAGCGTTTGGAGGTACAAATTCTAATGAAAAATGGTCTTTTCACTCTCAATAAAAATGATCTGACTTTAAAAGCTAGATCATATTATAATGGTTCTAATAAACATCATAAAAGAAACTCACTAAAAAATTTTTTCATTCATTAGCAAACAAAAAACAGCTGTAAAATTTTCTGATATCTTACTATATCAATTTTGTCACTTCTTACATTAGCGTGGATCAATATTAGCAATATATAACCGATATAGTTTTTTTTTATCTTATAGCTCAATACAAAGTTATTTAGCTTTAACATTATGGCTTAAATAATTGATATATTTATTAATATGGTTTGTTAAATGTACATATCATATTATTTCTTGTATCAAATAAATCGTATTCATCATATGCTCAAGTTACAATCTTGGAAAAATTGATATAATATCTTGTAGGCGTGTATGCGACCATCTTGTCTCTTATGTCTTGATCTCGTGGGGAATAGTAAGTTGATTTTTGCTAAATATCTCACCAACTCAATTCTTTGCTGATCAAGTATACGGCATTGCCATAAAATGTGGTCTAGGTCTTGAGGGATAGCGTCACAAGAACATTTTGGATCATTAATAAAATTGATGTGAGCAAGAGACGCTACAAGATGACAGCCCATTGCTGATAGATGATGACAGATGATAGCCCATTTGTTGTGCTGGTCGGCATGCTCATTTCCTTCAATTCTATTGTATGATGGTATACAAATATGGTGTGATGCATACAAATTTGATTTTGCTATTATTAGAGCTGATGGTGTAAAAATTAGCTATTTTCTTTTTTATTTTGAATATATATCTATTACATCTAATATCCTAATATCTAATACTAAAAGAAAAGAGAAAAACTCGAAGCAGTTATTTTTTTATATGAATTTCTTTATGATAAAAAACATGAATTATAAAAAGGACTAAAGAATCCCTCGGATATTTCTGCTTTTGAATTCTTTAGTCCTTTATTTATGTACTTTGTATTTTATCCATACTAGGAGGGTACCTCCTTGCTCGCTTTGCTCGCCAACCCACCAGTTTTATTCGTTTTTCTATTATTTTGATTATTTATTTAATTTGAACATCAAATGTCTCTAACCCAGTAACGCAGAAAGGAAATGTTCAAATTAAATAAATAATCAAAATAAAAGATAAAAAAGATTATAATAAAAAAGAGGGACGAAAAAGAGGGACGGGAAAAGGGAAAAAGGGGGACGGAATAGGGGACGAGAAAGGGGATCAAAAGGGGGGTCGGGAAAGAGGGATAAAAAAAGGGACGAAAAAGAGTTCCCCTTTTTCATGGTGGCGGCGGTGGTTTAGCTTTTAATATAGAAAGATATAAATACTTGATGACAATTATCGATTTGGTAGATTTTACTTGAATTGATTTTATATCTCTTATTTGTATAAATTCTAATATTTATCTGACAAACATCAAATATTAGCAGCAAATGGACGGCACAGCCGTTTCACTTGACGTGTGAAACTCGACTTTACGTTGTTCGAGTGCCCGCACACACTATCGCAAATATTCACTTCTAAATTGAGCTATTCTGAAATATTTAATTCTCTTATATCCTGATTATAGGTGATACTTTCAGTCAGTATCCAATGGTTATCGGTTCTCCAAGGGCTTAAAAATTCACTAGACATGATACTCCCCGTGATCGTCTCATTATTCTTAAACCAAGTTATTGGTAAGTTTCATCGTCTATCAAATAAAGTGGAACTGCGTGGAATTCCGTACCCACTTTTCTTATTCATTATGAAGTACGTCTACTTCTCATATTAGAGTCTCGTATCTAGTCCTATTCATCCTCAAAATCATTGAAAAAAATGTGAGGCATAGAATTACAGTATTTGCTATCTTACTCCATATAATTATATATGCTTGCTTTGTTATCATGATTAGATAAATATAGTAGCCATAATGTCTGCCAAATTCATCATTCAGTTCATAGTAAAATAAATTCGCCACGAGTGGATATATGAGTAGATCATTATACTTTTGCAGGAACGCCCATAGTCGGTGGCCAGCTCAGCCCAATTTACAAGTACCCGTGGCTCGCCTCGATACAGAAAAACGATCGGCACAAGTGTGGTGGAAGCATCATATCCAACACGACAATCCTTACTTCAGCACACTGCGTCGAGGATACGCGAGGATCGTTCATTGTACGGGTAGGCAGTGCCAGAACCGACTCTGGAGGTACGTGGCACAAGGTCGTCGCAATAAGGATACACGAAAATTATAACTCTTCAATAAAAGTCATAAACGATGTTGCCTTGATAAAAGTGTCGCCGCCCATTGAGTTGGGCAGATATGGGGCTCAGATACAGCTGCCCGACAGAGGGTATGTCGTCCTCCCGGGTACAAATTTGACCGTCATTGGTTGGGGGTCGACATCCGCAGCAGGAAAGTCAACAAACTATGAGCTCATGAGTATCATATGCACACCATCGACAGTGGCAAGTGCGCGAGGGATTACGGAGACAATACAGGCAGGCGGATAAGATATAATCACGAGATCTGTGCTAGTGGTTATCAAACTGGACCTTGCAAGGGTGATTCTGGAGGTCCACTTGTTACCCGAGATGACATTCAGGTCGGAATTGTATCTGGGGGCCTCGGCTGCGATAGTTATTGGTTTCCAGGTATCTATCAAGAAGTTGCTCATTACCGTGATTGGATTGATGAGAACTTGAAAAATTTGTAATCATGCCCGAAACCGAGCGTCACATCGTCATCCACATTTCTGGATTCTTCAACACTTACTTTCCATCATTTTTCAATTGTTTCATCATTCGCTCATGAATTAATCATTTTTTTCAGTTATAGCAGGTGAAATCGAAGACTGAATAATTCGCGCATGTCATTCAAATATTTGAGTATCAAAGTCAGCGGAGCAACTGTCGTTTAGTTTTTTAGTTCTGTTGAGTGAATTCACGTTTTAGATACCGCAAATTATTTTGATAATTTTGAATGTAGACGGACTCGATTCTACATGTTTTCCGCTTCATTCTGGAGCAGTCAATACTGGTCCACATATTTAAGGCCGAGCAAAATAAATTGTTAAAGTTGGATAAAACTATGCTTTTTTGTTACTAACCTGTCTCCACCCGAAACAAAATGTACTCGTTCAAAAGTTAGGTGAAGCTTCAAACTTCAATTATTAAAGTAAATGGAGAGGAACTTCGTTTCAATTTAGTGGAAGACAATAATGTATTGCGCACGGAGAAATGAAGCCTGAGGTTAGTACAGTGGCAGTGTCAACAGAAAAGACCGTGATGGCTCAATAGATCATGGGAACTAATTTCGAGGTCCTGCCATGGGTTTCTCTACTGTCAAGCAGAAGGGTCGTTACTCTACGCTGATGTAGGCCTAAGCAATGCTAACACAACTACTTGATCTTCCCAGAATCCCCGCCAATAGTCCAAATGAAAGAGTTTTTAAAAACATCTCTTCAACATTGATGGAAGAATACGAGTAAGTAGGTTCAGGGCAACTATCAATTTATGTCATCCAACATAAATCTATAATACTTTTGGAAGAGTTTATTAGTGTTGGGGAGAATCTATTATCAGTGGAACAACGAAGGCTTAAATAGAGTCTTATCACAGTGGTTTGGAAGATAACGAGACAATAGTAACACCTTGGATATGTACAGACAATAGCTCCAATTCGAGGCTTATCTTTGTTATTTGCAAATGGCTGGTGAATATATGGAAATTTACTTACCAGTTATTTACCAAACTACCAGACTTAGAAGTTTACCATCTGCCCCCCTGAAATCATGGAATAATATATTACTATTTATTAATACACCGTCAGGTGAAGAATTACATTTTTGGAACTCTACGAACGAAATTTCTTCCATGTACTTTATTCTATTGACACTTTCGGCAATTCGGTTCGCGCATATATATTACAATGCATAGCTATTACATTACCCCAGTTCTTCATGCTGTCAGTACCCAATAACGTTGACATTGATTAGAAATAGAAGTTGTTTTCGATATAGGAGGCCATCATACCAGGTGCTTCTTCTTCATTAACCCATTAACGACCAAACGCCTCGATTTTCTGTCAACTTTTCGACGCGATTATTTGGCATGTTATCGTCTTTGAAAGAATTCAGTTTCCACTTATTCTGGCGTAAAATTTTATGCTCTTTCAGAATCCGTGGTCAAAATTATGATTAGACTCCTAGGAAAAAAGATATGGCCGATTCAAACTCATAAAATGCGAAAATTTAAAAAAAAAAATTTTTCTCGATTTTTTTTCATAATGTTATCGCCAATCATTTGTGCTCTAATTATGGACAAAGGTGGACAAAATGCTTCAGGTTTAAGAGGAAATTCTTTTTATCGAAGTGAAATCGCTTTTTTTTACAAAATGGCGGCAATAACGTGAAAATTTCATTAAAAACATTGCTTATTTTTTTTCTCGAAAACTATGGACTTCATCAAAAAATTCAAAAGAACAAAAATGTCTTATAATTAGTCAAGGAATACTTCCAAATTTTTTCAAATGTTTTTGACACGTTTTGGAAAAATTTAATTCTCCGAATTTTCAAAAAAATCTAGATTGTCTCTAAAAATTCTACAAAAATTTGTGAGCGTTCCTTGACTAATTCTAAGACACTTTTGTTCTTATAAAATTTTTGATAAAATCTAGTTTGCCAACTGTTTTTTCATTTTTTTCTAGCTTTTTGAAAATTCTATTTTTTCCTATGAATCTCAAACTATGTATTTTTGTTATCTTTCTAATTTGGGCTTTTGTAAAAATATTTTTAAGTAATTTTTAATGATTGTTATCAAAACAAGTTTTACAATAATACAAAGTACATGTATTACAATATTTAGAGGTTCTAATCGGACATTTTTCCGATGAGCAGTTTTTCTTAGGAGTGACATAAGAAACCTCGTGCGATTTTCTTCTATATCTTTTACCGTTTTCAAGATATCGTCTGGCGATACTCATTGCAAAATCTTTTGATCCCTTTTTTTCTCCTTCATTACATGAATTGTACAACACTAGTGCGTTTACAATCGCAGATTGTACGAGTCGTATAAATACTACCACGTCCACTTTTTAGACCGTATACACGGCAGAAGATTGTTGCAATGATTGTCGTGCAAATCAACACCCCCCATAAACTTGTTGTAAGCATGAAAAGCATATGGAAAAAATATGACAGTTTTTGCTCTCTCCTCTGCGTTATATCTTTTAGATGGTGATTGGGGAGTTACACCAGCGGCAGTTGAAGCTATTGATACTTGCTTAGAGTCCTTGATAGAGATATAATTTATTCCACTGTTTTGGTCATGCTGTGCTATACAAGTACCTCTCGGAGCGTTCTTATCAATTATTTGTCTTACTTCTTTAGGTACACGATTTTCTCTTATTGTACCTGTGGATCTTAGGCCTAGTTTTTGTAAATGTAATATAAGATCGAAAGAAATAAAATAATTATCGAAATATAGATGATATTGAGGAATTTCTAAACCTGACGTTTTCTTGAAAAATGGATCCAATAAATTCATTACTACTCTTGAACCAAGAGCACATTTATTTAGAATATTCACACTTGAAGATTTGCCGCAGTACAAATCTAAATCTAATAAAAATCCATCTGATGTACAAAGCCCCCAAAACTTCAAACCAAATCGAATAGGCTTACCGCGAATAAATTGTTTTAGGGAAGTTCTGGCATATGATTTGGCCATCATTTCATCTATGGAAAGTGCTGTACTTATATATCCAAATTCTTGAATATTTTTTCTAAACTCATTCAACAGAACTCGGACTCTCCATGCTTTGTCACCAGAAGAATTATTATCTTTAGCTTTAGAGTATTTTAGATGAGATTTGATTTCTTCAAAAGTGGATCGTGACATGGCTTGTTGAACTATATCACAAGATAATAGTACATCAGATGACCAGTAATCTCGTTGGGATTTCCTACTATTGAAAGAAGATAATAGATAAATAAAGAATAATTATTCCCAAAAAAGTTTCTAGTTCCATTCTTGAAAGATCGTAGCCATTTTCATTCGTAGCTTCTGAAATGTAACTTTTCATATTATCTGAAAAGAATAGCTCAAATAATTCAACAGGACTAGATCCACAAATTTTGGTCTTCTGAATATTATTTAGCAATAATTCATTTTGAAGAATCGCATTATTTATTTTTTCACCGGTTACCCACTTATAAATGTGATCATTTTCTAGTTTACTTTGACTGTCTGAATAAGTTTTAGAAATAGTTCTGTATGAATACTGTGATACGATATTTTCAGTATTTTCATGATCAAACTGGTCCCCTTCGGATCCGGAATCAGAATCTCCAGAATCATCTGGATTTGGCAAATCAATAATTTCGTCGTAGTTATTATTAGAATCATCAAATTCGCGAAGGATCTGACTATTAGCAGAATTTCGTGCTCGTTTTGGAGGCATTTTACAAAATTAAAAATTAGAAAATTATTTTATTTTTACACTATTTTTTCAGTCAAAGACCAGAGAATAACAAACAAACTGTTTTTTTTTTACAAATTTAGCGTAAAATTAGAAAATGAAAAGGAAATAGCTTTTTTTTCACAAAAATTTTATAATTCTTTCATGTTTTATTTATTACACTACAATTGAAGTCTGGAAACGAACACTTTTTGATAAAACTATAATTTTTTGTCTTTGTCCTGAAAGTCGTATGAGAAAAACTTAACGTAGCGAAATTTCTCTGGTGACTCGAATCAAGTATAAAGGTTCCACTCTTCATGAATGAAAAATTTGACATTCAACTATTCTTTTTCCCTAGATTTCATTTAGTCAGAAAAATTATGTGAAAACTAGATTTTATCAAAAATTTTATAAGAACAAAAGTGTCTTAGAATTAGTCAAGGAACGCTCACAAATTTTTGTAGAATTTTTTGAGACAATTTAGATTTTTTTGAAAATTCGGAGAATTAAATTTTTCCAAAACGTGTCAAAAACATTTAAAAAAATTTGGGAGTATTTCTAGACTAATTATAAGACATTTTTGTTCTCTTGAATTTTTTGATTAAGTCCATAGTTTTCGAGAAAAAAAATAAGCAATGTTTTTTATAAAATTTTCACGTTATTGCCGCCATTTTGTAAAAAAAGCGATTTCACTTCGATAAAAAAAATTTCCTCTTAAACCTGAAGCATTTTGTCCACCTTTGTCCATAATTAGAGCACAAATGATTGGCGATAACATTATGAAAAAAAATCGAGAAAATTTTTTTTTTTTAAATTTTCGCATTTTTTGAGTTTAAATCGGCCATATCTTTTTTTCTAGGAGTTTTATCATAATTTTGACCACGGATTCTGAAAGAGCATAAAATTTCACGCCAGAATAAGTGGAAACTGAATCCTTTCAAAGACGGTAACATGCCAAATAATCGCGTCGAAAAGTTGACAGAAAATCGAGGCGTTTGGTCGTTAATGGGTTAATGTAAAATAAAAAAAAAATAGATTTTTGAGATGTGGCATGTTTTATGTTTTTTTATTAGGAAAACGTAAAAACTTTGGAAAACTAAATTCACCATCGGAAAGCTGAGAAAAAACTACATTGATAGCATATCCAACATTATTTA
This sequence comes from Aphelinus atriplicis, assembly GCA_020882685.1. Taxonomy (NCBI): domain Eukaryota; kingdom Metazoa; phylum Arthropoda; class Insecta; order Hymenoptera; family Aphelinidae; genus Aphelinus; species Aphelinus atriplicis. The sequence goes on from CM037073.1 coordinate 101,006,234, forward strand.
GATATTGGTCATATAGAGTCGAAACAAGCGTCGGAAACGTGAGGTTTTAGCGTCCGCGCGCCGGTTCTGGAGAGTTGACGTAAAACGCCTCATGTGTGTACAGGTACAGTACGAATTAAAAAAGTAATCAGCAGTCATATTCGTGAGCGAAAACATGCTATATTCTTCAGTTGATTGCAGAAGATGGGAAAAAAGTAGCTCACTGATGCTAATTCAAACATAAAGAACTTTTTGTTGCAGTAGTTTGAGATTGGAGAAAACAAGTTGTTTATTATTTTTCAGAGTATCGCAGAGCAAAAGTAGGCCAATATGTTCCATGTAGTGGTTCATTGGTCAATCATCTGTTTATTAATCCAGTCAATATATGCCGAAACACGAGTATTGATGGCTGGTTTTCCAGCCACACTGCAGGGGCTATATCCTCGGGAAACGATGCCAAGTTGGACTGGAATCGAGCCACCCTGGTACTGGACCAATGGACTGCCAGAATCACCCTTTTGAAAATTGAAGTCAAATGAAAATCAATCTTTTCCCGAGATTAATTTGTCAAAGAGTATCAATTCTATACACCAACAAAAAATTTCAGCGATTCACGACCTCGTTGCAACTTTATACCAAGTAAATCTCACTTAATTGAAGTAGCAAGATGTATTCAAATCGAAGAATAGTTTCTGGTGTGTATAGTTGAGCAGGGGATGGATACTCACACCGCAGGCAGAGATGCCACCATTCAGATCATTACTGCACAAGTCAGTGAATCCTAGTTCAGATACGATGGATCTACAAGTGTCATAGTCGATAATTGGAACTCTAGCGTAGCGCAGAACGTTGGGCTCGACGTGCTCGGTTGTGTTGGACACGGAGCCCCAACCGCTCACTATCATTTCACCGAATGGTATGTTGTCCAGCACAGGCAACTGGATTGGCTGCACTCGAGCGTTGAATTTCAAGGGAGACTTCAGCTTCAGGACCGCAATGTCATGCTGTCCTGGCCTACGAAAATCGAGTATGTATATTATGCTCATCGTATCATATAATTCGACTTTTTCGTCTTCCTTCGCACGCCTCTGTGTTGTTATGCATCTATAGAGAGATTGCTTTTCGTAAGCTCGTATTTACGAATGACTCGGATATCGGAGAATCTATCAAATAAACTTATTCTTTATCTCATCTGCGCGTTCTCAATTTATCATAATTAGAAGAATTCGAGTGTGTCTTCATCATGAGGTTATTTCGCGACGTAGTTGGGAATGTAATTGCGCTTATCTTTACCCATAAACAATTTATTTTTATTCAAACAGTTATTTAATCTTGTGACTATTTTGGTACTCTTCTCAAAATACTCCAATTTTGCCAAATACATCGCTCGAGTATTTTAGATTTGCAGGTACATTTTTTATTTTACTATTCACCGATCCTATTCTGGAAGAGAGTACACTTGCGCTCCGGCTGGATATAACTTCTTTCCATGCACCCTAATGCAGCAAATTTGCCCTATCAAGAACATTTTACTCACGGCGTGCCGTAGTTTTCGTGAATGAACCTCCGTTCCACATCTACGGACTGGACGTGTTCATCGTCCTTCCACCTGAAGTGTTTGCCGGCCTTGACTCTGAATTCCATCGTCGCTATTTCGACGCAATGGGCAGCGGTCAGGACGAAGTTCTCGTTGAGGATGGAGCCACCGCAGTGGTGGTCGAATGGATTCGGCTTCTTCTCGATCGAGACCATGAACGGGAACTGGCCGGGGGATGCATCCTCACCACCAGTGACGCGCGGGCTTAGCTTTGGTATTAACAATGCACTGGTCACTGCAAAATTGCGGCCGAGAAGATTTCGTTATGCAAGCTTCGTTCGGGGATTTATAGAAAATAGTACACTCGTATGGGTATAGATGTTATTATCTTTAGAGAATTCACACTGCGATGCATAATTTAACTCAAATTGCAAAGTGAAAATGATTTGATTTTGATTCCGCGATGCTTCTTAGAGCTTATATTGAAATTATTAATTTACCTGCCACCATCAGCAGAAGAAAACTAAAAATTTCGATTCCGGTATTCATTTCGATAGAGTCAAACGACTGATGGAGCCTCAATTTATTACCGTGATTCATTTTATAAGAAACAATCGCATCGTAACTGATGATATCTGAGTTTGAGCTTGAATTTTATCGCAGAATCACTTATCGTTTGATTTTGGGCGTAAGGTATCAGAATGCATATTTACCACATCGACATGATCTCGAGGATGTATTTGAATGATTTCGAAAAATTATCTGAGATTTTTTTCTTATCTATTCCGGAATAATTAAGAGGTCTCTCGTAGATATAACAACAGATGATTGACTATTTTTTTAGGTATTCTATAAAATATTTCAGATCAAAACGACCATCCTACTATCATTAACCCCTCAGACATCAGCCCCTCAAAAATCGGTTATCCACATACCGGCCTCTCTAACAATCGTCCCTCAAATATAGGCTCCACAAACAATGTTCCCCTCATAACCGCACCTCAAATATCGTCGCCTTAAACATCGGTTTCTCAAATATCTCATTTTAAATGTTCGTCCAACTATAGCTATATTAACCCATTCAATTTGGGAAGAAGATTATCTAGTGTAAAATTTTGTCAGCTTTCTGATTCCGTTATTTTTATATCGATTAACTGAACGTTCTTATTATTATAAACAATTGAATGCAAAAAAAAATGAAATTTCGAGTCGACATTTTTTTTGTGTCAACTGTAAAATATGGAAAACGGGCGCAACGAACCCCGGGAAGTGAATTTCTATCGTCCATAAATCTTAAACTAAAAGTTGACATAGTTTTAATTGTTCAAATTATTTTTGGATGACCCAAAATGGCGGCCGGTAGAAAACCGATTCTTTATTCATAAATTTCAACTGAAAAAAAAAACAGGTCTGACCTAAATACATTCAAATTTCTCGGCAATTGATTAAAACACGATGAATTTTTCACCCGCTTATTAATTTACTCACAAAGTGTTATCTTGATTCAAGAAGAACAATTATCTAGGCACTAGAACAATAAGATTTCTTATCCTGCTAAACAAATGCTTCTAGGATCAAAGAGAGGATATTGATCTTAGCGTCAAGCAGATTTTTCTTTTTGAACTAAGATTACATTTTTGTGAGAGATCAGTGGGTTGAATATCGAGCACTCACGCTTCTATCACCCCAACCCAGCCCACTCCTCTTTTGTATGTCCAACAACGAAAGTCATAAGTTGATAAATCAGTATTCAACCTTCGACTTGTATCAATATAAGATTGATGTCAATCTAATCTCCCTCAATACCTGTCGACGTCTTTATTCGAAAAGAAAAAAAAATCTTCATAGCAATAACCCGAGAACAAAAGAGATGAGCGCACTCACAAAAATGAAATCTTGGTTCGATAACTCAAAATTTGCTTCATGCTATAATAAGACAATTTCCTCTAGGATTCGAAAAAATTCGAAAAAATTCTTGGCTATCATTTGAATAAGGCTCCCTACTGTCAAAATGTCTGGTATATAAATATGACTTGGATTCCTCAAAATATGACGCTCTAATAGTCAATGTACTTTTGAAATTATTTCAACTTGGAAACGATTTTCTCATAGCTTCAGAGTATGTTTGTGCTGAAGAAGTTGAGTTTCTATGTTGTTAGCTTGAATATTTAATGTTACAATGTCTTTTATGTTTTAAACCTTGTTTATGTTGCAAATGGGAAAATTTACGAGGCATCGTGTAGATGAGACGAAACAATAATTTAATTCTTCAATCTTGATTAACCGAAAACCAGAGGAGGAGATGTTACTCAAGTCAATTGTTGATCCATGGAATTTTTTTTGGTTTTGTGATTTCTAGTGAATGTATTCTGTTTTGTGTTCCAATGGGGAGACACATTTTCCCGAAAACTAATCCGGAGAAAATCAGTTTTATAATGAATGGAATGAAATATAGATTTGTAAGTTCTTTATTGAAGAAGGTATATGAGTGGCTTGCTTGAAAGCTAGTCGCAGACTGATTGACTGAATGACTGAAAGCGGATGACTGGGGCGATGGTGATACATGTTGACGTAGAGACTAGCATGTCCCATATATTATTATTAAATATAAAATTCCAAGCAAGATAAAAAACCGCAAATGCTATCGATATTGGCTTGCATTTTGGCGTGTGGGAAAGGTGCTTGAGTCACTATCGAATGTTGAAAATACGCCGCGACACGATCAAATCAAATGACTCAGACGAGAGAAATGACTATTTCTCTCGTGGAATATTTTGGATATCTATATTATTTTGGATAATTTTTTTCTCATAGAATTCAGAATTGATTCAGAATTGATTTAGAATGAGAAACTACTTTGAAAGCAAACCTTGAACATACTATAGAGAGAAATATGACAGATATGATATTATTTCCGTGTGACAATAACCGTCTGAACGTATTTGTTGTTACATCAATCTTCAACAACTATTAATAAATATGAAAAACGCGTGAGAAAAATCAATGCTATGCTTATGGAACGCTATCTCTGATTGATAGCTGAACTAAAATAAATGTTCAACCAATGCCAACCTTCTTTCCAATGTTCAGGGGTTCACCTCTACGTTTACCGGCACGTAGTCGCTTCTTTCATCGGCTAATGAGATGCAGTCTCAGCTTTCCTCTACTGGCCTGACAGCCCACGGATTCTGAAACTAGGAGAGTGTAACACCCTTTGGGTCATCGATCACGATGAAACTTTGTGAGATGGTTCATGGGTCCTCTAATAGCTTATATCTCAAGCTATGAAATCTAACGTTTTGATTTGCAGGAGATATTCTGTCAATTCAATCGATTTTATACATTTACAGTAAATCTATATTTATGGATTTTTGTATGTATAGATATACTGTTCATGCTCCAAATCCAACATGTTTGACAGGATAGCTTCGGGAAAACAAAACGTTACACTTAATGGATCGAAATATAAGCTATTATTAATATACCCTAGAACAATCTCACAAAGTTTCATCGTGATTGGTTTCCCAAAGGTTGTGCCCATTCCCAGTAAGTCAAGCCCGTCGAAGACAATTTGTTACTTCCATTCTATTGATACTTCAATTAAATCATTTTCTTAAGTTTGGGCTACAATCAATTCCATATGTTTCTTCAATTATATGTTCTGACTGCAATAAATTATACAATTTTGATACATTTTATGGGTGAATGAATACCAAATAGATCCGCATTACATTACATAGTGTAATTTTTTACGATTTTCAAGAATTTTAGAGCCAACTATCCCCACAATGAATCCCACAAAGAAGACCACCATGAGGAGCTTCCACCGTTCAGGTTTAGTAATTGCAAATTTTCATGGATCCATTTACCGTAAAATAAAGCATTATTGTAGACTTTCGTGTCATTAGGGAAAAAACAATAACGGCCTTTCGGCTTGAATCCGACCAGATGGCCATCTTTAATCAACGGGCCACCAGTGAATTGGCAGACTGTTTCATTTGACGCCTCAAGGCAGAAGTGTCCGTCCGAAATGTTCTGAGGGCATCCGATTATCCTCCGGATATCTATCGAGGAGCCATCCAAGATCTTAAACGACAATCCACAAGATTCGCTTCTAACGTATGGGTTGACGACAAGTGGATGGGCCAAAAAGATTGAATACACGCTGTTGTTGAACCGGATGGATGGCGATACTTTTAGCAAGGCTATATCGTACATGTTGCTTGAATCGTTCAAGTCGTACCTTTCGTGTATCTTCGAATCAGTAACCTGGTACTTTGAGATGATGGGGACCGTTGTGTCTATCCACACGGTGAAACTAGTCGGCAAGTCTGATCCAAAGCAGGAAGCTGCAGTCAGTACTACGTTCTCTGATATTATGGTACCATCACACGGATGCATTGAATTCAACTTTATCGAAACGAGCCACGGATGAAGCTGGGTTTTGATGCCGCCCCCTATCTTGATATCATGGGGATCAAAGTTAACAACGGCACTTTTGATCGATTCACGATAATTCGAAATAGAAGTGACGACGAGTCTGGGTTCCTTCGGGTCAACGAATTCGAAGTTCCTAGGGATGATTCCGATCTGAGTTCCATTCACAAGAAGCGGACCACCATAACTGCCCGGACCAACTGTCTCGTCCAACAGACTGGCGCATATATGTCTAGCGGAGACATTGTTTGCGCACTGGACGATGCGCAAGTTGGCGATCCCACGCTGATCCACCCGCTCCCAATTGGCGACGCTTGCATTCATACCCGGGGCGATGACATCTCCTTTTCTAGCTAGATCTATTGCTTGGCTGTCGCACGGGAAGGGTGGCATCACTTTTACCAAGGCCACATCGCTAATGGCTATTTCGTTAATGTCGACGTCGTTGTCGGTTCCAATTGCGATCGCCTCTGTAACCAGGTGCTCTGAGCCTCCATGGCTGACTCGCACGACCAGGTCATTTAAATCCCTGAAGCAGGAAGATGCAGTCAGGGCAAGGTTATCGGATACTATGGTACCAGCACAAATGTGCTTGCCGTTCGACCGTATCGAAACTAGCCATGGATAGACTTTGCTATTCTCGAATGTTCCGGTCGGGTTCAAATTTCCTGCAATAACATTGCTATGAATATTAATCAAATCGTTAGATGCGGATGCTCGTTTTATCTATGGTAAATGAGATTTTTATGTATTTTATCCCAGCAGAATCCAAAAATTTCGATAAAATTTCGTGATCAGCGTATTTGTAATATACATGATACATTCGTGATCTTATGATGCAAATTTGCTCCGGCACTTCTCTCTCTTACTACTAGATGACGAAGGATCAAGCGATTGAAATGGTGCGGTATGATACAGGCAGCAAAAGAAGTTGCTATTATATCCTGTATGCATGTGGTATACCTATGATTCCTACGGATTTGAATTTTGAATTTAAACGACTTGAGTTTTCCATTTTTGAGTTTCAATCACAATCAATAATATAATTTCAAAGGCAGATGTTTAAACATTTCAAAATTGATTCACACTGATTGTTTCTCACACGAACAGTTGTACGTTGGACTTTTCAAGGGCAGGTAAATCTAAAAATTAAATCATAATTATTCCATAAAGCGAAGAAAAAAATCAAAAATGTTTGTTCTGAAAGTCTCTAAGAATTCAATACTTCGACAGCCGAAATGTTATATGGGTTATTCTCTGTCAAGTGAATCAGAAAAAAAATCCAAAGCTCTGAAAATTTTTTCTGACATTCTATGGGGTCAGTAGTCATTCTATAATATCATGTTATTGTCGAAAATAAAGCAGTATGCGGATGAGAAATATGCATAAAATCACAACGAGAATTCTATTCAGTTGTTTTTTCTAAGCTCTTGGAAATAATCAACAAAAGGTTCTCGATTCAGCAAAAGATACAGCGAACTGAAATGTTGATTATCGCAGGAAGATCTGACGTCGCAGTGGATTTTCAACCCAATGTATCCCCTAATCTTTTAATGAAATCGAGAAACCAAAGTCACACCAATCAAGTCATTTATTTTAACAAGCTTAACAAAAATCACGAAATTTTGACCACTAGGTCGCCCCGATAGATAGACAATGAGTTATAAGAAATTTAAGAATTTCATAGTCCAATCGAATATACTCACTTCGTAGTGGCTTCTCAGATGAGCCGTCAGTATGGGAGATAATAAACCAAATGAAAATTGGTAAAACTATCAAGACTTTCATTTTGTAAGCCACTTTAATGATTGTAGTCCACTATCGATCATCAACTGTATAGATTTACACCAACCATTTCAAGTTTAATAAGCTTATCGTCGATAGCGTGGTCGCGCCAACTGGTTTTATGAGAATAAGATAAGCAGCGAATCGTATAAAAAAATCATCAAAAATGTATGCTGTTTCATCCCAACTTTCTGTCTCCAAGCAAACGTTTCTAAAAATGGCTTGTAAGCTGTTTTCAATTTTTGATGAATTCATGAGATATATACCAGCTTCTGAAGGCGTAGTCGAAAACAATGAGACAAATTACGATATTTACCCGTAGAATTAATTTTTTTCTCCCATCCCAAGCATGACATCTGAAGTCCTCTGTCAATTGTTTGATATTCACATTAGCTAATGATGTAGAAGAGCTATAGATGTAGCTTGAGTTTTCAGAAAACCAAGAAATTTGATGAAAGAGAAAACATTCTGACGGAATATTCTTGGTCTCTGTATATAATCACAAAAAATTATAATATAGTCTTCCGGGTGTGAAATTGTACTCCATCCTTTTTGTACAGAAATAAATATATTGACAGTTATAATTCATATTCAATTTACCATCATTCAGATCTACGTTTGAGCGCACTGTGCACGTTCAAAGGTAAAACTCATTATTATAATTCAAGCAGATTGAAGAATAATGATTGATTAATATTAAAATAAATCTGTAACTCAAAGACTTTTTCGGGCTCTCTCTCTCTCTCTCTCTCTCTCTCTCTCTCTCTCTTTCGGCAGATCCACCTTCTATATTAATTCTGACATTGAAGATAAGAGTAATATAAAGATTATTTCTACTGTCTATCGTGATACTCAATTAATGTCAACATGTATGTAATTCATTAACGATATATTTTTTCCATGATATAATAATAATAATAATAAGACTTTCAGAACCAAATGTAAGATCTTTGTTCAAACGCTATACAGCAAGCTTCAACTCTCAAATTTCTCAATCTGGTTTATCGACAATTTCATTGTATAATTCTAATATAGATTATCTTCAGGGCCGAGAGTCAACCTTTGTTGAAATGTAAGATTAGAATAACACAAATAGACTGTCTATCGAGAAACGGTAAATACAACATGTATTGTTTTATCCCATTGACTAAAAATAATAGAAAAACTGCTGCTAATTGCATTAGCAGTATATTGCAGTTAGTAGACTTTCTATTTTATTAAGAGACACTTTAGAAAATATCTCTTCTTGAATAAAAATTAACTTGAGGTACTCCCCGCCGCTATCGAAATAAACCGGCGCTTGCTGCTGCTATTATAGAGGTAGTATAGCTAGAGGAAGGGAGCCACCCGTAAACACGTCCAAAAATTTTGATCCCGAGACCTACTACTATGCCTAGCCGCCACCCTTACCTTTCTGACAAGGGAGGATGGTCTTTCACAGGCTCGCCCATGACTCGTTCCCTTTATCTATAGTACCTCTATGGCTGTTATACGATACCTGGTGCGTGCTGCCTTGATCGCGTAGCCAATCTACCCCCTAGCAAAGAACGCAATATACCGGTGGTCAGGGGGGGGGAGCCCCCACTCAGAAGGAAATGAAGTTAAAATTAATCTAAGAAAATTAATGGATTGTTATTTCGATGCTAGCGAATGTCGGACAGCTTAACCCATTAAGTCCCAACAGGACACTTTTTGACCGCATTTTTCAACTGCTATATTTCCTATGTAAAACGACTGTAAAAAATATGTCAGTAAGCATTTCCAACGTAAAATTGTCTGAACTTTTAAATGGTGACATCAGATTTACAAAAAAATGCAATCGTAAGAAGTTATACATTGTTTTTTCCAAAAAAAAACAGATTTTCCAAAAAAGTTTTTTTTTCAAATCATGTTTTCACATTGAAATCACTTTGCGATTCCTATTTACACTGAAAAAAAAGTGTCCGCGAATCTTAAACTAAAAGTTGGCATAGTTTTAATTGTTCAAATTTATTTTTGGAAGACCCAAAATGGCGGCCGACCGAAAAAATTGTAGCTTTCAACTTGGAATTGTTTTTCTCAAAAACTATGGGTCAAATCAAAAAATTCTTAAGAACAAAGAAGTCTTAGAATCACCTGAAGAACACTCTTGAATTTTTTCGGAATTTTTTGATGAAATTTTTCAAAATTTTGATTTTCCAAATTCTCAAAAAAACGCAAATTGCTTAAAAACTTCTGAAAAAAATTTGAGAATGTTTCTTGAGTAATTTTAAGACATTTTGTACTCATAATTTCTTTTTATTTGATCTATAGGTTTTGAGAAAAAAAATAATTAAATTATTTTTTAGAAATTTTTCTGTACGTTTCTTAGCCGGCAAATCGAAAAATTTATAAGAACAAAAAAGTTTTAAAATTACTCAAAGAACATTCTCAATTTTTTTCAGAAGTTTTTAAGCAATTTGCGTTTTTTTGAGAATTCAAAGAATCAAAATTTTGAAAAATTTCATCAAAAAATTCTGAAAAAATTTGAGAGTGTTTTTCAGATGATTCTAAGACTTTTTTGTTCCTAAGAATTTTTTGATTTGACCCATAGTTTTTGAGAAAAACAATTCCAAGTTGAAAGCTACAATTTTTTCGGTCGGCCGCCATTTTGGGTCTTCCAAAAATAAATTTGAACAATTAAAACTATGCCAACTTTTAGTTTAAGATTCGCGGACACTTTTTTTTCAGTGTAAATAGGAATCGCAAAGTGATTTCAATGTGAAAACATGATTTGAAAAAAAAACTTTTTTGGAAAATCTGTTTTTTTTTGGAAAAAACAATGTATAACTTCTTACGATTGCATTTTTTTGTAAATCTGATGTCACCATTTAAAAGTTCAGACAATTTTACGTTGGAAATGCTTACTGACATATTTTTTACAGTCGTTTTACATAGGAAATATAGCAGTTGAAAAATGCGGTCAAAAAGTGTCCTGTTGGGACTTAATGGGTTAATCTTGCAGGCTTCAATATGCCAATGGGTGTATTTTCATCCTTTGCATCATTTAAATCGTTATCAGCAATTTTTTCACTCAGTTTTGTGGGTTTATCGGCACTAGCAAATCCATCCATTGAATGCGTTGGTGCTCAATGAATCAATGAATCCTCTTTTTGAAACTACTTTTGTCATAATAATTTTGCATTTAGATGAATACATTTATTAACATCCTAACAAAGATAATAAATTTTCCAAGAGTACATTGTTTTTGAAAATGTATTGGTCAATCGATGGTCATTGTTACATTTAACTTCTCATCATATTAAAAATCCAAACTATTCATTTTTCCAAACTCTTTATTTTATTTTTAAAGTCTTACTGTTGTACTATTTTGATATTTTGTAAATACAATCATTAGCACTGTTAACAAATCATGTAATTTAATGGTTTTGCCCATCACCAACATTTATAGCCCACTCATAGAATGTTAGAAAGATTGAAGATCGCCCAATGCTCAAAGTGAAAAGCTCCCTATTTTTTGGTGAAAACAACTGTTTGCAGAATCTTTCCCCACGCCCCATATCTTTCCGTTGGAATCCCGTGCGACTGCGCTAGGTATTCCGGACAAGCGGCCGATCGATTGTATTGATCCGGGAAAATGTTTGACAATGTTCCATTGAGACACATCAGCTTTATCTGGAAGTTGAAAAATTCATGATAAATATTCACTCCAAGATCCATTTACAATAATTTGTGCACTCTCTCTCTCTCTCTCTCTCTCTCTCTCTCTCTCTCTCTCGGATCAAGAGGGTGGCTCGACCGAATTTCTCCCTAACACATCTGGAGTACCGCAAGGTTCAACACCAGGCCCGGATATATTTCTAATTTTTATAAACACAATAATCCTCATTCTAATTTACTGCAGATTAACATGTATTCTTTTTGCGGACGACCTCCAAATTTATATCCAGGCCAAACGATGCGAACTTGACGCAGCGATTTTAAAACTGAACGCAGATGCAGCAGCTATTGTGAAATGGGCTGAAGAGTTCGGTCTGGTATTGAATGTGGAAAAGACTAAGGCCATTATTTTTGCTTCAACTCAAAACCATATACTTATAGATAAAAATATTCTCCAGCCAATCATAGTTTCAGGAAAGAAAATTCCTTTCGAATCGACCGTAAAAAATTTGGGAGTCATTTTTTCCGAGGATCTAACGTGGAATTCTCATGTGTCTAGAATCAGCTCCAGAGTTCACGGTGTGCTTTACCGCCTGCGCTTTCGGGGAAGCTGTCTTTCCAGCAAACTAAAATTACAGCTCGTAAACTCCTTAGTCATTCCGCATTTCGACTACGCCTGTTTGGTCTATTACGATGCATCGCAATACTTAAATATAAAACTCCAACGTATTTGCAACAACGCAATTCGGTTTATTTACCATCTCAAACGAGATACATCACTCAAGCCCTATTATGCCAAATCCCATTGGCTCTCCTTACAGGAACGTCGAAATTATTTCCTCGGTGTGCTAACCTACAAAGTTTTAACTACAGGTAGACCCCAATATCTATTTGATCTTTTCCCCAAAATCGGCGAAAATATTCGTCGTTCAAAAAGAACCAATGCAAGCAATTTCATGCTACCCCGAGCGTCGACATGCACTTACGAAAATACTTTCTCCATTTCTGCGATGAGATATTGGGACTCTATTCCTAGCACTATACGTCTGAAACCAACCGTCGGAGCCTTCAAAGCTTCGCTATTTGAATTTATTTTTAATTTTGTATATAATTAATTAATTATAATTCTTAGCTATAAGTGTTGCTACTCTCGGAATACTGATTTGCGAATCGTTGAGAGAATCTATTCATAATTATTTGTAAATCGTCATGATAAATTTCTATTCTTTTCTCATAAAAGTGAAACTGTGATGTATTATTATAAATACTTCGTTAGTTATCTTCCCTTGGATTGTATTCTTATCTTTTAAGCACAGCGACTAAACGAAGTAAATGTATATTGCAAATGTATCTTTCTAAGTTGCCATTCGGTCGATCTGACCTTGGCATAATAAATACGATTATCAATCAATCAATCTCTCTAAATGGATAACAAGGTACACAGCAAACACGATTTCTCAATTTAAGTAAAAAATCTTTCTTAAAATGGGACGGAACGAATTTCAGTATAAAAAAAGTACTGGAATCAAAATTCTTATTTTGTACTTTGATTAAGTACTTTTTGTACTAAATTTCGGTACGACGAAGTACTTGAATTTATAATTCTCATTCCTGTATTTAGATTATTCTTTTATTAGTGTCTCAATCACAAAAATATGCGGGCGATAACCCTTGCACAAGATAAATAAAAATGTAATTTTCAAATCTGTTGTTTATTTTATTTTATCGTTTGTTTATTTATTTTATTTTATTTTCTCTATTGTTTTAATCAGGTTCTCAGAATTCGGAGCAACTCGTAAAGTTGTGCTCACAAAAATACTAGTCAAACACTGACCTTTATACATATAATAGTCAATCAATTTAAGCCAGAATCGATTTTAGAAATTACTAAACTTGCTTTCAGTAAATTTGTACTGAATTTTAGAAAAATATTAATTTTGAGTAATAATTTACTGAAACTAAGAAATTTTGGATTTATTGAACTTATTTTGAGTAAAATAAATTTTCAGTACTGCAACACTTTTAAGTAATCGTTTTTACTGTGTAGAGCTATCCCTAGCAGATAGCCTTACGTCACTAAATAAGGTTGGAAAAAAAGTTTTTTCTAGTACATAGGGAATATCAATAGTACTTGTATAGAGTCTTCATATGAATTTTTCGAAAGGAGAGGAATGAAGTAACAGATACAGTCAGTCCGGATTTTCTTCCTCCAAGTGAGCATGGGACAAGAAAAATCGGGAAACGTACGGTGTGATTGCTTGTCAAATCGCTATTAGAATCCAATTAATCCTAACATCATGCGTGTTTTCAATTAGATTGCTCTAATATATTTTCATTTTTTGTCGAGTAAATGAAAGCCGAGGAATGAGCTTCCCACCCTCACTCACAAAAGTTTCTCGTTGTTCCCAGAGGAATTTAGTCACAGTCAGAATTTCTGCTACTTTGAATCATAATATATTGTTGATTGGAGAAGAAAAGTCTTCTCTCAAGAAGATTCTGTTTGAGAGTAGCAGAAATTCTGACTGTATCCCAATTCCTCTGGGAACAACAAGTTTTTGTGAGTGCATGCGTAAGATACTACAATAATGGAAAATTTTTTTCTGTACAGCTCACCTTTATAGTTGAAGAAGACTAAGTTGTTGTCGCTTCCAAGGAATGACATCTCAGGGCTCACGGGACCCATCGTGGCAATTTTCTCGAGGAAATTTTCATCCAACAAATGCTGCGTTCCTATCCTGCGTAGTTTGTTCGACCCAGAATAAGTGAAGTAGAAGTAATCGACGTCGTTCTTGTTTACCAGGGCCATATTCTGGATACTGGTAGAGTCATCATCAAGCCGTAAATGGATAGTCGATTTAAGTTGATTGCGGTCTACATCGAATATGGATAGTTTGGCATTTTTTGCGTCCAAGAAGTAGGCAGTGTGTTTGCCTTCCCGCGTTGTGTCGATAAACAGCTTCGATGGATGCAAGTATCTGATCTCCGTTGGGTTCAGAGCTTGAACGTCGTATTCCTATAGATGAATTTGAAACGTTTGTTCGATTTATTATCGTCATATACCATTATTATGAAACTGATGAACCCGAAAATCAGGTCCTTTTTCGGCCGATAATGTTTGAAACGAGAAAACAAGCCTCACCGAATCATTTCCGAGTTTGATCCTGAAGAGGTTGGGCGGACAGGGTGGCGACGTATGATCCTGCGGGGTGTTGGTGATACCCGCGTCGAGTACCCAGATCCAGCCGTCAGCGGTGAGCTTGATGTCGCTGGCATTCTGGATGGTGTGGCAGTTGCCCAGTTCTTGGACATCCCATCTGGGGAATACTGAGATTTTGAAATTCGAACTTTGTTCGGTTAGTGGCATGACGCCGAGGCTGAAGGGCACACCGGGCTTGTTGCGAGGCAACGCTATTATCGCCCGGCCTCCGTAGATCTGTATTCCGGTTACTGTCATGTTGCACCATAATTCCGGGTCACTCGTGCTGATCAGTTGCTGCAGACTTTTCATGGATAGGTATTTGAAAAATACAATCATAAGTATTTTAACGAAATCATACCTTATATGATGTTCTTGCCAATCTTTAATATATATAAGCCACTTAAGAAATATGAAATCGATAAAATACGTGCAATTCACCTGAATTGAAATAGTTGTTTAAAACATTGACCTGTCTCGGATTCGGTAGACCTTCTTCGCACGACCCACGTCTGCTCTCCCGAATCTATTGCAACGGCGGTCGGTATTCCGATCTCGATGTCTCCTCTCTTGGGTATGAATTTTTCTACTTCAAATTGTTCAAAGTTCCATTTATACACACCAGGCTCATCTGGAAGTGATTAAAATGTTTACTAATGTTTACTTTAATATCCATTTACAATTATTCATGTACTCTCTAGATATGAAATTATGATAGGGGCGCCAATAACTCCTTTGAATTTCGAATATATGCGCAGGCATGGCTACAGTAGCTACAGTCACGTCACGGAATAATGTCGAAGAAAACGATGTCTGGTTGGGAATATTAATACCAGTTCCACAGTCTTTGTAGAGATTTTCTAAATAATGGATATATCCTCTATATGATTTCTTTCTGGCTTGTGAGTGTATACTGAACAGTGGTTAGGGATGCAGCGCTACTGTCGAGTGATGTGGTTAGGGATGCAGCGCTACTGTCCTCTGACCTGGTGGTGCCACTTTGGGTGACTATGCATGCGCATTCTGTAGCTCAGTACGTCAAACTGAGCAGTAACAATGCCCAGGACTATCCGGTGAAATATAGGGTCAACGTGCCAGCTTTGCCACAAAATCAGCTGTGAGCTGAATCGCTCGACTTGTGACGTTCAAAGGGTCAAAACTACTCTCCGAAAAACATATAAGATACACATGTTGGACAAATAACATTTTAATACAAATAGATTTTTCTTGCATTTTTGTAGCATTGTGTTATTATTATTTTTGATGACGACTTGTTTTTTTGGTAGGGAGCCCCACCCTCAGCCCTCCCGGCGTGAGCTTTGCTTCCTGGACCAGCTCTCTACCTCCTTTTACTATAGTAGTCATACGTTTGTACATTGTCCATTGTTATCATCAAACTTTTTGCATGTCGTTGCGAAAAATAGTATACGAAACGCGTGAGTCCGTAATGCACTATAACAACAGCTATACGAATTATTTAAATAGTCAAGAAGCGGATAAGAGAACTGAGAAGTGAGCTTTCACAAACGTTCGAGGTGATTCAATAATGTGGGCAAATATTCTCTGTACAGCCCACCTTCATAGTTGAAGAAGATGAAGTTGTTGTCGTTTCCGATGAAGGACATTTGATGGTTCACGGTTCTGACTGTGACAATTTTGTTGAGGAAGTCTGCATCTCGCAGCTGGTGCGTTCCGATCCTGTGCAGTTGGCTCGAGCCAGAATAGGTGAAATAGAGGTAATGAACGTTGTCCTTCATTAATAATTCCATGTTCTGGATACTGGTGGGGTCGCCCTTATTCGACAAATGGACGGTCAATTCAAGTTCATGGTTAACCACGTTGACTATGGACAGTTTGGCATTGTTTGCGTCCAGGATGTACGCAAACGTGTTTTGGTCTTGCATTTTTCCCAGAAACACGTTTGATGGCTGCCAATTTTCGATCACCGGTAGGTCCATGATTTCGCCATCGTAGTCATTCTATACACATGAATTCAAAACGTTCGATCTAGATAGTATCATACACTAGCAGCTCGTGATTTCCCGTCTACCCCCGTCATTAAAACACATTTTTATGAGACTGATAAACCTATGAATTAGCCTCTTTTGACAAATAAATAGTTGTTTCACATCATATAGATAAAATTTCAACGTGGCTTTCCATATACTCTCTAAATCTAAAATAGTAAAAAACTACTATTTAATAGTACAAACTAAATAAAATAGTAGATATTCACTAAAAAATAGTAAACTCTTACTGAATTACTAAAATATTAGTGAAATTTCACTATTTTTAGTGAATATTTACTATTACGAGCAGTTGTGTAATTTGTACTATAAAATAGTAGTTTATTACTATTTTAGATTTAGACAGTAAGGTCCATATCATGCTACGATCAGCATCTAATAATTCTCGAAAAAAAATCCAAACTCCCGCGCACCGGAATAGATTAATAGTTTCCTTTGCCGATGACACCACCAGTGAAGTAAAATTGGGTCGGTTTCACGATTATATGATCACCAATATAGCTCTACTGACTTAGCGACCATATGGCACGAGAAGTGTACACACGCTGCATGTCCATATGTCTATACCAGAGTAATTATTTGTGAATGGATAGATGATGAATACGAGAAATCGATGATGAATGAACAGATGAATGGAGGAATAAAATTTAGCCAGTTGAAGATGAAAAAAAAAAGCCTTACCCAATCTTCGTAGGACTTGAACTTCAAAAGCTTGGGTGGGCAGGATCGCGACCGCGTATGATGCCACGGGCTGTTGGCGAGTCCGGCGTCGAGCACCCAGAGCCAGTCGTTCAAGGTGAGTTCAATGTCGACGGCATTCTGGATGGCGTTGCAGTCGTCCAGTATGTTAAAATCCAAGTTGGGGAAGGCTGAGATCTTGGGATGGACGTTGATCGGCTCGAGCGGCACGACGCCGAGGCTGAAGGGCACGCCGGGTTTGTCGCGTGGCATCACGACGAATATCCGGTCTGCGTCGATCTGCATGCGGGTCACTGTCGCGTTGCACCAATTGTACGCCCGACTGGAATCGTTGTTTACATATGGGACTTCAATTGGCCGCCACTGCAGCGGTTGCCCGCTCGCGAACTGCTCCCCCAGCACCGCCAGCAACATCGCCGCAACGTAACCCAGCATTTTTCGTAAGCCGGGTTCACTACTGAGACAAACCGAAACGAGATCCTTCGTGTGAATGCTTTGATTAGCCGATGAAGTTGCCCCAAGTATTAATAATAACTCAATCTCATCATATTCAATGAATTATACGTGATAAATAACTGACTTCATGGCAACAATAAACTTTTGACAAAATAATATCGTACTTACTGTTGAGGACGATTGGCAAGGCAGCACGATTGGCAAGACGATTGGTTGCTTCGACGAAACTATGCCAGTTCAAGTGAGAGGCGAACTTCTGTAAACTACTTTTATACTAATTGAACAGAAAAGAAAACTTTAATGAAAATATTTATGGACTAAAGGTCTATTGTTGAAATGTAAATATTCATTTCGAATACTTCCAGTTTCTCCTCGACTAATGAGAAAATAATTAATTCTATTCAAATTTGAAGCGTATAATAAAAAATGTCATACAAATCGCTTGCATCTCTACTTTGGCCAAGTTTCTCAAAGAGTAGAAAAGAGTTTCGTAGCAGCTATAAAAGCCACGTATGTTTCGACGAAAACTGGAATTAGAATAACATAATACGAAAATAATAATGGAATAATAGTCGAAATAGTACTCGTGTTCACCGAATGAAATTTGGTAATATTATTAGAAGAATTTAATCATTTCAATTCTGAGTTTCATTGCACGGTGATATCTAGTCATATTCTCTCATCCGGATGGTCTGATTTTTCAAAAACTCAAGAAAGATTGAATTAATTCAATTTAATAACATGAATTGTGTGACTGCATCCAATGATCTACCATCAATGTAAAATTGTATAGATGTCTTGAAAAACGCCGATTTATTTCGCATAAATTATTTTCTTTTCAACTCAAGACATACTTTTTTAACCCCTACTCTCGAGCACTAAGATGTTACTATTCCTAAAATAAATTTAATATATTCTAAACAATGAATAGTTCTAAGATACGGCATTGAAAACTTTGGAAACTGCATGAAATACGAAAATACATTGCCAACAAGATAGCAACATAAAGCAAGGAACGATAACCAAAGTAACTATATTTCAATACCTCCAGACTGCGACTTGTAATGATTGTTATATATCGATGGGTCTTACGAAGAAAGACAAATTCAATCTGTCCACGAAGAGAGACAAATATCAGTCTGTCCGCGAAGAGAAAAAATAAATGGAATGAAAGCTTAATGATTAGGTAGTTAACAAAAAAAATCCTTTTCTACAGTTCGATTGCGGTTCAAACTCTTTCTTCGTTAATAATCACGGGAGAATAATTTCGACATGTGTCTTTCTTCACGGACAGATTGCGATATTTGTCTTTCTTCATAAGAGTCATCGATATGTCCATACACAGCGAATAATATGTTTTCAAACATACCGGAAATTGATGCAAAATCTTGGGAGAAAAATGGAAAAGTAATTTCGTTCTTCAATCTTGATTGACCAAACTTCAGATAAGGAAATTAATGAAAATAAGTGAGTGAAAGTTGATTCAATTTAGAATCCTGAGTATTTACTTAAATTTGTATATGAACTTTGAATAAAAATCTTAAAATATGAGAAATGCACCAAAGTGAATGAGAAAGCATAAAACTTGTGAAAGCATCAACTGTGAACAGCTACACATGCGCGCGCGTGTCACACACCAAGACCGCAATCGAAGAAACTCCATGAAATACATTTTTTTTAAAAAAATTGAATTTGAAATTGCGCCTTTTATAAAGTTGAGTCTAAAACGCTACTTTTTATGAAGTTAATTTTCAAATTGAACTGTTGTCCTCTCAGGGGGCGGTATAAAAAAATTAAAATGATGACCTAGAACAGAAGTCTATCATATTCGGAAAAAAGTGATCGTACCATCTTGGTCTTTGAAGCAAAGATAGAGACTGTCAAGTACACGCAGGATTTGATTTGCAACATTACAATGATTGCGGCAAACTTTCGGAGTTGGCGAGTCTTCAAATTAAGCACATTTACGGCAGTAATTTTATTTTAAGAATCATGTAGAACAATCATCCGTGTTTTTAGATACTCTGTCTACTATCAAATTTAATTATACAGAACGAGGCATCCCAGTTGCACTTGATCGAGTGATTATGAAAAAAATTCATAAGGAAGGATATATTGAAAAAATCAATTTATAGATATGTATGAAGTATTAAGATTTTTTCACAATTACAGAGTTACATGAATAATGAATGACCCGTCCGATAATATTGTTCGGATGCTTTTGAAATTGCTGTTGAGAAATTGGGTGGCAGCGCATAAAAGTCATGAATGCGACTCTATTATTGAAAAAATGTTCAAGAAATAAGTGTCTGTTGTGCGACACATAATTGCCCTGGTAGCCGGTGAACCACACAACGACCACACTTTTCACGCTTAAAAATCTATAAACAAGCGATTTCCGGACATCCACTGACTAACAATGTGGAAGATTAAAAATTGATTATCGTATGGAGTCCCATCAGTGGGAGTTGTTTGTAAACGTTGTAAGATGTATAAATTCTTAGTTTAGGGTCGCTTGGATAAGGTGGGGATTTATAGATGGGGTTTTCTCTTGTGTGATTCTTGAACGTTTTGTTCATATTGAAGGTGAGAGCAAGAAGTTAACAACTTGCCCATTCCCAATAAAATGTGAGATCTCGTCTGCACTAAGCTCATTAGTGAATTCCCTCAGAAGCGAAAAATCGAAATGTTACTCTGGCTCTCCGTAAAAACTTTTAAGCATACTCAAACCAAAAATATTGTTCAATAACTCGAGGGATTCTGTCTGATCAGGTTTCAGTGTGTCCATCGAGACATTCGAGACTCGGGTCATTCGATCACCATTCGTCGCCGAGACCAAAACCCCTCGTTGAAGAAGCTCCTTCGTATATAGGGTCACCTCATCACTCTCTCCCCGATGTACGACGGGAAATCATACTCATTCGAGAAAATTGTCAGTCCGGTCAGTCGTCCACAGGCGTTTACCGCGACAGAACCTCGAATTGATCTACCTTCTCCGTGTCCAAGCGTACCCTCTCTCTCTCTATCTCTCTGATCTCAGACCAATACACTCTACCGGTCCACTTAAGGAATGCTCCATCGAGAAGAGTGGTTCGACAGTTTTGTTCGCCGCTCCAAAATCAAAGATAAGTCTTCATTGCTTTTAATTGTCTGATTTTTCAATATCCTGTTATTTGAAATATTGTAGAAATTTACATTGGAATTCTTCCGGGTTTACATGTTGAGATGTACATCTATTCTATGATTGGGTGTCAGGGTGGGTTTTCTGTTTATGCATTTTCGTTCACGGATGACTTTCCGCTGACATAGGGTTCAGCTTTTTTGGTACAGACTGACTCCGGTCAGCCAGTAAGACGGATAAGAGGTCGTTCCCGTCATTGGGGGTTGTTTGTGAACGTTGTAATGTGTATAAACTCTTAATCTAGAGTCGCGTAGATAGGTGGGGACTTATAAGTGGGATTTTCTCTTGTGTAATTCATAAACGTTCAGTTCATATTGAAGGCGAGAGCGAGATGTTAACAACTCGACGTTTTCCGATGGTATGTGAAAACTCGTCTACACTAAGCTCATTAGTAGATTCTCTTTGAAAAGAAAAGTCAAGTTGTCACTCTGGCTCTCCGTGAAAACTTTTCCGCATTTTCAAATAAAAAAAAAAAATAGTTCATTAACTCGAGGGATTCTTTCAGATCATAAAGGTCTCTGTGTGTCCATCGTCATTCGGTCACCATTCGTCACCACGACAAGAACCTTCGTTGAAGTAGCTCTCTCGTGTATAGGATCACCTCATCGCACTTTACGCGATGTAGAACGCAATACGATCTCGCGTTCATCTACTTCCTCAATCTGACAACATGTATACAATTACAACGGCTTTCTCTAATTTTCATGTTACTGGGTCCTGATAAGCCTTCCCCCCCTCCCTCTTTTCTACCAAGGGGGCCTTCGCATCCTGCACTTAACTTAAGACTATGCATTGGCTATAATTAATGATTCGATGAGTCCTCTTTTTAATTCCACTACTATCATCATTTCGTATTCTTTGAATTGATTTCAATCGTGAAATTATGTTACAACCTACTGAGTTGGTCGATCGAATATCATTGTTGGCATTTAACTTGAAGTATGACTTTTATTGTTAAATCTTTAGGAAATACAATCATTAGGAGCATTATTCATTCTTATTATATAATAGTTTTCCCCATCACCAACATATAGATTACTCAAAGGATGTGAAAAATATGAAACCTACACAATTTGAAATTAATATTTCCCTACTTCTGGGAGAGGACATCGATTTTCCTCAGGATCAAAGGTACTTCTTCGAGCGAACCAAATCTTGCCGTTGGAATCCACTGCAACTGCGCTCGGTATTTTGGAACCGTCGCCAGGCGATACTTGTCCTTCGATATGATTGATATTGTCCCATTTACGCACTTCAGATCGACCTGGAATTTGAGACATTTTTTATTTACATTTACAATTATTCATGTATTCTCTATATTCGAAATGAGGTAGTTGTATCCGATACCGCCTCTGAATCTGAAATATATCATATAGGTGTGGCTAGCAGCGCCGCATCACGGAATAATGTTTAAGAAAACATTTTGTTTTATTAAGAATATTAATACGAGTTTTACAGAGTCTTTATATATATTTTTCAAGTTTTCGATACACTCTGATCTGAATTTTTTCAAACACGATAACTTTCGAAGGAATAGTCCGATCATTTTGAAACTTTGCAACAAATATTATTCGCGGTATATAAATATGAACCGAGTTCGGTTCTTGATAATTCCTTGTAGCAACCGGTGCTCATATCCCAAGTAATGGGTGCTGATATCTCTGGAAATCGTTAGTTACATCCCTAGCAACCGTTGCTACGGTTAGAGGAGCATCTTATTACTTAGAGATCAGTTTGTCGATGTAAAAGATACGGAAACATCGTTTCTCCGTAGCAACCGTTGCTTTTTTTTAATAATAGATGATAGTTTGTAACTATTGTGCGGCCATGCATATAGCTTATATATATTTGATTACCATAGTCTAATTAATTTAAATGAGAATATAAAGTTATCTCCACAATCATATTAGATTTGACAAGAAAAGTAACACGGAGGATATACGAGTGATTCAAATAGTCAAAATTGTTTAAATGGTCGATCTTTGTCGATCTTTGTCGATCTTTGTCGACTCAAATAGTCAACGAGTGAATGCGAGATCTGAGAAGTGATAATAATATGGATCAATTTTTTTCTGTACAGCTCACCTTTAAAATTGAAAAAAACGAGGCTTTTTTCGCTACCGAGGAATATACTGTCAGGTTCCATGAATCCGATTGTGACGATTTTGCTGAGGAAGTCTGCATCTCGCAGCTGGTGCGTTCCGATTTTGAGCAATTTGTTCGAGCCTGAATAAGTGAAGTAGAAGTATTTTAACTGGTTTTTTTTTGCCAGGGCCATGCCCTGGATACTGGTGAGGTCGCGCCCAAGCGATAAATCAACAGTCAATTCCATTTTCTTGCGAGCTACGTCAAATATGGATAGTCTAGCACTGTTTTTGTCCAGGAAGTACACAACGTATTCGCCTTCCCGCGTTGTGTCGATAAACAGCTTCGATGGATGCCAGTTTTCGATCGGTGTTGGTTTCAGAGCTTCGACGTCGTATTCCTACAGATAAATTTGAAACGTTTGGTCGATTTACTATCATATACTAGCCGCTCATAATTTCCCCCCTGCCACCACCATTGAATCTCATTTTCATGAAACTGATGAACCCGCCAATCAAATTTTTTCTCAGCAAATAAATAGTTTGTTCAGGTAATATAGATGAAATTTCAATGTGACCATTCACGTATGGCGTTTATCGCATTACGATCAGCATCTAGAAATTCTTGAAAAATAGTTTAAATTTTCGCGTGTTGTGGTAGATTGACTGTTTCTATTTCTACACTGAGAAAAATCTGATTATAAGAGTTTAGTATTTCAAAATAATAGAAAATGACGTAGTAGTTACTACGCTGTCTTATAAGTCAGAGTACTCGTGTACAATGAAGTTAAAATTTATCTCACCGTAAAATTTGATAATACTGTGGACTCTTTTGTGAACTGTTGCAAAGTTGAATATTAGAATAGTTTGGTACGATGACGAAAAAATCGACGATGAACCAACAGGTTAAACAAAAAGGGAAATAAAGTTTATCCGGTGGGCCAAAATATTCAAAACGAGAAAATAAGCCTCACTGAATCATTTCGGAGTTTGATCCTGAAGAGGTTGGGCGGACAGGGTGGCGACGTATGATCCTGCGGGGTGTTGGTGATACCCGCGTCGAGTACCCAGATCCAGCCGTCAGCGGTCAGCTTGATGTCGCTGGCATTCTGGATGGTGTGGCAGTTGCCCAGTTCTTGGACATCCCATCTGGGGAATACTGAGATTCTGAAATCTGAACTTTGTTCAGTTAGTGGCATGACGCCGAGGCTGAAGGGCAAACCGGGCTTGTTGCGAGGCAGCGCTGTTATTGCTCGGCCTCCGTAGATCTGCATCCCGATTACTGTAGTGTTGCACCATAATTTCGGGTCACTTGTGCTGGTTAGTTGCTGCATACTTTTCATGGATAGGTATTTGAAAAATAAAATCATAAGTATCTCAACGAAATCATACAATATATGACACTCTTGCCAATCTCTAATATCTAAGCTGCAGCTTATTATTATTATTATTATTATTATTATTATTATATGTTATTTAATAATAACATATTATTATTATTATTAAATATTATTGTTATTATTATTATTGTTATTATTATTATTATTATTATTATTATTATTATTATTATTATTATTACAGCTTATTATTATTTCATGAAGTCGATAAAATACGTGCAATTCACCTTAATTGAAATTGTCGATTAAAACATTGACCGGTCTCGGATCCGGTAGATCTTCTTGAGATGGCCCATATACGCTCGTAAGGATCCAGTGCAACTATGGTCGGTATTCCAGAGTCTTCTTGCATAGATATCAATTTTTCAGATTCGACTATGTTCTTGTTCCATCTATACACATCGCGTCCACCTGGAAATTAGGAATTGTTCGCTAATGTTCACCATAAGATCCACACTTAATCTTAACCTATCCAGCCACGAAATGTTCACTTCTTCCTCCGACCGTCATCGATACAGAGGTATGTGGACGCCTTGCGCTTATGTAGCACTGCGTGTATACATATACCGTAATAATTATAGAAATTATTGAAACACACATTTGTTTGTTATCACACGTTTCGCCAGCATGGTTTGCTGGCCTCGTCAGGCAGTAAAAAAAGGAAACTAACATTTCGACGCTAGAGCAACAGAAGAATTCTAGGCACGTGTGAGGGTTGCCGCCTGAGCGAAGCAAGAGTAGTAATCATACGTGCCTAGAATTAGTTTTTGTTCTAGTGTCGAAATGTACTATTTCGTAGATTAGTGATTACTCAGACATGTATGCCAGACTATGTTCAACAAACTTTATTCTGCACTCGAGAATGAAGAGAATAATTTGGTTCACGAATAAGTGACTATTATTGATGAGTCATACAAATTTTTAAAAATTTATGATTGCTACGGCAACGACTAATATATGAGTGATTTATTTAGTCAACAAGTGAATACAAAAATTGAATAATGAGCTTCTACCCCTACGCAAGACGATTCTATAATGTGGGAGACAAATCTGTGTTCAGCTTACCACTGATTTTGAAGAAAATGGAGTGGTAATTATCGCTTCCCATGAATGACACGTCAGGGTTTATGGATCCAAGTGTTTTAATTTTCTTGCGATAGTTTGCATCTCGCAGGTCATGCGTCGTGATCCTGAACAGTTTGTCCGACCCAGAATAGGTGAAGTAGAAGTAATGGGTGTATTCGTCCGCAAGTACCAGGGCTATGTTCTGGATACTGGTGAGAACGCCATCCGACAAATTGACGGTCGATACAAGTTCATTGTTAGCCACGTCGACTATAGTCAGACTGGCATTGTTTGCGTCCAGGATGTACGCATAAGTTTGTTGGAAAATGACTTTTTCCAAAAATAATTTCGATGGCTGCCAAGTATTGCTCATGCGTAGATTCAGGATTTTACCATCGTAGCTATCCTACACATGAATTCAAAAATTTTTTTCTAGATAGTATCATATACTAGCAGATCGGGAATTCCCGTCTACCCCCGTCGAAAGGAAGGTTTCTTATCAGGCTGATACACTCAGTTAAATAATCGTAATTGAATCTAATTAGCTCCTCTCCTGGCAAATAAATTGTTATTTTACATCATATTAATAAAATCTCAATATGAACATCCACGTACGGTACATATCATGCTACAACAGCGTCTAAATATAATTAAAAAAAGTTTTGAATTCCATAGATTGCCGACGATACCAATAGGGAAGAAAGACCATTATTTTATTTTCCTTCCGTTCAATAATTTTTAGTATTCATAGTTAAACAGAATAACTAGACTCTAAAAATGATAAATGGCGGAAATAATCATTTGTCTCTGAACTTGATAGAGGTCAGGTTGATTTTTCGAGTGAAAATGGAACTATGAAGATTTCAATTTCGATGACATCTACTCTGTGTAGCAGATTAAAAGTTTGATCTTGAAATGGAAGAAACGGGGGAAAAAATTTAGCTAGTAGAAAAAGAGAAAATAGGCCTTACCGTTTGGTAGAAGTACATGAATTCTAGAAGCTTGGGTGGGCAGGATCGGGGCGTATCATACCATGGGCTGTTGGCGAGACCAGCATCAAGCACCCAGAGCCGGCCATTGACGGTGAGTTCGATATCGACGGCATTCTGGATGGCGGTGCAATTGCCTAGCTGGTGGAATTCCGGGTTGGGGAAGGGCGAGATGCTGGGCTGGTCAGAGTTCGGCTCGAGCGGCACGGTTCCAAGGCTGAAGGGCACGCCGGGTTTGTCGCGTGGCATCACCACGTACGTATGGTCATTGTCGATCTGCATGCGGGTCACTGTCGCGTTGCACCAATCGTACGCCCGGCTGGAATCGCCTTTTGGATGTCGGATGTCAAATGCAGACCACTGCACCTCACGCCCGCTCGCAATGTGCTCCCCCAACACCGCCAGCAACGTCGCCGCGACGAAACCCAACATTTTTCGTGAACCGTATCTGATTATACTGCAACGAAGCGAAACGAGAGGGCGAAAAATTTTGAGAGCCCGAATAATCTTGTATGTATGTGAAAATGAAAAAAATGATGACAACAAAAGTTATGCCGAACACTGCAAAGTTTATGAAAAAAAATTGTTTGACACCAAAATCCTCCATCCTGATGGCTACTCTGACGATGTTTGAGCCAGTTTGGCTCTGTTCGCCCACTTATTTTTGACCTCTCAAGGTATACGTACTTACCTCGGTTCAATAGCTTGATAATGGTCTCATACATTTTTTAGAGGAATTCAAATATCCCTTGCAATTATTTATTTTGATATGCCACCTCACAGTTCACTATTAGTTGATTCCAACATAACATTCATGTTGAAACTTACAGTGAGGATATCATGCCTTCGGGTCTTCAATTTTAGCCAAACTCTACAGATATGTTCTCCGACACTGGAGCAAGCTACCGGTAGAGTTTGAAGTTCTAGTGCTGCATTACTCTAGAGCTTTATATGACTTGAGACCAAGGCAACTATGTATAGATATACATAGCTGACTTGAATTGTCTAAAATCCCCACAATTTTCACAATTTCATTAAGAAAATGTTGTATTTCACTTTCTTTGGTACATTTAATGAATATTAACTCATGAAATTCAATAATACCCACCATATTTTTGTGCAGTGAGATTCAGAATAAATTTTTAATAAAATTAAAACATACTTACTATCGAGAATGACTGCTAAGGGGGCAGTTGCTTTGATGAAACTATGCCAGTTCAAGTGGCTTTTCAATTTCTGTGTATGACTTTTATACTAATTGAATGAGAAAGGAAGCTCTTTTGAAAATGTTTATGGTCAGAACGTCTATTGTTGAAATATGAGTATTCATTTCAAATACTCCCAGCTTGTTCAGAACAAGAGAGAATAAATCATTTCATTCAAATTTGAAGCATAAAATTATTTATTTCATACAAATCGCTTATATTTCTACCTCGGTCAAGTTTTTTGAACAGTAGAAAAGAGTTTCCCGCAGAAAATAATAGCCACGTTCGTTTTGACGGTAAATTTAGAATACAATTACCTTGAATAAACCCAAGTCTGTAAGATACTATGAAAGTATTGTTTTTCATCATATGTATTATTGATACTACAAATCGCTCTAGAATAAACGTATTCATCATCCTCGCGTTAGAATTTCATTATTACATAGGCTGAAGCGCCACAAGTTCGTGATCCCAATAATTCGAACAATTTTTACTTCCATTAAAAATATAACGGAAATCCACGGTACATTACAATGATCAATACCGATTTTAAACAAGTTCGAACTTTATGTAGAAACATTCCAACTATGTTTATAATCCATAAAGCTTCTTCGGGAAAACAAGTTTCTAATTAAGTTGACAGTGGTTTCTTAGAAAGTTACACTGACAAACATCAAAAAGTCATAATGATTTGAATATGACTCGATACCCATTTTAATATAATATATATAATAATTTTGTAATACGTGATCATGTATATAGATGAAAATTGATGCCTATCAGTGGCGCGAACTGGAATATTCATGAAAAAATGTATAGTTTATCTCAGATTATGCAGGTACAGGTCGGAAATTTGTCATTTAGTATAAATTATCGATTTTTGTGGGGGAATTATTTTCTAAATTGATCATAATAGTTGACAGATCATAGATATAACGTCTATGATACCGAAATATTCACAGGTTTTAGAGAAAAATCAGTTCAAGCATTAATTTACTCAACAGCAGCCAAGTGCGACTGCGTAGCCATAATCGTACTCAAGCTGGGAGTCACAGCTCAGCATAAATCTTCTCTCATGAAAAAAAAAAAATTTGAATCGCTAATTTTCAACCACTAAAATCCTTCCTTATTTCGCGATTCTCCGAGCTACGACATTATTTTGCGCTAGTCCGAGATACGTCCTTACTTTGCGCTCGTCCGAGCTACGATTTTATTCTGCCTTCCTCAGAGATACGTCCTTATTTCCAAGACTGTGTGAGGTACGTCCTTATAGATAGGGAGTATCGATGTATACATACAGACATTTCTGGGATGCGACATTCTGCGACTCGTAGTTTGCGAAAATGAATGTCTGAGAGTCTGATTCGAGAGTTCGATTTTTGAATATTTTTCCTTTCTTTATGAGAAATCAAAAATGTGATCTAGGTATCATCTTGGAGGCTTGATCACTACAATTACGTGGGTAAAAAAGGTGAGAATTCTTCCATCTCTGAAAAATTCAATCCTTGCTTTTTCATCTCGTCGCCATTCACAGAGAACCCCGCAGAATTCTTATGAGGTAAAATGTCCTTACATAAGTCGAGTATTAGAATTGCTTGATCTATGTAATTAATATTGATAATACAAACTATTCAAAACAGAAGATATTTCAAACAACGATGCTCTGGTTATTTACTATAAATGTGAATATTTTGATTGCAAATGATATTTAGTATAGCTGAATATAAAAAAAAACAATAAGCGGTTCAATTAGAAATGCTAATCCGACTACTCACAACTGAACTCATTATCTAAAGTCCATTCGTTTATCTATATCTGACGTTGGTGTGCTTATGCTCTTACGTCAATCTCTCGCGAAACTTATTTTTTTCAAATACCTACGATGGAATAATTTTTTATTATACTTTAGCGATTTCGTATTCATGATTCCTAATGTTATTTGAGATACAAATTGATAATGGTATTTGCAAGAGGAATATGAACATTTCGCTGAAAAATATCAAAAAGCTTGCGCAATAAGAAGTTAAATGGTTTCGTTGCCTTGTTTTCCTTTCAAAAACATAGTTTTGAAATGATTTCAGAGTACGGACTTCCAGATCAAAAGCACACAAAGTCCGGATTACGTGTCCCAAATTCTCCTCGTGCAAAACACTACTGAATAAGATATTTACAGTGTACATGAAACACACGAATGCCAAACTGCGCAAACACAATTTGTATCCTTACTCAAGTGCGAAAGAATAATGTACCCTACTCTGACGTATATCAGAAACGTATGTGGATGTTGGAAAAATAAAATTACGGGCATTTCTACGCGCTTCCTTCCGCTAACAAGTCATATTATGTTCGAAGTCAAATTCAAATTCTTATTGTTTATTTCATGTGTATTACTCGTATGCGCTGTATTATCGAACGCAAATGCAGCATCCATAAACACCAACAGTTCTTCGCCTGATCAAAACATGGAAGAATTGGAGATCATAACGATAGCAGCCGTAAACCTGAATAGTTCCTTACCTGATGGGAACATGAAAAAAACGGAAATAACAACTGCCATAAACGGAAATCATCTTCCTCATGTTCCGATTTGGATAGATTATTTCCTTGGTCTCACCATCGGTTGTGGCATAGGTTTTACTATTGGTACAGTTGTTCCAGGCGTGGGAAATATCGCAGGCTGTCTTGCAGGTGGGTCAATTGGAACAGCCTCCTCATATGTATTAAATCAACCTCACTGACGTGTCATCCAACAAGTCTTATAGAGTAGAGTATCAATGAGAAAATATACTGAAAATATACGGAATAGTGTGTACTTTACAATGTGTGTTTTGATATGCTTCTTTGTCTTTATTTTCTCTTTCCTCTTCATAACTTAACCCTTCATTGAATCATTTTTCATTCAATACTGCAACGGTTTTAGAGTGAGACAAGTTCTCGAATGAGAAAAAAATTCCAATAATTTTCACTTTACTTCAACTTTTTTTTAGAAGATGAGGTAAGGACATTTTTCATCGGTATATTTGCGATTGGGATCTCTTCTTGAGATCTACGAGAGTCACGTTGGTTTCTAGAGGATATGAAGGTTGATATTCATTAGATACACACCGAAAAAATCGGACTTATCAGTTATATTTGAGGAAATGAGTGATG
Source organism: Aphelinus atriplicis (assembly GCA_020882685.1). Classification (NCBI taxonomy): domain Eukaryota; kingdom Metazoa; phylum Arthropoda; class Insecta; order Hymenoptera; family Aphelinidae; genus Aphelinus; species Aphelinus atriplicis. The sequence continues at coordinate 101,037,060 of CM037073.1, forward strand.
AACATAAGACGACTAAATCTGGGGGTGTGATGTTGTTCTTGTGTATACATTATATTCGGCGTGCTATAACACCCGAATGAATTGCCCTATATCTACCTGAAATTTTGACCACAAGTGAGTCGTGACAAGCTGTGAATTAAATTTAATTCCCAGCAAAATCCGTTCTTTGTTCCTCTAGCAACCGTTGTTTAGTTGTTCTTGGGAAGTTCCCTATGATTCCTCGTGAATGCTCGTTGGGACCCGAATACTCACGGGAATCGACGAGAATCGACGAGATATTTTCTATAGCCACCGTTGTTAATATTCATAGCAAGCGTTGTTGATATCCATAGCAATTGCTGTGGATATCAACACGTAAATGCTTTCCGTAGCAACGGTTACTAGGCATGAAAATAAAATAATTCAATATATCCAAAGTAAAAAGAGGTAATGATAAATGTTGTATTCATAAACATGCGCATTTACTGTGTCGAATTCTTAAGTAGAAAAGAATTGTAAACAGCGTTTTGCAATCTTAAAAAGTTCGGAAGTACCCAGCAAAAAACTACAGCAAAACTTTCAATTCTCGCGTACGAAAAAAATTTACCACCGAAAAATATAGTTAATTAAACTAAATTTTTCGCTATTTATTATATCATATTCCATTCTAAATCATCATTCTTACAACACAAATTATGTGAAATCGGAAGGGTAAGTTGTAGACATGATATGCGATTTCAATATGCATCAAACCAAAGCCCACATACAAAAGACAAATGAGAAAGCTTTGGCTTGCGAGCGAAAGTAAAATCAACAATCAATAGACATATAAGTAAAGTTACTATTTCATCAGCATTCATTCTCATTTATTCTTATTTTTATATCAATACATATTGTCAATTATTCAAAGAGCGTTTAGTTGCTCTAATGAAAAGTATTAAAACCATTAAATTTTTCTCCTACTAATGAAAACAATTTGTTTCAGTCTGCTTTGGTTGACAGAGATTTTCGAATTCATTACTTAATCTCAAATATTTGACGAACGAATGACGTATCCAATCGACGACACTTGGCCGAAGGATACTTCACTCTTTAAAGATCTTCAAATATCAATCAAACTGATTTCAGTCCTTGGTATTCTTCAAATGTCCACCATCTTTGCTTGGAACGGGGGATAGTTGGATCTTGACGAAACTTCGTTCCTTACAATTATCAACATTTTTCTATGCATCTATTTTGATTTAATATTTTTTCGTACTCATACAGCTTATATAAAGTCCTTGCAGAAGCACGCGACCAATAATCTACGTTGAATTAAATACCCCTTACGGGAAAAGAGGATGGAAAAATCTGACATAAATTTACAAAATCAGATTATAATATACTTTCTTTCTTTTGAAATGAATCATTTCGTTCGACAAAATACTCAATTTCGTTTCATCTATTGGACTTACCAAGTCCTTCCTGAAGTCATCAATAAACCTCTAAAGAGATGATTTTCTCACAAATGAATATCAAAAGTGACAGTAAAATCCCAACTCCTAAAATGCTAAACAATAGTATTGTACTCTGGATAGTTACGGATTGATATTCAGTTACCATTGGTCCAGGACTGCTCAAGTCACGATTTATCGTGACCTTCAACACGCCGGAGTCCTGCATTTTTCGCAAACTGAAAATAATATATAAGGCAGTAAATGAGTAGTAATTCACACGAGAAAACGAGAGAACTCATGGTGAGTATTCCGTAATAGCTTGTTAACATACAATAGGCCTGTGCTATACGCGTTCTCGGGAATTATATTTTTTATAAAATCGCAAAAGTTTCTCCTATGAGTGTATTGAGCGTTAGTTTCGAAAATCCCATTTGCCGCAGATTGTAAAGAAGTATAGGAGGCCAATATTAGAGCAGAAGATAATTCTTGACTCGTTATTGTCGTTCGAAGGATTATTGTTGTCCATAGGCCTCACAAACCACTGAAGGCACAAAACAATCGAAAACAAAAAAAAAACACGATCCCCACCCGACTCTGTATTCCGCAACCTTCCCTATGCTACATGCATTCACAATCAACAGTATTTCTCACTCGGGATTCCATCAAATTGTGAAGAAATCCACCGTTTTGTCACACGCAAATCTGAGCGAAAAATCGATCGTTGCACATGATATTCGAAGAAACTAAGGTCAGGACATTTTTCAGTGCGCAATATCAATGGGAAAACAGAGGATGCTTACTAATGATTGAAGAGTCCTTTGTACGGGCTGTCTTTGGGGAAAACTATGCACTTGTTAGTCATTATTCCCACTCCGAATGGTATTAAATCACACGGGTATTCGAAATGAAAACTCTTGAAACCAATTTCATTTTTGAAGACGACGAATTTGTTATCACTGTCGCACACCTAGAGAGAAAATATATTTTGATCTTATGCAGCAATTTATTACTGGATTAACGACTATTAATTTACTTTTTTCGATATTTCTGAAAACGAATCTGGAATCTCGCTGTAGTCCAAGAGGAAATTTTTCAATTTTTTCATCATCGCATCATTTGAAGTCTGAAATTGAAATAATTGTAGTTATACTCTCAGTCTTTGTCACTCAATACTTATACGAGAAATTGTTCAAAGCCTACTTCGAGTGATTCCTTCACGCTGGTATTTCTGAATGTCATAATTCTATGAGTTTTGGCGTCAACGAACTCTTCCAATGAGTGGAATGGTATATCAGGTTTGAAAATTGTCAAATAACTGACAAGCAGTGTGGAATAAACTGAATACAACACGTATGCAGTGACTAACAATGACAAACATGCTATTTTTGTTGATAAATTATTTGAAGGTTCTGTAGCAGAATAAATCAGACATTGTAAGTTATTAAATCACTGAACTAACCAAGAGAGGACTCTACCTCCTTGTATCGAATCAGGAGGAAACTTTGTGAGATGGTTCATGGGTAGACTAACTTATACCAGCCATATAGTCCAGAATTCTGTTTTCCCAAGGATATCCTAATAAACATGGAACAGTAAATCTGTATATTTCGAATCCCATAGATATAGATGTAGTGTGAATGGCTCGAACGAATAATGATTCGTGAATATATTCAGCTAAATATGGAACGTGGAAATGCGTGGCTGTATATGTCAGCTATTAGACTACTCATAAGCCATCTCCAAAAGTTCCATCGTGATTGAACACCAGGACATAGCTCATTGTAAACATCGAAGTTAATGAAAAGTCGGAACAAATGATCGTAAGTAAAATATCAACCTGGCAATGAATTCATGCAGAAAGTTCTCCACACATAGAAGTAGTTGTCATATAAAATCTTCGTGCGACTAATTTGTTTATTTTTCGGGATCATGGCTGTGAGTATAATCGGTGATCCAATTAATATAGCCAGTAAACAATAAGCAACTTTGGTACCGAAGGCCTACAAAAAAAATTGTGAGTAGCTATACGTTTGACGGGATCAATCGTGTGATTCAGTATTTGCATTACATTGTGATACATCGACCACATTGAGCGAGATTTTGATAATTCCTTTACGTAAAACTGAGATCGTGATGTTATAATCGCTTGTGAAAATTCGACTACATCCAGTCGGTTAGACGTCATGGTGAAGCCATGGCGAGACAACCCAATATCTGCTTCTTTGTTTTGTAGCCGACCTATTAGCCCAGACCATTTTTTTGTGTCTTCATTGTAAGATCCCGGATCTTCTTCATGAGGTAGCATTAGTATTTTAAAATTAGCAGCTCGAGCAATTTCTAGCAATACGCTATGTAGTCCAGCAAAATTGATTTTCTGTAATAACAGAAAAAAAAATTAAATTAGAAAAGAAGAAATACGAAAGTCTACCCTGAATATCTATGTTCCATAAAAAAATACAATATGGAGAATAACAGCAATATGCATTATTATGTTTAATTTTACAATGAAAAATAACTGTATTCTTTAAGCTATCATCTCGTATGTCTTTTAGGTCAATGGATAAGTAGATCTACTCTATCACCGTGATATTACGTTTCTGCTCAAAACACGTAATCCTAGACCTTCCAATGAGTTTCTCCTCTCGTAGAAGCCCAATTCCGTCAACTTCATAATTCCATCAAAGTTAGGTTTCAAAATAAACAAATCAACGACTTTTGTTGTATCGCCACGGATAGAGTACCATTCTTGTATGACAGTATGGTCCCCGCACTTTACCAACATTTTTGAATCGAAATTCAAATTGAATCGATTACCAACTGGATTTCGACAAAAGTCTGAAGTGTTTTTCGAAAATAACACGAGGGTTCGGTGCGGACTAAGATCAGTACTCCTAGCAACTCTCGAAAAAGTAATAATATCAGTAATTGATTCGAGAATCACGACGAATAGATGCTGATGTTCCGATTTGCGATATTGAAGCATTCTCTTGGGTATGTCAACAATTCTTGTAATCATAGCAAAAACATTTTGCTCCGAAAATTGCTTTAGCATTTCCATTAAAACATTTGAGCCTCGTAAATCTGAAACCAAAAACGAAATGTTAAAATACTGATGGTTCTTGCACTAAAAAGATCCACTTACAGAAGAAAATCTTGAAAACAATAAAAGCCATATTTACCATCAAACGCTTCACCTTGAGCAATGAAAACATCAGAAGTGGGGTAAAATTCAGTTTGGGTTCTCAATATTGTCCTGAACCATACTGCATGTGGAACTTCATCAGATGCAACTGTCGAGATATAATATAATACCACAATTAACCACACCATATCGAGAAAATTCTTGACGACTTGAAGGAGTTTTTAAACACTATGATCTTTTGGGATAAATTGGATCGATCTCGTTCCTTCTATTGAGATTACTTAGAGAATGTTTCATATCAGAATAACTTAGAATTATTGTTAATGAATGAAGAACTTCGGGAACATTTTCCCTACAACTCCATTTAAAAACTCGAAACTATGTACACATTAGAAAAATTGGAATTCCTATACACGTGGATATTAACTAATAAGAACAATTCCACATGCTTTAAATTAGTTACTAATCACCCACTGTAATTTCATGCCATGGACTAAGTGAGCGTAATATCTTCTATAGATAATTTCTTGTGCATAATATTTAGTGGCTTATAAACATCGTTATTAACCCATGATTCCGCTCATATTTGTTATTATATCCATAATAAATATATTATGCGATAATGAAATGATTATGCAATCTCATCTTCATGTATGCTTGGTCATTCGTATTACACTTTCAGATACTTGTCGTTAGACTTTGCTGTGAGTCAATATAAAACTCTAACTACCGGCGAGGGTTAATAGAATATTCTTATTTCGATAGAATATTGATTAATTCTACGACATCTGCATGTATCTAACGATCGGTATCATCGTAACTGTCTCGTCATCGTAGTAGAACTTTTACCAACTACAGTGATAGTTTAAGATTTGTTTTCTCTGGTAAACATCAGTATTTGATGTAAATCACATGAATTAGCGATGAGGTGAATATTCTTTGTATTTTTTAAGACATAAATACAGATAAAACTTTGCGCGATGTTTTTTTTATCATTCCCCAATATAAGTGATATCGACGTAGCTCCTACAAAATAAATGCTCCTTTCATATTAGCAGGCCATATATTCGTAGCGTTTGGCTGCAAGCACTTGATAATTACTCGCATTCTTTTCGGCAGAAACTGTGAGAACTGTGAGAGACCCAGTAGAGTAGAAACCTGTATTGCTTTCAAATGCACAAAAACAATGAATAGATGACGGAATGTCGAGAAACATCGAGTATTCCTGCTGTCGCAGTATTCGAGAATTGAAAAGATGGAAATATGAACTGTAAACTTTTTTGTCCAACGTCGATTTGCATCATAAGTGGACATATTGTAAAAGAAGAAGGAATAACGTTTCCACTGAAGAATAGTTTACGTTAGTGCGTGTAACGAGTCCGTATAAGATAAGATTTTTGTTCATCATTTGAATTTAAATAATCATTTCTGAACCTTAGGCAAGAATCGTTACCATCCCGTTACCGATACTCACACGATGACGCATACCCTTATATCTACAGATAGAGAGAAGGGGGGGATTGAATTAAATATATTGTTTATTGAGGACTAAGAACTTCTGGCCTATATAGGCACGAATAGTAATAGTATGCGCATTCATCTTACATATATACATTTAGGTGGGAACAGTTTTGTATCTTTTAAATTGAAAATTCAATGTTACTCCAACAAATAATTGATCAATATTTTGTACAAATTTCGTCTTGCATTTAAAAAAAGATATAATTTTTTTTTGAGATCTCCGCTTTTACCAGGTGTCCGACGACACCTAACATCTTTTTTCTCATTTCAATATTCGCTGACTGAAATTTTCTACCGAACAACTAATTATGATTTACAAGTGGCCCTAATGCTTCGGATGGTGTGGGGCTATAACAAGTTTTTATTGAGTCGTTATGCGTATCAATATCATCAAGGTGCGGTTCTTTTTTCGTTTCGAGAGTATTGTGGATCAAACACAATTAATTGGCGAAGGAGAAATATACACATATAACTCCAAACAACCCACAGTGGTCCCCGTGACACAGTATATCGTCGCGGGAATCTGCCACAGCGAGTGTCGCGATCCATAAACAATAACGAGTGTAAATTGAAAAATTATAACAAATAAAAATGATAAAATCTCAACAACCAATTCAATGTTTTTTCATGTTTTATGTTGGAAAAGTTTTGGATATGACGCGGCGGTTCATATACACGTTGCACCGAAGGAAAGTCATGAGATTTCAGAGAAAATTAGTTTCGATACCCAATCTCCCCCACGTGAACTTGATCACACGTCCTTATCTAGAATGGATAACATAAATCAAACGCAATTCCATATGAAAGAATGACTGCAGGTGGATAAGAGATGGGAAACTTTGAAATAAATTAATAGACGACTATATTATAATGTTTATTATGTATATATATGATTCCGGAGAATGCAGGAAATAATTTCATTTGTTGTTTGCATTTTTTAAGGCAATTTTAATTTCCTATCATTATTGCTTTTCATCACGGGTGCACGAAAAACGACATTGCGTAGCAGTTTCGGGGATGCGAAATGAGCGATTGTGTACTCCGTTGCCATAGTGTCATTTTGTCACGCTCTCGCGTCATTTCATGACGCTCTATAGCGTGACAAAATGACACTATCACAACTGAGTGCACAATTACCCATTTTGCATGCACGAAACAAGACGCGATACATAATTTTTTAAGCCCGTGATGAAAAATAGTATACTCGCACAGTACAGTTGCCAATAGCATACTTGGGCGACATGTCTAGCGACATGTCACACACGCTGCGCTCGTGCACCAACGCGCCCGCGTGTGCGATTGGCAACTTTCCGCGCTCGTTACACAATGTACTATTACACCACTCTGAACCCCCCTCCCCCTCTAAGAGGTGAAAAATTTCACAATCAAGTCCCGATGGGTATGGAGTGTATCATGCCCATACTCATGGAGTTTGCAGTGTAGTATCAATCCTCCCCCCTTTCATTATATCCTGGAAGGCACAGTTAATCAGTGCTTCACGCTTTCACGTTTCTTCTATCTTCTCCATCCCTATTGCGTCTTCAATAAATCTTCAGAGCTATGCATTTCTCACATATGAATATCAATAATGATAGTGAAATCCCGACTCCTAAAATACTGAATAATAGTATTGTACTGTGCAGAGTCACGGACTGAAATGCAGTTTCCGTTGGTCCAGAACTCTTCAAATCGCGGCGCATCAGAGAATCCAATAAACCAGAATCGTACATCTTTTGTAAACTGGAAAATACATAATAAGGAATTAATCTATAGAGAAGATAAACTGTATGACTTAGTGAGAGTACCAATTGCTACAACTTGCCACGACTATCTTGTGTGATAAATTTCAAGAAAGTCGGACGAATTGTTCGACCTCTGTACCCAGGTTAGTCGTGTAAAGATTCTAACCAAATCCAATTTTCAGCAAATTTTCTCTCTCTCTCTCTCTCTCTCTCTCTCTCTCTCTCTCTCTCTCTCTCTCTCTCTCTCTCTCTCTCTCTCTCTCTCTCTCTCTCTCTCTCTCTCTCTCTCTCTCTCTCTCTCTCTCTCTGTCCCCTAGCCCCTAAACACCTTTACTTTCAGTTCAAGAAATCAAAGGTACTGATTAATCCATTTGTATTCTTCCAGGAGTCTTATTTCATCCTCACCGTTATCTTCTTAGTTCTTGAGTAATGACCACAGATTACGAAAACCACTTATCCTAGAGTCAAATATTGATTAAAACCCGAGGAATACTTACTAATAATTGAAGATTCCCTTGTACGGGCTACCTTTGACGAAAGCTATGCACTTGTTAGTTATCATTCCTGAACCGAATGATAGTAATTCACATGGGTAGATTACATGTAAGCTTTGAAATTTGGGGACATTTTCAAAAAGAGCCAGTTTTTTATCACTATCGCATACCTGTAGGAAGAAACTCGTAACAAATTATACTCGTCTATGTTAAAATTTCAGTCGGTTATATTATTATAAAATTAATTCACTTGTTTCGAAAAATCAGCAAAAGATTCTGGAATTTTTTCGGAGTCCAAAATGAAGGTACTCAATTCTCTCATCATTGCATCGTTTGAAGTCTAAAAATAAAAGGCTCATAGTTATATCCTCAGTTCTTATTATGACGTGCTAGTGCAAATAATAGTTCAATGCTTACTACAAGCGATTCCTTCATGGAGGAATTGTTCGATATTATGATCTTATGAGTTTTAGCTGCAATAAATTCCTCCAGCGAGTGGAATGGTAAATGAGGTTTGAAAACTGTTAAACAACTGGTGAGCTGTGTTAAATAAACTGAATACAACACATAGGCAGTGACTAATAATGACAAACATACTATATTTGTTGGTAAATTATTCGATGGTTCTGTAAGAAATGAATCAAACATGGAAAATGATTAAAATCACTGAACTAAGCATCGAAGTTATTGACAAGTCGAAACAAAAAATCGTAAGTAAAATATCTACCTGGCAATGGATTCATACAGAAAGTTCTCCACACATACAAGTAGTTGTCATATAGAATCTTAATGTGACTGAATTGTTTATTTTTCGGGATCATTACTACGAGTATGATCGGTGACCCAATTAATATAGTCAGTAAACAATAGGCAACTTTGATACCGAAAGCCTACAAAAAAAATTGTGAGTTACTATACGTTTTACGGGATCAATCGTGTGATTCAGTATCTGCATTACATTGTGATACATCGACCACATTGAACGAGATTTTGACAATTTTTTTATGTAGAACTGAGATCGGGATGTGATAATTGCTTTTGAGAATTCGATCACATTGAGTCGGTTTGGCGTCATCGTAAAGCCATATTGGGACAGCCCAATATCTGTCTTTTTGGTATAAAGTAGATCTGCCAGCCCAGACCACCTTTTTGTGCTTTTATTGCGATGTCCTGAATTTCTATCATGAGATTGCATCAGTATTTTGAAATTAGCAGCTCGAGCAATTTCTAGCAATACGGGATATATTCCCGGTAGAATGTTTTCCTGAAAAAATAAAATTCAAGTCGAATGAAAGAATCGTGAAAACCTTTGGTATCTATGAATATTCAGTTTCATACAGATACAATATGCAATATAAGGTCACCATCATATGTTCCTTAAAATAATAATCGAAACATATAACTGAAATTATTTCACCATGACATTACGTTTCTGTTTACAACACGTAATTCAAGTCCTTCTAATGAGTTTCTCCTCTCGTAGAAGCCCAATTCGGTCAACTTCATGATTCCATCAAAGTTTGGTTTCAAAACGAACAAATCAGCGACTCTCGTTGAATTTTCGTGAAGAGAATGCCATTCTTGTAAAGTAGAAGAGTTTCCGCACTTCACCAACATTCTCGAATCGAAAATCAAGTTGAATTGATTTCCAACTGGATGTTGACAAAAGTCTGACGTGTTTTTCGAAAATAACACGAGGGTTCGGTGCGGACTTAGATCAGTACTTTTCGTAATTCTTGAGAAAGTAATAACGTCAGCGATTGATTTGAGAATCACGACGAATAGTTGCCGATGATTCGACTGGCGATAATAATGCATTTTTTGAGGTATGTCCGCAATACTTGTAATCATAGCAAACACATTTTCTTTAGAAAACTGTTTCAGCATCTCGACAAAGACATTTGAGACTCGTAAATCTGAAGCCAAAAACGGAAGGTCAAAATATTGGTTTCCTCCCTACAGAAAGCAATTTACAGACGAAAATCTTGGATGAAAAAAAATATATGCCATATTTACCATCAAAAGCTTCACCTTGAGCAATGAAAACATCAGAAGTGGGGTACAATTCACTTTGGGTTCTCAATATTGTCCTGAACCATACTGCATGTGGAACTTCATCAGATGCAACTGTCGAGATATAATATAATACCACAATTATAACCATATCACATTGAGAAAATTCTTGGCGGCTTGAAAGAGTTTTTAAACACTATGATCCTATGGGGTAATTTGTATCGATTTCGTTCCTTCTATTGAGAATCATCTATACTTAGGGAATATTACACTACAGAACGACTCTCGAATATCGTGTCTGAATGAATTACTTGGTTAACATCTTGCTACATTCTGCTAGAATTCATAGTTAACGTGCGGATATTACTACTGAAAAAAAAGAAAAGAGTCAGCCAATTATTTTATAATTTCACATTGTACTTTCATGTCGTGAACTAAGTGATACTGATAAATTCTGATAAAAATTTATTGGGAAAAATTTTGAGTTATTCATAAATGACGCGTTTAATCTGAAAAACATAATTAAGCTAATATTTGTTATTTTTTCTACGTAAAATGGATGTGACAATAAATATTTAACACATTCTAACGATTATGCAATCTCAACTCTGTAAGTGTTTGGTCATACATAGTCCATTCCCGGATACTTTTGGAGGCTCGATTGCATGTGTATATGGAAATAAAACTAACAACAAGGGCTCATATAAAATTGAGTAACTCGATATTTTTGATATGCATCTAACTCTAATGGCATCATAGTAATTGTCTCGTTGTCGTCACGGAACTTTTCCCAACTACAGTGATGAATCAGAATTTTCTCCTAGTAATTTTCGTGTTGAACGTGAATCAATTAGTAATGATGGTGAATATCTTATTTTTGGAACATCAATCTCGATAAAACGTATGAGATGGTTTTTGACCCAAATAATAATGATATTCACGTAGCTCCTACGAAAAAAGCTCATTCCATCCACAAGTCCACTATATATAGTATACATGCAATATCGATGCCATTTCAAAATCGGTTTTTTGCGAAGATTCAATGTTCGTGTTTGCCCTTTGATTAACTATAATCTTTGAAACATAGGAAAAGTTGGGAAAGACAAGATTTTCGACAGGTAGTTTATAAGTTTGATTGTGAAAATTTCCCAGTATATTATATTTGCGAAACCAAACAAGAATTGACAGCTATATAGAAAATGTAAAAATAAACAATTGCCTGTCCTATGACACACTGTCGAAGATAATAACCGTACTTTTGTATGGAATAATGTAAACATTATTGACAAAGAAAATAATTAAGAGTCAAAGGAAGTGAAGTTCGATCCAAATTATGTGAGAGACTCGTTCGTAAAGATAACACGGTAGTAGTACTACTACTCTATATTGTTCGCGCAACATTTTCGGAGTATGGTAAAACAGAACCCCCGCTCCGCCAACACCATCAGTTCCCGCGCCCGATTACGTCATATTTTTTACAATTTCAGAAGTAATTCGTCGCCTCCGTAAAGAAAGGAGCGAACTCGGAAGCCGGCTAGAAAAGGTGCAAACTCGGAAGCCGGCTAGAGAAGGTGCGAACTCGGAAGCCGGCTAGAAAAGGTGCGAACTCAGAAGCCGGCTAGAGAAGGTGCGAACTCGGAAGGCATTTTATTTTTCTGAAATTTGAGTTGGCAAACCTGATACTCTGATATTTGCTTTTATATGAAAATATGAAATGTGATGGCCTGTACAGTGAAGCCATGTAATTTGTGATTTTATTGATTATTATAAACCGATAAAAAAGTAAATGTTTTTTCAATAAAATTTCATTAGAAATATACTATTCTGTTTGTATTTCATTCATTTTGGCCATGATTTAAACTCTAGACTGTATAAAAAGTAGTATTCTCTGAGGTGCCAATATTGGTTGTTAAATTTAATCAACCGGTGCCAGTGAATATCGAATTTGACCAGCCGAATTCCGGTAATAACATTATCATTCAGCCACTTGAAATCTAGTTCAGCACAACATTTCTTTTATGTGATATTTTATTTATCATAATGAATAAATACAGAATATCATACTCACACTCCATTATTATTAGAAATCGTACAGTCTACTGCAAAGTAAAAACTTTTACAAATAAATATTCTTCAATATAAGCGCTTATCACTTTCTCACGTGTTCTCAAAGACTGACTCACAAAACTTTGCACTGTAAGTGAGTCTCTAAAAACCTTCTCGCTGACCCTCACTCTGTAAACAATGATCCATCGCGTGTGGGACACTAGCGCTCCTTTAGGCAGAACGCTGTAACACTTATCAATGTTTTTAAAATGCTGTCACGTGTATCTCCGATGATAACACTGCCCATTGAGAAGCTACTTTCCGCCTAAATTGAGACACCCTGACTGAATCGTTGTTTAGGGAGACAAAACTTTGTGTACCCAATATTGGCACCTCGAGAATACTACTTTTTATACAGTCTAGAGTTTAAATCATGGCCAAAATGAATGAAATACAAACAGAATAGTATATTTCTAATGAAATTTTATTGAAAAAACATTTACTTTTTTATCGGTTTATAATAATCAATAAAATCACAAATTACATGGCTTCACTGTACAGGCCATCACATTTCATATTTTCATATAAAAGCAAATATCAGAGTATCAGGTTTGCCAACTCAAATTTCAGAAAAAATAAAATGCCTTCCGAGTTCGCACCTTCTCTAGCCGGCTTCTGAGTTCGCACCTTTTCTAGCCGGCTTCCGAGTTCGCACCTTCTCTAGCCGGCTTCCGAGTTTGCACCTTTTCTAGCCGGCTTCCGAGTTCGCACCTTCTCTAGCCAGCTTCCGAGTTCGCTCCTTTCTTTACGGAGGCGACGAATTGTAGTAATTGTTCCGTGTGGAGAATAATTCGGCATCAGGGAGGGTTGTAATGATTTCGACCGAGTCTCTCACGGCAGATGTTTAGAGGTAAAATTTTTTTTGTGGTTAGAAGGTGGGAATATATGAAATTAATTGACACGTCTTGATCATAATATTTATTATATATGTGAAAATAGATTACTGCCGAGAACAGAGAAAATCGTCCGATTCGATGAATGCATCAAATTTTGTTCAACCAATGGTACTTCTTGAGTTTGATTGTGTCCTTCAATGAATTTTGAGAGCGATGAATTTTTCGCAAATAAATATAAGAATTGATAGTGAAATCCCAACTCCTAAAATACTAAATAATAGTATCGTACTGGGCAGAGTCACGGACTGATACGCAGTTTCCGTAGGTCCAGGACTCTTCATATTGCGTTTTAATAAAGCATCCAATAAACCAAAATCCTGCATTTTTTGCAAACTGAAAAAGACGTAACAGTGAATGAAGCTTCTCGAAATACAAACTCTTCATATGTTGTTCAAATATAATCTGTACCTAGCTGATCACGATCTCGAAAATAATTTTCCGAAACATTGGGGAACAAATAGATATTTTCGTACTACTGGCGTAAAGAGCAGCTTCAAGACCGGGGGTGATTGGATGAGACCGAGGACCAACGCGTAGCCGGCAGTGGTTACACCCACGCACATGGCGCGAATATTACTTTTTTTTATGTAATAATGGAAGACGCAGACAGTAATGCATGCAAATCCTATATTGTGACTATAACCCCAACCAGAGCAATAAGCCTTGCCTGAGGTTTGAGAATCGGCTTTTTCAGACGAGTATCGAAATGAAATTTTGTAAAACTAGTGCGCAACGTCTGGTGCTTCTGCACGAGTGAAAATTCAATCACACAAATGCAGCAAGAACAACACGAGAACGAGAATAAAAAAAATCGAATCTTGGTTGAAGAAATACAAAACAAAATTACAAACACAAAAAAAAATTATTTCAACCTCAAAATAAAATATGTTCTTCGAACTTTTAAAGCAATTTGTGTTGGAAAAGAAATCAATTTTCAATAAAGTAAGATCTAAAACGATGTACGCTTAGTGTGATGAAAAATTATATTTGCACTACAAGTGTAGATTATGCAATTCACCCACATCCAATCACCTGCGGGCCGAAAATTGCGCTTCACGTTCTTGGTACAGAAATTCTAGCCTCTTGCATAGACATTTGCGTGCGTCTATGTATCACGACTTGGTGTATATAATTCATGAAATCGTACTTTACAGACTACAAAATAATACCATTAATTTTAACGCCAAATATCGATTAAATCCCGAGAAATACTCACTAATAATTGAAGATTCCCTTGTACGGGCTACCTTTGGTGAAAACTAAACACTTGTTAGTCATCATTCCCACTCCAAATGATATTAAATCACAAGGGTAGACAATATGTAAGCTTTTAATTTTGAGGACATTCTCAAAAAGAGCCAGTTTTTTATCACTGTCGCATACCTATAGAAAGAAACTCGTCACAAATTATACTCGTCTACGTGAAAATATCAATCGGTTATATAACTAAAAAAAATAGTTTACTTGGTTCGAATAATCTGAAAACGATTCTGGAATTTTTCTGGGGTCCAAAATAAAGGTACTCAATTTTTTCATCATTGCATCGTTTGAAGTCTGGAATTGAGAGGCCGATCAGATATATACTCAGTTTTTATTGTGTGTTTCTGCATAAGTTAGGTACCTCGAATGACTCAATTAAACTGGAGTTTTTTAACATTATAATTTTATGAGTTCTGGCGTCAACGAACTCTTCCAACGAGTGGAATGGTATATCAGGTTTGAAAACTGTCAAATAACTGACAAGCAGTGTGGAATAAACTGAATACAACACATAGGCAGTGACTAATAATGACAAACATGCTATTTTTGTTGATAAATTATTCGATGGCTCTGAAACAAATAAATCAGATAGGGAAATTATCAGATCATTCAACAAAGCATAGAATTAGAATTGAAATTTTTAAAGAGTTATCGTGATTAAAATGTAAACCTGGTAATGAATTCATACAGAAAGTTCTCCATACATACAAATAGTTATCATATAGACTGATTTGTTTCTTTTTCGGGATCATGGCTGTGAGTATAATCGGTGACCCAATTAATATAGCCAGTAAACAATAAGCAACTTTAATACCGAAGGCCTGGGAAAATAAATTGTGAGTAACTACATTTTAATAGAATAATCGTGTGATTCAGTATGTGCATTACATTGTAGTACATCGACCACATTGAACGAGATTTTGATAATTTCTTTATGTAGAACTGAGAGTTCGATGTGATAATTGCTTTTGAAAATTCGAGCACATCGAGTCGGTTTGGCGTCATAGTGAAGCCATGCCGAGACAACCCAATATCTGCTTCTTTGTTTTGTAGCCGACCTATTAGCCCAGACCATCTTTTTGTGTCTTCATTGTAAGATCCTGTATTTTTCTCATAAGGTCGCATTTGTACTTCAAAATTAGCAACTCGAGCAATCTCTAGCAATAAGCTATATAATCCTGCAAAATTGATTTCCTGCAAAAACAGAAGAAAACTCAAATCGAATGGAAGTATTGTGGAAACCTCATGTATATCTATTAAATATCTAGTTCTAAATAAGTATGATATGCAGTATAAGGTCACCATCGTGTGGTGGAATTTTACAATAAAATGAGCTACATTCACTAGATCCCATGTTTTTTTTTTTAAATCCAATCATCTAACTAAAATTATTACACCATAATATTACGTTTCTGCTCAGAACACGTAACTCAAGGCCTTCCAATGAGTTTCTCCTCTCGTAGAAGCCCAATTCAGTCAACTTCATGATTCCGTCAAAGTTTGGTTTCAGAACGAATAAATCAGCGAATCTCGTTGAATTTTCGTGAAGAGAATACCATTCTTGTAAAGTAGATGAGTCTCCGCACTTCACCAACATTCTCGAATCGAAAATCAAGTTGAATTGATTTCCAACTGGATGTTGACAAAAGTCTGAAGTGTTTTTCGAAAATAACACGAGGGTTCGGTGCGGACTTAGATCAGTACTTTTCGTAATTCTTGTGAAAGTAATAACGTCAGCGATTGATTTGAGAATCACGACGAATAGTTGCCGATGATTCGACTGGCGATAATAATGCATTTTTTGAGGTATGTCCGCAATACTTGTAATCATAGCAAATACATTTTCTTTAGAAAACTGTTTCAGCATTTCGACAAAGACATTTGATACTCTTAAATCTGAAGCCAAAAACGGAAGGTCAAAATATTGGTTTTCTCACAAGAGAATTTACAGACAAAAATCTTGAATGAAAAAAAATATATGCCATATTTACCATCAAAAGCTTCACCTTGAGCAATAAAAACTTCAGAAGCGGGATACAATTCAGTTTGGGTTCTCAATATTGTCTTGAACCATACTGCATTTGGAACTTCATCAGATGCAACTGTCGAGATGTAATATAATACTACAAATAACCACATAATCGAGAAAGTCGATGTATGTTGGGTCAATATCATTACTTTTAAAGAGATTTGTGTATTATTTGCGGATTATTATAAACAAGCCAATAATCTAGAAGACATTTTCGTTACTTCGCTGGAAATCCATCAATATATGACCTCACGAGAAAAAGTCTCATATCCTCATCCACAAAGATTTCATTAGAGCCAAACAAATTTTCAATCACACTCTGTAATTTTGTGGTGTGAACTATGCCAGCCAGATATCTTCTAGAAAGAGGATTACGCGATCTCATGTCCATGTGTGCTTGGTCATTCGCCGTAGATTTCCGGACACTTCTGGAGATTCAACTGCGAGTCAATATAAGAGTAGAACTACCGACAAGGGCTCATATAAAATTGAACAATTCTATGATATCTTCAAGTATCAGATTGTATCTAGTGATATCATAATGATTGGTATCATGACAACTGTCCCGTTTTCATAGTGCGAAGTCTTCCTATCTGATTTGATGGGATGAATCAGGATTTTTTTAAGTACTATCAGTTTCACACCAGTCACACCAGTATTTGCTCTTTATGATTTCCTCGAGATATCTGTCATCGCGTGTGGAAAAAAAAACTGACACACTCCTGATACCAGAAATTTCCCAAAAATCTGGAAGATATCTAGCCGAAATCAATATCAGACTTTATATTCCTTTGCAGAAGTCTATTAAAGCCAGAGGCTAAACTTTATGCTAGCTTTGTGCACATTCGTTGGAAAACTTAACAAAAATCAAGGATAGACTTTTATATTCGCAGTATTCTCACACATTCTCTCGAAAACTGTATCCCTCAGGTCCTCGAAATTTTAATCAGTAAATATGAATATTTATTACTAACTGCTAAAGGTAGTTCAGAAGAGTAGTTTCCACGTAAAACTTGACTGTAGATAGATTAGTCAGCCTGAGACAAATAGAAGAAATCAGGGATGAATTTTTTCAAATTTTGAACTTTGACGTTTAAAGACGATAAAATTATACATGGCCATCATGATAATCACTTTAGTAATCTAAATTAAGAAAAAATTGATTTCGATCATCCGGATCAGAATCTCATATCCACCAAAAGTTAGCTTATCATGTTACCAAAATATCTAGACTAGTCCCAGAGTGAGCAGATTCTTTGATTGTTCATGGTAAACCAATAATTGCGATGATTTGTGAAAGAAAATACCCAAAAAATTCATTACACACATAATCAAAGAAGGTAAAAATATATTTTGAAAATCTTGACTCAGTCTTAATACAAGTGTACGAAACACTTGTGCAAATTAGTTTGATTACTAAGAATCAACTATAGAAATGCATTACTCTGGAAACGCTGATAGAATCAGTTATATAAAGCATATCAAGTCGATCATGTCATTCAAAAATAGATGAATAAGATATCCAAAGGTATACTAGTGTACATCTACACGTGCTTGCATCATGTGCCTCGGTTTACTAAACGATTTGAAAACAACTTTTTCGGCATGCCAAACTTCACTACTTGTCAATATACCCAATTTTTCACGGTTGATCATTTTTGAAAAAAAATACTTCGATGTTTTGAATTCGACCTTCAGTACCTCAAAATGTTGGGTGGGGAAACAGTTTCAGTATCTCAAAATACATAGCAAATAATAGATTCAGTCAGTGCCGTGGGCCCGGAACCTGAACTAAAAATAATATTTAATTCTATTTTTCGTACTCTTATACGTCGAGATAATAATATTAGAAGTAATGAGAAAATAAAGACGAGGAAACAAAGCAAAAGAAACACTTCAAAGTGTATATGTGTATACAGCTACGTGTATTTCATCAAAAAATTACATCATCCATCATTTCAATTGTATATGGGGCGGCTACTCCAATTGTTGCACCTGCCAAACAACCTGCTGCGTTTCCTATCCCTGGAATTATCGAACCAATAGACTGTCCGATGCCACAACCGAGGGTCAGACCAAGTAGGTGGTCAAACCAATCAATCGGAGTCGTGGTAGTGGTTGTGCTCGTACCTGCTGGACTATCATTCTGAAACCTTTTCACGTTCTGACGGAGTGATGAACTGGTTGTATTTGTGGCTGCTGCGTAAGCGTTCGATAATACTGTGCACGCGAGCGAAACATATAAAATACAATACAAAAATTTAAGTTTCACTTGGAACATGATTGACTCGTTCGCGGTAAAAACACGCGTGAGAATGCTCGCTACTGATTTTTTTTCTCCAATATATACTATTTCTGTCTATTAGTAGGCTATACATTATACGCTCGCACGTGAACAAAGATGAAAATTGTGTGTTGCGATTTCGTTATTCATGTGTGGAGGCTTTTTTTGTAACTGGCGTGTTTCTTATCTAGGCGTCGTATACCAGTGTACGATACAATTCTCAAATTTAATCAAAGTTAGAAGCCTCTTGATATGCGGAGAGAAAAATGATTTGGAAATTGAAGTTAGGGATGACAATAATTACCAGGCACACTGTAATCGTAGAAATGAGCCACTAGAGATCAGGAGAATGCTGTTTCAAAACCAGCCCGGGGACCGTCAATTGTTTAATAACTTAATTGAACAATAAGTGGCACGAAAAATTATTTAATAAGAGTTATTCTTCCGATGTCCTGAATTGCAGCCGGAATTGAAAACGCTATATGATCCATCATTTCCATGTATATTTTCCCGCTCTATCAATTGGCGGCATTAGAACCGACGATTTCCCAAGTCGGATTTCGCCGAGTTGGAGGTGGAGTCGTCCTTTCTCGATTTTTTACCCAGTTTTTTTGGAGCTTAAATATGGCACGTCTCCTTCTTCATCAAAGAATTTTTCAATCCCTCAAGTCGATTCATGCTTGAATTTCAAATTTAAGCGTTCTCCGAGAATTACTCATTGAACAAGATACTTCTGATCACGGGTGATGTCTAGGTGATGTCTTGGGGTCGCCGATGATAGCGTTCAAAGAGGGTGGTCCTGAAATTATTGGTTGCAGAGAGACATCCTGTCCGGTTGACGTCCAGGTTGTTGGAGACAGCCCAAGACGAACTTCGTAGATAGCGCCCCTAGAGTTCATTATTGCAGAGAGATACCCTCACCTCCAGAGAATGTCCAGGTGTTTGGGGTAGCTGATGACAATATTTCATTGGTCCACTTCGGAAGTTTAGGAATTTCATCTGGGGACTCTGACGCCGGATGATTTCCAGGTGGTTGTGATCACCGGTGATGGTGTTCCAAGGATGCACTCTATGAATTTATTGTTGCAATGGGACACACTTACCCTGTGCAATATCAAATAATTTACAGGACCAATATGAAACTTGAGATTATTTGAATGTTTCATGTCCACAATCTTTTTATAAAAGATAAAAGTTCAAAAGTCACATTTTCAAGAATCAGTTTTCAATTTAGTTTTCAACAATGAAATATCGATGCACCTACCTTTCCACATTCTCAAACCCACGTTGGTGAACTATTGCCATCATCTGTCTATCACATACATCTAACCACTTATCTACTTCTCTGCCAGCCCATCCATATTCCTATATTAGAGGAGTAGCTGAAGAAATAACGAGTGAGGAGGTTAAAAAATTAGAAATTGAAGGGGGCTAAGAATTTGACATTGAGGGGAGCGCCGAATGAAGAGGAGGCGAAAAATCAGAAATTTAGGGAAGAAAGGTTTAAATACAAAATTCAAGGGAGGAGGCTAAAAATCCGAAATAATAGAGGTGATGCCGATACTCTTTTGATAATATGAAAAGATAAAATTGAATAGGGAAAATGAAAAATAATAGATTTCTTTGTAAACTGGTACTTGATATCATCATGAAACTTTATCTATTTCTTAACATATTTATTCTATATTTTTTTTTCATGAAATTTTTTACATCTCTACACGCATTTCGCGGAATGTACAGTCTTATATCAGCCACACCGTTTGGTCTGACATCTTTCCGATTTTCGTTTTATTCATAATATTTACAGCAATAATGGTTTTAAAATGTAATAGGTATATTCATTTAAAATTTTTAGTTCCATGTTTTTTGTTATTACAATGAGATATTTACTTGACCCATGTTAGAACTTATACAAGCGTAGAAGTGTATCATTTGAATATTCTTTTTATATTTTTTCTTCGAAATAATAATTTAGTTCTTTATTTATTGTAACACCTGATGAAACGTCTCTTAGTCTCATATTAATCACATCAGTCACTTAATGCCATATCAATTTTGACACAAAAAACATACCTAGTTTGACTTCCAAAGTACTTGATTAAAACATAATGTAGTGGAAACATAATCAAAACAAACATTTATTTATAATTCCATGGGTTCTATTATATTGATTTTTTCAAAATCACGAGAAATAGAATAAAGAAGAAGTGCATATGACAACCATGCGTCTCGTGTTAGTATACGAGTAATTGTTTATAGCTAACAGCCGCTTTATATTTCTCAGAAATTCAGATATGCCATATTTTTTCGTCATCATTTGCATGCTTCACTCACTTATTGTCAGATACAAAAATTACAAAACTCGGCTCAAATTAAACGTCTTACAATGACCGTACGCAAATTGATAACAATTACATCTGACTATGCGCATAAAAAAGCTTTACACGTTGCAGAAAGATTTCCCGATGTCAGATCATGCCATATCCAATAAGTATGCATCTAACTTCTTGGTTAACTTTACGAATGCTATGTTTAGAAGAGCTTACTTTTTCATATGAAATATTTGAAGCTTACATCTAAATTAGACGTGGAAACTGTATAAATTGCATTCTTCAAAAATGTAGTATTTGATTGGATATAAATCTTTCGAAAAGTGACTGAAAATGTCTATTGAAATTATTTTCTCTGTCAGATACAATATTTCATAATCAGCGACAATAAGTTTCATTGATGATAGTGATTTATGGCAAAGATTTATTCCACAACGTTACAGTTTTTCTCTACTTGAAGATAGATTTTATTCAGATGTTTAATTTTAAAAGATGGAAACAGCTGAATATTTTTGAATATTCTTCGCTCTGCATATCTGTTAGATATATTCAATTCGAACGTTCATTACGGCTCAAGCCTGTTTTATCCTTGACATGGATCATTTTGAGAGATTTCTTGAGAAAACGTGAACTGGCAAGTACTGATATCGCGTATTCAACTATTGGAAAAATTCATCAATATTGTACAGTAAGCCTCCACCACATATTATATGATATATATCTATAAGAAAATCCTTAATTATAATAAAGTTATTGATCTGCAATCCTAAAAAACATCGCACCTGTGCGAATCTCTCTTCACCGCCGTGAATTCAAATAAAAAAGATAATCATTAGTATTTTTTCCAAACTAATTAAATTACCATCAACATTTGGAAGAGAATATTAAATAACGTGTTACCAAAATTCATTTACACGATTCAATTATGCTTTTTCCATTCGTAAACGAATAATAACTAATTATCATGCATTCATTCATAACAACCAATTGGCAAATGATTTACAAACTAAAACTCCAATACTTTTTGATGTGACTATTTACAAATTCGAGTCTTTTCACACTCTTATCACAAAAATCGACTCAATTCATTTTATCGATCATACAGACATTCAAGTATGCCAAACATATGCAAAGACGCACGATTCAGAGAAAAAAAATGTACCTTCTCGAATCAATATTTCATCATTACTTCCACGTTCATCTAATAATTCACACACATTTGGTCAAACACTTCCCAACTCAAGCAGCAGTCATTATTTTAAAGGGTATTGTCTCTGAATCATATCCATTCACGTTAGGCCTGTTTTCCTATTTCATTTCCGGATCCAGAACTATTAACCCAATGTCAATGTAACGCAATGAAGTTTCAAATAGGATGCTCCAACCACTGAATCGTTTACGATTGTTATTCCACAAAAGTCCAAACATATATCATATAAACATGTTGAAATTAACAATCTGAATGGGCACTGGTGATTATAGCATGCGTCATATATCAGATGCTGTGAGAAACGTTATCTGAAGGGCTCAGGAAATAACCGTGGGCGGAAACCATAAACACCTCCACACTACTAAGATCTCTTGGACTGCACTGAGTTAGTCGGTGAGTACAATCCCAATTTCAAAGCCACTTCTTTGGGTTTTCTTGGGACGTTTCTCACCGGAAATGGACTGAATCCCAAAGACTTGGGACTCGGACTACCATCGAAGTTATATTTCACATCGTTGCCACTGAATTGCTTACTCTCGGCGAGTGAAGACCTGTAGCTCATCGTGTCTGTAGGAGTGAGATCAGAATACGTATTTTTGAATCTCGGACTCATCGAGCTGTTGAAATTCGGTGACGCTGCCTTCGTATACGAGCTGCCAATAGATTTGGCATAGTCGCTGTACTGATAGGTCGGAGACAACACTTCTCGACTCCGAGTGCTCGAAACCACTCTACTATTTGCCAAATACGACGACAGCTCTGAGTCCGGGTCCAAGTTTGTAATTTTGTAAGGCTGTCTGAAAGAGTCATAGTTGTCCCCGTACGTCGAATACTTATCTACTGGTGAAACGCCCTCATATTTACGGCGTTGATAAGTTGCCTCGTAACTTCGATCGTGGGTAGAAGTTATGGAGGACACGTCGTTGTTCTTGTTCACCGAGTATTTCGCCGGATTGGTGGGAGTGATGGCTTGCGTTTCGGTGTAATAAGATGCACCTTTGTCGAGTTCCATGATGTCGGTCTGGAAAGGACTGAGCTTGAGGTCGATGTCCCGAGCCGAAGACTTATGGACCGTCGATGTCAGTTCATCCTCCGGATCATACTTGACGCGGAACTCCAAGTGTTCTCTCGTTAGGATGTGTTTTTTAGAACCATATTCATAGTCTAACGTTCTTGGTACCATCACCTTCCTTGTCAGTTCGAAAGTTGAGTTTTCAAAACCGGTGTCTAGATCTAGATCACTCTTAGTGTCATAAGATCGAACAGAATATGGATTACTAGGGTCCTTCCGAGGAGATATTCTTGATTTGTAATCATAAGTGGTAGTATTGAGCGTTGCGGAAGAGTACGGGCTGTGGTATGGACTCTTGAGAGGCGATAGATCATAAGTTGGCTGCTTCTCAACGGCTGACTTAGGATAGTCAATCTTTGGTGATCTAAGCACATCTGGGATGTAAGGTATCGTAGATGGAACGATGTCTGGATGGATGATTTCTTTGGCAACGGTCGGTAGTGCTGGGGAATACGAGATTTGGTCGAGCTTCTCAAGTTCGCGGTAGATATCAACGTCACTTTTTGCGGTGATATCACGAGATGTTGGGTAATTATTACGTTGTGTGTATGACGAGAGATGATTATCAGAGTAAGGGAGTGGATCCTTGGCACTAAGTTCGCTCTTCATATTCATATTCAAGGAATCATTGGACGACTGGTAAGAGTATGCATTTGTTGACGAAGTTGACAAGTCATCACTAGCATTAAGGCTAGACGAGGCAGTTACTTTTTGTAGACTAGCAGGTGAATCCTCCGAGTAGTGAGCAAGTATCTTTGACAATTCAGCGTTCATTTGATGATCAATGAAAGCATCTCTTGCCAATAAATAGTCAGAGGATATATCGTCAACGTCGGGGAGATACGCAACCTCCTCGTTATCCCCTACCAGTGACAGCTTCGACAGTTCTTCATTGATTTTAGCCTCAAATTCAGAGGCGGTAGTGGTAGTTGTGTTTCTGTCTAGGTCCTTGAAGCTTATCCTAGCCAATTCTTCGTTAATCTCGTGCTCGTTCAAGCCCATTTTTTCCAGGATCGGGCTGAAAATCTTTGATATCTCTTCATTGATCGGACTAATGGTTATTTGGTTAGATATCTCTTCAAGGTCTGGCAAACGTTTTCTTGCTTGACAAGTAAGAATTTTCTGGAGAATAGCCGAATTCTCTTGGATGATCTTTAAAGCCCGGTCGCTGCTTCTGCGCCCACTGTCATTGCGTTTACGAGGTTTGACCTTAGTCCAGACGCCAAACTTCGTTGACTCAGCTTCATCATCAGCATCATCGTGGCCGTTTGAGTTCTTGTACGTGACACTTTTTAGTATACTATCGCTGTTCTCGTCAATATTAATTTTAGGCTCGACAACGTATGTTTTACGACTTACCGAAGAGACACAAATGCCTGGTACCTCGACTTTCTGTTTGGAGAAGCCACTGGCTGAGTCGCTGAAAGTATCCTGCCTTCTTTGTTCCAAGCTCTTTAGATCTTCCCAAATGAAGCTGGTTTTTCTCGTCAGCATGCTTGGGTCTATTTCTCCATCTTCCATTGTTTTGGCTTCGAGGTGGCGTAAGTCTTCCAAGACGTCACTTGATCGCTTCTTAATACTGTCAAAATCTTCCATCGATGGCGAAAGTAACATATCAGGGAGGCGTTTCTCCAAACTGCTGCTACTGCGCTCCGACGTTTTTCCGGTTATCTCGGAGGTTTCAATTTTTCCATCTAATGATCTACCACGAGTTCGTTCGAAAATAGCACTGCGGTTTTCGAATTGACTTTGTGGAAGTGGTGATAGTGTGTCGGTTTCTTGCAACTCATCCTCAAACTTATACCTTCTATATTTCTCGAATGCTAAAAAAAAATAAATAGAATTAATATTTTTTTATTTGTGGTGACCCAGATGAGTTAAAGACATATTTTTTTTACATATTCGAACAAACCAACCTGAATTACGACCCTTTTCCTTCTCAGTGGCTTTATCTTTCATTGATTCCGAGTCATCATCATATTCATAGCTGTATTTCCGCTTTGGATCCGCATCGAAGGGATCACTCTCCGATGAAATCCTTATGCTAATATTATCTTCTTTCGCCCTGTATTGAGATGTATCAAAAGACTGCACCGGTATACTTTGAGATATATCAAAAGCCAGAGAAGATCTGTGAGAATTATCGAAAGTCTCATTTGGAGTATGTCGAGATACGTCGAAAGCCGGAGTGGTATATCTTTTTTCGGGATAATGCTTGACATCATTCTCCTGGGTAATGTTTCTGAAACTGTCAGGTCCAGTGACATCTCTATTGGATTGGTTCTTCCCATTAGTGTGCGGAGATGGAGTTTTTTGATCCGGATTAAGAATTGGATAAAATGGTGAAGTAACATGCCCAATGTCTAGAAACATTAAATAATTTCATTAGAAGTATTCAATTTGAATTTTCAATGAGAAAAAAATCAAACACATGATACGGTATCTGTACGAGAATGTCAATTCTCCGCGTCATTGGGGATTTGACAAACATAAATAAATTGTCAGTACACGATACTACTTTGCCAGATGGGCATATCCACATTCTGTACCATTGCAGAGAAAAATGTTTGAATCAATCTTATTAAATGCCGAATACCAATAGATCTAAAATGACTTTAATCAAAAAGTATCGATAAATCTTACTTATTTGCAGCACAAATCATACTCCCAGTCTGTTTGTCTTTTCTGAATTATTATTTCCCTCAATCCGACAATTCTTCAATTACTCCTCAAAATTGAGTTTTTCTTCGACGAGTCATGATTGATTCTCGTCAAATTTTCTCTCGTTAATTGTATTTACAAAACTATCTAATATAAAACTCGGTTTAAAACTCTCATTTTCAAAGTGTAAATATCGTGTATTCATCTCTATCAAAATATACAATTACAATCGAAAAGTTAATCTAGTTTAGAATCCTTATCGTATAAAAATTACAAAACGAATTCTTCAAAATACTAGTTTGTAAACCAGTTACATCAAAGTTCAAGCTGAACAGTACAATAACAGTATAATCATGAATATAGCATAAATATTAGCTGTGTCCGAACGAGAGAGAGTCATCGTAGGATAAATCCAAAAAAGTGGTTGATTTTTCGTGAGCTTGGCAAATCGAGGGTCAACTGAACAAATCGATAAGATCACCAGCCATGAAACCCTTACCGCTTGAGGTCTGTAGGTCAAGTCTCTCGGCATAACCTGTTGTGAATTTTATGGAGTTCGCGCTGACGGGCGACTGCAGGTCCGAGCTGAAGTCCCTTTCCGAAGACTTGAGTTTCGAGGGGCTGCAACACGAGTCGGTAGAGCTGCAGACCTGAAGCTCCGGTTGGGCCAACGAGTCCGTCAGCGGCGAGGCGGATTTCTCCCGTTTCCGCTCCGGCGAGCGCATCGTCAGGGTCTTCGACTCCGAGCTGACTGACGAGGTGACGGACTTGTCGAGAACGAAACTTCGCGAATCCGAACGCAGGGGCGTAACGGCTACGCTGGACACGATCGAGTCTGGACCCTGGGTCTCTCCGGAGCTGAACGATGCAGCGCTTTCCGGGCTCTTCGGGCTGCGCTTCGTATCCAACTGAAATTTTCAGTGAACATTAGATTGCACGCTTAGATGCTTCGCTCGACCGGAACGGAGTACTTCTATGAGGAACACTCGTATTTGTAAATTCAATTGGATGATACTCGAAAGTTAATCGAAATTTTGTATTTGAAAGAATAGCGTAGGAGAGTTTCTCAAAATACTCAGATATTCCGTGTGCCTTACATAGAACAGAAAAAATTAATTGGGCCATGTTTTTATTATTTCTGTTCATACTAATTTTCTCAAAAGAAATCAACATTGGAAAATTCAACGTTTTTTCGTGTAAGTTCGATCCAATTGTTTTCACACGCACTATCAATTTCTAAGATGAAAAAATCCGAGTATTTATCCCTTGTGGGGAAAAAAGTGAGACGTCTAAGCCGGCAACGATCTTATCTACTGAATTATATTATGTATGGTCCCAAACACGGCAGGATCATCATGAACTGATCTATTTCATGGAAATATTATGGTATATGTTGTTCGTATACGATGGATATGGTGGTTGCGAATAATACCGCCGGCCAGCTGCAAAACTATACCCATTCTCTTGAGCACATCGAGAACTTCAATCTCACGCTTCGGCACATTTATTTTGTCCCGTGTTTACCGTACGGAGTAGCAATTTCATCTGCTAATGCTGCGAAAACGACCATTTTTCACTTGCATAATAAAGGTACAAATTTTAGTTGATTGCATGAAAGCAATCCTCGACTCGTAGAAAAAAAATTATCCACCGAAAATTTCCCGTTCAATGGATAATGGAAAAAAATTAATAAAACCCTCGAGCTTATACAGATATAGCCACTGAACATTCGTTAAAATGAGTTTTTACCGCGCTTGCCTAGAAAAAATTTAGCAGGAATGACTAACGTTTGGTGGTGCCACTTGTACACATAGTGACTCGGGTCGACAATTTCAGTATTTCTGGTAATTTTTTTCATGATCTGTATTTTCAGCGGATTTTTCTCACCGTGCCACGACAGCGTCACGCCAGAAGCTAGCCCCGACAACCGAAACGTAAATCTTACAGCTCTCACCTGATTCTTATAGCTGAACCTCGAGTCTAGACTCAAAACGGCCGAGTCCAGGTCGTTGTGATCCGCAGGCTGAGATCCATTGGCGTCCTTCGCGACGAAGCCGTCCGGTAACGTTCTGCTCTTCCTGCTGTCGAAGTTTATCGGAGCGATGGACAGGTGGCCTATGACGTACTTCGGCCTCGACGAGTAGGCGCCGGGGCTTTCCGCCTCGTCAACTCTGCTCGGGAAATCATCGAGCCTCGGGGTCGCACCAACACTGACAACACTGGGGTCGAGAGTTCGGGTGTCGACGAGAGGCTCGTCGTCGAACAGGGCCTCGCTGGTGTCCCCTCCGTCGGGCCTGCTCTGTTCCACGGGCGAACCGTCGGACGCCGGCGGGCTGGGGTCTTTCTCCAGGACCGCCTGAGCCTCGTCGAGGGAGCTTTTGAATTCGGCGTCTTCCGCCGACAGCCTTCGGATCTGATCGGTTATCTCGGCGATCGACGTCTCCTCTCCGAACGCCTCGAGCTGCTCACTGAAAACCGACGTGAGTCCACGGGTTACCCGGCTGACAAATCGCTCGGCGAGCTCCAAGCTTATGATTACATGGATGTGGCTCGATCAACCGGGACGAGACGGCTCGGTTTTCGCGGCTCAATCGTGCCTCGCTTCGTTATTCGCGTCTGCTCGTCGTTGGTTGATCGAGGGTCTAGTTGAACACACTAATTTTGCAGGCTTGTCGAGTGATGGACGGAAATCAAAATAGAACAGGAAGCTCGAATGAGTGTGGGTGCAGTACTGATGGTACTCGACACCTAATTCTAATGATCGGTTTTGCTCCACGGGTGAAGAGAGCCGCTACATTTTCTTTCAGGGATACACGACCGTACGGTCCGACTGTATCTATTGATTATCAAGCGTCGAAACACTCTTTCCAAGCAAAACGAGAACGAATGAGACTATGGATGTTAACTAATGATCAACTAACGTGTAAGGTAACTCATTCCTACACTGAGAGAATTTTGAGTCTATGGTTAAGGTAAGAATCACTTCATAAACTAAGATTTTCTCTGTATACGTATATCCGCGAGCTATTATAATGCCCTACCTGCTGAATCTGCTGAATCATACACTCAGAACGATTTATCGTATACGTTAATAGTGGTTATTTGGTATCGATCTCTCATTATGAATCGTAATAATCTATTTTTGTGCTCTTACGGAGTCAAATCTAATCTACTTTACAATTTGTTTCGTTTCATAATATTTTATTTGAAGGCCGTGTGTATCAGCTGAGACTACATGCTTCTACCGTGTAAAACCGTAAAAATTGTGGAGTTCAGCTTTAAGTTCTCTCAGTGTAACAGATTCTCATAAGACTTTCGAAACAGTTGAAACTTATTGACACTATGAACATTGACACTGATTACTAAGCTAATATTTTCAGTCCTATCAAAATCATATCCTAAACGTGAAGTATTTGTTTTGAATAACGTCTACTGTGTCATACTCACATTTCCCATACTATACTTTCCAACAATATATATTCACCCAGTTACGTATATTTTTATGACGAAAAGTTTCGATTCAACAAACAACACCTTAGAAAAGAAATTGTGGAGAATCACCTCGTTTTGATAGTTGCTACAAATGAGATAGCGTAACAAATAAAAATAATCGAAGCAATGATGATCTGAGAATGGTCAACATAGAAACGAACGCGATGAAATAAAAATTCATTCGCTCTATCTAAATATCGAAACCATAAAGTTACACTTACAACTGTCAATTATCGTTCAAGGTGATCTTGATCGATTCTAAATCAAGACTGTAAAAATTCATGAAGTGTAATTTTATTCAATTTTATTCAATTCAAATATCACGTTGATTAAATCTTTCGGTATTAGTCTTTAGAAATAAGTGAATATTCGGAACCAAATAAATTTTCATTCAGATATCAATCGACGTTTTATTGAGATAAGCTCATTGATTTTCTTGTGAATTTCAATCTGTCGGATCTCAAACGGAACAGAAATATGTAGATCGAAACATTTTAATTTCGAAAATAAACAGTGTGAGAGGAGTACTTATTGATCTCCGAGCATGAAATAATTTCAAAATTATCAAAATTATAAGGCATGAAATTTGTTCCTGAATCTCTGTTTCCTCGAAGACAACCCATCGAAGGCATTTGACTGTTCAAAAAAGAAACGACTGTCGCAATTTTCATGTTTATTTGTCTGCCACGAATGAATCTCTCACTAATCCACGACTATCAACGAGATTCGATACATCATCAGCTAATTTCGTCTCTTTCACGGCGTGTCCTCGTATATGCCAAAGACACGATAGTTGGGACAGTCACAGTTCAACAATCGACAAACTAGAAATCAATCACCACGACAAAGTATCACTGCGGGTGAAAAAGGTTGTAACATTCAAGTATAAACAACGCACACGAGTAAAAATCCCCAAAACTGTGCCCATTGCCATGCGGCCACGTCGATTTGACCCACTAGCGACGAAAGAGAACAAAAATTACCCGCGGGTCAGCAGTAGCGATCGTACCACTTTGATATACGACCCTTCGAAAACGACACGAAATTGCGACAGTCGAGAGTGAACAGGCTAGACACGTACATATAGAAATATATACGAATACTCTCTAAATTTGAAATAGTCAAAAGTTACAATTTAGCCGAGAATATCTTCTATGCGTGTCAGTAAAAATTGCATCAATCACCGTTAAATAGTAGTTTCTAACTATTTTGAATAGTGAATCTTTTACCTCAACAACAACGGGTCAATGATGTTTCGGTGGGTGCACTCAGCTGAGCAATTTTCACTGACAACCAGTAGGCTTTGACTATTTCAAACGCCGAGGGCACTCGGGGAGGGATAGAGAGCAGTGGACCGCGAGACGTCGTGTCAGTGTCCGCGCAAGCTCACCTGGACCTGTGGAGCTCGGGGGAGGTCGGGTCGGTGGGCGCGGCAGTGGCCATGGCATAGCTCTCGGCCGAGGAGGACGGCTCGTCGGTGTCGAGGTCGCTGAGCCGGTCGGGCTCGTCGCACAGCTCCGTCGAGGTGCTGTCGCTGTCGCTGCTGGCTCCTCCGCCTCCACCTCCTCCACCTCCAGCCCCGGCGCTGCTCCCGCTCTCAGCTGCACACGCACAAAACAGATCGATGTAACGGCCGACGGGTTAACGGCCCGAGCGCGCATGCCCTGTCGTCGCGCGCGTGCTCCCTAATTCGGCCGATTTTCGACTGGCCTGGATATGTACCCGCGTGTGTGTGTGTGTGTGCGGGGGTCGGCGGAAGAGGGGGACGCTCGAGTCGAGCCTCTCTCCCCCGCGCGGCTGATCGACGCGCAATCGCAGCTACTCAGTCAGCTGCTGATGCTCTTCCGGAAGCCTCGACAGACGCTCGGGTCGCACGTTGGATCGAGCGCTTTTCCGCCCGTCGATTTTTCCCGGGGATATTCGAATCTAGCCGGGAGTATGTCGGAGGAAGAAGCACGATTCGTAATCTACCAGCGAGGAAAAGCACATTCCACGAGGCTTTTCCTGAGCTCGGCAAATTGCACGACGTATACTTGGGTGTGCTTCGCGCACGATCCGTATTTCGTTGGTCAACATTTCTCGTGAATGTAATTTTAAGCGAAAAAAAAATAGTATGCACGTTTTTTACATTCACATCACACTTTCTGTAGATTTTAATGATCCTGGATGGAAAAGGTCTCACTAATCTTCCAATTCTCGACTCTCTCAACGATATGAATTATTGAACAGTACGGAATCGCGATGTCTCACGAAATGTGCTTTTGATCTTCGACAGATGGTGACACGTACTTTCCTTCGACCCGACATTTGAATGTGATTCTTTTCGTATAGGAGGCATCGATATTATATCCCACTAGCGACTCCGGTGCATATATACCTCATGCAAAAAGCCAAGACGAATCTGTATTAAATTACGAAATAAAGCTTTGCGTTCTTCGATTGGGAGGAAAGGATTATACTTTCCGAGGTTCTATCGATTAAAATATGCTTGACCCTGTAGTAAAGGAATACTTCCTTGATAGTAGTATTCCTGGATCACCAAGATACTTTTGATCCTACAGCGCCAAGTAGATCCTTTTTCCCGCAACTGACCAAGAAATCACTCCGGATTTGGATCTTCGATTTTGATGAAACTTTCGGCGGTGGCTTGTCGTTAGAAAAATAGATCATTTTTGTACTTATTGACCTGCTAACGTTTCGATTTCTCAGAAATAATATCTCATATACACCGATATGTTTCAAGCTCATAAAATCACCACATACCGTTTGATATCTCGGACAAATCAGAACGTTAGCCCACGAACGACTACCAACATCACCATTTTGTGTATCAAAAAAATACTCCGAAAAGTTTTATCAAAATCGGAGACCCAAATGTGATCAGTGGTGGCTCCTGGTGAGACTGAACCGTCGCGGGTTGAGCGTCGCGTGAATTCGAACCCCTTCGTTCGTTCCTTCACGAGCACTTGTTACTCTTTTTAAATTCGTAAAATTTCACTAGTCCCCCGAAGTAGTAAGTGCCGAGCGTGGTCAGACGCCAGCACGGGACAGCCAGTGGGCATACCATGAATGAAATTATCCGAGAATATTCGCAGTTGAGCCAGAAAACCATTCATAGGAGTGGCGTTCATCCCTCTCGCGGTCACTCCCCGACAATCGATCGCGCCATGAGTGAATCTCCCGTAGTATAGAGACGGACCAGACGGTCCGAGCTCGGCACGGAGGCATAAGGCACTGCATCGGGGTTTTCGTCTCGCGCGCACGTGACCCGGTGGCTCGACTCGCGTGATAAATGCGCAGTGCGACGTAGCGGGGGAGTCGCCCCGCGCTGGAAAGGCCGCATCGCTCACGCAGCCCGGATGTTGACCCTCGGCCGCGAGGCCGCGCGAACCTGCGTCAATACCCGCGCACCTGCGGACGATTGGCAACAGGTGGGCGACCCCCGCGACCAACCGATCGATACCCCATTCGATTCGCCTTGTCGACGGTCGGTACTCTCGGTTTGAAATTATTCGAAACTCGAGGTTCAACCAGATCGTAGACGCCTTAGACGTAGCAGAGGACTGATATTTATGGTGAAACATAAAAAGGGACACGAAATGGTTTGAAACGTTTTTATGCGACTTTGTGTAGATGAGTTCGACTTGTTCCATGAAAAAAGTGAGTCGGAGTGCTGCTGCTAATTTCATTTTGAACTATTCGAAAGTTACTTGCCATAAGGTTAAAACTTCCTGGGACGCCTCGTTAATATGCGCCACAAAGTTCTTGAGTTGATTCAACAAACGAATGGTTGAATAATGATTTAAAATGTCGCGAAAAATTTGTACTGAGGAAACCAAGTTTTATAAACATCTTGATTTTTTTGCGATAAATATATGATGGACGAAAATTGACTATAGAAATGAGAACTCGAAGTACAAGTAAATCGAAAAATTAATAGAATTATAGACATCAAGTTTTAGTTAGTTTTGACATCGCTAGATGGCGAGACTTGGGTCTGCTGCGGTATATTAAACCACTTGGATATCTGCATAATCCTATACATTTTTCATTTTGAGCGAGGTTCCCGACTGAACCAAAATAGTTTATGTCAATTACAATCTTTGCTCCAAGTATGAGTTCGGAAAATCATTTTCTACGGTGTAGAGATACGTCTCACAGTGATAAATACAATCGATTCTTGATGAATCTTCAAATCCACTAAAACCCGAAGGATTGAATCGTCAATTAGTTCACACTCCTAGTGATAACAAGATACAATGATTTTTCCATAATACGTTAGTTCCCTATCCACATGGTACTTTCTTAGTCTGAAATTGTTGAAAATTACTATATTCATTTCGCATTTTTCTACGCATCCCATTGAAAAAACAGTACAGTATGCGTCTGAGCGCACGTAGAGGGGATTACAAGTCCACCAGGAAGACCTACGCAAACGAGGCGCGTACAGATTTTTTTGTTACCAAGTTCCAACCCGGGGTTTTCCTCCCGGACACTCCCATTTCACTCCCTAGCAACAAAAAACCAAGGTTTGATTTTGCCACGCACTCGTATCGAAGAGTGTACTACTCTAATTTAACCAAACCACGGATCGACAAGTCACCTTCGTGGGAAAAATAAATTCGATAAAAAGCTCGTCGTTCAGTATCACCAGCAGCACATATCTCCATACTCGCCGCCCACAAACACACAGAACACTGCACAAACTCACAGTCGGGCATGTCATCCTTGCGCTCCTTCATGTCCTTCCAGTGTATGGTGGTCGGCTGGGGTGACTGGGACTTTCTGCTAGGCTGAAGATTGGATGCGACTTTGTTGGCTCGAGCAAAAATCGAGCTCGACCCGGGCCCCATCAGTCGTCCCTTGCCGCTCACCAGTGCACTCTTGCCAACCAGCAGATGGTTCATCGCTTGCGAAGCTGCCGAGGACGACGTCGAAACCATTGACTGTCGAGCGCATGCCGCTGAGTAAGAGAAAGATATCTTTCATAAGGATTATTGCCCTTTTGCGTATTTTGCATTCATGCGGGCTCCCCAGGAGCTGCCACCTGGCATTTTGGTCGTTCGGATCCGGCTGAAACTTTTGGAATGGGCTTGTGGCTACCCGAATAGATCTGCAGTCATTCGGCAGATGGTTGCAAACATCACTCGTTTGCGTATGAAACGACTGCTTCCAAAAGTTTCAGTGCAATTCGAGACTCAAATTTTAGGTAGTGAGAAAAGTTTCAAAATGACAACTTTCCCAGCATTATGCAGGTAAAACTGCCAATTTGGAAAACTTTACGGTAAACGCGAGAAAAAACAAGTGTTGAAAATATACTGGAGCATAAAATTAAAGTACGAGTATTCGGCGAGCTCTGCGAAATCCCGGTAGAATTTTCATCCCATCATGAGTTGAAATCCCGTCAACGTTTTCCCTAGATTTACTGGTAAAACGGCCCTCTTGAGGAATATCACACGGAGTAAAATAGTGAATGATCATTTTACATGAATAGCCCCAGCAAATATGTTGACCTAGTTTCAACGTATGAGAAATTATGTTAGGATGAGAATTATACAATTCCATTTTGCTCTTAAAAAGAAAACTGCACCCGTTACCATTTCAAATTTCACGAGCTACGTTAGCTCACCAATTCATTCATTCGATTTATTATTGCTGGGGTGGGAAGCTTTCAATTCTAATATTCATGTTTACCTGAAAGAATAATATGAGCTTGCCGCTGGCGTTCGCGCAACTTAGCATATTGCTGCTTCAACGTGCTTATATCAAGTGCTAGTCTTTCGCGG
Source organism: Aphelinus atriplicis (assembly GCA_020882685.1). NCBI lineage: Eukaryota > Metazoa > Arthropoda > Insecta > Hymenoptera > Aphelinidae > Aphelinus > Aphelinus atriplicis. Next base: position 101,072,513 of record CM037073.1, read on the forward strand.
TCGGAAGTGGGTGCCACGGCTTGCAGACTGTGCGCTGATGAAGAGCCACGATCTAAAAACAGGACAAAAATGCTTTCATCCAGCTCGATAATAATGAGAGTATACGATACACCATTGTGGTAATACATTGTACTGAATTATTCCTATTACATTTGCAAGCGCAAGAAACTCATGAAATTTAAATTTTCAACTGTATATACTAAAAACAGTTTCTCAAAAAGTTGCCCTGCTTGAAATTTATTGTGCTTGAATTAAGTACGAAACATTACAAATTTCTGCCAGTTTCAATATGTTTCGTACTAAATTTTGGTAATAATTACTCAAAGCGAGAAGTTCATCTAATTTGCTTCAGATTAAGTACAAATTCACGCGTACTAAATTCGGGAATCGCAATTTCGTTGCATCTCATCACTAATTGATGTAGATGGCAATCAAATAGATTCAGGAAACACTGTGAATTTATTAATTTTTCCTGTTCTCTGTATACTGGATGTTTAAAATATTTTTACGGCGCACTGTCAAAATGCATTTACCCACATTGGAAGCTGCTATCATTTTAAAGCTTATAAAAATAAGAAAGGAATGTTTTTTAAATACTTCAGAAAAGTCACATATTATTTTATATTTTTGTATTGTATTCTTATTTCATTATAATCTATATTATTATTCATAATCAAGCTGACCACATCAAGAAACGATATTAAAAGTTACTCATTTTATTCATGTTGTAAAATGATTACCACACGTAACTTTCTCAAAATAAAATTAAAAATAATTTAATAAAGAAATAATAATTTTTAATTCAATTACTTCAGTCGTAATTTCATATTCGATTTAAAGAATTGTTTTTCGGTGTATGTCCTCGAAAAATTTTGTTCTTCAAACGAAACGAAATCGATCCTTTGTTTTTGAGAATCCCGCTCGAAAATTTTGAAAATCAATTGACGTTTCAAATTCTCGGAGTTTATGAATTGAAATAGTTCTTATGTCGAGCTCACCAGATTTCTTAAGGCGGGGTACAGCGAATATGGCGGCGGCTGCTGCAACAGCAAGTCTATCATCATCTTCCGTATCGGTGTCTTCGTCGTCGCTCAATCTCCTCGACCATGGCGTTATGTTGTAGCGATGCTTTTCCCTCAAGCTGGTAATACCATTCAGTGGTCCCATGCTCACGATTGTCTGTTGAATCATGAATCATTCTTACAATTTACCAAGCGAACTTTTAATATCAACCCCCCAGTGTAAATAATAGCTATGTTTGTTTATCCGTGTCTCTGCTGATCAACTTGAAATTATTTTCTCTTTTGAAGCGAATTTTTCTCACTACTCCCTCGTTCTAACAATAAATTTCATATTGTTTCTTACAGATTTTTTTCGAAGTTATGGCGAGCTCAAACCGCCAATCAATACCGTACATTACTAATTGACATCTACTCGACCCCTCACATAGGAAAGATAAAAATAGTTACTCATCATCGTCGAAGCAACGGATGAATTTTTTTCTCTTCGAATAGGAAGTTTGCATGAATATTTTTTCTATTACATATTTAAATAGCTGATGCGATAATAATTAGTCCGGATTTTGTTATTTTTCGAACCAACCGAAATTCGAGATCATGTGAGGGGATAAAATCCGTATGACGTCGTTTGCAGCATAACTGCGTATTTCGAACACCGAATCTAACAACGTTCACATCAATGGAACGAAAATAAAAAAAAAAAAGAAGCAATTCAATTGACTTTCGCATGTCTAACAAATGCACTTGTGAGAGGCGTTAGTCGCGGGACAATGCAAACTCGCGTCCCCTGTCCACTCTCATCGATGGCTTTGTCAAGCCCGCACCTTGACGAGGTGATTGGTGTCCGTGAACTCGAGCATCTCCCTCGTGAGTACTCCCATTATACTGTAGAACTCATCTGCAGACGTGACGGTCATGATTCGGCTGCAAAGACAGTTCAATTGTATGAGCAATGTGCGAACGAGGGGTGTACGGGAGCGAGGGAGGGGGAGGGGTGTTACACTCACTCGGAAAGCCCTTCCCAGATGGCGAGAGCAGTGCGCAAGAGAACATCGTCGCCCTCGAGGAAGATCAGATCCCAAACGCGCAGCACCGCATCTTGAGGCAAGCAGTGACAGAAGAGGGTCAAGAACCACTGCATCGTGAAGACGTTCGTCAGAGGCGGCTCGTAGCTGCTGCCTAGTTACCATTACTTTCATTAGTGACTTCTCACTGTTGCCCCCAGTTGGATGTATTGCTCGCGGATAACACGACGACGAGGTCGAATTTCGTTTGCCAAAAGCTCTCCCCTATTCACAACTCAACGGGAGCGGATATTTCGTCGGCAGGGAGGAAAAAAGTACCTTTTTAAAATTATCTCAAGAACTTTATAGAAGATGCCATTTCAGGGAAAAATTTATTCCATGGAGTTCCTCCAATTTCAGAGTGATAGCGTGTGTGTATGTGTGTGTGTGTGTGTGTGTGTGTGCGACACGTTATCTTCTGAGGGTTTACTAATTCATTCGTATAAAGCTATGTAGTAGTAGTTTTTGATTGCATTTACTCAACGGGCTAATCCATTGTTTGTGTTACTTTTTTGTCTTCTTGTTTTATCAAAAAGAAACTAACGAAAAACAATGAAAACTGGAGAATTTTCATATAATCAATCAATTTTCATCAATTTATAAAAAATATGATATTTAATATGTTTAATATGATCTCAAACTAATAGAAAAGAAGGATTAGCCCGTTGGAAAAGAGCAATTGTAAATTACTGTTGAATCTATTAACTTATTCTGGATTCAACGGACCTCGTGATCATTTCCATGCGATATGTTGATTACGAAGGAACTGTATACTTAATGAATGAATTAGTTAACTTTCAGAGGATAACTTATTCTACACATACATACACATATACGCACGCACGCTCCACATCGAAAAAAATCGAAAAAAAAACTCAAAATCGAAGAACTTCCTTAAATTAATATTTTTCTTGAAATGACACTCTTATGTGAGTCAGAGTCTTAATATTGTAACCAGTTTAACTTTTCAAATGTTCTGATCATCTTGTCGTTTTGTTCGCTTGATGAAAATTCAGTATTAATCACGTACAAATATGACACGAACAATATTGGTGAAATATAATTTTTTTATAAATCTCCTCTCATGTAAAAGTTCAACTTCTGTTTGTAACTAAGAAGTTTGTTTATGCAGCGTGAAAAGTTCTGGGCAAAGTTTAGGAAAACACACCGGGACCCATTACAGAGATAACGGTCTTGTAATTTCACAGAATACCTCGAGGAAATTTCTGATGCATATAGCGATTCACATTGTATGTTCCTCTTGAACAATTCAGATCTACGTTTAAATGAAAAATTTGATCTAAGCCGCTCGTATCGAGGTTGCTCGGGAAAATTCTCTCAACGTACAATATAATGAGATCCAAAAATTTCCCAACGTATAGCTTTTTCCCTAAGTCGGTTTCCTCATAGCGACAAGCTCATTTTCTCTTTCGAGCTAACCAGAATTTTAACCAACAGCCTCACATTTGAGAGAGAGACAAAACAGATCAAAATCGATTAGATTCGACGTAGTAAGAATACTCAAATATATCATTACGGTTTGCAGTGACCGATCGATATCAAATAGCCACTATTGAGATAACCGATGAATCATTCTGATCTGTGACGTTAACTGGTACAAAATCAATGCCATGATAACTTTTTCGTTACCGTGGAAGACCCGTAGGATACGGTCCATGTCTTTTACTACTGTCTTATTTTCCAAAACATTAATTTACCTTGAAGGTTAACGACTCTTGAGTGGACCAACGATTCAACGTGACTTCCAGACCCACGGGATCGATCAGCCGATACAGTGCACGTGCTGACAAGATTTACGTTTGGATTTACCGTGCGGAATCGTAAAAATTAAGGAGCTCACAAAGGAAATCAATCTACCTCCAGTAAAAAGTGGGACTCTCGGATAAGCGTTTACCGGGGGAACCTTCTGAAGGGAAGTTGTCTCAGTGAACGTATGCATTTTTCCGGAAACGATGACGCTACATTGAGTATCTAGAAGCGATTGGGATCTATGGGTATACATACCGGTGACCTTGTCCTTGGGGTCGTGCTGGAGGGACTCGAGGTGCTTGGACAGTCTGGGCAGGCGGATGCGCAGCAGGTCGCGGAACACGGCCATGTCGATGGACAGGCCCCTGAGGTTGTCCGCGAAGTAGGCCTCGGGCAGGACGCCCTCGATCAGGTGGATCATCACCTTGACGGCGGCGGCCTCGTCCCGGTCGACCACCTGCAGTATCAGCGCCGCGAGGACGTTGAGGCCCTGGCAGTAGCCGACCGACTTGTTCCAGCGAGCGAAGCCCAGCAGCACCCGGCGCAGCACCGCCTGGTTGTCCCGGCCTGCCGCCCCGCAGAACAGGCTGCATCCCGTTCGGTGCAGGTCCTGCGACACCAGCGTTTCCTTCCTTATCCTCGTGCGCACAGCTTCTTTTCATCTCATTAATAATCATTTTTATCCGTATTCTATCACGCGAGTGTGACGCATCGAGCTAACAAATTATTGACGATCTCCAACGAGTCGTTTGTATAAGGTTGGTTTCAGCCACAAACAACGTTTCGGTGGCTATAGATACTGTCACCCTCTTCGTGCCTAGGTAACATACGAATCGCCACGTGACGAGCGTTATGCAACGTATCACTACAAAGAAAAAAAATAAAGAAACGGAAAAGATGAACAATGATCGCATTGTAATGTTTTATCAGCTGATCGTGTATTGATTATAGTGTAAATACCTTCACCGAAACGTTGACTGTCTAAAACTCACGACGACTAATTATATTTGTCGTCATATCTCTCGCAATTTCGCCCGATTCGCACGTACGATCATGGATTAGATCGTCGCGTCACGTGAAAACACTTGTGATCTCGTTACCGATGAAATCAAGTTAAAAATACGATCAATCATTTTTTACGACGATCGAATTGAATCTCCGTAACGCGCTTACTCACTATCCGATTCACTTTCTCTTTACAGTTTGATTTTTCCAAATAAACGGCAATATATGCAAGTTTACTGGGATATGCCTCTGATACGGAGTGAAACCAAACTTTCGAAATGTTGAATTCGCGTAAATATCCCGCGAGCACCGGATAAGCCACACGACATTGACGATAAACTGATTCTCCGAGCCATGGCTCAGTGTTACAACAATGAATATCTATGGTAATACATCTCGGAGGTATACTCGAAGGTTGCATTGCGATGCAGCGAGCTAATCAAAAATAAGCGCCTCCCGTAACGTCTTTTTTTTGTGTCGAAAACGAGGATTACTTTTAACACTACGATCAGACTTTATGGATCCTATCCATCATACAGACGTTGTCTGGGTACCATTTCAAAGCTTGGAAATTCTAGTTTCTGAATCCCGAGGTTAGGAACTTCCCAAATAACAAATTGATGGATATTCTCGCGACATTGTGAAAGTATGAAATTTAATGAAATTTGTATTACCGAGAACTCGACTCTGCCAAATGTTCATTCCATATTTGGAATCTCTAAAAATAATTTAAAAGAAAATTGAAACAAACTTGGTCCAAATATAATTTTTTTCAAATGAACGGTCAGGACATTTCAAAATGCATACGTACACAAGTTTTTTTGAGTATGAAATTAATAATCATCTGTAGATTGCAAAATGGCATAACTTAGGGTACTACTCGAAAGAGTAGTAATTGTTTTTTTTTCATCCATTATTAAAAAATCACATGATCCGCTCTGACTCTCTATATACGTATTCATGCAATACGCTTCAAAGCTCCAACTCACGTTTGTAATAATTCAACGAGATTGAAAAATAATGATTGTAATTTTTGGAACAATCTGCAGCTGAAAGTTTTTTTCGGCTCTCTTCTTTAGCAGACCATTCATTATTCATTTTCTTATTGGAAATAAGAGCAATATGGAACTTGTTCAATTTCTTTCTTGATACTAAATTAATGTTGACATCTTTGTAATTCATTAATTTTTTTTTATGTTCACGAGTTTTTAACGATAAATCGACACATATGTTATTCATAAAGAATATTTATGATGCTTCATTTCTTTCATTTCACAAGGAGAGAAATCGTATTGTAAAAAATACTAAAAAAAACATATGATCTCTCTCTGCGATCTTGTAGTTACAGTTTGCCACTCAACTTTTTAGCAGCCGTAGGATGTGATTAGCAACATTCCATAGGTCGCGGCGGGCTTTAGAAGTTGGCAAGTGTTCAGAATAACCCGCGTTTACTGTGCCTTCACAGCAGCAGCAGCAACAACAAAAGAAAAAAAAAGTCGCAGAAATCATTTACCTTGACGATTTGAATGCCGAGCTCCTCGTCGTCGGGGTTGCTCCACTCGTTGAAGCAGAGCTTCTCCGCCTGCTTCCAGTCGACGCCGCGCTGCTCCAGATGCCTTTCCGCCAGAGTCACCCACAGCTTCGCGCCGTAATCAAGCGGACGGACGGGAACGAGACAAAAGATCACAAAAGGGCCGGGGATAAATGGACGTGGCCCAACAAAGCTAACCTCCTTTTTCGAATGTATATATACACATACTCACACGTGTGTGTCACGGATACACTCGCTGATATATGGGACGTTCCACGTCAAGTGAGCATGGTCAAAATTTTGTTCGAGATTCTGCATTGACAAATTGATTGGTATCCATCCCCAGAATACTCAAAAATTTTTTCAGATTTTTAGGTGCATGTATGTGGAAGTTAGTCTGTGCACTCAAAACCTGAATTATTTAAAATTTAACTTTTTTCTCAATTTTGAGAGCCCAAATAATCTTGTATATGTGGGAAAATGAAAAAAAGTTGAGAACAAAAATTATGCTGAATACTACAGAGATTATAAAAAAAAATTGTTGTTTGACACCAGAATCCTCCATCCGGATAGGCTACTCTATTAATTAAACATGTTTCAACCAGTTTGGCTATGTTCGCCCACTTATTTTTGACCTTTCAAGTTATACGTACAAACCTTTGTTCGATAGCTTGAAAATGGTCTCATACATTTTTTGGAGAAATTCCAATATCTCCTGCAATTAATTGTTTAAATCTGCAATATCACAATCGCCTTCTTGTTAGTTTCAACATATCAGGTCCACGATGAAGCTCACAGTGAGGATATCATGCCTTCGGGTCATCAATCTCAGCCAAACTCTACAGATATGTTCCCTGACACTGGATCAAGCTACCGGTAGAGTTTGGAGTTCCAGCGCTGCCTTGTTATAGAGCTTTTTATGACTTTAGACTGAGGCAGCTATATATAGATATACATATCTGTCTTGATTTGTCTAAAATTCACATAATATTCATAATTTCATCAAGAAAATGATGTATTTCACCTTGTTTGGTACTATGAATGAATATTAACTTATGGTTTCACTTATATTGTGTGAACAGCTCTTGACGGGTGGTCTCAAATCACATGCAAGTTATTTACACATGAAATTATAAACATTAACCAGGAATGTAATTTGAGACAACCGGTCAATAGCTTTTCCAACCTTAGCCTTGCAGTTCACACAATATAAGTCAATTACATGAGTTAATATTTATTCATAGTACCAAACAAGGTGAAATACATTATTTTCTTGATGAAATTATGAATATTATGTGGATTTTAGACAAATCAAGGCAGATATGTATATCTATATATAGCTGCCTCAGTCTAAAGTCATAAAAAGCTCTATAACAAGGCAGCGCTGGAACTCCAAACTCTACCGGTAGCTTGATCCAGTGTCAGGGAACATATCTGTAGAGTTTGGCTGAGATTGATGACCCGAAGGCATGATATCCTCACTGTGAGCTTCATCGTGGACCTGATATGTTGAAACTAACAAGAAGGCGATTGTGATATTGCAGATTTAAACAATTAATTGCAGGAGATATTGGAATTTCTCCAAAAAATGTATGAGACCATTTTCAAGCTATCGAACAAAGGTTTGTACGTATAACTTGAAAGGTCAAAAATAAGTGGGCGAACATAGCCAAACTGGTTGAAACATGTTTAATTAATAGAGTAGCCTATCCGGATGGAGGATTCTGGTGTCAAACATTTTTTTTTATAATCTTTGTAGTATTCAGCATAATTTTTGTTCTCAACTTTTTTTTCATTTTCCCACATATACAAGATTATTTGGGCTCTCAAAATTGAGAAAAAAGTTAAATTTTGAATAATTCAGGTTTTGAGTGCACAGACTAACTTCCACATACATGCACCTAAAAATCTGAAAAAATTTTTGAGTATTCTGGGGATAGATACCAATCAATTTGTCAACGCAGAATCTCGAACAAAATTTTGACCATGCTCACTTGACGTGGAACGTCCCATATACATATATACCGAACACGAGAGAGGCTCGTTCCGGCAACCGCATCGCGATGTGCTTGCGGTCGGATCAACTATTTACTCCCGGCTAATTTTTCCCCGAAAATTAATTATTAATCTGGATCGCAATTCGAAATCCGAGAATACTCTGGTGAGTATTATATGGCGGATGAAATTATCAATGTTTCTAATGCGATTATAGCTTTTCTTTTTGACGAATTTCGAATATTTGGACCTCGAACAAGCGATGGTTATTGTTATGTATATCGCAATAATCAAGAGGCCATATTTGTTCCTGTGCTAGCTCATAATCAGTGTATGCAGTGACTATTGTCGTAAAATGATGCATTTGATCCGAGGTAATAAACCAGTCATCGCAGATTTTGTACGTGCTCTGTACTGCAGATATTATCCGAGGTATTTGCGGGTATCACGACCAACGTGAAGGTTTTTACTTTTTCTCCAGAACTGAGAATCTCTTTTGATTTGAATATTTTTGCTACGTGATCTTTTTTGACCTTTTTCCTTCCGAGGGAACATTTGATCATGCGACTGTTTCATGTTTTTCTACCTTCTTTTCATACGAGTATAAAATTTTTACAAATGGGCATTTTTCTCGGCGTATGTTGGTGGAATGGACACTTTGAAGGAATTGCATACGATAAAACAAATGTTTAAAATGTGACTCAGTACTAAGTTGAAGTATTCCAATATGATTTGTCATTTTTCCTTGGATTATACTGGTAAAACGGCCGATTCGTAGAAAATCGTATGGAGTAAGATAGAAGATGACCATTTTATCTGAATAAGTCTCGGAAACATGGAATAACATAAACAACTGTCAAGGCCTCAGCAATTCCCGTCAGCTATTGTCTCGATCTTTGGATTGAATGAAAAATCATGATAGAACAAAATTTCGACGAGGGTCTTGTAGAGCACATTGGATACTTTGATCATATACCCTGATACAATTTTTTGATTGATTTAGGAATAGATAGGAGTGAACAAAATTTTACTCTCATAAAAAAATATTGGCCGATAGCCTTTCGAAAAAAATACAACAGGATTGACTTTTTGCACCAATTGGTCGTATTACCCGCGACCACCTCACTCGGAAATGCATATAGACTACCTCTGGTTTGGATCATTAAATTCACCGTTTTCGTGTAATATTGATAAGGTAACTGTACCCAATTTGGCACTGTACCCAATTTGGCACAATCGTCAGATTTCGTATTTCCGGTGCTCTCTGAGCATCAGTCGCTCTTGGGTTATGTTGGGGGAATTAAAAGAAAATTTTCGGTATCTTCCCCGCCCATTTAGCCCTTAAAACCACTCTCCTACAACACTTTGAAGTTTCACTTACTCATTTTTTCACCATTTTCTTATTTCACTTTTCACACTCAACCTCAAAAATCAGGTGTCAATAATTTTTATCTCTCAAAGTGTCATCACTCTTTTTTGTGTAAAAACATCTCAGCTTTCGATTGGTCTCATCAGTTTTCCTAAAATTATTTTTTATCCTACTCAAATTGCTGTTTTTCGCATCAAAAAAAAGTGAACCCGATGTGCCCCTCTACGCGTTTTTAAATGGGAAGACTGAGTGAAATCATTGAATATTTGTATAGACATATTACGATGATTTAGACGCGTATTTTTGAGTTGTATGTTAAAAATGTTGTATAAATATCACTGGGAACATGATTGAGAGTTTATTTCAATGCCAATTAGATCGTCCCTGTAGGCCTATATAGGCTGTAGCTAATGATTAAAAAATTGTGCCAAATTGAGTACACGTTTTATGCATTTAGCCTTTTTGCGTTTTTTTTTTAATTGCGACTTTCGATAGGTTAAAGTAGTCGAATGATGATTATGAAGATGGTTTCTAATAGGTATTGAGCTAAGCTTTGAGATGCCGTTCACAGAATTTTAAAATTCGAAGTCTATCATAGTCAAATTCGCGAAAAACCCTTAGGGGGGGGGGGGCACATTGGGTACAGTTACCTTAGTTATTATTTCAAGTCGGTGTTGCGTGTACGTGAAATATTGAAAGTAAACGAATTTAATTAAGAACCTTTCTGCGAAACTCAGCTGGAATCCCGCCCTGGAGTTTGGCCACCATTTTCATAGCATCAAGCCATTGTATGAATCCGCTTTCCCCTGGTTGAGGAGACAGGCTGAATCTCATCCGCGTGTCTTCACCTGTAATACGTCATTCTCGTTTGACTATTGAAGGGGATAAAAGTGATTTCCAGATGGAACACAACAAAGGATCTTTGATCATACATTTCTGGGTTGGATCATTATATTCATATATTCATTTCATATGAGCTCCGATCAAATCGTTCCAACTAAAGTATAATGCAGTTAAAAAAAAGAACATCGATAGGATTGGAACGCAATAAAGTGACGACATAAAGGTAATAATATGGATAGGAAAGAACTCGGCAGTATATTCATGCACGGCCGACCAACTATACAACTATACATATAGCTATGACATATATCTATGCATGCACCTTTGGAGTCAGAGTTCGCTTTTCCACCCGAAACGAACGCTTCTTAAACATTGTGAATTCAGTCGCAATTAGCGACTGCCAATTCGGACGAATCGCGTTGCAAGCCAAACTAGGACAAATCTGTCGGACGATAAAACACTCCTTGAGAAATGCCGAAAAAAAAGTAAGTGCTATCCATACATATTCTACGCCGAAGCAACGACCTTTGTTGTCTGTCGCATCATTGAGGCAAAAAAAAGAAAGAAAAAACCAAATCTAACTCGCGTGACTTTGAGGGATTTCCCATTGCAGCAGGTGAACATTACGAATGCGCAACGATTCCGGGGACGCCGAGATCCCCCGGCTGTACCGTCCATCACCGGCAAATCCAGTCACGAGACGGGAGGGCTCGGAAATCGGAAGAATCGAAGCGTCGGCGGGGAACGAAGTATCGCGTGCTCGCACGCACGCGGCGGCAAAGTTTCACACCGAGAGCTCGTCCGAACAAACGTGATCGGGGCTTTTTAAAAGACGCGCGTGCACGACTGGGTCAAACTAATCAACCGCGGGGAAATTGAACAGCGCGTGTTTTTTTTTTCTTTGTTGCGCGCGAGAGACGAACTCGACGCGCGAGCATATTTTCTCGCCCCCTTTTCCCGACGGCAAATATTTGACGAAGCAGTTGTCGTCGCTCGGAGTCTAATCGAGAATCCGCGTGAATCTCGGTGCGTAAGTCGTTTTCAATCGTGCGGCCGATTCACTTCCCCACCGAGGGGCGACTAACGAAAGTATTCTCTCGAGTAATGCCAAAAGAAAAGCACGGAATACCGTGGGATACCAAGAATATCATGGAACACCATTAAATACCAAAATAATGTAGTGGAATATCAAAATAATACTGAGAATACCCGAAGAATGCCAGGAATACCATGAAATTGCATGGAATATAAAAATTAGACTAAAAATATATCACGGAATACTAGAATAATATTAAAAGAATACCAGGAATACTAAGGAATACCAAAGAATTTTCAAAATTGTCAAAAGAATACTTGAAAATTATTTTGTCGCCCCTCTACTCACTCCCCATCGTATCATATTGTGTGGGAGACGAGTTTATGATCCAATGCCAGCGGGTGAAATATCAATTGTTTGTGAAGTGCTTGCATTTCGTTTTGTTATACATCGAGTTGAAATTGAGTTTTTGAGCAAAATTCAGATACAACGCAATTGGTGTTTGTTGATATCATGGCTAACACAATACACGAGAATCATCTCCGCCCGGTGTTAGCGAATATAAAACTAATCCAAAATGTAATTTCATACATAGCCGAGTATGATTGTGTCGATCGCAAAAACTATCAACGCGAGGAGTATGTTTCCGAAATAAAGGAAAAATTTATTCTTCAAGTAAATTTTGATACAGAATTATACTCTGTTAATATATATATATATATATATAATGAATCAATAGTAAGCAACTGCATCTTGATAGTACAAATTGATAGTACAAATTGCACAACTGATGAAAGCAATAGATATTTACTATAAACAATAGTTAAATTATTCTAAAATTCTAGTAAATCATTAGTTTGGTATTTATTTTTTAAAATTTTACAATTTTTTTAGTGAATATCTATACTATATCAGTTGCTACAATTTGTACTGCTGAAAGCAAGTCTATACTATTTTAGATTTGGAAAGAAAGCTATTGAATTGTTCGTATATCTAGAGTATCCCAAATAAAAATTACAAAAATCTTCTTCCCGACATTGCCACGCGAAGTCTAACGTAAAGGCGTGAGTTTTACAAATTTTTCCTAAAACTGCTGAACATTCAACAAACACCAAACACCGGCCAAGCCCCTCCAGGATTATTTGCCCCGAGTTTCCAACCGGTCAAGCCCGCACACGCGTACGCACGATACGAGAGAGACTCGAGACCAGCTGGCGGACTATCAGTGTCCATTATTCCACGATTCGCGAAGACTTTCTTTTCTTTTTTTTTTTATTTTACCAATTGAAAAATCGTGTTTTCTCGATGAATACATTCCAGCTAGAGAGAAAAAATTTATTCATCGCAGTTTTCCGAATTCCATGAATTATAATTTGAATCCCGTCGGATTTTTTTCCATTTGGAAAAAACGTGTCAGCTCGCGATATTGAAATTTCGAACGTGACCGATACAATGCTCGGGGATATTGAAAAATTCATGGGATACATTTGAATGGTACATTTGAATGATACGAGTATCGGTGCGTCACTCGCGATCTGCGTCAATACGATTGGACGGACTAAAGTCTGAATTTAATCCACGTGTATCGGCATACGCGTGCGAGGCTCTCGCTTAGAGTGGGTATTTTAATTTTTATTGAGTGCCCGATGAATAGTAATGGAATAACGAAACCCGTATATCAATTTCCATCGATAATTCCGCGATGAATAAAATGCACCATTGGAAATACTTGTTTGCTCAAGGATCATACAGCGTTCGAACAAAAGAGGCGGACGCAGTAACGATCCGGGGAAACTTTTCCGCGCACCGTCCAAGCTCGGTGACACCAGAGTAGAGGGCCAAGTTTCATCCGAGGACCACGGCAGATCAACAACAAACTCGAAAACAGTCTGTCGACCCGCCCGGGAAACGGAGGAAGCGAGGGATACTCGCTCCGCGGTGAAACATTCAAAATTTCCCTGGGAAAAAGAAGGAAATGAAAGTTGAAACAATAAACGAGAACAAAGACTCCTTGTAAAATGCTTTTGATCGCCTTGAGCCAGACTGATAGAGTTAGAAAAGCCTCGACAAATATGTATTTGTTTGTCAAATAACAATTCCCAAGTGAGAAGATCATGACCAGAAATATGTATCTATGCCTAGTAGACATTTTGACATTCATTGGTTGCACCTAGATAATTTGTATAAAGGAAAATCTCAACTATGGCATAGGCAATTCGCAAACGTGATATCGATTTTTCATGGGAAATTAATTTGAATTCGTTCGTTGATTAATTAAATTTCACTTTATCAAAAATATGGAATGGTTCACTGAGCCCGATGAATCAATATTCATTGTTCATTGCTAACTTGATATTTCATAATGATCATCGAGAACAAGAATTGATCTTTATTAACTTATCTCTTCTCAATGCCCATTTGGACTCATGATTAGATAATTTCAGTTCATTTCTTGGTGTATTCTATACATAATTCTCTTACTTGGGAAGATCCGCGAGTTAAACTTGAGATCACACCGAATTTGAAATCGCGAAACCGTATTCCGGAAACTTTTACACCTCCCCACGATCCCTGGATAATTTATCTACAGCACTAAAGTTACGTAATATACATATATATGTATGAATCTTCCTGGAGTGCAAAAGTCGTGTGCAAAAATTAGGCCGATTCAATTTTCCGGTAGAAACGACTTGCCAAGCCGAGTGAAAAAGTTCACTCGAGCGTGGCGGCCCCTACATGCATATATATATATACATATGTATATATCCAAGAACAGAATACGATTTGCATATTCGTATTTTTAAATGATTCCCCATTCGCGATGTCCTGAAGGTTACCCTAGAATCTCCGCAAAAGGAGAAATTAAAGCTAATCCGAATTCAACGTGGTCCCACTCGAGCACGAGGGATGGGAAAAAAAATTCAATGTCACGGTTCACTTTCGAAGGGAAGGTAGCAAGAAGGGGTGGTGGGATTGAGCGGTCGACTTGAATTTTAATAAATTTGAAAAGGAAATACACGTTAGTTTTTCAAATTACGTTGCTCGATACCGAAGCAGCGTGACACTTGCTCCGAGCCATGCTCCTGAGTATACATATGTATATTTCTCGGATAAAGCGCCGAGCGCCAGTCGCGTATCACACGAGAAACAGTCACTTGCACGCAGTTGAGATTTCTTGACTCTGTCACGATTCCATTTGGAAAAATAATGCATAATTTATGCTTGGAAATATACTTGAACGATAGTAGAGAAAATAGAGGACAGAAATAAAAAGTGTGCGTAATTATGCCTGGATATTTTTTCCCTCGTCTATTCTACATCTACACTCTAGATCTAGAATAATGAAAAACTACTATCTAATAATAATAATTGCACACCTGAGAAAAATAGCAGATATTTACTTGAAAAACAGTAGAATTTTGCTGGAATTTCAATTTTTAAGGAAAATTTTACTATTTTTCTGCAGTAAAATCTACTAAACTTCCATATCTAATATTCTTATCAGATGTGCAATTTTCACTATTAAATAATTTTTTACTATTTCAGAATTTCAGATATCGAGTGTTTCATAAATTATTCTCGAAAATTGCGCTCGCACTTTATTTCGGAGATTATAAATCGAGTCAAGTCGGGACAAGTTGCAAGCTGAACGTTGGCGCGAATTCCTGAACGTTGAGACAATAGTTTTCTAGAAAATCCATCTTTACGACTTTTTACCCAATGCTATAGCCCGATTTATCCCTCTCGCAGTCTCTATTGGTCTATCCCGGTGGCTCGTATCAGTCGTAGAATGGATAGAAGAAGAAGATAGGAAAAATGCTAACCATATTCATCTAAGAATTTCCTGTGTTCGGTGACTCGCAGGTACACGGCTCACTTCGTCATTCAAGCCAAAGGATGATTTAGAGTGGAGGCATTGCGAAAAAAAAATACCCTTGCACTTTGTTGTCAATACGTTTTTCCTTCGAAACCTACGTTGCACTACTGGGTTGCGAGGGGGGTCGAGTAAGATATACGTTGGGTCACGCGTGTAGCAGGTCTGTTCCGCACTCGATAAGAGTCGCATTCTTTGGCGCATCTACGCCACGCACACACGAGCACACACACCCCGTGCACGAAGTGACGTTTGCGATGGGGCGTGCGAGGGGGTAGAGTGTCGCGCTCGGTATTGTACGGTTCCCTCGACTATTGTCGCCGTTCGGTTCTCAATTCAATCAACGTGGCAAACGAATTCCGTATCGAGCGGCGAGGATAAAGGGGCGCCGGGATATTTTCTCGCCGATTAAGATCTCGCGATTCTCTTCAGTATATCACTCGAGCAGCCTGGGCGAGTCTGGAAATCACACTTTGTATCTATGTTATTCCAAGGATGCTCGTACGCACAACGGAAAAGTAATCACGGTGAAAACGTCCTTTACTCTCTGAATTTGAAATAGTTGATGAGTACTGCTTGTTGGTGGGAATTGCATGGGCACACAGTATATTATATTCACTATTCCATAAAGGAAATTTTTTTGCTGACTCGTAAACAATGAAAGTAAACCGGGAAGTTCACCCAAAAACTATTTTGGACATCGGATTATTTACCATATTACCATATTTACCATCAAGAGGTGGTAGAGAGTCGTTACAAAAGGGGTTCTAGAACCTATTTGGTAGGACCCCCCTCACAAAAAAATCAAACGAATATTCGCTGCTAATCTAACTATGGAATTTTCACTAACGAAAAGTTATTATATTAACTGTTGAATTGTACATCTTCAACAATTTCAAATTTAGACAGTGGGCATCACAGACGATTG
Organism: Aphelinus atriplicis; assembly: GCA_020882685.1. Taxonomy (NCBI): domain Eukaryota; kingdom Metazoa; phylum Arthropoda; class Insecta; order Hymenoptera; family Aphelinidae; genus Aphelinus; species Aphelinus atriplicis. Next base: position 101,088,947 of record CM037073.1, read on the forward strand.
AGAATTTAATGCTTTCACGCGCTCCGTCGGTACGTTCCGAATAGTAGAGGAGAAATTAACGTTACACGTAAGAGGTTCGTACAATTACGAGGTGATTCGAGTTAGAAGAGTCCAGTGGCATGGATGGCCCAGCTGAAGCCGTGTCATTGTTTCTCGAGTCTCTCGTCTTTAACGACGGTCAGGAACTAATTATTCAACTGTCGCATACACTCAAAAAAATCGATTCTGGTTCAAGAAACATAGTCAGTTTGACGCAATATCAAGTAAATGTTTCATCTTTGAAAAAATACGAAGGAACTACAACTAATCTGAATGAAGCATCGATACTCTTGCAAAGATTATAATTGCTAAATGTCGAGAGCTATCTCGTGATGATTCTAGAATGACCTAAGTCTGACTATACCCAGTCTGTGATCACTAGTCGGTGACTCCGTGACGAACAACAGGTTTATCACGGCAAAAGTTTGTCATACACGCTTAAAACAGCTCAGACAAAACTAAACTCACATAAGCGGCAAACAATGGCAATAAAAATAAGCAAAAATTCGAGGGATTATTTACACCTTGGACCCTGCGAAGAATAAGTATTCATTGTGGAATACAGAAGAACGTTTAGTTCAACAGAAATTCTCAACTTATTTTGATCGGGTTTATGTAGATATATCTATCATATTCCATTCAGGAGATAAGTTAAAATATCACCCTCGAGTTGCGAGCGTATGTGGGAATTTCATTGTCAGTTATTCGAAAGTTACTTGCTGTACAGTCAAAACTTGCCGACAGCCACATCATAGGTTCGGCAAGCTATTTTATACTTGAGATGCATTCAATTCGGATCGGTACTATAATCTTCAGTTGATCACTTTACGTTGCAGCAATAGTAATTTATCTATCGAAAATTGTACGTTGCCAACGAGTGTACGAATTTTCAAGATATTAGTAGCGACCCGATTAATAATCATCCAGATTAGGAAACAGCGGAATCCAATTTTTGTGCCACCGGTCTTACGACAAGCAACTGACGAATATCTAAAAATTGAATATCCATTTACGCTTGTAGCCTTCGCCAAAATATCTTGTGATCTGAAGATGTTTTTTTCCCGTCGTATATCTCGCGATAAATATTTTTCCTTCGCCGGGTCTGAAGTGTAGGCGACCCCTCGAATCACATCGAGATCAACACATCTGCGATTGAAAAAGAAGAGACAAATCCATGCGACAACATCGACACAATAATACACACACACGTGAAAAACCAGTGATGGGCAGTGCTTTAATACAAATATCGAGTAAATACAAGTCGACGCGAGTACAAGTATTCGAGAACAGTTATTTTATTTAATACGTATGGGTAATGAAGTATTCGGATATTGTGTTCGCGATTCGTCCAAATAATTCGAATAAAAATATTTGGTACACCGTATCCAACGAATTGAATACTGAATTCCTAAACATAACTGAATAGTCAGTAATGAAATATAATTATTGGAATGCACGACTCGTCCAAATACTTTGATCAAATACAAATACACTTGTTATTCTGGTTGTTCAAAATGGAACAGTGTAATTGCCCATCTCTGTCGGTAAAAACAACAAGCGGGATGGGTCACCTTCGTCGTCGACCAGTCTCGCGCTGCCCGCCGCTCCAGACGCGAGGTTCCTCAGCGAGTTGAAGAATCCGCTCATTATCTATAGATGTGGTTAGGGGGGCTGCTGCTGCTGCTGCTGTTGGCTGGGGGCCTCGTCATGGCCCAACAGCTGCGCCTAGCCGTTCTCGAACCTCATTGTCGCAGCGGCTCGCACTCGGCTGGCCCCGATACGCATCGAGCTCGCGCCCCAAATCCACCGGCTCCCATGTCACACGCGGCCGGCGCTCACGTGGCGAGGGGCACCTGAATCACACACCCACTCAACATCCGCAAACTCGGACTTGGTTTTCGCTTGCCTCAAAGGCTCGAGCGACTGTTCATGGGAGTCTCGTCCTGTTTGGCGCAGATTTATATGTATACGAGTTCTACCGCGGCGTTGTACGCGTACAAATTTATAGAGACCTTTTTTGTGTAAAATGCTAAGGAAAATATGGAATTTTTTTTTTCGGAAAAAAGATGATTTTTGTATCGCTTTCGGGAAACTCTCGATAAAAATTTTCCTGCCCATTTTCCGGCTGTCCACCCTCAAAATTCGTGTTTACTAGCTCAAACCACATAGGAAAAACTTTGGTGAAGCTTGGGCCATCCATCGGCTACGGAATCCGGCCTCGTGCCCATCAAGCTTGAAATAGATACGTATTCAAATAGAAATTAGTGAGATTTTAGAAAAAAAATAGTGATTTTTTACAAATTCCACTAATTTCTCGGTTGAGTATTTACTATTTTTATCAGTTATGCAATTCCTACTAATATTTAATAGTTATTTTACTATCTTTGACTCAACTTAACTGTTGGGGAAGCGACATAGTCTTTAGTGTTGGAGGAGGTGGTATAGTAGAGAGTAGAGAGAGAGAGAGAGAGAGAGAGAGAGAGAGAGAGAGAGCATATCCATCATGGCGCTGTACCTCAAGGGGAAAAATTATGCAGGAATTATACATATAGGGAATTGTGCTAGCGTGGATGAGTAATCTCCGCCTTTTGTCTATGCCAACAGAACGTTTGAGAATTTGTAAGACGAAGGTACGAGTTACGCGCTTATTATACCTGGGTAATACGCATCACCGCTCACCGCAGAACACGGTGAGTTTATTTTTTCAATTCCGTCAAATTTATTTCTGTTCAGAAATTAAGTACTGTCCACAATCAGGTCAATTAATAAATTTGTTGTCAATTATTTCTTCGAATAATTCTAGTCATTTTGGCGCAGCCATGTGAACGATTCAATGCGTATGAGTCAATCACAAGCGATTCATCCAAACGTATACAGCGACTAACATTTTAATCACAAAATTCATTTTCGCTTAATTTTCTCATTTCATCGATTCATTTTGACATTTTTCATTCTAAAAACCTACATCTGCGTTTCGTTCAGATTCTTGAAATGACTATTCATTCCTGCTTATTGACAAAACTGACCAAACAAACCTGTTCTTTCTTCAACTGGTTGACCTACTCAGGCCAAGTGTAAAAATGAGTATGGCTATGGCTCTATATAGTATAGCAACCTGCGAGTAAGCCATCGATCAATACTTTTTGCTACATATTTTTTCAAACTGACTCGCCCGAAATGAAGCTCAAGTTCGAAACACCATCGCGTGAGCCGAAAAGATCGAGCAGCTCGAAAAAAAAAAATCAATCGCGAGTTTTTTTTTCATCATTTTCAAAAGGTCGTCCACCGAATTTCACTGTGGATTCTCTTCAACGTCCTCCACGTAAATAGTCGAAGTATAAATTGCCGAAATTCCCCCGGGTTAAATTTTCGTCTGACATCAAAAAGACTCGGGTGGAATAGAAGTGAATGCACCCCGAGCCTCGATGATCAAGTCGTTTGGCGTTCGCCACCGTTGTTTGTATTCACTGCTCAAGCTAAAACAAACCGAACAAGTCGGGACGTGCAGTTGGGCAGCGACCCAGCACGATTCTAGTGAGCTCGCAGGATAAATTTAAACCTCTTGTATGCGAATCCTGTGTCCCCATTGATGAATTCTCTTCACGATTCATCGTTGCATATCAAATCGAATTGTAGTACAGTAACCATCTGTTTTTACTGCGACTTTTCATACACTGTCGCTAAAAACTTTTGGGTTCCCTCCGGAAAATGATTCTAAATCGAATGGTCGTTGTGCGTCAAACTGAAAAGTGCGGCGTCATGTTTTTTTTTTCGAAAATGTTCAAAAATCTGCATTTTTCTTTTTTCATTTTGAGTTTGTATGAAAACTATCAATCCTAGAGTAAAATGGAAGAGAGGTAAAAGTTTCGTTATTAAATTTTGCATGAGGATTAAGTATTCCGAAACATCAATCTCGTAAATTGTTGTTGCAAAATAGATATAAACAAAAACATGACCCCAAAAAATATGCGATTTTTTTTCAAGTTTTCAAATCATACCTACGATAGTGAGATTTTTACTAAGAGTACCTTATACAGTAATGAAAATACAAAAAAAATTTCATTTTGATATCTCTGATAGTTTTCGCAAAATCTATTTTTTAAAAAAAAATGAAAAATTGTAATTTAGTCCTTTACGAGCCTCCCCGAAACCCGCCAATTTTTTTACGTATTTTTATAGATACTAGCTATCGATCCCCCTTGGAATGGGTCGATTTTATCAATTTTAACAACTTTTATGATTTTTTGAAAATTTGTCAAAAAAAATTTCTTCGAAAAAAATGCAACTGCAACGCGGTTTTTATATCTATTCGAAATTTAAAAGTTGCATCTGATAGAAGAGAAACAGACGCTCATTTTGAGTTTTCATTTACTCAAATCTGATTTGTGAATCCCGAGATATAGAAGTTCAAAGTTGAGGTAACTTTCCGGCAAAAGTATACGCAGCAGAATAAAAATTGAAACGGTTTCTGGTAGCTTGAACATTGTTTTACTTAAATATAAATTATTATGTACGTGAGTAATGTTCTTCATACTTAATAGTCGGGCGGAAGGTTGGTGGAAGTCATTGAAACGCAGCACTTTCGGCGCAGCGGCAGTGGCGGGCAGTGGAGGGGGTAGCGAAAAAGACGCGACGAAAAGTCGAACGCTCAGGATCAAAATGAACGTTCGATTTTTTATCGACAATATCTCAGCTTCTATATGAGATAATTTGATGATTCTTTTTTTAATTTAGTATAGCAAGTCAAAATATGATTATATATGTCGGTTAAAGTACCGTAAATATTATTGGTAACGATGTATTTATGAGAAATGTATTCATATTTTTCAATTCTCATTATAAAGATTGTTTTGAATAGAAAAGCACAGTAAAATATTTTATGATATTAAGTTTATTAAACATAATGTTTACAATATACATAAACTTGAATTATAAATACATATATCTTAAATTATAAATACATTTATCTTAAATTATACATACATTTATCTTAATTCATAAATACATATATCTTAAATTATAAATACATTTATCTTAAATTGTTAACAATTATTTATTTAGTATTTCCGGGTTTTTTTTCTGTGGAGGAATTGACATTTCCTCTTCATCATTATCACTCTCCAAATCTTCATCGTCTACTTGAGAAATATTTAATGCAAAAGATTCATTCATTGCCTCTTCTGTTTCTTTCTCTTTTGTTATATCATCGAATAATTAATGCTTCATGTACAGGATTAACTTAATATGCAAGATAAATCCATCTTAATTATTCCTAGAATATTGTTTTTGGGAATTCAGGTAAATATCGTACGGATGTACTATGAATGTCAGCGGGAATATTGTTTTTGTAAAATCAGGTAAATATCGTACGAATGTACTATTACTAGATTGAAATGTACATTGTTCTAATAGAATTTGTGAGGGTTAAGTATGTACATTGTCGAAAAATATGATTTGAACGGCTCTATATAACTATTTATTATTACATTTCTTATAAATACATCGTTACCAATAATATTTACGGTACTTTAACCGACATATATAATCATATTTTGACTTGCTATACTAAATTAAAAAAAGAATCATCAAATTATCTCATATAGAAGCTGAGATATTGTCGATAAAAAATCGAACGTTCATTTTGATCCTGAGCGTTCGACTTTTCGTCGCGTCTTTTTCGCTACCCCCTCCACTGCCCGCCACTGCCGCTGCGCCGAAAGTGCTGCGTTTCAATGACTTCCACCAACCTTTCGCCCGACTATTAAGTATGAAGAACATTACTCACGTACATAATAATTTATATTTAAGTAAAACAATGTTCAAGCTACCAGAAACCGTTTCAATTTTTATTCTACTGCGTATACTTTTGCCGGAAAGTTACCTCAACTTTGAACTTCTATATCTCGGGATTCACAAATCAGATTTGAGTAAATGAAAACTCAAAATGAGCGTCTGTTTCTCTTCTATCAGATGCAACTTTTAAATTTCGAATAGATATAAAAACCGCGTTGCAGTTGCATTTTTTTTCGAAGAAATTTTTTTTGACAAATTTTCAAAAAATCATAAAAGTTGTTAAAATTGATAAAATCGACCCATTCCAAGGGGGATCGATAGCTAGTATCTATAAAAATACGTAAAAAAATTGGCGGGTTTCGGGGAGGCTCGTAAAGGACTAAATTACAATTTTTCATTTTTTTTTAAAAAATAGATTTTGCGAAAACTATCAGAGATATCAAAATGAAATTTTTTTTGTATTTTCATTACTGTATAAGGTACTCTTAGTAAAAATCTCACTATCGTAGGTATGATTTGAAAACTTGAAAAAAAATCGCATATTTTTTGGGGTCATGTTTTTGTTTATATCTATTTTGCAACAACAATTTACGAGATTGATGTTTCGGAATACTTAATCCTCATGCAAAATTTAATAACGAAACTTTTACCTCTCTTCCATTTTACTCTAGAATTGATAGTTTTCATACAAACTCAAAATGAAAAAAGAAAAATGCAGATTTTTGAACATTTTCGAAAAAAAAAACATGACGCCGCACTTTTCAGTTTGACGCACAACGACCATTCGATTTAGAATCATTTTCCGGAGGGAACCCAAAAGTTTTTAGCGACAGTGTATGAAAAGTCCGAGATAGCAAATTTTCGAACAGATGCGCACCGGTCTATTGTTTCAGAGTCATTTTGTACTCGCGCAAACGTCCGTTACCTTCGTCAACTGATGATTCAAAACTGCTGCACTGTTAGGAATAACCTTGAGTTCAATGAGTGCTAGAAAAAAAAAACCGAAATTCAACGAACTTCATCGAGTCTATTGTTACACTATGTGATATTATTGTTCTTACTTTTTTAGTTAGGAGTTGTTAAAATCACTATTCAAAATTTACTTTTCAGCATCAAAAATTGCATAATACATTTATTTGTCAATAGTAGTTGTCAACAAAATAGTAGTTTTGAACGAATTTTTAGTAAAAAGTCTCTATTTATTAGTGGAAATAAATTTACTCTACAAGATAGTAAATTTACTCATTCTCTTGAGCAAACATTGCCTATCATCTATCAGTTATTCAATTTTATCCATGAGTTTTTAACTATTTCAGATCCCAAAGTATAGATGATTTTAAAATGAATAACCTGATTACACGAAAGAAAACTCAAGAAACTCAAAAAATTGATAATATGTTGATCAATTTATCGAACAATAACGTGAAAATTTACCCTTTGACTTTCCAACATTAGCTCGAATAATACCGTTGCAATTCCGGGGGATATTCAACAAATATTATCAAAACAGCCGGCTCGCGTACCCGTATCCAATTTTCTCAACCAAAACAAAACCGAACGAGCTTCGATAGATTCCTCCACGTCGAATCATATACCGTACCCGCCCAGCACGACGACGCCTTGAGGCGTTATGGTCTGACTTGCCTATATTCGATTATGGTTTGGTTCTAAGTCGAGCACCCCAGATCGCCTTTCGATACAGATTGAATGAGCTTTTGAAACAATTGGATTTTTAGTCAGCTAAACTTTAGGCAGCGCAACTTTGTTGGGGAAATCATGAGTAAATCTTCATGTAATTTTATGATTTAATCCAACATTTTATTATAAATTTCCAAGTTCGTTGATTCAATATCAGCTATATATGAAAATTGTTCAAAAGGCGGGGAAATAAAATCAGTATTCACATTCTATTATAGTCTGACATTATTAAATGGGTATATAAAATTCCCTCGTATCAACTGGGTCGGATCATTGTCAAGTATGAATGGTGAAATCCATTAGACGCGTATGGATATGAAACACGCCGCACAACTGGAGGTAGGAGGGGGGCGCTGCAGCGAGTATATATATATATATATATAAGCATACGCCGGCCGGGCGCGCAATAAGGCCTTTGTCGGCTCTCCAGCGCCAATCGATTTTCGATGCGCAGCGAGATGTCGCGACGCCACCGCGTCCAGCGCTCCATACTTTTCACGGCTCCCTTGGCTTTTGCAATAGTTGCCGATCGCGGAGGTCCCTTGGACTGTATGGTGTTTGCGCCGCGGCAAAACTGACCGACATATATCTCGTAGGCACGAATTCTGGTTAACGAAGAACAATCAGTTACGATTCAAGCACGGCGTACTTCGTGTATTTAAACTGGTTAAAAACTACTGTTTATCGGTGTATGTTTCAAAATTGGACAATAGTGAATGTACAGTCAGAAATTTATTTTTACACTAATGTATCGTAAAATTTCACTGGAGAATTAATAAAAACTATTTATTCGTGTATCGCATTATTCACTGTTAATATTTCAAATATTTGTAAAACACTGTAGTAATTCCTAACTATTAAATGCATTCAATCAAGTGTATAATCTCTGCTTATAGTCATCCAGTTTTTTTACTAATAACTAGTGAATATTCAGTATTGAATAATAATTTTTTAAATAATTTAAATTTAGAGAATAAACTTCATAATTTTCGTTATCTACGATTGAAACGTCTTGGAGAATGATGTGTTACTTTTGAAACAAGATTTTTCTCCCTTGCTATATGTTAATGCGATCCATTTGAGCGATATTTATAGAATTATTTCTGCATTTAATTATTTCTAAACGGTTCGTTCGTGATTATTTTTTCGAAACATTAATCTGACATGAAGTTAATGAAACAGTGAAATGTTGAAGAGCTATGTTTATGCGCTATTCAGAGTTGAAAAACTATCGTACATAGAGGTGATCATGAAACTAGACAGAAGTACAAACTGTATTTCAGGGTTCCAGCAACCAATCGAACAACACCTACGGCTTCACTCGGCAGTCCGCCACTTTCGTAAAAGGTAATTTCATCATCCGACGTATATAAATTGAAAGTTTCGATAATTTTCAAACACATAGATATACCACAGCATAAATATGACGTCAAATCGTTACACAAACAACGCAAACTTCATCTCCTTGAATTTCGAGTGAATGAACAACAGAAAAGAATACGATCATATTATCTTTGCACGCACTATTAATTTTTTTTCCGAGACCAAAAAATTTGCTTATCCTTCCCGACTAGCCAATCGTTGATATTGTGCATCGTCAGAAATCAACAATAAGTCTCCAACGACGAAACGAACAATCTTCCCCGGGATTCTCAGCCGGCATTGAGAATCGCGAGAGTTAATCGTTGTACCGGAGTACGCGCGACTGCTGATCGCTGAAGCTGACCGACGAGGAGTAACGTCACGCGAGCCGACGTCGACAAAATCAAGCGTTCGCCCCTGCGTGAGATCCCACGTGGGTGGCGATTTTTATCTCGTACTATATACGTATATATTATAGATTGTAAAATTTTCAAACCATGCGTCGCGCGGTCAATCCCGACTTCGTTATTTGCTCGCGTGTTCATCGCAACATCTTTCCTCCGGTTGTTTTAAACGGACTTTTCCTCGCGTATACAGAGCCTTCGAAGCGAAAACCGTCAAGATAATTGGTTTAATCACGCCCAACTACTAGCGCTGCCGGGTTTTTATAATGAATCGTCGGATCGAAAGTTGGGAGAAACGTTAATGAGTCTTTGCCGTTCTGAGAATTCATTTTCGCGTATCCCGGATACGAATACTTGAATTTCGAATGTTTTACCCCCTCTCGAACGGAAGCAAAATCAAAACTGGTTGGATCCATCACGAGAGAAATTGTCCAATGGGAAAAAGTTAACTCCCAAAGAGAAACACGAATATTCATACGTGGGCTGCGAGTATATCAAATTCGTCCTTGCAAAGATATGATGGAACTCAATTATTCCCTCTTATTCCCGCGTCACGGGTGACTTTTTTTTCCACTCTCTCGAGAAAGGATCCTCGATCGAGGAAATGAGAAGGAATTTATTTTTCAAAATTGCTTCGTGAATAAAGCTCGAAATGAATACAAGCACTCGGCGCGAACAGGATCGTCTTATATCCCAAGTCGTTCATCAGCCAATGTAAATTAGATACGACGGAAAAAGTATATACATATTGGCTCTCGCGTATTGTGACTCCGTGATGTCAACTCGATATCATTTGAAATTAGTATTCCGACAAGAGTTTGAGGAGCAATCGTCAATACCTCGGAGCGCCGGGTGAAAAAGACGTTTGATCGGACTAACAACGAAATGCTCTTGCATAATCTGTGGATCGTGAATTTTGATTAGTCTGGTGGAGGATTACCCACCCGAAGCACGTAAAAAGTAGAGGTTTATTTTCTCCCGGTGCTCGAAGTAGATTTCACTTATTCTCTAGAAGATTAACGGCCGCACTATTCTTATTTTACAAAGCTCGACACTATATTGTGCGGGAAAATCAAGCCCGACTCGGGTACTTCTATTATCCATTAGCCTCCTGATTATTACCGCGTCTGATTGTACGCGCCCGTGGTCGATATTATTTTTCCTCGACAATCAACCAGAACCCTTGGAATAATTGTCGCGAGATCGAGAGGCAATCGAATCACAAGGAAGACATGGAAAGTCTTTCCAATTCGCGAAGGAATTGAAAACTTCCCACGTCCCCTTTTGATTCGCGCAAATGCACCTTGCAACTCTTGATTTTAAACAATTGAAATTCCGTTTGTTGTGATAACCGAACCTTATTCGTTAGAAGTGAGGTAGGAGGAGAAAAAATTCGAAGGTCGGTCATTCAAATCCATATTCGGGGGTGAGTCGATTTTTTTTCTCTTGCAATCACATTTCTAATAAAATTTAATGCGACAATGAAAATTTCATGACTAGCGAAGGTATACATACTATCGAACCTGAGAAAATTAAAATACTAGTTGCACATGAGTATTGAATCGACTTTTGCAAAACCCAATATTGTATCATGAAAGTAAGTCCAATCATTTTTAGGCGAATGTAATCTCAGTATTTGATAATGTACCGTGTAGATATGAAATGATAACGTATTAAGGATTCGCAACTGCAAGGAGTCTGCAAAGACTTTTCTAGCTTGAATAACAAATTTCTGTCAAATAACGTTTGGCTTGAAAAAAAAACAAAATTTCAGTTATTCATCAAAAATTCAGAGTGCAATAAAAATAATCATTGATCTCGGTTATATTTCTTGATTGTAATACCGTGGATACGCGGCAATTCGTTTGGATACTTTCCAACTGTTTACATAACTTCACGTCGCCCAACTTTCGGGAAAAATATCCGAATCGATTTGTCTCGCCATGTGATCTAATGTGTATTACACGTTACTTTCGTTCATCTTTGCCTCGTCACGCTGGTTTTTTGTGTCCCGGCTCGATTACCCCGAATCAATTTGAACACCAATCGTTATTCTGAGTTTCTAAAAACCAATCTCTCTCTCTCTTTCTCTCTTTCTCTCCTTCATTCTACATATTCAAGAGACCCTTGTTCTCCCATCTCGTTGCCCTCGAGGAGTAGTCTAGACTAATTTAGTCATGTGTTAAGACGCACTCACTGTGTACAGTTATTCTTCACTCTATTTACTGTTATTAGATTTTATATTATTTTTATACACATACAAAGGACGATTCTTCCATTCAACTATTTCACTTTATTTGAGATGCAACAAACTCGAGAACGGCTCAAATCAGTCATTTTGTCGCATTGAATCCAAGTATTTATCGCACCGAATATCAGAAATATTAAATTGCACGAATTAAGAATTGCCATTACGTTGTTGGATTGTTTGCGATAGCATACGGGCGATGACCCTTTTTTGGATACACATACCAATCGTTGCCGCAACGCGATTGGATTACAATGAAGCGAGAGCGCAACCCGATAGAATGTGCGCGTGACATTGAAAACTAAAATCACCCCTCTCCACCGCGAACGCATCCCATTTCTCCCGACACACGGACTGTATTATTCCGCTCTTCTCTCGTTTTCACGCGTGAGCCATGAACAACCTTCTCCCTTTGAAACACTATATCAGCCACCGCCGTGAATGGGTTTCGACAGCACAAGAGATTCGACGAGTATACGGTAAAACGATTTCGAAGGATATCGTTCCCGCAGTCCATTCATTATCCATCCGAATCCATCCGAGCCGATTGGGCCTCCGCCTGCAGCATTGCAATGTTTCCGGTTGCGAACGCGCCTAGGGCGACTCGACACAAACACACACAAACACACACACACACACACACAGCCAAAGTATATCGCGATCGATGCCCGCACAGCCGTGTACAGGCGCGCGCGTGTCAGCCATGGCGCGGTCTGGCAGTACCCGGGCGCATACTACTGGGCGTGTGGGATGAAAGAAGAGTATAGAGGGGGTCGCTGGCGTACCTCGGAACCTGCAGCCGGGAAATCCATGGACGGGCTGCAGCAGGGGCCGGTGGCGGCGCATCGCGTCCGTCGCCACGAGCGCGTACATGCACACGCGCCACCTCTGCCTAGCAGTGGCTCTGTCGTGTGCGTGTGTGTGTATATACAGGGGGTGGGGGAAGCAGGCACAGGGGACGGTGGAGGACGCGCAACCCGGGGCGAGTCGGGCTCGGCTGCGGGCCGCCACACACTGACGCCCGACAACCCCGAGGGCCGCGGATATCAGCTGCAACCGCTGCGCGCATGGCTGGTGTGGGACGCCGCCGCCGCCGAGCCCCCCCCCCCTTCCACCACCCCACGACGCGACTTTGACCGACACGTATATATACATATACTACATACGACACCCCTCCGTTCTATCCGTGGCTGGCTCTGCCTGTGTATGTGTGTGTGTGGCTGCAAGCTTAGAGTGGGCGAGTCGTGTCACGCGTGGGTTACATAACCTGTACCGAATGGACGATGCGCCCACCCTCACTCGCAGTTCGAGGTGGAACACGAGGTGGTGAGCAAGTGTGTTGACTTGTGTATATATATACGGATGTAGTCGATGTACCGGCGTGTCTGTGTAGACGGGGTTTGTCCAGTCGAATTCTACGTGTGTATGTAGCCGACAACGTCGGACTGATCCCTGGGAAAAATAATTAATGTACGGGAGTGTATGCAGAAGCGTTCATGGGAAAAATTTGATTGTGAGAGTATTTCAATGTAGTAAAAGAAAAGTAGCCGTTGATGAAAAAAAAAGTACTCTATTCCAAGTGATGCCTACAAATATCCCATGGTTATATTTGATAATATTTTTCACCATGTGAATTATTGTGAAATTTACTATTTCATAAGATTCTTACTATAATCATAGTTAAGGTCATGTGAAACGTTAATAAATTATTCATGGAACATTATAGAGATTATCGATAAACTTCGTCTCTTTCCAATGTAAAAAGCAATGTAACCTGTGAGACACTGACTTCAGAAATAGACAAGCCTGAGGCAAAACTGATCAATACTCAAAACTAATCCAGCTCAGTTTTAACGAGAAATTCTCTCGCTTCAACCATAATTTCAACTATGGGAAGTCAATGCGAAAGAAACTGGAGTAATGGATCTTCAGTAGGTCGCAGTTTTTCCGCGAATTCTCGTTTGAGCCGATATGTTCCAGGGTCAAGTCTCACCGCAAACGTTTTCACCTTCCCTCTTCGTTAGATTAACGATACAAAATCAACGGGGGAAAAAAGGAAGCGAGAAACGGATAATTGCAGTTTGGTCCTTGAATTTCACTCTCGCATAGTTCGACCGGCAATTCATCGCGTGCCCTTGAACGTGGCCGGCAAACTCGCGCACGCGACTCCCTCGAATTACACAATATTACTGCCTACAGGAGCGTAAACACTTCCTCGTACGCGATAGAGCAGCGTCTATCCCGTTGCTCATCCCCGGACCCAACGGTTGTTATCCACTCAACGCGCGATCTAATAACCCTGTACATGTATAAGTGAGATTGATCGACGATACCCGAGGAGAAATCTCCTATTAATGTTTACAAGAAAAGATAGTCATTTTCAATAGAACATCTGCAGTTTTAATTACAGACTGACAAACTCAGTCACTATTTTACCAGAGTTTCTTAAGTTTTCCTTTTTCGAGAGAGGTATTTTGAAAATTCAATTTCAGCTTTAAAGTCGCGTGCTCATACTAGATTACCAGTAAAATTTTGAGACTAACATGCTCTATCAGTGCACAATAAGAACATGCTTTGAGGGAGGAAATTCTAAGGGAGAACTGAAACGAGAAAACCTTCTTCAACAACAGTTGCTGTCGAGAAAGGAAGTTTCCGTATCTTTTGCCATCAACAATCTCCAGATTACGAAAATGAAGGTCCCGGAGTCTGATCGAAGAGATTAACTTTTGGACTTTAAATATTGATTAAATATTGCTTTATCGGATTTAGTTAACCGCTCCAAATTAGTACAAACTTGAGATTGTAAAAGAAAAACTGCGACTGATTTTGCTTGAAATAATGTACGGGACTTGCGAATAGGATAAACACCGACTGATGAAACGTCATTGTCAATATCAGATTGCGACTCAAAAAAATACTTCAAAATCTCTGACGATTGAAACATACACAGAGCCGATTTCGCTTCGTTGTGCAAGGTAAGTTTATAAATGTTTGATTTTTCATGTGATATTGCTTATAGTTTCACATTGTAGGCTCTTTTCGTGCGGAATTCCACGCTCAAGTGATAATACATACAGTTTTCCAATGTTCGGTTGAGATAGTTTCAGGTACACGAGCACAGACTTAGTCCATGCATGTAGAGATAAAAATGATAAAGGGGCCATTACATGAAACTGACACGGTGCACAAAAAATGTGCAAGAGTTTCAATACCCTTACCGACTCTAGTGAATTTGAACCGAGCCACACTTTGCTTCGTATCACGCACACCTTCACCCACGCATATTTTACTACGTCAGTCAGACGAAACGTCAGTTCATGACGGGTTACCAAAGGTACCTTCAGCTCTAAGAAGCAAATCAATGTTTCGGATCAAGTTAACTTCGACATCGGTCATCGTTGTGATACAAAATTATCTGTATTTATTATCAGTGACACATTCTTCTGGAGAAAATGAAACGTTCAGTAATATCATCTTCAGCCATTTTTATATTAATGACAAAAAACATACACGATTGCAATTCAGAGAGAGTAATTTTAGTTACTATCAGTGTAATATCAAGTTTAGTAACCATTGGATCATTTTTATGGGAATTATTGAAGAAGATTGATCAAGAGGAATCTTTCATTGAATTACTCCGAAAAATTTTTTTGGAAAAAACGGTTTCCTATGAACAATGTTATTGTAATGGGATTAGAGTACTTGCTTTTTTTTTCGATGATTAGCTGAATAAATACTAGAACGTCCGAAACTGTGAGTATTTGCGTTATGGCACAACTCAGTTTTCGAGCGTGGGACTATCCAATATGCTCCATTAGGTGTAAGGTTTACGCACAAGAGAGATGAACAGCGTTGCGGCAGTTGCGCCGACCCTGAGATGTTATCATATTGAAACATAACGCTCAATAAAATTTAGCTATGCGCAGATGATGCATGTGTGCAACGGCCTTGTTCCCATGAGAACCCCATTCACATTTCAAAGTTCAACAAATAATATCCACGCGTCCCATTCATCTCTAACATATTTTTATTATTTCATAACTTCTTTGTCGATTTCAGAATGATCGACTCGATTTCGCATTGTTTTTAATCGACTACTTCGCACATGGCTTATTTTAACCGACCTAGAAGAGATCGTAATATTTTATTACTATTTAAAATAAGACTGAAAATATTTGATCGTTTCTCTAACACTCCAAGGATCATTTTGAACAGAGATTCCTTGTACAAAATCATCCTACACAATTTGTATTTCAATATCAGCACTCGATTTAAAGATATATTTGAATTTTGGAGAAAACTTTTTCTGGAAAAATTCAAACAAAGTTATGGAGTGAAAACTGAAATGTTTCTTTTTTCTTCAATTTTTCTATAATAATATAATTAAGAGAAAATAGTCATTTAGTTATCAGTAGCTTTTGAAGCGGAAAATTTTTTATTAAAATTAACGTCGAAGAGAGGAATCTGAGGAATTCATTCAGTTGGATCCACGTGCTAAATAGTAAAGAAAAATGAAACTATTCTCTAAAAATCAGAAAAATAAGTTTTTAGCTAACAGTTTGTAAGTTTGTAACTCGAATACATTTTGGCAAACGGGCTGTTGGAACTTTGCAAGCAGAAAATGTTCGATGAAAAACGCGTCTAAAAAAAGTTTGTGTAAAAAATTTGGCAGACGAGAAAAATTGCCTATATGGTATCATTTTTCGGAAAAAGTTATCTCATAGATCTGGCCAAATACATATTTAAATTGAAAGCTGACATTGAAAAATGGATTGGTCGGTTATTGATCTCATTTCAAAATATTTACTCATACGTATGTAAAGTACTTTGAAAGCATTATACATTCATAGTTGAAACTCTATAGGCATTTATAGAATTTCTTTTCCGGAAACTATGCATTTCACGCGAAAACTTTATGCAGTATATTTTGTTCAGAATCAGCCATAGGAATATAGAAAAATCTTTTCAAAGCAAATGAACATTGATTTAATTAATTTTATTACAATTTGTTACTAACAAATTTCTTTTTAACTTTGGCGAACTCTACCCAAAACCATTGAATCAAGGAGGCCAAAATACTTAAGAAAAACCAAGTTTCATTTGTAGGCCTTGGAAATCCCCGAAACATTTGGCTTCACTCAAATTGTTGGACACCGACGCACGCAGCGTACCGGGTATTGAGAAGGACATTCGCGTCGCTTTTGAGCGAAGAGCAAGTGCATCGGCATTGCTTCGAGCTGCCGTAACTTAATTATCGATCAGTGCGTCAGCTCTCTCTCTCTCCCTTGTGGCAGACCGACGATCTCGCCAACCTGCCAATCGCCACGTTCGATCTTGTTATCGTAATTCAAATTTGCCGAGGGTCTCTCGCACGCGGCAAATGAGCAGAATAACGAGGTTGGCTCACCCTCGCTGCTCGAATTCATAATACAATGATTCTCGGGTACGTAGTTTCGAAGCAAAAATTACCTCTAAACAAATCTTATCGGATGCATTCGAATGAGTTTATAATTTTCACGACGGATTAAAACGCCAACAACGGTGAGCTTCTTTACAAAGATACGCTAAAGCCCGAACGAGCTCAATTTTAGCTGCTGCTTCAAAATCCAATCGGGAACGTGACAGAGGTCGGCCGCACACTTTGTGATGAATGTCGAAACGGTCGCTCATTTTCGAGCTGCAGCCGGATCAAATGGATTCATCGTCATACATAAGTATACTCACTTCGTTTGCAGCTGTGAGCCTGGAGATGAGCGGTGACGACGTTGTAGAGCTTGTCGCGCTTTGCCAGCAGGTAATCCCGGCGCCTGAGCTGCCGCACGAGGAGGCCACCCTGGTGGTTGACGTGGCCGCGCAACGAACCCACCAGGATCTTCAGCTCGACGACGCCTGCGAGCACACACCGTTTTGTACACGGTCGATTAATCGAGCACATTGGTTTTGGGATGGTTGTTCGCAAGACTTTTTGCCTGGCGCACAAGTACAAAAAAATGATGCACAAATTGGGCATAGAAATGGATTGGCATTGTCTAAGCATTTAATCAAGGCGTATATAGCTCGTATGGACACGAATTCTCTGTACCTTGCGATCATTGTTAGTTTGAAAATACCGCGAAAATGGATATTCTTGCAAGAATTAACCCTAGTTCTCAATAATTCTTCAAGAATATTCATTCAGCTGTTAATATAGTCTTCATATATAGTCCGTGCCTTGTCTATGACTTCTCTATTAACCTTAATGTTCGGCTGTTTGTGCATATAAACATATTCTTTTTCATCAAAAATCCTTTCACGCTAATGAATAATGGTACTTCCAAAGATTCAATTCGTGATTCCAATGAGATTCACGAAACAAGAAACAAAAAATTTCTTCGGAAAAGTCAAAATTTTGAAGGACAAAATCAATCGAAAATTCATACGATGGATAGCAGTTGATTGCCAGTTGATTTTAGAAAATATTACCAGCTGGGTGATTGCATGGGAAATGAATCGGAGAACAGTAAATATTTGCTCGAGATTGGATTCCGGAGCGTGTAAGGTGAAGGTCGGAGTCAACGATGGAGCTTTTATACACATCGAAATCTCTTCACATTTTTTCCACGTGTCGAACTTGTTTATCTAAATCAATGAGGATTAATTCTTGAATTAAAATAATTTATCTTTTTTGTTTGGGCATCGTACGGACTTTTATTCCTATCACTCCTCCTCCACTGTATGGATATGTTTGTCGATCATTGTATCATCTGCTCTTTGAATTCGATTTCGAATGCTTCTTCATCTTGTAGGAGATGAGGTTTCCAAAAATTCCATAAAACTTACTTTTTCGTCCCAGCGGGAGCAAAGTGTCAATTTTGCTCCCTGGCGTTCGCAAAGAATGACACTTTTCTCCCACTGGAAACGAAAAATAGTATATGCACCTCGCTCATCTAAGCTATTTCGGCACGCGCAAACTTGCAATCCTCGCTACGCTCGGGTCGCAAACGTTTTGCGTGCCGAAATCGCCTAATCTCGCTCAGATGCATAATACGAAACTATTTTATCGATTTTCCGAGTTTTTTCCATTATAGAGAATAATCCTGATGTGTGAAATGTAAATTGAAGTCACATTCAGTCTCAACGAGACAAAATATGAGCGAATACAATTATCTTATTCATTGTTTTTATTTTGGTTTGTGGGTCTGTGAATTATCATTTTGGCTCCGACTACCCTGACTTGTACTACTTATTTAATCTCCCTCTTTTGAACGCCCAAAACAGAATAGTATGAATCTTGATAAGGTTAGGTGATTTCAGCATGAAAAACGTTACAAGTTTGCGCATCAAAATCGACTGACTGATATTGATTTATCAATTTTATTAATAAATATTAGTTATCCGATCAATTTTTATAGTAGCCGTTGATAGGTTCCCAAAAATCTAATAAATGGAAAACTTTCTAAGAAAGAAATTGATAGAAATATTCCTAAAACCTTTTTATGTTCATCATAATCCATCGCGTTATTTTATTCTACAATAGTGTGGAGCTTAGGGTAGGGGTTGGAGGTAATGCCAATGATGAGACGGATATTAACACTAACAAACATACAGATTTATTCAATCGACACAAAAAGACAACCATATATGATACTCAATATACTCTTTCGTAGTGACAAATGGACTGCGACGTCACGCAGCTGGGTCAAGAAAGGGTCATAGAAGTCCCAAATCAAATCCGCACAATTACAAAATCGACACTTGTATCAACTAACCACTCGAGAACATATCCACGAAATTCCATCAAAATCGGATAATCCGTTCTCGAAAAAACGAACTCACACATACACTCACATAAACAAATACAGTATCGTCAATCCACTAATTTTTGAGTGCTCCACGCAGAAGGTGTTCCAAACGTTTGCTCGTCAATTGGCATTAGCATCAATCCAACTACGGTAACGAGCAACGTCTGCGTATATTCCTGGGTACTTTGGATCGGCGCAACCAATGCCCATGGATACAATCCCGATTTGAATATCTCCGAGAAGAAGCGGAGCACCGGAATCGCCATTGCAAGTGTCGGTGTTTCTCGAAGAGGCGCAAATCAGACTGTGATCCATGATGACCATGCCCGTACTGTCTCCGTAGGCTTTCGAGCAATCGCGACTGCTGACGATGAACAGGTTGGTGCTCATGAGTTCATTAGAGTCAATTCTCGAGCTGCCCACCCGCACAATGTACGGGTTTGCTGGCTTCTCGACGCAGTGACCCGCGGTCAGGATTATATTTTCGGATATGATGCTGCCAACACAGTTGTGTCGGTCGTTTTCCTGTTTCGAGGCGAGCCACGGGTGGAACAGGATCTTACTCTTATAGCCTCCGATTATGGGCTCACCTGCAATAGTGTAACGACTTATTCACTCAGCAGGCGGATTTTCGAAAGAAAAAACTTCCAAGACGTGAAACATTTTCTATCCGGGATAACTTATCGAGATCGAGATAAAAAAATAATGAGGCGATAACGAGTCGATTCATAGTTTGATTAATTTTCGCACGCCAGTTGAAGTAACCAACACACCTAGCTACTGGCTGTAAAAATCTCACGAACTGGGTTTTATGTTTCATGAAGGAGATCTCGATAGGACTGTCTTATTTACACATTTAATTCAATCAGAATTAATGTAAGATAACGAAATCTAGGAAGATATTGGTGTTAGTAATAACCATTCATTAATATTTCTAGTGAATTGCTTTACGCATTTAAATTAAATCATATACGTTCGTGAAAAACCACGGTCCTAACGAAACCCCATTTGGGTCCTAGAAGACCTATAGCCATGGAATTTTACCAAAATCGGAAGATCCATTCTCGAGAAATCGTTCTGCCAAAAAACGTGCGCGCGCACGCACATACGATCATCAATTTTGCGTTCATTATCAATCCTGCCCTAATCGGGGAGTGCCCCAAACAACAGATGGTATTCCAATCGATTCGTCAGTAGCCTTGCCGGAATTATGATCTGGAATCTTTGGGTACGCTGTTGACTTTAGTATTCGAGCGTATCCATCGATCCAATGGCGGAAGCGAGAAACTTCTGTGTAGATTCCCGGGTAACTTGAATTGGCGCAACCAACGCCCGTGGATACAATCCCGACCTGAATATTTCCGTCCATGAGAGGAGCCCCCGAATCGCCAAAGCACGCGTCAGTGTTGTTCCAAGCGGCGCATATCTGATTGGCCCTGCTGATAGACATGCCACTTGGGTCCCCGTAATTTCTGGCGCATTTCTGGCTATCAACTATAATCAGCATCGTTTCCTTCACCGTCTGAACTGCCCAGCTGTCATGACTGTCCGACTCCGATCCCCAACCGGCGAGGTTCACAATCGTACCCGGCCCGATCGTGTAGCCTTCCCTGGGCAGCTGGATCTCTTGCACGAAATCACTGATGTAGAAAGACGGAAATACCTTGAGCAAGGCCACATCGTTCAAGATTGCGCCGTCGAGGAGAACTCGATACCTTTCGTGCCGCTTTTTCTCGACGACCCGGTGCCACATACCCCCAGAGTCGGTTCTCGAGCTGCCCACCCGCACAATGTACGAGTTGGCCGGCTTCTCGACGCAGTGACCCGCGGTTAGGACCACAGCCTTGGATATTATGCTGCCAACACATTTGTGTCGGTCGTTTGTCTGTATCGAGGCGAGCCATGGGTGGAGCCGAATGTTACTTATGACGCCTCCTTTTATTGGATCCCCTACAATATTAAATAGGACAAATTTTCAATATGAGGATTGTACCGTAGTAAAGAAAACTCACCGAGAACTTGGTACAAATAGAAGGAGGCGATAACGAGTCGTATCATGTTTGAAGAAATGCTCGACATCAGGTGAATTATTCAACACTTGGCTACTGACTGGTAGATTCGTACATGCTAGATTGCCTGTTATAAAGTAGAATTCTGTACACACGTATTTACACAGCTAAAACGATTTCTCGATTTAAGGAAAAAATCTTTCTTAAAATGGGACGGAACGAAAAGTAAATTTGTACTGAATTTCAGAAAAATATTAATTTTGAGTGATAATTACTGAAACTAAGAAATTTCGGATTTATTGAACTTATTTTGAGTAAAATAAATGTTCAGTACTGCAACACTTTTAAGTAATCGTTTTTACTGTGTACACATAATTCGGTAATAATGATGTTTTCAGAATTAGCTTTGGACATGGAACTATGTGTTCAAGTGCGTTTGTTTGAAACAGAGATATGGATATTTACTGAAGGCGCGTTATTTTTATGATTGGTTTTCGAGTAGCACTCTATTTATAAAATGACTAAAAATTATGGTTCTCAACTTGTTATACTTGAAACGCTTTTTTCAGCATTTTATGAAGAGTTTAGGATATATCGTAATCATATTTTGATACTACGCAAATGGCGAGTTTATCTCTGTATATTAAAATCTGAACCGCCGCCGCCGTCGTCATTTTGCTCCCCACGTCATTTTTTCACCCCTTTTTCACCCCTTTATCCACCCCTTTATCCACCCCTTTTTCTCACCCCCTTTTCCGCCCCCTTTTTTCACCCTTTTCAACGAGAATCGATGAATTAATGAGAATCGATGAGAATCGATCGATAATTGGATATTTCCCATAGCAACCACTTTTGATATCCTTTGGCAACCGTTGGTTTACATCTCTAGCAACCATTGCTTCGGAAGCCGTAATATCAGATTCAAGTCACACTTGATGGCCAAGGACACTGAATTGTTACTTTTGCTCCATAGCAACCGATGTTTACCTCCCTAGTAACCGTTACGAAGATTGGATACGATCGATTTATGACTTATCTCCATCATTTTCGACGGCGAAGGACACATAATCTTCCCAATTAGCCCTTCAGCAACCGTTGTTTACCGCCTTAGCAATCATTGCTAAGGGGAAGAAAAATTTACATAAGTTTCGTTTCCAGTATTTTCAATTTTACAGGATACAAAATCTCCGTTTTACCCATAGCAACCATGGTTTACGCCCCCCCCCCCTGTGGATATTGAAAATTAAAAACCAAAACATATTCTCAATTTATGAATAAAAATGTACCATAGACGTTGGAAGAGAAGGAGGGGTTAGGTAGTACTGATAGAAACATTGGAATTCTGTTTTTCAATAATTAGTTGATGTATTCATCGAATTTCAATATTATGTGTATGTCTCACATATTCACAATTTACAAAAATTTGTATGCATGAATTGAAGTGGTTTTTGAAAGCAGCATGTAAGGATCATCTCTAGAAAAAATAATTAGTTAAAAAATCTTCATCAAACTTATTTCCAGTACTGTTTCTCGACTCTTCATTTTGACCAGACTTCGAATTGATATGCTTATCAGAAGTCATACGTATATAGGGACCGGTCCAGATAACCGAAGGATCAAAATGTGCTCCTGTACCTGATGAAGTATTTGCTACGTTATCCGTACAGTTTATTATACTCAAATTTTCATCTTTACGAAGGATTTTCATAAGGGTCTCATCGAAGTTGTTTAATATTTCCACTGTATAATTCTCAACCATATAAGCAACCGAAAGAATAGACTCGGTTAGCTTATTAAGAGACACCAAAAATTAGTTGACTTTACCTTATTTATAATTATCCTCGGGAGATAATAGCTATTTCCGCTAATTTTATTGTTGAGACTGAACGACTAGATGTATTCGATTAAGATGATGCAATAATAAGGCTTAATTACATAATATTAACTATTCATTGAATTTTTCGGTATCTGATATTCAAGTTCCACATCCACTTGTATGTACACTATTCTCGGGTATCTCTCTATATTAAAAGCCAAACCGCTGCCACCGTAAGAAATTTTTCCCCCTTTTCAGGCCTCCTTTACAGCTCCCTATTCAGCCCCCTTTTTAGCCCCCCTTTTTAGCCCCCCTTTTCAGCCCCTCTTTTCAGCCCTCCCCCCTTATAGCTCCTCTTTTTAGATCCTTTTGTGGCCCCTCTCTATAGTCCCACTTTTTGACTCCCCTCTGTGGTCCCCCTCTATAGTCCCACTCTTTGGCCTCAGTTTCAGAGAATTTGAATCAATTGATAATTCAATAGTGATTCAATTACATTCTCTGTGTCCTTCGCCATGGGAAGTTATGAAAATTGCCTTCATACTGATTTTTTTATCCGCATAGTAACCGCTTCTAACGGACGTAAACGTTGGTTAGTACGGGAAACATCTCGTTGATTCAGAATAACCTCCATGAGCCATAACTCAAGTAGCAATAAGCATTTGTATCAACGGTTGCTGTAGAATATTAGTCATTCGCCGTCCAAACTTATGGAAATTCACCTCCTCCCGATTTTCTTTTCCCCATATCCGACGGCTCGGTTACGCAGAAAAGCCATGAAGATTTCCCTGAATGATTTATTTCATGATAAAGTGGTATTTTTCGGCTCAAAAGTTGAGGTAGCATGAAATCCTAAGTTGGAGTCACGATAAGAAAAGTGCCCGGTATTATAGCAACACTACTTTGAAATCAAATTTATTTTTTGTATCAGTAAGAAATCGCGGCAGCAACTGCATAATCCACAAACGCATTGACGAACCAAACTCTATGATCCGTGATCATGAAGTCTTGATTGAAATCTCAGTGTATAGGAACAAGCCCCTACACCGTATAGCCGCGGTTCTGCTGCCTCAAAGAGATCTCGGGACGATTTTCCCCGCGAAAGACTGCCGCGGCTCTGAAGACGCTCTGAAAATTGCGCGCGGGGCTGTTTAATATATACCAGGGGCGCGGGAGCACACCGCAGCTGATAAGCCGCAGCCGACGAAAAGAGCCGGCAGCTTTTGATTTTTCCGCGGCAAATATATAGAGAGCGGTGGCAGGGGCGCGAGGCTTGAATGACACTCGTCATTCAAGCGTCAATACAGCGTGGCAGTTTGGCAGTGTAAACGAGGAAATGTGATTAATATCTATAAACTTATGATCGTAGAAGCAATAATAGAATTGAGTACACGCGACTCTCATGCAAATTGAGTAAATCATTTACTTATAGTCTTATTAAGTATTTATAGTCTTATCATTTACTGTTTAGTCTTATTAAACTTGAGTACGAAAAGTACTAGACCGGAGAAACTTGACTTCATTCAAGCACAACAAAATCTGTAATATTTTTGAAAAATCGTTCTCATTGTACGTGAATGAGGGAAATGAGCCGAGTGATATACGGCATAAGATACGTATATACGCAGAAGGGAGTTTTCAAGTCTCCGACTGACGTTGGCGGTATACTCACTTCATCTGTCGCGCGTTGAACTGCTTCAATTTTAGTCGCCGCGAGGAGAGCAGCCACTCCACCTTTCACAGCGAATGCGCTCACCGAGCCCCGATTCAATGGACTCGCTGACTCGTGAAAAGCCACTGTTCAGTCGACTTTTACCCGACGCTCTGCCTTTTATTCAAGTCAACGTCATTTCTTTCTTCCTCGCTCTAACGTATACCCGCCTGATGTTTCCGGCCGTCATTCTTAAGGATTCTCTGATTTTCCGAATGTTGAGTGAATCGTCAGTAAAAAGCTACGTATTTGAAGAGTTGAAGATGTTCTCGTGTGTTGTACGAATTTTCGTATACGTAGTTGTATCAAAGGATTTAAAGCAACGTCAAATCGCATTTTGTTTCGTTTCCATAAGCGTGTCTATCAATTTTAGTTTGATTATCTTTCAAGGTATGATTTGATCGTTTCTGGGAGGATGAAAATCATTAATGTTGTGTTCCACAACCGACTCTAGACATCTTTGCATCTATACAGTCATTAGATAATATACTCTCGTTTTTAGGAGCTTCGTGAGTTTTTCTCTATTTTTCCCATACTTTTAAGTTTAGAAAATGAAAATACTTGAATTTCATGAAACTCCATTGTAAATCTCACTGGACAGCCAGCCAGGTTTTCTAGAATTTTGTGTACAACTTTTATATTATAAAAAATTATGCTCACTCACGAAGTTCCAAGTTATTGTTGTCACTATTTTCATTTATAGCCAGAATATCTTTAAAGCTCGATGACACTCTTTGAAATCGTAAGATCGCGATTCCGAATGACTTTATTTTTAATTGCAGTTTATATTGATCTCATATGCAACAATTTACGAGCCCAAGTCGAGTTTAGCCATCGTAGAAGGGTAGCGGATGTACTTCGGGTAACGAAGTATCGAATATCACACGAATCTAAACGAAATGATACTGCTTCGATGAGTGAAAGATGATATTTTTCTCTGTGAAGTTGGGTTGTCAGGTGAGGAGTTACTCAAAGGCTCCGAGAATAAAGGTTTACTAATAGTACATTACGTGACTAGTGCGCAAAGTAGGTGAATCCAGCACGAGTGGAGATTGCCACCCGAGCGTAGCGAGGGTGACAACACGAGTTCTGGATTCACCTACGTGCGCACGACTTGCGTATACTATTTTTCGTATCGAAGTGCGAAAAGTTTGACTATAATAATGGATGATTGACACGCGTACATAGAAATGCATTGTTCTCTCTGCCAGACAGAATCCCCAAGAATCTAAAATTATACGTGGCTTCGTAATACGATGACAGTAAATTTTATATTTTTCTCGCTGTGCATTCATATATTTTTAATTTCTCGCACTACTTTCTCGCACTGGCGTGGGAAACAGTACATTTCGATACTAGACCAAAAGACGAATTCTAGGCACGTGGGAGGTTTGCCGCCCGAGCAAAGCGATGGTGGTAATCACACGTGCCTAGAAATCGTCTTTTGATCTAGTATCGAACAGTATTTTTCATCACGAGTGTAGAAAACTACGGTTTAATCATCAACTTTTCGATATAAGTGATGAAAATACTTTTTACAAATACACTGAGAGAACTTTATGTCAATGATTAGAGCGTATTCCTAAAGAAATTACCGTTCTATCAGTAAGCGCGTATCCTATTGACATAATCCTACTATTTGCAGATGGCGCAGAAATAGTATTGGTGCACGATAATTTTTAAGGTTTCTACGGTGAATTTATTAGTGACCACGTGTCCTACAATGTTTACATCTGAATCTGAATTCCAAATATTTATACGAAATCGTATTTGAGTAGCTTTATCAGCAAATGAAGAGCAATATGATACTGCATAATATCACCTTTTCTATCATCTCAACTGCAGCAGACACAACGAAGACAATTCTATAAGGTCACGTGGCCTCTATCAAATTTACCGTAAAACCTTAAAAATTATCGTGCCACCGATATTGTTTCACGCGCTCACCTGCAAATAGTCGGATTATGTTACTCGGATACGCGCTCACAGATAGAACCGTAATTTTTATAGCGATATACAATAATCATTGACGAAAAGTTCTCTTAATGTAGCCACAAATCAAACATGAGATTACAGAATAGACTAAACAGACGAAGTTAAAAGCCAAATGAAGCCATTATACATTTAAAGTTTTTCTGTAAAAAATGATTATTGTTTCCATGACAAAAGAATTTTTATTATCCATAAATTATTTGGTCAGCTGAGGACTGTTGTAAGTTACATAAGAAAACTAACGGAGGGAGACGAAAGGACGGAATTGAAAATCGCAAGCTACCATTCCGTTCTATTACAGTATAAATTATTATATCATACATCAATCATTTGTTAAAATGATAATTTCTATACTGTTATGCAAATAACATCTCAGCGATGCTTCCAATAAACTCTCTATCTATAATCTATTTACCCTAAAAAATGTATTGCTATGGTGAACTTTTGTAAACTTGTAAACTTTTTCCTCGTCTGGGACAATTTAAAAGTGAAGAAACAAGAACCCAATGAAACAAGCTGAAAAGTTGAGATAAATCTTAATTTTAAGAATAGTACATTACGCTAGGAGGGGGTAAGAATGGGTGATTATAGCCAATATTCGTCCCAAGTGACTATTAGTATATCATCGACCCCTGGCATAAAGTTCCCCCGATGCCTAAGGCCCGAAAAATGTTCATGCGACTCTCCTTGGAAGAGCACACGTTATCTAAACTCTTTTCACCAATCGATGAAGCTAAAAGTGACCAAAAAGTATCCAAATGATAATATATTATGCAAATAGTTAGTAAAAACTTTAAGACGCGCGTGGGCAGGTTTACGAGTGGTCGGGCGACAAGTGTCACACGTTCACATTGATCGAAATGGATCGCTCCAGTTGGATGTCATATTTTATGTTAAGAGAGCTCGTAAAACGGCCTTTTAAAAAACGCACCAATGCGCGAGACATGACGTTTTATGCAGCGAGTAATATGAACATACTTTTAGCTGGGTCAGAGTTGAGAAAATTTTGCGAAATCACCTCTTTTGTTCTAAAGGCCTTCCTTTCAGAGAATCATCATTATTTTTCAAAAATCATTGTTCCATCAAGTGACCAAGCAATTTTTCCAGCAGGACTGTTTCGAGTGATCACAGGAGATCCTGGATTGTGCGGCGCATTCAGCCTCCCTTGCGGACAGCTTCGCGTGAGCAAATTGAATCTCCGTCATTTTTCACTTTTTTGTTTACCAAAAGCAAAACATGTATTTTTGTAACGGTAGGTGTGGAGTACTCGTTTTTGGTCATGTTTTGTGGGCGTAAAGTTTATCTTTACGCCCTAGGACGTTACTGCGGAAACCTATCAGCAGTACGTGATTCGATCTATAGATTTTTTGCGTTGTTGTCATAGCAACTGCCTTTGGGCGTAAAATTCCTCACACCTATAAACAAAACCAAAGTCCAAAAGCTAACTCTTCGCTTAGTATGACAAGAAATTATGTCACGGGTGTATACTTCGGACCCTCAGGCCAGAAGTTGCATTTTGCCACGTTGATACAAAAATAACTATTCAAAAATAGGATTGTGGAACAGAAATTACTCAAAACCCTGAAAAGACACATCCATCCCGTGACCTATAAAAAATTCATGATAATCCAAAATCCGGATTTTTAAACGAGGCGTTCCCTCTAGAATTTCAAGCGTAACGTGGAAGCGTCCTTAAATTTTCACGCACTAGTTGCACGATGGAAAAAATTCAGCCTCTCACGAACTCGAAGGACGAGAGAATAGATAAATCGATTATCTCTCATTCTCCGTCCCCTATACAAAAACCTCCCGCTCGATGGCTCTCTTAGCAATTGTACAACGATTTTGCCCAACAATCACGAGACGTTTCGCGTCGGATTCGCATTCCTCGTGTACACGCCGCGAGTAATGAAAAAAGAGAGCCCCTCGATATGTCGAGTGTGCCATGCACTTGGCAGCCGTCGCCACGCGCGGAGGATTAATGAGCCGCCGCCGTCGCGATGCCGGTGTGTCCGGAGCACTCGCCGACGAGGTGACGCAATTCATTCGGGGGGAGGGGACTCAAGATAAAATGCCACAGCAGGTCTCGTACTCGTGCCATCTGGGGATCTTGATCAAAGGAATCCGTGGCCAATCGAATTGACGGCCGACGGGGATGTAAGCCCCGATCGTGAGATTTTATACCCTTGCAATTCATGGGAATGCCAATCTGTACAGTCGGAGCGAAAAATATATAGTTGGTGATGATTGATCGTACGCGGATATTTTCAAGGCGAAGAGGATATATCGAAACTTGAGTTTGTCGAATTTCGCATTTCGTTCGCACAATCTTATTTCTTGATTTGTTGCTAACATTACAACCGACTTTCGCGCGACGTACTCGTGATTTGCGATTTATTATGATTGAAATCAAATCAATTGATCAAACGGGACTTCGTTGATTCTTTCATTCAAGTTTGGAAATTTTCTTAATTTGAGATGCGCAATAAATTCAATTGCGACTACTGAAGAATATTTAATTAAGATTCGTTATTTTGTGTTTAGATTAAGTATTTATTGTACTAATTTTCAGGGAGCCTGAAGTACTTGAATTAATAATTGTCCTTGTTAGATCAT
Organism: Aphelinus atriplicis; assembly: GCA_020882685.1. Lineage (NCBI taxonomy): Eukaryota > Metazoa > Arthropoda > Insecta > Hymenoptera > Aphelinidae > Aphelinus > Aphelinus atriplicis. The sequence goes on from CM037073.1 coordinate 101,118,413, forward strand.
TTTTTACTCCATCCCATTTTAATAAATATTCGGACGACAATCCTTTTCACAAAATAATATTGGAAATCGACTTTGATGAGCTGAACGGAGAGCTGCGCTCTGTATTTAACTATGTAGAAAAATATTATATACATGATTTCGTATTAATTTATTCTAGTGATATCTGAACAGTAATACATAATAAATAATTCTCTAGTTCATTTCTGTAATTACCATATACTGGAAAAAAATTTTAAAAAATAGTGGATTCTTTCCAAAATTAACCAAACTAATTATGATCCAATTATATTATTATCCATTACAATGTACAATTATTTGTTAGCAGCTGGTATTTTCTTACTTAATGGATCAAAGAAGGCATACTAGAAATAACAGGAATTCTTGACAACGTTGTACAAAATTAAGGAGCGAGCTGTCCGATGGATCACAAATTATAATAATTCAATTTAAGTATCAATACAGTAGCCTGGGCATTTTCATTGCCCACTGCCCATTGTCCACATTTTCACTCGCTATAGACCTCTTACATGATCAATTATATTGAGCCGCATCATCAGGGTCTCGTTGATCAATCCCGAGACCATATGAATGTCCTGTTTATTTGATACTTTGAAAATAGAGGAGTCGCGGGAAAAAGTCTGGACGATTATCGGTGAACTAGTGAAGTTTCTATAAAAATGATCGACATGTATTTTTTTCGTTTCCCAATTCGACGAAAACTGCAGGAGACAGCAAATTAATTATCCGCTGTGACGTCACTTATAATCGTACGATATACTTACGTAAAGATTTGCTGTGTGAGATAATGAGATTCTTACGGATAATGCGATCGTATTATGAAGGTTATCAATTTTTTCTAGTATTCAAAATGACTTTTGACAGGCAAATTTTCAGAAGAGCATCTTTTTTCGCATTTTTATTCTACGAGAATGAAAATTTTTTCATCCAATCAATTCAAGTTTTTACCTCTTTTTCATGTATTAAGAATCATTTTTCATGTAATAAGAATCGCCGTTTTCCCGGCATATTCAGGTAAAACGGTTACTTTGGGAAATCGCAGTAAATAATACGGTGAACAATTACTTGTCACCGTACTGTAAAATTATTGCTATGTGTGTATTCCTACTCCCAAGTCAATGGAAATACCGAAGTTGCCGGATGAGAAAAAAAGAAAAACAAGTACCTTTGCGTTGAAGTCGCTTGTTCTGCAGAGGCGGTTGGCGCTGGTACCACGTCGAAGGATTGGTGGAGTCGCTCTCATGTTTGTCGACGTCCGTCGTGCCGTAGATGTCGAATAGCAGCCTCTCCACCAGCGAAGAGAGCGAGTAACTCGAGTCGATTGACGAACTCCTCGTTGGCGGCACAGGGTAGATCTGTCCCAGTGAAAACCAACTTTTTTTTTATTATTTTCAGAACTATGAATCAGTTAGCTCGAAAATAGTGCATATATATATTTGCACGTCTCTCTTAAGCTGGAGATATTATCACATAATGGCAAAAATAGTTCATTATACTTTCAAAATTACGGAAATAGAATCGCTACTACACAAACTAAGGGATTGACATAGAATTTATTTAAAAATGAATATAGGTGTTTGGAACTCAAAATGTCTCTATCAACACCTCCTTTGAAGGAGGCGAAGAATAGTACATTGCGTAACGAGCCCGGAAAGTTGCCAATTGCACACACGGACGCGTTTTCTATTTTTCGTCTATTTTTCGTGCACCCGTGATGAAAAAGCATATTTGAAGTCTCCCGACGAAGAAAAGCCAATTCGTTAAAAATCATAGTTCTGTAATGTTAAAAAATTCATATCATGAAAAGGGTCAAGGATCTAAAGATTACCATAAGGAACTTTCATATCCATTGTGATTCGAATTTTAAAAGCCTACATTATTTCAAGTTTGAAAAAAGCTCTTTTCGTACTTAACAAAAAATTTAATTTCACGGGAAAGGTACGGCTTTCGACGAGTTTGGACCAATGTATTCGGATTCTACAAGGAAGAATGCCCAAGAATACATGTGATTTGTCGGAGATAAATTGAGCACAAGTTTATTACTTGAATATAGCGAGCTCGAGAAAACCCCCCTTGAAATATACTCTCCTCCGTAGGGTGGGTCGATGTGTCATTGACCACTACGTATAATTCGAATTCAAATGAGTCGAATAATGTAGTCCAAGTGGAAACAGAAGTTTGCAAAGATTCGCGAGTCGTAAGTCAGCTGGAGGGTGCAATAAACCACCAGAGCCTCGTGGATTCACGGGCCATTACGTTTGCTCATCCGCGATTCATTTTTCTCGCCGCTGCGATCGCGTTCGCTATTCTCTTCCATATATAATATGCATAGAGCAATGGTTCTTTCAATGTTTCGATTGCAGTTCTCTTCTGGTCTCGACGTTACAGGACATGTTACTTTTGTGGTAGTTTCTATTATCCAAAATTCAGCAATGGATTTAAAAAATTGGATCCAATCGAGTTCAATGGAATGAAAAATCAAAATCAAATTTGTGTCACCACTAAACGTGGGCTATTCTAACGTAGCTCCGATTTTCTGTTTTCACATGGTTATCGAATTACAAATATACGAGGCGTACTGTATTCCGTGCTCGGTTTCAAAGATAGTGAAACTCATCCACAAATTGAAAATAGTTTGAGGTTCTTGGTCAGCTTGTAAAAATAATTTTTTTTTTTTGGATCACAATTTGACGAAAACCACAGGATATACAGAGGGTTGAAAATCCACTATGAAGTCGATTTTACACACAACAGAGTCGTCACCCATACACAAATGTATATGGGTGAAGACATTTTTACACGGCACGAACACTGCTCAAACTTTTTTCGTACCGAATTCGCCTAATTTCGCTCAAATGCATAATATACTATTCAAGTTCCCTATTAGAATGTATCCAAATATTGGCCGGTGGCGTCACCACTGTCAACAATTAGGATGTATCGAAAAATATATCGAATGTATCGACGTTGCCACGTCCTATAAATGAACTATACGTGCGGGGATTATAACAGATATTTATTGGCCACACGCATGGGTGCGTGTGTATGCTTTGGATACACGTATACGTGCGTGAGTGTGTGTAAGAAAATATAGTTATAGTCGGCTATGAGTGCAGTTCATTTGTAGGAGGTGGCGACGCCTACCGGCCAATTTTTCGATACATCTTAGCCACCGGATGCAGGTTTTTCGGTTTGTATACAAATTTAAATACCATATACTTTCACACTGCAGCTCACACACCCTCCAAGTATGACTGTGCAAGTTGACTCATTAACAATGGCGACGCCTAGCGGCCAATATTTCGATATATCCTATAATAGGTCATGAAAAAGATCGATGGAAACCTTGGGCCTCCTGCCACCGTCCGAGGCGAGCGAAGTGGCGTCGTCGTCCGGCGGCTCATGTCTGTCGGCGGCGCAGTCCCACGACTTGGATCTGCCGAGCCTGCAGTTCTTCGGATCGGGCCTGTTGTCGCGCGCTGGCTTGGCGTTGTTGCGCTCCAGCTCGAGGAAGTCCGGCCCTTCGAGGTACTGCTTGGTCAGGTTCCTACCGCCGCGGGGCGCCACCTGCTGCAGCTCGGCGGCGCTGTTGCGCTTCGTCACCACCAGCTCGCCGAACACCCGCTCGTCCGCGACTGTGACGCATTTCAGCCGGTAGCTCAACTCCCCGTCGAACGGCATCACGCACAACCTCATCCCGCCGCCTCATCGGGATTTTTCGCCGGTCATGTCAGTCGACCCCCGGCCCCCAAACTGCTCACATGCAACAAAAAAACAGACGGTCATGAGGTTTTGGTGCAGACGCTGCTCGTGAGAAAAGAGTAAAGTGGGTAAAATTTACCGGCCGGACGGTACAACAGTGCGACGCGCAGACGGGTATTATTTGGAAGCTGAATATTCATTAGAACGTCACGGTGACATTTATGCTTATAGGTATACGTAGATGTAACCGATAAGACCCGGAACCTAGTAGAGCCCGAGTGATCGACAAAACATCCGTCGACAAAATATCAGTGGACCAAATAGCCAAATAAAATTATTTTTTATTAAAATTTGAGTGTATTTTTGTACTGTATATAAGAATTTGACAATTATTTCTCGGAGAATCGGAACGTTAGGATGAATAGCTGTAGAATATAGCTGATGAATATTGTCTATTCATAGGTTACTCCAAACCACCTGCTAAAGTTTCAGTAAGTAAGCTCTGAGACCTAAGTACCAAATGTTCCCCTGTTCAGACTAAACTAAAAAAAATTGGAACGATATTTCATTCCACCTTTGTAATCCAATTTTTTTTTTCGTCATTTTTACCAATCAATTCCGAGGTCCTTCAATCGAGTGAATCCAATAACTCGAACTGAATCAAGTACTTCCCTCCCGGTTTCATGAGTCTAATCGACCAAAAGAAACGATTCTTTGAGAATGCTAATTCTCAAAGTTACAGAATCATTCAAATCTAACACGACTTGGCTTGATGACGTAGTGTCTGTTCGAATCAGGTTGACCTTTTTGAGTACGCTCAGGATTGTTTATCCGAAAAAGATGATTTTTCGGAAGTGCAACTTCTTAGTTAGTTGAATAGTATGAGTCGTGTAAAGGACGCAATCGATTTTATATTATTATGAAGATGGTTTTCAGTTGAATAGAGGTTGTAAGTTACTGTGACAATCCAAAACTAGTACTGTCGGTTATAGACGAGAGGCATGTGGCAATAATTAACATGTACAATTTTACAAAGCCGAAGAAAAATTCATTAAAACATGTTTTACATGGTACTCCAGTAAAACTCCAATTCTTTCTCCCTGCGTAATACCGACATGAGTAGCTACTGAAAAAAAATATTAAAGTTTTCTTTGGAAATTATTCCCAGCACGACGATGTAGAACTTGCAATTAAATTCTATCCTCTTCCCGCTGTTTTGTTTATGAAAATATATCTAAGTCGTAACAAGTGCGTGAAACGAAAATTTATATCGGTGCTAACCTTCAACTTATTTGATATTTCCGATACATCGTTTTGACACGTAATTTTATCGATATTCTGGCCGTGCCCTGGCTATTTCGCGCTAAGACACATTCGCATTGTTCGTATCCCAACTCGATACTCTTGTTAATTTTCATCACATCCATCCGAACTCTCGATCTGCACTATTCGTAATTTGGATCATCTCCAGCATCCGAAGCTTCCGTACGCCTGCGGGAAGGAGAAAATCGTCATTGCAAATCACGAACTCGATAATGCACTGTTGAAATAATTCCAAAATTCACTTTATTTCGATTTTGCTCCAGCAGCCTTAACCATGCACTTCGCTCCGAAAGTCTTCACTTTCGCAATTTCGCTAAATTGTCCGGTCGGCCTAAGAAAAAAAAATTAAAAAAAAAATTACTTCCCTATCTTATTTGTGATATTCTTTCACATTAGTCCCCAGGGTTGCGCGCGTTGCACCCGTGTAAGCTTACATGAGCAGCATGAGCTGCATTATTTGTTCGCGCCGATGGAACTGAATTGAGAAGCAAATATGAAAGAAGTAAATCGATCATTGCATCACGTCCTAGCGTAAAATAGCCGACTTCATTATTGTGAATCCGCGGATCCGAGTGAAGCGTTCCTTTCATATATATACAGCAAAGAAGACTGAAGAGATAATAAGAAGCGTATTTTTTTAATCAACTTTGTATCGACAGGTCTGGTCGAGCGGGAATCCGACGAAGCCGAGCAAGCTGAAAAATTGCTGAGGTGAGCGATTCAATATGCTGAACGCGGTAAAGTGAGGATATACAATTTCCCCGTGAAGAAAAATGTCTTGGATTCATCATCCTTTTAAAAATTACCATTCAAGAGTGAATATTCACTATTTGCGAGGGAAAATTGCAGGACCGAACAGCAGTGAATATTCACCGTTGAATAATAATTTTTGTTTATTTCAAATAGTCATATTTCAAGTTTTCCTTGATATAGATAGAGAAAAATTCAAAATAGTTTATAAATACAAATTACTAATTTTTTTGAGTGAATATTCCACACTGTTATTCATCAATCGTGCCATTTTCACTAACGACCAGTAGTTTTTTTAGCAATTCGAATTTTCGACCGTAGAAAACTCTCAACGACACTCAATAATATGTAGCAGCTTTCGCGACACCGTCCGAAAGAAGAAATTCATAAACGAGAAAAACGTCTCGTTATATAAATGCTAATATTATTTCGCCGTGGCCGCCAACGATAACATACACAACAATGAGTCGGTTTTAATTCCGTTATCACTTGTCAATTAACGGCCGACCGGGAATAGAAATAATTAGCCGATGGAGTATGCACAGTTGTGTATTTGCTATTTGTCACTTGCAAGCAAACCGTACGAAGTATCCGATGTTTTGATGCCCAATGTATATATGCACATATATACGACGTTGCATTATGCAATGAATCCATGGTTTTTTTAATGGAGAAAATTGAAACGTCACCACGAGTTACATTGAATGTATAATATACATGACCGGACTTTGAATTGATTCTGCTGAGAGCGAAATTACAAGGAATAGTGTTGACGATTCGATACAGCAAATTCCGAGCGAGCACGAAAACGATCATTCGTTTGAACGACTTGTTGATGGAGTTCCCAATATTTCAATGTTGAAAACTGAGATTCAATCCCTAACGCCACTTATCCATGATGTTAGGAAAATTAATTTTCTTTTCACTTTTTTCTGAACTGCGTAGACAAAAAAAAATATATCAACTATCCGACTCGTTATTATATATTCAACTTTTCTTTCCATACTACGTCTGAGTATGAGATAAACTTATTCTCTTTCGTTGCAACATAATGCTTCATTTTTTTCGTGATAAATATCTCCTCGAAATAGTTCAATCGCTCGGACTTTTCTTCAAACTCCGTCATAATATTTCAACCTGTTGAACAAGAAGCACCAGAAAATCGATAGACTACAGAACGATTGAAATTCAAAGGTACAAAAGAACGAGCTTAAAATTATATTTCAACTAGAAGCCGTTACGTCCACGCGTACTTGTTTGAAAAATCACTATCACCTGCTTATCGAAGAGGCCGAGAAATCCAAAATCCAGAGGAAACACAATAATCGTCTGCACTTTTTCGAGGCACTATAGAACTACGAAAATCCATCTACAATTTTCGCAAAATGAGTTTTTTTTTAAACAAAAAACGAAAAACGAAAAAATACGGCATTATCGGCGCCGGTATACACACATATACACACGGCGAGCCGCGACTGGAAGTGCGGCCTGGCGGGCGATAGTGTTGCTTTATTGAGCCTGGCGCGCGGCGCAGGAAATAGACACACGTGCGGTGCGCGCGCGCTCCACAACAAGTCGGCCAAGACTTTTATCAAAGCCGGCCTGCCTCCTTGCGATAACGCGCGAACAAATGGATTTCCCTTTGGAATAGAAGGACTCTGTGTACGTGACGATTCGGATATTTTTCAAACGAAATGTTTCTTTTTTCCTCTCTTTCCATTAACTCGCGCTTTGAGCATATGAATAATTTTTTGGAAATGCTTCCAAGCTGCTTCGCGTGTCACGGACTGGCTCGGATACTTCGTACGCTGCGTAGCTCGTTGAGGTGAATGAAGAACTTTTGTTCATTTTACGCTTGCATTGAAAAGCAAAGTTGCTTTTGGGAACATTTTTTTCTAGAACTTGATAATTTGAAATATTAGCAGTAGCTTTTTAGATAAATTATCTATCGAAGTTCATGCGTGTGAGTACCCCACGATTGATAAATGGTATACATTTGACCCAAATAATTATATGTGCAATTAAACCAGAAAAGGAAGAAAAACATTCTAATTAATGCCAATCTTGGGTATTTTCAAAAAAAAAAACTAATGTGGATTGAGAAAAAAACAATTTTTTCTCCTCTAGGTGATGTACCGAGACTGATACTGTGTACGCTGTTTCTTCTCCTCTACTCGGTAAAACCTATGTGTCCGAGCTACCTAGTGACACATTTCGCACCTCAAATATAAATAAAAAATTCTTTTGTACACATTGATTCACGAAAAATAAAGTCTCAAAACTTTATTTTGATTATTTGCTTATAGTGATTGAGAGAGAATCCCCAAATCAGCGAATTAACTGGCCTTCTATGTACATCATCGCACATAGTATCACACGATCAATATCACTTGATTCTTGCCGAATGTTTCACGTGTCTGTCTTAATTTTCATATATAATTATCAATTTAAATGATAAGACATGATCTAACGTTTATAAGGATCGAAAAGAATGAGCGTCGTCGAAGAGTCCTGAACATTTTATTTTTGATAATTCATTGTGATTACAATTTTTGTCTATTCTTTTATTCGCAGACAATCTGAACACCGCAGAGGTAGAGCAGTTATCAAAATACATATTTTTCTACATATTCATTACATTTGTTCAGAAATAGACATTTAAACGACATAACGAAGAAGCATTGTGACTATGTAGATCCAATGCCTGAAAATTTTCCAGTTAAAAACTTAATTGGCTGTATCTTCTCGAAAATCAACATTGTCCATATCAAATGAATGCGTGTGTGTTTAGTAATTTTTTCTTCCAACTGTCAATGAAAATCAATCAAAGAATACTCAGCATAATCACCTGTTAGTACTAGACATTCAACTTATTCTCGTAACTAATTATTATTATCAAATAATACAATGACTTTAGAAATGAATGTCGCACATGCAGAATGCGATTCGCTTGATTTCCCTCGTCTCTCTCCCATACTCACATCAACTTGTCCTCTTGTGAACATTTCTCTTAAAATAATAACAGTAACAATTGTATTATACTATATACTTTGTACAAAATATGAACAAGTCTTCGGCTTCGGGTGAAGCGTCAAGACGAACACGCGTCTACTTCAATAGACAGTTTCTCCTGGTGGGTGACCAAACGTTTGCATCGCAAGGAACCTTAGTCATGCGTTAAGCGACAGGTTCGCGCTGCAGAGGACGACTCGGGACGGAATCGTGATGCATTTTTTCATCAGGTAAGCTCAGTATACTCGGTGTAACCGTGGTTCGGTGGTCCGAGCAACAAAACTCCCACGCTTCGATCTTTGGAGGCAGTAACAATGTCTGTTTTGGATAGTATTAAGGAATAGTACAATTGAAAAGTAGCAACACAAACTAGTCTTTTGTGTGTTTTTGATCATGAAAAGGAAAAACGACGCAATAAAAAATTCTGCCTCTTGTTGAAAAAAGGATACATTCATCGTAAGGTGAGATATCCAAATCTTGGATGTCAGCTTTATGTCTGTATACCTCGCCGAGGTACTCGTGTCGATCAGGATAACGTCTGTATTTCCTCAAAATACCACCATCGCAGACTGAATACAAAGTGCTCCCGTTGGAGGTATAACGCAACTTCCACACTGGGGAGTCTTTGTGCTCTTTCAGAAGTTCCTGAATGCCGGATTCGGGGACGTAAGCAGAGACAAGATCACCTCCACTCATTATCAAACCTATGGAATTTTACCAATCAAAAACATTAGAATGATCGACACAACAGGAGTGACGTATTGTCAATAGTAAGAGTAAAAGCATAGTTTTGTGGGAGATATTGAAAAATATTCCAATATCTGTGATAAATTTAAATGATTCGTTTTATCATTAATTTCTCGACAATTTTCCAACTCGATAATGACCATTAAAAATAATAATGAGCTCCAATATCAGAGATAAAAATATAAAAAATCTTCACGTGGACTCTTTTACGTAGCGTTAGAATTTTATTGAGTATTTATTTACTGTAAAATCCATCTTCGGCGCTTCGGCAGTAGGGTTCGGGAGTGATACAAACGGAGTTGATGGAGTGGCCAGTTTGAAAGGCATAAAGTACCCGTCCGTCGGGCGACGAGACTTTGCACGTCCCGTCAGTGCCTCCGGTCAGTATTGAATTTTGCCAGGGCCACGATGTAGGCAGGAAACATATGTCTCTGATTATTGAACCGTGTAACTGCAATAGATAAATTTATTTGAATACAATTTTACTTGCATATGGAGAATGAGAAATATTTGTAGTGAAATCGTATAAAGTGAATAACGGTTTCAGTAATGTGACCTCATTCATCTCACACTAACGAATCACGTTTGACTGTATTACACATACAAAGTAAACTTAAAATAATACCTCAACCCTACAACTAACGTCACACGGAACGAATGTCACAAGCAATATCTAGATTTTTTTTAATTTTCACAATAACGTAGGGGATTTATATGACTTCCTTCAAGGGACTTGGGTGAATCTCACCCCTGTGCGTGACCGTTGGACGATTCTACTGAATCACGGGATGAATTAGGATTTACGTTGACCCTATATCCGAGGGAAACAGAGACACTCGTTCAATGTTCGGGCATGATAATTGGACGCAGCATCGTATATACGCACATCGTAAACGAAGTCGAGTGGCAGTGGCATACGCAGATCGACTAGCGTGAGACCCTTGCCGTTGGCGGCGACCGAAACGGCCAAATTCGGACCCGAAGGATCCGTGGCAAGGCCCGTTCTGTCCCTGCCCCCGAACGCGCAGTTGTCGTAAGATAAGAGCTGCTCTCCCCGCTCCACGTCCACCACGACCAGCCTCCGTGTGTTTGTCGCTGCCAATACCTGCAATCACGCGAGTGATGCAATCAATATACGTAAATACACACGCGCGCACGCACAACTACAAAGTCTTCATATGGAGATTCAACTACTATTTGGATTTGAAATAGTGAAAAACTACCGCTCAGTCGTTTAATAATGGCACTAATGGGTAGTATTTACTCGAATATCAGTGAAATATTTACTATCCGGGACGATAAATTTGTTGTTCCAGTAATAAATCGTGAAGTTTCGGTGAAAGTTTTACCAATGCATTCACTTATTCGTGTATCAAATTATTCACTATTAGTAAATCAAGGAAAACAAAAATTACTATTTAATAATCAATATTTATACCGCTCATCATTCTACTCAATACCATAGCCAAACTATAGCGATATTCACTATTTCAAATTGAGATTGAGATACGCTTATACAATCCGATAGAAAAAATGACCATGGCATTTGAGAAACGAGCGCGTGTATATATATATTTCAATCAAATAGCTGGGCGCATCAAAGGCTGGTATATAGAGTTTGTATATATATATATAAGAAAAATGCAGGTTACCCTTGAGCCATCCGAGGTGAATCGCACGGCGTTAACATTCTTCACCTGTGCCATTGGTGTTATCTGATAGCACATAAGCAGCTCCATTCGCAGAGCCGAGTACAGGTTGACCTTTCCATCGTAACCACCAGAGCAAAAAAGATATCTGTCCTGCAATTAGAATGATCCGATCAGCTTGCAGTTTACCTCTTGTATCATCTCCTATGTATACGATTACGAATTCGAAATTCGACTGTAATATATACAGTCAACGTCAACCTCGTATTCGTAAAATTCATAACGATAAACGTTCTTTCAAATTTAACAAATTTTCATTTCAATTTATGTTTGAAGTGTGAAAATATTACATTTTTTTGCAGAGAACTCGAGGATAGAGAGAAATAGAAGCAATATTATTCATTAAATCACGTAAGAATTTCGGAGTAAACACATGGATTCGAGCCAAATCATACGATTTCGCGTTTGTTCCCGCAAATGCTCAACAATATCCCGTGTATTTCATCAACCTCTAATCTGCAATTATTTTACGATAGGACTGAATCGAAAAGCTAATAGAATGTGTGCATTATAGTTATCCGTAAATAATCGATTACTTTGACCGATTAATTGTGTTGGCGTTTTTCTCTGCTGCGTTGATTCATCGAAATCTCGCGATCGGGTTTTTCTCAGTGCGCCAACTATGTGGTGTGAGAAGGCCGCGACCTCATAAGCGTCTAAATCACGGGTATATTCACGGTATGCAAGCTGTATAATGCATAGGTTGGTCGTTTCCCGCTGCACATCCGAAAACGAGCGAAGGCCGCGCGTAATATATGAATGATATATATGTGTAATGAGGGAAAGTACTCGTGGACTGAAGGCGACGCCCCTCACGCTGCCCTGGTGGTACTTGAGGAATTTCGGCGTGCCTTCCTGTTGCATCGCTGCTGCAGCAGAGTCATCCAACCGGTGCGCCAAGCGAGTATGCGCTCGCTCGTCGGTGCAGTGCGTGTGGGTGTTTATATTGTCTTCTATCGCACCTCCTCGGCTCCCGATTCCTGCCGCCTCGCGATGCAGCTACCCCTGGGGAGACAGTGTGTTTAGTGATTGGCAAAAACGTATACAGGAAACATGCGGAGAATCAATTTTTTTTACGGGGGAAACGTGTCGCTATGAGATGGGTTTGCTTTTGCAAAACGGCCGAATGAAAAGTCGTTGTTTCAAGTATTGTGAGGGAGGAGAATCGAGCGGTTGTAAAAAAAGAGCTCCATTTCAGATTAAATTTATATTTTTCCTTGCGTTTTCAAATTATGGCCCCGAAGATCGTGTTTGTATGATCTTCTGATAGTTTGAGGTTTATTCATATAATATTATAAAGTTTCTTCCAAAATCATATCGAACTTGAATAATCACGGGTTCCCGTTGAACCCACACAGTCAATTCATTCGATAGCAATTTTTCATTGCTTTTATTCAACGTACTAATCCATTTTTCGATCATTTTTTTTTAATTCTATCATACATCAAAAATGAGACCAATAGAAGCCCAAAGATTTTCAAGAGAAAGTAGAAAAGACATAATCTAGCGAGTGGGTTAATTCTCACTCTACTCCTCTCAGAGGGTACTTATGGAGTACTGCGGGCTTACGGATGTATATAGTACTCTTTATTCTTATCAACCGAGAGCTTTTACTCAGATTAGGGCAAGCCTTATCAAAACCCAATGAGTTTATTCGAATGAAAAAAAAACGTCGCGAATGCTCATTAACATTATAGAACCATAATATAGTTACTAAAATATAATGAGAGTGCCTTAAAAGTTTTGAGTGAGTACCAGATCGTGAGAAGAATCTAGGGTTTAATATTGGCACCTTTCGTTCGGTTCTTCTACGAGATCGCACTTTTCTCTCTCGCATCAGCCGACGATATAGACAGACGCGTCAAACACGCCGAACGACTGAGGGGCCAAAAATTGTTAGGCGATGAATTTTCGAAATTTCATACTCGGGATCATTTCATGCGCGTCTCTCTATATATACGTTCGTTTTTGCGTGCCTATATGGTTGACGGATTCTTCGTTTCCTTACGCAACGAGTCCTTGCATTCGCAACTCTGCTCGGATGTTTGATTACCGAGTAGAGAGCGAGATATGTCGCGTATTAAGAAAACACACGGCATAGTCGTGAGTTTTCATCGAATCGGGTCGACGATCAACAAGCGAGTCGAAGGATGCACGAAACATTCGATCGAACGTTAACATTTCCCCAGGGGAAATCATTTCGTCACTGAACTCTGTGTCATAGTATTCCTCGAGTAACGTCGGTTGAGAGCACACACACACACCGGTCGGGCTACTTTTTCAACGAAGAATAACGCGGCTTGTTAGGGTTGGCGGGAGGGGGGGAGGAAAAAACTCACGACGTGGAACGCGTATATAATCGACCAAATGCGCGTTTTCCACTCGATCCAGTTGCACATGAATCAAAATTCTTTCGCTATAGTTAAAAACATCGACCAAAATAGGCAATTGCGGCCACCTTATAGATTCGAGTTGTAATTCCTTGAAAATTCTGCTGAAGGGAACATGTGTTCGAATTTACCATCGGAATACACTATACTTATTTGCAGTTATCCGCGCGCACCGAGAAATAAAGGATCGCCTCCACTATCGCGTCAAGCTGCTCTCGGGGTTTTCTCTAGCTCCGACGCAGCTGTTTCTCGTTTGTTTATGAATGAAAGTAACGACGCGCGAGTGATGGGAAAAAATGAGCAGTCGCGAGCAAACGTCCCCGACTATATATACTCTCGACACCTGTAGCGAATAATCCCATACACGCACTGTCGACAGTGTGAACAAGGCACGTATATACATTGAAGTTTCATTATCATTGAAAAATACCTATTTATGATTCGCTCAAACCTATTGGAGAAGACTGAATGACCTACGCGTCGGAGGTAGCTCGGGATGCATCCTCGTGAGTTTATAACAAACAACTCGTTCAAATCCAACGTTCGTTACACAATAATCAGTCTAATACGTGCGCTCGAGGCTGGAGTTTTGTACGAGGCTGCACCTGTGCAAAACTGCCATCTGAGCTCTCACATGTATATATAGCTATATATAATAGCATCATAAAACTCAGCCTCGCTGTGGGTCAGCGCGAATCACAAGCGCACATATATATGCACAGACACACACACGCGCGCGCTCACAACCATGGAACAACCTGCTGGTCGAGTCGAACGTCGGCTGCATCGCTGCTCCGGAAGCTGCTGGGAATCGGAGCCCCGAGACTCTCGGGGCCGTGTTTACATTGGTCGAGCTGCGCTGCAACTGCTCTGACGTGTGTATAAACGCGCACACTCTACAGCTACACGTGCATGTATATATGCAGGCTGTGTATATAGATTCGTGGGTGCGTGTGTGCGAGCGCCGCGATTACCACTTTACCAGCGATTACCCTGGTGTGTGCAGCTCGCGCGCGTTTCGCCTCTCTTTTGCTTGCAAGTTTGTTGCAGCAGTCGACTTCCCCCACCCGCACCCGCAGTATTACCCCTTTGACGCGGACTGTTTCTCTCCTCTCCTCGATGTGTGTCACGCGCATGCGTTCGCCCACGTTCGCCTACCGTCGATATATAGATGCTGTAATATTGTTGTAATATATACTTATCCCATTCCCGCGTCGAAAACAAGAAATCGCGCATTGTTATGTATACTCATGTAATGAGTATGATGCTATGCTATGCGTGCACACTCGTTTCTGGGATTGTTCGAAGCGTGCGCACGTTTTTAATTTCGGTGGTGTTTGGGATAAAAGCAGCTTCTCTGTGTAAATTTGGATTGTATTCAATTTGAGTTTATATATACAGATCATTAAAATATACAATCTTTAGCCCGAAAAACATTTTCGTTTATAAAAATACAACTATTTCGCGTTCACGATCATACTGAGATTTCAACAATGTAAAAATATTCTGTACACATGCGATATTTCATAGAGATTCGCGTAACTAATACTATATTGAGACTTTGATGAACTAACACTTAGCTCTACTGTATATCAATGATTTCGATCGCACATAGTATCAAATCGAATGCGACAGCTGTTCATCATTAATATCACGCGAAATTTAAAAATAAAATGGCAGAAAAAATAATACATAACACAGCTCGATCCCTTTCATTGTGTACTTTCAATATCAAGAGATTTCTTATTTCGATGCCTTAAAATATTCTCAGTTTCTTCATTATCCCCGTGGAGATTTTTATACTCCAACTGTTTGAGATCAATAGTTTTATTTGTTTGTCCCTTGTCTGAAACTGTTTGAATTGATATCTTCTCATATTCTTCTTCTTCCGGGAACTCATCACTGTTCTCATCAATCGCCTTATTTTTCACACTTTCACTGAAATCAACTGTTTCGATCTTAGCTGATAATTCAGTACATTTCTCAGAATCATTCTTTTGGTCCTTAGTTGACACTTTTACATTTTCAGGCGGAGTTTTAACCGACACCTTTGTTGATTTCGGTGAACGTTTCTTTTCAACCGATACTTTGATTTCAGGGCTTTGGAGAGCCTTATCGATTTCCTAAAAAATATTATAAATTACACAAACTAGATTTTGGTAAGAAAATTTAGAAATAAATGAAATTCAATTTTCCTGAAGTTTCATTTCCTTTTACAAATAAAAGCCATACCGATCGAATAACTTCGATAGTTTGCCGATCATTGTTCATCAATGTATTTGAAGGAGGAGGGGTTTGCTTTCCGTGAAGATATATATGGAAAAAAGGTCCAAACTTGAGTCCCATCGATGCCCCAGAGTACACAACCAATAATGTTATGACAATGCCAGGTGCAAGTATAACTAACACCAATTTTACAATGATATTGAATGGCCAAGGAAGAGTACCTGTAATTTCAGAAAGATTCTTGAGTTTTTTCTAAAACTACAATTTCAAAACTATGGATTCAAAATTTTTTTAATAAACAGTTATTCCTTTAGTATTCAGTTAAAAATATCACGATTATTCCGAACTTACCTGTTAAATTATTAATGAAATCAGATAAATAGTGACCAGCCATAGACAGGGGATAGAAAACAAATTTACTACTCATATGCGAAAGTGCATGGAGAGGAGTAACTTTTAATACAGGATCTGCCATGACTGCCTCAAAGTATTTCAAACAATCTCCTTTACCAAAACCTAAAAAATAAAGTCTCCATGAGAAATTTAAATTCAGAGCGTACATGAGGTACTCAATGATTGAGAAATACATACCAAAAAACAACCATACAGATTTCATAAAACCTATCTGATTCGTTCGGCATTCATCAGGCAATGATGAATAAATGTGTTGCTGGGCCACTAATTTGATTTGAACTTCCTGCAGAAATTATAAAATTAATTGGAAGCAATATCAAAATATAACTAGCCAATTTATATTTGATAAATAGAGTAGTTAATGAATCGATATACAATAGATTTGCAATAAACACATTTATAAAAATACTAACTTGAAGTAGTTCCCACCAAGTCAACATGAAACTAATTATAGCCATAAGATCGAAGACTAGAAATACTATCCTCAGTCTGGTCCACTTAACTTTCAGAGCCAGTATAATTACAAAAATAATTAGAAGGATTGATCCAAAAATTATTCTCTGTAAAAAATAAATGGAGATAGAAATCAATTGAAATAGAGAAATTCTATTTCAAGTATTTTCATTTTCAATGAAAATTTGAATACTTTCTGAACAATGATCTATATACTTTCAAAATAACGTACATGTTCATAGAGAATAATAGACAATCTATCTGTATAGTTCATAGCCTCATCAAACAAGCTAATTTGTTGTGATCTTATTACGTCATTTATAATGCCATCTATCTCTCTAATGGAAATCCTTCCTTTTCCAAAACCTCTTAGAATATCCAGTTCCTCTATGGTTGCTTCCAAATCCAAATGTCCCATAGCTATATCATCTTTAATCTGGATAATAAAATAATATCAAATTTATACATTGTAATGCTCAAAATTTATTCACAGGCTAGAGAAAATCAATTACCTTAAAATTTGATTTCAAAATCAACAAATTGATCAATTTCATAGAGAACACTTCATAGGAATTATCTCCACAGTGTGAATGATAATCTCTATTCGCAGGTCTCAATACACTGAAAATAAAAAACACAAACACTCAGTGTCGGAAAATAAATGTGTCTATGCAGAATGTGCATAATCCCTGTCGAATACTTACATTCCTTTACTGTGATCTATGCTATTTGATTCTCGATGATAACGACCAAAATAACGAGAGTCTGGATCTACGTAATGTGAATCAAGCCTGGAATTACAATTTAATCTTTCAGAAAAGTACTGGATGAGCATAATAAACTCCGACAATTCAAACGATTTCATGTATTAGATCTGGCAAAATTTTTAGAAAACTCACGTATTCGTCGATGCTTGATCCGAGGCATGATGTCTGACGACGTTTGATGAAGTGCAAAAAACACCGGCAAGAACGTACAATGTAGTGAAAATAGCAAAAACCGTTCGACACTCAAAATACGCCATAATCTAATCTAGCGTATTTGTCAGCTCCACAGCCTCACATGAAGAACAACTACACAGTGAACTCAGAAAAACTAAACTTCTATCAAAAATTTACTGTATTGGGATGGGAAACATTAAAATCTCAATTGTAAACTTGAATAAAAACATAGAATTACGTATGTCTTCTTTTCCCTCCTCGAGTCTAAACACTGCTGACTGCACTACTCATGAACTGACAGTGATAGGCTGTGTGTAGGACGTGTGACGTCAGACAAATTGCAAAATGCAAATCTACCTTAACATCAAGGCTCGTGCGCATTGCACTGATTTGCACTTTACGCTCCACTTGAAATCATTGAATTATTCAATTATCCGTGAGATACGCTGTTTCCAAAAATTTTCAGTTAATTATGCCTTCAGTTTGATACTTGTTTGAGATTTCCCGATGAATGTTATCTTTCAGAAAATTAATTTTCTGTCATTGGGACAAACAAAAATACGAAATTCCCACCTTCAGTGATATCTCGTGCTGGATTGGTTGATCTCCGCAGCTACTGCAGCAGCATGAACATAAATCAACATAACCTAACCTGCTCATGAACTATTTTCTCCTCACCCTTGCACGTCTTCTATTAAAAGAATCTGTGATACCATAAAAAGTTTCAGGGGTATAGACTATAGAGTCAGTGTATGGTCCTCAACCACATTGAATAAAATCCGTAGTATGCACCCATTGCAAAATGTCAATTCCGTTTAGTGGTTGCCGTACTCGTTCTGGTGGTATTATCAGTGCAATAGCAAAACAAGTCAAGCTCGTGAATTTGAAACCGTTGGATAAAATTACCGTCCGGTTCGATCCTTTTCATAACAATGTCAAAGAAACACGAGATTTTCTCTTCTACATCTCAGGCAAGAAAGTTGCAGTGACTAATGTCATGTGCCAACTAAAAACAGAGATCTCTTGCGATCTTTCGGACCCAGTCATCACCTGCAACTACAGCTCTGGAGATAAGTTAATTCTGAAGTCTTCGAATCTCACTGCTCTTGAACTCTTGAAGGTTTTCAATAAACACGTCAGTTCCACTGTTAAGATAGAAGAAGTACCAGAAACTCCCAAGAAAATTGGAAAGAAGAAGTAAACTACTTGAAATTTTGACCAAGCATCTCAATTGAGAAAGCTCCACCTAATTCCGAGTGCAAGTGATTATTTCTTTGACACTGTGTACTGAATAAAACAAGCTAGGTAATCCTCAACTGTCATCAGGATGTCTCAACATTTCAAGGGCCCGGAGAAGGGATACTCCATGAAATTGATTGATACACTTTACAGTCATGTTCCAGCATTTACTGATCTTTTTGATGAAGAAACCTGGTACATTTTTGTCACCTGTTTTGTGGCTGGTACTATTGGTTTTGTTTTCATAATTTCTCGATATGTAACACTGAAACCAATAGATTGAATATACAATTGTTATAAATATGTCTTGAGTACGCTTGGTTCTCTTGAATAGTTAAAAGTAGCTGAAAGGATTTTCCAAAAATATCTATCTCGAGGTCTTTTTTCAGTGTTGAAACATACCCAATGTTTAAGAATTCATCTTCTGAATAATTCAACATACCTTTGACATCAACATACAATTCCTCATAGAATCAATCATGTGTGCACCTCTTCAACTTTCCACTGTAGAATTTGTAATAAAGCTTATATACTTAAGCATTAGTCATCTAACGTTGCTTATACCAAATAAAGATTCATTCATCTTTGCTAAATCCTTAAGATATTGACTGATTTTTGTACAACTTGTTTAGTACCACTCAAAAACAATGTTAACTACATTGGAGAATAATGAAATTTAATGTATCAATAATTGTAAGATACTAATTCTCTTGAGTTTTCACACAAAAATGTTCATGTTTTCAATAAGGGTCATTTAATAAAGAATGAATCGTATATGTGGATTGAAGGTGATAAGTGTAGAGTTAATTATTGTAATCACTTGTGAGATGCAAAATAAATGAATGTTCATTAAATCCATTGTTTTTATTTCACTGATCTCAATTTATATTATTGATTGAAAATTTGAAAATATTTGTCTATAGTTGTGGCCAATCTGTGGAAGAGAAATCAAATAATATAATGCAATAATTGGTCATCTTCTTCTCTTGTCGCTTTGTTATTTAAAGAAAGAGTTTATAAGGTAACGCGTTCAAATGAAGTGTCTAACTGTCTACTTCTGCCTGATCCAGAAACAAATAGATTATAATTTTTCTTTTATACCTTTTCATCTATCAGAGAAAAGTCCGTTCAATGAATTCAGATGTTCAGCCGATTTTGACTTTCAACTTTAACTCGGAGTTTGCATAGCTCTTCTAAAATTGTGAATTTTCTATCACCAACTTGGAATTAATAATACTATTGAGACAAAAAAAACATTCCAATACAACTCGGAATTACGCACCTACCCCAGTGGTGATAGCCTTTGGAAGAAAAAAAAATACAACTCAAAATCAGTAAAAATGCACACATTAGTCCAATCCGAAATCATTTGGACCAACATTAAAACCCCATCCGATCCCTATACCAACCTACAAACAGCTCGGTTTGCGTGTCTGTGTCTATATCTCATTACTTCATGGTGCATGGTTTACGTGTCGTCTGTTAATCCATAATCCGTTGCGTGTGAAGAATGGAGTAAAATCGTTTTGATAATTATCCGCGATTATTATAAGAGATCGTCATCGCCATGGCTGAATTACTGCTCGATCCGAACATTCGTGGCTGGGTGTTTCTGCCCATCGTTGTCATAACCTTCCTCGTCGGCATCATCAGGCACTATGTGTCAATTTTGCTTTCCTCCCAGAAGAAGGTCGAACTACACCAGGTGCAAGACAGGTGAGGAATGAATGAATTTTGTTATATCAAACACTTCTTCATACAAAGCTTATCTTTTTGAGTTTTTGTGCCTAAGTCATCTGATACACTTGCAGACAAAACTTGAAATAGTATGCCCGACTGCTCATTAATTATTCTTCTTCCTCAGTCAAGTAATGATACGCTCAAGGCTGCTGCGAGAAAATGGACAATACATTCCAAAGACTGCATTCCTTGCTAGGAGACACTTCTTCAATAACGAGGAGACAGGGTACTTCAAAACACAAAGGAGAGCACCTGTATCGCAGAATCCCATGACTGATCCTAGTATGATGACAGACATGCTAAAGGGCAATGTTACTAATGTGATACCTATGGTTCTTATTGGAGGTTGGATAAACTGGATGTTTTCAGGATTCGTCACAAGTAAGAAATGCTTAGAGAGCGCATGATTCTTCCGCCGCAACTGTAATTAATATACCGTCTAAACTTTTCATTCTACTTTCCAGCTAAAGTACCATTTCCTTTGACTCTTCGTTTTAAGCCTATGTTACAACGAGGCGTAGAACTAGTAACTCTGGATGCATCGTGGGTGTCATCAGCCTCATGGTATTTCCTGAATGTCTTTGGGTTACGATCAATTTACACACTAGTCCTAGGAGAGAATAATGCAGCTGACACCTCCAGAGTACTGCAAGACCAAGTTTCTGGAGCTGCCATGTCAATGCCTCCTGATCCTAAGGCGGCTTTCAAGTCAGAGTGGGAGGCACTGGAAATTTGTGAGCATAACTGGGCATTGAATGGAGTTGACACGGATTTACTTGAACTGAAAAATAAGGGTGACAGTGGTGAATCGTTCATTCAAAGTAAATCAAGTTAATGAACATTGTTAATTACTTGAGTGTCTATAATAGCTAATCATCACAGAAAATAATATAAATGCATGTGTTTACATGTTTACAACCAAAAAACCATGTTTCAAATAAGTTTGATCAATTTTATTAATAAATTTGTTTATAAAAATATTTACATTCAATTTTATGTTTTCTGTTTTTAGTATAGAGTTTGTTTTTACATCTCTCATTATATGTATAGTTGCAAATCATTACAATTATTTACATTGAAACTATTCATCGGTTAAGAGGTAACATCATTGGATACAAGTCTGTACGTCTGTGTTCTTCATTTGGCATATTTTTCCTGATTTTGTCCACAATGTCTAGGTCTATTTCTGCTATTGCCACACCTTGCTTTTCCATGCATTGAGCTATAACTGTTCCCCACGGATCAACTATCTAAAATTGATTGTGTATAAGTATTTACATATAATCTGAGAAAAACGAATCCAATTTATTGTTTCATATTTACCATAGCATGTCCCCAGCTTACTCTTTTCTTGTTATGATTTCCAACTTGAGCTGCTGCTATTACATAACACTGAGTTTCAATAGCTCTTGCTCTCAGTAAAACTTCCCAATGTGCTGCTCCTGTTTGGTAGGTGAAAGCTGAAGGGAATGTTAATATCTGTGCTCCCATATTTCTTAGGCAAATAGATAATTCTGGGAATCTCATATCGTAGCACTGGAAAAAATTTACTATCAACAATAATTTTTCTTTCTTCTCATTACTGTTATATCAGCAGAGACCTACAATACTCAAACCAATTTTCCCTACAGGGGATGATATAGGCTCAACTATTTCACAGCCTTTGGAAACATAATCCGATTCCATTAATCTGATACCAGTGTCTTTATTATCCATATCAAATAAATGAATCTTTCTGTACACTGACACCAATTCTCCTTTATTATTAATTATGATATGAGCATTTTGCGTTTTCTTCTCCTCTGGCATCTAAAGACAGAATTTAATAATTTATTCAATGCCATTATGTTGCGTTTTGATTTTGATTCATTCTGAACGACGTACAGCTTCGTGAACTCCTCCAAGAGAAAGCCATATGTTTTCTCTCTGAGCTAATTCTCTATAGCGCTGTACTGTATAACCATCCAGTGGTTCTGCCATTGCTACGGCATCAGCTTTATTTTCAGCTATATAATCACAAGCTTCGGGTAAAAATGCTATCTGCAACAAAACAATAATATTCAAACACAATGGAGCAGAAGCTACACAGTTGTTTACAAATGATGATTATCGTACACAAGCATTTCTTTGTTTTGCCTGTGCCACCAAACTACTGACAGCTTCAAAATTCTTGTTCTTATCAGATGTAGATGTCATTTGGCACACAGCGACCAGTGTATTTGGCATTGTGCTCACATGAAGTTTTATCACTGTTGCACTGAAAGTAAGTGATATGAATATAACGATTGAACTGATACAAAACTAAAATGTTATGATAATTACTTCAGATTCTCACTGAGTCTGCAGGAGACTTTCTTCGTGCAGGCACGAATCATTTCGGCTGTCTTGGTCAATTTTCTCCAGATAAGATGAAAACTGGAGACTACAGATAAACAATGACTGATAAGCTATTCCATAACCTTAAAATCACTGTGCTTATGTTGGTAATGAAAATAACACAGAAAACATACATCCGCATTTTCTAAAGTGATCAATATTTCGGCTCTTACTGAATAGTGTTTGTGATATTTTCGAGTCATTCAAATGATGAATAATCAATTCTAGTCTCATATTACAGGAAAGCACTTTTAAATCTCCCTCACGCCAATAAAGTCACGTTGGCCAACACTCCGTCGCATATCAACACGCGTGAGTAGGAAAAACAAAAAAAAAGTATACGCAATGTCAGATTAGGCTGTCTTTGTGTCACAACGCAACGCACACGTCAGCGGTCAACTGAATCAGATACACTTTTACAACAAACGTGTCCGTTGCGTTCGCATAATTTTTTTAGGAAGTTGTCAATGTTTATCGTGGACTATCACATGTTGGTTGGGTGAAGTAAGCATTCATTTGCCGTCGTTTCTGAGCGAGGAAGTGCATTAGAATCGGACACTCAAGATGATAAACTCCGATTCAGCCCTTATCAAGCCTTTCCGGAGTGTTACAAGAGTAGTTGGAGCATTCTTTGATGCTCTTTACTACTTGTGAGTACAAATTTGAATAGATAAATTCATACTATAGTAGATCTATGAACAGAGTTCTTTATACAAAGAAACAATATGCTATGAATTGAGTATTTTTTACATTGTTTACAATTTCCAGTTTACTAAAAAAGATGTTTTACTTTTTCAGCGTCGACTCACTGTTCAACCCTAACAGGGGCAGATATAGTAGAGGCCGTCTTACTGAGTAAGTATCTTCAAATCATTTGGCAAAAATAATAGTCTACACACTATATTTAGAAGTAACTGAACCATTTAATTTATTAGATGATAACATCTAATAAATTAATTCATCATAATGAAATTAACAGATGAAGAAATTGGCAAATGAAACTTAATAACTAAAATGAGGCTTATTTTGTAATTTATAATGAAGTTTGAATCGTATTCATTTCAGTTCTGGTCGATCAAGTGGCCCTAGAATAGGTACTCTACGACCTGGTGGTTCTGGTGGAAATGCTCCAAATATGAGTATTGGTGGTTGTAGAAGTTGCATGTGAATACTCTCATGTGAAATTATTGAAGTGATCAGACTTCAGATTAATTGTATATAAGTTGATAGGCCAATCTAATATTTAGTCTTATGAAATAAAATGAACACATTGCACAATCCTTTACATGAACCATTCAATATTTATTTCATAGTGAGTAGTTTCTTTTCTTTTTTACATTTTTCCATAAACAATTATGTTCAATAAAAAATTATTTTATTGATTTGAGTTTTTTGATGCATAGATGGTCAGAAATTATTAGAAAAGTAAAAATCATCAGAATCATGAAACTGGAATTCATCTGAAACAGCACTATATACAGAAGGATGAATCTTGGTGAACATGTTGAATATTTTCATACGAAGTGTAACTGATAGAAAAATATTAAGACGTCAAAATAAATTCAACTCAAAAGAATCGTTTTACAGATATGAAACATGTCAACCAAATGTCAAATTGGAATTGAATCAACATGATCTAATGCGCAAGCAAAATAGAAGTGAGCTTTTCTTTATAAAAAGAAAAAACAGCAAAGTATGGAAGTATCTGACGATGACTGTACAAAGATATTTTTCTTTTTGAGAAACTAACATCAGTACCCCTGTACTACTTGATCTTGGTCACTAATCCAGCCGCAACAGTCGTTCCATCGATTCTCAACGTAACTCTTCCCAGTTGTTTAACGTCTTTGTGCAATTCAACGCAGATTGGCCTTTGCGTGGTAATTTCAACTATCGCACTAGAGTTTTTGAGCAGGCATCTGGGTTTCTTCTTGATTACTTCACCGGTGGTTCTGTTCAACTGTGCCACGAGCTTGCTAATGGTCGCGGGTTCCACGAGAGATTGTTGATGCAGCACGACTGGCATGCCATTGGTCAGAGGCATCTTTATCGAGAAGATGACGACGTGCGCTTGGAAACAACTGCTCGTAGGCACTGGATTGTGAGGATTGCATACGATGTCGCCAACGGCGAGATTTTGTTGGTCTATACCAGACAAAATCAATGAAACTTGGTCACCCGCGAACGCGTGGGTCATATTATATTCATCTTCTTGAATTCCTAATCGAATACAATGAATTATAATGTACAATTTGAGAATGTAATCAAAAAGATGAAATCTAATCGAATAGTTTACCTTTAACTACAGCAGGTTCGTTGCGAGGTAAAACGAGTACTTTATCACCAACAGATATCATTCCAGTTTCCATGTGACCACACACGCTGAAACCAGAACCAATGTTCTTAAATACGTCGTTTACTGAAAATCTAAATGGTTTGTCCACAGGTCGCTCGGGACATTTGAAATTGTCGATGACTTCTACCAGAGTAGGACCAGTATACCTGAAAATTTTAATTTCATGGTATAAAATTCCTTCATTGATAATTCAAAAATAGTTGTTGGAAAGTTAATTTGTTTCGTGTTAATACAGAATTTATATAATCCATTGTTACAAATGAAGTATCTCTTACCAACTCGAAAGTCCTTCTGCCTTGGGTTTTGTAACAATATTTTCCCCTGAAAGTCCACTGCATGGTACATAAGTAATAGCATCTCTGAATCCAGCTTGTTTCAGGAAAACACTAATTTTATTTACAATTTCGTTGAACCTATCTTTTGACCAATCGACTGTATCCAATTTGTTTATTACTACTGCCAATTGAGACACCCCTAGAAAGCATAGTTTTGTTTTTACTAATCGATATAGGTTAAAATGATTATCTCTGTATAGGAATATCTTATCAACTATCAACTATCTATTAACTACATTAATGGATCAAAATACATTAAGGAAATCAAATTCTCACCAAGAGATCGTAATAACAGTGCATGTTCTCTTGTTTGTCCACCACTATCAAAGCCTGTCTCGAATTCGCCTCTTGTTGCATCAACAACCAGCAAAGCTACATCAGCTTGAGTTGCACCCATGATCATGTTGGGAATAAAATCTTTATGCCCTGGAGCATCAAGAAGAATTATAGACTTTGTGTTCGTTTCAAATTTGGAGTGACCAACATCCATTGTGATTCCTCGCTCTCTGTAAAACATACTCATTATTATATTGTTTCTTTTGAATCAATTTTCTCTAATAAACTAAACTCTTTCAATAAGCATAACATTGTTTTTTCTCCAGAAATCATGCTCACTCTATTTGTGCCGTAAACAACTATTATCCATAAAATAGTCTGACAGAATTTTTTCTCCATAATATATAATCAATGTTTACTTTTTGACCTTAACAATATTTTTAATGTATTCTCTAACTCGACGAATTTCAGTAAGATTCTAATCAAAGACTAAAAAACTCTGAACCAAAGTCTTTAGGTCATTCAAATAGTAAAGTTTCATTGTAGTTCTGCAAGAGGTTTTGAAGTATATTTGAAATCATTTCTATCAAGTCTGAATGGACAAGCATAAGTAGCCGTAAATTTCTGAAATTTTAAATCACCTCTCTTCACCAGTTTCATCAAGGACCCATGCATAAGCAAACGACTGTTTTCCAATTTTTTTGCTCTCTTGCTGATACTTGTGTATGAGCTTGGAAGACACCTGGCCGAGGTCACAGAGCAAGCGGCCGAGCAGAGTACTTTTACCAGCGTCAACGTGACCCACAACAATCAAATGCAGCTGTTCCTTGCAGCCTCCTCGTTTGCTCTTGTAAATTGCAATCGCATCTCGCTTTTCTTCAGCCGTTCGCACTCGGGGTTCTGCATCTTCTGACGTTGCTGGTGACTCACTTCGCCATGAGCCTGACTTAGTCTATCAGTTGAGAATAAGATTTTTTCATTCTATGCTTGTAACTTTGCTTTGAAACATATATAAATAGGTAGGTTTTTAACTTACCAAATTAGGAACTGTGATCAGTTTTTTGTCTTTGCGATTTGTATCATCTCTGGAAGATGGGTCTGGTGAGTTTCTGTCTGAACTGGGACTCTGTGATCTAGGCGTTGTCAACAACTCTGAATTTCCAGACACATTGACATCAAAACCCTTCACTATGGACTTTGCAGCGGCTGGGACTACTTTCACTGTTGGTTTCAACACCTGTGGTGTGACTTTTGGCACCGGTGTTTTGTTTCCTGTTATAAAATCTACTTTTAAGTAATTTTGCTACTGCAAAATCATTATGCAGGCTTTAGAATTATTCATATGATACTATTCAATAAAATATTTATTTACAATTTGATAATGAAAAATGATCCCTACAAGGTTCCAAAAATTATTTCTTTGCTGAAGAGAAAAGTTAATTTTTTTGCTATGCTAATCAAACTTTTATTCAAGATCAAAGACATTGACCTTCAAAACAACATAGAGTTCCATTCAATGAAAGAACAATTTCAAATTATAACTTCAGGTGAAAAATAGAATGATTAATATACATGTGTGTAAAAAAGGCATATTATTGGTATTGTATAATAGGTACAATATATTATTTGCTCAATTGAACAACGTCAGAAATTCTCAATCATGAAAAACAATTCAAAAATCTATTGCACACTTCTACTAAAATTATAAATAATTAAAAAAAAAGCAATAATTCATTTACAATCTTTCTCGCGTGTCAAGAATTGATTCTTTCTTAATCGCGCGAGAACAATGTGGTCTGGAGAAGGACTAGAGAAATCGAAATGTGAAATAGTTTGCGTATCGTTTTCAACTTTAACTGCCCCTTTTTTTCGGTAAGGCATGTTTCTGTTATACCTTTTACACAGCACTTTACCAAAAGATGACACTGTAGTCCGTAACAATCGAACATTGTTAAAATTAATGTGATTCGAAGTAACTTCTTTCTTAATAGCTTCAAATGTTGAGTTTACTGATCTTGTAACCTGTTTTTTACAATTTTCATTTTCACTATTTGTCTGATTGGGTTTTTCATTTTTAATTGCAGTCTTTTTATCTAGGACGTTAAACTTAGTTAATAATTTTTTATTAGGATTTATATTTTCGTCAATATTCAAACTCGAAATATTTCTAGTAATTTCAATGGAGATATTTTGGGTATCTACAGGTGTCGTATAATTTTCATTTTTCTCAACAACTGTTGATTCAGAAAGCAAAGGAAATGTAGGAATCTCAACCTTTTCTGATTCATCAAGAACAGTACATTTTGGGTCAGTGAAACCGGGAGATCCATTGTTCTTGACGATATCCTCGTTTTTAATTCGGTTGGAAATTTTTAAATGATGAGCAGTTAAAGCAGCCAGAGAATCAAACGAAAGTGAACCAATTTTATTAGATTTTTCACTTTTAGAGTCAATTTTCGGGATAATAAACCCAGAAAGAGATCCACAATTTTGGTGGCTCTTATTATTACTTGATGTTTCCGAATCTATCTTTTCAGCAAGGGAATTAAAAGAAGATGTACAAGAATCCGTGAAAGATGGTTTTGGAATTTTAAAAGTCATTTTTGGGATTGTAAAGTTAGATGGAGACTTTTCATTTTGTAAATGGTGATTAGTAAGATCCGAGAGAGAACTGAATGAAGGGCTTTGAGTAGATTCGAGATCCGAGATTCTAGTAGTCGTAGAAATCATATCAGATAACGAATTGAAATTCTGAGCACCACTAGTGTTTCCACAGCCTGTTTTGGTCTTTTTTTTGCTAGATTCTAATTTCACTAATTCAGGAGTCATTGTTTTTTTATTACTGCAACCGAAAGGATGTTGAAATTCAGAATCTTACCTTACCAACAAAATGACGCGTACCATGGAAAAAGAAAAAATACCAACTTAGATTTATTGCTATCAAAAGTTGTAATAGATTGGTCAATGAAAAACTCACCTAATTGCGCTTCAGCCTTGTCCCCTGCCGTTTCTAGAAGAAATATTTTCTTTGTCAGTACACTGTATCATTAGAAATCTATTCACGATCAGACGAACAAAATGAATGTAACCTTTTTCTTTTTTTAACGATTCTCCATTCAATATCGAATTCAACACTGCTTCTGTGTTGTAGTTAAATTCAATAATTTTCTTGTTCAACTCTGATTCAGGATGCATGTCTCCTATAACATTTTTGATAGCCTCAATACAGGACATCAACTTGGCAGCGTCAAGCTCAGATAATTCTGGCAATTTGTAACTGGAGGGTATTTCTTCTTCCGCTTCTTCATTGCCTTCGACAATATCTGGCTCCGTGAAGAAAGATGATATATTTGCTTGCTTGTTTCTATCAAACAAAAACTGCTCAGCTGCAGAAAAAATAATACCCAACATAAATATCAATATCTTGCGAAAAGAGCTTCTTGAAGATTTCCATTCAATACAAAAGCTTTTATCAGTCAACAAATACCTCAAAAAGTAATGTTGTCTTTTACATAAAATCAACATTCAGACAATAAATTTTTCCTAACTTTGTTTTCGGACCTCTAAAGTGATCAAATGAAATTATCATCTTATACGGTTTATGAAACCAATGCCCCAATGAATCGCATTGAATGCCCAACAGCTTGTGTCTTACGAAATAATGTACGAATCAATTTGGATGAGGAATCATTGCGAAAACTCACCACTGGGGGAAACACAGTAGTCATCCTCAACGGAATGCCCATAAACGTCGTCATAGCCATCATATTCTGTTGAAGAAGAGGACACACATTGATGAGAGAAATCGCGATTCTCGAATCACTGAATAATACTTGGAAGAAAACAGCTTACCGTCGGAATAATTCATACATCGAACATCGCGATGTCGAGACATTTTGCGAATGTGAAGATTACTTCTTTTTACAATGATTCACAATAAAAACAAAATTCATGCAGCGATCCATAAATTGTAAACTTTTTATTTACTCCAGCATATGCCGAGAGTCCGTGATTCGATGCAAGCACGAGTGCTAGCAAGTATTATTGCACCCAAATATTGTTATATTACATACCTTATGTTGCAGTGCACGGATGCAACATAAGGTTATATTCTAAATAAAACTGTGGGCTTTCTAGTTTCTGCTCTTCCTCTCTCTGCAATTCACGGACTTGGTCAATGCAACTTGAAATTGTTCGCACATTTCGCGATATGCAGAGTTTCGACTTTCGATATATACATATCTATATGTGAAGCGGAAAATTTAAAATTCCTCCTAATCCCTAAATGTTACCCATCCCCCACATATATGGAGGAGACACTGGGGCTAAACTACACACTTTTTAGTTGGAAGCTGATATCTTCTCCGATATTGTAGTAAATCACGCGAGTGAGTTTAGAAATTGGATTTCTTTGTAAATCGAAGATCAAATGAACAGTCCGCACGTTCCTCAACGTTCCGTCCAGTCAGCTGATAGAAACATTTGTTTTTTAGATATTAACAATAAATAAAAAAGTTTAGAGTAATTGTAAGTTACACATTAATTATAATAATTATTTTAGATGTAAAAAATATTTTTTTTAAATAATTATTATCAAAATAATTCGGAAAATTATTAACAATAAATAACATGATGATTGATGTGTATCACTCTGAAAACGTTCATTATGAATGATAAGTAACTTACAATCACTATAAACTTTTTTATTTATTGTAAATATCTAGAAAACTAATTTTTCTATCAGCTGACTGGACGGAACGTTGAGGAACGTGCAGACTGCTCATTTTATCTTCGATTTACAGAAAGATCCGACTTCTAAACTCGCACAAATAATTTTTGCATTAAACCTGGTGCCTCAAGGTTCTCGAGTTGGGGCGTATTTTTCAAATTCACGGCTTTTTTACGGCAAGAAAATTATTTACAGAAATTTTCCCGTGCTCTCTTATGGATTGTTGTACCCCCAGCTTGGGTTCGCGCCGTCTGCTGGTCACGTGATGAAATAGCCTAATTACATACCTACAGGAAAATAATAGCTCAGCACTGTAGTCTATGACTCGGACAAAAGAAAGATTGGTCGGGATTGGTCGGGATTTCGAGATACGTCCGTGGTCGAGTCTCACTCAAGACAGACGAGTGAGTTACTTGAGAGCCGCGAAACTGGTCGTGCCGTGCAGCAACAGCAGCGTTTTTTGTCTTAAAGTAATAATTGAATGGGATAGAACCGGATAACCGAATAGGGTCCAGAGAGTAGAGTAATTCGAATTCAACCAAAACAACCGAGGACTGACGTAAGGATATCCTACCCTACCCTTTCCTCAATACTCATGCATCACATAACCTCCATTCCCCTTCCCACAAAAACCCCACCCGAATAAATGAAGAAAGCCACAAAAAATCAAAGCACTAAAAGTAAAATTAAACCGTATGCGATTAATGGAAGACAAAATGCTCTTCAAAAGGATAACATGAATAAGATGCAAAATACAATTATTAATAATGAACATATCAATATTACAGGAATCCCACTTGCATCCCATAAAAGTCAAAATCAGACCCAAATGGATGACAAATCACCCAACATTAAAAATGCTAGCAAAAGCAAATCCCAATCTAGTCTAGATTTAAGGTTTAGTTCGGAAAATATGGTATCGCCAACTCCCTCAAACGGAGATTTATCCAGTAACAATGAAAACAAAGGCGCAAGAAAAAGAGAAGCTTCTGAGTCGGGGGACAACTCTCCCTCTCGCACGAATTTTAATGCCAAGAAACTCTATAATACAGAAACTATTAATAACATAGTTATAGGTAACATTCCACCTAAGGATGCAGACAGAAGAAACATTCATGAAAAGAAGGACGACATTGCCCAAGAAAAAGAACCACAACCACAACAATTTGACAAATCAGCAACAGCTCCATACATAATTTATGTCCAACCTAGCAAAGAATCAAAGAACAATATTATTAATGCGTGCAAATTCGCTAAGAATGTTATTAAAGCTTTCCCAGAATCTAATGCTCTGGATGAAATTGTAGCACTAAGCAAAAACAAGATGGCAATCATAATTAATAGAAAGCAAATAGCTAATGAATTATTAAAATCAAATTGTTGGAAGGAGTGGGAGATGATTGCCTTCATCCCAAACCACCTACTCCAATGCCAAGGGGTGATAAGAATATCCCCTGACTTATCCGAAGAGGATATTATGGAAAATTTAATAATCCCATTCCCCTGGGAAAAGAACCAAGTAATAAATACGAAAAGATTCTCTAGAAGAGAACTCAATAAAGAAACAGAACAACTTGAACAAATACCCACGGGAACAGTCCAGATTACATTCAAGGGACAAACTCTCCCCAAAAAAATCTACATAAACAAACTAGCATATGATGTCAAACAGTACTACCCAATGGTTAGACAATGTTACAATTGTTACTACTTTGGACATATTCAAAGCAACTGCAAAGCAAAAAAAAGGTGTATCAGATGTGGAGAACTAAACCACATAAATATCGACGAATGCACACACAGAGATAGCCCACCTAAGTGCCTACACTGCCAAGGATCCCACTTACCTACGGCGAAAAACTGCCCCAAAAGAATTGACGAACAGAAGATAAGAGATCTAGCTACAGAGAGAAGAGCAACAGTATCCGAAATAAAGAGAGAAATCTTTAAAAACAAAAACGATGGTCAAAACATGAGAACCAACCAATCTGACTTCCCAAATCTGAGTGAAAACCCTTCCAGGAAGGAATTTAATTTCACACAACCCAAGGAAAATAGAATGCCGCTGTACTCAGAGAAAACAAAAATGAGCCAAACGTTGTTTGAGAGATTCTCCCAACAGGAGAAAGATCAAAATGAGTACGACGAAAAAAGAACCTATCTTGGTTTTCGCGCCAGGACAGAAAAAAAAGATACTATACATCAACAAAAAATTAATGATCAAAAACTTAGAAAACAAAAAGAGGCTTTTAAAACCATTTCAAAGCTTGTAGAACAGCAAAAATTACACAGAGAATTCCTTCTTTTCCCAGATGGTAGGCAAAACTCCTACCTTACCCTCGGAGGGAAGAATGGAAAAGCCGAGTCCGACAAAACCCAGAAAGATAACATAACCCCTGAAGAACAAAAACAAATAGAGGCTCAAAAGAATATACACAACGCCCAAATAGAAAGTCTACTTGAATCTTCAGCCGTGGAAGACATCCTGGAAGCAATCATGGCTGTATTAAACAAGAAAAATAGAGAATTCCATCTAAAATACGGATATACGCATCAAAGAAATACGAATCATGATTATAAACCAACTATCACTCAAGATGATGATATAGAAAATGCATCAAGCATGGATCTGACATACTGGACCGAAGAAGAATTGGCCTAGCGAATTAAACCAGAAGGAATAGATAAATAACAAAATTATAGACTAGCAAATATGCACTACACATATCAAAAAAATCAAATACACAATCTCCATATTCTACAGTGGAATTGCTTTGGAGCAGCTAGTAAGCTAGACGAAATTAAACGCATTAGCAATGAACAAGACATAATCTTTCTCTCTGAGACATGGCTGAAGGAGGACAAAACATTGGTTCTGCCCAATTTCAACATAATCAGAAGAGACAGGAAAAAGGAATTAAGCACCAATAAGGGAGGAGGCGTATGTATATGCATTAAAAAAAATATACCCTATAAAATAGAAAAAGATGTGTATAGTAAAAATAAAAAATTAGAGACTGTCGCAATATCTATAAATATAGATAATAATGAACCCTTTCTGCTGGTTGCAGTTTATAGAGTCCCAGACTGTATTCCTACAACGACAGAGGAATGGACATTGCTACTGAACGCAGCAAACAACTTCAAATACTTCCTTTTTGGCGGAGACTTCAACGCTCATAATATAGTGTGGGGGTCGAACAAGGATTGCCTTAACGGTAATAATTTTCTTAAAGCAATTAATGAGTCAAACAACGATTTTGCTATTCTGAACGATGGGACACATACTTACTCCAAATACAAGGCGAACACCTATTCATCCTCAGCAATCGACCTTACTGTAAGTTCAGCCAATTTAATCACATCAACCAGCTGGGAAGTATTGAACGATAAAATGAATAGTGACCACTTCCCCATCTCAATAAAAATTAAACTCAAATTAAAAAAAATTCCAATATCCTCTACCCATAGGATTAACACCTCAAAAGTAGATTGGAAATTTTATCAAGCTAACCTTAATAAGAGTTGCAGTAACCACTTCCCAAACATAGACAATTTCAAAAATCTGGATACTAAACTCAAATATGAGTTCATCGGATGGACTATTTTAGAGAGTTTAAAGATGGAAAATAATACAAAAGTCTTCATAAATAAAAAATTCACACGAATTGAGGATCAAATTTGTATTGATCCTCAAGATGAAACAGTTGATAAAACTAATAATAGAAACAATATCCTCAGGAAAAATTTCAGAGTTTTCCCCTCAGAACCTCCCTGGTGGAATGAAGAATGCAAAACTATCCTAATTGAAAGAGCCAGATTGGGAAAATTGGTACTGAAACAACCGAACATGGAAAACTGCAAACAACAAGAGGAATACATGGAAACCTCAAAAAATAGGCTAAGAGAAATAAAGATGACGAGTTTCAGAAACTTTACAGAAACGCAACTAAGTAGGGAAACAGACCCCAAGAAAGTATGGAATACTATCAAAAAATTTAAAAACAGGAGAAGCACCGAATCTGTACAAGAAAATCAATCGCAAGAAGAAATTCTAAAGTACTCGAGGGAATTTATCCATGATTTTTGCCCAGAAACACATGTACCACCTAATTCTAATTCTGTTCCCCAAAAACAGAATAACCAATTAGACTATCTGGAAGAACACATCACATCAGAAGAACTAGAAATAGCAATTAACTCCCTAAAAAAGAATTCGTCACCTGGCTTAGACCAAATTTCAAATCAAATGTTGATCAACTCAACTGAACAATTCAGAGAATTTCTATTAATGACTTTGGACGACATTTTCCAAAATAACACCTACCCAGACGAATGGAACGAGTTCCTCATGATTCTCATTCCGAAGCAACAAAAAAACAAATATAGACCTATCACACTCGCATCTACTATACTTAAACTTTTAGAAAAAATTATCAATTTTAGAATCATTCACCATCTTGAAAGAAACAAATTAATTCCAGATTCTCAATGCGGATTCAGGAAGAGTAAATCCTGCTCGCATTGTATTGCATCTTTAATTTCAGACATTCTTAATACTTTCAACAATGGAAAATATCTACTATGCCTTTTCATAGACATAAAAGGGGCATTTTGATAACGTTGACCCTGTAAAACTCCAAAACATTCTAGTGGAACTGAAAATTCCATACAACATAAGAAGATTTGTTTTTAACATCATGACGAACAGAAAATTATTTTTCAAAATAAACAACGACCTAGAGGGACCCTACTGGAAACATCTTGGAGTACCTCAAGGGTGCGTTTTAAGCCCAACTCTGTACACCATCTACGTGATATTCATTTTGAAATATTGGAATAAGTATATAGAATTAATGCAGTTCGCAGATGACACAGGGGTATATACTATTACTGACAATATTAACTCTGGAATTTTAAAGCTTGAAAACAATATTAAAATAGTCTCCAAATTTTTCAAGAATTTAGGACTGACTATTGCACCAGAAAAGTCGCAATTCGTAATTTTTACAAAAAAAAACTTAAACCAGGAGTACACGCTGAGAATTGATAATAGCACAATCAACAATGTATACACGGCCAAATACCTGGGTATGCATCTAGATCAAAAACTGGAATGGAACATACATGCTAACTACCTAATTTCTAAAGGCTACAGACTACTAAACGTTATCAAAGCTGTCAGGGGGACTTGGTGGGGTGGACACCCTCAAACCCTTTTAAACATCTACAAAGGGCTGATAAGGAGTACTCTAGACTACAGCTCGTTCTGCGTTAATATTAAAAAGTCTGATCTGCAACTAAAAATGGACAGAATACAGTACCAAGCTATACGCCTGGCACTGGGTTACCGCACGTCAACTCCAATTAATGTAATCCTGGCAGAGGCTTGCGAACCCTCCCTGAAAGCAAGATCCGAGTACCTTGCTGGCAAATTTATTATTAAACTATTATCACTAGAAGACCACCCCCTGATTAGTAAACTATGCGACCTCCACATTAACCTTACACAGAAATCTGACAAATACGATTACAAAAATAAATATCCATTTGTAAAAGCCTTCCACAAGCTATTCTTTAGCAGAAGACACAAAATTAAAAAATTCGACCAACCACTCCCATTTCCCTATGAGTATAAATTGTTAATAACAGAGTTTCACACTGACATTGAGCTGGGAAAAATTATAAATGCAGACATCAACCCCAAACTGAAATTTATTGAAATATTTGAAAACAAAGTCGGAAATAAATCTATTTTCTACACAGATGCGTCAAAAAATAAAGAGGACTCATACGCAGGGATAGGAATCTACTCCTCCACGATTCCTCTACAAAAAAAATATAAGCTATCCAATATATGTTCTATTTTTTCAGCAGAGGCTGTCGCTATTCGCAAAACAATAGAATTCATTTTAACAAAAAAAATTGACAAAGCAATAATCTTCACTGACTCTTTGAGTGTAGTAACTGCAATAGGAAATCTTTCTTATACAAACAACAAAGACATATCATATATAATACTGGACATTAAAAAACTACTATTAGAAACTACTAAGTCGAACCTATCCGTAGAATTGATATGGATACCTTCCCACAAAGGTATCCAAGGAAATGAAAGAGCAGATAGTTTGGCAAAAAATGCAGTAAAAGATGGAGAATATCTGAACATACCATTACCCTATAGCGACTGCTATGAAGAAATTAAAAAGGATTTTTTTAAAAAGTTCTTCCACTCATTGGATATGCAAAAAAATTTTAAAGGTATTTCATACTTTCAAAAATTCCATACCAGAAAGAAATCTCCCTGGTTCCAGAAAACAGTTACAAAAAGAGAACATATCGTGATGCTAAATAGAATTAGAGCAAACCACTACTCATTAGCTTCCAGTCTCTTTCGCAAGAACATCGTGAACTCTCCGGAATGCCCTTGCGGACACCCAGACGAGTCCATCGACCATGTGGTCTGGTCATGCTCAAGATTCAATACACAGAGAAGAACCCTAATTAACAAATTAATAAAGAACAAAACTAGGCTTCCTACAAATACCGATGAAATAGTCAAAAACCCAACAAGTAAAAACGCAAAATTCCTAACTGAATTCCTCACAGCATGTAAATTAAGAGTCTAAAAAAAAAAAAAAAAAAAAAAAAAAACCCCATCCTACTACATCCAAACCCTATCCAAACTCGGTTATCATCATCTTGTAACAGTGCTGAAAAGTCGGCCGTGAGAAAATCAACGTGTCAAAAGAAAACAAGCTACCGCGCAAGAAATTAATAGTTAACATATCCACCGGGTGATGGCGCAACGGACACAGTCCATGGCCAAAAGAAGAAGAAGAAGAAGAAGACAGACGAGTGTAGATGAGACGAGAGTGAGTCAAGAGCACGCTCGAGAGACACGAGGCAATAATAAGTATACTTATAACCTCATATTTCACCAGTTTGCAATCATTTTGAGATCGTACTCATAGATTTTTTATTTTCACAGGTGAATACTGAATTTCTTTACGATTCAAGATCGAGTTTTCAACAGTGCGTCAGTGAACTCATTACGGGATTTTCCAGTAGAGTATACTTCACTGAGAAATATTGGAGGACACTAATTCTACGCTTAGGTACATACCTAATACACACCTATTCGAAGATGACGTGCACGGGTCAATATTTCGAAAGCTCAACAAAATTTTCATTTGTTCTTAAAAATTATCTGAGCACATCGGGTACGCCAGAAATAAAAACATACGTTCCCCATTATTGCCCTTACAATTATCCTTTGAAGGTTTCATGTTGCGAATCACGTTACGGATCAAATTCAGCATGCACCACTAAGCCTCCTTATGTTACAACTTGTGATTTATCGGTTAACAAGAATAACGAGTTTTCAAACTTATACATTGTGATCCACTGTGGGAATCCGCATTCATGTCTCGCCAATTACGTTGCACTCTTCAGTTATTCAATTATCAATACTAAAGTGAAACATTTCGTGAAGCGTAGTTTAATGGAAAGAATATCACCAACAGCTTCAGGACAGGAATATCATGTGTCAATCGCGGATTTTCCTGACAAAGATACTCTAAAAAAGATGTTGTACTTGGATAATAATGATGTGATAGAAATAGTTTGTAAAGTAAAATTCGAAAAGATCTCTAATTACTCATACAATGAGCTACGCAACAAGATTTTGAAAAATATCAAACCGTGTAAGAATGTCTTGAACAAAGATTTGGAAGCACTTCTTGAGAATCAAAAATCTTGCGATGTCAAGTTGATCACCCGTGACGAAATGGAAATCGGGGCTCACAAAGCAATTCTCGTCGCCCGTAGTTCAGTATTTTCAAGTATGTTTGAGCACGATATGCGAGAACACAAGGAAAACATTGTCAAAATCGAAGATTTCGATCATGTTGTGTTGAAGGCTGCGCTTCGATATATTTATACCGGGCTGGTTGACGAACTTGAAGAATTGACAGGAGAAATTTTACCTTTTGCCGAGAAATACAATATAGCATGTCTTAAAGATTATTGCGAAGATGTTCTTATAAAGAATTTGGACACCAACAATGCAGTGGAAATTCTGATATTGTCAGATATGTGTAATGCTAACCGCTTGAAAGCTGGTGCAGAAAGTTTTATAATCAGTAAAGGACGTGATATCGTCAAAATGGAAGTGTACGGCGACTTGAAAAAGTCTCATCCACATCTTGTGATGGAAATCTGCGATGCGGTGTTGGCAAAAATTTAAGCTTAACCCAGCAATGGATGCTAAGATGAGAGATTACATTGTTCGATTCTGATAAATATAGCAATGTAATTTTCTGTATCGTTGAATAAACTTCACTCGTATGAATGAAAGAATTAATTTTTCCATCCATCGCATTCTTAATTTTCTTTGGTAATGAGATTTATTTGACTGCAGCACAACTTTATTTCAGCAGAGTTGAATATCTTAGTGCTCTCCTCCGCGACAGCGCGACGACTGTAAGTTCCCAATATAGGTTAGGTCTCAATTCTTCGTTATACGAAATAAGAAAATATAATGCCGCATATTACTTTATTATCATCGCATGTTATTCTACTATCAATTGTATATTAAAACAATCGATGAGTGTAGTATGGACGTATACATCGATTCATCAATTTATAATTTTCGGTTGACTTTAGCGAGTTGCACCAAAGAATATATATATCCTTTTTGATACGATTATAAGCCTCGAAAAAATTTGAGGTATGATATTAGCAAAAATACCAATTAATAAACTAAAAAGTTACTCTCATATTGCGTTTGTCAATACGTGTTATAATTGTTTACTCATAAAAAATATACATTATGGTCGTTGTGCGTGAAAATTTGTCGAATGTATATGGGTCATTCTCATGAAAACGGTATTTTTTGATGGCGAAAATGGAGAAGTCGAATTCATCAACTTTGAATTTTTTTTCTCCATTATTTGTGTTCTATGATACCAAAAAAAGCTAAAACCACTTGTGGCCCTTCGAAATCGTCATCATTCATTTTTTTTCAACCATTTTCTGTTTTTATGATTTTTTAGCTATTGCGGTAATGGCGCGTTTCATCGATATAATATGAAAAATACATTTTTTTCTCAATCTGACGAATTAATCAGATAGTGCGGAAAAAAGTGCGCAAGTTTGATTCATATACTTTTTTTGTCAGATGCCGTTTCAGCGGAGGTCTTTATGTTCAAAAGTAAGAAAAACGTGGTTACTGTACGTGTATACTGTAAATTGACTATAGTCAATAATACTGTCGATAATACATACTATCGTTCAACAGTAAAGGGACTAGAGTAATCTGTGAAGTGTATTGGTAAAGGTAGGAAGGCTCAGAGCTGCGAAAAGTGCAAGAGAGCAACTCACAATTCCGAGAAACTCGAGCGCGGGCCGGAGCGTCTGAATAATAGCGAGAATAGCGTTAGTCAATGACGCGCGTTAGTCAATGACGATTCGAACAAAAATCATCGATTGCAGGCCCCAGAAGTAAATTTGGAAGGTGTCCGCGTGCATGTATTATAGATTCTATTAGTACTAACATATGCATACAGCAGAATTACTCAATTCCACATCTGACTAAGTCTGGCCCATAATATAACAGCGTTAGGCAATGACGGCATATGTTTGTAATCAGTTTTAAGCAAACTTCAAGAGCTGTGGATTCGATGGCAAGGTGCAAAGTGCCAAACTTATCATTACTATTCGATTGCTGGGATCATTAGGAAGAGAACTGATCAATTAGCGCGATCTAAACAGTTGTTTAAACTTATTTTTCGAGTGATTTAAAAAAAAATCCTAAAAATAGGCAAAATTCGTTGACACAATATAAGTGGCTCAAATTCGCAAAAAAAATGCAAAAAATATAGATTTCAATAGGAAAACTTGAAAATGCACATCTCAATTGTGGGAAAACAATTTTTTTGTAATTTTTGAAGAGAGAATGATAGCCTCTACGTTAGTGGGAAGGTGAAAATTCGGGTATGCGACACGTTAGGCAATGACGATTTTGGCATGTTTTGGTCATCTTTAACACCCTAAATAACAACTTTTGTAACTTTTTATTGTATAACCTTTAAAGCCGTGGCTAATTCGAACTATCTGTAGCCGTTCGGGATGCCTAACAGTTCTTTTTCATGCTCAAAATGTCGAGGACATGGAAAATACCGTTTTCATGAGAATGACCCATATGGACTATTCTCACAAGAGCAGTTTTTATTTGCTGGCGAAAATGGAAGTATAGAATTGAATATTTTTGAATTTTTCATCTCCGTCCAATCGTCCAAGTATACATATAGATTTTTTTTCTTCAGTAAATTTTCTGTTCTCGTGGTTTTTGAGTTACACACCATGTAGATAACACGATAATCATTTTTTAATTTCTTTCTAAATACGAGAGAAGGAGAAGAAAAATCCTAATTTTCTTGGCAGTGCCGTTTTAATCGAGATATTAGTGTCAACAGAATGGAATATAAAAAAGGTGTATTCTCGTAAAACTGTACTTGAAAAATTC
This sequence comes from Aphelinus atriplicis, assembly GCA_020882685.1. Lineage (NCBI taxonomy): Eukaryota > Metazoa > Arthropoda > Insecta > Hymenoptera > Aphelinidae > Aphelinus > Aphelinus atriplicis. Next base: position 101,159,677 of record CM037073.1, read on the forward strand.
AATTTTTATTTTCGATCACATCGTTAGGACGTGTCGCAAGCGCTCGTTGGGCCATGATCGATTAATTATAAGAGATTTCATTTACTCGAGGGTCCGATACTCGAGTGTAAGATCGACAGCAGAATTATCCGAAGATTGTTGCAGAAGCGAAGTCGCGTGTGGATACCGTTGTTATCGTGTTGATTGACAGGGGTCGAGACGAATCATTGAAGAATCTTCAAACACTGAGGAGGAGCTTAGAAGAGAAGGACTTGTGACGGTGGCTGGAGAGGCGGAACTAACCCAAAGGTATATTGAATAGGCTAACATGAGGAGGACAGATTTGTCGTGACAACTGTCGACGGTTGAACGTGCGACTTTTATTTGTCGATCCTACGCATAGCTCGTGTAATATATACCATATTTTTACAAGTCTCTATTATTGGATTTCGAGTTATATATTAAATTCAGTGTTTATTACGATTCAACACCAGATCTATCAATTAATTATTACCGTTCCGCATTCATCGTCGGCATTTGCGCGTTTCGCTCAATCCAATTATAACGAATCCATGATTAGTAGATTTGAATCTTCGGAAAAGTATTCATAGATTTGCCCCATCGGACTGGTGTTAACTCTATAGCCATCTTCAAGCCAGACCATAACAGCAATAATGTCGAAGATAGTCGGGAGTGCGAGTGGCGGAGAAACGGTGAATCTTCTGCAGTGTGATAGATATATTGGACAGTCGCTTGCTAATGTGAGAGAGCGAGATCCACTTCGTTCAGAAATCAATGAAACGGAATATCGATCGAGCGCGGTGTGTACGAGTGATTTTAGCGCGTACCTGATAACGCAAGAAAGCGAAATAATTCGTCCGGCACCTGCTGGAAGCCAATTATTGCGCACCGTGTATTGTTAAGTAATATAGTTATTGAAGTAATTATATCGATTAATGAATTGAATCTCAAATAGGGAAGGTGTATTGAATTGCAGAACAAGTTTCTTTAAAATACAGTATGAAGTTTAGATAATAGAGCGTGTATATATTATTTGTGTATTAGTTAATTATTACTGGATATTTATTTTTTATTCATAAATCTTCAAGTTATTTACATACGTAATTTCTCTATTACTTAAATTGACTTTACTTCGATGGATATTTAATTACCAAATAACTGGTTAGTTAATTGATTCAATCGCCTAAATATTATATTCCTCGAATTTAATACAAATTGTTAATTCTAAAATAGCTTATAAAATTAGTTATATTAGGAGATAGAGTGAGAGGAAAATTGTCTGAATTGATATGCCTGAAATCGGTCGTGTTTCAAAACGTTGTAGTCGGAAGAGTGTGGGTAAAAGGTCGATCGAAGCAGGAATGGCAAGTAATGACAATACTGATATAAGTATAGGTCAACTTTGCCACCTGTAAAGATTGAAGGGGATCGGGCGACAGGAGGACGGTTATTCAGTTTATAAACGAATGCAAGAAGGCCCGGAAATTCGTATCTCCGATGGATCAAGATGATTTTTTGAGCATTGTGGTATCGAAAATAGTGAGAGGCCCTAGTGCGTATTTTAAACGTAGAAATTTCGACAACTTCGATCAGCTCTATGATGAATTGAAGATGATTTATGGGCCGAGCCAAAGTCTTACCTCAATCCAGATGGAATTGGCATTGTACAGTTGCAGAAAGAAAGTGTGATTGATTTTTGGTTGAAAGTTTCCAAACTAATGCACCTTGCTGAAGAGATAATTGGCGAAAACAATATCGGGAAAATGGCAAGTGATTTGATTGAAGATACGAGAAAAACAGCAATTTCTGGTTTTTTGAATGGGCTCGGAAAGGATATTTTCAGGTGCATAGTAGAACGGGAACCAGGCTGTCTTCTAGCAGCGATAAAAATCGCGAAAAAAAATCGAACAAACGGCAATTTGGAGGCGAAGATTGCGTAATAATTGCGTAAAAATGCGTAATATTATTGCGATTGAATAATTATTCGAGTTCGAGTGAAGAGGGCAGATTTTCCGTATGACAACTGTCGAGCAAACACAAATCACGGTATGTATAGTTTGAGACTTGTGCGTATGTGTTTGTCGAGCGCTCGCATATACTTATAGCTGTATCATATATTTTTATAAGTCTTTAAATAAATATTTCATCCCAGCTATAAAGATATTCAGTGTTTATTACGATTCAACACCAGATCCTTAGATAATTCACCATTCCGCATTCATTATCAAACTTTGCGTGTATAGATAGATATGTAGATTCTTTTTTCAAATTTGCGGCAGAACGCCGTCTGATCTAAAAAGTTCAAGCATGATATACGCTCACTAGATCATTATTACATTTGCAATCACTATTGTTGAGACGTTTGATATCGGGTAGATATCGTAGTTGTGATTCCCGGAATTAAAATTGATTTATTTTAGCATAAGTAAATCTACAATTGTCCCGCATCTTTCCCGGGAACACGTTCGATTTTCGTGCATTGAAGTTTGTTATTCTCCGACGAAACACGCGTGATTATTCAGGTTACATCCGTAGTTAGGAAATATTTTCAAATAATTCACAATTTCCGAGAGCATCAGCTTCATAGCTATTCCAACTGCGAGATACAGACGTATAGAGTTTGAGATGAAACAAACAGACGCTGCAAACAAGAAACTTTTGATGCTGCAGCTCTTAGTTGAAACTAGCGGCTACTTTCAACTAGAAGAATAAATCTCTTTTGTTTTTCTACGGTTTTCAAGATTTTTTTTTTCAGAATTAACTCGGAACATTGTTCTGGGCTTGCAAAACTGACCCTGTTGAAATCCCCGCCGTCAGGCATGAGTGATTTCCCCATATATGTATGGCCTACTCCTTTATGGTTCGTATCCTTTTCCACCGCCATCCGTCTCCATGGCTCCAAAGAAGCAAAACAAACCGTAACATAACCCCGACCGCTTATGTAGGTTGAAAGAAATCCATTTGACTATAAGAATGTAATCTTACATTTTTTTAATTCAAGTTTATATTTCAATGAATAAAAACGTTCTTTTAAGTGTGTGATGGAATATTGAGTGATTCAGATAAAATTATATTCCACCCACCAATTAGTTCTTACAATGTCCTACTTTTTTGGGACTACTGGAACAAGCAGCTCTATTAAAGCTAGAAGAAATAAAGTTTGTGTATAAAAATATAGTACTGAAAAATTCCGTCAGTTTTTATTATTTTGATAAACCTCGAATAACATTTGTTTTTAGCACAACAGGCACCAAAGCTTATTCAATGATAAAGAAATTGTAACAGCTCGTGTAATGAAGCATCATAAAAAAGCCAGTCCTATGAAGAAATGTTTTTTAAAACCAAAATCGAATCTTAAAGAGTCTACTGTTGCTTCTGATAAAAGTAATTTGTCTGAAAAAAATAGAAATAAGCAATGTCTCCACAAAGAAATCGCAAGATTAGTTGAAGAGAATCGTTTACTCCGGTTCAAGCTAGAAGCCACTGATATGGGTAGGTTTCCTGAAATTTGAGTAAGTAAATAGAAATCATTTTCTACGTGAATGTAGACGTTCTGATTGAACAAAATTTTCCATGTAAATACAATGTGGAATGTATATGAGAAGTAATCAAAAGATACAATTTCGTCCAGAGCATTTTCATAACAAAGCTCAACTAATCAATTTGATCATACGATTTGAAACATTATATATTTCGAATTTAAATGTTAAATGAATGTGCAAAACCCAAAATTGATAATTCAATATATCAGATGCTAATTAGAGACTGTCACTAATACGGAACAAATACTTACACAAATCTCAACAAAATTGAATGAACGGTTCATTGGCCAATATTAACTTTCAGCTACCACTAACTTCGCACGCCCCGGGCTTTTCAATTTTGTCCCGATAGGTTAGAAGCTACTGACAGTCCGGTAAATTATCAATACTTCATTCAATTCTATCACTTAGGGTGGAAACTGTACATTCATTTTTTATCAGTTATAATTTTTCAGTGATTCATCAACTGAATGCTTGAGTTTCTTTAAATCATTACGTTCCTTAATTACGTTGCAAGTTTTGAACGCAAGTGCCAAAATGTACTATATTAAACCACTGTGTGCAGAGTTTATGTAATATTTCTACTATCCCACTTCGCAAAGCCTTAATTTGATGCTTCCATGACAACTATCCTTGACACAAGGATGATAACTCATAATATGTTTTAGATATCGATACTACGTCAGTACCTGAGAAAAAAGATGAGTCGTCTTTAAAAAGTAGAAAAAATTATCAGAAACTGAAACAAGATTATCATAAGATCCAAACTGAATGTAACAAAGTGAATATTCTCCTAGCTCAGCGAGAAAAAGAATTCATGCAATTACGCGTGCATCACGAAGAATCGAAACGGATTATAAACAATTATGAACAAGAGAAGAATAACTTCATTGCTACAATACACAAATTCAGAAACGACAATACTCAATTGAATGTAGATATTAATTTATTAAAATGTCTTGTATATAGTTTAAATGTAGAGATTGAAAAATATCAAGATAAATTGCGGATATTCAATCATACAGAACATCAAACGGTTAAAAATATTGTGTATGAGTTGGATGTAAGTTTAGAAAACGAAAATATTGCAAAATCATGGGGAAGAGTAAATTTTCATGCTCTAGGGCCTTTATTAGATGCCTATCAAGAGAATTTGAAAGAAAAAGACGAATTGATAAGGAAATACAGAACAGAACTTGATGATTTTACTGGAAGATTGAAAGAAATCGTTGCTGAAAATGATGAACTTCATTCCGAAGTGGAGAGTTTGAAAATTAGGGTATGTATATTTGGAAAAATCACCTAAACCATCTGGAGTGAAATTGAAAAACAAAAGAATATCTATAAGTTATATACAGACTATCTCTATAAGTTATATACAGACTATCTCACATTCAATTCTAAATACTGAAGTAAAACAGCCAGTTTCATCTATAATTTTAGCGATAAGAGAATATTTATTTTTTTGACCGTGTTCTCGCTTACTCATTTATCATTATGAACTTTAATTGTGAATATGTTTTGATATCCGCTAGGGCGATAAGTTAATCAATGAGATGTCATGTCTTGAGAATGATGCTATTATTGTAAAGGAACAAAATGATCTCCTCACAAAACAGTTGACTCTTCAAAAACAAAAATTACAAGAGATTCATGCTGTATATGGGAAAAAAATCGAATTAATGTCACATGAGTGCAATAAACTACATTCAGAATGTTTAAATTATAAAACTGAATTAAGCAATGTGAATGGTCGATATACAGTTTTAGAAGAAAGTCATGAAAAATTGAGGAAAAATTACGAAAAGACTGTCCCAGTATCCGTTCATAACGCTGCGATTGATGAGTACAAGAAGTCATTGGAAGAACTAAAACAACAGTACGAGTCCGGTAAAAGGAAGTCTGAAAATTTGCTCAAACATTTAGAAGGTATACAACCAGAGAGTGATGAGCATGCAATGAAGCTCACTGTAGAACGGAATCAATTGCAGATTCAAGTGAGAAATTCGAAAAAAGATTTGAGGTAAATTTTTATTTTGCATTTGGATAAGAGAATTTTCGAATTGATTAGGTAATAATTCTTTACAAAATATTAATTTTTCAGACGAACAAAATGTAGACTGGAATATTTACAAAAGCTAATCAAAGACGTGGAAATGTCTCGAGACTCATTCAAACAACAGCTGAAAAAAACCACTTCATTTTGTGAAGAATTAGTTAAGGAACAGGAAATACTCAGGTCAGAGAATGATAGATTGACACGCGTATTGGAAGAAAAAGATAAAGAATGCGAAATGATGCAATTTCTAGGAAGTAATATCACACACAGAATGGGTTCTTTAAAGAATCAATTGAAGGTGTGTTATTGAAATTCTCATGAATATTTTGCCATAAAAAATTACATTTTCCAAAAGAAATAGCATTGTTTTAAATAATATTCTAAGGGATGTTCTCACGTTTAATATTTCAGATTGTTGAAGAAGGAACAAAAAAACAGCTTGCTTCTGTTGAAAAAAATTTCAAGAACCGAGAACAAGATTTAGATCAAATGAAAACTGAATACCAAAGGGAAGTTCAAAGGCTCAAGCAAGTACTTCAACAAAAAGAAAATGTTATTCAAACCCTACGAAGAGAAAAATGCACAACTCAAGATAATTTTGAAATTGTCTGGAAAGCTGTTAACGGTGCAAAAAAATTTGATAATGAAATTTGAAAATATCGTTCAGTTCTGTACTTTGTTTTACAAGACTAAAACATTACAATTAAGTTATAACCTAATACTAAATTTTATTAAATTTTCTATTAGAATATTGAATTGAAACTGATTTCAATCACTGTTTGGGACAAACCTTTAATTATATATATAGGATATTCTATGCCAAGTAGACTTACTGAAATTGATTTGACAACAATTTCCTGGCTTTTTTCTTTATTTATTTATTTATTTAATGTCACATGCTTCGGGTATTAGCGACCTATACATAATTACGTGTGGTATACAGATGAGTTATGGTTCAGTTGATAAATATTGTTTTTCATATGATTGACAAACAGTGGTGCATATGAATCACAACTTGAATACGTTAATGTGGTACATACATATATGGGTGATTCTCTGTCAAATAAGTGAGAAAAAAATATCCAGAAATCTGAAAATTTCTATGGAGACTCTTTGAGGTCTCATGATGTCACCAGTTTTCTCAGATTTTTTGGGCCCTATAACTCATGCTGCCAGACCGAAACTTGCTATTTTCCCAATATTTGCCATATTATACCTATCTTTAAACATTATTTACATCCATTAAATCACCTCTGGGCAAAAAAGTGATGATAACATTTTTCCCTGATAATTACTTGAAGTTTAAAAAAAAATATGTGCAAGATCATAGGTATTCATAGGACTATCATGATAGTCACCTTTGTACTCTAAATTAAGCAAAAGTTGTTTTCGATCAGTCAGATCAGGATTTCATACGCACCAAAACATGCAAGAAAATATATGCAAGAAAATTGGTAAATATCAAGAATTACCAGTTACACACACAGTAGACGGTAAATGAATTTTCCATTATTTCTCTAATATTAACAAGAAAATGTTATGGTTCACTTCCTTGAGTATTATTCATGAATATTCACTCATGAAATCCAGTTATATTGTAAAACTGCATTGCTAAGGTTCGAACAACTATCGACCAGTTGGCTGAAGTTCCAACTTAACATAACATTACTATATATATACCCTATAGCATTGATAAAATTAACAACATTTAGACAAGCAATTAAGTTGTTAAGATTTACTCAAAATTCGTTTTGCTTTCTCAAAGAGAAAGCTTTGTAACGGGGTAAAAATCGACCCACTGAATCGGACTTCGGGACCTCGATTTTCGTAATGTACGGGTCGAAAAACATGGAAATCCGAAAATGTCTGTATGTATGTATGTACGTACGTACGTACGTGCACTTTTTTGTCGTACGATAACTTTCGAAGAAATTGTCCGATCGTCCTGAAATTTTGCACACAGGTTAGTCGCTACAAAATCTCGGTCGAGTTCAATTTTCAGCCAAATCCGTTGTTTATTTCTCTAGCAACCGTTGCTAACGTGTTTTTGATAAAAGCTCCAAAAATCATCATCAATGCACGATGGGTCTCCAATTCTTGCGACGATCGATGAGAATCGATAAGACATTCATTTTGGAACAACCATTGTTTATTCTCTTAGCAATCGTTGCTATGGAGATACAAAATTCAGCTTCAGACTGGCTTTTTTTTTGTCGTACGATGACTTTAGAAGGAATAGTCCGATCGTCCTGAAATTTTGCACACAGGTCGGTCTCCGAAAGATGTGAACGTGTTTAGCAGCATCCGTTGTTTATTTCCATGGCAACCGTTGCTATCGTGTTTTTGATAAGCATCCCCATATAATTCATGATAAATGATCAATTGGGTTTGTATATTTATGGGATTCTATAAGAATCAAAGAGACATTTCCCGTAGAAACCATTGTTGATGTCTCTAGCAACCGGTGTTTATATCACTTGCAACCGTAACTAGGGAATGGAAAAAGTCAGTTGGAGGTCCATTTTTGGAACTGTTGACGACTAAGAAGTAAGAAAATCGAAGCTCCGACATTTACCATAGCAACCATTGTTTACGTCCTTAGCAACCGTTACTATGGAGTGGGAAAAGTCTGTTGGAGGTCCATTTTCGGAACTGTTGACGACTAAGAAGTAAGAACATCGAAGCTCGGATATTTACCATAGCAACCGTTGTTTAAGTCCGTAGCAACCGTTACTATGGAGTGGAGGAAATGAGTTACAGGTTCATTTTGCTTTCTCAAAGAGTGGTGATTAATGCAAATTGAGGTTCAATTGCAATACTTTGAGAAAGCATACTGCTGAGGCACTTGGCAGCGGTTTTTGATTCTGCAATTAGAAAAGGACTATTTTTTTTCAACTTCCAATTTTCAAGAATTTTCTTACTTGATAATTACACTTTCTCGAGGGAAACTCGAGAGAACTTTTTCGATAAAATTGTTAAGAGAATGTGATGAAATTTTTGTTTTGAACTAGTTATCGTAAGTAAAATATATTTTAAAACATTTCAAATATATCGAGATATTCCATTCGAGTTGTCGAACCGAATCAGTTTGAAACTGTTACGGCGAACAGCAACACTGAAAGCACTGCATGATCTGATAACCCGATAACGATAAGTTAGGTCACAATAATATGATCAGCATCAATGGTTTCATGAGTTCGAAGCACGAACGTTGAATGCGATCTACTCAGATGTTGTTAACAAAAATGAATTTTCCGCACAATCCAGTGACGAACATAATGAAATAACTCAATTGTTCAATGTGGGATAAAAATATGGAATTCTACGATTGTCTAGATAGCTGGATATCGTGGATTGAAATTTTTTTACGGCGCTATATTTTCCTCACAAATTTTTTATGAAGATATTTCGCTATTTTCGTTATATTTTATAAAAAGAAGAATCAAATATATGTGGTAATCAATAAAATCGAATTCTTAATAAATAATCAGACTCTATAGGCTAGAATAAGCAAATTCATATTTACTTTTAAATATTATGCATGCAGTTTGCATTACCATATCGGACATATTGTTCACAAAACTTATGCCAACTTTAAATCGTGTGACACAGTATATTTATCGACAAAACTTTGTCAATAGATTTAAAATAGACTTATTAGAAAGACACCGATGAAACTTTTCTTCTGACTTCATCAAAGAACTCATGCTCTAGAAGCTTACATTATTCGATTGATCAGTCGAACAGCAACTTAGTTTCCCTGAAAATTATTTTATAGTCAGATTGGATTATACCCATAGAAATGAACGAAATTCAGCAGCGTGTGTTTAGCAATCAGTACTTCAATTTAAACAAAACTCTACTACAACACAGTGGATTGTGGCCACCAAAATCCAAATTAGATAGATTGATACGAAGGATCGTCATTAATGGATTAGCATTGTTTCTCATGTACCCTAACGTATTGGATATTCATTTTTATTTTAACTATCTATTTTAATAACTCCGTCTCATTTTTTTCATTTATAGATGATATTAAAAATGTTGGAGACTTGAAGGAAAATTTTCCACGCTCACATCTACTCATCATATTAACATAATCTCAATATATTACCTTTTGTCTGAGAATTACCGTTCAGGTTTTCATTGACACGGTACACGGGTAGAACTTAGAACTGAGTTACTTTTGTAACTTCCTGTAATTTTGTATACCCCTGAGAAAAGTTCCAGGCATTTTTTTCCTGAGCGATTAACACAGAGCCTCATAGAAATTCCCCCAAGGCACTCAATAATTAACTAAGGGATATCGGTACGCCCTATTTATAAGGCAGTATCTGGGGGATGAGAATGATACGCACGTATCTCGGAGAGTGGCTAAATAAGGACGAGCGCAGTTTGAAAAGGTGTTAGTTTGGAGACACACGAAATAATATGTTATGTCAGTGGTTGAAAAATATCAAAAATATTTTTCTATTAAGGAAGGTTTTCGATAATACGCTTTGCACATGGAGACAAAATCTTAGGACACAGAATCTTTGTATTGCCCATAGAAAAAGTTGTAAACAACCCTAGCAACCATTATTATATCCCTATCGACCATTGTTACGGAGGAACGGTCAATTGGTTCAAGGCCCGTTTGCCGATGGCGAAAATCATCTCTCATAATTGTCATCATTTTTTTCACATAAAACCTCTTTGAGAAATCATATACTGTTAATGCAGTTAGGAGTGGTTTTCTAATTCTGTCAGAGGTGATACTGTCGTGCCACTGGAATACGTCTACAGCAACTTGTCATAACTATATTTCATATCATCAATCTACACTAAAATCACCTCTAAATCTAGATGATTAGTGAATCCATTTCAGACCAATGGAATTAAATGTATTATATGTTCTCAGATATTAGGCTGTGAGAAATGGTGCTTTGGGAACCTCGCGTTGTGCGCAGAAAATGTTGCGGGTTTGATTATACTTGGTATGGTAGTAATAAAACATACAATAACAAGACTGTTTGAAGCAAAGGTGAATATCCAACTTTCTAATCTAAAATATATAATACTTATATCCACAAAATAATTCTATGCAATGACATGTAGAGGACGCTAACTCCGTGTGCACAATCACGATTGAACTTTGTGAGATGGTTCATGGGTAGCCTGCACTCACAATAATAGTCTTCGTGTTCCCTGAGGAATTGGTCTCATTCAGAATTTCTGCTACTTCCAAACCGAATCTTCTTGATAGAAGACTTTTCTTCTCCAATCAACAATATATTATATTTGAAAGTGGCGGAATTATGTATGAGGCTTAATTTCTCTGGGGAATAAGAAGATACTTTTGTGAGAGGAATAGCGTATATCAATATAGCCACGAAGTTCAATGTTCAGATTTTCTGAAGATCCTGCAACTTTTTTGGCCAGCTTCCAAGATAGCGACTTTTCTGACTGACGTTTGAGACTGTGCCTTCTCTGGCCGGATTCCGAGATAGAACCTTTCCACGTCAAGTGGGCACAGTTAAAATTTTGTTTGTGATTCTGTTTGGACAAATTGGATTTTGAGTGCATGTGTAACTTTTACGTAAATCTAAAAATTTACAACAAATTGTGAGTGTCCTCGTGACAGACATCAATGAATTCTTCCATCAGAATCACAATAGTATATTATGCAACTACTGCGTAAAATTTTGAAAACGTGTATGGACGTATTACACGTTTGATTGATTATGAACGCACCAGTTGGATACGATATTTCATGTTACGAGTGCTCATTTGAGGGACAATCAAAATATGAACTAGAGCGCGATTTCACGCACTATAAGATAGAAAATTTATACATATTCAGATCCTGGTTACAAATTTATTGAATATTATCTTGTAACTATTTTCTCATGCATATGAGAAGGATTTCGTATTTTTATTCTAGTTCAATGTTCATTCATGCACTCATTCTAAGTATAATATTGGATCACAGATTTGTGACGCAGTATTCATCCAATTTCAAATAATTAAGATTTGCATTTGAAAATAACACAATATGATTCTCTATTTCATCTCCAATATCTTTGAATATTCAATAGATTGAAAAAGTATACATGTTGGTAGCGGATAATTGGATGACCCTAACAGATCCCGAAGAACACGCTATACTCGAGAATTGTGCTAAGGAAAGCCATCGTATGACCAATCTTTATTTCAGTGAGTTATTGATTGTACGCTTCTATCTGACCAACTATCCACTTGTGTCTGCCAGTGAAATAATCAGAAACATTAACAATTCGCAGTTTATTACATTTTTGGGGCAACGTGTTTTAGTCAATCTACGATAGTTAATCCAGTGCTGGATAAATTTTTTCCATTGAATGAGTCACGGCCTATGATATTAGTTGTACAAGGAGAATATATAGTTGATCCAAACGATTATTTCTACTCAATATATATTCTATACAGCATTATTGGAGTTATCATAACCATACTATTCCCCGCAGTTGATACAATACAAAACACTGTGGTTTATCAATGTGCTGGAATCTTCCGTATTGCTCAGTAAATTTTTCATTCAATTTCTTTTTAGAAGAATATATGGTGCGAGGACTCCATTTATAGTGAGTCGAGTAGCCTATGTCTTAGACTACTTAACTCGCACCGCACTCACTATAAATGCAGCCTAAGTTGACCCTTCTGAGGGCCCTGCAACTGGCAAATTACAAATTCCCCGCTAAGGAAATCAAGTCCTGCAACTTGTCTTCATATCAACTATATGGGAGCTATATGCTCTTGCAATTCCTCAAATTAAATTTTGACCAACAACCAATTTTATAGTACTCAGTGGTGCACTAGTCACACTTGTGACCAATAGAGCCAGTAAACACTTGACTCAATAACAAATCTTGTGTAAATCTCGAAAATTTACAAAAACAATAAGTTAACGCTTCTATATGCTGACTTGGTTGTCTAAAACCAGATTTAAATGAACATTTTCTATTTTTTGTTTTAACTCTACCAGAGACTCCTTACAAAAAGTGATTCGAACTCGGATACCTTACCTTGTATGTCAGCAATTTCCAAGAACAACCAAACGAAAATTCATGTAAGCTTAATTCACCGACAGTGTTTCTGTGATAATTTGTTCTCATTCCAGACATCGACTAGTGAAGGCTACAACGTATTCAAACGAAAAGAAAGCTCGAGAAACCATGGTTTCAGCTATCGAGTTACACAAGCAGGCTTTATAGTTGAGTTCATATAATACTTATTAGATTGAAAAATCTGTAATTTTGTACTCGTTGACAGGCTCTGTTGAAAAAAATAATGACCTGACTTTTCAGATTGAGTGAGAATATTGAAATAAGAAAAGAAAGAGAAAATCAGTTAATGAAATTTCAAACTGTTGTAAAATAGTGGTTTTCAGGGCTAAATGGGCGGGGAAGAGACCGAAAATTTCCTTCAATACTCCCAACATAACCCGAGGGGGATTGATACTCAGAGAGCATCGAAAATACGAAATCTGACAATCGTGCCAAATTGGCTGCAGTTACCTTACTTTGAAAAGATAGAGTTGGGAGAATTTTAGAAAAATCACCCCAATGAGGGCCCCGCATTGGTAAGGCACCTAATGCTGAAGCCACCTTAAAACATGCTATTTTCAACTCGTATTTACGATACCAGAATGTACCAGAGAAAGTAATCTATCAGAGAATAATCTACTCGAATGTAGTTTTTATTCCAGCTTTCCAACGGTGTTGTTAATTTTCTGAAAATTTCCCATTTTTGTTACCAAAAAATATGAAGCATCTCATTTCCTAGAAAGTTTATTTTCAATATTTTTTTTCATTATTTTAATCGGAAGCTGAGGTATTTCCAGAATAATTGAGTCAATAAATTCAGAGACATCTTGAGAATTTCTCAACAAGATGAAGAGATATGAATTAGAACTGTTCATTGTAATATCATATATACATTTTTTAACGAGATCTTTTTGAGATTATAAATTATTTTATTCTGGTACAACCTTACTTGAGTCTTAAAATGGTCCATTTATGAGTTTTTTTATGTTTCTAGTCCGTGAAATAGTATTAGCATAACATCTTATTCATTACGCAAACTCAATTCCAATAAACAGGTGTAAGTTTTCTCATTGCTTTACACGTGACACTATTTCATGTAAAATGATCTCATGTTTCCATTGGTCCTGTCACTTTTTCGCAAAGTATTTTCTATCTTAATTAAGATACTCTGTTTAACACAAATACAAGGGAAGCCAACTTGGCATGTTTTTTAAAATCTCATATTCTGAGCGCTTTATGCGCTCTAGCAGTGTATAGAGGTGCTTGGGTCACATTTTAGTATTGAAATAAAATGTTTGATTATACCAGTAGCTTACACTAGTAGACTCACCTGTCAATTGTCTAAATAAGAATATCATTTTTGGTATGACAAATTTTATATTCTTGGCCAAGCAAATATAGTGACCCAAAGATTGTGACCTTATCTTATTAATTCGGAATACTGTGTTTCCTTCCTTCGTTGTTCAGTTACATAACTTACTAAAAATAAGGGTTTCGTTGAAAGTTTTCTAGAACTCATCGATACTTCATATTCATTTTACTATCTCGTTCTGATTTGTGGTTCGCTGGTGACCACGATCGGTTCGTGTGCAGTGAGTACATCGTATATTAAACATCATTCCATTGACATTATTTTTGATGTCTTTCCCATATGTTTAGATAGTGGACAATTTGAACGAACCATTGATCGCAGTAAAATTCATATTATTTGGAGTTGGGGTGGTAATACATTTATTTTACATGAGTTGGCCTGGACAATTGATCATCCAAGAAAGTGGACATATATTCACTTGCACGTAAGTTACTTTTTAATGAAGACTATTCCACGTATGCTTCATTCACAAAAATGGATTAGCTTGGTTGAAGAAGAAAAATCAGTTTGACGCTGTAGCACAAAGATTTCCTCTAGGATGACGACACTTTTTTTTGATCTCCAACCCATAATCCGTTTAGTAGAAGGATAAATCTTCTTACCATAGCGTCAAATTGATTTTTCTTCTTGAACCAAAATTAAATTTTTGTGAGTATACTCCAAAATTATGAGAAGAGAAGCCAAGAATTTCATTTTATTCATATGCTCAAGATATGAAAGTCCAATAATTGCATCTCCGAAAAATGTGTATTGACAAGTAAGGTACCTGTACCCAATATGCGCCACCTAAGCGAGAAAGGTGACTACACCGCGTCAAATGAAATCAAATTTTCCAACGTAATTGGTGTCAAATGAAAGGTCTACTCAATACCTTCATAATGAGCTGAGTCGCATTTAATTTGAACAGTTTCACGCTGAGCCACAGCGTTTTGAAAAGAAAAAAAATTTCGGGAAAAAATTTTTAGTGTACCCAATGTGGCGCCACCCTGAAAATACTTCTTTCCATCCAATTTGAAGCATGAAGCATGTCTGAAATGAATAAAATACAAACAAAAGAGTATATTTCTGATATAATTTTATTGAAAAATACATTTCATCTCTGATTAAACCATATAACATAGACTATATGAACTTCTAACAACCTAAATCAAATCAAGTTTTCAGTTAAAAATTCATGAAAAAACTTTGTTTTTGAATCAACAAAATCAACTTATGCAACATATCATTCCAATATTGATCTCTCAAATTAATGAACATTCTTTTTAGTGTAATTTTGAATATAATTGAGATATTCTTACTGAAATAAGAGAGTTCAATTTTAAAAATGTCCGAGCCCATTTGGGACTAGCTATTGTCTTGATGGTAGAAAAATTCTGTCTGATGTTTTTTTTCCAAGACAGTACTTATAAACGCATAACCTCAAAATTTTCTCTCGTTTTAGGATAGCCAATATCTGTTAAGCGTTTAGTTCAACTACACAATTCTTCGTTCTGTTCTGTCGTTAACGCATAAGGTCAATTCATTTTCCTTTTTTCGGATGTTTTGTTTGACATATCGTTGAAATGTTCGACGAGGTATCTTATATATAGTCGAAGCCATCCTCTGCGATAATTCACTTTTCTTGACCTACTCCAGAGCTTAAACAAAATTTTCCTTCAACCATCTTTGACGGATATTTACCGTCAATGGGTTGATTGTAGCAGCTAGAACAAGAAAAAAGGGGTGGCGCATATTTGGTACATTTAATAAAAATAACGAAGAGCTATTGAAACGGTTGATAAAAAGGGCGTAAGATGAAAAAAAAAATTGGATGATGTAGATGGGATGTCAAGGAATCGAACGATATATCGCTCGATTTTTTGGCCCAGTTTAAGGGTGTTAAAAAAATTCGCACTTACCTGAGCAAAATTAGATCGAGAATGAAAATTGGTGAAAAAATTGATAAAACGAGCTGTAACAAATTGGTATAAGGGTTCCCGATCGGTGAAAATGTTTCCTTTCCTCATTATTTAGCATTGCCGACAAGATCCTGTGCCGCGGCGATTCTCTAGACGCGCGTATATATATGAAATACGAAGGGTGGCGCATATTGGGTTGTGGCGCATATTGGGTACACCTACCTTACGTTCGATTACATTAATAATCGATTTTTGAAAATTGCAGGTATCATAACTCTTGGTACGAGTCATCAAAGCAAGTTAAATGGATGTTACTTTTTGTGATGCAACGATGCATAAGACCGCAGTGTTCTGACTGCTGGAGGACTTTACATCATGAATTTTGAAAACGCTGGAATCGTAATGGATTAGTCCACATAATGTTTGCAATGATTTCTTTTGTATAACGTAGTTTTCTTTTTCAGCAATTGAAGACAGCTGTTTCTTATATAACTTTTGCACTATCACTCCAATAAAGACGTCACCGAATGAATAGTTGTTCTTTATCAATTGAAAGTATGTAATCAATATATTAAATTGTTTCCATTGACTTTTTTATATGACTCAACATCTTAATGTGATATATTTTGTTTAGCTGTCTATCCGATGATAAGCATTTTATCCTAGAAAACCAAAGAGGAACAATTAATTTCTTCATTTCTGAGAAACAAGTAGACTCTATACCATGCACTTACACATAAAATTATGAAAATAAAAAATGTATGTAGATGCATTACTGTCAAACATTCGGAATTGTACCGAGCTGATTTAAAATACTATTTGAGTGTACTGCTGTCAAACTTACAACACAACATATTGTGAGTTCACCTAGTATTCTTCAACGGTTCCTTCAGATTCTCTCAAATTAAATACTTGAATTATGTCTGTGTACCTACAATGAATGTGCAATATGATAATCATTTTATGTCTATTTGATCGAATGACAAATGGTATTGCCAATCAAATTCTATAACTATTGTGACACAATAATTCTATAAAAATTGTCATGCATTCACACTGATATTTTGGAAATACAACCTCAAATTCAAGATTTTTAAGTCACTTTTTATCTTGTTCCCTATTTCTCGATAAATCTTGTGGAGATATACGTAGACAAAGGAAGGGCAGAAGGATTGGATTTCCATCATAATTAGGTCAAAAAACATGTCTTGGATGCGTGTAAGGATTGCATATAGTAAAATTGATTTTTGCACCCTAGGACAGTCACAATAGGGTAGAAATTGAACTGTCGATGCAGACTTACGGACCTTCATTTTTATGGTCTACGGATCGGAAATCGTCGATTCCCAAAAATACATTCCTGTATGTGCATACGTATACGTATTTACGAATGTACCATTTTTTTTGGCCCTCGAGATACTTCTCAAAAGAATAGTCTATCATTCGGAAGTTTTGGTAGCGAAAAGTGAACCAAGTTCAATTTTCAGCGATAGCCGTTTCTTATTTCCTCAACAACCATTGCAAAGGAGATGAAAATTGAGTTGGAGTTCGTTCTCAATACTTTTGAGACCTGAGGATAAAGAATCTTCATATTTTCCACAAGAACTGTATTTGATATCCCTAGCAACCATTATTTACATCCTTAGTACTTGTTGCTACGGAGTATGGAAAATTAGATTGAGATCTATTCGTTGATGGTGAAAGAGACAGAATCTATATTTTTCCATAGCTTTCCTTCGGTTGTTGAGGGAATAAAAATCATTGTATTTCCCGTAAGAAGTGTTACTTATGACTATAATATGATGTACAATTCTACAATAGTCTAGATCACTGAATATTATAGGTTCAAATCCCAGGTTGGTATGCTATTTTTTTCTCACAATTTTTCTATGAAGATATATTGAAAACTTGTATATATTTTATAGAAAATATTATCAATTCTACGTAAATAAACAGACGCATGTGTATTCGTACATATTATGTATGTAGTTTGAACTTATTGTTCACAAAACTCATAGCAACTTTAAATCATGTGTCACGATATGTTTATCGTCAAAACTCAGTAAATAAATTTAAAATTAAAGGAAAGAAATAGACGGAACTATTCCTCGAAATGCGTCAAAGAATTTATGCTCTAACGAATTATATTCTTCGATTCATCAGTCTAATAAATACTTAGTTTCGCTGAAAATGTTTTCTGTTCTTCTGTTCTATATTTAATATCAAGAAAGATCATCCGAGCAATAATTATTATTGTAGAGAACACCCTCCATTGTTCAAATATTGGACGAATGGTCGATCTTTGAGGGCCAATCCAGTTTTGATTAATTTTGATTTATATGCTTCGTAGAAAATCAGTTCTTTTGCTTATTGTTAATATGATTAATCAAAGTTTCCAAAATATTAAAAAGAACTCTAATGTGACTGTAACAATTTATTCCTAGAGAAAGGCTGATAAATTAATCTTACCCATTTATATTAGTCGATTATCATTTATGTAATATGGAGTACTCGCGGAATCATTTTACATGGTTGAAAATTAAAATAAATATAGGATCATCCTTCGAACCAATTACCGCCGCTAGATAGAAGTATAACTCAAGTGGGTAAAGAAATGAACGAATATAATGTTCTTTTTCTTTTGGAAATTCATTAAATCATATTTTTGAGAAAATGTTGTTACGATAAAACGAGCATAATAATGTTTTCGGAACAAGCAACAATGCATGCTTTTTCGTATTAACCACTCTCAATTATTTACATTTCGAAAATCATTTTCCATGGCCTTCTCTACAAGAATGTCTATAATTGTTACAGTCGTCTTGATGAACTACCGATGAAATGGCTGAGAGTGTCATGATAACCAATGCAACAAATAAACGGATAATTTTTCAGATTTCTTACTTCAAAAATGATTGATATTCTGTGAAATCAATATCTCGTTCGAGTATAGATCAGGAAATCTGAATCTGAAAACAAATTGTACAATATAATTCTACAAACTTTATACTAGTTATATATGGGTGATTCTCTGTCAAGTGACTGAGAAAAAAATTAAAATCTTTGAAAACATTTTCAGCACGATAGCCCTTCAGCAAGGCAAATTTTATTTTTCGAAATACTACCGAAAATGTAAGAAACCGTGGTACACTAATTATAATCTATAGATCGCGAACTTATTGTAACTGTCAATAGAATCAGAGTAAATCACTATAGCTTGGCCGCGTCACTTGCTCGAATCAAAATGATCGACAGCTCCAAATGCAAATGCGACTATGAAACTGAAGACATTGATCACGTACTATGGCAATGCAATCTATACGACAGAGAAAGAATGAAACTGATAAAAGATGTGAAAAGAATCAAGCTTCGACTTCCACTAAGTATTGACATAATTGTCTCAAAACCAAATATAATCGCATGTAAATATGTAATCGATTTCCTTCAAAAATGTAATTTGAAAATTTGAATGTAATTAGGATAGAACACAATAATGTAAGCTGCGAATTCTATGTACACATATATTGTGAGCCTATAGGCAATATAGTTTATTTATAAATAAACTTCTCTGAGGTTTCATGAGCTCAATAAACAAAAAAAAAGAGATCAGTTGTGTGTGTACTCAATCTATGAACGAAGTCGAAGTTGAAATCAGAGTCGCAGTCTTATATACCCAAAGATATTTCAGCACAATCAATCGTTTTTCTATTTTTCATGAGTCATTCTTTGTCTTGTGGCTTATGAAACTTTTCGAAAACTCAAGATAAAGTTCACCGTCACTCAAGCAACTATAACTTTGACAATTATAACCTATCACGAGTATTCGTTAACTCATTTTTTTCAACTGAAAATATACGTCAGATCATTTGTCACTTCATCTTTTCGGATCATTTGCTTTGAAGTAAATCATTCGACAAACGTTATTTTTCGAATGATAAAATTACGAAAAATACTCGAAATATTGTAGAGATCGCATTAATTGCATCTTCAGAATATACCGACGTTCTGTACTATGAATGTGTGAATCTGAAGTTTATTGTTTAACGTCCACGGTAAACATTTTTTGATTTTGTGTGATTTTGACATCAGATCCTTTTTGTGTATCCTGCGGGTGTTATTCACTAGTTCAACTAAATCTCATTATCAGCTCACGTTTTCCGGCCATTGTCAGTCACAGACCATTGTTCTATTCAAAGACATTTAGAACTATAGTTTGTAAGACTGAATATTCTAAATTATGCAGGGTATTACATATTCATATATAACTAGCTACAGACAGACGTGATACGCGCAATCTACGCATTCATGCGTTTCAAAATGATGTTACAATTATTTACACGATAATCGTTTCCATTTACTTATCAATTCATTTCAATAATCGCATTTTGAAAACCTACATTCATATTTCATTCACTTTACCTTTATTTCATTAAGCGCAATTTAAAACCTAATTCAAGTCTTATTCAGGATCTGGAAAAATGATTGGGTCGTTACAATCTCAAAAAGTTTTTTTTTCTAAAACTATAGTACGTACCGAAACCTCAAAATTTATCGGTCTTTTGCTTTTCGCGTGACTGCATTCATTATCTGCATCTGAATCTTACTCGACTCGTCATGTGGTTAGGTCTACACCATTCAAATCTCGAGTTAACTGGTTGTACATTAGACCCCGTCACTTTTTATCGAAGGATTTACGAAACATTAAAATTGTGAATAGTATTGGTCATTACATAATACTTGATGTTATATTCTTGAAAATTTTTTACCCAAATAGAGCCGCATTCATGGCTTCTTTGCATTGTGACTAAAGTAGGACCGAGTATGTGTACAACCTTCATATTTTATCAACCAAACTAAATCTAAAATATTTATCTATGGGGCTTACTGGACCACTCTAAATTATTAAAAAAGTGAAATTATGAGAGAAAAAATTCGGTGGCTGACCGGAGATCAGGAGGATGCTGGTTCGAATCCAGCCCGGGGAGCGTGATTGAAAATGAACGTACCAGTTGGATACGATATTTTATCTTACAAGTACTCGTTTAAAGAGTTAAAAAAAATCACTAGTGCGAGAAATGCAATTTCACGTTCTAGTAATATAATACACTATTTTTTGTTTGTTTATCCATTTATTTCAATATTCGGACATAGTTGTCTTTTACACAAAATTTAATTGATAAGAGAGAAAAAGGCGAGATAGACATCGCTCCATGTTCTCGTTGCATGATTAAAAATCATTCATAAGAAATAACTCATATCTAACCAGTTTGGTGACTTATCCATACTGCAACAAGAAACCTCTGACTAGGTTCTGAGATGGAAACATAGTTCATCAGGTCAATGTTTCTGGTGATCGTATTCAGTAGGTTCGAAGTTTTATCTATTGGTGAAGAATGCATTAGTGTGACTAGTTTCCTAGCGTCAATCGTAAATATATTTTGTCTCGAACGGAGAATTCGTACGGGTACATGCAAATTTACCTTTGAAAGCAGCCGAGGTGAGTCGATATATCCATGCAATAATTTGTATAAAAATAACGAGTCCTGGTAGTCTCGGAATGACTTTAATGTACAGATACCAAACTTTGAGGCTGATATTCTGAAATTGAAACACAATTGAGTCTTCTGATGGGGAGAATATAGTTTCATGAGTTTGGATAGAAACATTTTTATTGTTCATCCACCTTCATACACTGCTTTTCTTTTTGATACATCAGTTTCTGGAGCTGACAACTTTTTCTTGTGGAGCTGTATAATCTATGCATAAACATGGAGAAAAATCACGTGCAAAATTTATGTTACAACTGATTACAATTATGTATGCAAGATACAATTATTGAGAATGATCAAGTATTTTATATAACTTCTTCAATTATAATCAAATTTATAAAGCGATCGATGAAGTCGAATTTTTAATAAATAATCTGATTCTATAGCCTTGAATAAACATACGCATGTTTATTCGTACAGATTATGCATGCAGTTTTCTTTAAACTTATTGTTCACAAAACTTATAGCAATTTTAAACCGCGTGTCACGATATTTTATTAGTCAAAACTAAATTAATTGATTTAAAATTTAAAGAGAGAAAATTATAAAACTCTTCTTCTGAATGAGTCAAAGAATTTATGCTCTAGTAGCTTACATTTTTTGATTGATCAGTCTAACAGCACTGACCACTGAAATAATTTTACAGTTAGACTAAGTTAGCCTTACATATACAAAGCCCATACATAAAAATGGATGAAAAACAGCAGCGTGTGTTCAGTAATCACTACTTCAACATGAATAAAACTCTACTAGAACTCAGTGGACTGTGGCCACCAGTATCCAAATTAAATAGATTGACACGAAGGATTGTCTTCAATGGAATTATAGCATTAACTATGATTCCTAACGTATTAAATATTGATATTCATATAAGTTTCTATTTGAATTAATCCTCCTACTCCATCTCATTTTTCAATATAGATGATACTAAAAATGTTGATGGCAGTTTTTCCACGCATAGGTTTATCCATCATATTTATATCGTCTCAAGATAATTCAGAATTACCGCTCAGTTTTTTTTATGAACTCGATATACAGGTATAATTTTGAGCTACTCTTGTGCTTGAAGTCTGTAAATCTAGTAAATTTAAATGGATTCTTTAGAACATGTACACCGTGAGAAACATATGGGGATACTATGAATAATATATATATAAATATAGTAACAATTTGTTATAATAGAGTGAGGTGAAAAAATGTGGTTATTACTATTTGCTTTGTGTTGCTAACTCCATTGGTAGAATATTTCGCAATGCTCCTAGTGTACAATACTATAAATCTACATATATTGTCTAACTAGGAGAGATTGTCAACTTCGGATGACCAATAATGATGAAACTCTCCGAAATGTTTTTTGAGTACCTTCATAGGCCATATGAGGTAACTGCTGCAGCCAATGTGGAAAGATAACCAATGTAGTACGTTTCTCAGATTTCGTATTTCCGGTGGTCTCTGGGCACCAGTGGCACTTGGGTTGGGTTGAGAGCATCAAAAGAAAATTTTCGTTTGCTTCCTCGCTCATTTAGCCATTAAATCCTCCTATTACAACAGTTTCAACTTTTCCTACCTGTTTTTATCGTGTTTATCTTATTTCACGTTAACTAAATTTCAATAATCAAGCGTAATCATTCTCTTTCTTCACTACTCTATCTTATGTAAAAACATCTTATCTTTCCTTTGGCTACATTTTCTCAAACTATTTAATATCCTACTTACTTTTTTTCGCATGAAATAAAAGTAAATGTGGCACGTACTTTGATATCTCATATTTGGAGCGTTTTATGCGCTCTATATACCGGCGCATAAGCGCTCGGGTCATGTAAAAAAGCTCTTCGTTTGATTCGCCACATTTTTAACCTCAGAACTATTTTTGACCTCAGAATCCAAGACATCTATATGAAGTTGAAGTGGATCTCCTCACAACGAATACCCCCTAGAGAGGTTACCAACATTTTTCGATTGAATCCTAACCTTCATTGACATAGTATACGTTTTTTCAAGTTCCCACTACTTGGTTGGTAACTGTGCCACTTCGAAATGTTTCTTCTGTAGACTCTGAACTCTGGAATCTCCCTTACTGACATTAATAGATTCAGGAAGACTAAACATCTGATTTGCAGCCATTTCCGGGGGATAATGGTTTTTAGTTCTCTTTGAAGTGGTACTATTGCATCACTGGAATCTGGAATACGTCTATAGTAACTAGTCATCACTATATTACATCTCAGGGATTCGAAGCTGTCAACTTGAACTATGTAATTATTGAATCTGATTTAGTTAATTGAAATAGGTAAATTATTTGTTCACAGTTTCTGGGCATACGAAAATGGTGCTTCTGGGACATCGCTTTGTGTTCAGAAAATATTTCGGGTGTGCTGGTGCTTGGTATAGCAATATTAAAACACACAATAACAAGCTTGTTTGAAGCCGAGGTATATATTTAACTAAGGTACCTGTACCGAATATGCGCCACCTAAGCGAGAAAGGTCACTACACCGCGTCAAATGAAAATATTCTAACGTAATTGGTGTCAAATGAAAGGTCTACTCAATACCTTCGAAATGAGTCAAACCTTATTTAATTTGAACAGTTTCACGCTGAGCCACAGCGTTTTGAAAGGAAAAAAAAATTTCGGGAAAAAATTTTGAGTGTACCCAATATGGCGCCACCCTGGAAATACTTCTTTTCATCCAATTTGAAGCATGAAGCATGTCTGAAATGAATAAAATACAAACAAAAGAGTATATTTTTTATATAATTTTTTTGAAAAATACATTTTGTCTTTGATTAAACCATATTACATAGACTACATGAACTTTTAACAACAATCAGATCAAGTTTTCAATTAAAATTCATGAAAAAAAGTTGTTTCTGAATTAACAAAATTAACTGATGCAACATTTAATTCCAATATTAATCTCTCAAATTGATGAACATTCTTTTTAGTGTAATTTTAAATATGATTGAGATGTTCTCACTGAGATGGAAGAGTTTTTGAAAATTCATTCATCTTAAAAGTGTCCGAGCCGAGGTCCGAGCGCATTTGGGACTAGGCTATTGTCTTGATGTCTCATATGGTCGACTCATTTTCCTTTTTCGGATATGTTTTGTTTAACATGTCGTTAAAATGTTCGACGAGGTATCTTATATATAGTCGAAGCCATCTTCTGCGATATCTCACCTTTCTTGACCTGCTCCAGAGCTTGAACTGAATTTTCTTTCGACCATGTTTGGCGGATATTTACTATCAATGGGTTGATTGTAGCAGCTAGAACAAGAAAATAGGGGTGCCGCATATTGGGTACATTTGATAAAAATAACGAAGAGCTATTGGAACTGCTGATAAAGTGGGCGTACGATGATAAAAAAAATTGGATGATGTAGATGGGAAGTCAAGGAATCGAACGATATGTCGCTCGATTTTTTTGGCTCAGTTTAAGGGTATTAAAAAAATTCGCACTTACCTGAGCGAAATTAGATCGAGAATGAAAATTGGCGAAAAAATGGATAAAACGAGCTGTAACAAGTTGGTATAAGGGTTCCCGATCGGTGAAAATGTTTTCTTTCCTCATTATTTAGTATTGCCGACAAGATCCTGTGCCGCGGCGATACTCTAGATGCGCGTATATATGAAATACAAAGGGTGGCGCATATTGGGTACACCTACCTTATTTAGTTTGAAATCCACGATACTTATTCACAAATAATCCTATGGATCAATAATATGGTGCAATCCGTGCAATCAGTTTGATTTTTCACTGACACTGATTAGGAGAAGTTGTCAACTTTGGGGATCACTAATCGTAAGCAAACTTTCTGTAACATTTTTTGGGTACTTCGATAAACCATTCAATCTTGTAACGTTCCGATTTTTCGGAGATATACGATCAATAATGTCAATATAATAATATCAAAACGTTGCCTGCATAGCTGTATATTACTACCTACTTACGTGCCGTCCATACAAACCATCTTCACATAATTTCATTATGGATAGGTGACGCAGGGATAAAACTGTGTTATACCTTATCAATATTGGAGTATTATGATGGAATAGTTTACTCAAATTTAATTTCACGAGAGATAACAAATTGATAAACTTAAAATTTCGGCTTTAAAATATTTGGAACATTTTTTCGTAACTATTTTCTCGTGCACGTGCATCGATTTCGCATTTTATTCCAGTTCAAAGTTGATTCGTTCGCTGATACAGAATATATTATTGGACTACAAGTTTATGATGTGCAATATGAAATAACTTAGATTTTCCATTTAATGAAAGTAGTAATAATTCACTTATTTTCAATATTTCTTTTTATATTCATTTCAATATTGAACAGATACAGCAAGTATACATGATAGTGGCTGATAATTGGATGACTTTAACAGATCCTGAAGAGCATGCTATACTCGAGGACTGTGCTAAGAAAAGTTATCGTTTCAACTTTATTTATGCTTGTGAGTTAGATATTGTACGCTTTCATTCGACTATT
This sequence comes from Aphelinus atriplicis, assembly GCA_020882685.1. NCBI lineage: Eukaryota > Metazoa > Arthropoda > Insecta > Hymenoptera > Aphelinidae > Aphelinus > Aphelinus atriplicis. The sequence continues at coordinate 101,185,654 of CM037073.1, forward strand.
TATTCATTAGAGTCTCTCGGTGAAATAACCGTCAAAATTTACAATCCACAGCTTTTATAGTGTTAGCCGGAGTATGTGTCACCCAGTTTACGATAATTAATCCAGTGCTGGATGTATTGCTTCCATTGAATGAGTCACGGCCAATGATATTAGCCGTACAAGGAGAATATATTGTTGATCCAAGCGATTATTTCTACCAAATCTATATTATGTACTGCATAGTTATACCGTTCCCAGGCGTAGTTATTATCGCAGTTGATTCAATACAGATGACGGTGATTTATCAATGTGCTGGGATCTTCCGTATTGTACAGTAAATATCCGATTCAGAACTGTGAAAACATTTGACGAGACTACATTAATAATGAGTCAAATAGCCTACCTTTATGAGTATTATGATGTATCGAAATATTTGCCGGTAGGCGTCGCCACAGTATACAACAGAGTGGCGGACGCCGGACTATAACTCTCGACAGTTATAACTATACATACTGTATACACTTATAGAACTATACAAAATTATGCATACTCACGCACGCGTGCGTACCCAACGCATATATCAACGCCCTTATATAGGGAGGGATACATTGTCACGTTCGGGTGACCAATAGTGAAAAAACTCTCAAAAATACTTTTTGATACCTCAATAAGTTATATATACGGTCATTCGGTCTAACGTTTAGATTTTTCAGAGATATTTCGGCAATCAGTTTCGATCTTATGTATTTTTACTGTATATTAACTACAAATATACAAGAAGTCATAAATATAGATATACTGTACACGAATTGCATGAAATGTATTCCTGTAACAAATTGTTCTCATTTTAGACATAGGATACTGAAGGCTACAACGTATTCGAACGAAAAGCAAGCTCGAGAAACCATGATTTCAGCTGTTGAGCTACATAAGCAGGCTTTACAGTTGAGTTCAAATGATACTTACAAGGATAGGTACTGCCTTCAGATTCCCAAATCTATATTCTATTGGTCCAGGAACATGTGATTCTGTCTAATCTACATTCCTAGCCTAGTTTTGTAGATACGCTGATTACAGCGATTTTGTATCACAAATCTTTTGTCAATTCATAAACTGAACACATATAGTATTTTCGTAAGAAACTAACAAGAAAAAATTTGATATTCTTATGTGATTACTTACGAAAAAAACTTACGATGAGAATGAAACTCAAATAACTTCTTTGATCACTGATTTTCTTCGAATATCTGTTTACTGCAGAAGTTTACGTATTATTGTAAGTTATAAATTAGAAAATCACTGTAATCGACACATCTAACAAACCAGATTAGAAAAGCTTATTAGACAGAATGCCAAAATACATATCTGATTTTTTTGTTATGAGATGTCATATACATTTCCGGCCCAGCAAATTTAGTGATCCAAAGATTGTGATCTTATCTTATTAATTCGGAATACTGTGTTTCCTTCCCAGCGTTGTTTATAGACATGACTTGAAAAAATAACGATTTCATTATAAGTTTTATAGAAAACATCGATTCTTCATATTCTTTCTACTATCTCATTTTGATAGGTATGACGCTGATGACCACGATCGGTTCGTGTGCAGTGAGTACATCGTATATTAAACATAATTTCATTGACATTATTTTTCATGTCTTTCCGATATGTTTAGATAGTGGACAATTTAAACGAACCATTGGTGGCAATAAAATACACAATATTTGGAATTGGTTTTGTGATACATTATCTTTTCGTAACTTGGCCTGGACAGTTGGTTATCCAAGAAAGTGGAAATATATTTACTTGCACGTAAGCTACTTTTTTATGAAGTAAATTGTATATATATATATATATATATATATATATATATGGGTGATTCTCTGTCAAGTAAGTGAGAAAAAAATCTAAAACACTCAAGATTTTTTTAGAGACTCATGATGTCACCAGAATTTTCTCAGATTTTTTTAGGCCCTATACCCCACGCTGCCAGGGACCCAAAGTTCCTATTTTTCCAATATTTGCCATATTATAGCTATCTTTGAACATTATTTACACCCATTAAATGACATCTGAGCAAAAAAGTCATGATAACATTTTTCCTTGGTAATAACTTGAAGTTTTCAAAAAATTTATGTGAAAGATCATAGGTAGTCATAGGACTATCATGATAGTCACTTTTGTACTCTAAATTAAGCAAAAGTTGTTTTCGATCAGCCAGATCAGGATCTCGTACCCAATACAATTACTCATCGTAATTGGTAAATCTTAATATTTACCAATTTTCTTCCATGGACTGGGTGCGATTAATAATTGGTATTCATATAACCGATTTTTTAAAATTGCAGGTATCATAACACTTGGTACGAGACATCTAAGCAAATAAAATGGATATTACTTTTTATCATGCAACGTTGTATGAACCCAAGCATTTTGACTGCTGGAGGAATTTACAACATGAGTATTGAAAATGCTGGAATAGTAATGAACTAGTTAACAAAAGTTATCATTTCCAATAAACTCCTATGTTTCATATTTAGTTTCTTTTTCCAGGTTTTGAAGACAGCTGTTTCTTATATAACTTTTGCACTATCACTCTAGTAAAAACGTCACCGAATGAATAGTTCTTCTTTATCGATTGCAAATTTGTAGTCAATATCTTAAATCGTTCCAATTGACTTTTCTATATGACTAAACATCTTAATGTGATACGTTTTGTTAAGCATTGAGCTATCTATCCGATGATAAGCATTTTGCCCTAGAAAACCAAAGAGGAACAATTAATTTCTTTATTTCACATAAACAAGTAGACGTCGTACTATGTACTTACTTATAAAATATATGGTATACTTATATAACACAGGGGAAATTAAATATATATGTAAATGAATTAAAATATTATGTGAGTGTACTGATGTCAAACTTACAACGCAACATAATATTGTTAGTTTACCTCAACATCTACAGCATTCTCCATCTGTCTACTCAAATGTTGTTAAATTAAACACTTGGAATTTTTCTGTACAATAAATGTTTAATGTGGTCACATGATAATCATCTTGTTTCGATTTAATAGATTGGCTAATGACATTGTCCATAAAAATCTATAATTATTAAATGTTGTATGTACAATATAATAATACAATAATACAGTAATACAATATAATAATAATATAATATAATAATATAAAAATAATTGTTGATTCACCAGCCCACAACGTTCTTAATTCCTATCTCATATAGTCTTGTCTAATGTTAGAATAGGTAGTATTCAATATAGTGAACTTTAATTAATCTAAATATAAATATATCAATATAGTAAAGTGTAGTTTACGACCACCCCGATCTGAAGTTGGTTATCGACTGTTTAGATATAGCTCAGTGTTGCCAACCCATGAGCTCCAAACTCGATTCAAAACCATGATTGCATTTGTTATCATTTTACTTTTAAACTTCCATTCTTTTGTTTTCGACGTTTTTTGACGTTTGCTTAACATTGGTGCTCTTTCGGGATTTGATTATTAAAGAAAGCAAGCAGACTTCATTGGAAGTTATCCAAGAACTGCAGGTGATTGCGTTAATAGCTACTTTTAGAATTTGTGAAAAGTGTTCAGTAGATATGTATCTAGCTGAAAGAAAAATATTGCACGACGGCTATTCTCGGAGATGCAGAAAGTGCAAAAATTGGAAATCCATTCGTTCTGGTAGCTGGTTTGAGAATTCTCATCTGTCTTTCCACAAGATTTTATTGTTGACTTACATGTGGTGCAATAAATTTTCTGAGAAACATGTTTTAAGAGAATTGGATCTTGCGAATAAAATTGTGATTGATTGGTTCAATTTCCGTAGAGAAGTATGTACAGAAATACTTTTAGAAGGTACGGAGCAACTCGGCGGTTAAGGTAAAATTGTTGAAATTGACAAAGCAAAGTTTGGGAAAAGAAAGTAGAACAGAGGAAAGCATGTTGAAGGACAATGGGTTTTTGGTCGAGTTGAGCGCGAAAGCAAGAAATGTTTCTTGTTTGCTATCAAAGACAACAAGAGAAACTCTCTTGCCTCTGATCAAAGAATTCATTGCTCCTGGGACAACTATAATGAGTGACTATTGGAAATCCTATGATTGTTTAGAAGAAGAAGGCTACATACACTTGACTGTCAATCATTCGTGCACCTTCAAAAAAACCGCTGCCAAGTGCCTCAGCGGTATGCTTTCTCAAAGTATTGCAATTGAACCAGAACTTGCATTAATCACCACTCTTTGAGAAAGCAAAATGAACCTCTAACTCATTTCCTCGACTCCATAGTAACGGTTGCTAAGGACGTAAACTACGGTTGCTATGGTAAATATCCGAGCTTCGGTGTTCTTACTTCTAAGTCGTCAACAGTTCCGAAAATGGACCTCTACCTGACTTTTCCCACTCCATACTAACGATTAATGAGGACGTAAACAACGGTTGCTATGATAAATGTCTGAGCTTCGATGTTCTCACTTCTTACTCATCAAGAATTTCAAAAATGGACCTCCAACTGACTTTTCCCATTCCCTAGTTACGGTTGCAAGGGATATAAGCAACGGTTGCTAGAGACATCAACAATGGTTTCTATGGGAAATGTCTCTTTGATTCTTATAGAATCCCATAAATTTAGCTTGTTGTTCATTACTAAATCATATTCAATCTGTAATTTCTCAATGCGACCCACTTGATGTTCTATCCAATTTTGGTGATTGGTTTTTGGGTTTTTTATTAGGGTTATTTTTCTAATATAAAAAATTTATTTTTCTTATATGAAAAAAGTAATCTCAGAAATTCTATCTACTTGCTGTTGTATCGAATTTTCAGTATTTGGTTTTTGGGTTTATTTGGGTTATTTTTCCAATATGAAAAAAGTCTATCTCGCAAATTCTATCCACTTGCTGTTTTATCTAATTTTGGTGCTTGGTTTTTGGGGTTATTTGGGTTATTTTTTTTATACTAAATGATAATCATACATAATCTATTTTGAATTTCGCGTCATATCAGTTGGTATAGTGCAAGCTGACATGCAGCTAACTTCGAATCGAGGTGGTCGTAAACTACACTTTTACCAAGCGTTGTTTAGCGTCCGAGCGAAGGTGACAAGACAACTGTATGCGGAATCGCCTACGTGCACACTCGCCAAGGGGGATGGGGGGCGGGAGATTGGTGGGTTCAGAGGGATGTAAAGCGAAAACAATAAGAAATTAAAATTTCTAGAAAATATCAACACCATACAAAGAAAGCAGAAAATTTTGCATTTACATTTAAAATTTATTCAAGCGAGATTATATTCCAGATATTTCAAAACTAAGTTAGAAAATAATTTCCAATTGTATGAACTTCCGTTGATTGACGTATAATTGCAGTTGATGAATTCGAGTATTCTTTGTATATAACTTTGTTCTAGTTAACTAACTAAGTATTCAGATGGTTAGTATTGAATGCAGGATTTACAATAAGCCATTAGGGGTAGAGGTATGTATGTACGCCACATTACATAGTATATTTCAAAGCGGTTTCTCAACATCAGAATCGTATTCGCCAAACAATATGAAAGTTATATAGAAATAAAAAATATAGAATAAAAAAGAGGAAAGTTCTATAGAGGGAACAATAATAATAACTGAAGATGAATTACCAGTTCGCTCTAACTGTATTGACATTCAACGGATTGTGGCAACCAGAGAGTTGGACTTCACCATTCGCAATATGGTTATACCGAATATATACTGCATTTACACAAATCACATTTTATTCGCTCATCGTACTACAGATTATAGATATTGTGTATGCAGCTGAAAGTGTTGAAGAGCGGACTGAAAACATGACACTACTCATAAATAACTTTAACGCCTCTTTCAAATCTCTTTCATTTTATTTTAAAAGACGTGAAATCATTGAGTTATTAAATGACTTTTCTCAAGATTCAAATTTACCCGAAACGTCTAACGAAGAAGCCATAAAAAAAGAATTTGATCGTCAATCCAGGTTTGTAGATTAATCTTGTACTCACAGAAATTCAGCATAACATTTCTAGAGTGGCGAAATAGTTTCACATAATAGTGTAAAGCCAAAAGTGATTGCAGTAAAAATAAAAGTAACTGCCAATATACGCATGATTTGTTTTTCGAGCAATTTGATTCACTCTTGACTGTTTTTGCTTTCATAGAGTCAACATTTCCATGTTTCGGGCCACGAGTATTATTATTTTTTAAATATGGTCCCAGTTTCTAATCGTTGTTTTGTTAAATATACTTTTACACTGACTCTGCAACTATTATGTACACCTCTGAAATATAATCTTCGTATTTTTAATGGTTCTTTTAATTTCATACTCAACACACGAGAAGAAAAATACTTATTTTTAGTTTGATTTGGAGTAATTCATTATTTCAATTGTGCAGCCTAAAACATGTATAGAGGTATGCATTATTGGACATTCATAGAGTTCATTTTTCATTACATTTTTTTAACTTTCCAATTTTCTTTGATAAACATCTAGATCTACTTTAACTTTGTTTATCGAGCTTTTCATGATGATCTCTAAAGACGAGATCGTTAATAGATCAAATTTATCAATTTTAGCTAGGAATATAACAGTATTGTTAGAATAACTGATGGTTTCGATCATATAGAGGGCCCATCCTTGTGAAGAAAGAATTAAATAAACTAATTCCATCTTCAATTCACAAAATTGCGACGTTTTGCCAGCATAGGCCTCATGAGACTGTTTTTTTTTAACAGAACAATTCATTTTTAGTCTGGCATGGCACACAATACATTAATCGCGAAATAAATACGCAAATATATATACACACCAAGTATATAATCGGAAAGTTTATTTAATTATTTTTCCACAAAGTTTGGCCATCTACGTTGAAAACAATCAGTTGTTCTCTCAATAATGAATGGCGTTTTAAATGATATAAATAGTGTTGTTGTTGTTTTTTTTCAGACGCAATACGATTTTCTTCATGACTCTATATAGTATTACATGTTTCAACGTAGTTTGTGTGCCATTTATAGTCTCCGACGTTGGAGATAGGATATTACCTTGTCGATCATGGTTACCGTATACTCTCGAAAATGTAAATGATTATTATTATACATACCTCCACCATGGTTTTGCGGTCACCATGTCTGCATATTTGAATGGCGTTGGAGAAATATTCATTGGGGGTCTAATGATCCAAGTATGTGCTCAGTTCGAAATACTCGAAGAACGGTTTATGAATCTTCCAGAAAAACTGAAAGATATGGCATCTAATGGTTATTCGGAATTAGACATTTTCAAGACCGAAAAAAATATAATTACCAAACTGGTACAACACCATCTACGAATTTTCAGGTGAGGTATATTGTAAGCGTTTGAAATAAATATTAGAAATATAACGCTAGGTACAACCTTTACAATTGTATATGCTGAAAAGAAAACAAAATTTGAATTTGATTTGCAGATTAGCAGAGAAAGTTAATGAGATTTTCATATATGTCATATTATCTCAATTTATCACAAGTATAACTGTCCTGTGTGTTGTCACTTATACTCTCGCAACTATAACTGCGTTCACCAGTGATGTGGTTGCATTATTACTCTACTTTTTTTGTATGTTAATACAAATATATTTGTACACATGGTACGGGAATGAGATAACTCTCAGGGTGAGATGATGAAAAATTGATTTTACTTAACAAATGGATGGCCTGTATGGGTAGCTTTGGTGCTCATTTTCGTTAGCCGTATTAACGATAAAATGGCTTCCAACAGTCTTTAACAAAAACGTCTAATTCGACACCTTGAGGCTAAGTTCAATTATTTATTATTAAAATCCTATTTTTTTCTTAGCCCAAGATATAATGCTATCCTTACATATACATTTAATTTCAATTGATTAAATTAAGTAACCCGGTTAATTCTTTCGATTCGTTTAATTCCAGAGCTCTAATCTAGGAGAGAATATATTCCGTTCTGATTGGAGAACGTTAAGCTTTTCAGGTTTGAAGAACCTGAGTATCATATTCCAAAGAACTAGACAACCAATCGTTTTGAGCTGTGGATATGTGATGACTTTATCAAATGATGCATTTACAGGCGTAAGTCGTTGATGATAAACATTTTCAAGATGAGATATATATATACACAATATACTTCACAATACATAAAAATATTTTTTTTCAGATTTGTAAAACTTCGTATTCTGTTTTCAACGTCCTCCGACAGTAATCCCAGAGTATGATCGTGAGCTTATAATAATACTTTCAAATAGCTCTCGTATTATAGTTATAACTAAATACCGCATTGAGAAAGTAGTTGAACCTTAATGTTCTTTATGTCATGAAATAAATAAGAATGAATCTGATGTTATAAAATATTTCATTTGTCAATTTTTTCGCTTTTAATAAGAGGACCATTCTCACAATTATTTTTGTCTATTTCGTTGAATTTCGGTCCAGTATAAATATTGATTATCATGGAAATTATTGTTGCACCTTAATTGATCTAAATTTTAACTTGAGGGAAGAAATGTATCCCAAATCCCATATCGAACGGACTGTGATATGCAACATATTTCCCTGTCCAAGCAAAACATTCTTTCTAATTAAATTAATTTTTAGGGAATTGAGTTCCATATTGTTACATCTGTTTGACCCCCCCCCCCTAAAAGGGTCAACCTCCTCCCCTTGAGAAGATAAACCCCCTCCCCCCTGAAAGGTGAAACATTTTCTCACGATTTTCCGATTAATTCTTATAAATTTCTTTCTGGTTCTCGAAGTCTGGTCTCCCAGAACACCCCTCTGATTCCCCTGGTCTGCCCCCCCCCTTCCCACAACAGACGGGGAGGAGTGAATCAAAATTTTAAGTTTCAAGAAGGTCAATTCGTTGCGTTGGAAGGAGTAAAAATAAAAATTTTGATAATTCATATTTTTTATCATTTCAATTTGCATCGTCAATCACAGCTAGTTTTTCAGGGAACTCTCATTCCCCCTGCAGGAATATTTGTTTATACAATAATGATCAACGCTTCACGTTTTCACTTTTTTCTATTATTAGTTTGAATAGATCATTGTCGTATACTCAAGCTGTGATTTTCTACAACCTCCGTTGATGAATAAATATTTTGTAAATCGATACATATACATATCTTAACGTGAAGAACTATATACTAGTCGTGAAATCACTATTTAATCAGTTGTAATGAACGTAGACTCATGATCTAAAAAGTTTTGATGCTTTGTGTCTTCTATTTGTAATACACACAGCGTTACTTGGTCGAAGTATCCTACGATATCCCACTTCCGTAAAAAATAACGTTTGTTTCAAAAGGTTCCATAAGTAATATTAATTATATCTGTTTATAATTCTGAACATGAATATGCGCATTGAGAGACTCAATAAAATTATTGTAATACCGAAAAGAATGGCGGCTTTCAGTGTACAAATTTCAAATTATACTATCCTCCCGCATTCCAAATACGCTTCATTAAATGATTTTCTATCTTCTGTATAGGCGTGAAAATGCGAACCACGAGCCAATTTCAGGCTCTTGTGGAAAAAATAATGATTCCAGTACTTTCTAGTCTTTTACAGTCATTCCAGATGATATTCAATAATTTTTCTTCATTCTATAGAATAATATGATGCTATACTGCATTCGAGAATGAGTTATTTTTCACAATAAAACTATTAAAATCCATAGACTAAAATTAAAGAATGTACATCCACATGAACGGTTTATGCATGCACATATTGCATTAATGTCTCGAACTTTCGAAACTGTTTAGAAAACTTGGAAAAATGTTAAATTGCGGATGACTGTATATATGTTGACATAAAATTATCGACAACGAAATTAATATTTGAAGAGAATAATCTACAAAACATTTTTGTCATTATGTCAGTGATACGAAATTATGCTCTAGCCTTCTACGTTTTACTATTCTCCAAGCGATTCAGTTTCACTGAAAACAAATTTACAGTTATATTCCATCACACACCTAATCAATAATAATATGAACAAACAGCAGCAGAAGATTTTTAATAATCAGTACTTCAATATAAATCAATCCTTATTGAAATTCTGTGGATTGTGGCCGCCTGCATCCAAATTAGAAAAATTGATGCGAAAAATCATCATAGAAGGATTATTATTGTTGCTTATTCTACCTCACGTACTGAATTTCGACTTCTCTATCATTTTCCATTTTCAGTAAACCATATACCTTACTATCGCTCGTCTTATGGAGGAATACCAGAAGGCTCTTCCGAAATAGACACGAACTCTTTCCGAGCGTCGACATAATGGTTACTTTGATCAATTGAGAATTTGGATATTTGGTTCTGTTTCAATTGTATTTTCATTTGGTCTATTTATTAACAAACGTTTTTTGATGAAAATTCCTACTAAATTAAAATATTAACTGTTGTGAAAGCAAAATCAGCAGATTCATAGCTAATTTTATCCTGAATGTAAACGGTTCCTTTCAAATTCAGAATGATATATCGGCGAAATTTCTCAGAAGAGCCAAAGCTCTGCACGCAAAAAATATGGCTTTTATTAAATCTAGCTTTATTTAAATCTAGTATTTTGCAAAACTGTATTATATATCGACGGTCCTTACGAAGAAAAGCACATTTCAAATCTCCGACGAAGAAAAGCACATTTCAACCTTCCGGCGAAGAAAAGCACATTTCATGGTTTACGACGAAGAAAAACACATTTCAGCTTCTCGGACGAAAAAAAGCACATTTCAGTTTCTCGGACGAAAAAAAGCACATTTCAGCTTCTCGGACGAAGAAAAGCACATTTCAGCTACGTAGTATATTGAATGATGAGATGTATGAAATTGGGTATCTCAATACTCGTGAGAGTGTGTGAGAACGTGCAATGTATTATTTTACTTGTGTGTAATGTATTATTTTACGTGGTAATGCGCAGATAATCTTCTACCGCATCGAATAACCTGAAATGTACTTTTCTTCGTCGAAATGTGCTTTTCTTCGTCCGAGAAGCTGAAATGTGCTTTTTTTCGTCCGAGAAGCCGAAATGTGTTTTTCTTCGACTGAGAAACTGGAATGTGTTTTTTTTCGTCCGATAAACGAAATGTGTTTTTTTTCGTCGGAGATTTGAAATGTGCTTTTCTGCGTAAGGGCCGTCGATATTATATGTATATCGAAAGCATAATGATCAAAACTATTCAGATTCAGAATTCAGTTAAATCAATTATTTATTCGCAGATACTTGGCATCCAGAAATGGTGTTTTGCAGACATTCCTTTGTGTACAGAAAATATTGGGGGTTTAGTTGTATTTACTTCAGTACTATTAAAACACGTAGTATCGAAGTTGTACGAATCCGAGGTATATACAGACTCACAATACGTTAATCGGTGTTGAAATATTGCCAATATACCCATTACTTCCATAGATATTTTTAATTTTTGTGCTGTGAAGTATCAAAATTCATCAACACAATTGTGTGTGTGTGTGTTGTGTGTCTTTAAAATTTGCCACAGTATTTGAATGTTCATGTCCCTTACTTAGTTGTGTTCCATCCACATTCAACGTAAGATGTGGTTCATATAGTAAACGTGTATGCGTCATTGATGTGATCGATCGATGCACTCAATTTTTTGAAAAAAATCAGATATATCCGACCAGAATCCCAACAGCATAGGCATCCGAGCTCGAGTCAAAAGTTTGTTTGCGGGCGTAATGTTCGTTATGCGTACCTGAGCGAGATTAGGAGATTTTGGCACGAAAAATGTATGCCCAAAGTCAAACTTTCTTCCAGGATTCATTTCCGCTCTACGCCTAATTTCACCCTTCGTGTACCTCGCTTATCAGTTGATTTTCTGTGCAAGGACAGATTAGAACCCGCGAGCATACAGCTGAATAGTTCCCCTAGATGAAAATAACTCTTCCAGTTGAATAAATAGTTTTCATGGCCGAATAAGAACGAAGTGGTATTTTGACTACGAGAATTCAGAAAAAATGATTTCTTGATACACATATTCCAGGAGTAATGAAGCAGAAAAAATAAAATGTAACTTTGATAAAAAAGTATCATCATGCTATCTCGGTTGGTTGAACACAAAATGACCAATTTTTAACATTTTTTTCTCGTTTCCTTTATTTTAAAGTATTATAAAAATTTTTTCCTGTAGTTAATACACATTTTGGCAGTAAAGAAAAATTTTATTCAAATTTTATTTTCATCGAACATTTATTGCTATATGACGTCATTGTCAAGTCCTCGAAAATTAACTGTCCGTGGTTAATCTCCAAAATGGCAAGTCTGAAACAGATATTTCAAGAAGCATTTTATAGAGCAAGGTGTTTTACATCGTAATCCACCAAAAAATTTAAGAAAAATTGAAAAGAAAAATTTGGCAAGTGAAAGAAGGTGATTTTTTGTTTAAAAAAACAGTGATTTTTTCACGGACAGTGTAAGGCTCTAATTTTCGAGGACTATGACTATGACGTCATATAGCAATAAATGTTCAATGAAAATAAAATTAAAAAAAAATTTTTTTTACTGACAAAATGTGTACTAACTACAGGAAAAAATTTTCATAATATTTTAAAATAAAGGAAACGAGAAAAAAAATGTTAAAAATTGGTTATTTTTTAGCCTCCGAAACGGTACTAGTACCCAGAATTTATATTCTCGTGTATTGCTTATTCGTCGTCTCGCACATAAACTTAATATTTTCTTTGAAGAGAATATTCTTGAACCTACTTATTGCGTGAATAAAGAAATTGCTTTGTTTTAAAAATATGTACAGCATTTGTCCTATTTTTATTTACAAAGTTTCTAATACTTATATTATTTACAATCTAATTATAGATTAAAAACGTGTACATTATGGTGGCATCTAATTGGATGACTCTAACAGATTCTGAAGAACACGCTATACTTGAGGATTGTGCTAAGAAAAGTTACCGGCTAAGCTTTGCTTATTTTTGTGAGTTGCTGATAATTATTGGTGTAAAATATATAAGAACTATCAAGCTATTTCTTAGAAATTCACGAATCTATAATTGAAATTTGAAACATATAAGTAGTTCGTAATATCACACGTATATTTGCTAAAATTTTGAATGCCTATATGCACTTTTGACATAGTATTTCGTATTCCAATAAAAAATAAAGTCTAATGTAATATATGAGAAATAGTGTAGGACAAATCATAAGAGGTTAAAAACGTTTGCGCATACGAAATCGCCTATAGGTGAACGAACTGCACACAGTATACTGTACGTTACAATTGGGAGATCGGCCATTCTTCGAGATCAGGTCGAATGAGTATACTTGAATCTTATGACCCAAAACATTTATTTGGTGGTTAAAAGTATAAATACATAACTTCTGCACAGAATGAGACGAAATTTTTCTTTGTTAAAAATAAAAAAGTTGCCAGTTCAAGGTTTTACCATATGACAATTGAACTTTTCAATGTTCTTGTCGATAATCTGTATGACTATAGTCATCAACCATGCACATTGTGATATAACGAGATTATGCTGTGTAGGATTCTTGTCACGTACGATTGATACCGATTTACTATTTTCAGCTTACTTGGCGTTTGGTGCATTCTGTTTCAGTCAATTTTCAATTATCAATCCAGTTCTGGATTTAATTCTGCCAACAAATGGTTCTCGGCCTAAGTTGTTAGTGGTACGCGCGGAATACATTTTGGATCCATATGATTATTTCTACGAACTATACATTCTGTACACCATGAGTGGAGTTATCGCGGTTACAGTTGCTTCCGCTACTGATTCGACATACAACGCAATGGTTCATCAATGTGCTGGGACCTTTCGGATCGTCCAGTAAAGTTCCATTTAATTTCATAGGATAATGTTTTTGAACGAACACTAAACGGAAATTCACGTACACGAATGTCAGTCTCGGCTGACTGATAAGATCCATTTTCATAATGAATATTTTTATTTCAGACATCGGTTAGTGAAAGCTACAACGTATTCAAATCACGAGGTTGCTCGAAAAACCATGGTTTCAGCTATCGAACTGCATAAGCAGAGTTTGCAGTTGAGTAGACTTTCTTTCATTAAACAATTTATTCAAATAAGACATGTGTACTCAATATACGCCACCTGAGTAAGAAAGATCACGATGTAACGTCAAATGCAAAATTTTCGAAAGTGGTAGGGGATAAATGAAAGTTCTACTCAATACTTTCAAATTGGAAAAAAATCCGAGTGTACCACCCAAATGCGCCACCCAAGTATGATTTTTTTACCCGGTCTTTTTTTGTAGTTCTCTGGTAGAAGTCCAATTCAATGGTATAAACTAGCTGAGAAGGTCTATTGAATACCTTCAAAATCATCTGGCTTAGACTTTTTTTACGCTGAATAATAACATTATCAAAAAAATGTCTTTTTCGGTCAGTCGACGCGAAAATCAAAAGGTATATGATTAATCAATGACTTGGAGGGTGACGCCTATTGGGTACACATTACAAAAATAACGAAGTCTCATGAAGACAATTGAAAAACAGACTTATAATAATGAAAAAGTTAGATGATGTAGATGAAATGTCAAGGGATTGAATGGTATGTAACTCAATTTTTTTGAGCCTAGTCTGAGAGTATTGAAAAAATTCGCAGTTACACGAGCGAAATGAGATCAAGAATCAGAATTGCTAAAAAAAAAATGCGTAAAATGAGGTGCAAAAAGTTGGTGTAAGCGTTCAAAACCGGTTAAAATGTTTTCTTTCGTCATTATTCTGTATTGCCGACAAGATTCTGTCTGCCACGGCACTGCTCTAGAAATGCGTATATATGAAATACAAAGGGTGGCGCATATTGGGTACCTTTCTATGTTCATAATATCCTTCTATGTTAATTATCCATCATTCAAAATGGTGTGATTGACTACCGACAAACATCTTTATTATAGTTTTGTAGAAATACTCGAATCCTCATACTCTTTCTACTTCCTCTTATTGATTGGTGGGACGATGATGCTCACGATCAGTGTATGCGCAGTGAGTATAGATTGTTTGTATATACGTCTCCGAAAATTCTATTGACATGATTTTTCATATTTCTTTTGTTCATTTAGGTTGTGGATTGTTTAAACGAACCACTGATTGTAATAAAATTCTTCCTGTTTGGGACAGCTTTTGTGATACACTTGTTTTACATAAGTTATCCGGGGCAGTTAGTAATCGATGAAAGTGAAAATATATTTTATCGCGCGTAAGTTACATATTGACTCTTATATGTTCTAACCGTTTTTCAATACCGGTTATTTGACTACCATTGTATAATTTCTATTTTGTTATCTTCATCTCCCAATGATAACTCTTCCATTCCTATGTTCTTAACTCTAAGGCATAAAGTACACTTCTATGGTCTTGTTTTATGAATTTTCTTTCGCGATCCAGTGCCGTTACTTTGGTAACCAAGCAACAGTACGTAATTTAGTCCTGCTTTCTAACAACATTGATAGCTTGTTCTGCGTTCTTACCATAGCAACTTCCCTTCGGGGTAAAATTCTTTAAACCCAAAATCAATTCATACTGTACAAGAAGTACAACAAGAAATTATGTTCCCACCACGGGCGTAAAGTGCAACTATCCCCAAGGGTGATCGTACGACCCTCGGGTCGGCTGCACGACTGACAAGGGTTTGTCAGTTGCATTTTGAAGTAAATACGTAATTACGTAATTACGCCTTCGGCACAACTCAGTCTGATCTTCATCGTGCCTCAATAGATACTATAGTCATGGATGGGGAATCCAGCACAACGCGTTTTGCTACACAATATAAGAAGAATGGGTGGCCGTTTCACGCATTGAGTAACATAAAAGTTATAGATGAGATTCTTATAAGAATTATATACTTTTCCTATAGAGAAATGGATCCGTGAAACTATTTATTGAAGAACGTGACGATGGACCCGGGTCCAAGTGGTAGAGGTCGCCGACAGCATCTATAAGGTTTCACTATTTCAGAAACCATGCTTTCATTCACGCGAAATTTATCCAAAATTACCAATGCAAATGATAGAATCGAATTAAGTAGAAGAATAGAAAAATAAATGGATGAATGAATACTCATGATGAGCACTGTGAGATTCGAGGGAGCAAAAATTATTAACATGGGGATTACAAGATTGTTGCAGATATCATAACTCCTGGTATGAGTCGTCTAAGGAAGTGAAACAGATGTTACTCATTGTCATGAAACGATGCTTGAAACCTAGTGTTGTAACAGCTGGAGGACTTTACGTACTGAATCTTGAAAATGCTGGCAAAGTAATGAATAAGTTATTATTAATGAAATATTATCAATGATCTTATGTGTTATGGCTATTGTTATTTTTTCGGTTCTAGATGTTCAAGACAGCTATTTCTTACATGACTTTTGCACTTTCACTCAATTGAAAAGATTACTGAATTTATAGTGGGCTGCTCTCTCTATTATTTCCAGTCATCCTGTCGAGTCATGAGTTCCCAGGCTCATAATCAATAGTCTCAGTTTTAGTCCAAACATACTAGAAAGAGGGAAGCTATCCTATACCACACATATTTTCAGGCATTATAATATGTACATTTGTACATACTCGATATATGTATCTCATATAGCTATTTAATGCAGTAAATTAAATCACTATAATATCTTTCCTGGATAGCATTTGAAATTTCTTTCCACTAAGCAATATTTGAATAAATTTGAAAGTAAGTGCAGCATTTCTGAAGAGGCGAGTAAGTTAAGTGCAACCAATGTGTTCTGAAACAAATATGCCCTTCTCTCTGATATTTCTTATTTTGGATGCTTTTCGGGCACCAGTGGCGCTTAGTTTATGTATAGGTGAAAAAAGAACATTTTCATCACTTGTATCGTAAGGTTGATCACCTTAGTTTTCTACACTCGTGATGAAAAATACTGTTCGATACTAGATCAAAAGACGATTTGTAGGCTCGTGTGATTACCACCCTCGCTTTGATCGGGCGGCAAACCTCCCACGTGCCTAGAATTCGTCTTTTGGTCTAGTATCGAACTGTACTATTTCGATCAATACACTCACACATTTTACACTTGAATCCACTGTTTAAAACAGTTTAAACATTTACAGCCTGCTTTTTTCGTGCTTGGATTATTTCACTGTGCTATGTTAATTGCTAAAAATAAGTGTAATCATTCTTATTTCGTTACACATGACTACTCTATCTTATGTAAACCATCGGATCTTTCATTCGGTCACATCACTATTTCTCAAACTATTTTCTACCTTACTCAAAATGCAGTTTTGTTTTCTCAATAAGAGAAAAACTTGTGACAGGGCAAAAATCGAACTTTCGAATCGGACTTTGGGACCTCGATTTTCATGAATTTTTGAAGCGCGATAACTTTCGAAGAAATCGTCCGATCTTCCGAAAAACAAATGAAAATTCGGTAAAAACTTGATTTTTTATGCTTTTGCCCTTTGAACTAGTGTACGAGAAGTCATTATGGAAAACAAGAACATAAATACAACAACATAAATAAAACAAGAAAATAATATCGTAAAATATATTTCCGGAAATATTAGATTTAAAATAAAAATTGAAAGTACAATTAATAACTTAGAAAATATTTTCTGCGATTCAAGTTACCTCTCGAGTCATCTCATGTTTCCATCAAGAGATTCCATACTTACATGTTTGTATTCGTTTTTTCCTTCAATTTCTTTTGTATTGAAGTTGCATTGAGTCACAGATTTTAATATTTCTTAGCCAGAATGTCTTCAATAAAGTCTCTAAAATAGTTGATATGAATATGTATGTTGATTTGCCTATGCAATGGAACATTGACGCATCCGTCTTCATTTACGCCTAGAATAATACTGCCATTATATACAACCGGGCCACCGCTGTCACCCTGAGGAGATGAAATTTCATTGTAAGTATATTATTGTAAAATAGATATTCAAAAGCTTTGCTTCCACTTCTGTGATAAATCATGTTCAGAATAGTAGCAATTTCCCGAACATGATTTCTCTCTTATACAGTTTGAACTGGGTAGTAATATCAAGAATTATTAAAAAAATGTCAGTTTTTCCTGACAGTTTCTCAATCGATTCTTTTCTCAATAACATTTTTAGAATCTGATTATTTCATCGGAAAGGACAAGACAACCTGTGCAATTAGGTTCTCATTATTTTTTAAACCATTTCTTCAGAGTTACAAACCACAGAGGTTTTAAAATGAAGAATAATTATAATTCTCAGATACTGCAGTACTTTCCATATAAGATATTCCATTACCGTTTCCAGAGCAACTTTTAGTTTTTTCTCAACAACCAAACTAACTTGTAATCAAGACCAAGTAAAGATTTAAAAATTACTTCCCCTTCAGCGTATTCGAAAAATCACATGGATCAATATTTGCTAAAATATAAGAGAATTGATTTCCGAATATTTTTATAGGTTGTCAAGGTTATCGATTTCAGAGAAATCCGTACAGAATCATAAGATCTAAATTTTAATGTTAGAGATAAAATAATGAGTTTCAGGTTCAAAATCAGCGACTTTTGATAGTATAAAATTTATAATCTAAACTATAGTTTGTCTTGAGTACTTCATACTCCGAGTCGTATTATATTTTTTTTTATATTTGGTAAAAATCAGTACACGAACAATATCAATTAAAAATTGGCTATAACTCCGTTGGACACAAATTTTCGAACTGGCACAAATTAACTGTTTTCTATTTCATACGAGCTACTTAAGTAGAATCTATATCATCAACAAATTGAACTATATTCAGGAATCTCATTGATTATTGTAATTAATATGATAACTTACACAACCCAACACAACATAGGGATCAGCCAAAGTGCAAAATTCTCTTTCATCAAGAGGTTCAAATGTCGGAAAACTTTCCATTTGCCAATTACAATTCGCTCGGCTTGTTAATTTAACAGTAGCAGTCTGCAAGAGTGAAGGATATCCCATGTTCGATTCCCCCCATCCTGCTAGTTGAACATTAGATTCGTATGGCATTATGAATCGTCTCGATGGAAGAATCGCTGGTACCACACTTGGATGTATCACGGACTGGACTAACTGAGAAAAATTCATCATATTTCTTGGTTATTGTCTTGTAAATTATTCTCTCATAGCAAAATTAGGATTTGATTCATAAAGGACCTTTAACACTGCATATAAAAATTTACACATGTGAAAAAATATGGACAAATTGGAATTACGTTTGACATATACCCGGAAATCCCGAAACACTATAAAGTGAAGATTCCACCACACTTATTTTTGTATTAATTGTTTTTAAATTATTAAGGGGGCTTCAGCGTTAGGTGCCGTACCAATGCGGGGCCCTACTGGGGGTGTCTGAATTATTTTTCAAAATTCTCCCAATTCTATCGTTTTAAAGTAGATCAGTCTTATCCTAGACTACTTATGGATGCTTGAAAAGGGAAAATAAATTATAACTAAGTCAAGATTTGCACATAAACACTTGTCGAATTCATCAAAATCCACTTTTTTCAGTTTTACGATCTTATTTCGATGGCAAAATACGATTTTCGCGATCATATTATAATCTACTTATAAAAACCTATTACTTAGAATTTTTCAAATTTTTCCATAAGATCATATTTAGTTGAGAAGGGATTTGCGATTCTCGCCATAAGAGCCTATGTAAAAAACGTCATTTTTGTTATGGCGCTCATATGGAAATGACCATGTTGACCCATGATTTTCTTTGTTGCAATTGAAAGTTGGTTGTGCTAGGTACATTCTATGAAAGTTTGAGTTTATTTCATAATACAATAATAACTCGCTGAAGCCCCCTTAAAATTTTTATGAATTTACCTTTAATACAGCAATGTCATTTTTGTCAATATATCTTCTGTTGATATCATTCTGCAAAGCCCAAGTGTCGTATACTTCCCACAAATCTATGTCATAGTGGTT
This sequence comes from Aphelinus atriplicis, assembly GCA_020882685.1. Classification (NCBI taxonomy): domain Eukaryota; kingdom Metazoa; phylum Arthropoda; class Insecta; order Hymenoptera; family Aphelinidae; genus Aphelinus; species Aphelinus atriplicis. The sequence continues at coordinate 101,205,599 of CM037073.1, forward strand.
GCATGAATCTAGATGTTCACATCCCACAAGAACGTATAGATCCGATTCCAAATAATTTTCGACGCAATGTGCCGCAGTTATTACGTGTTTATCAGATATGAGCGTTCCGGCGCACGCGTAATTGTCACTTTGACTGGATCCATAATATCTTGCAATTGCTACTATGAAGGGAAATTCTCTTCTATTCGCTGTTCTAACATTGACACCTTTCAAAGGCTGTGCATTTGATAAAATATTTGGCCCACCTAAAGAGTATTGATAGAACATTTCTCATTAACAAATCGATTATATCGAGTGATGAAAATTATAAAGATTTATGAATATTACTGACAAATCATGATTGAAGAAATGACGAGGAGAGAGGCTACCTGCCACATGTTGAATATCTACAGGAAATCTAATGCAACTTGATTGCAAAAAAAAAGAATATCACTCACGAGAATCAGTGGGCAAACTACACTTAACCACTCGACTGATTTCCAAATTTCGAAATATGAATAATCGGAATGGCTCTTAATCATTTAACGCTAACTCATCTCTATATATTTATGTTACTCGATGCGTAAAACGTCATTTCACGCGCTAGTGCGTTTCTTGAAAGACGGATTTTTGAGATCTCGTAAGATAAAATATTGTATCCCACAGGTGCGTTTAATTTTAAACCCTCGTGTGAACGTGTAACACTCGTGACCGGATGGACACGTTCACACGCGTCTTTAAAATTTCAATACTGTCATATCAATTTTCGTAAACCCAATAAAGTTTCTGTATACTATCGGTATATGCTTTATCTAAGAAAGAACTTTATAAATTTGATATTAGTTTATAGAATCAATTGAAATACTATTTGCACGTTTATCACTGTATTCTCTTTCGCGAGCTTTTAGTCGATACCAGACGATTTCAATATTTGTTCGCGATTTGCTGGCGCGTATACATGGACAGCTTGTTCAATCAGAAGCAAATGGTTCATTACATATTTTGTCGAGTTCTTTCACAAACTAAAAATTAGCTGCCATGCTATCATAAGTATTATTCAAACCAATCAATAGAACAAGTTCTGCCTCGCTTTGGTTACTAAAATTCTAACTACCATAATTCTGTACGCAATGATAGTTTCAAAAATTATTTTCTGTTCCCGGGAAGTAAAACAAGCGTTTTATGGCCGGTGCACAGACTGAAAAAAATGCTATTTTCTCCCTCGTAACAAAAAGTTCTGTATATGCCACGCTTACTTATGTATTTTTCGACACCAAGGATAGATTAGTTACTGGGAGAAGCGAACGACCACACGAGACAATTAATGTGCGCTTCTTTTAAAAAAAAAATTCTGAACTCACAACGAGTACTCTGATATATTTTTCTGAATTTAATATGACAAGCATTTTGAAAAATATTTCGGAATAAATTATGAAATATACTTAGGTAAGCTTCGCTATTTTCAATTTTACCGAAAGGTACGATTTCACGGCACGCTACTGTAGCACAATGAAAATCCGATTCAGTCGCAAAAAAATGTATTCTGATCAACTAGTAGGTGCGGGGCATCGTAGCTATTTTTATAACTCAATGTTGCCACTGACGTATAGAGGAATATGGACTTGATTGAACTTGGAACAGCTGTTTTTTTTTGTCATCCTTATCTCGAACAGTAAATACAATTGAAAAATTTTCCCAATCATGTTAATATGTTCCCTAATATCCCGTCGTGTAAAGTCTCTTCCAATACATAGATACATATGATTTACATCTTGTAAAAATTCTTGTTAAAAATTATTTGACACCTGTGAACGAAACACTTTGGAACGAACAAATTTTGGTTCAAAAGTTTCGAAATGATCTGTGTTTTAATATTGCTATCGAGTTACGACCATCTAAATGGAATAAATCAAATATAATAAATCACATTGATTAGTTGATTTTCAATGTATATATGAGCCTTGACTCAGATTGAGACACAGCTAATTTGGAACCTTCTGAACCGAGGATAAAAATAAAATATGTTTAGTCCAAACCAAAGTTGGCGAAAAAGTCTATTTTCGTGTATACGTATGTTCATACTCCACCAAATAATTAGAAAATGCTAATTTTGAGATTAGGAAGTTATTCTTATATGAAATATTAATTGATATCAACTTTAACTCTTATGATTTTTAGATTTAACGATTATTTTATAGGTAAATCAGGCCACAAAGTTGATAATCACATAGAAAAAAAATTAAAACCAACAAAATTGAGTGCTAAGTGATTTTATTATATATTTTTATTATGTATGGGGCATGAAAAATCTGAAAAAAAATCAACAGTGTGAAGGTGACCAATTACAACACGTTAACTGGCCAAGTTGGTCAGACATGGTCCATTTTTCAATATTTTATCCGTGAATTTCGTCGGGTGAGTGGAAAAAGACGTCATCTCAGAATTTATCGAATAAAAGTCATTCAAATTGATCAAATAAAAAGCGTCATCTCAGAACTAACGGAGTCACCACAGATTATCTGTACAGCGTTTCGGGGGAAATACAATGAATTAAACTCTATTCTATGTAACGGCATATGAGCATTGAAGATTATGCTTTTATGCCATTAGTTCTGAGATGACCCTTTTTTCCATCAATTTCGGATGACGCTTTTCATTCGGTATAAATTCTGAGTTGACGCATTTTCGGCTCACTTGTCGAAATTCATGGATAAATAGTTGAAAAAGAAAATTTTTGATTTAATGTTGGTATATGAAACAGCCTATCCATAGGCAATTTTACGAACTAGGATGATTTTGTTTAGAAAAAAAAAAGAAAATATTCTCGAGAACACGATCTTGAAAATTTAGTTTGTGATAGAGAATAATAAGTAGTTCAATTTTACTAAAAGAAAAGTAAACTTTCATTAAATTACTAAAATATTAGTAAAATTTTACTATTTTTTTTTCAATAAATATTTACTATTTCTATTAGTTGTGCAATTTGTTCTATTGAATATTAGTTTCTGATTCTGTGTATAATTTCATACTCAAAAAACATAATCTTTGAACTATAAGAATAATTATTTTCGCTACGGCACTGCTATATAGATGCCCGTATACATATACATGGAATACAAAGGGTGGCGCATATTTGGTATTACCTGTAGGTATACCTTATAATTAAGAAAGTATCTTTTCAGTACGACCTGTATGACTTATGAGATTCTGAGAATCAAATCAAATTTGAATCTGGAGACGCATTGCAGAACGTGCAGCCGAATATATATATATATATATATAAGCGAAGCCGAATCATCTTCCAGCTTCTATCAGTGATTTGCAGTAAGTAATCAGGTGGGCAGATAATCCTCTGCTCCTGCCTCCTCCTGCTTTGTCCCCTGCAGGATAGAGGACCCATCATATATATAGGTATATAAGCAATTACCTAGGGACTTAGTAAAAGCCACTGTAAAAGCCAATACCTGCAGCCTGCAGACACACCACCATACTGTTCTGCACACAACCGCATGAATTGGTATGCACACACAAGTACATAGATATAATACTGTTTGTGTGCGGCAAGGCTCATTCAGCTGTTGTGCAGCTTTAGTCTGTATATATTTGTGCGACTTGGACTGCTCCTATGCTGCACCTGACCAATCTCTGCAGCTCTCATAGTTCTCACGCGTAAACAATCCAGGCGTATAGCCTCATAGGTTATGTCGAGATTGTCGAGTTGTTTTGGTCTCGGTTGGCCGTAAATATTTTAGTTTCCTGTGTGTGTGCCGAGAGTCGCGTTGAATTTTTTCTGAGCGGAGACAGTAAGTATTCGTAGATCGATTGAAAATGAGGATCGCGATCGAAGGCTGTGCCTACGGTGACTTGGAGGTTATTTACGACGCTATCGTCAACTCGGAAAAAGAAACTGGTAAGCGAGTGGACTTGCTCCTCTGCTGCGGCGATTTTCAGGCCACGAGAAACTGGAGGGATCTGAAATGCATGGCTGTACCCGACAAGTACAAGGACATGGGCACATTTTACAAGTGAGTGTTGTTTTGCATTCGCTCTGGGTATGATGCTCTTGAGAGAGAAGATGGAGTTGCATTGGATATTTCCCTTTTGCAGATATTACTCTGGAGAGAAAGTGGCTCCTGTGTTGACAATTTTCATTGGTGGGAACCACGAAGCGTCAAACTACATGCAGGAGTTGAGTTATGGCGGCTGGGTTGCACCCAACATTTATTACATGGGCTACGCCAGTGTGGTCAACGTTGCCGGAGTCAGGATAGCGGGTCTATCTGGCATATACAAGAATCATGATTTCATGAAGGGCCATCACGAGTTTCCTCCCTATAGTGAAAGTGCTATGCGCTCCGTCTACCATATAAGAAATTTAGAAGTATTTAGATTAAAGCAGCTCTCTAATAAAATAGACATTTTTATGAGTCATGACTGGCCCTTGAGCATAACAGAATATGGAAACGTCAATGCGCTCTTGAGAAAAAAGCCATTCTTCAGGTAAATTGTTATCCCTAGCTCTTATGTCTAAGCTTGCATTTCTCAATCCAGCGATAATACTAATATTTTCTTGATTATGATTGTAGAAGCGATATCGAGAATGATAGCCTTGGAAGCCCACCAGCAATGGAGTTGCTGAGGCATCATCATCCCACGCACTGGTTTGCTGCTCACTTACATTGCAAATTTGCAGCTCTTGTTACAAATGAAGATCACTCCAAAAAGACAAAATTCTTGGCTTTAGACAAATGTCTACCAAGGAGAAAATTCATGCAGATAATTGAAGTTGAACACGACCAGAGTTTACCCATTGAACTTTCGTACGACTTGGAGTGGCTGACTATTTTATTTTTATCCAATCATTTGTTGAGCGTTAAAAATGGTACGTGCTACATGCCTGGGCCAGTTCACCAAGGAAGATGGATTTTCACTCCAACAGAAGAAGAGAAAGAAAAAGTTAATCATAAGATGAATTATAATCTCAAGGTTCCTTTGAATTTCAAGATGTCTGTCGAGCCTCACAATCCTGAATTCCAAAACAAACGAGTCAATCAACCAAACTTAGCTATCAACGAGCAGACTACTGAATTTTGCAATAGAATTGGGATAGATGATCCTTTTGCTCTCTTGAAACTCACATTTGGTATTGTTGAAGAACCAGAATCGACCAGCTTCACATCATTTTCTTCAAGCACACCATCAAAAAATTCTGACTCTGTTGCTGACGTATCTTGCTCTACTGAAGAAGAAGAAACCTGTAATTTTGTTGTAGATACGACTCCAAGTATTGTACCAAGAGTAGTAATGTCATCATTAAAATTACCTGCAGTTAAAAATGACACTATAAATATAGATAATGAGGAATCTCAAAAAGACATTTCAGCAAATTCCTCAAAAAGCCCTAGGAAACTAGAAGAAGAACAAGAAGATGGTGCTTCTAAGCCATTGAATGGTGAGTACTGAAGAATTATCGTTATTCTGTATTCAAGTATAATATTCAATAAATTAGAAACATTATTCTCTTTTTCTCCAGAACCAAAAAAATTCAAGAGGCGGAACCAATCCATTTATACAGACACTGAATGCTTAGCATGATTAATTCTTATCAATTGTTATTGTATACAAAGTCTTGGAATTATTTATATTTTGGAATTATTTTTTATTGCTTCTAATCTAATTGTGTCTACTTCAGTTGGTTCATAAATTTGTAATATTATATATGACTCATTTACTGCACTAAAAACAGTGTGCATGGTAGAATTGTATACATTCTATTATATATATGTATGAAAATATTGAACTTGGTACATTAAATTATTACAAAATGTACAAAGAGTGAATAGGTTGTGTACAAAAAGCTAAATTGTACAAAGCAATTTCTATTTTCTAAACATTTGTGTTTTTGTAAATAAATGTTTCTTATAGAAACTCTTATCCTACTGTGAACTTTATTCCATATACATATACATACATACACATACGTGATATTCTTCCTGAAGTCAAATCGCTATCCATACTTCAGACGAATCAAGCTTTCCCACCAGAAAAAGAAATAATGAGTTATAACAATAGTAAGCTGACTGATGACCAATATGTATCTACTTAGATTTAAAATCATTAACTTTTCCAGTCGTGGTGTACAATCGCAAAAAAGAATTCGTTCCGCAATTTCTTTCTCATAAAATCGTTGAAATGTGAACCAACATTCCGACATCGACTTCGAAGTAAGTATGCAATTATGTCTGTCGCGCTGCGTTCGGATCTACATAGTGACTAACGTTTTGATAATTGATGTAACAGAGGAATCGACGACTGGACTACGTTGGTGCATATTATGCAAGATCACTCGGGATTGCGCCGATCATAATTGGTGGTTGATACGGCAAAAAAAAAAGTTTCGTATGTAGGTATACGATTTACATCATTTTTCAACTGGTATTTACGCAGTATTGCATTTCTGGCTTATTACTCGTGGAGGCGGATTAATTTTTCGTCGATTCTGAAGGTCCCGAAATGAAACTTGGTTTTTCTAAGGCATTTGGACCTCCTAAAACCGATTTTTCAGGTATAGACGTCGCAAAAACCGTCGAGAAAATTGTTATCGACAAATTATTGCAAAATTAGTTAATTAATGATTGTTCGCTTTGAAGTATTTTTCCTTGGATTCTTTAACTGATCAAGAATGAAAAAAGCTTTCTCGTAAAATGTATCGGTCCCTAGGAAAACAATTACTATATTTTTAAAAATCTTGAGTGTCTTTTTGAGGCCTATAATATCTTCCAATATTTTGGTACGGGTTTGATTCCTAAAAGCAACCTGATGAGCATTTCTATCCAAAAATAGAGATAACTTTAGCTACCATCCCTAGTCGACGTGACATTTTTTGAAAATTTTTATTATACTGAATCCAAACGCAGACATATGTTAAATGTTCGGAATTTATTTTTCGTGAACGAAGCATTTTACGAGATAACTTTGGAGAAAATTTTTCATTCTATCTAGGAGACGTTGTGAACTTCGGGTGACCAATCATGACGAAACTCTCAGATGTGCTTTTTGGGTACATAGATCAATAAGCCATGTAGGAAGTCAAACAAAGAATGAAAAAAATGGTTACACAGCAAATAAACATTAATTAACTAACTATCCAGAATCCCTCGCTCGCTCGTGTTTTTCATGAGTCCTACGGGTATAACTACAATTATTTTCTCACTACTGCTCGCTCGTGTCTTCCATAATGCCACTTGTAATTTTGATGAAATAAAGCGTTTTTTAATTTCTTCAAAAATAATTTTACCACAAAGAATCAATAAATGTATTAGCATCATTAATAAGGCATTGAATTTTAATTGTGATTGATGAATGATATTATGAATGAATTCAGAATATATATCCGTCGAGATTATTCAATAATTCGATGAAACTCATTCAATTTTATGCATCTCCATCATACCTATACGCAACATTTTTTTTAATCCGACAGAGGGGCAAAGAGATAGCCCCACGTGACGTTAACGAAAATCTGTTTCGTACATAATCTAGGCCAAAAGAATGCGTCCAGTACGTATCGCTATAAAACCGTCGGACCAGATTTCTAAAGATCACTCCTTTACAGCTTCTTATGGAGGTTTGATTTGAAAAATTTTTGTAAAGTCGAGCATATGGCTAGTTATGAAGACTGACTATAGGCACAGATGACGTTTACGAAAATAAGTTTCATATATTTTAGCTCTTCGTTTTCTCTATCAATCGGTTAAAGCTCCCGCTTGACCGGGAACGGCATTATCTTATGTTTTTCTATTTTTTGGGGTATGTGAAAAGGGTTTGGGGTTTTGAATTTGTGAATAACAATTTTCTCGGCGGTTTTTACTACCCCTTATACCTAAAAACGAAAACCCCGAAGTTTCACTCGGGGATCACAGAACAATCGTAGGAGCGAGATTATGCAAGTTCATGAGAAAAATAAAATGTAAATTAATATGTAAATTTTTATTGTATATTTCATTATAACTACAATATAGTCTTAAGGTCCCGTAGGGTAAGATTTACCCTACATGGTCAAATACATTGTTGCATGATTATTTACAAGATCAGATTTACAAGAAGTTGATGAGAAACGAGTGGCGAGGTGCACACACATATGAAATTGTAACAGGGATGAGAAATCGGTATGACGAATGATGCATATATCAGACTGTCGCGTTGCATTGTACCTATATATATATATACACATATATATGTATGTACAGAATACGTGTAACAATAAGTATTTATAGTTGGTATTGTTTGGAACACCCTCCATCGTTCGTGTATCACTGGAGGATCTTTGGGGGCCAATTCAGTAGAACACGGAGAGCAAATCAATGCATCCTCCGTATCTTACTAGGAGAGTGCACAACCTCTACGAAAGCAATCGCACGATGAAACTTCGTGAGATGGTTCTTATGGGTATACCCCAATATCATATATTTCGAGCCATATACAGTCTAACTTTTTGATCTCCCGGGATATTCCGTCCAACATTCATGATTTTATGCATGAACATGCAAGAAACCATCATAAAATCCGATATTTATCTATTGTCTATCATCATCACGATCGGTGACCCAAAAGTTGTGCACTCTCCTGGTTAGTTTTGCGACGATTTGCCAGCAATCTTTACCGGCCCTATCAGGCTGCTTTCATTGAACAAAAAAAACTACAATTAAATAATACAGATAACCGACAGAACGAACGGTGTTCTTTAGTCCGCGATGCCTCTTGCGAAGAAAAACACATGTAGTAATTCCGTCCGCGAAGAAAGACATCTCAAACTGGCCGCAAAGCTTAGAACGAGTAGGTAGTTGAAAAAAAAACAAGTTTTTTATACATTTCGATTGTCGTTTACACTCTTTCTTCGTTTTTATTCGCGAGAGAATAATTCCGACATGTGTCTTTCTTCGCGGCCAGATTGTGATATGCGTCTTTCTTCGCGGACAGATTGCGAGATTTGTCTTTTTTCGTAAGAAGCATCGATTTGTTCTCCATATATTGTGCTGTTTCATTGGCCCCCGACGATTCATTCGTGAGCTAATATACGTATTTGGATCGGAGCTCGCGATTGGTCGGGTGCACCACGGGTCATCAGCAGTTCGGCTTGGCTGCAGCAGACTTGTCGCTGACGGGGGGGTTGAGCAGCAGCTGTATCTCCTCGAGGGACTTGCCCTTGGTCTCGGGCGTGATGAGGTAGACCCACAGGGTGCCGGCGAGGCAGCACGCGGCGAACGTCCAGAAGGTGGCGTGTATGCCGGCGAGCGAGTTGAGCGCGTTGAAGCCGAGGCCGACGAGGAAGGCGAGGAGCGAGCCGATTATGATGCCCGCCGCGACCGCGGTACCCTTCACGTTCGTCGGGAATATCTCGCCGAGGATGACGTAGGGTATGGTGCCGATGCCGAGGGCGACCATGACCTCGTAGCCGATGAGCGCGGCTATGGGCAGCCAGGTGATGCCCGAGACGTCGGCGCCGACGGCGTACTTGAGGTAGAAGAAGAGGCCGACGAGGCCGAGGGCGAGGGCGGCCGAGGTGCCGGAGAAGAGGATGAGCAGGCGCCGGCCGAGCCGGTCGACGAGGCTCGCCGCGGCGAGGCCGGCCCCCAGCTGGAACAGCCCGAGCACGATGACCGCGTACTCGGGCGCCAGGTTCGAGCCCGAGTGGCCGAAGATCTGCTGGGTGTACGCGACGACGGCCATGTGGCCGGACAGCTGCTGCGTCGCCTTGAGGCTGAGCAGGATCCAGAGGGCGCGCCGGTTGCCGGGGGTGGCGAACAGCTCGCGCAGCGCCCCCGCGCGGCAGGAGCGCTGGCCGTCGAGCACCGCGGCGCGCATAGCGTCCACGTCCGGCTGGACGCTCTCGGGGTTGGCGAGCCGGCGCAGCCGGAGCAGGTTGCGCAGGGCCCGGTCCTCGCGGCCCCGGATCAGGTGGAAGTACGGCGTCTCGGGCATGAAGGGGAACGTCGCGAGGAACGCGAGCGGCAGGCACAGCGAGACGAGGTTGAGCTGGCGGTAGGGCAGCAGGGCCCCGGCCGTCGTGACGAACAGCCCGCCGAGGTTGGTGCACATCTTCAGCAGCGTGCCGAACGCCCCGCGCACGTCCTTGTCCGCTATCTCGGCGAAGTAGATCACCGCGACGTTGTACACGCCCCCGTGGGCTATGCCGGCGACGAACCTCGCCGCGTACAGCACCTGGTACGAGCCCGCGGGGATGATGAGGCCCCAGCCGGCCAGCTGGGGGATGGCGAACACGAGGAGCGAGCGCTTGCGGCCCAGCCGGTCGATCAGCAGCGGGCTCAGGAGCGAGCCCACTATCCCGCCGAGGGTGTACAGAGACGCGATCCACGAGCCCTGGTACGCCGTCACGGGGAACTCGGAGTCGGGCCCCTCCAGGTATGGCAGCGCCGGCGACGTCCAGCTCAGGTGGCTCCCGCAACCCATCACCGCCAGGCTCGCTGCAATCACAAACAACAAGTCCAATAAATACTCCCTCTCTATCATCCAAACGTACACGACTTCCAACTTCCCGGTTCATCGTTCCCAAGGGAATCGTTCTTCCGTACAACGTCACAGTTTCAACATATGCTCCCGCCTTTCCCCGCAATCGCTTTTATCTCGAATGTAATACCAGTCGAAATATCAAAAGCGTCACCAACGGGAATGATGCCGGTGATTGGCGAACATGTACTTATTCAATACGTCACTGGAAACCGGTGATTTTAAGAAAAAAATGGAAGAAGGCGATTATAAAGTTTATTCCTGAAATAAACTATGAAAAAAGAAATCTAAAGTGTGGTATCGAGTTTGGTCAAACTATTAGTGCCAGACTTCCACCTGACTTCTGCTAGATTTTTCACTTTTACACGGGGATCCCCACAGTGATCCGAGAAGCTTCCGCCGGTAAGTAGAAACAGTCGCGTATGAGTAGACACAGGAATCCCTGTATCAAAGCGAAATGTGATAGACTCTCGTTACGATTTGGCGCGAGGAAATTCCATAGTGCTCACGCGGCACTGGTCAAAACGATTGACGATATGGAGAAAAGTATAGATTGCGGCTACCCCTGTGATTTCAATTGACTTTAGCCAGAGGCTAACGGACTCCCGATTAAAAACCTCAAGTCTCGAGACATGTAGGTGGAATCTATTGGGTGCATATACATTTCGAAACTTGGCCAACTAAACGATCTGATTCTCAATTTTGACGATAGAATCGATATCTTACTGCATTTTTAAATACGCTAAATTTGAAATTATAGGAATTGCATAACCGATGAAAACTCGTAACATTTTACTAATTTCTCAGTCAATATTCACTATTATTCATCAGTCACGCAATTCCTACTGATAAGATTTTTACTATTTCAAATTCAAAGAGTAAGTGCAACAATGCCTAGCACGCTTTCATAGAAAAAACAGTGCACTGTAACAGAGAAAAAAGAAAAAAGCTGCGTTATCCAGAACCCGTAAGTGTAAAGACTCATTACCCAAAATCATGAGATTCTTGTCAAGCAGATCATATTCTTATATTTCGATTATTGTCCTGGCTTTTTTTTGTAAATCTGTCCGACCAGCAGCTGAATATCAAGATAAGACGAGGTGTAGAAATGCAGTAATCAGATTTGCGGCGGTTTCGAAAAAATGCGACCGTATCACGACCATCTACAAGGTGAGTGAAATAATGTCGATCGTCTTTGAAAGACAATATACACTGCTATGCTGCCAGTCCACAATCGCAGCTCTGCCGAGTTACCCTCCGGGCATATTAGTTATGATTTAAAAGTATAAGAAGTTTGAACTCGAGAAATCTATGTGTAGCTTACAGCTCCAAAGGAAAACTGTTGATGCACTACGAAAGCAAATGGGGCACAGCGCACGGATAACCTGTCGGAATCGTATATAGCATGTGTGCGTAAAAATAATATATATTATGATGAAATCGTAAAATTCAGTTAATCTTAAAATCGTATACATCGAATTTAGTGAACGTTATATTATGTGTAGATGTGAATCGATTGTTTATACGTTCGGCGTTTATCAAAATCGAAGGCTTTGATTCACGAAAAATTAAAATTGTTATTCATTTTACTTTATTACACGCGAGACGCTGGTGTTATTATTTCTTGCTTCGATATCCTTATTAGGAACCTTTCTAGGAGTCGATTTTATCAGTATTCAGAATAAGTCATATCAGCCTAAAACAAACGCTTGCAGGGTCACTGTCATCGAGTTTTGACTCTCATGGAGTCAATCTGTACTTAGCTACCAAGATGAAGAATTTGTCTTTTACTCTTGAATAAAACTTATATCGTTTTCAAATTCTACTTTTTGTTCGTCCTTCACAATTCATAAACGATTCCATATCCTCATTACATAGCATTAAAATCCCTCGAAAACATTATTGTTCCAAATGTCACCAGTCATTGAATAATTTGTTTTCAATTCGTATCAGATAACAATTTGTTTTCTTCAAAGGATCGTAAAATACATTTTACAATACAATATATTAATAGAAACCCCACCAATCGCCAGATGCCGGTAATATTATGTTTTCGTGTATGCCACCCTGCGATTTTTACCGGAAACTTCCGTCCAGTGTATCACCGCGTGGACATGTGTGGCGCGGCGCGTATCTATACATACACCATCCGATTGATTCATCCGCGCGATTTCAATGAAGCGCCATGACGCTCGTGTTGCATATTGCCCGCGGCTCGCACGATATATACACGCAAATACCAATTCCTCACACGCGAATCCTGGCGAGCTCGTTAATTTGCTGTTCTGGGCATATCGCTGTCGGTTAACAACGTCCTTGATCCTGTACATACGATACTGAATGATTTCAGCTAACTCGTTATGCCGTAGGAAACTGCAATGCTTTACATCCTTGAAAATGTAACGCTTCAGATTCTCAAATATATATTTGTTCTTTGACTTTCAACGAAACGTTTATTCCCACATCTGGTAGTAATACGTATTTTATGAATCCGTGATTCATTCGTAATTGTGATTTGTTTTTCATCGCACCCAGTGCGTATATCGGAAAAATGATTATCCGCACCTACTTTTATTCTATAGCAAATTGAGATCCGAAATATCCGTATTATACGAAGATCGGCGCGAGTATAGGCGCGTGCCTAGGGCTATTGCGTCCCGATCAATGCTGTACTGGTAAAGTGTGAGAATGAGAGATTGGATCTAATGATTCATTTTATACTATAGATCTATGGGAATGAATTACCCATGAGTAATTCAAAGTTTCTATCTCTTACATTGAATAGAATTAAGAGCATCTATTGGATATACATTTCTCTTCAAGATATATATGATACCCAGGCGGAGGATGTACGTATACTCTGACGGAAAAAGCCCATGAAAATAATACTCGGATCGAATTATTAGAAAACGAATGAGGAGGATAATACAATTCCTCGAGCTACACATCGCGCACGAAACGATTCCAAATCACGATGATATATAATCGTATTCTTGAAATTGCGATTATTCATTCTAATTGCGGCTTACGACGAACCTATGCGAATCTCGCCGATACTTTGACAAGCCAACGGAGTCCGGACGAAGGAAATTTTTTTTCAACAATCTCTTAATCTTTGTTAATTCGTGTTCTTCGAGACTATGGCGCACAAGCAAAAAGTGTGCCACGTGTAATATATAACGCGAGCTGTGCGCAAGGCCACGTAAAAATCATTTTTCGTTCCGAAGGAAACGCGAGAAATCCGCGGAAATTCAAACATCGAAGAACATCGTGATTGTCCGATCGAAAACGTGAAATGGTCCTTTCAATGCGCGTTTAGTTGCCAATGCAAACCAAGTGCCATTTTTCTGGAGGCTGATGTGGATGTCGCGATAAATCACTGGTCCGCAAAGAGAAAAATAAAAGAAACTGATAAATAAAAGAAAATTTCGCCGCTCCGACTTTGTAATCGACTCGACGAGCCTGGTGTGACTATGCACACACGCACACGCCGTAATGATGGTACAAAAAATCGGCAGGTCTCGTAATATCGGCAATGATTTTGAATTTCATGCATTAAAACGTGAATTGGCGTGAGAATCTCGCACGAGAGAACACACAAACAATACATCCATAATCCGGTGCAGTGTTCGCGCGGATCCTTTTGTTCTCCCGGCCATTTGCCGCGCTCTCGACCACTATAACCCGCGCTTTGGAATGCGCGACGTAATTACGTAAGCTCGAGCGCGTCCGCTCGAATGTTTACCGCGTGCGTGTGTGTGCCCATGTATACACATATACATACATACATACGTATATATTTATTGTGGCAGCAGAAATGAATAATTAATGCGCTGTTAAATCAAAAATAATCCGGCGGAAGGCTCGTCGTTATGACGCGCTCGCCACTGCGCAGCTGAAGAATTGGATTCCTCGAGAGATGCGTCTATATCTAAAGTTCGATCGCGTGTGTGGATCCTACCTATATATAAGCAAAAGCGCGTGTGGTACATACATACGTGTATATATCACTACCGGTTTCTCTCATTTTTTTTCCTTGCTCATTCAGCGTATTCTAATGCGTTCTCGATATACATACGCGCGTTTGATCCCATATTAGACGCGGCGCGACAAAGTCGATTCGTCGCGCGCCGTGTGATTTGACGAACGGTCGAAAGAAAAATTAGACAGTTCCTGGTCAGTTACCCCCCCTGATGACGTGTAAGAACGCACGCGTGTGTATACATGTATACGCGCGCGCGCGCACACACACATACATATCGTTATTTTCCGCGGACTGACATAACGCGGGCCTCTGTCATCTGCAGCTGTGAATTACATAATTTTTCTTTTTTTTTTTCCATTCAATAAAAGATAAGCGAAGGAATGTTTACACAACGGTACGCGGCGACTCCTCGGCTTTTACACGCGGACTATAACATTTTTATTGTATCGTTACGCGCACGCACACACACGTCGAGCAACGAGCGAGCGTTAATTAAAATTAACGATTCCGAAAAAGAAAAACGAAACGATCCATATATGAATCTCGCTGGAGCCGCTCGCTCGCTCGAGAGATCGTTTCCTGCTGCCGATATAAACAAGTGATTACTTTCGAATGGTACAACTTGTACAATGGATTGGTATTTATTTTTATTCGTTCTGTTATCTGAAAAGTCATGTCCGTAACGACAAGGACCTGGTTCTATCGTTTATTGAATTGCGATTCGTTATATCCGAGTAATAAGATCAAACAATGCTCAAATCGGAGTATATGTATAACACCGCGGACTCTGCGAAAAGAGAATCTTCAGAAATTCATGAATCAAAACACTTTCGTGTAATAGATTTGAAATCAGAATTTATTCCGGACACTTTGTATTCTCATAAAGTATATGCAGTTGCAGTAAACGTGCCATTCATAGAAAAAGCTCTACGACGTTCGATGTATATGATACACGTCCGTGTCAAAGTGGGAATTCCAAAACGCGTATATCCGTCAATTGGAACGCTAGCATCGAGCGCATCATCCTGAAGACAAACAATTATTAGTCTATATACCCGACGATCGTAAGATCAAGTCTCGTGTATACGTACAAACGACCCGTCGTCGTTGTTTTGTTTCGGAGAACACGGGACTCATCCGCGCCGCGCAGTAAAAATCAATTCGATTCGACGATTCACCGTAAACAACTGTCCGCTATCGCCAAGATCCTATACATACACGTATGTGTATCAGCCTGAATGCGATGCACAGACGGATAATTTGCCAAGTCAGCCGCGTTGCAGCCTCTGTTGGATCGATCCGATTCATAATCGAGCAACCAAACACTCACTCGAGTCACTCGCGTGTTGTGGAAATAAAAAGGAAAACCGCGCGGGCTATTTACCGATCGCGGCCGAGAATTTCGCGCGACGGTTGTAAATCGATCGCCCCGAGCAATCAACGCGCGCGCGGCATTCCTCTCGGCGAACGTGTCGACGGATGGACGGAGCCGCGAAAAGGAAGGAACAAAAAAAAAAGAACGAGAAACGCGCGCTGCACGAGCGGAAGTGGGAAACGGAAAACGCGCCCGAAAATGGGGAACCGCGGCGGCCTCGGCCTTGGCGGGACACACGCTTAAACGACGCTCCAAGATCGGCTCCGCGAGGACTTTTATTCCTTGTCAACGAACCGCGCGATATACATATGTACGCACTTGATCGTGTGCGAGCTCCGCGTTCTGATCGGCTTCGGTGATTTCATCGGTTCGCGGGGGGTTTTTACAAAAGCGTCGATGAGCGGAAGGAGCACGAAGATTTTGGGGTGAATCACCTCTCATTGAAATAGTAGAATTGTCACATAACCGCGATGAAAATAGTTAAACTGTAAGTCAGTGAATTTTTACGAATGTTTCTGATGATTATCTACTATTTTTGTATGTTATACAATCTCTACTATAATAAATAATAGTGTTTCACTATTTTTACCGCAAAAAGAGGACACTACCTCCGGTTGACCAATCACGATGAAACTTATCGTGAGACGGTTCATGGATAGCCTAATATAGCCGATATCTGCAGCCACGCACTCCAAAGTTTCGTTTTCCTGTTGAGATATTCGTAAACTATTATCGATTTCATCCATGTGCAGTATATTCCGAAATCCATAGACATAGATATCATACTGTGCATCATTAATAACAATAATGATTTGTGAATATCATCAGAAAAACGAAATGTTGGACTATACGGCTGTAGATGTTAGCTATTAGATTACTCATGGACCATCTCACAAAGTTTCATCTTGGTTGGACACCTGCACCTGTCTCGGAGCGTCCTCTTCTTGTTAGATTCAGAGTGAACATAATTTCTTATATCTGTACACTTTCCTCGGAAAAAGCTTTAACATTGTAAATGAGAAAGCTTCACCAGAAACCTTAGCTACCGATCATGGATTTTGTTCACTTTCAGCTAAGTATTATATTGAAAATATAAGGAAAATCATATTCGAGAATGAAATAACAAATCATTTAGCCGTAAAAGAAGCCCACATTTCTTCGTAATCAGCGCTGGTATACGTTGAAATAGCTGCACGTGAAGACGGAGTTTTCTCCTATTTTTCGGTCTGTTTAAACTCGACGTCTAATAAAGTCACTTCAAATAATGTAATTTCATCATAGGCTATTCTTTTTTTCAGTGTGCGATCGACGAATACACGCGTGACTCATATTCCAATACCACCGAGCTGATGCTGTATAAAGAATACAACGCGATAAATCGTCGTTGCCTCTATTGCTTGGCCGAAGAACTCGCGCCCGAATCCGGCGTTTATAGAGAAAAAGTATAGAATACAACAACGCAAGATGTGTGACGCGAATGGATACGTGTATTACGAGATCTTGATTATCGGGTACGAGGAGCATAACGCGCGATCCGGCCAATTCGCCTTGATGCGCCTCGTGAATGCGTATGTGATTTCCTAAATTGAGCTTCGTACGAGTGTATACGGATAATATGTCATGCGCGCACACAAAACCGAAGATCTCGCGCGTCACTTCAGTCCACGAGTATATAGGCATATATGTATATACACTTTATATGCGTTGGTGTGTTTACATATCTATGCGCGTCCATTGAATTGTTTTCTAGCTCGAGCTTTCGCGGACGGGAGAAACAGGATCACGCCACCGTATGCGCGCGCGATTCGATCGAATTTTCCCGACGCAGTATACCATATATATACATGCGGTTCTGCGCGTTACTATAGTTTGATATATCATGGGACGCGACAAACGCGTTTTCTCATTGTTTGTCGCGCATCTGTGCGCGCGTATGTGTACCAGCGACGTGACCCTTATCGACGACGTCCGAGCGATTGATAATACCGAGACGTCGTTGTTGTTGTTTCTTTATTTTTCATTGTCGTCGACGCGATCGGAGAGAAACTCGCTCGAGCAGCGTCGTTTTCGCGATTGAAAAGACGCGGCAAACCAATGTTATACCGAGGCGATTTTCCCGAAACTCGGACGTTCTGGAAGCGCGAGCGTGTATCTAACGTTTTAGTCGCGAGGTGACAAAGTCAGTGCTAATGAGTACACGCGTAACTAGTTAAAAGACTCGGGTTCAATGAGAAGCAGCGCGACGGCATTGTTTTAGTGCGGCTCTGGGTCACGAAATTACTTACGATCGATACACAGAAAATACGTGTCATGGTGCGGTGGGAAGATGATCGTCGGTGGGCCGCAGGTTCGATCGTTGCGAAAGGACGGATTCATCGATCAATTTTTGATTTCCCCCGGAGTGATTTTGTTCCGACGATGGAAGTTTGCACATCTAGTTATAGCCTATGCGCGATGAAAATTACAAAGTTCCATTCGAACGCCTAATTTTCTAGGTATTTTCGACAGTTCCCAAATACCAATATGATTTTCTTCCGAGAATTCTCAATTATTCCTTGTATGGTGTCGCGTGGATATGAATTAGTGAAAACCAGCCAACCAAGCGCGCGAAACATTCGAATGGAGCTCCTAATTCGAATAGCTCCTAACACTGCGAGCTTTTTCCCAATTCCAATCAAATAAATAATCAGCAATTTTTGTGAAAGCGTGGCTCTTGTACGCTCGATTTCACAAAGATACATAGCTATATATAAGTGTACTCGAGGAGTTTCGTTTCAGACCATACCGAGTGTAATAATCAACCGGTCGGTCAGATAATTGACATTGCAACGAATGAAATCATCAAACACACGAGAGCGATCCAGATAGCTGTTCCAACTACAATCATTTCAAGATCGAGATGAGCGTTTTTCTTTTATAAATACGTCCGAACGCGTCCATGGGTCTATTTCCTAATTTTCCCCGTTTCAACTTCGATAGTTCTACAGCAGATAAAGTACCAGAAGCGTTTCCTTTTGAATGAGACTTCTGAATTTTATCTGATATCTCATGTTTTGTGATGACGCTGTCGAGTGTCGGCGGAAAATCAATCGGAGGAAGGATTTTCTCCAAAATATTGCGCTGTTTGGGGTATTTTCGAACGTGAAAACTCGAAGATTCTCATAGACTCAAACACGCAAACCGCGTATACTGCAGTGGAGTACATAAACGAGAGATTCATTGCGAATGAATGAGAATTCGTCAATGAATCGGGAAGTTGCAAAGAAAGAAATTAAGACACGCAAAGAACAAAATTATTACGTCCTCTTCGTTATTATCGAATATGATAATAACGGCCGAGGGAGTCGCGCATTACAAAATCCCGGTAGCTATATATATGCACCGAAGTATCAGTATATATACATGTATAAACTTATTAACTATACGACCCATGAACAAAGTATTTTCTCATACACTGAAAGTATACGTATCTGTCTGACGGCTCGACTGGGACGTTCTCTCGCCGAGATAATGGCATAAACATTGACACATCTAATCGATGATACAGCCGACTAACGAATGGACTCGAGCCGTATAGTAATATTGTCGAGCTATATAAATGTTGTCGATGCGCCGCGCGCAGGGGCTCGACCGATTGTATATACATGTATATATACCCACACACAGACACACACACGCGCGATTGAGACGCGTTTACGAAAGCGTGCGGCCGATGCCCAAGCGGCGCGCTTCTAATCTTGGGTTAAGCTGCAAAAGGAAGAAATCGAGCTCGACGGAGAGAAAAAAGCGGCGCGCCTGATAAAACCGCAGCGGCGATTGATGATTTGTTGAAAAATTCCAGTGCCGCGCACCGCGAAGGGATCATATACACTCGAGCAGCCAATATATCGTCTGCCGAGGGAATCATTCGGGCTATCGTCCCCCGAGGATCCGTTGTGCTTTCCCGTGCCGCGGAAAATCACCGCGGCAGATTTATCCTTTTCTTTTAATAGTCTCCCCGGACAGACGCGTCGATTCTTCCGACTGACACACACGTAACGTATATTTGTCGAAAGAAAAAGTCTGTATGTAGCATTGGTGGATTACAACAAAGTATATTTTGTTGGGACGCGCGTTGCAAAGTTCGGCGTTCAAAAACGTTATATCGCAATGAGAGCCGAAAAATCGAGCTACCCGATAAAATCAGCTGTTTATACACGATTATCGTACGGTTACACAGCAAATGCGATTCCTTGATTTGAGTAAAAAATCTTTCTTGAAATGTGACGGAATGAATAATTTAAAAAAGTACTTAAATAAAGATTTTTATTATGTAAAATTCGTTTTAAATACTACAACACTTTTAAGTAATCGTTTTTACTGTGTAAAGCTCGCGCAACCGGTGTCCAGCGATGTCCCTCTTCTAGGATATCAACGTTGTCGCTAAAGTATATCATCCAAACGACACCGTCATCGACGTATAATCATGTATACTTTCATCGTTAAAATCGCCAGGATCGGCCGCGACGCTGCCCAGATTAGATAAGTATATACGAAAAAAATCAATGGACGCGCACGCACACGAATCGCAGCCGCACGCGCTTGCCGTCAGTATACACTCACCGCTGCCCTTCGAGTCTCGACGAATATTTCCAGCCGGCGCGCGACCTCCCAAACGACCAATTCAAAATCGAACGTGATCCGATTGCGTTATACGCGCGTGTGCGTCCGATCGGCGAGCGCCGAATCGAGCGGCCGGCGCGCCGATCATACAAAGCATGTACACAAGCCTACTACTCGCCGCCGGTATTATCTGTTTTTTCTTTTTTTTTTTAACCGCGCGTTACAAAATTACCGCCGCCCCGCATGAATAAACATTCGAACGCGCGCCTGGTGTATACGTGGTATCAGTGATTGCGCGCGTCTCATCCGGTGCGTATGTATAATGGAGGGACTCGAGGATTTCGGATTTTCTCATACGCTCGTCCACTTTCGACTGTGTGTACGTGCCATTTCATGCCATTCGACTATTCACTGTGCAGCTCGTCGGGTGGAAATCGTACGACCGATGAGCCGTACGTTCTTTTCTCTCGATAGCTTCGCGCGCGCGCGCGACTTTTCACTCGAGTTTCACTTGTTCCTATACTCCCCCCCGTCAGTCTCAAAAACCAATTATCCAATGAATACATCAACTATATGATTAATCGATCATCCGACGTGTTTACCAATTTTTTGACTATTCCAAGGAGAATCGGCACACTCACTCACTCACAGAGCTTACACACGAAATACCCACCACTGATAGCAGCGGCAAACTGTAGCCAGAGCCTCCTCCTCTCGGGCCTCGGCTCCTGCATCTCGAGGTCCTTGACGCAGCCGGACTTGGCATCGTCGCTCGTCGGCTTCGGGGCGGCGTCCTTCTGGAGCTCGGCGCCCCGGAAGCACGAGAACAGGTTGCCCACGCGCATCCTCCGCGAGCTCTATCGGCTGCTCATTTATGGCCCCCTGGCTCCCCCGCACACGACCGAGGCCCTTGTACCTCTTTGCCCTGTATGTGTATCGCGTTGCGCGGCTCGTGTGTTGACGCGCCACATAGACGCGCGGCCCCGGGACTGTGTGTATCACAAATCAACGAGGGTCGACCGCCGCTGCTGCAGCACCGAATAACTGAAACACAGCCGAGCGCGCGGCGCGCTTTTAAACGCGCCAAAGGCTCCCACCCGACGTCCCGCGCGCGCGCGAGCTAACATATATACCGTGTATATATGCGCGTACATTAGATGCTGCGCGCGCGCAGGAAGTCGATCGCGGCTCTTCCCGCATTTCCTATCCCGCGCACCAGCCACATGTGCGGCTATTGTCTGGACACCTCGACTGCTCCTCGAACTGAGTTATATATATAGTTGCGGGCGAATATACCGTTCGCCGGTGCAGGGAATCGCTCGCTCGGAAAACCGGTGGGACATTCGATTTATATACGACGAAATCGAATTTTCGTATAGATCGAATTTTGTTTGATGTTGGAAAACACACTGTTGGATCGAGTGCTTACCGGTTGTGCAATTTTCACAAACAATCAGTGAGTATTTACATGCGAAGGGGACGGAAAACGTTTGCTACATATCCTAGCGCGAAGGGGACGGAAAACGTTTGCTACATATCCTAGCGCGCCTATAGCTGCAAGCTTGCATGCCTGATGAAGCCGCGCTCGGGTAGTATAGTAGCCTGTACGAGCCAGGTGCATATACTGCTTTGGGTCGACCCGCGAGAGAACTGTGACATTCTTTGCGATCAAAGATTACAACATTTCAAATCTCGGGACGGCGAAGAGACAAACAATTTGTAGCATCATGAGCCGGGTATCGACTTTTCTTCGTTTGAAATCGGTCAAACATTATAGAAATGGATAGTTCGTCCGAAAGTTTTCTGATTAAACATTGTATTTTCAAGGTAAACAAAAAGATTGTCTCGCCCGTTATTTTCATTGAAACTGGCATTTCCTAGCAAATCTATACGGCTTCTGGTGGATCATGACCTGCGTTTCCGGACTCTACGGGGAAAAATATATACCTGAGAGTCTATATGTTGTTTCCCGCCGATATTTAAAAATGTGCTTCTGTTCGCGCCGAGATTCTTTATCCGTAGAAGACATTCATATACAACCGGTGTGGACTTTGGCCTACCGATTTTCATTTTGGCCCCGTTTGGGAACAAGCGGCCCGTGCATCACATGTATATATGTATGTACTATAGAGCTCGAGTCTCGCGGGCTTCGGGCGCGAGAAATGTAAATGGTGAACTTATGAAATCTGTATATACGGACGCATTCTTTCTTATCGGCTAACTGTTTCCCCGCTACAGTATACTCGAGTCTCTGGCTGCGCGTAAATATGTGGCAGCTATAGTGTTTCAACACATTTTTTTCCCGGCCTCCGAAAACGATTGTCGTCGATCGGTATATAAAACTGTAGATTTACGAAAATTCAACCCCACGCGTGGGGGACAGATATATATATATATGTCATTGACAAAGTACGTCCCGAAGAAATCGAGTGACCACATCGCAGACGGTGGAAAAACGTATTTATACATATGCTGAACGCTTCGTTTTTCGTATATACGACGGCTAAATTATCCGAGAAAATCACAAACAGTCGGCGTATATACTGGCGGGTACGAGTCTCGCAGCTGCTTCTCGGCTGCATCAGAGGTACATAGTCTCGAGTTGCCGATTTTTTTCGTGCAATCGATATCGGCTTGCGGGCGCGCGATGAACAGCTACTCCACACACATATACGCGCGCGTACGTGTGAATCGGTCGGATTTTTTTTCTTCGGACGGATCGAGCGGATCCAGATATGCACTTGATTAATGGGCTACTCGGTCCGATGGGAAGGATGAGTGCGCGAGCGCAAGCCGATAAGCCGGGCATCGTTCATTATCCGCGCAGTGTAAACACATTTCGGGACGATGATATGACGTTCCCTTGCTTTGGCGTTTTCCACGCGCGCTGCAAAAGACGCGCTTTCGTTTGGTATAGACGATTTATATCTGATTTAACCTAGAACCATAACACCACGTACACCGAGGATGGTCTATAGGCAGTCGAGTCTAATATGAATAGAGAGAAAAAATATAATGTATAACCTTCGTTGGTGCAGTGATTCTAATTCAGGCTATACTGAATTTATATTGTTGACTCTTCGTAGCCGGAATGATCGTTCGCGGCAAAATTACCGAATCGAAATTTACTATAATTCTTACATAACGATCTCTATATGTAGTGACGCCTACAATATACTATCTTTTTTCCCAGCTTCGCCATAAATGCCATTATAGTCGTGTGCGTATTAGGATGTACCGCAATATTGGCCGGTAGGCGTCGCCACAGCCTACAAATGAACTGAACTTACTTACGCATACTCACGAACGTATACATAACGCACCTAATACGCCACTACGAATTTTTCGGGTATACAAAAACTAAGCTTGTCAACTGTGAAATACAGTGACAAATACAGCTTGGCCACATTAAAATACATAGCTTTTTTTCCTCTCTCTCTCGGGGCAAATTGAGATAGAAGCTCGGTACAGATACTTATCGGAAATTATGTCTTTTCCACAGATCGCGTTCTCGTTGTTTCCACAGATAAATCGTCGCGGAAATTGAGTGCCATTGTTCTGGATCACGATATTGTTATCTTCGCCGATTCGCAACGACGCTAATTTTCGTGTGTGTCCCGATACCGATCTCTCGCGATGCTAATTGATCGGCGTGTACTTTTTCTCTGATTCCCGCGACGAGTATTTTTTTTCCTATCGGACTATTTTTTCGCTCTGTATGCGCATGTAAACAATACAAAATATACACGCATAATCTTTATCTCCAACGATTCGTCCGCGATCGAAGTAAATCGTATATAAATCGTTACGTCGGATCGAAATATAGCTATAATCAAATATGAGACGGTGTGATTCGACGGCACTATTCCAGATTCATTCAAATTATTTTCAAGACTGCTTTTGGATGACGTCGCAAGGGGGACAGTGTATAACGTGGCGTAACGAATCGTCGAACGCCCGATAGATGCACAACGCGAATCTCATTGGCAATAAATTGCCCGTCTCCAGCGCATACGTGTGGAAACATTCTATCATAATTTACCCGAGCGCATCTATCGCTTCCGAAGAGAATGTGTATATATACAAAAAAACATTGCAATCGGTAGATGCTCGTATACCATTATTATTCCACAACGCGTGTCTGAAAGTGAGTAAACGACTATGTAGCTAAAACTCGCCCGTTCTTACGTTGCAACAAGTGTCTGTGTGTATGTATATATATTGTAGCGTCTCCTCGGACGTATTTATATATCATCCCCGCGATGCAGCATTCATTCAACTCGAAATCATCTCGCAGTGGAATAATTTCACGCTGCTCCGTGGTATACATCATGTATATCTTTTCTTGCTCTCGCGCCCGCTTGTGTATATAGGTATATATAGACATAGAAGCACAGATACCGGCACTATCGATTGTCTCAATTATGTACATGCAAAGCTGAACAGAAAGAAAGAAAAAAAAATGCCTAAATCTCGCGGGCCCGACAGATAAACGGACTCCGCTTATCTCCCAAAATATTAGATTCTCGCCGTGTCCGTAAAAATCCGTGAAAATCAGACGATGACCTCCCAATTTTATACACTTTAGCTCTGTGTGTGTGTGTGTGTGTGTGTGTGTGTGTGTGTGTGTGTGTGTGTGTGTGTGTGTGTGTGTGTGTGTGTGTGTGTGTGTGTGTGGTTACGCACTTAGCGCAGTTAAGGATGAAAAATTCGCAAGGCCCTCGCGGGCACTTTCGATTGCCAGCGCGTTTATATCGCGCGGCTCGCGCGTACTTTTTATTTGTATTTTTCATAGACTCGCGGTCGGGCGGATTCCGCTGCCAATTATCACCGGCCGCGCTCTCTTTTGCACGCGCATACATACATATATATATACCGAAGATGAATTGCGTCCGCTTTCCGAGAATCATATATACCGACGCGCGTTATATGCTCGACTTATACAAGTGCGTATTATTGTTTACGCTCCAGATGAATTATTCAAAGTGCAAGAGTTTATTTTTTATATAGTTGCGCGGCGCGAGAATCGCGCGCCAGCGAAAGATACACACGTGTTCAACTGTATATTATATTGCAATTGTACAATATACATGTATACATATGTCATCCCGCGCGTGAGCTGTCGATTTGCGATGGGCTCGGCAAAACTAGGAGACAAAAGAGCCGAAAAGATTTTTCATAAAAGACGCGCCATTCGTATTTGAATGAGCTACGAGAGGGTTGATGTACTTTGTTTTTGTCGCCTTTAACACAGTTTGCCGAGTTTTAGATCCACGCAAAAAGTGCGGATTTAAGGCGTTTGTACCATGTAGCCGAACGAGCTACAAGTTCGTAATACACGTGCCCAATTTGCCCCACTAAAATTCTATCGTGGGAAAAAGTGTCACTTGTGAAAATATCTACATTGTCAATCGAGTAATGAACTTCAGAATAACAGAATGAGGTTGTATACCTATACTTTCATATTCCAGATAGGAATCTACGCGAAATTTCCGCACTTGTCTATATCCTGCAGAGTTTATCGATTTCTTTAAATTTCATAAATCTCGTCATTGATATTGGAAAATAATAGCCGATTGAGAAGTTTGCATATAAGACTGTTTTGAGGCTATCTTCGAGTTTTCTTCGATTATGTATCTTTATAGATGCATTATATTGATTACTCGATGAATCCGTAATATGTGGGAGATAACTATATCGTAACAATTCAAAAAACTTCAAGAATATTTGTATGTATCAAATTCAAATCAGGTTTGATTAACAACTCGCCGATCATTGAAGATAATCTTGTACACTCGACACTTAGTCGTCCGCAAAAGTGCGAGTTTTAATAATCCAATTATCTATTTTAATAATCCATTGATCTATTATCGTGCGATTAATTTGCACTGTGACGCCTAAACAACGGGTCTGATGATGAAATTACCCGGCTCTCACGTGTATACAAATAAGCGTGCAATTCGTATCAGCCACTTTTGTCGTCACATCATATACATATATATATAGGTATATACGCGTGCTGCGGGGCTAATTGAAGTTCAATGCAAGCTTGAACGACCTACTAACCCGCATGTATGCACAGCCTGGTTATTGTATATACACATCGACATTTTCATTATTCGTCCGAATGATTTGATTCAAGAAGAAGCTTCGTTCAGAAAGAATCCGCGTCCCGAAACAGTTCACACGACGGTGTTACATTTTCAGACTATCGTGTCGCTTTCTATATGTATATATCATTTCGAAAAATTTCACTCGACACTTGCGCGGTGCATCGAAACGAAAAATTCTCCCGGCGACTATATTAATTATCCATCGACAACTGCATCATTCTAATCAAATCAACCTCCTCTCCCTCCGCCCATTATTTTTCCGCACAAAACGTATGTGCCAGCGTTAAAATCGAAATTAATTTCGTTCCAGCTTGATAAACCCTTCGATCGAACATATGCACAGCCGCTTTCTTGGAATTGGTATATATATCGAGATACTAGAACAAGGATCCGGGAGGATCCGCTGAAATCCAGTCGTTGTATATGTAGTTTTCAGCAGAGCATCAGCTCTCGCGCGAGACACACACAGCTCTTTAATATCGTTTTTCTTCGGCGGCGATTATGAATAGTTGCTTCTGGGAATTAGCCTTTGGTGAAACGCCGTGTGCGTACCACACCGGCCACACGAATTCCTCGCGTGGTGTCTAATCTAATAGTGCTGTTGTTGGGTGTATGGATCGAATTATAGGAGGAAGCAATTTTCCGGGTCTAATTTTCTTTTCCTACATGTGTATAGCAGCCTCAAGGCCGCGGCCATGATATGTATTGCCCAAAAGGTGAATGATTTGTGATTACGAAGCCGCGCAATGTAAGATTATTATATCCTTTAGCTGTATACGCAAAATTCGACCTCAACGAGTCTATAAGTACGAGACTATTCGCGTTATTCGGTCGCGTATACGGCGATTGTCATACTGAAATTCGGATTTTTTTTCGGCTGAGAATGAGATGAATAGTAAAAGTATATACTTGTACATTGGTGTGTATCTGTGACAATGCGACAGAAATAAGTATAAAAGCGCCTGTCAATTGCTACAGACGCGGCCTTACATTGCAGCAACTTAATTTATTGACATTTATCTCGTTAACCCATGAATTCTTCTTTTGGTGTGGATGATTGACTCTCTTTGTAAGTAGAAGAATATATACAAAACGCCATTCAAATAAGATAATGATAATATACAAAAATAAACTCTTCATCATTTTCATTCATCGTTCCTGCTGCGGCCGGCTGCCGCCTGTGTTTATCATGATTCAGAACTAATTGGTTCAGGGGTCATACACAAGAGATTCATGTAAATTAAGTATCCGTGTACAGGGAGGATATTATATTTTGAATCTCAAGACGTGCGTTGTTACATTTTATTTACATATATATTACGCATATTGTATTACATATTTTCACATTTTACACATATTTATAAACTTTATCGAAAGAATAGGCCACAATAAGATGTATTTTATTATTGATAAATAAAGAAGAACATATTTTTACGAAACTCAAACTGCAAATCTTGTTTCATTCAGTTCAAAATACCCGCGTTGTCGGTGCATACGTAGAATACGTAAGATACGTATAATAACTGTCGATAAAAAATCCCGTATTTGAATGTTTTGAGCGGCTGTTTGTTGCGCCCGGCTTGGTGCAGGCTGCAGGCTTTTGTTGACGGTTGAAATTTGTATACACATATATAGTGGTTTTCAGTTTTGTGTCTATGTTTTTGTAAAAGCACGCTCGGGCGTATCTGGCGATGGTGGGTGAATGAGTGGGTGTTGATCTCGTGAATGTTGAAATTCGATTTGACAAATTACAAGTGCCACTCAAATAATGGAAGCGCCAGTGATAAAAACATACAGCAGGAGACAGCCTGTTGCTGCATTTAAAACCAGTTCCAAATTGGTGCCTAGCTACGCTGATCCAAGAAAACATCCCCAGGTCAGGGAATCTCGGTTGAACGATCAAACCCTGGAGGTAGAAAGTTTCAACGACACATTCGATAGGCTGCTCCATGAAGCTGGGTGAGTTCCATCGTGTGATCGATCATTTGACTATTGACAATTGTTCTACGTCTGTTTTACTTTATCACTAGTTATCAGCACAACAACCAAGAACCTGTAGATCAGGCAGACAGTCCTGTGGACCGTAGTAATGAATCTGTGGTAGACGATGATCCTTTCAAAATACCATCGGTGAAGAATATACTCATGAAAGCCCGCAAAAAAGATATTGACAAAGATTCGGGTGACATCTTTGGTGATGTGAAGCAAACAAAAAAAAGAACCGTAAAGAAGAAAACTGTCAGTAAAAAGAGGAAAAAAATGAGTGATAACAGTAGTGATGATGATGTTGATGATGATACGGATTGGAAAAATCCAAAGAGCGTAGGAGAAAACTCAGCGAGAAATGGAAAAAAATTGAAAAAATCTAGAACAGAAGTGAAAGGTGAAGAGAAGAAAGAAAGAAAGTCTCCTTTGAGGATCAAACTAGGAACAAGAGAAAGTACTATTCGAGATGAAATACCTGAGAATTCCAAAGAATTGGATTTAGATGTTACGCAGATCAACAAAAGTAAATCTGTGTTCGATGGAAATAGCAATACATTGGAGCAGTGCAAATATTTACAGAATCCAGTCCAATCTTTGAGGCCACATTTGCTAGAAATTACAAATAACATACCATCAAGTACTCCTTTAATCCAGAAATCACGGTTGGTCCTTGACATGCACAGTTTATCCCCAATAACTCTTGACCAGGAGAAGAACGAGTATGGTGAGTCTAGTTCAAAATCTGGGAAGATTGCAGAGCCACAGTTACAGAAAGTTTCAGTTTTAGAGGAGATTGATTCTCATGATGGATTCAGTGACTCGGTAAAAAATTTACAACTTCTGAAATCAAAATCTAATTTATTGAGAAGTGAAGTGCCATTTGATGCGTCAGAAGGTAATCCGTCCACTGAACTACTCGATGGTATACAGAATAATGACATTGTTTCTCATAAGTCTGATATACTACCTACTAAAAAACCTAACATAATTGTAACATCAGTTGAAGATTTGTCAAAAAATTCAGTAAAAGTACTTGTTAGACAACCAATATCAAAATCTCAGTTGCTGAATACAATTGAACAACAAAATGAAAGGCAATTTGATGATTCTCCTTTACTATTTGATGATACACAAGACAGTCTAATCCATAATAAAAAAAATAGTCCTACCATTTTGAACAAGAATGGAGGAATTACACAATGTACTATTCAAAATCCTGATTTACATACTCCGGAAAAGAGTGATAGATCAAGTGTTTCTGATAGCGCAGTCATGAACAATGTTGATTGTAAGAGCATGAGAGATGCATCAAAGAATGATTTATCGTACTATCCTGATGATTGGACTAATGATTATAATTCATCATATGAATATTCTAAGAATAAAAATAACACAGTAGATGAGCAAGCTGAAAATGTTCAGGACAGTTATAGAAACATTTCTAACAAATATGAAGGAGATAATTTATCTGAAGACAATGAAGGAACAATGACTGATCATGAGAGTCAAGAAGTTAGTATGAGAGAAGATACCTTGGAACAGAATGATGAAATTAATAATTCAGGAGTTGCTACTCCAGAAATCAGCAAAGTAAATAATCTTGAAGAAAATAGTGCAATTGCAAATGATTATAGTTCTGAATTGTCCAGAGAACTTAGTACAGAAGTTGACATGACAAAATCTATAAGTAGAATCATACAAGATAATTTTGAAAATGATAGCATAGCTGAAGATTATAGTTTGCGGATGTCTCAAAACACAAGTCAAGAAGAAAATCCAGACGACAAAACTGACAAAGAAATAAGTCTTATGTCACACAGGGATTCATCAAACGAAAAAATAGCTAGATATTCTGATGAAAATAATCATTCTAGTCAAGGTTCTGACGACAATGAAGAACAAATAAATTTTGTGAGTGAGCAAACAGATAAAGATATTTCTGCTGATGTAAATGTGGAAAAATCAATGGATCAATTCATGAAGGAAGAAAATGAAATAATGAATATTAAGCAGCCAATCATACAACTCACGATATTAGATGATCAAAGTGAAGAAAATTCATCTCCTGAATTGACTGCTCGAGTTTCAAAAAAGAGAAGAGTTACTAAAATATCGGAAAATTCTAAAGATGAATCCTACTTGAAAGATGAAAAAGAAAAAATATTCTATGATGAAAGCATCGAAGATGGTAGAAATGTATCCGAGAAAAAATCCCAAACTCAAGAACTAGATAAAAAGTACATTAAAAGGAGATTGAGAAGTAGAAAATCTAGCCTTCTGCAATCTGAAGATCAAGATTTAGAAAGGGAAACTCATGTGTCGGAAGATTTCTTGAATATTAATGGACCTTCCATTGATGTAGTTGAAAAAACACATAAGATAATTGCTGAAATGAAAAACGATCCAAGATTGAATGGTCAGGAATTGATTGTTTGTATTCCAAAATTAGATGACATGATTGTTGCTAAGATAAAAAAATCTAATCGAATATCAAAGAAAAAAACGGCCAAAAAATCCAAAACTATGATCAATAATCCCAAAAAGAAAAAAGTGACTGTCAAAAAAATTAAAGTCGCCGAGAATAAAAGTATTACCACAGCTAGAGGTTTCGTCAATACTTCTACTGAAACAGAAGAAAAGATTCGCAAGAAATTGATAGACAAAGAATTGCGAATACTTGTTGAGAAACTCGAAATTCCTGCTGTAAATTATTCACCTATTTTATCAGGCAAGAAACGCGTCAGTAAAAAAAATTCTGGTGGTTATCCACGTAAATCAAAGAATATTATTCGAACAGAGAAAAAAGAGTCGATTTCTGTCATTTATAATGATGTCGGTAACAAGAAGCAAGAAGATAGTTTAGAAGCAAATGATCTACCAGATATTCCCAGCAAGAAAAGTACGTTAGACGAAGATCTGAATAAAAGTTCTGATGGTCAAGAGCTCGGTGTTCTTCTTTCAAAATTGAATGATCCTGTCAGAATAACCATGAGAAAAAACGTTTCTAAAAAATGGGACAAACCTCTAGCAGTCATTACTGAAGATCAACCATCTAATATCATTGAAGAAGATGAAGAAAATGAAATTACAGAAGAACTAAGTAATAAAAAATTGAAGATTCTAGAGCAAGGAAAAGATTTGGAAGAAGAAAATACTGGTAAATTCACGATCACTCGCTCAAGTCAACCTATTTTCTTGAAGCCTGGAAAGTCTTGGGCCAGATCATTATCAATCATTAATCATTTCCACAATGGTCAAAATCTAGATGAATTTGCTGTTGGAAGAGGCCAAAATTGGAGGCACAGTGTCCAAACAATCTTGAACATGCAGCCAGAAAGTAAAGAGATACTTTTTTATTAAAATTAAATCATAAACGTTGAACAACGAAATAATCATTCTGTTCTTTTCAGGTTTCTCCAATAATGATGCATTGAAAGATAATGAGGTAGAAGGAACGTCTTACAGAAATTCTTTTGCTGTTCCAATAGCTCCGCCGAGAGATTCAAAGAGAGTATCTAAAAAATTGTCATTGGGTATCATTAGCCCGACTCGACTTTCATCCAAACGTTTCTCTACGCGAATAATACCAAGTGATGGAAGATATACTCTCATGGATGATTTAACAAACTCAGAAAGAATTAGTTACGTTTCAGACAGAACAAGAAAAACATCACTCAATAGAAAAACATCATTGAGTATGTACTTAAAAAAAAGTTTATTATCTCTTCTTAATCATAAAAATATTTGTGTAAGCTCAATTATAATTTCAGAAATTCGAAGAGATACTTTAATTGAATCAGAAGAGGATCTGATTAGATCAGCGGAGGATATAGTCCTAAGACGCTGCAAACAAACGTCTTATTTACCATTCAACGTTTGTTTCCCTGACTCGTGAGCAAACATTTTTTCAAATGGTTCACAAGTCAATCTATAGTCTGTATATGATAAAATGTTTTGATTTTAGGTTCATCGACAATTGCCGTAAAATTGGCGAGGGTGTTTACGGAGAGGTTTTCTTGTACGACAATGGAGACGAAAAATCGGTTATAAAAATTATACCTATTGAAGGAAGTGAACTGGTTAATTGTGAACCTCAGAAGAAATTCCATGAAATACTTTCTGAAATTATTATCGCGGAGTATGAATTTTTTAGAAAATCAAGAAAAATACATCAATTGCAATGATTTATAAAATTGTTATCTTGGTTACAGAGAGTTACACAAACTAAGATTCGGAAGTGACCATAATACTAGTGGTTTCGTAGGAGTTAATAGAATCATGTGTGTTATTGGGAAATACCCTGAAAAATTAATTGATCTTTGGAATAAATACGATTCTGAGAAGAATTCGGAAAATGACTGTCCTTCCATGTTTGGCGTCGATCAATTGTACATAATTCTTGAGCTTGCTCACGGAGGACAAGATCTTGAAGCTTATACATTCCAGAATGCAATTGAATCGTTTTCTGTATTTCTCCAGGTAATTGAATTCTTTCATCCGTTACACCGTCTATTTGATATACATAAGTCAATTAATTTTTCTCTTGTTGTTTAGACTGCAATGTCTCTAGCTGTTGCTGAACGATCTCTTGAATTTGAGCATAGAGACTTACATTGGGGAAATATTCTAATATCTAAGACGGATGACACAAGCTCTGTATATAAATTAGACGAGAATAATATTTCCTTAGATACAAAAGGGGTTAAAGTACGTTGGATGATTCATAGATTTTAATATATATCGTTATTGAATTTCAAAGATACTTATGCTCGATACTTTTTTACAGGTAGCGGTAATAGATTTTACGCTATCACGGATGTCATACCAAGGCTGTAAAATTTTCAATGATTTATCAGCTGATCCAACATTATTCACAGCACAAGGAGAATATCAATTCGATATTTACAGGATGATGAAAGATAGTGTTGAGTAAGTTTCGATAAACAAAATAATTGTTTTTTTTTTTTTTTAAACAAGATGGATATTTCTTAAACATAAACAAAATATATTAATACTTCTAGTAATGACTGGCAGAAATTTAATCCACATACAAACATCTTATGGTTGGATTATGTCTTGGATAAAATGATAACGGCAGCAAGGTATAAAAGAAAAACTACTAAAATTCATAAAACTGCTATAAGTGACATGAAAGAACTGAGAAAAGAAATTTTGACATATAAAAGTGCTTTTGATTTCGTAAGTAAATGCGAGAAAATTACAAGTTTACTTACAACTGGTGATTAACCGTGCAATGCTAATCATTGCTATGTATATTTTAAACTTAAGAATCGTTAGTACCCTTTGAAAAAGCTTAAAACTTGTTAAGTAAGAAGAAAAATTGTTGTGCAAAGTATTTTTTATATTGACTATATAGTATTTGTCACAGTATTAAGATTATTATTCATATAAATATTTATATATTGTACATATTTCATCTTATGAATTTAAATTGCAATTTTATAGATATTTAGGAATATAAATTACTAAATAAAAAATTGAAAATTCACCTCTGTTCAGTACTTATCATGCATACTCCGACGGCTGGTAATAAGCGAGTTTTAAAGTATTGTCAACTTGATACGGTTTCGCATCGATGTTTTCTTGTCTGATAACCTTCGATGCCAGCATCCTTTGAAGTACCTAAAAACGTTCGAAACCGTTGGCAAAAATATAATTTCTCGGCATTTTTATGAGACAACGTACTACGGCTGTTCTGCAGCCAACATCGTTGCCGTTTATCCTGATGTGCTCAATCATCGGTGACTTTTTGATCGCGTTAAAGAGTTCAACACAACTCTCGTCGTTGAAACGATTGTGGGAAATGTCAAGCGTCAAGAGCTTGGAGTACGATATGGCTCTACTCAACGATCTAAACGTATCGAACGACCGATTATGAAGTGATTGAATAATCGGATGATTCAATTGTACCTGATCCCGTGATTGGAAATTATATTGTGCCCTAGTAGGAGCGTTCGAAGTGGTGGCCGTTCCTGCAACCAATTGGAAATTGTCTCTGCCCCGTGATCGCCGATATTGTTGCATCGCAGATCTATGACCCTCAGGGTCTTGTTGTATTTGGCGTTTACGAGCATATCCTCGATATCGTGGCAGTAAAAGTTGAACTTTTGCAAATGAAGTTCCTCCAAGGACGCATTTTCCTGAGTGAGAAACGTGTGAATTCATCGAGTCTAATGAGGAATAATTGATGATAATTATTACTCGCAACATGATCCCGATGGTCAAAGCAATATGTTGGCTGTCGAAAAGAGAATATATGCATTGGGTAATAGGTCGACTGAGATCCAAAATTTTCAGTGTTTTGTTGTGGCGCTTGCTAGTCGATCGTAAGACTGATAGAAAATAGATCAAACTGCCTTCGTTGTGTTCGTTGTCAGCGACATCGAGATACTTCAAGGTATCGTTGCGCAGAAGGAATAGTGCCAATCTTTTGGTACTCTAAATTTAATTTCATGTCAGTTCCTCATTTGCTTTTTTTCTAATCATTCTGAGCAAATCAATTTTTTTTTACTTGAATTCCGAGTTGGTTCCCACGTACTATGAGTGTTTCCAATTTTGATTTTTCTCCGTTGTGCATCAAGTGTTTGATTCCAGGCTCTCCTATTTCATTATTTCGCAAATCAAGTTCTGTTATGCCTTCGCTTTCCTAGAAACGTCAATCTTAATGGGTTTGAACAGGACAAATCGTGATCAAATTACGCGTGGGATTAAAAATTACATTGATGTGATCAATCAAACCAATGAATCCAGCTGAATCAATATTATTGTAAGGGAAACGTAACTTGGTTACGTCTTTATTTCTCATTAAGAAATTGACTAGATAGGGAACGTCCCAATCTTTGAACCGACGCCTGAGCGGAAGAAATTGTTTTCGTTGGAATAATAATTTTCTTATAAGAGTTCAATTATTATGGTCAGTTTTAATTAACCCAATTTCTGATTTCAACGTTAAGCCTCTCAGTGTCAAAGTCCGTGTTCCATCCTCGTTTTTCTCACAATGCGAAGCATAAAATGGATCTCGCATGATATACAGTGGTTTATTTATTGTCATTCGACACGTGACATGGTCAGATGGGTATTCAAAAGAAAGCGGTATTATCTTGGGTATATAGGATGTTTCATCACAACATTCTTCGATATTCAGACACCCATATTTATCAACTCTGATTGGATAGTTTTCGTAAAATTTATCGTTTTCTAATTTATCCATTTTGATGGATTTTTCCACTGCAATATTTGAGTTCAAACACCGTTAGAAAATCCCCGTGATGTAACAAACAGCTACCTAGCAACTGACTAAACATACACCCAAAACATGCCTGGATTCGGATCCCATCAAAAAGATGAGCCAATTTCATTGGACGAGATGTTCAAAGGTATCGATGATTTTTTTGAGTAAATGTGATCAAATTATTAAATTATGAATTGTTGTAGCCTATTGCCGGATAGATCCGATTTCACGCGCGGAAAATCTTGAATTGCTACCATTATCTCAGTGTGACAAATGGTTCCAAGATGCAAAAATTTTAGACATGGATAAAGTGACGACAACCGATACTGGACTATGTTTCTTCAAATTTCGAAAGCGAGCTCTCAATTACACTGAATTCTTACAATTCGTCCAAGATTTAGCAGAGACCAAACAACTTTCTTTTAACGAAGTAAAACATAAATTGCAGAATATCACCAAACCAGTGCATCCCGATGATCAAGTTAAGAAAAAATCAAGAATGAAATAAAAAATGAAGGAAAACATTCGTACTAATCTATGTACATACTTTATTTTAAATGAATTTTACATAAGTTTATTCTATATTCTAATACCATAATCCTTTTCTTTAATTAAATATCCAGAATTGAGTAGCGAAAAAGTAATCACGATCGTCAATCTTACTTTTGATCTAAAATAACTTTTACAAGAAATCACATAACAAGTTCACATTCAACATTATCATCAGAAAATAACATTGAGTGAAATCCCAAAAACATTTTGGGTGACTACGACTTTTTTGTACATACTTTTCTTTTGAGCAAAAACAGTTTGAATAATAAATTAAAAGATAAATAAGACGAAACAATTGAAGCTGTTTCAAAATAAATTTATTAACAAGCTCTGCCACAGGGGCTCAAGGCACTTGAATCACAAAAGAGTCTATTGAAAGTTAAGAGTTTCATTTTTTAAATAGATTGCATATCACATTAGAGAAACGTAAAATAAAGAAAAAAATGAGAAATTTCACCTCTTTTGTGCTTCTTTAAGTATCAAAAATAAACTTTTCAAAAACGAATATCGAGTGCCACATTACGCGTTCGGCGAAAATTCAGAAAATATCTGTACAATCTGACAATTTAGTATGGATATCTTAAGTCAGTGTAGACTTTTGGAACGTACTATTTCTGATATTCAAACATTTCTCTGAATCCATTTCAAACTTTCTCTAACAGTATATAAACTCACTCTTCCCAAGAAGCATGCAATCAATTGATATTCGGGCATTGTACGACGTCCACAAGAACGTGTTGAAATGGAGCGTTGATAAGTGAGTTGTCGTGGTAATTTTCCTGTTTGATCGCCGACGTTTACAT
Source organism: Aphelinus atriplicis (assembly GCA_020882685.1). Taxonomy (NCBI): domain Eukaryota; kingdom Metazoa; phylum Arthropoda; class Insecta; order Hymenoptera; family Aphelinidae; genus Aphelinus; species Aphelinus atriplicis. The sequence goes on from CM037073.1 coordinate 101,242,773, forward strand.
TTTCGTTTTCATTTTCAATTACATTTATTTCTGCAGCAGCTGCATTCCGACCTTCGCATAACACTTTCGTCGTTAAGCACAAAAGCCATTGTAGAATCTATAAGAAAAAAAAATTGATTACGTAATTAAGGCCAAGTTACAAAACTAGAAATAGATTTATATTGTAAATTTAAATTTACCTCGCTACTGGGTGGAAGTTTTCCATCTTTCTGTAACCAAGAACTTGGTGCCCACAAATATAATTGCAATATTGTTGCTGCCATATCCACGCTCAGTCGCTGAAATTCATTTCAATATTAATATAACTCCTAGAAATATAAAAATTGTTAGTTTTCAAAACAATATATTAGTACCTGAGAAGAACTGCGACATAGTATGTTTTTTATAAGAGCTGAAATGATTATTGGAATCGATTCTGGTAAAGGTGGAAGATCTTCGTCTTTGTAATCATAATTCCTAAGTGATGATTTTTCGACGGTAGTTCCATAAAATGGATTTCTTAGACCGAAAATTTCGTACGCAATGGTGCCTGCAGTCCAGAGATCTGATTTAGTGTAATTCAGACTAGTAAACGGTCCTGGCTCAGCAGTAATGATTTCTGGAGCCATGAGCGCAGTATTTCCCCCCTTATCGATGTCGTGTGAATTGTAAGGAACATACAGGCCATGATTTTTATCTGCCAAGCAGCAGCCAAAGTCAGTTATAACTAATGTCGGACAATTATCAGTTTCTTCGGAGATATCCAGGAGGATATTGTCTGCTTTCAAGTCCCTGAAGAAAAAAGAGGGGAATTAATATCTTTTCCTGGGAATATAAATGATTAAAATTTATTTATCTGTACCTGTGTGCAACACTATGACTATTCATGTGGGCAACACCTTCCAATAGTTGAGCAAACAATAAAATGGACTCTCGTGTATTGATTTGCTTTCGTTCGGTAACATATTGTTTTAAAGTAATGTCGTATCTGCAATAAATAAATCGAATTCAATTCTAATATATTATAGATGCAATGAATCAGTAGAAGAAAACAAAAACAAACCTCTTCATGAGCAAAAACAGGCTCATATTTCTCCCTGAGCCTTCTGGATTAATTCTTGCCGGTAATGCATCTGGATACATGTTTGTTGAACCAGGCAGATACGGAACTCTATCAGTAAAAACTGAATACATAGCCACTATGTTTGCATGAGGTGGTAAGATTTTTTTATTATCGGACATACGCTGTTCCCAATGAGATAGTTCCTCGTTTTTGTAATGTTTCCAAGCAGGTACTGTTTCTCTGAACATTGCTTTTAAAATTGCAGCTGCATTAGATTCCGCATCGTAGTTGAACATCATTTTGATTGCCAATGGGAAGGTAGACAAATTGCTAGTCCTGTCTATAACTAATTTGTTGCCATGACTTTCTTCAAGGTCCTTGGGTCGCGCGGCATAAACTACAGCTGAGCAGCCCTTTGCTATTGGCGGTCCTACTACAAAATTGTTCAAACTAATGTGGTCGTCATCCAACAGGGTGGCTTCGTAATTTTTATCGTTCCTAGGCTTATTCCATTGTAATTTAGTAACGGCCTCCTGCAAATTGAACCAGAGTCACTTTACGAATCATGGAAAAATCCAAGACAAAACTGAAACAAATAGATTTTGCGTACCTTGATCTCCCAGCAAACACCCTCCAATTCATCGTCCTTGGTGAGAATACCAGTGCCAGACGCCAGGGAAATGCCCACCAGAGCGAAGAAAGGGGCAGAGTCACCGCCAGAGAGCAGCCTACTGGCAGCTCTGCGTCTCAGGTCGGCAGCTAAGGTGTTGGTGACCCGTTTGAGTATGTTGTCGACGAAGAGACGCCTGGCCTGTGCTCCCAGGAAGCCAAGGTGACTCTGAGCTGACGCGACATCGCCAGTACCTTTGGGTACATGGCCCTGGGACTCGCCTGAGTACAATTGTCATGATCAAACAGTGGATCGGAGAGAACAAAGGTGGGGGGCTGGGGGAAAGCAAGCGAAGCACAGCAACTTGCCTAATCTAACAACGTGTATCTTGGAGCGGGCCCCGGTCGTGTTGAACTGAATCTCGGGATTCCTGAAGTTGCGCAGGAGCAGTCGACCATCTTGTAATATTCGCTGGGCCAGGCTGCGGATAGACATCTCGCTACGCTCCGGGGCAGCGAGCGCCCAGCAGCGGGCGAAGCTCGGCCCCCAGAAGAACGCCTTCAGCCAGCCCGAGGGCAGGCTCCACACTACCAGTACCGACTCTATTTTCACCAGCTACCTCTATATAGGACCTACAAGACACGATTCCTTTGTGTGTATGCCTCTACGTATTTACGTACACATACATGTATGTGTGCGTGCACTTATCAGCCAAGCGCTGCGCAAAAAAAAAATTCCCGTACACCGCTGCAGAAAAGACACACACGGACAATGGATATATAACCTTACTTACCTATCGAGTTGTGTCGATTACGCGACGACGCGGAGATTTTTCAAAAGTCACACACTGCTGTGCAGCACCCAAGTCCTAAATCCGGCGGTGAGCTCCGAGCCAACGAGACGGATGTTCGCGTTTTGCAAGTGTATAGGTATAGCTGGATGTATCAAAAGTAGCAACAAGGACGGACGATACCCGACTTCCCCGACAATTCACGCGGCAACCATCTTACCCTGTCTTACCCGTCGCATCTGGTCGCATCGCGCACATCGCAAATGATCGCAAACTGCACGACGCGCATTTACGTTACGACTTTGGACATATATACGGATATACCCACTACATGTCATATGTGTATATGTATATATAGGCATTTTGCTTCTGCTACATATACTAGCAGCCGGCCGTTGCCGTTATATATATATTTGTTGTTGCGCGCTAATACCGCGAGAGTGAGAGAGAACATGGCGCGCAGTCCGTAGACCGTGAATTTTAATATTTGTCGGTCAGTAAGAATTTTGCAGTACGCATTGAGACGATTAAAATATTCGCGCACGCATAAGTCGCGACCGGTTTCGCTATATATATGTATATTCATATAACAACAGCGTTTCGTAACAGTCGCCGCCACGTGGGATAGCAGTATGAAAAAATCAAAATACGCAAGTAGACAACGCATTTATAGATTCGTTGTCTCATTGGAACGCGTGGCAAAAACATTAATGCTGAGGATAAATAAATGGGAAAAACTTCACTGCACTATGCAGTGAGTCGGGGTTCTTCAAACATATCAAAATGTTATTGGAAACATAGAGCGGAAATACATGCTGATCGAAGATTAGAATGGGAAATCCCCACTAATATAATCATGGGGAAGTTTGCCAAAGAAGGGGTCAATTTTACTATAAGTAAGGTATGGTTCACTAGACAGTGTTAAAGTGTTGTTAGAATATGGGGCAAATAAAGAATAGATTGATAACGAAGATGGGATTTACACCATTGCATTGGCAGTAAATGATGTCGTGATGACTGTATCTGTCTGAAGATGGATAAATGAAAACTTTAGTAGAAGTAACAGAAGAGGATTGTTGTCAAGAAACAGTCAATATATTCTTTGGAACAAAAACTAAACAGTCTAATCATATCATATAGCCCACTATTGTAGTATTATCATTATTATTTTGCGAAATAACTTTAAAATTTGTTGTATGAATAAATAGATAAATCGATAATACGTTATATAATATTCCTTTATATCATTTTGAATTGGATTTCAAAGCTTACATACTCAGGAAATTAGTATAAATCAAAGTTTGTTGACTTAAACTGATCATGATTTATTTAACCATGAGAAATAACAATAACATTTCAAACATTCCAAACAATAAATGTGTAAGATCTCCACTTGTTTTCTGATATGATAACAAAAAATCCAGAAGGGAATAAACTTATAAGAAGGTATATAGTATTTGCAAGTGTACGGATAAATTTTTTGAATTTCTTTTCTGCTGAGCAACCTGAGCATCCAAGTCATAAAATTCTGAAGAACGAAGAAATAGTTAATTTAAAGTAATAACAAGTATACACGATTGAGTTTCATTAGTATCTCTTATAATATAGTGGTTTATACATTCAAAATGTCAAACATTTTATATACAAGTTCATATTTTCTTCACATCATAGTTTCACAAGTAAGAAAATAAGAAGAAAGTTAAAGGCTCCTTACAAGACAACAATAAACGCGTTACAATACTAAATTCCGCAAACTTCGTGATCAGAGATTATAAAAAGTAGCAAAGGCGCATTTCGTGTTTATTATCCTTTATAAATACTGAAATTATCATCACCCTCGCAATTCCTTTATGTTCCAGCAATATATTACGTATTGTATATTCATTTGTATAAAAGATTCTATTGATATTTGCATAATCAGTCTGATAGTGAAGACAAATCTTTGCTACTTTACCAAGGAATTTTCTCAGAAGACTTTTTACAACTAAGATTTGATTGAAATGTTTTAATGTGCAGGCATTATTGCTGCATAAAGTTCCCATCAGTTTTTGACTTCATAACAATAATTGTGATAATATATAGTGATATACTCATGATTAATTATTTTTATATCTGAAAATAAATGTGAAAGCAAAGCCAAAATTGGGAAGTTGCTTATAAGTAAAGTTCAATGTATTTTCTTGAGCAGCAGTAACGTTATGCGTGTAAACAGTATTCGAGAAATAGAAAGTAACGTTTCTCAATTATTTAAATTAATTTTGTCTGGTTACATATCAATATCATACCTTTTCCATCCACTACTATAACAATCGATAATATAATCTACTTGCTTGTATTTATGTCATCACTTTTAATTATTCAATTAGTGTATATACATTCATTCTATACCTTGATTTAATTCCATACTGAGCATCTCATATAGCATTCCACTATCATCAAAGATGACTGAAAATTATATACACTCAAACACAGGATATTCATAAATTCTCCAATCAAATTCCAAGTGAAATCCTATGTTGTCAAGTTGTAACGCTACACAAACATTGTACATTACCATATCACACATCAAATTTAACTCAAACAAAATTAAGCTTTTCTTGAGAGATTTTTCAAATCATCTATGGCAGTCATAAAACTTACGAAGTCACTGGTTAGATTTTACTAAAAAGAGCGTCGAAGCGCATTCACACTGAGCCCACACATACATAGCGTTACAACCAACCTCCTCTGTCTCCCCAAGTAAAGCTTACGAAATGCCTACGAGGACGAGCCGCCGCCACTACTGCAACAGGAACTTTTGGTCGGCTGAGCCTGCTCGGCGGCCTCATCTTCGACCATGACGACGTTCCGCCGAGTGCTGTTGTTCCGCGTTAATGTCGACTTTTCCTCGTGCTCGTCGGCGTGCTGCATCATGCGTCGCGTCAGGTCCAGGAACAGCTCCTCAACGTTTAGGTTCTGCTTCGCCGACGTGTGAAAATGCATAGCTCCAACTTGTTTAGCGTACCTGAGAAACAAAATTGATTGAGTGAAGAGATCATTGTTTATTTCATTTTCATCTATAGTTGGAATCGAACATCTTGCTTATGTGTGTGAATGATGCCACGGTGAAAATAAGATTATTATATGAGACTGACATTGAACAGTTCACAGTAATAATAATAATATTATTCAATGTTTTCTCTTAATCTGAACATACAACAGACTGTAAAACTGGTGAGACTGGATTTCTTTCTTATGCAATCGTTAATCTCTCACCAAGTAACTCTGCTATTGAAGCATTGCATAATTACAATTGCATGCTACTATTTGAATACTTTGCTCCCCTTTGTTCAGCCTCAATAAGGTTTCTAAATCATTCAGTAAACAATGAAATTAAAGAACTCACTCTTCTGCTTCTTCAACGGTGACATTTCTATCTTTTTCTAAATCTATTTTGTTCCCTGCTATGGCCAAACAAATTTCACTTCCCAGCATTTTTTTCAACTCCTTCACCCAGTTCTTCACCTGAAATAAAGTGATTGAACTGTTAAGAAGTGACACATGTAGTTTTAGACAAGCTTTTGTTTTTTTATCTGACTGAGTCATTGAAGTCTTGCAATTTTAACCAAAAGTTCTTGTTTAAGATTATTAAGAATCTCACAAAGGTGATATTTATTTTGTAGGAACTGTGTGAGAAAAAAATTTAATTTTCATTTTGTTCATAAAGGTTGTAAGATGACTGATTAAAAATAATATTAATCTGATGTCCTAATCAGTTCAACTGAGTACATAAACATAAAGAAATTCTTGTAGAACTTACTTTTTTAAAAGTCTCTTCATCTGTAATATCATAAACTAATATGGCTCCATTAGACTGTCTGTAATAAATAGGCCCCAGTGCATGGAATTTCTCCTGTCCAGCCGTATCCCATATGCACAAGTTAACTCTTTTACCATTAATATTCACCTTCTTTTTGAAGAATGAGGCCTGAAAATAGATGTAATATTTCATGAGAAAAACACGACTGGGAAACATGTATGAATTAATTACATTTGATTCTTTATTGACTAAATTAGATCTTGATTTTAAAATAATCCATATTAAGAATCTTATTCAAGTGAGTTTTTAGTTAGTATTTAGTTTGTGCCAAGGCTTGGATAATACTGACTTTTTTCAAAATTTACTAGAAGAAGTTGTAGAAATTAATTATATCATAATTTTTAAACAAAATAGACAATTGAAACCGTTAAGAAATTATGCACCTAAGAGAAGAATCTTTGTCATGAGTATACTTACACTATGATAGAAGAATTGAAATATAAAAAAGAAAGATGGACTCAGAGTAAATTTGATATTTTGCTAATAAGATAATGGAAATCTGAATCAATTGGTAGGAATTATCATTCAGGTTTGATTATATTTCTTATGAAACAAGCATGCTTGTACCAACGATGCTTCCAAAGCACGAGCATCTATCGCTCAGACAAAATATCACAGGGTGTTTGCCAATCAATTGAGATAAGTCAAAGAAAAAAACCCAGCGACACGATCAAGACTGATCCCCAATCCCACTGAGAGATAGGGAGAGAGAAGGCACACTAGTCAGTCGAGTCTGTGTCTTGTTGCTCCAGCTCTTACACAAGTGGGGTGTATGCACACACATGCAAGCGAGCAAAAAAACAACAAAAAAAATTCCGCAGTGCGTTAGTGCGGCAGGATAATTGTACATATAGATCTCACCTGCAGTGTCGAGATGTGCTTGTCGTTGAACTTGTCCTCGATGTACCTCAGCACCATGGAGGTCTTGCCGACGCAGCCCTCGCCCAACAGGACGACCTTGAAGTCGTAGCTGCTAGAGCCTGCCATCGCTAGTCTGCTTTATATACGTTATCTATCGCTTGCTCTCTGCTCTCGGGGACGACGGATCAGCTGTTCTCACCTGCGCCCATGTCAGCGGGCTCGCGACGACTGCCGCCCGCGCGCGCCCGACCAAACTCGCGAGCTCAGCTGCACTGATGTGTACTTAGCATTTGACGGGCGCGAAATCTAACTTGCCGACGGCTGCTCGAGCATCTGACGATTTCCCTTTGGATAAATCATTTTTGCAAGTTTCCACCAGCGGCCATGTGCGAATTTATATTTTTCGTGCGCTTATACTGCTACTTAGCTTGAAGTCGAAAACTCTTCGTATTTTCTTACGCTATCTTTCGCGTTTCTATCTAAATTTATATATATTGTTCTCAAAGATCTCGACGACAGCTCACGCGTGTGAGATTACAGTGTGCGCCCAAAACAAAATAATCTCTGTAGGCTGAGCAAATAGCAGATTCTATGTATGTGTTTATCCTGGAGTAAAACAAAAATAACGAAGCACTGTATGCAGATGACTCATCACACGGGCAACATATATATACACAAGGCCCACAAGGACTCGTGTCAGACATTTAAATTTCGCACGTCCCTCCGGCAGATGGCGACAATCCTTTTCCCGCGCATATGCATTATTATTTTCCCGTTTTCGCATGTAAACATGAAATGGACAAAAATATAGGAGCGATGAAGCAGAAAAATCGGAGCAATCAGCTGTCTGCAGTTGTCTACAATCGATCACGTATACACAAAACACGCACACACCCTTCTGTACACACGTATACACATACGTGGTACCCGCGGCTGCATTGGCGTGTGGTCACGTGTGGTGGTGTGCGTGTGCGTCAAAGGCGCAATGAGATACAGATGTCGCGTCGGTCGTAGTCAACTGTCAACAACAGCGTGCGCGCGCGCACGCCGGCCTATATCATGCGGTCGGCCGGTCGGCGCGCAGCTGTTGGCCAAACTGCACACGGGGGCGCCCGTTCTTTCTCTCTCTCTCTCTCGCGCGACTCGCATTGCCACTTTTGACACTTGCATGTCCGAGCGACGCACGGCAGTTTTTCGCTCCGCAATAGCGTGGGCTACCGACACCATCAGACGAGAACCGGCTGTCTGCTTTCTTGCATCTTCGGGACATTACAACACGAGCAACAGTGATAAAAGTCGAGTGTGTGCCCTTTTGTTATACAAACTCAACAGTGGGACACGATCTCGCGTGTTCGCGTGCATATTATACTCGTGCCGGATATAAGACGCGCCCGCGATATACTGTACCCACTATATACACAGAGGGAAATATTCGCGTGGCCGCGGTGGTGTTACACGTGTCATGTGGAGCCGAGGCTCGCTGCAGCAGCGGTCAGTGTGCAAGTCAACCCTGGGCACTCCACCTGTTTCTCGTCGCTCGGCGTTTTGAGGTAAGAGTCGTATATAAAATGTGTGTTACACCCGGGATTTTGAACAACGTGAGTGTATATATATCGCAACATAGCGGAATGCAACGGTGCGGGGAGGCGCGTCGCTGCTCCAACCCGCCCGCCGCGTCAGCCCACCTGTCACGCCGACTGTCACGTATAGCGCGCCGGACAGCCCAACCCGACGTCTATGTGTATCGCGATACTTCGAATTTAGTCGCGACGCGCTAATTCGGGACGACAGCGAGGCTTATTTATAGCCCGCGCCCGCCTCCGATTAGCCGCGCGAACAGCTGGTGTTATAGCTCTGATACATACGTATTAGACGCTCGCTGGCCCAAGCCGTTCGAGATTAGGATGAACACGCGAGAGCGCAGGTGTATAAGTGTGCGTATGCATGCGGGGCTATACAATGTATCCGAGTTGTGTGTATGTACGACGCGAGCGTGAATATATGATGATTGAAAACATTTTCCGACGCTTGAGTCATTGTTGTTTTCTGAACACGTCTTATCTGCAGCCTGTGGCATTCGTCGTTCTTCTCCGAATGATCGCGCGCGCGCGAGAGAGAACCGATCTGTATAATACGAGTGTACGGCGATCGGGAAAAGTGAACGGCTCGAAATTTCTAAAGGCGAAATGTCACTCTCGGCTTTGTGAGAATGCCATATTACGGGGATACGACGATCAAAGAACGCGTGAAAGGCGGTTGCGAGAGTCGTCCTTTACAGTTCTGTTGTACTTATGCGCGGTGGAATCGATTTTTCAACAGACACAAAAAGTCTCATCTGCATAACTTTCCTGATCCATATGGATGAGAATGAATTTGGGGATTGTCGCGTGACCCTTCGACAGTCTCTTGTCGGAGTTACTGTATCCGATTAGTTAAAGAGGCCGCTTCGCAAACAGAAAATCCAATGCCATATGGGGAGTATATTGTAACAAGCTAAAATTTGACAATATACAGGTTCGATCGTAGGCTGAGTGTTTTTCGCACCGAGTACACATAATTCGATCTAAATGTTCGAGGAGCAATTCTCGAGAGATATTAAGGTCCGACAGAAGCTACACATTCCCATCCGCAGCTGTTTCGTCGTTATGATCGTGTCAACTTATAGACACTGCCAAAACTCGTTGATCATGTACACACACATGTATGCAGAGCCCCAGAGACTGTTTCCGGTGGTAAAAAAGGTCTAGATATAAAATAGACAGGTATATTTTATTAATTGTGCATTATGTCGTACGAGCTACGTATATATAGTTCGACAGGGCAAAGAGACGATCTCGTCGATCCTGGACAAACAGCGTGTGGCACACACGGGGCCAAAATCCGCGCTCGGCTCCCCCGCCATATTGAAGCATCGGGCCGTACGGCATCTCGCCCCCGAAAACTACGCATCGATCTTCACTCCCGCGCGTTTTCTTCCACCCCCCTTCGCGCTTGACTTCAGAATGTCTTTCGCCCCAGCTGGTTGCGCGCGCGCGGGATAAATCCGGTGCGCGCCTCGAGTCAGCTGACGGTCACGTCGCGCGCCGGGTGCAGCCTTTGGGTTGGCGGCGGCTACAACAACGGAGGGGGGGTTGGCCGTGTGCACATCTGCACACATCGCGGCGCGCGTCTGCTCATCAGATCGGAGCGCGCGGCCCACACACCTGTCTGCGCGTCGCGTGTCAACGTTTATGTTATACTCATATATTCGCGAGGAAAATCATGTCAATGAGCCCGAGCATACACAGTCGTCACTCCCTCGCGTCGAAAGCCATCGACAAGTTGCTGCTGTACTCGCGAGCCTAGTTTGATTAACTCTGCCCCGGCGACGACCCCCCGGAGAAGCTGTTCGTCCCTGTGGATACCACCGAAGTAAGTCGAAATATCTCATGCATAATTTTCCTTGGGAGGAAATCTCCGATCGAGGTGTCTGTGTTTCCCGTCGGGGGTGGTGAAGTACGAAAAGAGTGTTTCAGCCGGTGGTTGGGGGGGCGCCAGGTGGGGGAGCTGTACACAAACATGGCGGCGCGCAGCGGCGGCACGCGCGCCATGTCTGCATCAGCGGCTGCGATTCGCGCGCGACGCGGCCGAGCCCCCTCGCGTGTCTCCATATGTATACCTATATGTACATGCCTACGAGAGAGAATAGACAGCGATATCCCTCGCTCGCTCGGAGGCCCTCCCGGATCATTCGATCCCACGGCACAGCTGTTGAGCCGAATCGAGCGTTTCTTCATTCTTCCCTTTTTTTTCTCTCTCTCTTTTTCGTCGCTGCGCGCGTTTTGTAAGCGGTTTCGATGCCGCGCGTCAACGCCAGACGCCGCGCGCGACTTCGCCACTCTTTGGCCCACTTTGACGCAATATACTTCGTGTTCTGTGCGTCACATGAAAGTATTGTAAAAAATTTACCTCATCGTCCTCGGGTGACGAAATTCGTAAATGGGAAAGACGTCAGGCCGCGCGACGTTGATATCGGTCGCTGTGTGTGTGCGTGTGTGTGTATAATAGCCTTGAATCGCGTGCGCGCGCGACTTCGCCTCGCGATCTCGAAGTGAATAAGGAAAAGGGAGCCGCGTCAGTGCGTGCGCGTATAGCCTCCATGTTGCAGTCGAAAACGAAATCTCTCTCTCTCCCTACATGGTGTCGGTCCGCCAATTTAATAACTTCCCAAGGATCGTTGCGCGCGTATATATTTGTACTTGTACTTGACAAAAACGCACGATTTTGTATTTTTCAACTTTTTGTACGTGTGTAATGCTTAATGCTGGACGGGCGGGGGAGGGGAGGGGGAACGACGAGGAATTTCAGTTGTATATAATTCGTGTCACTGATTTCGTATGTTACATGATTGATGTTGAACGTTTGGTTGTTGAAACGTTAACAATTTTGTCCGTAAATTGAAGAAGTTATTCGACTTTCAGTACGAATCGTGCGAGTAGTTCTGAAACTACGGTTCTGATGAAATGTCACGAGATTTTTTCGCGATAAAAAAAAGTTTTCTGTGAAGATTTCGAGAAATGCTTTGACTTCTGAGATTTTCCCACATTAGATGTGTTTAATGTATACGTGGAATCAATAATGGATCATGAATATCGCAAAAAAGAGGCCAAATATTCGACAAAATCTTCGCATAAAAGTTTTTTGTTTTATCGAAAAAAACTAACTCGTAAAATTTCATTATTGACAACTTTTTCGTGTCTATTCGCCGGTCCATCCTGACAACGCAATTTGGAAGATTAATTTATTACTATGCTGGTCTGGTTCATTTGTCAGCAACATTTATATTGAATCGTTGGAAAAAATCTAGTATTAAAAGCCGCGATAGTTTGCAAGGAAAATAAAATCTATAACATACGTTTCCTTGACTCTTCTTGAGTTTTGCAAATGTCATTTCGGGTGTCATCAACCGATTCAGAGTCGGCCTTGGTTTTTTCACGTTTGACAAGCTCAAGGAACTTTTATTCATTATCATGGAATTTTATCTCACCCAACTGATCATACTCCGATAAATTTGAGCACGAGGTCTAGAGCTTTTTCAGTCTTTTCGGTCATAACAATGAAAAACCAGATATACCCAGCCGATATGAAACAAAGTTTCGTCTGTAGCATTTATGTTTAATACTAAAGGATCCTTGGCCATCAGTGTAAAAATAATCTCTGGATATCTGAGTTTTTGAAAATTGAAATATTCCAAGCGAATTAATTGACAGTGGAAGAGAAAAGAAAAAAAAACACGGCTCTCGCGTGTAAAAGTCTCGGTCCCAGGAAGGCAAACAATAAGTCAGGCCTCCGAGAGACGCGGAGGGTTCCAAAAGCGTCGAGAGGGCGGCTAAAATAGCCGCGCGCGCGGTTGTATAAAGTGGATAACGAACGATATTCCACAGCGTCGCGCGCTCGCGAGCCGAGATGTGTCCCACTTTCACGCGTATATGCAGACGTGCGAGAAGTCGCGTGTCCCATGGATCTTCGAGAACGCGGCGTCGCACAAGATACACACGTCTCGTTCGCTCTCCCCCGAGCTTTTGATCCGTGGAATCTTTATATAGATCCCGCGTATCCCCTCGCAATCGTCCATCCTCTCTTCCCCAGATGTCACGATGACGTTTGTATGATGTACCATTCGAGTATTGCAAAGCGTAGATCTGCGCGCCAATATGTGCCATTCGTCCTGCTGGCTATTCTCGCTTACGCATTGGCGAATCACGCGACCGATGAGTTACCGAAGTGAAAACTGTTGGACTCCTTTATTGGGGCGAACGTAATCGACCGGCTTTCTATTTCTTTCGCGTGAGACACGCCTCCATCCCTTTCGTCGAGCTCGTATATATAAGTGTACATTATCCACAAACGTCATCCTTGACGCGAGATAATCTCGCCCTTACCAACCATGGGCTCCCCAAACAATTATATCTACGAGTGGTTTCTGAATTCAGAAGAGATCAACTGACTGCCAGTTTCTGCTCGTTCCAGGTACTCGATTAGTGTATAGCCTTATCTTCCACATTGACAGATTGGGTGCTCGAACCGATACTCGAATGAAGATTCCCCCCTCGATGAACGATAAATGTAGTACTTCGATCGGCGTATGTTTCGGGCAATTTTGAGTTTTACTCGCCGTGTGAAACGGCCAAATAACATGATTCCATTGTTTTCATTTCCCTCTCAACAAAGAGCCACCAGAGTCGTGCCTAATCTCGCGCGATTTTCCTTTGTCGCGTATATCTCCTCGCGACACGAACTTTTGTTTTTCTCACTGTACCCACTTATTTATAATCTCGCGTTATTCTCGTTTAAATATATATATATATATATATATATATATATATATATATATATATATATATATATATATATATATATATATACGTACAGATACGAAACCTGTCGCCGATGCTTCTGCTTCGTTGGATTGCATTCGTTCGCTCATTTGTGTCCGCGCGTCGGGGTGTGAGATACATAGCGAGATGTTGTTGAGCGACTCAACGCTGCGAGCTTATATGGATTTGTAAAACTGTGCCGTCGAGCTCCAGGATTTTTTTTTCCGAGCAATTTTTTCTTCTCGTTGAATTCGTAATATTTCGTTGAACCGAAACTCGGTTGGTTCTGTTGATGATATGTATAAAAATCGTTGTATAGCGAAATTTGATCTGCACATATCCCGCAGGTAGTGTTTTCAGTGGTGGTTGCATTCACACGGTGGCTTCTTACCGCTATATATGAAATGTATAAAATTCGCAGGGCTCTGCTTTGCCAAACGGTTCAAAAGTATATTAAAAAGCTGAAAAGAAAGAGCCGATTTTCATACTTGAACGTTGAAATATTGAAAAGTAAATTATATTCACGATTGATTCCCTGACGTTCCAGCCTGGAATTTCCCGCATAAATAAACACGCGTATAGGCTGTATCATCATTTTTTCATTGCCGCGCGTGGAAATGTCGTCGCTGCGACACGATTCACCATATATATTCCAAAGTAAACGTTTCCAAAACGACTTGTATATATACATAAGAAATGTTGCGTACTGGGTAAAAACGAATTTTCACTATCGCTCTCGGCGGCACGAAGTAAAGCTTGACACAGTTCCACCTACAACGCCATGACCCTGTTGCGTCCAGCGCGAGGACGAGTCCCGCGATGGTGCAGCAGACGGACGCAAGGTGCCTGCGCTGCTCGCGCCGCAGTGTCTGTGTATATATACGTATACTGTTAGCTCACACGTTCCCGTAATAGGAGCCCCTCGAATTTCGAATATTCAGGTCACGAGCCCAGATCGGCTGCAGAGGCTCGGGCATTTCTCGAATTCCTCTCTGGGTTTTACAAATATTCCAAGTGCAGCGTTTGTCGTCTTCGAAGTCGCTCGATTGTAGCTCGTAGCTCCGACGTGTAGTCGAGCGTGTGGGCAAATGTATTAGATCATGTAAATCACGAGACTGGAGAATCGAGTGAAATTTATCCGGGTTTGTGGACGAATCTCGAATGCATCAGTCGTGATCGAGGGGGGAATGGTCTGCCGACAAAATCGACGAGAAATATGGCGGCGGTCAATGGGCGGGTGTATTGTAGCATGGTATTGCCAAGTAACTTATTTCTGGTTTATTGTGTCGGTAACAGGTAGTTTTATCGATTGCCAATTATGTATTTGAGGTTCATTCGCAATGTACAGACATTTTTTCGATTCTCAAGCCTTTGAGTTTTGTGAGGGATTCAGATGCGAATTTTAAGTTTGTTGGGACATTTTTTTCCAACGTTATTAGTTCTCGTTTGCATTATTTATAATCTTACCTGGTTCATTTCGAATTCGTTCGGCAAACTTTTTAGATCGGTTCATTGCATACTTAGCTTTCCACGCGTGTCGGAATCGGAAAAAATTGAAGCTAGAGCTTGAAAAACACTTGTTTCTTTCAAGAAATTACTCGTACTACAGAAATTATGAGATACTTGGAATACCTCTTGAAAATATTTCACTCAGGAAAACCATTTACGTGTCAAATTCTCTATATTCTTCGCCGTGTAAGACAATTGAAAAGAGTTTTTTCAAACACAGTATGGCTTCATTATCGTCGCAGTTACAAAAAGAAACATCGTGACTTGGACTGCCATCGCGTCCTAATGTCTCTGAGTGTGCTGTGACCCTGCCAGAATCGTATTAAAAAACTCTGTACACGCGATCGAAAATTTTCTAGGAAAATCAACTTTTTCAGAACGCCGATCTGAAGAATCCCCATACCATAGATCATGCTTCCATCGTCCACCACCGACTTGAGCATGAACGAGCTGTTGACTCCCTCTGTAAAACCAAATAATACATGATATACATATTGCTCTTGACGATAAATCGGCCATCCCGGATGGACGCTGACACGACACCGGGATGGCAAATCGATTATTTTACGCTCGAGAGGGCCGGTCGGTAAAAATCGAGCTGCAGGTGTCGTGCGATGCAGCGCCCGCGTGAAGTAGCCCATGAGCTGAATCTCATGCCGGGTGCTGACTCGGCAAGTACATGCTGTTTTACAGTTGCGCCAATCAGCGAGCTCAAACTTGTGGTGCTGCGAGCTACAAAATCGATCGCTATCTTGATTGTTACATTAAAATTAAGTCGTATGGGCAAGATATGGTTCCCTCGACGAAGTGTCACGTCGGGACTTCAATTTCGAACCTATATACTCGAACAGGTTCATTACCCGTCGAAATAATTTATATACACGACAGCGAAATTGAATTATTGTCCCAAGGCAAATCAAATGCCACACACAAAAAAATAAGAAAATCTTTAAGGGGATAATCTCGTGTCTAGTGACACTCGTCACTATACAGTATTTACTCGATATCACTTTCTTGAATTTTCACTTTAATCTGCAGTTTTTTCTTTAATCTGCACTTTTAACCTGCAATTTACGCACCCAATCCATTGATCCATCTTCATTCAGTGATTTTTACTTTAATACAGCAGTTCGTGACTGCAAGCGTTTCAGGCAGCACGTAGGTTAGTTTAAAATACTCAACCAGTTTAATTATTCGGTGTAGTTCTTTTGAACGTTCTCAATTACCACCTGGCAATTTTCCGCGTACGACAACGAGCTATTGAATTCTGGCGCGCGTACATGAATGGCGCGCTTCTGCTTCGTACCTGTTGCATTATTTAAATTACAGGTATCATGTGCTTGTATCAATATTCATTTCCCGGGCGTGTGAGCCTATTTTCATTTTTCCAATGATGGAGCGTATATGATTCTTTAAAACGGAGCACTTATACACTCGCGATCGGTTATTGAAGTCGGGAAACTTCCTTACGGTAAGATTCGTTACGGTAACTTCTTTTCGAAACTATAATCGAACGAATACCGTTATTGATTTTATATTGAAATATTGCACGATGCGCCAAGCGCATGGGCACTTGTGCATTTCGAAAACTGACTGTGCGTATATTTTCAAGCCCGGACATTGCAAACGATGAGTCAGCTTGAGAGGGCGAAAAATATCACCGGCTAGTCGCCCGTATTTTCGGAGAAACAAAACCGCACCTTGACACAAAAATATTACACAAACACGCACTCTCTCTCTCTCTCTCTCCCCACAGCCGTGACATTCGTCCAGTTTTCGAAATTCGATTCCGGCCGAACGACGACCGCATGCGGTTCGACGCAACTTCGATTCCGCGCGGCCGAAAATACCTTTTGTCCAAGTGACAGCGAAAGTCAAATAGCGCAAGATAAATAAAAGTACGTAGCAGTAGGTGAGCGTGTCAAGGACGCGGGAATCTTCGCCGGGGGGGGGAGGAAGATACACAGGCAACAGGAAGTGTATTTTGGTGTGGAACTCGCGGTTTTGTCTAGGCGCTTAATTACTTCACGAGCGATTGGTTATCCGCACTTGACATGGCGCGTGACGACATAATTAGACTTTATACTCTATACGCTTGACAGCTCGATACGGTCTTTTATCGGAAAATTAATTTTTTTTCTGTACTCGCGGGGTCGAGTGCCTTGACGTTTCGTTTCGTGAAAAGTCACTGGCTATTTAGCACGTGTGTAGAAGTGTAGAAGAAAAATTAATCTTGGCCGAGAAGGATACGAAAAATGGGACTTATCCTTGGACGTGATTGCGTTGCTATTATCATTACTAAAACAAAGTTTCTAATAGCGCGAATTGTGTTTTCTCTTATATTCTTATCCAACATCTATACTTATTCCCACAAATACAATCCATTCAATTGTGATTTTTCAGTCGTAGTTTGTTGATCGGCAACACGAGAGGTAAGTAAAGTTCATTCCGGCATTGACATTGGTGGCATTCTCTTATTTTATTTTCTTCCTGGAACATAATTTTTCTGTCGGTACAACGTTTTTCCGGATGATTTTTTCCCTCGCTCGCAATCATCGAAGCGCGTCCTCAATTATTGGCTCACACTCTGTTATCACACGCGCAGTTGACTACCTGAATAATTGGCAGCCAGCATAAGACTCTGTTATTACATCTTTAATGAGGCTTTACATCAGCGATTAAATCACTATTATCAGTATTTGAAGAACGATCGTGGTAGCGGTAGCAACAAATTCATACACAGTGTAATAAAAATGTCTAATGTCTTTACTGTTTAAAATCGTCTGAAGAGCAAACGAGGACACATAGTAATGTGAGGAATCAAAAATTTATATTTCGTACGTATTTTCGTGAATAATCCTTGCACAGCTGGAATAACAAGTGGTCATAAAAATGCTAACAATCGCGCGTACGTCTGTCTGTTTACTAAAATTCGGTAGATAAATTCAGGGTCTACGAGCAAAAAATTTGTCAAATGTCTGCCTCTTGCATCTAATATTCTTGCGCGTTTCACCTCGGGCGATTTTATTCTGTATGATTTTATTTCCTCCACTCCAACACGGATATCTGTCCGATCTCCATGAGTATTCTGCCGAAATCGAAAGCGATCGTTCAAATTTTCTATACCGTTGTTATATACGCTGGCACACCGCAGTTGCACAACTTTTACTCTAAATACTTTCCGAGAGGAGGAATTCATTTAGATCCACGATTAAAATTCAAGTTGGAAGGAGCGGTATGGGCTTACTTCCTCGTAGCTACTGTCACTTTTAAAGTGGTGCGAGAAAACCTTGGTTCGCTTGCCTTTCTTTCTCTCTCGAAGCCGGCACTCACAGAACTGCCGTTGCGTAAACTAAATCGAGCTTATGGACAATTTGAAAAATGGACATTGCACAACGCCCACGATTAAGACAATTTGATGTTTTCGAAATTGTTTAGTTTCAATTTACGTAATCGGAAAACGATATTTAGCTTGTGTAAGGCATTGAACTCTATATTCTATTAACATTTTCACAAACCAAAAATGAGTCTATAAATTATGTCAAACTCTTCATTCAATGGGAAAACCGGGAGCTCGTAATAAAAAAATTTATTCCTTGCCGATTGTCTCTCACAAACTATATATACTTTCAGACTTACATTCACACGTTCCAAAATTACATTCTGATTATCCTTCTTAATTCTGAGATTTAATTGACGATTATCTTTCTCGCATGCTCGTCACTTCATTTCAATATGTGAATTTGAAAACTCAAGTTCATATTTTATTCATCTTTTGAAAGAGAAATTGGGTCACTATAACCGTTCCCTTTCGTTAACCTGCCTGAAACCAACTATCCTATGTATCTTCTTTGCCCTAACCTATTTACTCTCTATACTAGTCCTCTAGCCTTTCCCAACCTCTCTATATATCTCGCTCACTCATGTCTCGTGGTTGGGTCTAAACCAATCAAACCGAGAGTTAACAGTCAGTTCACTTTACAGGCCATAGCTTTTCGTCTATTCTCATCGCGCACCTAACATTGACCATCAACAGAGAGAAACGCAGCTTGGATAACCCGTGAAATTCTCAAAGACAACTTCAAATCACAGCTTGAAGTATAGAGGCGGGCTCTTCAAACTGCCCAAATTCCACATACGCTTGCCCGGAGGTGGATCCCGTTAGCCGTCGCGGCAGGATGTAACGCAGCAACCGTTATTCTCTTGAATCGGTGCTGTGTGGCGTTGAAAATGAGAATGAAAGTTGGGTCAAGCGGGTAACGGTGTCAGGGACGCGGGTTCCACGATTCTACCATAGCACTAGCACAAATAGATACGAGCGTACGCCGTTTCTGATGTACCATTCTCTCTCCCTTCTCTCTCTCGATCGGCACCTGTGTGTGGCTCTTCAACTTCGCGTATGACGACTCTGCAAGGCCGTGTTCGATGCTCGGGTTCCACGAGCGGTGCACGATTCTATTTGGCATGTATTGTGCCATTCATTGTTGAATTGAAAACTTGTTGGGCTCGTTGATAGTCTATAAACTTCATTTATATACCATATCTAAGTTTTTAAGAAAAATCCTTCGACGTATTTTTCACAATTGTGCTACGGTGTCTCGAGAAAAAGTCTGTCTTCTCGAAGAAAGTTCGAATACAAACGTCAATCCCGTGTATAATTTTTATTAATTTGCGATGGTACCAACATTCGTCCCTTCGCTTCACGTCCACCGTGGGCTGCTCTTCCTACGCGCGACGAACAAGAATAATTCGGCAGCGTTGGGACAAAACAAATCTCTCGTTGGAAAATACTCGCCGGGAGTAACGAGATCTCCCTTCGAATTGTGACGCAATCGTGAACTTTCACTCGGCGAACGAGTGCAAAGTGACAGCATCAAGCGCATTGCATTTTGGCCTCCAAAAAGCGAGGAAAAAGGAAAGTGAAAGCAGCGCGGCCATGGCCGAGTCGTCGAATTTCTCCTGAACTCTTTTTATTCGCTTGCTCGCGTGAACCATCTACACTTATAGGCCGCAGATACACACACGTATATTTGATTCTTTTAAATATAGATCGCCGTAATCTCGTTCTCTCGCGAGAGATTGCGCGTATCTTCGTTCCTCTCGTTTTCGTAGCTGATTAAGAATCAGCAATAAATTCATTTTTTCGAAAGAGAGAGAGAGAGAGAAAAGTGAAGAATTTCAGCTCGACTCATCTCGATTCGTGATTTCACCTGCATCTCGAGGGTTTCGGCATTCGTTTATTCATTAATCGAGGCTTTTCGACGCCGCGGGGGAGGGGATTTTTCATATTTTGAACCAGCGCGCAAATAACAGGAAGTATTTGCGGCTTTTCGCGCGATAAACACGGGTCCTGTTTTGTTCTGGCGTCTTGGCAGCTTGCTTATTCGTCTTCTGCTCGAGTATGCACTGCACACTTTACACGAAATAAAAAAAAGAACAGTCACTGTTTTTTTCGCAGTTTTCATTTTATACGAAAATTTACGACCGGCATTACGAGTTTTATTTTTTCTTTCCTTCGCAACGACTGCGGCGCCACGATTTACCCTTGGCAGCGAGTGTGTTTTTCTCTCGAAATTATCTTCAACATTTTGCAATTAACGCACTTTATATACGCATCTTTATACACAACGAATGTTCCACGTCCAACTATTTATACACACATGACCACCCAAGCAACTGCTTTTGTACGAAGCGCTTCGGTCGTTTTAAAAATATAATTGTCCGGCTGGAACGGGCGCTCGACTTCGTTACTTGCGTCGAATATAGAATGTACACATGTATATATATCGACGAATTATATTACTACTTGATCAAGAGGGAACAAAACACTGAGCCGTCCCATTCATTTATCGATAAAATTGGAGTTGAGCTTCAGGAGCCTGTAATTTGAATATACAAATCAACGACAAATTAAACTTCTTGGTGTATCGTTCCCATATCGTGGCTGTTAGTACTGTCAATATTATTATCAATAATAATATTTAGATATAACATCCGAAGAAACATTTTCGTGAAAATCGGTTCGTAATTTGAAATGAAATTCCTTACATAACGGTGTTGACTGCAAGGATTCTATATACTTCTCCATGGACACAACTTCGAAGCTCAATGCATCTCAAAACAAGTAGTATGGCTCGGGGCTATCAAATTTTCTCCGACTCACAAAAGATACCAAAATCCACTTGCATACAAGGTTTTCAACATTTTTAGGAACGTCGATTTTTCCCGGATGGGGGGAGCCATTATACTTGTATGAAATTCGTCGCACCGGGCGTAATCAGCTGGCTCGTATACGATTCGACTTCCAAGCGTCATGCACATCGACTATTACTACAACAGAGCTCGACTCGCGATCGCGAGCTTACGTATTGAGTGTCTATACTTGTTCGGTGCCGCTCTCAGCCTTATAGAAAGCTTGCGTTACGCCATTCCCGTCTGGTTCCCGAGCGCAGTATTCGTAAGTCGCGCAGATTCCAACGGGATTTCAATACGAAAAAAAAAAATTTTACTCGATCGCTGGAGTGAGATATGGGAAAATTATCCGCGTGACATATCATGTCAATTGCGAGATATACTCTTTCTTCGCACACGACGAATCATCAAAATATCCTCAATCGACTCTGATCGGTGCGGTCTTCCGTGTCCGTGACTGTATACCTGCATCGAGCGGCTGGAGCTGTTCTCAGATGTATCCTTAAACTTGCCGATTCGGACTGTGGGCCGCGCGCGCGGCCAATCGCTCTCGTCCAAAAATAGACACGCCGATAAACTGACCTCGAGTCGCGCGCGCTTCTCGAAAACAATTCCCCCTGCACAATACACACAGGCAAGACTCCTGGCCCCCCTGCACACACACACACACACCCGCGTGCGTGCATCCCCACGCCAAACAACCAACGCAGAGGAAGTCGGTTTCTCTGAGCCGTGCGTCGGGCCTCTCCTCGAGGGATAAATTTTTTTTTCGCGCGATCGTCGACCCATGCACGCACACGGCCGTGGCCGTATATCCGGTTCTAAAAATCGCGAGCGGCCAATCGTCGGTGCAGGTCCGGGCGACGCCCACTCGAATGGCCGAGCTCGATTGGCGCAGGGTTTTTGTTTTTTTTCTTTTCTTCATTTCGTTGCCGGCCCGGATAAATATCGAAATCGCATATACACGGCGAGGAATTCTTCGGGGGAGGGAACATTATACGCTCGCCGGAGCGCGGGATTATTTATAAGCGGGCAAGGAGCTTTCGGGCCAGAGAGAGAGAGAAAGCCGGTTTCGAGATCGAAAAATTATCATCACGAGCCGGGGAGAGGCTTCGCGAACGTCAGGGACAATGTTATACTTTTACCGTGAGTATCAGCGTCTCGGAGACGTCTCACTGAGATCGGAAGTTGGAGATCGATTTCTTTCATTGCACTTTGGCTGATAAATTTGAATGTAGCGAGAGAAACTACTATTCATTGGTTGGAATTGCATAGCTGATTGGAATATTCACTGGAAAATTAGTATGCAATTTTACTGATTTTTAGTGAACTTTGTTTATGCAGTTTTTACGATCCTCAATTTCGAGAGCTGTTATAAGCGAGGTGGACGAGATAGGGCCGTGTCGCGATGGTCTTTATACAAATACTAATGTGATTGCGATTCGGATGTTTTTTATCCCGGACTTTATTTCAAAAGTATGTATGTATATGGAGTTTTGTTTTTATCGCGTTTAAAAAACTTTCACTTCCAATCGTATCAACTTTGATTTCTTCGCGGGAAAAAAAAGTGTTGGATAATCGCCGCTTTGATGTGTTCGATCATTGTACGTCGCACATTGAATGACTCTAGATCATCGCCGATGAAAGGTGATTGCACTTGGAAAAAAAAATGTACCGATAGCTTCGTGTTGCAGGGAATGAGAAACGGACAATTTTTTTTTCTTTGCTCCTATCTCCGGGCAAACTTTTTACAACCAGCTCCCATCAGGAAAGACGTGAAGAAATATCCAATACGCAAATACGTACGACGTTTATTAACCGATAAGGATTGTTCTCTCGTTTTTTTTTCTTTCAACTGATTTGAAGTCGTCAACAAATCATTGAAGCAACGGGAAACTGCGCGTACTCACACACTACAAAAACTCTATTTGTCAACATTGGCAAACGCATCAGGAACACTTCCATATTATCCTCGCGAGCCTTCTCAAAACTTGAGTGAACCTTGTACACGATTTCGATTCGCAAGGTCGCGCCTAATTCAATCGACGCTTCAAAGAGCCGCGCGAGAAAAAAGCCAACGCATACATAGCAGGCGGATAAGAAGCAAAAACTCCTTCTGCCTCGACCGCGTCATTGTAACACATCGCGTATATAGGTATATGCACACGACCTGCGCGCGCGCCCCTCTTTGCATTTCGACAAGCCGCCGATGCGTGCAAGCGACTTATCGCGCTCGCGCGCTAGATCATTTTTTTTTTCTCTCTCTGTTTTTTTTCCTTATCGTTCGAGTTCGTCGACAATCGTTGCTAAGCGAACGCGTATATTGCCGCTCGCGGCTCGGCGGGGGTAAAAACAAGTTGAACGGCACCGTTATCGATGTGTGTGCGTGCATTTGCACTTCACTCGCGTCTTCACTTCGATGGAGCTAAACAGAGCCGATGATTTATTATGTGCTCATCACCTCGAAATTTTCGAACGCTATCGATGATAATATATTATTGTATCGAAGTAAATGACAAACCTGCAGTGAACGAAAAAATTGTCAAAAAACGATTTGGATAATAAATAAGACTGGGATTGAAATTCCATTGCTTAACAATTATCGCGAGAGTCGATGCTCGAGCGGCGAAGTATACGGTAGTATTGTACAACCGTATTTCCGAGAGCAATGAGCAGATAATGGAGTGGCGATTATGCTCCTGTAATTGATATATCCTTAGGATAATAAAGCGCTTTTCACCGTTGCGGATTGTTCGCGTAGCGGCTTGAATTGGCAATAGGCCTCGATAGCCGCGCGACCTTCGTTCACTCGTTTCAACTTCGCACTAGAATTGTTCTTTCTCTTTGTTTTATACACTCTTGACGTTCCATCCTTTGTTGGACTGTGGCGCTTGGGTTTGCTTCGAGTAAATACGATATTGCAATGTGTATAGCAACTTGCATTACCTCAATCTCCGTACACTAAAACAAATGCGTAGTGAAGTGCGTATAGACCTTGAGTGTTTCCGATAAGACTCAAACTTCATGAAAATTTAAATGTTTGCGAAGAGAAATTTGCATGAAATAAATTAGGAAAATCCAACTTTGTGGCGTTAAACGTGCAGATGAGATTATTTTTATGAAGTTATTTGTATACCAAATGCACGAGGTGGATATAATCACATCCCAAATATACGCATTTCAACAATAGAAACGAGACAAGTAATAAGTGTGATTCGATCGATTTCTAACGTTGAATGTCAATATTTTTGGTAGACTTCTCTTGAATACAGTGTATGAACTCGAGATAATTTTAAATACCGATTGTGCACTTCTCTTGAATGATTATTATTGATTAGAAAAATTGGACGATATAAATATATAAATGCAAATATACAACGTTTCGATTGCTATAACACAGATGATATTTTCAATTCCGATCACTAATGAAGTGCAAAATTAGATTGGAAATATCATAGAACTGTTGTACATACGTATTACTAGAAACCTCTCAATCTCATTCTGAATTGGTCTCGAGGTTGACAACCATCATGTCCGGAAATATATAAAACATCGCTGGCGTGCTGCAGTGTCGAGCGCGCGGCCGACTCGATATTTAATTTCCACAAGGTCAGTTATATGAGTTGACGGAGGTATAGTAGAAGGAAAGCAGCTGATGCCTCGACCTTCGACTCTCGCCTCTTCCGCGTGCAGCTCCGAAATTACCTCCCGACACCTCGTTTCGCTGACGGGAAACGGCGAAACGAAATAACTAACCCAGCGAAAGCATCTTCGGCCCTCGCATTACCCAAACCCGGAGAGATTGACGAATTCGTTGATTTTTATTACTTTTTTTTCCATCACACCGCATATAAGCATCAATTCGACGTTGGCGTGCAAGTGGAAGAGCTTCCCACATTCACTGTGTAAAATCAACACGAAATTGACGCGACGCGCTCGATTATTCGAATATTTCGGGAGCCGAGTAAAACGGAGAGCGCGTGTATATACATATATACGCACATTTTGTTGATTAATCGCGAATTATCCAAGGTTATTCTCCGCCCGTATCTCTCGTTCGGCGAAACGTAAACAAGCGAAATTATGCACACGGTGTCGCCTCCCGGTCGCTCTCGTTTCAGCCCGGCGCACCGCGCGATAACGCCCCGCGAAGATTCAAGTCAACACGTTGTTTTCCGTTTTTATCTCCGCGGCCACTTCAATTTTAACTCGCTCTCCCGAATTAGCCCGAAAACGACATTCTGCACTCGCTGCTGCGCACAACATAATGTAACGCTATATACATTAGCGAGCCGATAAAAAGTGTCAGTTGGTACATGTGGATTGTCGTAAGTGCGACACGAAGATTAACGAATTGATGTATAAGTATATCGAATTTAAAGCGCGGAGCAATCGATCACCGAACAAAGACGCATCCTGGAGGTGTATTGGCAAACATTTGCGCGAGCCATATACCGCGGTGCTCCCGTTTCATAAATCCTCGAGTTGTAACTCGATCGGCCTGCATTTTGCTTCATTCTCCGCGGGTTCGATTCTCGACACGCCCGAGTATAACGATTTCGATCGAATTTCGTCAAGGTAACTCGGCTGCAATTAGCCCGATAAGACCGAAAATATCCGAGATAACGAAATCAAAGAAGTAAAAATTTCGCGCAGCTGAGAATCGCGTCCTCAATACATTAACGTACATGTATACACGCGAGCTGCACAACTTGTATAAATATAGCCGCTATGCGTTTACACGCGGGGGAGATATACGCGTACGCGTGTGTGAGTGTGTGTGTAATGTAACGCAACGAAAGAAACGAAAGTTGCGCGCACGTGGCAACGTCGCCCGGCGCCACGCGCCTCGCTCAAATACACCGTATTGCACCCGCGCACCAAACGTTTTCTGCTCGCGCGCAGACGGCGAGCGCGCGACTTGTTTCTTATTCGTCCGTCGCCGAGTCCCGAGCGACACACTGTATTTATAGATTTACAGGATTTCCGATTCGCGCGAGCGCACCCGCGGCGGCTCGCATGCTCGAGCGTCTTCGAAAATTCAAACGCCTGCAATTGTTGCAGTAAGGCTCCTTCGATACGGCCGTTCTCGCGGTTTGGAGGGTTAAAAACTACCGTTCACCGGTAGGAATCGCGTAGCTCATATGGGACATTGATAAATGTTCGGTTAAATACTGGTAAAATTGTCATCAGGCTTGCGATACATATGGGCAATTCTACCAAATAGTACGATTTTGCTTGGAAAAAAAACATGAAAATAAATTTGTGGGCACGTTCTTGAAAATTTCATATGTGGTAGAGGATACTCCGAGAATAAGTATTTCAAGTGTGTGCACGACTTTCGCATGTTGCTAAAAAAGCTATACGTAAAAAACTAAAGGAATATTTTTTTGCCTGAAAAAAATACATTATTATTCATCGAACAATATGTATATGTACTGTTCACACATATATACTAGCAAACTTATGCAACTAATAAAAAAAATGGGACAGAAACAGTTTTTTAAGATACAATCTGTTTAAGGTTTTTTTTATGAAAAATAAAAATTTTCAAAATCTAATTTTGCCATCGAAAAGCTGAGGGAAATATACATCGGTAACATATTCCACATTATTTCGATATTCATTTTATACAGTCCAAAACAAGTGACAAAAATGGGAAGTTTCAGTATTTCCGCGCACCGGCCGCAAAGAGTTGACGTGAAACGCCCCATATATAGAGAATATAACTGCAGCAATCTCTAGGCACCTTCATCAGAACCTGAACAAGGATTCACAAGGCTTTTTGTTTGATTTCAACATTGTTTCTGAGTGTGCCACGAGAAAAACCAGTAATTTTAAACTGTTCACGTTCTTACTTTTTAACATGATCGATTATTTTATGGTCTTTTTACGGGTAGCACATGAATGTTCCATACTTTAATTTCTTCATTTTCGAGTGCTTAATCGAACTGTATTAACACATTTGAGAGTAGTCGATCGCTGAAAAAGCTGTAGCTTAAAAAGGCTGAACATAATTTCATACCAAAATTTCATCAAGAAGCTTCACTTACGTGTAAGTAGTCTTTATATGGAGAGCACATTCATGAAAATTATCAAGTATTGTTATGCTGATCCCAAGATAGATTACAGGTAAAAAATCTGACCTCTTACTGAGATGCTCCAAGTGTAAACGAAGAAGTTACACGCAGTACATATGAATATCACAATTAAATTTTCCAATTTTTGAAAAAAAAATTTTCATATTTAGTGTTTTTTTTTCATTTCCAACATTTGGGTATTGAAAAAAACCATATCACATAAAATCGTCCTAGTTGGTAGAATTGCCCATATACTGCTATTTAGTGAATTGGTTTATGAAAGAATCGTTCGGCCTCACGACCTATCGTGTATAGCTTCACCAATTCCCAGTTGTCCCAAGGAGTATTAACGTATAAACTCATTTCGGAATATGAGAAAACCGACTCCTTGTGGGTCGTTGGAAATCAGATTCTGTTGGGGAAAACGATCGATATTCGGTATTCAAAGGCAATCTGCATCGCGTGAATCTCCGCGTAAACAAGTGACAGCCGATTCGATTTTCCCATATGAGCGTTGGACACGGAACTCGGGACAGGTCGTTCCGAGTGCGGCTATATAGAAAATCCGCACGAACGCATACATCGGCCCCTCGGTCCCAGAGGTGTGTGTACGTATATACCGGGGGAAAGGAACGCACATTTGTATACACGCCCTGCACCGAGTATTACATGCAGGCTCGGCCATTGGAGGAAAACTGGTTTATTTTTGCGTATTGCTGCGCGCACTTATAAGCTTGCAGTGTGTGTACACAGCACGCACACGTATATATATAGGCGCAAACGAGACGCCTTGTTTATGTACGCAGCGACAGCCGCGCGACGCGAGAAACTACCCGACTCTCCGCATTCCCGGTGTGGTTTCCACGCGCGGATGGGTATACCTGTAGTTGGCAAAGCTTTTCGGGCGGGCTCCCGTGTACGGCGAGAGCTTTGAGTGCTTTTCCCGTATCGTATCATGTCGCTAGCGGTTGTCCATTATCGATGTTGACGATATACACGCACGCGAGCACCGAGGAAATAAAACCGATAGACAAAGCACGTGGGGATTATTTAGAAAAAATCTGCTGACCAATCGAGACGAGTTTATCACACTTCATCCGCATGCAGGGGATGAGAAAAGCTCGTGGCCCCATCGAAATTTTCCAAAGGTTTTCCATAATTGAGACGGAACAAACGCTCGCTCGAGTTTTTTCCTCTTTCTTTTCCGAGCGCAGCTCTCTGATGCGTATATGGAGCCTTGAATCGGAAAGGTCAACGCGCGCACGCGCGACAGGTGGTTCGGTCGTTCGCTGCACTCGCGAAAAGCCTCGCCTCTCTGCGGTTTACCCGCTTTTATCGTGTTGTACAGTGTGGGTATCATATATGTTCTCTCGTCAACGACTTTTTCGCTCAACGCCCTTTTGTTTCCTCCTCCTCGAGCTCCATACGACGCAAGATCAACGTCGCAAATCCGTTTTTCCTTTCAACCAGCAAAGGCTTACACGATTGTGATTCGCCGACGAATAAGATTTTATATCGCGTCGCAGCTTCCATCTCGATCCGTTTATCCCGCGACTTATTTACGCGCGCTCTCGAAATACATATAACGGGGTCTCTCTCGCTGCACTCGCTCGCGGCGCTTCTCGATTCGGGCCGTCGCGCAGTTTCTCCGAAAATCTTCCAGCGTCGCCCTGATTTCGCTGTGATCGAGCTTTTACTCTCAGCTCCTTTTGATCTTTTTTGCCTTGGTTCCGGCGGCAACAGCCGGCGCGACGACGAATTTTTTTTCCCTCGCCGCCGCCGCGCAGCCGTTAGCGATATTTTTCCGCCTATTTTCGTCCCGAGCCTATGCATAACCAGTTTGCCTCGCGAGCGGAGGGGGAAAAAGGATCGGAATAATTGGCGGTGGCTCGGCCAATAACGTCTGCGAATTTTTTTTTAGTCTTATACTCCGCCGGGACCACATCAGCTTCGATTTTGCTTGGTTTATTATAACCCCCCGAGAAATCGAGTGTTACGCTCGATGATCTCGTAATTGATGCCGGTGGTTATACACAGATCATACGTGTATACCGAACCGTATGAAACACGATTGAGTAAAAATGCTCATAGGCGCCCAAGTGTTGTTTACTCAATAAATCATGGTGCGTCATGCGAAAGCAAGCGCGATGTGTTAATCGTACGGGCAAATGGTATTCCTCGAGTATATGCATTGGAATCGAGAGAAAATAAAGAACTATTTATACTTGGTGTGTGTGAGTGTGTATATAGGTGAAGCGAGCGCAGTGACCACCGCGGCAGCTGCAGTGGCTCGAGTTCAATGAATTGCACTGGCTTTTCTTTCAGAAAGCGCGCGCGCATTTAGATTCGCTCGGCTGATGCACAGGACGAGTTGAACGAACTTGATTTTCAACTTTTTCCATCGTCGGCTTCTCGTTAACGTCTACATTCTAACATTTCGATCCAAATAGGATGAAAAATCAAAAATTTCACGCTGCCGCGGTTGGAAGAAAACACATTGATAGATGATGTCGTCGAACTTTAGAGCGTGAACCAAAACAGTTTCAGGCCATACAAAGTTTAAATAAAACTCGTCACGAACAGAAGCGAAAAAGGTGTTGATCGGACTCTCGTGTTCGAAATAAATACTTGTATACGTTTATACAAAATACGCCACACGCCAGGAAAACAATAAATAAATGGCGCAAGCGCGCGATGCGCGCGCACGTGTTGCATCGGACTCGCGCGCGCGACGTGGATCTATTTATAGAACCCGCGCCGACTACTGAGGAGCTGTTTTGTCGCGCGCGCGCGCGGTTCTCCAATATATATAAGTATATAAATGCAGGCGGCGCGGCCGGTGCCGGTGAGTGCCGTTCCTCGAAGGTCGTGGTGTTTTCTCTCTATATACTTTGATGGCTTGCAAAACACGCGTCGTTTCGTTCAATTTATCAAAATCGCGCCATTTTTAGCTCCATGATTTAGGATACGAGTGTATGTACCATATAAGCAGGCGGGACGAGTACATTGATCGAGAATATATACCGTACGGGCTCGCCAATCCCAACCGGTTGCTCTATATATACGCGCTTCAGCGACGTAAATGCGTCGCAGGATCTTCCATCTCGCTGTAACTCGGAGAGGCGACGCTCGGTCGTATTAACAAACTCGAGTTTGATAATAATCTCGACGAAGATTTGCTTACAGATCGGAAATTCCGCGCGATTCATATTTGGAGCTTTACGAGCGTTGGATTTTTCCCACCGTTCGAAGCTTGCGGAATCGGAACGCTATGGCTGCAGCGTCAAGACCGGCGCGCAAAAACACGTATGCGCCGCGCGGCAACGCCCCCGGTTTAAATTCGCGAGTGTTTCGAGGTCGTCGTGCGCGTCTCGCTCGTCGCCAAAAGTCTGCCTTGGCGCGCATGCGCCCCGTCACCGGTCGTATGGTGTGATCATGGCCCCTCCGACTACTTAACTCCGAAAGATATCGGCGTGGCCGCAAGGAGCAGCTACTATATATGTATATTAGACCCTATCCTGTTTTGGCTTTGTTTTGAAATTCGCAGCAAAGTAGGGGAGTCGACTCGGACGGATATACTTGTGCGCGGTTGGTTCGTGTTGTTGTCCGCGGCTGAAAAGAAAATAACCGAATGCGTCAATGCGCCTTTATCTCTCTGGGCGACTTTAATTGCCGCTATTCAATGCAATCGTCGATTTTTATGAATTATTTCGATTCATTATCGGCCGCAGTAATTCATTCGTGCGAACGGCGCGTTGGTTTTGTTGTGTTGGCCTGCAACGTATCGGCAAAGATGCAGGCGCTATCGCCCATACATGTATATCGTTCTTATCGTTTGATAACGTCAAAGATGAATTTTGAAAAATCTGGGTCATTTACACTCCCGGCCCGGAGAAAAGTTATAATTATTGATTACTCGTGTCTTTCTCGGTTTGATTTTCAATTTCATTGTTTCACCACCAAGACACGCACTGTACTACAATGTGTATATACACAGAGTGCATATCGAACAGCAGATATAAGTACACGCAACTTTGTTTACATCGCGCTGACAGTCGGTATCTCGCTACTGCGTTCTTCTTCTATTCCGATACGAAGCGTTACAGTTTATTTTTCCCGCGAAGGCTTGAAAACACAAGCGTCGAATGGTGGGCAGGTTACGCGTGCATTTATGCAATGGATAGAGAAGAAAAATACACCTTGGGGAAGATATTCAGCTGATAGTGTGCTTACAACCTGCATTCCTATTCATTATCCAACCGCGCGACATTCTATTCATGCTCCGATAGCATATAGGGATAAAACAAATCGGCTATATTTATATTCTCTGTTACGTGCATTTTGAAAACACACGGTTACACAAGCCGATACGGCATACGTAAACGTGTTACATGAATTTTCTAACCTAAAACCCCCAACGTATCACCCGGTATCGGCATCGTTACAAGCGAGCCACGCATAAATTCTCGCCCCGCCAACGCGTGAATTCAAAAATATATAGTTGTTGTTCCGAACGAGAATCTCATCGGCCCGGCGCGGAGTCGACTCCGAAGTTATTCTCGCCCACCTGAAGTTGCCTGATGAAGTCTCCAATACATATACATATATATACACGTCCCTCGAGGGCCCGGCAACTCGATCGCGTCACGCAGAGCTGCAGCAGCCAATCCGGGGGCTCGTCCGCTTCTCCCGCCATATGCGCGTGTTCCCACCGCGCGCCGCGGAGAGCGAGGTCAGGATTGCTCCCGCGCGCGCGGCGAGCCCCCTTGGCGCGCGCCATACGCACACCTCCGTTGCGCGCGTATATATACGAGCGCGGCGCGCATCATATACACCTACTCACATAACCGGCTCTGGTAACATGTATGTATATGTAGACGTGTATGTATACGGAGAAAGCAGTCTTGGCCC
This sequence comes from Aphelinus atriplicis, assembly GCA_020882685.1. Taxonomy (NCBI): domain Eukaryota; kingdom Metazoa; phylum Arthropoda; class Insecta; order Hymenoptera; family Aphelinidae; genus Aphelinus; species Aphelinus atriplicis. The sequence continues at coordinate 101,274,983 of CM037073.1, forward strand.
CTTTCGCGTCTCCATATCGTGTATATATATAAGTACCCTACGACTCATATTTTGATCGCGATTTTTCTCCTCCAAGTCCAGGATCCAGCCTCTGAGCGATGCTCTCGATATGTTGCGCGCGTGGCCATCGAATCGTATGACGTTCGAGCTTTTCGCCACGCGTCCTTATATATACGCGTTTGGCTGGGGTAACAGAATTGGAATGACGATATTTCGCGGGACACTTATATACGCTTGCTTCTGAATTTGGACGAGAGAAAGGTCCCTTGTCTTTTTATCAGGCAAATTCAATCGTCGAACCTGCGGGAACCTCGATCATTCGGCTCGTTTTCATCTTGCCGAAATGCTTATTTATAAATGCTCTTTTCTTCTTCTTCAATTTCAAGCGTGTTTTATTTTCGAGCGCCGATTCCTCTGTATGTGTTGTTTACTCGTCCGTGCGTATATTATTTGCGCGCGTTCGACAACTCGTGTGCGCAGTACCAAAGATAGTTCGACGCGGTAGCGGACTTTTCTCAACTGCAAATAACGTCGGAGAGATATACTATTTCAAAAACTCCGTGAAAATTTAATATACCGATGATGTGGGGTCTATGTACACATTGACTATATTCTGACTCGGATAGTTGCGAGTCGTGTTATGATGGGACGTTGTATTGGTCAATCGGTGAATAACACGTGCTGGTGATCAGCTGATCAGCTGATAGCCCAACCGTCGCGTCTAAATAACGTCTCGCAACGGCGCTACGTCTTTCTCTATATATACACTTGCTCGAAAAATAGTTGATCGAGAAAGCTATGTGCGTCGATTGTACATACATCAATACGTCGCTCGTCACACCAAATCCACAATGTTCCCTATGCAATACATTCAATCTCACGTGATCTCGGAAGAGGAGTTTTCCGCGCGAGCGCACCTGCAGACGACTACCCCCTGTCGTTACTGCACACCGCCAGAATGGAATCCCCCTGGCTGTACGTGACTTTCCAAGGATTTTTCGATCCTCTTTGCAATATTATACACTGAATACCCAATGAAAAGTTACATATATATTGCGGCGTGCGTGAGAGTAGGCACGTTTCGGTACGAGCAGAAAAGGAAGGTAGGGGAAGGTGTGCATATACATATATGTATACAGAGTCGTGTGTGCGTGCGCGAGACGCGCGTCGGGCTCTCTCCCCCCCACCACGCACTGCATTCACACACAGTGGCGGCAAACGCGAGCGACAGGCTGCAGCTTGGCGTGTCAGTCGAGTGCGCGCGCTCAGCCCGCAAGCTGAATTCCGTACACGTCGTTCGCAAACACCCGCACGCAAGTTATACTGCTGGTGTCGAGGGATTCGCTCGCGCCCCGAGTGAGTGCGAGAGAGAAGAGTCGTCGTCGATTATACAGTACGCGTATTATTGTACACGACAGTTGTTGACAAGTGGACGCAGGTGTGTGTGCGCGCGCGGCTGGGTAAATTCGGAGAGAACGCGGGACATGCCGGGCGGCGGCGACATGCTGCACAGGCTGGCCGGCACCACGTTCCACGACACCACCCTGCTCGACCTCTTCTCGCCCAGATTCGCCGTTGACTTTTTCACCACAGGTATTATCCGCGGACACAGTGTGCCCGCGTGTTATTTTCGACACTGCATTATCGCGCGTGTCTGCCATGCCGCGGTATAAAAGAGAGATGTGTGTGGATGACACGCTGCGCCACCACCGCCGGCGTCCCGTAGTTTTTCGGTGCGCGCTTCCCTCGTGCGCGTAGCTTTCTATGACTCCGATTTCGGCCCATGTGGTGCCACACTTTTTGGGTTTCGCCGAAGTTTCTCCCATGTCTCGCGTTCCGGCTGCTGTCCTGATCGAACGAATTTCTGAAACGCCTCTTGGGTGTCATTGGTGTGCCTGCAATTGTTCCGGCGAATTCGTCAAAGCCAAGTAGCGTCATGACTGTTCGGCTTGGGGGTCTGTGGAGGTGATGCTCCTCCTGCGGGAATTATTCTCTTTTCCCTTAGCAATGACCCCATTCAATTGACAATGTTCCTTTTATTTCGGAGTATTTGGGATCTAAACGACTGCAGCTGCTAACATCTCTAGTTGACCAAGAAATCTCTTGGCTAATTTCTTGGTCAACATATTAATCAATCTGAACTGATGGGAAGTTACATAAAACCTTCATAACAAGTGTCTTTTATGCTTAGCTGTGAGGTGAAGCATTTATAATGACATTCCTGACCTAAAAACCTCATTAGTTATCTCTACTCATGTTCCAATGTCAAATCTTGATAACGCACAAACGTGAAATCTCATTAAAACAGTTCCCTAATGTTACTCTCTGTTTTTGTCTTGTTACAGGAAGCATAGAAAAGTAGCAAAAGCCAAGATGTTCAGTTTTCACAAGCCAAAGGTATACCGGTCTACCACCGGTTGCTGTATCTGCAAAGCCAAATCTAGCAGCTCGAGATTTACAGATAGTAAAAAGTACGAAGATGACTTTGTAAAATGCTTCCAATTGGAAGAGCATCGCAGTGGAGAAATATGCAATGCATGTGTTTTGCTAGTGAAGAGGTGGAAAAAGCTACCAATAGGAAGCAACCGCCACTGGAAACATGTAAGAATCATTTTATTATAATTTTTATTTGTTTAAAACCCTTTTTCAAAAGTTGGAATTCAAATTGCTAATTAAATGTAGTCACGTATGCACTCTTTGCTAACGTATCATTTTCTACTTGTATCAAACAGGTTGTGGATGCTCGAGCAGGTCCAGGAATCAAGTCCTTGACAAAGTTCAAGGCAAAGAATAAGAAGAAACCCAAGGAGATTCCTGAAAAATTTGATAAAATTCTGAAGAAGAAGCATATCTACTCGAAGAGTGATCGTGAACAAAGTCCTGCGCTTAGTGACGACTTCACAGGTTTGAAAATTAAATTTGGACATTTTTATATCACATGAAAATTCTTGTAGGGACACAGTGTTGGTTGAAAGCTGTGCAAAAATGCGTGTAATTGTTTTGGCGGGGTTGCCTACGGAAATAATGTCAGTAATTGAGTCGAAGCGTAAGAATTTAGTAAGAGTATCTTTATGTCGTGGATGACTTCATGATTGTGGAGTCTACTGCAACAATGTACTCTGACAGGAGGTATGATTTATGTAGGAAATTAGATTTGAAATAGTTATGTATTGAAGTATGTTGAGAATTATGTTTATAAATTAACAAAATTTAATTTTCTCTATCTTGACATGCATTCAAGTCTTGGATTAGATGTATTGATTAATGGTATATGCTGTTAACAATCTTGTATGATAAAGATATAATTGGATAACAATCAGTTCTATTTTTCAAGTAGAATTTCATTTACTCAACATAAATTGAAATGCAATTGGAAACTCATGTTTTGGATGAAAATTTGACTTTCAATGCGAATAATATATTTTTCCAGAAGAGGAGATGAATGGCAGTGGTAGTAAAGGCTCTAGCAGAGCAGGTAGTCCAGAAGGAAGCGATGACGCTGTAGAAGGAGAGAAGAGACTAGATATTGATCAATCAGAATTAGAGATCAGTAATTATATTGACTTGACGTACTTCAAAAGGTAAATACTCACGTTCATATCACATATATCTATTAATCATTGTGCCTTCAGCTAAAACCCTTTTGCAATAATCATAATTCAAGGTCGCAAATGAAAGTCGTTTTGCCTACGTAAATTTTAAACCATCGTGACTCGCTTGAAGAATCGCTCGCTGAGAATTCGGAGGAATCGACACGTTTCAGTTCAAGATTTATACCTCGATCGTACATATAATTTTTTTCAACTTTCGGATCATACCTACCACATTTACTCAGCCAAACAAAATCACTCAAGTGTCTCATTTTCATATTTCAGGAAAAAAGTTTGCTGCGGCGTGATATTCGTAGGAATGATGGGCGAGCTTATAATAGAGCCGACATTGTTCAAACCCTGCCTGGCTTGCATCGCTCGGCAGCAGCGCGAAAGAGCCACAGCGGTGGCTAGTGTATTGAGCCCTTCATCCTCATCAGCCTCGGCGTCGCCATGCCACAGCTCAGCCTCGACCAGCCCGGCGCACAGCGTCGACTCAGGAGTTGAAGGAAGTGGAACGAAGTCGCTTGCTGTAGGCAAAGGGTTCTGCGATTCGTCGTCTGATTCTGGATACGACGATAACAGTCAAGGAACACTCAATGAGAATAAGATCAAGTCGCAGACCTTGCATCTGCTTGCCAAGCCTGGTACGTTACTAATATCTTCGAAACTCTTCATTGTTTCTCCACTTAAAATATGTCTTGCCTAAAAAATGTTCAGCATTCAAGTAGATTCTTTTTAATTGAATATATTAAAATTATATTCATCAAGCTTGTTGAGGAATTAAAATTTCATGATGGGATGTGATGATTGAATATTGATCGGTAAACCTCCAAAATTTATCTAGCATGAAATCTATGCATAATTTAAGAAATCTCACTCGATTGACGATTAGCAGCTCGAACACTTTTTCGTACAAACATACTGAGATTCAACATTGATTATATTTTGTTCACTCGACGCTTTTATTGTTGCAGGTAAAGTGCAAATGCCAATAATTAATAAGTTGCCAGCGGTGTCGACGACAGTACGGTTGAAGACCTTCACCAGTCCAAGTCTGGCCGGCACGAAGGTACCGATAAAGTTGCTATGCAAGCCCGTTGCTCTGGTAAGCTCGGCCAAACTGAGCCTCGCCGGTGCAAAAGCACCGCGGCCAGTCGAAACCGTGCTCGCGGTGCGCCCGCCACCCCAGAGGCAGTCGCTCGCTAACTAAGCATCACCATTGCGTTTTCGTACAATCCGGTGCACGCACCACTTGCTAGCCCCATCATTTACGTCGTATTTCTCGGGAGGTTTCATTGGAGATACGTGCAATAGCAGCAAAAGCTATATCTGAGTCTCAAGGACCAAGCCCCTGGAGCAGAGTCTCGGATTCGTTTACCAGGTTCTTAAGAGGAATGTACTCCTTTGCTTTAAGAGATCAAATATTAGCTAATTTTGATTAATTATATTTTTTTAAAAAAAATTTATCTTGACGTGTAGAAAAACGTTTACCCAATCAAAGGGTAGAAAAAAAGAAGAAATCTATAGAAATACGATACAAATGATCCAAGAAAATTCGTAAGTAAGCAGTGGGTGCATCTGGCTCGTGAGTCTTAATTTAATTCGATTATTTTTGTTCTCGCTTAGAAATAGGTTACTTTTACTACAAGAGCTGCAACTTACTCTCCATTGAAGTACGCACATCCAAAAGTACTCTCTAATCTTTTTCTTTTCGACTGAAAATCCGTCAACTTTCTCAATGAGCAAAGAGTTTCAAACGTAGATCAAGTATTTTTTGTCGCTAGTATAGTATTTATTTTAGGCTGGCTGTGAAGTACATAGACTTTCATATGAATTCATTGCATTATACTCTATAAGTTTCAGAAATTTTTTTGATCGTTTATTAAATATAATAATAATAATAATAATGACTTCTTTTGTAGCCCTAGCGACAAATCATATAAATGTGATAAAGAATATCTTTGTTCTTAGAGAGGTAAAATCCTCATTATCTCTACTGAGAGATCCCATGACTCAAGTTACGGACCAAATAACTTATATTACATGCTCGAAGGGCTGACTTATTGCATCGTTAAGTGTACAATAACTTGGACATTGTTTGTACATATGTAGGTGAGAGAAACAAAAGAAGATACAATATTTCATGTATAATTACTCTTTTCACCTGTTAAGTGTTTCGTATCATCACAAACAAACAATGGAATGGGTGCTTCATAAGACAGAAAAGAATGGCGCTAGTACAGATAATAAGCCAGACAATCAAATTAAATTTTCTTTTGATAAGTCACTGGAGAATTACAACGATTCTTCAATTATCTAGTAAAATCAGACATAGATTCAGAAAGAGAAGAAGATAGTTTGAGTCAATATATAGTGGTTATGTATGAGATCAAAGTTCACTGTTAGTGTGGTACAATGTATGAATGTTAAAGTAATTAAAGGTTACCTCATTCTAATGTTCCGCCAAATGGAAACCACTAATAAGTATAAAGTGACGATTTTCCAGAGTCAATGAAATGTTATCATAAAATACAACTTTTTCTTAGGACAGTTGAAAATAGATCGAATGGGAATGTTTGAACATGTGAGTAAATACAGTCAATACATTCCTATGTTAAGTACCAGTTTCATCTAAGCACATTGAATATTCGCACAAAATTGCCACAATGTAAGATTGTTGATAGAATTAGATGAATATGATTATAGTAGCAAGATGACTTGCACTGTGATGATGGATCATAATTTGAAAAGAAAATTTTATATGATAACACTGACGTTTGTGTCAGAAAATGAAATATTTCCAAATTTTTATCGTCACGATTTGTGCGTACTTCAATTTAGTGGCAGCACAGGTAATTAAAGTTTACTATGCATTCATAATATAAAATTTTTATTTCCATAAGTCGAGCACTGAATAGATTTAAATTCAATTCTACATCACTTACTTAGTGAAATGAACAAAGAATAAACTTCCGTGTTTCTCAAACATATTCTTCTATTTTAACTAGGAGTATCTTTTACAAGCATTCTCATGAGATCTCCGCCTCCAGCTCAATTTCAGAAACACATGGAATCGCCACATTGTACAAAATAAAAGAGAAGTTGCACCTCAACAAAGAGTTCCACCTGATTCTATCAATATCAATATGTCATAGAATATTTTACACACTTTTCAAACATAAAAGAACGATTGAGAGACTGATCGATGTATTAAGTAAATGATTTTTTTACATGCAACTATTAGTGGATAAGTCAAATTTTTAACATTCGTATGTGTGTTATATACCTTCGTACATACAAGCATATTTTATATAAGTATATGTATATGAAAAGATTCTAATCCTTCAAACAAGAAGAGACGACGACTGCCATAAAATATTATCTCGTTATCTGGATGGTTATCTTTATCATATATGATTGTACATAATAACTTGTAAAGCTAATTTAATTAAGGTCATAATAAGTATTGAGATTGTTATTCTCTGACTAATAGGAAATCTTTAATAGGCAAATATATTGCGGATTTTCCGGTATCGAAAAAACTTCGAAAAGGTCTCGTTTCATTTAGCTAAATCAAATTTGTAAAAAGAAATACCTGCTGTCGATTCAAAATCAAGTCAGCTGTTATAATGATAATTAAGGTGGAATAATTGTGAATAACTATTGTAGATGCAATCTATAGTTGTTTGTGATTGCATTTGTTGAGTGAAAAAGACTTTGAAGTATAAGTGCAATGAGTTTTTTATATGAGAACTCAAGTTGATTAAAATAAGGTTATAAAATGAAGCATTATTTTTGAAAGAAATTGTGAAATTCTCTTTAGAAATTATTACAAAGGAAAAACAAACGAAACTTGAATTTAATAACAATTCATAATTTAGAAGTTGTTGAAGAAAATAAGTAGAAAAAAATATAAGATTAGAAAATTTTGGATCGGCAGAGTACTTGGATAGAAAGTTATTCAAACGATCCAAACATGGATGAGATATTGATAGTTAGTGCAAGTTCACGCATGTGTCTAAACTTTCAATTGAAGCGAGATTTACAGCGAAGTTTATCGATCGAAGAAAAACAACTGTAGTTATATGAAAATTAGGAATTATAGAAAGCATAATCATTATTTTGGTAAGGCACTCGTTTTCATCCTGAGAGAAAGAGACAGATGTTTCGTTTCGTCAAAGCCTATCAGAACTATCATTGTAATGAACAAATATTGTGAAATATTATGGGAAAACATTTGTATATCGTTGCTTTTTATTTTTTAATCATGCATTTATGTAACTGTCTTAGATTTGTCTATCGTATGCCGCATGTACGATCTCGTGAATACTTTTTAGCTTTTGAAAATTTATTCGAGATTTCTCATATTTTGAATTCAGTGTAACTTATCAATACTTGACGTATTCTCCGAACATCACATATGTATGATTTGTTCAACGAAATACTCATTAGTGGTAAATATTTTCACTTCTTTTATGTATATGAATTTGTACAGAATGATTTTTATAAAAATAGCAAATGATATTTGAATATTTTCCGAGCTTAGTTTCTTTATACTTAATGCATCTATGAAGAAATATTTATTTTGACTTACTAGCATAAGTGAACTATAAGTTTAACTATTTTACACCAAGTGGTTCGTATTTGTAAATGAAGATTACGAGAATTCCGTCTTTGAGTTCGGAAATTTATATTTCCCGAGTGCATTTACAATGTGTAATATGAAGATGTAAATTAAATTGTTATGTACTCCATCAGTCACACAAACAATCTAGTGTAATACATCTTAAATATATGTATAACAGTCATTTCATAAGTTTTGTATATACTATCATTTTTGTAACTTGGCAAACGCATCTTTCGTCAATGTAAGACGAAAAAGCTAATAAATTCATCTAGAATTCAATAATGACAATTCATGAGTTATCGTTGATTCAAAACCTAAGAATTGCATTTTAAAGAATCATGCCTACACAGTCTAACGCCGAAATTATTCATTCATATAAACATTGAAAAAAAAATAGGAAATTTTTCATCATCCGGGAAAAAAGTATGAAATCTTTTAACAGTATAATGGTACTCTGTACATATACCGTATAAAAGAAACTTGTGCATCTATTCAAGTGAAACTAAATGTCGTCTCTTTCTGTTAAGTGGCACTAAATTTGATATAGAGTTATTATATTATTGAATAAACAGAAGAGAAAAATATATTACTCGCAATATTTCTGAAATTGTGTGAATAACATTGATTAGAAGGAACTGTGTAATCGTGAGAAGAAAGATGTATTTTCAATGTTAAGTATCTTTAGAATCTTAGATCGAAAAGTATATGTATATATAAACTATTGATGAATGCAAGCGAGAGAACGGGCAATACGAGGAGTGAGATAGTTATTCAGCCACTTCTTAGTGGAGTTTTGAAATTCTTCAGTTAATGAAAGTGAAACGATAATTACGATCGAGCACAATATTTTGTGATACTTCAAAAGTATCCAAAACTTCCTGTAGCTTTCAAAATATTGAGAAAAACCTACATTTGGCTTCAACTCGAAAATTCCATGCGAGTATTGAACTTCCGGTATTCTCATGTAAAATCGAAGGTTGGCGAAGCGGTGACTGACTGTCGCATCTCTTTGAACGTTGATGCAACGTGAATTGCATTGGCAATCGGCAATCGGCTGATCTCATGTGCGTGTTGCGTCTTGGTTACCCGTATGTACATGTACATACACGAAAGCCAAAGCAACGCATTACTGCCTATAATCTTGTTACTCTCTCTTTTTCCCTCTTTGAAAAGCTCCATAAACCAAACCGCATGTTGTTCTCCGAGTACCTCTAATAATACCATTGTAATATACTACGAACTTTTGCGTTTGCCGTAAGCACATAGATTACATGCACACACATTATGATGATTCTTTACTATCTTAGTCCAGTCATCAATTGACACGTGTCTTGTCTTTCTTTTGATCTTAACAATAAACGTATTGTCATAGATATTTTATTATATGCACTATCCAATGCGACAAATTTTTGGCGTTGAGGTGGACAATATGACGTACCTTGCAAGATTCATAAATTTTCTTTTACCCGTCTAATATCATGTAATGTTTAATATTATATCGCTGTCACAACGATTAATTGAAGCAAAACCGTTTGTATATATGTCGCTATATTTGAGGAAGAAATTTCTATCACTTACTCGCAGTAATTGTACATACTGAGCGGAGTATTATGTATTATTCCATTTGTTAAGCATTGAATAAAGTATTGTGTAAAAAAATAATACCTACCTTGTTGATTTTCTTGTTTTCATAAAACTCACTTAACAAACAGCATCAAAATTATTTTAGTTCATTCAAGTGTAATGTTAAAAATACTTTTTTCCAGCATTGAATTCAGTATCCTGATCAAACAAAAAACTTGATTAGAAAGGAATGCATTAAATCTTTAAATAATTGAAAAAAAATCTGTTGAAAATGAATTTTCGGAAATTCAAAAAATTTGCTGCGTTCATGCACGTTCAATATTTTTAGATCGTATAAGTTGAGCAATTACATCATTTCACAAGTATTTTATGGTGCCTGAAACACAGTGGCTGATTGAAATTGCGAAAGACAATTAATGCACTGAGACGAACGGACGGAATTGTTCACGAAGCGTCAGCATCTAACGCTGAACATATAATACGCCCTATACGCTCAGCATAAGAAAACTGTAGACATTGCAAATCGACGTAAAAATCTGGTTTTATGTTGCGGATCGGATAAACAATTTCCAAAATTCGTGTTCTAAAATGGAGTCAGACTGGGGAAGCAATGGCCAGCAGAAATTGAGTACATTTATCTTGAATACCTATGAAAAGTGAAGAATATTGCCCAAATAACAATGATAATCGATTAAATCATTAAAACAAAAGTGTACGCGGTAATTCCTATAATTATTATCAACTGAAATATTATGTTATATTGATGATTCAACATCAACCGGGACAACTGGATGGGCATTAATAGGTTCTTGACAATGATTATAGCTCATGTTACCTTACCCTATAATTGTTGGGTACGCCCTTAATATATTGAATATTTTTACCATACTTCTAACTTACTTAGGCAAATTATTGACCAATCATAGGCGGCTTGGGGGTGTATTAAAACAATGCTAAAAGAATCCTATTCACGAATTTTCATCAATATTGATGCATGGAAAATGTGTTTTTCCATTGATTCATTTTTTTCGTGTCTCACCATGTGATCGACGTTTTCTGACTACCCTAACTACTGGATCGTAAATCAACAGGGCTTATTTTGTAGGGAATTTCAAAACAAACAACTTTCTACTCCACAATTTTTTTCGAAAAGTCTCTCTAAAAGAAGTTATGCACTGAAATGTGAAAAAACAGGTAATTTCCCAATTTTCTCTCATTTTCCACAATTTTTCACAACTTTTGATAATTTTGTTTAAATCCAGTTTTAATCTAGAGGTGGCAACGAAGTGATTCCATAAAAAAACGGACCCCAGGCACGTTTACGGTTTTTTTTTAGCTAATTGCACTAGTGTAGTGAATGAGATTTAATTTTCCGTGAACATTCGACGGGCAGATCGCTTCACTAAGCCGACCGAAAAAGTAGTTCAGCCAGCCACAGGACGACCTGTGCCCTTTCAAAAATAGGTTCGCTTTAACTTAAACATAGCTAAGCGTCACCAAAGCCTCATATTTTCCTTACTCATTAGTTTAAGGCACAAAGAGAAAAGTTCTGTATCTGGTTTTATGCTTTAACTTGCTCATTTTGATTGCGGTTTCTAAAAATATAGGGTGTAGCCATCTGTTGATAGATTTACACAGTTCAATTACCGCGAAAATCAAACTGATGTAGATAATCCCGAAACTTTCGCAGTGAGACGAAATCTCTTATTTGAAATAATTGTAAAATGTACAAAAATAAGGTGTTTCATGTCTAATGAAGCAGAGTGATTTTTTTGACCAATATTTAGATAAATAAACAAAATGAGGACTGTCGAGCATCGATTCGACTCATCAGATAAATGTGTTAAGACCTCTCTAAAAAGAAATCTCATGTGATGTGGTCACAATCTAACTTTCGTAAATTGAATTTCCGTTAATATACTTTGTATTCTTCATGTTGAAGTACGGCTTTTTTCAATAATGTATAAGAGTATAACATTTTTGACGCACACGATATCTTGTGAACAGATAATCCGATTTTGATGAAATTGCGTATGAAGCTTCAATTTTGTATGCAAGCAGGCCTGATGACAAGCATAATGTTTTTCCGGCAGTCCAGCAACCTTCTTTAGAAGAAACATTTTTAAATTTGCTGCCACTTCTCATGCTTCTCTTGCCGGTTAACTGGTCTTCTCAACATGTTTGATCGAGGGTTTTTTTCTCACTCTTTAGTACTCCCACAGGGAGTACTGCGGGTTCATAGACGAACCATTTCCTTGTCAATATCAACCAAGAACTATCAGCTCAGATTGGGACGCTTTATGTCAAAACACAAGGAGATGCTGACGAGATGAAAACTTGAATCTTATCAAATTGAGCACGATGGAGTACTAAAAACGATAGGAGTATCTTCGAAATTTTGGGAAAGTACCGAAATGAGAAGTCCCTCGTTTTATCTGCACCATCATCAATTTTATACACTGTTTGTTATGTTTGTTATGGAAATGAGGTATATATTTTTATTTACGGTAGCCAGTATGGTTTATGAATACACGTGTCGGTGTGCAATGCCTTCTACTATACCTACTGAGAACTACAGGGAATCAGATATATGTCGATAATATTGAGCGCTAGTCTATCAATAACGTGCTCAAGATTTGCACTTTTCCCAGTAGATGGCGGAAGCCCCCTCAAATTTGAAATATTGATAGATTTATTAGTTAATTCAACTTTACTGCATTGTGGCTGTGACCTGTGTAACGAAAAGTAACCAATAGTTCTCTTATCAACTAACTAATATTTATCTTCGAATTCCAAGTCCCTCGTTACGAGTATGGATTATATGATTTGTCGTATCGTAGAGTATGGAGGGTAATATCCATCCTCTTCCAACCCCGAACGCCTAGGAAGTGAAAAATTATCTATGGATATCTTATCCGTCAGGCTATTACACTTCGTATACGTAGACCGATTATTTAAGTTTTCGAATTGAAAGAAAAATCATTCAATTGCCATAATTATATATAGTTTCAATCTGATTTTCTGAAAATTAAAATTCTCCCCAGTTACTAATGCAACAGTAATCACTGCTTTACGGTTTCATTTTTTTTTCTTAAATAAGAAAGTATCATATAAATGCAGTATATACACAGTTCTGTAATTATTGTAAGCTTAGGAAATAGGTCCAAGTATAGCGGCGATGAGAGATATCGCAGTTTCCCTGGCGATATTATATTAAAGTTCGAAAAATAAAGTGGTTCGTATAAAATCTCGTGCATGTTCGGTATGTCGGCTAATATTTTCATATTTATTTCGTATTTTTTTCTTTGGCTTCTGGTCCGCATCGACATTCAGTTCAGATTTTGGACTGAAGTATTGAAATATGTTCCTTTTTTAATAATTCTCGTTTTTTATGTCGAACATCGGTACTATGCGATGATTTTCCTACTAGTTGTGTAATATATTAGTTTATAAATTGTGATTTTTGAGAATCGTAACAAGATAAAATTTACAAATAGACACTTTACAAATGAATACACTTATTTTATTCCTTGTTCATGTAAACATCCACAGATAAATGTATCTTCTTGTTAGATGCGCATGGCTGCTGATTAATTCGCCCACCTATCAAGCCAACATTTATTTTCTTTCGAGCTTTTTTGGACGAATTCGATTGAAAATTCTTTTTATGTACTTTTTCACGTGACATTCAATTTCCCAACGTTTTTTTCGTAACGACAGTTTTCCCAGACCTTATACATGGTGAAACGACTACTTCGAGGAATTATACCTTGTACACACTCTGGGGGAAAATCCCTAAAATTGGGGGCCCTGAAATTGAATGATTCGTCGCAATCTAGAGTAATCTCCGAGTGATTTCCTCTGAAACAATTGTTTGTGCGTTAAAACCACATTAGTATATTTTTATTTAGCATCTTTTGGGAAAATTTGTATGGTATGCAAGGGAAAAATCCGATTTACTTAGAAACATGTCGACGTGATTTCAACATACAAATATTATATTGGATGACAATCACTCGCTCGTGTCGAATATCCACATATTGGGCTTCTGTCTCGGCAGGCAGGAGTTTTTTCTGTTTGGTAGTTGTCCGTTGTTTTTCACAACTGAAAGCTCTTAATAAGAAATCACACAGCAGTGATGTAAATCATTAATTTTACATGGAAAATATAACAAGTACTTCAAAAGCTAAATTATTAACAATTGAACAATTAAATTATAATAACAACTACTTCAAAACAACTAGTTCAAAAGCTCAATCTCGCAGTTTCGAATATGCGTTGTTCCACATGGGAATCAATATTGAATCAACCATGAATCGTGTCGATTTATTTGAATCTTGTGTCAAACTAAGTCCAATAAGCCGCCCACCGCCATCTAAACGCAAAGAAGAAGAACGTTTTGAATCGTCGTCAATTCAATATAGAAATCAATACATATTCAATATTGAGATTCCCACGGGGATGCGGGCAATAAACATATATAATTTTGCCCTATCGCGGGCAAACGCACAGTTATTCGCTGGCAAATTTCCTCGCCGCGATATACACGCATTACTCCTCGCACACCGAAGCATTGCGCTCGCCGCATACTCTCATTCGCCGAGCCGACGGTGCGCATACACATATAATATATAGAGCGGCATCATGGCAGACGAAAATCCTGCTGATTCGCGCGAGTACAGTGTATATTTAGCCATAATCCGCGTATAATTGATCCTGCGCCCGAGGAAATCTTCCCCGGCGAGGCTGATAATCGGTGCTGGGATCGCGTATACAACGCGTGCGTATAATACGGCCGGCGATTCACGTAAGGCCCATTACGCCGGGAAGAAAGTGGAAGAGGAGCCGCGTTTCCCTCGACTACGCGCGGGATACAACTCGCAATACGCATATGATGTGTATATATCAGATCGGCTATATGAAGCGCTTCCTCGTCGCGCCCGGCTAATTACGTCAAGCGCCGCCTTCGCGTTTTTTCTTTTCTTTTCTCACGCACCGACTTTTACGTGTGATATGCCAGTGCGTGTCCGCGCATCGTCAATTCAGCTTCGCGCGTGACTTGTACGCAGCCCGAATTCAACGGCCCAACTGTGCAGTGCGAAATGAAAATTTCGCCCGAGTTGCACACGTAGCGTTTCTTTCACGCATATAATGAGCAATAGATTCGCAGTTGGATGACGAGGTCTCGGAGCTTCGTATGATACAAAGTAACTGTACCCTAGTAACCCTCTCTTTAACCTTTATACAGTGAAAAACGACTGCATTGCAGTGAGAAATCACTGTAAGAAGATGGACGACATTTTCACTAGAATCGCAGTGAATTTCTTATGTAACAAAAGTGAATTATTTTGATAGAAAATATAGTATGGAAAATATAGTATGGTGTGAAGTGAATTTTTACTCTACTTACTGTGAATTTTATGAGAAAATGCGTTTTCCATAAAAACTCATGGAACTAAAGTGAAAATTCACTTTAGTTACATAAGAAATTCACTGCAATCCAGTGAATTTGTCGTCCACCTTCTTACAGTGATTTTTCACTGCAATGCAGTGGTTTTTCACTGTAAGGATTTAAGAAAGTATATCATCTGTATATATAGATATTCCATGTGTATAAAGTTAGTTTCCGCAAGGAAGTTTATTATTATTTTTAAAGCGTTACGAAGCCTAAAACGGATACGGCTCGGCTCATTCTTGATGAGGTATTGAGTATAGACCTTTGATTTTCTACTAAAGACGATGAAAAAACGCCACGTTCACGCTTAGGTGGCTCCTATTGAGTACACCTGACTTATAAAATACGGTCGAGATGAAGAATAAATGGGATTGGATGTGTATATACACACGCAATCAAGTACAATGTGCCGCGATGATAAAAAGCTCGCTGCTCCAGTGTATACACATATACACATTTATTCCAAACTCGACGAAACAGCCATACGAGTATAAATATAGAGTATATCGTTTATCGAGCCCATTCAATGGGACTCGGGTATACGGCCGATCGTAAAAACCAAGTCTCATTCAATAAAGCCCAATGCGTCTCATCTCGTTTCAACGACTGATCATATATATATACACACGCGGGCGCGAGCGAGAGATGTTCAGCGCCTCCGCTGTTGCGCGAAAGCGTAAATCATCGTAATTGCCCGCGAGGAGCCGGAGAGCTGGTGGCTCGTGCCGAAAACGGCCGGAGGAGTATGAGGCGAGGCGAAAAGAAAAAGAGGGAAGAATCGGGCGAGCCGCTGCCGACGAAGGGCCGTTTGTCCGCGTCCGCTCGTAAACGTCCGCGTCGAATGGGATATCGCTCCTTCAGGGGAGAACACGGCGAGCTATTCTCCTTTGCCGCGAGAGCGAGCAGCCGACACACGCGCGGGGGTCCAAATCGACCGTAAAACGCCTGGCGTCCTCCTCGTCGCGCGCGCATGCGGCTCCGTGATTTACGAACTTCTTTTTTGAATCTAGTTTTTTCCTTTGTTATTCCTTTCGATCCGCGACATTGGATTTGATTGTCTTCATCGTGCGGTCGTTTGTTCGAGTAGTTCGATTTCGCTACGGGGAAATGCGCGTGCGTTCGACGAGGAGCATTGAAATTATGTTTGGACAAGTTGCAAATGTCGCTGAAACACGATGAACCGAAATATTTGACAACTTTTTTTCCCCTCAAAGAACGCTTCGTTTTAGTTTTCTTGTTATACGCTATATGACGTCGACGTGATTCACATTGTACGTGTGAGAACAAATTCGTCTTATATTCCTCGACTAAATATAAATATAACTGTCGAATGAGCTTGTTATTTTCGTTGGGATGTTATCGGCAGTTTAATATGAACCTTGAACAAGATTTTTCACAAGATTAGAAAAAAGTCAAGTGTAACTTATTTGATTAAAGAAATCAGATTACCAGAAGAGTTTGTAGAGGTATAAAGCTGCATAAGAAGGTATATATAACTGATTTTATCAGTCTTTCCAGAATAATGCGTTTCTAGTTTATTCTCAATAACCAATTTAGCTTGGACAAGTGTCCCAATACACTTGATATCAAGACGAACTCTAGATTCTGAAATAATCTCTCTTTTATATATATCTCTGATGGATATTTCACTTCATCTTTAGAAATTCTAAAACTATCAATGAAGTAATTTTTCAGTAGGTATACTGATACCTATCAATAATGCCAGTATAATAAATATGAAGTATAATAATCAATATTGATTGGACATTATTTATTTGAATTATTACATTGTTGGTTTTTAGGAGATATGGACGAAGACATGCATCATACACTGACAAAAATTCCCTTATCGGAATCTGCTATATGATATAGTAAACGAAATTATAGAAGAATCTACTATAAAAATCGTTAAATTAACTTTATTTATGTAAATAACCCTCATGTTTTATAGTTGTTTCAACTATGTTCAAGTACTATTTGATTATTGTTCATCCACCAATAATTATTCTTCGATGAACCAGAATTATAGTCAACTGTATCCACTCAATCTTATCTACTATAAATAAAAGTAATATGTAGAGTAAAATCGACTTTAAATAAGTATAATTAATAATTTTTCCATAGTATACATCAGTGAAATTTCTATAGTTGAATTCACAATATCCCACAACTGGGTCAAAATAGAACTATATTTATAGGAGATTTATAGTTTACCCAACTATAAACTGCTCTCAGTGTAGACATATGTAATGGCTGTTCAATTCCGCAACGAGTGAAACCCACTTTCGAAATTTTCAAAAGCAATTACTTTGAAGTCGTTACAATATGGTTAATTCGAGTATAAAACATTGCATTCGAATAGTTGTTTAAACAATAGATAAATAGTTGATGTAAAACACTAAGTATCCATCTATTTAGAATCGAATTGACCGTTGCATACGGAAGGTAGATCAACGGTGCCATCGAATAAAACGTACAAATTTCGTATTCAAAGGCGTTACAGTCGCCGAAAATCCCAAGGACTCACGGTGAAAATGAATAATTGTGAATGATTGCATATGGGACGTTCCACGTCAAGTGAGCATGGTCAAAATTTTGTTCGAGATTCTGCATTGACAAATTGATTGGTATCCATCCCCAGAATACTCAAAATTTTTTTCAGATTTTTAGGTGCATGTATGTGGAAGTTAGTCTGTGCACTCAAAACCTGAATTATTCAAAATTTAACTTTTTTCTCAATTTTGAGAGCCCAAATAATCTTGTATATGTGGGAAAATGAAAAAAAGTTGAGAACAAAAATTATGCTGAATACTACAAATATTATAAAAAAAAATTGTTTGACACCAGAATCCTCCATCCGGATAGGCTACTCTATTAATTAAACATGTTTCAACCAGTTTGGCTATGTTCGCCCACTTATTTTTGACCTTTCAAGTTATACGTACAAACCTTTGTTCGATAGCTTGAAAATGGTCTCATACATTTTTTGGAGAAATTCCAATATCTCCTGCAATTAATTGTTTAAATCTGCAATATCACAATCGCCTTCTTGTTAGTTTCAACATATCAGGTCCACGATGAAGCTCACAGTGAGGATATCATGCCTTCGGGTCATCAATCTCAGCCAAACTCTACAGATATGTTCCCTGACACTGGATCAAGCTACCGGTAGAGTTTGGAGTTCCAGCGCTGCCTTGTTATAGAACTTTTTATGACTTTAGACTGAGGCAGCTATATATAGATATACATATCTGCCTTGATTTGTCTAAAATCCACATAATATTCATAATTTCATCAAGAAAATAATGTATTTCACCTTGTTTGGTACTATGAGTGAATATTATAACTTATGGTTTCACTTATATTGTGTGAACAGCTCTTGACGGGTGGTCTCAAATCACATGCAAGTTATTTACACATGAAATTATAAACATTAACCAGGAATGTAATTTGAGACAACCGGTCAATAGCTTTTCCAACCTTAGCCTTGCAGTTCACACAATATAAGTGAAACCATAAGTTATAATATTCATTCATAGTACCAAACAAGGTGAAATACATTATTTTCTTGATGAAATTATGAATATTATGTGGATTTTAGACAAATCAAGGCAGATATGTATATCTATATATAGCTGCCTCAGTCTAAAGTCATAAAAAGTTCTATAACAAGGCAGCGCTGGAACTCCAAACTCTACCGGTAGCTTGATCCAGTGTCAGGGAACATATCTGTAGAGTTTGGCTGAGATAGATGACCCGAAGGCATGATATCCTCACTGTGAGCTTCATCGTGGACCTGATATGTTGAAACTAACAAGAAGGGGACTGTGATATTGCAGATTTAAACAATTAATTGCAGGAGATATTGGAATTTCTCCAAAAAATGTATGAGACCATTTTCAAGCTATCGAACAAAGGTTTGTACGTATAACTTGAAAGGTCAAAAATAAGTGGGCGAACATAGCCAAACTGGTTGAAACATGTTTGATTAATAGAGTAGCCTATCCGGATGGAGGATTCTGGTGTCAAACAATTTTTTTTTATAATCTTTGTAGTATTCAACATAATTTTTGTTCTCAACTTTTTTTCATTTTCCCACATATACAAGATTATTTGGGCTCTCAAAATTGAGAAAAAAGTTAAATTTTGAATAATTCAGGTTTTGAGTGCACAGACTAACTTCCACATACATGCACCTAAAAATCTGAAAAAAAATTTGAGTATTCTGGGGATGGATACCAATCAATTTGTCAATGCAGAATCTCGAACAAAATTTTGACCATGCTCACTTGACGTGGAACGTCCCATATATAAAAATCGTCGTAGGCACGTTGACATCGCGTTGACGCGGGCGAGTGGCATACATCGGCGTAGTTTGGCGAAGCGGCGGCGCCTCGTAAGTCATTTAAGCGGGCCGACGAGACAAGCTCAATTACACGCTTGGCCTGCAAAAAGCAACGCAGCTTCTGCGTACGACGTGAGTGGTCCCTTAGCTAAATCCTGATTTACGAGCTCGCCTCTCTCCTTAAATTCACTGTGTGTTCGTCCAAAAAGCACATATTTGTATGCGAATATACGTGTATACAAGAGGGACTACTTGAGCTCGTTGTCGATGATCCCCGGAGTCGCAAGTGCACGCGAACTTGTATTATATATTTTAGAAGTCTTTTTTCAGTGCTCCACAAAGTTATTATTTTTTTTCCTCTATCAAACTTTCAGCCGAACACGAGCTGAAGGAGGATACGAGTCTTTTTCTCACTTCAATGAAGATCGACACGTCTGTGTTAACAATCGTTTGGTAGTTCACTCAGAAGATAAAGTATTTAAATTTTTGACATAACAGTGATGTACTTATCATGAAATTGTCATGGAATTTAATTATAAACGAGTCAATGGTAAAACATATTAACATTAAAGTTATAAACAGTATAATACATATAAAAATTTATATTTAAGCTCAATGCAAGTAAGATAAAAATATAATGAATCAGTTAAATATTGGGCTTGATTTCGGCCGGGGTTGAATTTACCCCAGTCCTATAGGATGTGAATTGTACCGTTGACCACACTCGAGAATCCAAATGTCCAAACGAAGATTATTAAAAAAGAAATTTTGTTTTTAAAAGATCGATGCGCCTGTAAGTATAAATGGGAATATTCATAAACACTAAATGAAATTCACCCTGGCCGCACGCACGGTTGCAATCGCGTCTTCCACTCGACTTCGGGACGTAAAAGAGAGATTGAGAGAGGGAGAGAGAAAAAAGCTTATCCGTCTGCGGTGGTAACGTTAAACTCCGGGTCCGAGCGGCCGTATAAGTATATTCATGAATCATTCTAGCCGGTGGAGCTTTGCGAAACGAGACGCGCGAATATACACATATATATAATACGGCGTACGCGAAAGAGTGGCGCGGGTGCAACAAGGAGGGCCCTTGAGACGCGCGCGCGCGCGGGCGTATATAGCTACATTTTAATGAAGTCGGCAGCTTCCCGGTATAGCCGAGCCTATATAGCTACCGTTTGTGATTTCTGCTAAGCGATACGCGGCCGCCTCACAACCCTATACTCCTATACGTGTGTGTGTATAGCACAAAGCAGCTGCCTTCATCTTTCCTGCGCGCATTGTGCCCTCGTCTCCTCTCGCCCCCAACGAGTGTGTGTGTGCGCGCTGCTTTTTTTTGGTCCCCATCCGCGATTCGTCGAGATTACTCGCTGCAGCGGGGCAGCAGCTCGTGCAAATGTATACGCGTGCGCGTATACAGTTTGGCGCGTTCGAGGGAACCTCCTCCCGAGATATCGTGTGTTTTCAAATTTGTCAGCTTGATGATTCAACGGCCCACCGGGGAGATCAATCATCCGCGCGGATTTCGGGACGAGCGCGCTCCTGTATATGTCGATCGATGCGCGTACGTATATATATATATATAATATATAAGACCGATCGATACAGATATCGCGCTTGCAGTGCATTGGTATGGATCTGCGTATAATACGCGCGAAGAGGCAACGAAATTTCTCGGAGGAAACGCGATGCATGTCTATATACGTGACGAGAGATATATACGAGGGAGTTGACTCGACGGAGATGTGCTACCCCTCGAAGCTTCGATCAGATACGACCTTCTTTACTCTAGCGTGCATGTAAGGTAACTGCAGCCAATGCATCACCCCTTAGGGTCTTTTACGAATTTGACTACGATAGACTTAGAATTTTGAAATTCTGCAAACAGTAACTTAACGCTTAGCTCGATACCTATCAGAAACCATCTCTATAGTTATCATCCGACTACTTTAGGACAATTTTGGTCGTCTTCGTGGCGCTTCTCGCGCTACTTACTGTAATATTTTTCTCCTCGAAGGTATACATCCATCGTTCTTATCAGTGCCGTATGAAAATTAGTGGTTACTTTGGATACTACGTCAGAGAAATGATGGAAACACTCTAACTTGCATCCGACGTGCTTCGGCTGGTCGTACCATTTTCTAAGCTGAAAATATTTAGTTTTTTGTTTCTATCCGGTCGTAAACTTCTGAGATGATATTTTGTTTCATATTCCCGCGATAAACTCAGAGGCCAAATAATGTCGATTCAGACAGACCCTTCGCCAGTCTCGATAACACACATTAGTTTGAGCGAGGAGACGGGCAGGTACTTTTTAGCGTATGTTCAATTCATCATCGATTGGATGCGCGTCTTCCATGGATAAGCTTAGGCACTGATTCGAAGCTAAGGACGAATGGAGAGTTAATTTGAGTGTGAGTATACGCATAAAGCGAGTGATATCACTTCTCGTTCTATGTCTTGTGATTTTTTTGAAATATGTCAAATAAATAAATAGATCTCGGAGAAATCCACAGAGAGTATTAAAGTTGTATTTTGTTCGGATTCAGCACACACACACACACACACACACACACACACACACACACACACACACACACACACACACACACACACACACACACACACACACACACACACACACACACACCAAGTATAAGTAGTTCTTTATTTTCTCTTGATTCCAATGCATATACTCGAGGAATACCATTTGCCCGTACGATTAACACATCGCGCTTGATTTCGCATGACGCACCATGATTTATTGAGTAAACAACACTTGGGTGCCTATGAGTATTTTTACTCAATCGTGTTTTATACGATTCGGTATACACGTATGATCTGTAAATATCGATTTAGTATTGGTAAAAATTTTGAAAATATTGTGTTACCAAGAACCAAGAACAAATAATGCTGTAGAGGGTGGCACAATGGATTTGCTCATCGAGTAGGTAAACATCACGCTTATATGAATGAGTTTATAGATAGCTTAAAAACAGAACAAAGTTCTACGAAGTTAAACATCAACTAATTAAATACTGGTGCTGACGTTGCTGGACCAAAACGCAAGAAGTACAAAAACTACGATGACAGGTTAGACAATGTTGTTTTGCAGTACAACATAGATGAAATTATTGAATATTTAATACTCATTGTACTATAAACATTTTAATATGACGTTTTGTAGTAAATAATTGAACAAAGATATGTGTATGTAATTTGTGTATATTTATTGATCCATTTTTTAAATTAAATTTCACAGAATTTTTTTTGTTCATAAGTTATTTTTTCAGAAGTTTTTTCGTGGAAGTTTTTTCGCCGGAAGTTTTTTTTCGGAAGTTTTATAGTGGCACCGTCAAGATCATTTGACCAAGCCACCTGAGCAATATACTGGGGACCGGGAGGGCTTCGAGAGGAGGCGGGTCGAGTACCAGTCGATTTTTGTCTATCCAATCGCGGT
Organism: Aphelinus atriplicis; assembly: GCA_020882685.1. Classification (NCBI taxonomy): domain Eukaryota; kingdom Metazoa; phylum Arthropoda; class Insecta; order Hymenoptera; family Aphelinidae; genus Aphelinus; species Aphelinus atriplicis. Next base: position 101,298,047 of record CM037073.1, read on the forward strand.
AGAAGGCGACGTTAGCATAGACCCCCGGGTACCAGGATTCGCCGCAGCTGAAGCTCCAGGACGTGAGTCCAATCTGAACGCCATCGGGCGCGACGAGGGGACTGCCGGCGTCGCCGTGGCAGACGCCGGTGTCGTTCGTTTCGGTACAGATCAGGTGGTCCCAATTCACGAACCGCTGGAACATGTAGTACTTGTACCTATCCGCGCAGTCGATATTGTGCATGACGCGCAACTGGGTGACGTTGAGCGCGTGGGTCCTCGGGTCCTCGGGCATCTTGCCCCAGCCGGTGACGCTCACCAGCGTGTCCATGTTCACGATCGTCCTGTCCTTGCTCGCCAGCTGGATCTGTCTGACGTTACGGCAGAACTTCATGGGCGGTTGCACCTTTACGAGGGCGACGTTGCTCAGGGGTTTGTCGTCGACTCTCGTGTATTGCTCGTGGATCTTTCCCGCGACGACCTTGTGCGTCGAGCCACCCTTGTCGAGTTCCGAGCTGCCCACTCGTATGATCAAGCTGTCGAGCGGCTGCTCGGTGATGCAACTTGCCGTCGTCAGGATCACGCTCTGGGACAGTATGCTGCCGGTGCACAAGAGCGAGCCGTTTACCTGGATCGACGCGAGCCATGGGTGCTTGTTTATTGTCGTCAACTCGCCCCCGACGATGGGACCTCCTGAAACAACTACGTCGTCACGACTGTTATTCCTTGACGTGCTTTCTGGAAAATCAGTCGGAATGACAATCCACACCGCGAGACAACTCACCCAGAACTCGGCAAAGGAGGAACGATGCGAGCAGAATCATGTTTGGCGAGCTGCGTAAACCGTACTATCAATTCAAGCTATATCACTCCTTCGCTCAATCCCGTGCTAATCATGTATATATGCTAATGAGCATCGCCGCAGTGGGCTGGAACAAAATTATATTGGTTATAATAACGAAATTGATTGATTAAACTCGGAGATAAACTCGTAGAATCGATTGTGTAATGTCAATAGAAAGAATATATATTGGAGTATATATGCTGATCTATTCAAATTGCACTGAACAGTCTATTTCTTCTTTTCCGCCTCTACTTTTTGTTTTGTGTGTGTTCGTGTGCTCGCGCGTGTTACCCACTGGATGATGTCAACTCTTTTCAAACGAGTGAATGGAAATCATCCGCTTTTCATGGAAGTTTTGAAGTTGTACTTCTTGGAATAGTCATTTAGGATACACAACGCTATGTACAAATATTTGATAGAATGTAAATGATTTGAATGTAGGGCTAGATCCGTATATTTTTTATGGTAACCTTCAAATGGTCTGTAAAAAATGTCGACGATTCCCGGGTCTAATTCAACAAGACCTCTTAACACGGTCTATGAATGCTGAAAATGATTTAAAATCTTGTAAAATCAAACACTTGAATTGGACTGACCTTCAAAAACTCACGAATGACATTGATAACTTTGTACATATAACATAGAAAATATTAAAAAACTATATGAACTCTCATATATAAAAATTTTAAAGTTACACACACAATAAACACACGTTGTACAGGGCATTTCTAACAAGATAGGTTGTTCTTAATGGATCGTTAATCGGATTAATCATTCAAATTTCTCAATTTAACAATTTGTTCGAACGTTATCGTGATATAAATTTACCGGACACGTGTGGATTCACTTACAAACACACAGACATATACATTGGGTTAATAACGTTTCTTCCATATATTTTTACTTCAAATTGAATGTATTTCACTTCGTCTTCATTGTTAATCACTTGACGTAGAAATGCTAGTGATGAATGGACAAATGAATAGATGGATAAATAAGTTCCAGTGTCTAGACTGTGCGTCAATTATCCGGTTTTACCAGATGCCGCTTGACGAACAGGAGGCTCAGCCTCGTTTGAAGTTCTACGACGTTGTAGAAGAAGAATTAAGTGACGTAGGAAACTACTCAAACACGATGTTCGGCGATGAATAAATACTTGTTATCACTGTCAGTGGCAGACGGGAGTGAAAGAGTCGGCGAGGCTTAACCCATTTACGCCCAAACGGCCGCTCGACGGCCGTTTTTTTAGCGATAGATTTCATATGGTTATAATGGTTCAAAAAATTTGGGAAGAATATTTTCTTGTGCAAAATTTTGTCAGTTTTCTGATTCCGTTACTTTTATCTCTATTTAATAAACGCCCTCATTGTTATAAACAATTGATTGCACAAAATTTCGAGTCAAAATTTTTTTTGTGTCAACCATAAAGCATGGAAACCGGTCGCAACAAAACCCGGGAAGTGAATTTTGAGCGTCCATGGACCTTAAACTAAAAGTTGGCATAGTTGTAATTGTTCAAATTTATTTTTGGAAGGCCCAAAATGGCGGCCGACCGAAAAAATTGTAGCTTTCAACTTGGAATTGTTTTTCTCGAAAACTACGGGTCAAATCGAAAAATTTTTCAGAACAAAAAAGTCTTAGAATCACCTGAAGAACACTCTTGAATTTTTTTCAGAATTTTTTGATGAAATTTTTCAAAATTTTGATTTTTCAAATTCTCAAAAAAAACGCAAATTGCTTAAAAACTTTTGAAAAAATTTGAGAACGTTCTTGGAGTAATTTTAAGACTTTTTCGTTATTATAATTTTTTCGATTTGATCTATAGTTTTTGAGAAAAAAAATAATGAAATAATTTTTTAGAATTTTTTTTTTGTTTCTCAGACGGCAAATCGATATATATATATATATATATATATATATATATATATATATATATATATATATATATATATATATATATATATATATATATATATATATATCACGGAACGCGGTAGTGTTCCATGCGTCAAGCAGAAGACACCGCAACTATATAATGTTTGAGATCGCACGCTCGATTTTTACATTGGCATTAATTTTGTCAAAACAACTTTTTTTGGGTGCGAAACAGGATTTAATGCTCATCTACCATCCCAATTGAGCGATCGACAAAAAGAAATACTCAAAAACTCGTTCGCAATAATGAGTTTGGAGTACCGTGTCAAGCGATCTACTACTTTTTTTTCGACCAGAAATTTTTCTTCATGTTACGACCCTGAAGTTAGCCGCGGTAGCCTGATAAAGCAGCTATGTTCACGCATAGTACATAACACGTTTACATGCTCTTGCTTCCCGCGTAGATTTGAAACCATGGGATTGAAAGTGAATTATTAATGTATTATAGTTCGAAAGAATATGGCGAAACTATTGGCCGTGTCCCATAGGTTCAACGAAAAGTACTGCAGATTTTTTCAAATTTACAGAAGATAAGACAAGACATATCAAAATTCATTCCATGTTTTTTTTTATAATTGATTTTACACGGGCAAATGGTAGTTTAGGATGCCGATGTCAGCGTGTCGACTTGAGTTTTATTTGAATAAGCACCCTAATACCCGATAATGTCCAGGTAGCTAGTGTCGCCGATGGCAGCGTCCCGAGGGTGCGCTCCTCGTATTCTGACTTGGAAAAGCTGACCCTGGACCCGAACGATGTCCAGGTAGTCAGGGTACCCGATGACGGTGTTCCAAGGGTGCGCTCCTGGAATTTTCGCTTAAAGTAGCTTACCCTGGGCTCAAACGAGGTCCAGGTAGTCAGGGTACCCGATGACGGTGTTCCAAGGGTGCGCTCCTGGAATTTTCGCTTGAAGCAGCTGACCCTGGACCCGAATGATGTCCAGGTAGTCAGGGTACCCGATGACGGTGTTCCAAGGGTGCGCTCCTGGTATTTTTAGTTGGAGTGCCTGACCCTGGACCCGAACGATGTCCAGGTAGCCAGGGTACCCGATGACGGTGTTCCAAGGGTGCGCTCCTGGAATTTTCGCTTAAAGCAGCTGACCCTGGACCCGAACGATGTCCAGGTAGTCAGGGTACCCGATGACGGTGTTCCAAGGGTGCGCTCCTGGTACTTTTAGTTGGAGTGCCTGACCCTGGACCCGAACGATGTCCAGGTAGCCAGGGTACCCGATGACGGTGTTCCAAGGGTGCGCTCCTGGAATTTTCGCTCAAAGCAGCTGAACCTGGACCCGAACGATGTCCAGGTAGTCAGGGTACCCGATGACGGTGTTCCAAGGGTGCGCTCCTGGTATTTTTAGTTGGAATGCCTGACCCTGGACCCGAACGATGTCCAGGTAGTCAGGGTACCCGTTGACGGTGTTCCAAGGGTGCGCTCCTGGTATTTTTGGTTGAAGTAGCTTACCCTGGGCTCAAATGAGGTCCAGGTAGTCAGGGTACCCGATGACGGTGTTCCAAGGGTGCGCTCCTGGAATTTTCGCTTGAAGCAGCTGACCCTGGACCCGAATGATGTCCAGGTAGTCAGGGTACCCGTTGACGGTGTTCCAAGGGTGCGCTCCTGGTATTTTTGGTTGAAGTAGCTTACCCTGGGCTCAAACGAGGTCCAGGTAGTCAGGGTACCCGATGACGGTGTTCCAAGGGTGCGCTCCTGGTATTTTTAGTTGGAGTGCCTGACCCTGGACCCGAACGATGTCCAGGTAGCCAGGGTACCCGATGACGGTGTTCCAAGGGTGCGCTCCTGGAATTTTCGCTTAAAGCAGCTGACCCTGGACCCGAACGATGTCCAGGTAGTCAGGGTACCCGATGACGGTGTTCCAAGGGTGCGCTCCTGGTACTTTTAGTTGGAGTGCCTGACCCTGGACCCGAACGATGTCCAGGTAGCCAGGGTACCCGATGACGGTGTTCCAAGGGTGCGCTCCTGGTATTTTTGGTTGAAGTAGCTGACCCTGGACCCGAATGATGTCCAGGAAGTCAGGGTACCCGTTGACGGTGTTCCAAGGATGCGCTCCTGGTATTTTTGGTTGAAGTAGCTGACCCTGGACCCGAATGATGTCCAGGAAGTCAGGGTACCCGTTGACGGTGTTCCAAGGATGCGCTCCTGGTATTTTTGGTTGAAGTAGCTTACCCTGGGCTCAAACGAGGTCCAGGTAGTCAGGGTACCCGATGACGGTGTTCCAAGGGTGCGCTCCTGGTATTTTTGGTTGAAGTAGCTTACCCTGGGCTCAAACGAGGTTCAGGTAGTCAGGGTACCCTATGACGGTGTTCCAAGGGTGCGCTCCTCGTATTTTTGGTTGGAGTACCTGACCCTGGACCCGAACGATGTCCAGGTAGCCAGGGTACCCGATGACGGTGTTCCAAGTAGCTGACTCTGGACCTTAATGATGTCCAGGTAGTCAAAGTAGTCAGCTTGCTCAAACAAAAGTACCAGAAGCGCACCCTCAGGACACTGTCATCAGTGACCCTAGCCACCTGGACATTATCGGGTATCAGGTTATATCCTTATTCAAATATTCAGTCGACACGCCGACATCGTCATCCTAAACCACCATTTGTCTATGTAAAAATAGTTATAAAAAAACATGTGATAAATTTTGATGCCTTGTCTTAAATACAGATAATAGATTAATTATTTTCTACTGATTACATATATTTTTTTTCGTGTATCGCTCATCCATATAAATATTTGCATTTTGGAAAAATATCTATTTAATTTTATTACTGACGCTAATGCATATACATTTTATTGATTATTATTTTTATAATATATTATACTCCGCAAAAAGAATTGAAATCCTCAAAAAAACCTTTTTTAGAAAAAGTAAAAAATGTTGCGTCAAGCATGTGGCAGAACTAGTTTATCTCTTATATTGCTTAAAAAAAAATGAAATCCATAATAGACACATGAGTCAATTTATTATTTCATCAGTATTCATTCAGATTAATTCTCATATAGTTGGAGTATTACGTATTCTTATTACAGTTTACATACTATAGAAGACGTTGTCAACTTTAACTAACCAATTACGAAAAAACTTACCAGAATGTTCTTAGGTACCTCATCAATTATTTGAAGAACTAATGACGAACCAAATTGACGCCACTTGGTAGGCATTTTTAACGTCTTAAGAATAATAATATTTCACTAAATCACTGGATGTAAAAATTATCATAGAAATATTATAGAAATATTTATAATTTACTGAGACGTATGATCAATAGTTTTGAATTATTAATATTTGTCTCTTTGAAAGACAATGAAAGTATTGATAATAGAAGAATATATAAAGTCTATCTGAATTATAGGATTAACTGCATTGCAATTACGATACAAAAATATATTTGAAATGAATCAAACGATTGAGGAGAGGTTGTGAACCGTTTAACTAGAAATAAATAGGTAATGAAATAAATAGGTAATGAAGAATATTATATGTCAGTTTAATAAGGCATTCAAAGATATTCGATCCTACCAAGTGGCGTCAATTTGGTTCGTCATTAGTTCTTCAAATAATTGATGAGGTACCTAAGAACATTCTGGTAAGTTTTTTCGTAATTGGTTAGTTAAAGTTGACAACGTCTTCTATAGTATGTAAACTGTAATAAGAATACGTAATACTCCAACTATATGAGAATTAATCTGAATGAATACTGATGAAATAATAAATTGACTCATGTGTCTATTATGGATTTCATTTTTTTTTAAGCAATATAAGAGATAAACTAGTTCTGCCACATGCTTGACGCAACATTTTTACTTTTTCTAAAAAAGGTTTTTTTGAGGATATATATATATTTAGATGTCTGGCGTATACGATCGTGTCATATTTATCCAGCTTCTGATGTCCCTTTCAAAAAGTAGATCCAAAATCTCAAATTTGCAGTTTAGCCTGGATGCAAATGAGCGAGCCTGCACGATGCACTTGATCCTTCTCCGAAGTCTCCTATCTTAACCCTAACCATATCATAGAGACATGTCTGTAGTCTGTACTCTACCTATAGTCTCTATATTGACTCTATACACTACACACATGTCACATGGTTTGGTCTTAGCCAATCAAATCATCGGAAGCGAGGCTTCACGTCACTTTTTTAAGGAAGGATGTGAGTAAGACATGGAAATAAGATTTGTTGAGTATATACGTAAATTACTCTATCTGTATATTTTTTAGAATAAAATGTAATGTGGTGTTCAGTGAGAACAGTGAAAGTACAGTGCAGTGAAGGAAATACGTCTCAGATGACATATTGTCATTTTTTTGGTTATTTTGATCACTTTTTTGCATCTTTATAAATCAGAGTAACGTGGATCATTCATAATCACATGGATCATGTTGTTTCCAGTGTTTCCCGGGTATATGAAGAAATGCGTCAAGATGGATATGCTGTGGAAGGTGTACATTTCAAAAGATGAATTCTAATCACAGGGAAGGTTTGCCGCCCCAGCGAAGCTAGGGTGGTAATTACACGTGCCTAGAAATCGTCTTTTGATCTAGTATCAAACAGTATTTTTCATCACGAGTGTAGAAAACTAAGGTTTACTGATCAACTTTTCGATACAAGTAATGAAAATAGTGTTCTAGCCAGGCTCGCATAGAGCCATAAGTGAAGTTATTGGGAGCGTTAGACTGAATGGCTGCACCAGGTATCTTGTGATATACCCAGGAACAAGTTCTGGCAGTTCGGTCAAGATTGGGCACCCGAAGATGACAACCTCTCCTAGTTAGAACCCAAATAACGTCGATTCAGACAGACCCCTCGCCCGTCTTGGTAACACACATTAGTTTGAGCGAGGACACGGGTAGGTACTTTTTAGCGTATGTTCAATTCATCATCGATTGGATGCGCATGTTTCATGGATAGGCTTAGGCACTGATTCAAAGCTAAGGACGAATAGAGTTAGCTTGAGTGTGAGTATACGCATAAAGCGAGTGAACGTTACGAGGCTATTCATCAATATGACAATATCTCTTCTCGTTTTATGTCTTGCGGTTTTTTTAAATATGTCAAATAAGTAAATAGATCTCGGAAAAATCCACAGAGAGTATTAAAGTTGTTTTTCGTTCGGATTCAGTGCATATTCATGGCAGCACATTGGAAAAATTATTTCTCCCTAAAATGAGAATTTTTAAAAAATTGATTGAGAAGATTTTGAGAATATTGAGTAAAGAGTCTACTAAAGAAGTAGTCTACTAAAGAGGATAAGAGTAAAGACAGTCTTTTGATCAAGGGCGTATTCCAAAATAACTAGAAAAGATACATAACAAGGTATCCAAAGTCGCATGTTTTTGCTGTTGATTCATATCAAATCTCACTGGAAAATCACTCTCGGGCTTTCATACTCGAGCTGAAACCTTAAATCCTAATCAGCTCAAAATCAGCCTGAACTACTGAATTTGCTTTCTCATTGAATAAGACTGATGTACAGCAGCGCCGCGAAATGGGAATATCATTGGAGTAGGATAATATTGGAAGAAACATCAATCTTGTTTTGAAGATTTCATTGCGTTCCTCCAATTGACACGCGTTCTAGAAATCTTATCATTTGTCATCAGCTGAACAATAACCCGTTCGCAACTGAATAAACACGTGTCAAAGGGGCCTATTATGCAATGCGCGCTCGTTCGCATGTGGTTTTTGTCGTTTATATTATTAGCTACACCTATTATTTGCACCTACAATGAATCATAACGAACATGGCCTTCCGGTACTAGAATTTACCTCTTGTTTTTGTTTCAATATGTTACTTTATTTGCTTTATCAATGAAACATATCAAAACTCGGATCCTGTAACGGCTTTGATCATTCTGTGTTATAAAAGTTTGAAATTAAACCATAGTTTTTGTTTCTTCAATTGTATTACTATTGATACGTGTAACATTGAATAAAAGAAATTATTCCAACTTCGATACACAAGTTATATTAAAACGGACTAATTATCATTTGTGGAGCCAGATTCCGATGATCCGTCCGCCTTTGTGTATTTATGAAATTGAAATATCTCGATGTGGTGGGTCATAACGGGGCACATTTCCTCGGAGAGGATGAAAAAGCTGTAGCATCGACGCAACACAGATTTACTCGCTAAACAAATTTTATTATCGTATTAATTGTCATGTCATCTGTAAAATCAATTCATCATGGCACCATTGATCGACCACTTCCAGAACGCTTGGCGAAGCCACTTGAGGAAAAAATTGGTGAGGACCGGAGGGGCTTCGGGAGGTGGCGGGTCGAGCACCAGTCGATTTTCGTCTATCCAATCGCGGTAGAAGGCGACGTTAGCGTAGACCCCCGGGTACCAGGACTCGCCGCAGCTGAAGCTCCAGGACGTGAGTCCGATCTGAACGCCATCGGGCGCGACGAGGGGACTGCCGGCGTCGCCGTGGCAGACGCCGGTGCCGTTCGTTTCGGTACAGATCAGTTGGTCCCAGTTCACGAACTGCTGGAACATGTAGTACTTGTACCTGTCCGCGCAGTCGATGTTGTGGATGACGCGCAACTGGGTGACGTTGAGCGCGTTGGTCCTCGGGTCCTCGGGCATCTTGCCCCAGCCGGTGACGCTCACCAGCGCGTCCATGTTCACGATCGTCCTGTCCTTGCTCGCCAGCTGAATCTGTCCGACGTTACCGCAAAACTCCATGGGTGGTTGTACCTTTACGAGGGCGATGTTGCTCAGGGGTTTGTCGTCGACTCTCGTGTATTTCTCGTGGATCTTTCCCGCGACGACCTTGTGCGTCGAGCCACCCTCGTCGAGTTCCGAGCTGCCCACTCGTATGCTCAAGCTGTCGAGCGGATGCTCGGTGACGCAACTTGCTGTCGTCAGGATCACGCTCTTGGACAGTATGCTGCCGGCGCACACGAGCGAGCCGTTTACCTGGATCGCGGCGAGCCATGGGTGCTTGTTTATTGTCGTCAACTCGCCACCGACGATGGGACCTCCTGAAACAACTACGTCGTCACGACTGTTATTCCTTGACGTGCTTTTTGGAAAATCACTTGGAACGACGATCCACCGCGCGAGACAACTCACCCAGAACTCGGCAAAGGAGGAACGATGCGACAGCAAGCAGAATCATGTTTGGCGAGCTGCGTAAACCGTACTATCGATTTGAACTATATCACTCCTTCGCTCAATTTCGTGCTAATCATGTATATATGCTAATGAGCATCGCCGCAGTGGGCTGGAACAAAATTATATTGGTTATAATAACGAAATTGATTGACTAAACTCGGAGATAAACTCGTAGAATCGATTGTGTAATGTCAATAGAAAGAATATACATATTGGAGTATATATGCTGATCTATTCAAATTGCACTGAACAGTCTATTTCCTCTTTTCCGCTTCTACTTCTCGTTTTGTATGTGTGTGCGTGTGCTTGCGCGTGTTACCCACTGAATGATGTCAACTCTGTTCAAATGTGTGAATAGAAATCATCCGCTTTTCGTGGAAGCTTTGAAGTTGTACGCGAAGTGACTTCTTGAAAGTAATAGTCATTGAGGATATACAACGCTACGTACAAATATTTGTTAGGATGTAAATTATTTGAATATAGAACGGCTAGATCCGTTTATTTTTTATTGTTAACCTTCAAATGGTCTGTAAAAAATGTCGACGATTCCCGGGTCTAATTCAACAAGACCTCTTAACACAATCTATGAATCCTGAAAATGATTTAAAATCTTGTAAAATTAAACAGTTGACAGAACTGTTGACAGAATCTTGTAAAATCAAACGAATGACATTGAAGATAACTTCAGTACATATAACATAAAAAATATTGAAAGACTGTATGAACTTTCATTTATATAAATTTTAAAGTAGCAAGAAACTGCTAATAGAATTCAAAATGAAGGGAGTATGTCAATATAATATAACTTTTTTAATATTCAGATGATTTTTTTGAAAGTTATCAAGTGTGAATCACTCACCGCACATACGCACAATATACACACGTTGTACAGGGCATTTCTAACAAGATAGGTTATTCTTAATGGATGGTTAATAGGATTAATCATTTATCTCTCAATTTAACGATTCGTTCGAAAGTTATCGCGATATTAATTTACCGGACACGTGTGGATTCACTTACAAACACACAGACACATACATTGAGTTAATAACGTTTCTTCCATATATTTTTGCTTCAAATTGAATGTATTTCACTTCGTCTTCATTGTTAATGAATTTGACGTAGAAATGCTACTGTTGAATGAACAATTGAATGGATGAATAAATAGCTAAATAAATGTATTGATTGATGAATAAATAAGTTCCAGTGTCTAGACTGTGCGTCAATTATCCGGTTTTACCAGATGCTGCTTGACGAACAGGAGGCTAAGCGTCGTTCGAAGTTCTACGACGTTGTAGAAGAAGAATTAAGTGACGTAGGAAACTACTCAAACACGATGTTCGGCGATGAATAAATACTTGTTATCACCGTCAGTGGCAGACGGGAGTGAAAGAGTCGCGAGGCTTTAGAGGGAGAAGATCCTAAGAGCACGTACTGATTATCGAATCGACGCAGTCCCGCGTGCCTCTTCACTCGAACAATTTTGACGTCTTATCCATATATCTACGGCGGCAATGCATCACAGCGTCATTGCCAAACAATTTTCTCCGAATTCCATAAGGAAAATTTAAATATAAATTATTTTCTGGTTCACATTGTCCCCTCTTACGGAGACATGCGCTAATCGGTATAGGGTAATTTTTAATGCACAATAATTTTCTCTCGGGAAATTCTTGGTTCTGCTCAGCCAGTTTCGTAAATGACCACCAGAAATAACATACGTAATAGTAAGTTTTGATATAAAATATTACAAAAAAAACTGGAATTGGTAATTTTTTTTAAATGAACTGACAAAACCGCAAAATAATGTCAACTTATCGATTGTTTCTGCTATCCTTAATATTATACAGGTCGGACTAGGTTGAGCACTTTCTACTGTTGCACGTGAGAATCGGCCTTACGCTCACTATTCAGTTTTGTTATCATTTCTCATTGTTTATTTCTATATTTTTGCTAAAATTCAGCATAAATCCGCTGTATCTATATCGGTCGGTCTCTTTATGAGTTACTGCAAGCTTAGGCGCTCTGCTCTGCACGTATTCGATATCCAGCGGCAACTCATTTTTTCACAATTATTTATTCAATGTTTCGTAATTTTTTCTCTTTTCTGTCCTCGTTCGACTTGGACTCATCTAGTAATTATTGACTCTGCTTTTGCACCTCTCTATACTTCCACAATGCTTCCCTATCCTCTTCCTCCTCTATTAAAATCATCTCTACACTATCTTTGAACGTAATGCACCATAGGACCTTCACTCTCTTCATTAGTGTTTTATTTAGACATTTTTTCTAGTCCAATTTACTGTCGTAGAACCTTCCTTTCTTGTGTTTTTTTTTCTCTTCTTCTCTATTTTCTTTTTCTTCCTTAAATTTATCCTCTTCTTGATTTTTGCCTCTCGTTCTTCAAGTTTTGTAAGTTTTTCTTATATTAATTTCATTTCACGAACCTTGTCGATTCCTCTCACTTCGACTAGTTCTATCCTTTTTCCAAGATTGTTGAATCTCCTCATTCTGTCAACACCCGCAATTTTCCTTTTTTCTTCTTCTATGACCATTCCTACTCCACTCACTTTTCTCTTTTACTTCTCCAGCATCTTCTTCATACTTGTTACCTTTTATACTGTGCTTTCTTTTTTCTTTTCAACGTCACATCACCTTTTTTTTAGCACGTGTGTTTTTCTCTCCATTACATAACCTTACTTTCTACTTCGTTTTCTATACCGTCGTTCCAAGTTCCTGCGTTGTTCCACCTTTTCATTATTATTATATTCCTTTTCAATTATTATAGGCAAAAAATTAAAAAAAATTCTTCACTTTTTCTAGAGCTAAGCAAGGGCAAAGACTTGAGTGAAATAACCCGTCGTGTCCTGGTGCGCGTTTGGCTTTTATTCTGTAGATACAACAGCATCGCACGAGCTGGGTGCGGGGCGCGTGATAGATCGGGCGCATTTGCTCTTATTATTCACGATACGGGAGAGCTGCTGCCGGTCGCGGCTGGTTGTTTCCTTTCTCCTTCACGTCTCTCTCTCTCTCTCTCTCTCTCTCTCGCTCTCTCACTCGTCCGATATCATCGCCAATTTAACGAAAAAAAAATAAATAAGAGCCCGAGAGAGAGAAAGAGAGAGAGCCGAGAGTTACACACGCACGGACGCCCGTGAGATTTATACACGCCGCCATCGGCGCGACCGCTGTATAGGGATATTAGATGTCTTGGAGCCGACCGATAGAGACGTCTTTTGTTTATTTATCGCGCGCTTGTTGCTCCGTGATTTACTGTGCCGAGCTCGAAAAGTCATGAGCGATTTTGTTCTCCCGCGCGTACGTTTATATATCAGGCCCGATAAATAACGCGCACGCACGACAGCCGACGAGCCAGGCACGCGCTGATATTCCCAGCTGACTTGCGAATTTCTTAATCGAAATGCTCGAGATCACGTGGATTTTCACTCAATAAACAGTTATGTGCGTTACTTCTTTTATGGATCACTCCTCGTCCGGTAAAGGTATAAGGTTCCGGAATGTATATTGTTATATCAATAACCTGCTTAGTGGTAGATAAATTGTTGACAGAAGATTTTTTCAAGATACGTTTTTATGCTGAGGACTAAAAAGATGAATGTATAGTTTTTTTGATATTTCTTCAAAAAACGTTAGCTTTGTTCGTGAATAGTAACATTTTTACGAAATAACGCTCAGAACACGTTCATGTGCCATATGTTGTATTGTTCTCGAGTATGTTCTTTTGACTGTCAGGGTCTAAAGTTGGAAAAATGTCATGGAAAACCAGTAGGGTACATTTTAATGGTAAATAAATGTTCATCTTCCTTTTTCATATTGGAAACGGATTAGAATTCATTTCAGTATTTGAAGAAAAGTGAACGAAACAGTTGGAGTTTATGGAACATCATTTTTGAGCTCACTTCATTATTTTCAAAATCGCGGAAAAGACGAATTCTAGGCACGTGGGAGGTTTGCCGCCCGAGCAAAGATCTAGTATCGAACAGTATTTTTCATTATGAGTGTAGGAAACTGATCATCTTTTCGATACAAGTGATGAAAAAAAAATTGGTTGGTTGAAAATAGTGGTTTTTCACTGCAAGGATTTAAGAGAGTACATCGCACATGAGAATTATTCTTTCATGCCGCAAGACATGTTCAATATACCCTGGAAACTTCATTTCAATTCCCTCATCAGTTGCGGAGCTAATTTTTCAGCCTTCCAAAGTCGACTAACCACGCTTGAACAGTCGTACTACATTTCTCTGTAAGAGCTGGTGGTAAATGAAAGATCTACACCCCAGATCCCCAGAACAAGCCAAGCCTCAGTGGACTCGAACCTTCCTGAAACCTGGCCGCGACTCTAGTCCTTAAAAATCCCCCGTTCTCCCCCCATACCTAGTGATTCAGCGTTAACACGTATATATATCGTATGGATCGGGCAGAGACTAGCCGTAACGACGAATCGAGAGGTGGCACGTAGATCGCGAGCGGGAATTAGTTTCGAGAACAAGGCTCTCGGGCGTCGATGCCGTAGAGCTGCAGATCGGCTTTGTCTGTCTCGCATTATCGCCGCGCGAGTAAACTCGGCTATGTATATATGTGTGTGTGTGCGGGGCGTTGCACGCGGGGCCAACTTTAATAATACAACCCGAGCGCCGCGCTCGCGCCGGAGATGGAAGCCCGAGGTAATTTCCGGGGGCGAAAGACGAGCTTCTTCGCGGGCTTATCGACGGGAAGCTGCTGCTGCTGCTGCTGCTGCTGCTCGAGAGGGAGAGAGAGAGAGGAAGCTGCTGGTATGGCTGTTACATAGCTGTGTTAACGGCGCGTGCGCGTACAAGTTTCGTCTTTCCAAGACAATCTCCGAATGTTTTATGCAGGATACAGGCTTTTCAGTGGTGTATTTGATAGCGCGACACGGCTCGTACGTTCCGTTTCAGGTGCGTATACGCTCGTATATGCTACGCGCGCAGATACACAGAAGATTGAAAATATCGTGTTTATAGGGATATGCGTGGGTCGGGATTCCGGTAGAATTGAAAAGACGGATGAATTTGCTCGTGAATATTTATGCTGCGTAATGTTATGTAGAAAACTCAACTTGATTAGGATAACATACGATAATTAATCAAAATCACTCGGTTAAAACTCGAATAGTCGAGAAAATTCAGACTCATTCTCATTCAGGCTCGTTCGAACACATCTCAATTCAGTTTCTTAGATCATCACTGACGCGTGTTTTTCGGACAAAGATACACTTATCTTTCAATAACGTAATATTTCTCAAGTCTTTTTGGGGATGAGATTTAACTATATTGCAGCCAGTTGGAGGAGGGTCTCGTCACTGCAGTACTCCATGAGGATGGATGAACAATACCCATCATACTTGCCAATATCAACAAAGAGCTTATATTCAGCTGAGTTTATAGGAGACTCTTCACCGAAATTCAATAAGCTTATGCCGATAAAATAAAAACTCGAATGCAGTAGCGCGGAGTACGGACGAATGAAGGGAGTAGCATAGCAGAGTGAGTTAAGCCCTTCGCAGTTGTAAATGACTCTTTCAATGAAATTTGTATTATCCGATATATCCATCCGAAATCGTCGTTTTACGTGATTTAATGTAAGTATTATTGAAGCTCTTCTCACGTTCACAATCATCCATCTTATATAATCGGAAAGACAATAAAGTGAGAACCGAGCGTATACAATTAAGTAGTACGATTCGTCAACAGGTCAGACAGCTCACCGTTCCTCAGTGTCTCAGTAACATACCTCTCATATCTGTATAACATAGATGCGGGTAAAAATGCGCGCACCATACGGGAATTGACGGTCGGAGAATCGGTGGCACGTGAAAATTCATCTGGCCCCCGAAATTCCCTGGCTGTGCTCCACCTTGGCAAGGAGCGACATCCGGCGCGGCTCCCGCTCGTTCACATAGATACACGTATATAAATACATACATATATACCCGTGATACACGGCTCCATAACTCGGGCGTATTAGCGGGGCGATAAATCGTCCAACTCTCCCTCTCCCTCTCTCTCTCTCTTAGCTTGCAGAAAGTCATTTCCTCTGGGGCTCTCGCGGGTAATAAAGCCATCTTGGTTGCGGGTGGGCGAGTGGGTGGGATGGGGGGCGCGGATAGCGATCTATACCGAGCGCGGCGCCACGGCGTTGCTAGGCGACAGTGTTCTCTGTCTCTCTCAGTCAACCCCTTCGAGGCGAGGAGGAGCTGGTCCGGGGCTGGAGGGAGAGAGCAGAGATTGGCCCGCCGCGTCTCTCCCTTATCGCCGGCCAGATATAAACCAGCCCCAGCGGGGATCTGCCGACGACGACGACGACGACGCCGACGCCGCCACTGCGCCGCGCTCCCTGACTGACACGCGCGCCACTGCCTTTCCAACTATATATACGCACCCATATAGATATATATAAATCCGCGCATTGTTTGTTCCCCGCTCCGAGAGTATGTATGTGTATACAGCTCGGAGCTTTATTCAGCGCGCTTGTGCGCGTCGTAAGCTTCGCCGTTCGTTGCCTATATATATATATACACGGACTTTTACGCAGCTCCGATCGGTATTATTATACGCTCGTGTATACACACACCCACGGCTTGGCTATGAACGCTGCTGCATATATCGGCGAAGTTCGTAAAACATATATAGCCGAAGCTCGGTTGTATACGCTTCGTGGCGGCCGCGGATCGATGCTTCGTGCGGCTTCGTTAACTCAGAGAAATTATATATATATATATATATCTATATATCCCTAGAGAAACAGAGAGACGGGGTGGCGATGTGGTTTGCCGAGGCGAGACGCGATCAATCCGCACGAGAAGCTACGATGCGTTCGCTGATTCGCGGATATGCCCCGTGCACAGTTAGTGTAATCGGGAACAAAACTGCTCTGGGATTCCCCCGACTTTGTCCACGAGTGTATATATACACGTAACGGCGTAGTTTATACACTGGGCGTATAATAGAGGCGAAAAAAAGCTCGGCTGTACTCGAGCTACCCCACCGCGTTTGGGGTGGTGGGGGGGGGGTGGAGCTCGCGAGGGTCCGGACGAGAGAGAGAGAGAGAGGAGCGGCGAACTGATAACGCTTTGATGAATGGGCCAGTGACGTCACTGGCCGAGAGACCCGTGTATACGTATATATGTGCTCGTGTTTTTTCCCTGCGCGCCAGATGTGTTATACATATACCGGAGATCCGACACGCGTCCATGCATATTGGGTGTATATGGGACGTTCCACGTCAAGTGAGCATGGTCAAAATTTTGTTCGAGATTCTGCATTGACAAATTGATTGGTATCCATCCCCAGAATACTCAAAAATTTTTTCAGATTTTTAGGTGCATGTATGTGGAAGTTAGTCTGTACACTCAAAACCTGAATTATTCAAAATTTAACTTTTTTTCTCAATTTTGAGAGCCCAAATAATCTTGTATATGTGGGAAAATGAAAAAAAGTTGAGAACAAAAATTATGCTGAATACTACAAAGATTATAAAAAAAATTGTTTGACACCGGAATCCTCCATCCGGATAGGCTACTCTATTAATTAAACATGTTTCAACCAGTTTGGCTATGTTCGCCCACTTATTTTTGACCTTTCAAGTTATACGTACAAACCTTTGTTCGATAGCTTGAAAATGGTCTCATACATTTTTTGGAGAAATTCCAATATCTCCTGCAATTAATTGTTTAAATCTGCAATATCACAATCGCCTTCTTGTTAGTTTCAACATATCAGGTCCACGATGAAGCTCACAGTGAGGATATCATGCCTTCGGGTCATCAATCTCAGCCAAACTCTACAGATATGTTCCCTGACACTGGATCAAGCTACCGGTAGAGTTTGGAGTTCCAGCGCTGCCTTGTTATAGAACTTTTTATGACTTTAGACTGAGGCAGCTATATATAGATATACATATCTGCCTTGATTTGTCTCTAAAATCCACATAATATTCATAATTTCATCAAGAAAATAATGTATTTCACCTTGTTTGGTACTATGAATGAGTATTATAACTTATGGTTTCACTTATATTGTGTGAACAGCTCTTGACGGGTGGTCTCAAATCACATGCAAGTTATTTACACATGAAATTATAAACATTAACCAGGAATGTAATTTGAGACAACCGGTCAATAGCTTTTCCAACCTTAGCCTTGCAGTTCACACAATATAAGTCAATTACATGAGTTAATATTTATTCATAGTACCAATCACAGTGAAATACATTATTTTCTTGATGAAATTATGAATATTATGTGGATTTTAGACAAATCGAGGCAGATATGTATATCTATATATAGCTGCCTCAGTCTAAAGTCATAAAAAGTTCTATAACAAGGCAGCGCTGGAACTCCAAACTCTACCGGTAGCTTGATCCAGTGTCAGGGAACATATCTGTAGAGTTTGGCTGAGATTGATGACCCGAAGGCATGATATCCTCACTGTGAGCTTCATCGTGGACCTGATATGTTGAAACTAACAAGAAGGCGATTGTGATATTGCAGATTTAAACAATTAATTGCAGGAGATATTGGAATTTCTCCAAAAAATGTATGAGACCATTTTCAAGCTATCGAACAAAGGTTTGTACGTATAACTTGAAAGGTCAAAAATAAGTGGGCGAACATAGCCAAACTGGTTGAAACATGTTTAATTAATAGAGTAGCCTATCCGGATGGAGGATTCTGGTGTCAAACAATTTTTTTTTATAATCTTTGTAGTATTCAGCATAATTTTTGTTCTCAACTTTTTTTCATTTTCCCACATATACAAGATTATTTGGGCTCTCAAAATTGAGAAAAAAGTTAAATTTTGAATAATTCAGGTTTTGAGTGCACAGACTAACTTCCACATACATGCACCTAAAAATCTGAAAAAATTTTTGAGTATTCTGGGGATGGATACCAATCAATTTGTCAACGCAGAATCTCGAACAAAATTTTGACCATGCTCACTTGACGTGGAACGTCCCATATGTATATGCAATAGGAGAGATTTTCGAATTCTTGTAAATTAACTGGGAGAAATTTGCCCGAGCAGAGGCTTCGCGGAAGCTTCGCTGTATATATACATGTATATACCGAGGGTTTGTTTCCTCGCGCTGGGATCGTTCGCTGTATTTCTCTCTCTATATATATACATGCACGTAACCCGGGGCGCGGGGGCGAAAGCGGAGGAAGAGAGTCGCGGGGAGGAAGGGCGAGTGATTTAGTAAGATGAAAAGCTACTCCCCTCGAGCTGGTATCGTTATCTGGCTCGGGCAGAGATTGCCTGCTCCTCGCAGAAGCTGCGCGCACCAAGTCGTCCGGAAGATCTTTCGACACGTTCGACTCCCTTCCTCCCTACCCTATATATATGTGTATATATACGCTCTCGCTTCTCGAGCTGCTCGGCTGACTATCCTCGTCTTTTCCGATCTATAAAATGTATCCCTTAGTGTATATGTATATATACTCGACCGTGATTCAACGACAAATTTTACGTGTAATCTAAAATTTCAAAAGCGATATAGTCAATGGGATTGTGGTACGCAGCGCGATTCATTCGTTTACTTATGCGTATTTATATCTTTTCAACGATCATTCCAATCCGTGAGAATGAGACAACGCTTCATGATGATGTCAGTATTTCCATCGGGATATGGAGCTAATATTGGGATCTGACTGTCGATTGCATTCAAAGCTATGTAATTTACCAACAGGAGTAATGTACACGGAAATTTAGGCGCTGCTACAGTTATAGAGGTCAGATCATCCCATTAGTCTTGGAATTGATAAATTCGAGTTTTTGCTTTCTCAAAGAGAAAGCTTTGTAACGGGGTAAAAATCGACCCACCGAATCGGACTTCGGGACCTCGATTTTCGTAATCTACGGGTCGAAAAACATGGAAATCCGAAAATGTCTGTATGTATGTACGTACGTACGTACGTACGTACGTACGTACGTATGTACGTACGTACGTGCACTTTTTTTTGTCGTACGATAACTCTCGAAGGAATTGTCCGATCGTCCTGAAATTTTGCACACAGGTTAGTCGCCGCAAAATCTCGGTCGAGTTCAATTTTCAGCCAATTCCGTTGTTTATTTCTCTAGCAACCGTTGCTAACGTGTTTTTGATAAAAGCTCCAAAAATCATCATCAATGCACGATGGGTCTCGAATTCTTTCGACGATCGATGAGAATCGATAAGACATTCATTTTGGAACAACCATTGTTTATTCTCCTAGCAACCGTTGCTATGGAGATACAAAATTCAGCTTCAGACTGACTTTTTTTTTGTCGTACGTTAATTTTCGAAGGAATGGTCCGATCGTCCTGAAATTTTGCACACAGGTCGGTCACCGGCAGATGTGAACCGAGTTCGGTCTTCAGCAACATCCGTTGTTTGATTCCATGGCAACCGTTGCTAGCGTGTTTTCGATAAGTTCCCATATAATTCATGATAAATGATCATTTGGGTTTGTATATTTATGGGATTCTATAACAATCAAAGAGACCTTTCCCGTATAAACCATTGTTGATGTCTCTAGCAACCGGTGTTTATATCGGTTGCAACCGTAACTAGGAAATGGGAAAAGTCAGTTGGAGGTTCATTTTTGGAACTGTTGATGACTAAGAAGTAAGAACATCGAAGCTCCGACATTTACCATAGCAACCATTGTTTACGTCCTTAGCAACCGTTACTATGGAGTGGGAAAAGTCAGTTAGAGGTCCATTTTCGGAACTATTGACGACTAAGAAGTAAGAACACCGAAGCTCGGATATTTACCATAGCAACCGCTGTTTACGTTCTTAGCAACCGTTACTATGGAGTGGGAAAAGTCAGTTTGAAGTCCATTTTTGGAACTATTGGTGACTAAGAAGTAAGAACATCGAAGCTCCGACATTTACCATAGCAACCATTGTTTACGTCCTTAGCAACCGTTACTATGGAGTGGGAAAAGTCAGTTAGAGGTCTATTTTCGGAACTGTTGACGACTAAGAAGTAAGAACACCGAAGCTCGGATATTTACCATAGCAACCGTTACTATAGAGTGGAGGAAATGAGTTAGAGGTTCATTTTGCTTTCTCAAAGAGTGGTGATTAATGCAAGTTGAGGTTCAATTGCAATACTTTGAGAAAGCATACTGCTGAGGCACTTGGCAGCGGTTTTTCAGATTAATTCATATCATATTGATAGATATCACACGTCTGACAAGTGAGCCATCTGATTGCCCGAGCCTCAAATCTAGTAAGAAAAGATGATTGTTGCAATGTACCTTTCCCTGACTCTCATTTGACTGTGCTTGGCTTTAGTGACTTCTCGACTAACTAGAAGACCACTTGACATTTGGGTCCCCCAATTGCACTGGAACTTTTTGAAACAGACCAAATAATTCACTTACTATAACACTTTATTACATGATACATATTTCTATTTTTAATGCGTTTAATCTCATTACGCATTGAAAATACATCATATCATATGTGTAAAATCAACGTTAGTCTTTCACTGAGTACTATCTACTCTGTACTGTATATAATGAACCCACTATCATCATAAAATCAACGATACTAGCAATTACATGACTGTATAATGAACTTTCACGGTCTCGCGTCCAGTTTCCGTCGAAATATCAATCTTCAAAATTCGATAAATACTCGCAAGCTCAGTGTTGACCAAGCTTCCGCACCAACCCATCCCACAATCGAAAAGTTGACTCTGTCGCCAAGTGCGCGGTGTGCGCGCGCCACGCATATCCGCGCGCACGCGAGCGCGGATTTCGGTGTATGTATACACAGGACGGCGCAGGGGTTAAGGAGATGAAGAAAAAAAAAGGAAAAAAAGGAAAAAGAAACAAAAGTGAGGCGTGGGATCGGGTCTCGGGTGCGGTGTGTGGGTTGGCGAACGGCTTGCGCGCGCGCAGGTGGAGCAGCGTCTCGTTATATAAGCTCTCTCCGCTCGAAAATCGTTCCCCGAAGCGGTGCAGGCCCCCCGACTCCGGGGCCCCTTATAAGCGTTACACGCGTACCGACACCGGCGGCTAATCCGCCTCTGGAATCGCCGCTCCAGCCCATTCCCGAGTCGCGCGCGCGCGCGCCCGTCCTATCTGATTTCCGAGCGCGCACGCACGCACTCCGCTGCGAGCACAGTCTCGGCCGGAGGATCGTCTCTTTTCGCGGGCTCTGATGCAGCTCGTTATTTATGCGCGCCGACGCGTGTTTTAGCCGCAGCATGTGTCTGTGTGTGTGTGTGTGTGTGTGTGTGTGTGTGTGTGTCTGTATACGTATAGCTGAGAACCAGCTCCGAGTCTCGTTGCTTTTATACATGCATATCGTCGCCTCCGAGTAAGAAGGGGCCAACTCAGCGTCCGGTAGAAAAAGGGGCCAACTCGCCGTCCGTGTGAAAAGGGGCCGACTCGCCGTGCGTGTAAAAAGGGGCCGACTCGTAGTCCGTGTAAAAATGGGCCAACTCGCCGTCCGTGTAAGAAGGGGCCAACTCGCCGTCCGTGTAAAAAGGGGCCAACTCAGGCGAGTTTTGAATTTCACATAAAATTAAATTCACAACTCTCTTGGGAAATCTTATGCACGCTATCTGATGTCCGTAGTACGTCTCTTTCAATGAATAGGTGAAAATCTGAGGTCGGATTCGTGATCAGCGACCTCGAAAGCCCATGTATACCAATTTTCAATAAAATCCAGTATCTTTTCTAATTTTCGGCCGGGAATCTTAGAGGCTCTAATTACAATTATTAAAATCTGAGGCCGGATTCGTGATCAGCGACCTCAAAAACCCATGTATACTAATTTTTAATAAAATCCAGTATCTTTTCCAACTTTCGGCCGGGGATCTTAGTATAAGCGCAGAAAAAATCTTAAAAATATGGGGTTTGTTGCATATGAAAGTACGGAAAACACACTTTATTTATCAGAAAAAAATACAAAATGGCGGCGTACCAGCTCGTTAAAAGAAAAAAATTATTTTTTTACTATTTCTCTACTAGCGTACCTCTACAGGTCACAATTTTGAACTTAGAACAAAAAATTAAACCAGGTATTGAAGTAAAATAGAAAACTCAGAGAAGTACGTAGGATTTTTTTGAAATTCGAATTTGGGTCCAAATGGCGTCGATTTTCTTTTTTTCCGTGAAAATATCTATTGAAAATCGTCCATAAAATATCGAAATATCGGAAAAATCCTACGTACTTCTCTCAAAAGTCATGTTTCCAAGCTACTGTTAAAATTTGAAGTGAATCGGTTGAAAATTGACGGCGCTATGAGTACGCTAATGTTAAAAAAGATGGTTACGAGATAAAACGCGTTCAAAGTTTTGAGTACTATACTAATACTATACGACTTTGTTCAGAGAATCGATTTTTTGAGGCACTTAGAACTTCTTCCCCCACTTGATCAACTTTTTATATCATTCTTAGACAGTTTTATTTTTTAACATATACTCCATCGTAATATTGAAACCATTAGAGCATTGAATTCTTCATTGTACATTTCACAGTTATTTAGTTATTTTTTATTTTCCCTTGTAAGCATTTCAACCATCCGCCTGTACGCGACTTAATCAGCTCATCACTTTTACGCGTGCCTAATCAATCATGGTACGCATCTTTGGTACGTGGCCTATCAACCATGTATGTGCTGAATGCAACTTTTGTGGATTTGTTCAATTTCTGATGCTCTTATTAAATACCGCAGCGGCAAGGTGCAGTAACAGTAGCTCCGTGCCTCGTAATTGCATTAGGTTAACATTTTTTTCGTCAGCTTTTTCCAATCTCACTACTGCTTATGGAAGCTCTGATCGAGAATTAATTTTTTTCATTGTTGTTATCGACTTGAATTTTGTGTGTATCATACCTATAAGTATATAAGCATATAAAATGATCCTCACGTCATTGGTCAGTGTAATTTCATCATTTTTTGGAACGTTTCTTCATCTTCCAGAGTATCGTCCTACGCCGACAGTCAATCATGTCATAAGTGAGTTTAATGATGATCAGCAATAAAGTAAACTTATCTCTAAGTGAAGTTAGATGACAGTAAGAGACGTTGGTATTGCCGAATTCACCCTACATTTCGGAATAATACAAGATCACTCACGTTCCGCTGGCGCGCTTTTTTATTACTTTACAGTTGTTCAAATTGTTATTACTCTAAACTGTACAAGGGATTCGGCAGACCTACAGGTTAAAATATATATGGCTAACATATGTACATATATGTAATCATGTAAACGATGCAACTGGCGGTGTAAAAAATACAACATGATTTTATTGACGTGTAGCCAACTTGGTCCATTTGCGTTTTTTTCTAAATTGACATTCTTGATAGGTATAAATGGCCGGATAATAATTATAGAGATAGTTTCTGATAGGTATTGAGCCAGCCTTCAAGATGCCGTCCGCAGAATTTGAAAATTCCAAGTTTATCATAGTCAAATTCGCGAAAAATCCGTAGTGGGTGGCGCATTGGCTGCAATTACCTTTTGTAGAACATATAGAATTTGAATAATCACTATATCCATCGAGTCATTTGACGGACTAATCCGTGGTTTCTATCGGTCGTTTTTTACTTATTGCATCAAAAGAGACTGATAGAAAAAATGAAAACTAGAAAATTCCCATACAGCGTTTCAAGTGAAATACCGTGAAACTCTATTTGCGTAACGTCATACCCTGATTTAGGTTCATGATTTTTTCAACATAAGCTTATATTTAATGGAATCTCTCGACTCTCGTAGAGACGGGAGTCATATTGAACGTATAATCCACATATAAAGCCCATACTTTTATTGCTGTTCCGTCAGCGATGCCCAGACGATAATTGAGACGAGTTACCAATGTCTCTCTGGGCGAAACCTCAAGAAATTTTTACCTAGATTGATTTCCTGAAGATTGATGAATAATTACTGTATAACATTATCCAAATCCGGTATCTTTTCAAATTTTCGGCCGGGAATCTTAGAGGCTCGAATAAATTTGAATTTTGGAAATCTGATGCCGGATTCGTGATCAGCGACCTCGAAAACCTGTGCATACCAATTTTCAATAAAATCCAGTATCTTTTCTAATTTCCGGCCGGGAATCTTAGAGGCTCTAATTTGAATTTTGAAATTCCGAGGTCGGATTCGAAAACAGCGACTTCAAAAACTCATGTATACGAATTTCCCAGGAGACAAAATTCTCTTGCGCTCAAAATAAGCTCAAAACAAGCCTAAGATATGTGGATTACAAGAAAATCACCTAACAGATTCAGGCGCTTCAGAAGGCCAGCCTGATCCTCAAATGCTAAAATTTCTTTTGTTCTAGGAATATTCAAAAGAAACGACTTCGCTATGATTTCTCTCGAAAATGCTTCTTTCCCGTCTGAGAATTATTATTCTTGTAGAATAAGCAATAATGAATAGCACGAAACCGTATACTCAGAAAGACTGATAAATTTTTGCTTAAAATGAGTCTAAAATATGTAAACTACGTGAAAATCACCTTCATTGAAAGAGACGTACTACGGACATCAGATAGCGTGCATAAGATTTCCCAAGAGAGTCGTGAATTTAATTTCATGTGAAATTCAAAACTCGCCTGAGTTGGCCCCTTTTTACACGGACGGCGAGTTGGCCCATTTTTACACGGAATGCGAGTCGGCCCCTTTTTACACGCACGGCGAGTCGGCCCCTTTTTACACGGACGGCGAGTTGGCCCCTTCTTGCTCGGAGGCGACAAATATATACTTGTTCTTGTTGCTTCGTTTTTATAGGAGAATTTTTCGGACGAATCGGGCTAGGATAGACCTGCATTCTTTTTCTTCTGAGCTTGCGGAGCACACGAATGACTCGGGAAAAAGTTTGGTCGGGCGATATATCATGACCTTTTATCTGTGCTGTATAGATCACTATTGTGTATTCTGGCTATGAGTGAATATTGTTTGATTTATGCATCGACTATATATGCGTTACCACTGGAAAGCTTATGAAATGATAAAATCATCTTCTTTTTAATCACAATTTTATAAAGATACGCCTTGAACATACGTCGATTTGGACATTTCGTTTTTTAACTGTCTGCACAGATGCATCACGACTCACTTTAGGTGGTGGCAGTGTTTTAGGGACATAAATTTTATAGAGGCCATAAATATACCATCTAGGTCGGCGAATTCTCCAACAGATCTTAGTTATCAGTGAAGTATTTCACAAGATGAAAGATAGAAAACATGGATCAGCGCGTCGAAGACGTTAGCCTCAACGCAAGAGAAAAATGAGGGATTGGCGAGCGAATCGATCAGGGAGTTTTTAATTGAAAAAGTTTTCCCTGGAAGTTTTCATCACACGCAGCATCATCATCGACAATGAAAGATGACGTAACGCGCAAAGTTTGAGATTCTCCATCTTCCCAAGAAGTAGGTCCAAATTCCATTCTCGGTGCGGATCAGACAGACACACCACGATAAAGTTGAATGAAATCACGGCAAAATTCCTATCAAGACAAACCTTACTGGAAAAACTCCCAAGGAATGGTCCTTTGAGGAAGCCCATCAACTTGAAAAGAGAGAAAACGATTCAACTTGAAATTTGTCGTGAATGCGATTTCTCGCGATGCTCGAGCAATACACAATTTCCTATACCCGATGGAGAAGTTTCCTCGAGAAAACACGAACGACTGTGTGTGTGTGTGTGTGCACAGCTACAGAAAAGTCGAGAGGAAGTCCGAAGCGATTTCGAGAGAGTCGAGTTTCGCCCGAGCTCGCAGAAAAGCACGCTCGCAACAAACGAGTACTGCGCGCGGGATCCTCGAGTTCAAGCTCCGAACTCTCGTGTCCCCCCCGCACAGCAAAACTCGTGTGCGTGTGTTCTCCATACATGTATACACATACACATAGACGCGCGCGCGCGCGTGTGTATGTGTGTGCCGGCCATCGCGCCGGGCTAAGACGGGCGCGTTTTTACGACGGATTACGGGCTTTACGACGAGAGCTGCTCTTTTCATGGCGGCCGGCTCCTTCGGATCGCGCGCAGCGTCCGCGGGCCTAATCTCCGATCTCCGCCTCCCCCCTCCCCCCTACCCCCACACTATCCCGATAGAGCGTGCAGTGAAACGCGCGCGAGCGAGCGGTCCAATCCGCGCGCCCGAGAGATATATACACTCGAGCCGTACCGTAAAAATTTAATTCCCTCCGTGGCCCGCGGCGCGAGCGCTTTCACCACTCCCGCGGAGAGATAGAGAGAGAGAGGAGCTTCTATCCAACGCGGAACGAGGGGTTGGATAATGTATGGAGTCGGGGCGCGCTTCTTCCCTTTTTCTCGCGGCTTTTCCATCTCCGCCGTGCAGCAGCAGCCCTGCTCGAGTGCGATCCACTCGCTCCCCCGGCCCCTCCCGAGATTTAATGCAAACTCCCTCGCTCTAGTTTCGCGAGGCTTGGGGGGAGTCGAGAAGAGACTATGGCCAAGTTTCTCTCATGACTTATTTCCCCGTTGATTTGTTGTTCCCAGCTCTCCTTCCCCTCTTTTCTCGAGATTCTTGCGTGGTTCCCTCGCGCGGCAACGGCCAATATTTATCGCGCGTATATTGAGATGCTATCGCCGTCTTGCGTATCATCGCGTCGTGATACAACAATGCGCCATCGCGTACTGGTGAGTGAGTAGGCTTTTCCAAGGTAAATCAATGCCACATCGACACAATCTGGACCTACGAGCTATTTGTGCTGGTCGTCAAGGGGTCAATGTTTCTAAAGCAATTGCTTGGTATGGTTCATTCTGACGATATTCACCATGAGAAGCAAATACATTGTGTTAGGTCCAAAAATATTATGGCCTACAAGTTGGCGTACATGGAGTTCAAAATCACTATTATTTTGTAAATCGAATTATTAAATAGTGTACTTGGGAAACAGTTTACTTTTCAATAGAGTGAATAGTTACCATGCATATCAGTTCTGCAATTTGTACGAGCGAATAGTAAATATTCGCTATTTGAACAGCAGTTTTCAATTAGTCAAAATTTAGATAGCAAAGGCGGGATTGAAAATGACTAACTGGTGCTTAATGAATATAAGCTATAGGTTTATTAGTTACAATCTATACAACTTCGTTATCAGCCTCCAATCATGCAATTACAAACGTCTCTCTCTCCCTCTCTCTCTTTCTCTCTCGCGTGCATAGGCAGACTTCCCCGAGGCTTCCTTGAGCCCCTGTATTTATGCGCGTGACCCCCCCCCTTATCTAATACTAAGATCTGGGTCAAGTATTTGGCAACATGACTGTTGCAATATGAATGAGTGATTTGCAATGACTGCTCTATACTTATAATACTTTACTCAAGTTATATACGTTATTCGAGTCCCTTGAAATCGCATATTTACTAACGCATACATGAATTAGGTAAATTTTCTGTTTTAATCTGCCTCGAAAAATTCGTTTGTTTGTGCTCATAATATTGAAGAATTTTATGTGACCATATTTACAAAAACTCTCATTTTTTCCGATTTTTTGGAGCCAAATTCTATATCTGGCGTACATATCCGAAACGATGACGTATGTACATACGACAGAGTCTGTTTTTATAATTGAGATTCAGGAAGTAATTGTCACATTTTAAAGTGATTTACAAAAACTTTCACTTCTGTAATTTTTTTTATTTTATGATTATATTATGAGTAAGTTAGACCACAATTATGATACATAAAAAATCTCAGGATCTGAGGTTGAGTGTATTTAATTTACTCGGAACACCCGACCCAGTTGAGGTGGGATTGCTTATTTACATATACACAGTTTCAAATATTACAACGGCCGGTTCTTAGTCGAATTTCTTTTAGAAATTTGCTGAAAAATCATTTGAAAGTATCTCTCAAACTGTTATTCTTACATCATAATATAATGATGGCCTAGAGAGTTGTTGGACCTAACCATAAGTGACGGTAGACGAAGAGTGCTGGAGTAGAGAACAAAGCTACGGCCGCTAAAGAAGAGATACGTTGAGGTTGTTAGTTTTATCTAACCAATAATTGACAAAACTGTTGATAATAAGTTTTGAGGTTGTAATTATCAAATCAATGTTTCAGTAGCTGAGTAAATTATAAATGTGTGTTTTGGAACTGTACATTTGGAGATAAACTCAAAAGTACGTGAAAAAGATAATTCAATTGGTTGCTGAAACATTTAGCCGGTAAATTTAAATATGGTTAGTGTTTTATCAATGAAAAATTTGGTGTAGAATGACAGACAGCGCTGAGTCGCGCAGAGCGCGCATGGAACCACCGAGATTTTGATTATAAAATCATCTCAGTTCAAATTTCAATGGAACGCCGAGTTGTTTTCTTCTCCCCCGATCGCGGGAATATACTAATTCCGTACTTTTTCTCGCTCTAGGCACGGAGAAACGTATCCTCGTGAAAAAATGCCAAACTTTCCGCACGTAGTTTCTATCATGTTTCGTTATTGACACGACCGTTGAGTCGCTAATTATCTCTTAACAATACAGCCCAATGAGCATTTACACGCGTGTGCACGTGCGTATCTCAGAAATCTACCTCGATCCAACATCACGTATCCGAAAATTTGTTTATTGCTCTCCGGACGCGTGGAACAATCCTTCCTTATCGGCACGTTTCGGTTTACTGAAAAATATTCCTTATCAGTTGTCTCATTATATCTATTGGGTTAACTCCGCGTGTTTCGGAGTAGTCGATTCCCGATGAGCGACATCGTTTGGGAACCCCGTAGACACGCCGAATTATACGTGATCCGGACCTCGTTTTTATTGATCCAATTTTTTACGCCCGTTAAGTTTTTGTGCTCTCGAGTGGTCGCGGAAAAATACGCCGCTGACACATAGGCCTCCACTTACGAGTTGCATATAGTTCTCCAAGTGTGTCTTGAAATTCCTGCTGCCATGGCTGGGACCGTCATGAACTTCCTCCAATCCCTCTTCACCAGCATAGTCATGTACAACGCCAGTTTGGACGGATTCAGTAGCAGACCAACCCGTGATAGTAAGTTTCACTTTATTCTTCATCAAACATATTGTATGTTTGAAGTACATAGCTGTTTCTTCGTATGGTATAGACTATTAGTTCGAACTCGCTCCGTGGAAGCATAATGAATGTTAACGATACGCGTGCGAATTCATTCTAAGGATTAAAACTTTTAGTTTTAAGCCACAACCGGCAATACAGTTCTTTTTAGTCGGTACATTTTTGTTAGAACGTTCCTTATATATAGCCAGATTTCGATTTCGTTAAAAAAAAAAAATGTGCGGGTCACCGACTTCTAAGTGAGGAACGTTGAAGGAGACTCTTTTATCACATGGAAATACACTCGTACTGGGACACTTGTCTGGTACGATTACATCATACATTTCATGAAATAAACTATTGTGGTTCATACATCATATGACAAGCTGATTCAATAAGAAATTGAAATAATTCAATGTATCGGCTACGTACTGTGACTTGGAACAGTACTGATTTATCGTATTATCTCATTTCCATTCTCTTCTCATTTAAAAAGTATATTTGGAAGTCTCAATAAATCATACAGAGTATTCATTATTTTCCAAACTACTCATGACACACGTGGTCGAAAAACCACATTCATTCCGGAACCTATTTAGACTTGAATTAATAATTTTTGCAATAAACATTCCGAAATAAACGTAAGTCTCACTCCTCTGGTGTCAGTGCATTATAAACTATGCAATAATTCTTGTTATCTAGCTTTGATCAGTGTTCCCTTAATTTTTAATTTCACGAACCTATTCTCAATCTTAAATGTCGAACAAATTGTAGGCTCATTGGGCTTTTCGTTAAGCCCTGCAGATAAGATTTCCCCCAAAATAAAAAAATCCAAACTTGACAAATTATGGAAGAAATATGAATGTTTCAAGTCTCAGAAGTCTATATCAGTGTCATCATAAAAGAGTTCCATTCACGTATAAACATCTGTATTATGAAAATTAGTGAAGATTAGTGGGATCCGTGCAATATGTACGTGAAAAACGCATCTCAAACGCGACTCAAACGCAGCTCAGTTTTTGTTCTCAGAGATCAGTAATAACTTTCGTAAAGTAACCGCGCATAAAGGTTACTCAATGAGATTACAATTTCCGGGTTGACCAGACAACCTTACACAACTTTTCGATAGTTGAATCATAGAGGACATAAGTATATAACAGTGATCTCAAAAGGTTCCAAACTTTGTTCAGGTTTTACACGGCACACCTACCCGAGTAACATGTATTTTATCCTACCCATCGGAAAAGAGAGACAATAAGCCTACTAAAGGCATGAGTATAAGCGTCCGAGTCCAGAGTGTAACTCGTCAAGAGCTGAAAAAAAAATTGAAATCATTGGTCGGTGCTGAGAAATCCATCGTTGCCTGTACCTCCTGCGGGATTCCAGAGTACAGCTTCTTATACGTTATCCGCGATCAAACGCGCATTCGCTCGCCAATCCAAGATCCCCCAAGGCTCAGTTATAGTGCATAAAATTGTTTCTTCACCACTGCAACCGAACGAACACAGCGGAACGAGCGACGAAACACTCGTGAAAGCCGCGAAGAAAAAGACGCGCACAAAGGCCGCCGCATCATCGAGGCGCACGTACGCATTGCAAAATTAATAATTATACCCGTCTCTATCCGCGCGTTGATTTGGCGCAATCGAGGCTCTTAAAAACAAAGACGCGTGTACACACCCGCGGCCGCGAGCCGGCATTGCTCGTGTCGGTATGGGCGATGGCGTTGCCCAATCGACGCTCGGCAGAGCAGCGAGGGGTTTATTTAGACAGCTGTCGAATTCGTGGAAGCAAGTTGACCTCTTATGCAAATGCACGCGAGGAGAGGGCAGGCCTACGTTTTCCCCTCTTTTTTTCTTTCCTTTCCCCCGGCACGTACATCCGCGCCATCATGATTTCGCGCTCGGCTGCTCTCGCGCGCGTTCTCGACGGGAGGCGCGGCCAAGTGCGCAAATGTACATATACGAAGGACACGCCACCGGGTCTATGGTTCAAAGTAGCTGCTTGGGTATGCTTCCCGGAGATTTTTCATCGAGGAGGAACGGAATCGACGGAGATCGAAGACCCGTATACGTTATTGAAGCATTGTTCCAACACTGTCGCACGTGTCGTCTCACTCTCGTCCATCGGCCAATGCTTTTGTCCCTTGATATGTAACGGGCCTTGATTACCCTCAAGAATGTCCCAACTTATTATACTTCATCCATTTTTCTCAGGAAACATGAACAATAGTTCGTGCCGGTGAATCTTCTGGCATGAATCCAGAGAATTGCAATGTTTAGTTGATCTTAAAAGACCAATCTAACTTGCTCGAGTGTGATCGAAACCATGTCAATATTTAACAACAAAAAAAGTTTTTGCTTCCTCAGTGTACATTTGAAGAATGGCATGGTTGGATCCACTCGAAAAAAAATCTCACCCGTGAGCCCTAGGGCTAGAAAAATAATAGGTATTAGGCGGATCTAGGACGAAACGTTTAGAGCATTTTCTAATTTCGAAATTTCTTACACTTTGACACAGTGGAAATTCATTCTAAGAGACGCGAATTATATCACCGGACTAATAGTTATTTTCCGGTAGTAAATAGCAAAATTATCAAAACCACTCGAATCAAAGTGAATGTAGACTGGTACAGCAGTGAATATTTTACTGTATTAAAGTAAATTGGTCTTTCAATTTCATACAATACTTTTCCTTTGTAGGGAACCTTCATATACACCGCAAGGGAAAGGGGGGAAGTTGTAAAAATCTTGACGTGGTTTTAGGTCTTGATTACAAGTTCAATTCAATTCTGGTTATTAAATTGATGATTAAGAATCAATTAAAAATTGTAACTCTCTGGATTAATGCCTAATAGAATCAGCTGCACGAATTATCAATCATACTGGAGGATAGAATCAACAACTTTTGGATATTGCTTTTCATATTCGATTGGGTTGACATCGTTGAATGGGTATCATTTACTTCAATTACGATTTCAGATCTTCAAAGTATGAATTGTGATAATCATAAGATACATACACATAAACAGTCTATCGTTCATCATATTTACAAATTTAATGAGATTAATCAAACAGAATCGATTGACTTTATAATATAATCTGGAAATAATCGTGGTCATTTTATATTCATTTCACGTTTTGCATTATATTTCAGCTCAAGTATACGATACATTATCGTCGTTAGAATCAACTAAACTTCATATGAAGTTTTCTAAATACTATTAAATTTTACCAAACAAAAACGCTAATCGACTTGCGAATTCCCGCGCATATATACGTATATATATCATCATACGTACCAGCCTAACCCTGCGAATGAATATACAAAACCGAGTTTTCCCACCGGCTGCAAAACGTGCCGCCAGCACCGAATACACCCCCAAAACGTTCAATGACACTGTCGTCTTTGCGTTTTTTTTTCAAATATCATATCGAGTTACCAGCACCGCCGCCGATGCGGACGGCTGACATATTGCGCGCGCGCAGTGCGTCGGCGGCGGGGAGACCCCCCATGGGAACGTTTCACACCGGCAGCCACCCTTACGAGGATCAAATCTCCCTCCGTCTCTCTCTCTCTCTCCCCCCCGGTCGGCCGAGTCGATTTGGGGATGGCAGCAGCTACCCGCAGATTTATCGGTCGAGCCCGGCTCCCTCCCCGCATTATGTGACTTTTATGCCGAATTATTATCTGCTTAACCTGGCCTTTTGCGCAGCGGGTCGCCAAACGCGCGTGTATTCACACTTTTGAATTATTTCTCTCGACCGCCGCGGCTGGTTTCGAAATTGCGCCCGAGTCAATTTCTTTTTCGCCCCCGGATCACTTTATTGCCCGTGGATAAATGGCCATGGCCGAATGGCGATCGCGTAGCTTCATTTAATCCAGTATCGTCGACAACTTTGCATCATTATAACGGTTGATGGCTAAGTTTCTAACGAATTTTCCAAACTAATTCGTTTAACCCAGAGGCCGTAACGAATATACGTATTTTGTAATGAACCACACACTATCGAAATTCCAGTCTTACAAGCCGTAGAATCAAACTTGCAAACGAGAGAATCATCTGAAATTCTGAATCAATATTTTATTAACTCTTGAAAGTTGAAATAGTAAAAAATTACTACTTATTTATTTCATTGTAAAAATTGTACAACTGATGAATAATATTCACTTGAAAATTAGTAAAGTTTTACTCGTTGGTTACGCTATTTATACAGCTATTTTGAATACAGAGAGTAGAATTTAATTCTATTGAAGACAGCCAAAAAGTATATAATATACAATCCAATACAGAAAGACTCAGAAAATGGAATACAATTAGCAAATTCTATGTCCAGTAAACAGTGATTATTATCAATCCATTCAATTATTTTGAAATGGTATTCATTTGCAAAGGTTTTTATCAATCGAATCCAATCTATAGTAGATACTCGTGATTTTTTTTGAGAATGACCAATGAACAAATGTTTAATTTGTAAACCATAAATAGGAAAATGAATGAATGTGGAGCCCATACCAAAGGGATAACAAACTCGCTGAATTTGAATGAGTACAATCAATAAAATGTTACTCCCCAAACGGTCGATATTTTTTTTTCATTTTCGAGCCAACAACCATATCATTATTCATCGTTCAACCAACCAGTGCCTATTGGTTTTCAACTACTTATTTCAAATTCAGAGTGTGGCAGCGCTCGAATCTGCTGCGCAGCTGGCATATCACGGCAACACCTCCGCGCGCGTCTCTGCCTCGCGGCCGCTTCGCGCATTAATTAGACCTGCGGAGGGAGGCTCCTCCTCCTCGTCCTCCTCCTCCTGCTGATTCCCGGCCGCGTCGCGCGCACCGAATGTGCAAAGTTAATATACGGCGCTGGCGATATTGTCTCTGGAGCGCGCTCGAAATGCAGATGGGGAGGGCGTGGATCTACACGCTGCTGGTAATTTATAAATCGCCCGGGACACAATGGGCTTATGGGGTGTTAAGCGGAGTGAGGTGTCTCGACTGCTCGGAGAGCTGCTTCTTAAGGTGCGCTGCTGCTATAGTGCGCAGCTGTCATTTTGCGCTAATGTCCCTGCTCTTTTTATGTCGGGCGTTTGTTCATACTAATTTTTACAATTTAATCACAAGGAAATTCTGTTATTTTAGGATCAATTCATACTCACAGAAACTGTACGAGAATATAATGTATCTTCTAGAATTCGGTGGGACTTTCAATTTCAGGAACCGGATGATTACTAATTCGAGCTATAACGAATTTTCTCGAATGAAAACAGCTTTTGAATGGACTAAAGCACTAAACACTAGGAGAATCCTACACCTGAATCCGCGTGCCGTAGATATTCGTGCCATACGTAACCAATGAATAATTACATCTATAGAATACTCTGTTGCGCACTCGGGTTCTTGCGCGATGTAGCCGTCTCTCGGAGAAACCACCATCCGCGGACTTATCACACAAATGCAAAGTTCGGTCGAAGCATCTCTCGCGGGACGAGTTTCTCCTCCTCGAGCGCCTAATACTCTCGTGTGTGCGCGCGTACATAAACGCTAACGGACATCTCGATTTCGCGGCTTTCTCGCTACGTCTCTTATCAATCGGCTGGCGTTGGGAAACGGTATAGACTCGCGAGGCGTAACGGTCGGTATATACGCGTGCAGTATATACCTTTGGTTCGGCGCATTTTGGAGCCGTGCGCGTCGGGCGAGCGCGAATGTATGTAAATGGCGCATAAAGCAGCGACCTAATCACAGAGGAAGCGGCCGCATAAATCTCGCTTACGTGTCATTCGCGAGCGCGCGCACACAACTCACGTTTTAATAACATCGTAGCCGCACGCGCCCGGCCCCCAGCCTGTTATTTAGATACACACCTATACACGTATACGCCTGCGCCCTCGAATGCAGCCGGAGGCTCGTTTCTCGTCGCTGCTGCTGCTGCTTTCGCGATATCGCACTAACTGCTTTCTTTCCTACCGCGACTTCTCTCGCGCGCGAGCCTTTTTCTATTAGCCCCGGCTCGGATAGCCCCTTAGATAATCCTATGACTCGACGCGCGATTTTAGAAAGCCACGATTTAGAGGTTCCCAGACGCCCGCGAGAGACCAGTACTTTGGAAGGCGAGCCAATTTCTTTCTTTTTCCTTATTGCTAGGCGCACCACCCCCCGGAGAAGACGATTTTTCACGACTCCAAGAGCTTTCGGGGGGAGGAGGTTACTATTATGGAAATATGTTATCAAAGTCGTAAGTTAAGCCGAGATTGCGTATCGTCCTGCGATCTGAAAAATCCACTTTGTTCCGTTTCGCTGCTGCTGGCAAATGTAGAGGCCGCTCCATTGATTTCCCACGGATAGCCGTAGCTTTCTTCCCAACTACCATTCCATTTCGTGCAAAAACACGTAGGAACATTTTTATATCGTATATACGGGACTCGGGACAGTATGAACCACTCGACGTGTACACGAGTTCGAACATATTTATACACTATTTTTCAATTATTAATCTTATCTACGTGCGAAATCACTGTTTTTCTTTTACAACAAAATTGATAAAACAATCATAAACAAGAATATTCACATCACATAAATATAGCATTTTTAGTTGATTCACAATAATCAATCTATTTTCTTAATCAAGAACATGTAAGATTTTCAAAAGTGCTTTCACCCCCTCAGCGTAGTGACATGGCCACTTCTCAATTGTTCATGAGAGTAACGCACTTATGGTTGATTCTCAATAATCTCTCCTCCCGCAACGTATCAAATTCCTCACCCTCTCTCTCTCTTCCTCTCGATACGCACTAAAAGACTGACACATGACGGACAGCGGCGTCACGTCTCGAGTCAAGAAAGAAAAAAGTGTCGGGCTTCCGGAATTCGCCGACCCCCCGTCGCGAAACTCGGCCGCACGCTACCCATATAATACAGCAGTGTACATCGGCTCGCCGCCGCGGCGATCTGTCCCCTATATGCGCAGCGGCTCGTATCGAAGGGGGACTGGGGGGAGGTGTATCGGTGGCGTCGAGTCACCCTCGAGTGGGCCGGATTAGATATTAAATAACCAGCCAGTCCATCCTGCCCCCCCGCCGAGCCGTGTACACGTATACGTGTGAACGGATCAACAAATCGCGGCTCACTTGTGCCCCGGCCCGCTATTTAGGGGTGTCGCGTGCCTGCGACGCGTCGCTTGTTTTTCTTGCGCCTGATGAGATTATTCATGGTCCCGTTGGCCGGGCAGGGGGACTCGGAGGCGGTTATATACGCGCGCAGTGTCGAGCGTTATATATATTGATTGGGTGCTTTCACAGTGGCGAAACAGCCGAGGAACTGTCGCGTATAACCGGAGCAGTCCGATCACGCGAGGGCTCGTCAAGAGGAAGGTTCGGAGCTTCTTCTTGAATGCCTCGGGGATATCGGACAGCCTGATCAGCTGTATAGTGGCGGTTGCAGAGTGCAGACTACTTGCACCTGTCCGATACCGCTCTCTGGTGGCTCGGTCTGTACTGTACAGGCTATGCCGTGTGCACACTGCATAGTCATGCGGTGCGGCGGACCCACGGTCTCAGTATATATATATATATAACGACAGACCGAGCGGCGCAGCCAGCGCGCGCTGTGCGGTACGTCTGGCCGAGCGGCTCCAGCGGCGCGCGCTGTTCGGTACGACAGGCCGAGCGGCTCGAGCGGCGCGCGCTGTACGGTACAACAGGCCGAGCGGCGCGAGCAGCGCGCGCTGTTCTATACTGTGCGGTACGTTTGACCGAGCGGCTCGAGCAGCGCGCGCTGTTCTATACTGTGCGGTACGTTTGACCGAGCGGCTCGAGCAGCGCGCGCTGTTCTGTACTGTGCGGTACGTTTGACCGAGCGGCTCGAGCAGCGCGCGCTGTTCTGTACTGTGCGGTACGCTTCACCGAACGGCACGAGCGGCGCGCGCTGTTCAGTACTATTCAGTACAATTGATCGAGCGGCGCGAGCGGCGCGCACAATCGCTCGCGCAGTGCGTGCGGCAACGCGCGCCGTGATTTACAGTTACTCGGGCAGTGCAAATGGCGTGCCCCATGCAGTGCAAACCCTGCACATGCGTTTGCGCTGTTCTTAACTTTGCTCGAGCTGCCCGCACTGGGCTCGGGCAGCCCGAGCAATATGCATATTCCGCCTTTACATATTAGTTCGGCTCCAACATTTTCTCTAGATAAAACTAACATATTGTTCATGGCTGTTTCTCTTTTTTCCTGCTCAATGGACATATCAAAAGCTAAGTCAAACATTTGCGCAACCTGTAACAGCATGAAAAGTGTTGTTAATTTATTGAACAAGATGCAATTCGGTATCTACTTCATTCTTTTTTTTTTATCTTATTAGAAGTTTTACATTTTTCTTTTTTTCTATCCTGCACTATCACATGAAGTCGAGCTGCAATAGGTTGGATAGCTTTGTTACTGGGATCGGCAGTAATAACTCCCCTGGCATCAACATAAGCTTCTTCAAACCTTCCCAGAGCTTCTAATGCCTGAAAACGTCTGAACAAAGCCTTGGGGTCTTTTGGACAAATTTTCAGAGCTTCATCACAATCTTTGACAACGTTTTCCCAATTTTTCTGCTTCAGATAAACTGCAGCTCTGTTTTTCAAATATACTGCCTTGTCAGTACTGTCATCCTTTGTAAGCTTTAACGCATTAGTATAACAGCTAAGAGCTTATTAAATTCAATCAACATGAATATCATACATAGGTATACACTTATGTATAAGTAGTGTAGAAAATGTAAACAACCTGCAGCTGAATGCTGATTGAAAGTATTGAAACGGTGCCCGCATCTGCGTTTATATAGCGCATCGAACAGTTCAAAAATAGTGATTGAAATTTCGCGAAAAATTGAGAAAGTTAAGCTCGTGTAACAATAACAAATTCATGAGATTTTCCTATTATGATGCAACTATGATTGAAAAAATAAATTTGTTTGGGTGCTAGACAGTTGGACAAAATATGTTTTTGAGATTCATTTTATTACATATTTTGAGTATATATTTTATTCAAAATATCAATCTTAACATCAAGATAAAGCTGAATGAAAAATGTATAAAGACAAAACTATAAATATATAAATGTTCTATAAAATATTACAATTTCATAAATCATGCTCAAATGTACATAAGTGCTTAAAATTCTATAATTTAAATCAGTCATGAGTTTCAGTGTGGCAAGTAGATGGGTACTCTCACATGGAAGCTAGTGAGGAATGAGTTTGGAAGACTACATTTTTTTTGATTCGAAGAAAGATTCTAGGGTTTTCAAAAACTGTTTCTGGAAATAAATTCTTGAAAATTGTTCTGCAGTTCCTCTTGCAGCCTTTTGTATCTTTCGTTTATTCTTGGGTGATAGATGTAAGGCTGCTTTCAATGCTTTGGTATATTCATCAACTGTTTTAGCCAAATATCCATTCCTATCTTCTCCTGTATCAATAAGTTCATTCTTTGCAGCCCTAGAAATTATTCTAAGTACTTTCAGCATAACAGGAAATAAAAGAATAAGGAAAATTAAAATCATCTTCATAAACGAATATTTTTCAACTACCCAATATGCTAGTTTTTTTGCTACTTGAGCCATTTTGAGAAATTATGATAGCACTCAATCTCTCATTTAATTCAACTTTCCCAACTATTATACTTAATTCCTAAACTTCCAATAGGAAATAGTTATTTAACTATAAAACGACATTCAGTTACACTCAGCTTATATATTATTTGAAGAAAATTAATTTTTTATCCACTTTTTCATTCACTTTTTCATTTTTCAATCAAAATTTTACTGCAGAAACTCACCAACAGTATTAAATCTGGATTATAATATTTATTTACATTGCATATTGTGAGTTTTGTATTATCTTACTGGATCATTATCAACAAATAATTCAATCTTGATTGTTTCAACTGAATATACATATGATCAAGTACTTAAATAGAACTTTCAATGAGAATATTAAAATAATTCACTCCATGATAAATTGAATGGAATTTGATATATAAGTTCATTCTATGTGTTCAAATATTAATCGTACTTCAGTTATTGATAATAGTTCATGATAAAATTAAGTTTCAGCGAAATAATAACGGAATCGGCACGAAAAATCACATTTCACTTCTTTCTTGTTGCCATTTATAAATAGGTATAAAAGTTCAAAAATACAAACAATGTCCTATGGCAGACATGGCGGCCTCTTGCACATTTGAGGTTAGGTTATAGCAGGACTAGAATAGAACTGTGTAATTTACCCATGAAACAGAATATATATATCTATCCTCCGTATGCCCAAAACACGGTCGCAAAATAATAACCTTCCAAATTACTGCACGAGTGTTTCAACTTGTTGATGTAACATAAAATGTAAGAAATTATTGACGTAATAACAATAAATAAAACGTAAATATTTTACAATCATTTGTGAAAAAATGATTCTATCTTCCTATATGATTATACAAAATATTCACTTACAAACTTTCAAACTAAAGTTAGATATTTGTAGAAAAAACGTATTGATTTTCCTAAGAATATCCTAGGGATGATGGATTATCTTCAATTTCTAATTCGCATATTATAGTTGCAAAATTGAGTGTTACTGTTTGACATATTTTTACAGACTGAAGTACCTGATAGTTGGATTTTCATAGAGATTGGGAATGAGTTTTAAAAAAATGGTCCCAATAGTGACAAAAGAATCAGATGCAACAAATAATGGAGAAGATAAAAATCCAGTCAAAATCACAGATAGACCAACTTTTATACTCAAAACTAGAGATAGTGAAAGCAGATCAGTTTCTCCAAGCCAGCGAGATGGAAATAAGTGAATAATTGAATCAATTCTTGATTATCATTTCAACTTGTATATTTTAGTGTAATGAAAAATTTATTTTTTAGAAAAGAATCTGAAGGCCACTTGAGTTTTATGAGTAGATCACTTGATGGTAAATACAAGGAATCAATAAGCTCTTGCAGTTATTTACTTCTTATATTCTTTTCCTTTTCAATTTCTCTTATTCATGTATTTAATGATGTTATAGCTCGAAGTGCATGTTCTCCTTGTCCAGAATTGACTAAAAGTATAAAGTTGCTGGGATGAGAATCTACACCTATGTGAAGGTCCTTTAGAATACTTGGCTGAACAAACAGATTTTCTAGTTGTTGGCATTATAGGTGGTCTGGGTGTTGGCAAATCAACAATAATGTCTCTCCTCACAAATAATCATGCGTACGATATTTTTCTCAATTTTAGTTAGATTTAAATATTTATGTAAATGATAATCATCACAGTGACTTGAAATTTTAGCCCTGATATTTTCCCAGTGGAAGAAATTAGCCACATAGAAAATGCATCTAATTGCACAGTAGGAATAGATTTCTATGTCACAAAAAATAGAATAATTTATCTGGATACTCAACCTATTCTTGCTGGATCAGTTGTAGAACATCCATTTGAACAGAAGAGGAATACCAATGACTTTTTTGTCAATGAATCAAATGTAGAAGTCCAGTCTTTACAATTCACAGCATTTCTTATGTCAATTTGCCATGTCGTTATTTTTGTCCAAGATTGGTTTGTTGATTCAAATATGATAAGGTATTTAAAGAAAGCATATTTAGTTTGAAATATTTCATAAAATATTGTTATTATGATACACTTTCTTCAGGTTCATTCAGACTGCAGAAATGTTGAAGCCTTCGTCAACAACTACTGTAGAACAAGATTATGTTGAACATTATCCTCACATTCTGTTTGTGCATAATAAAGCTACAATGCAAGACTTCATGCCAGCTAACATTGAGATGATGGAAGTATGTAAAAATATGTTTGATTCAACTCAATAATATTTGATTATGTTCAACATATATTATTTCAGGATTTTTATGCTAAAGCTTTTGCCCATTCTCGATTGCAATGTCTTAGTGGACTCAACATGAGTGATAGCAATATAGATAACCAAGTCAATTTCTTTTTGATCCCTCAAATCACTAAAAATAAAGGTACGACTAATTATGTAATAAAGATAATTTCTAGATTAGCTTTAGAATTTATGAAGCTGTACCTGGAAAATTATTTTCAGTTCATTCGTTATTCAATCGAAGTGAAAAATCATTGATTGACAATTTAAGGTCAAAAATTCATGGTGTCGTGAGAAATGCCATGACTCCTTCTATCTTAACAGAAAGAAGTTGGTGAGGATTATTCACTAATTACTCTAGAGAAAAATATAATAGTTGACTTATAGATTGGAAAGATTAAATAATTTTATTTTCCACAGGTTCCATTACATTCCAAAAGTTTTGGAGGCGATAAGAAAGGGTCATCTTTCATCTGAATATGGCAGATTAATGCCTTGAGTCACTCTCAAGACATTTATCTGTCATATCAATCCAATCCTTGAACAGATCGTGGTCTTGATATATTTCCACCATGTTTGTGGTGGAGTTTCCAACAAGCAGGTTTGAATAATTTTAATCATTTTCTCTCAAGCTGCTGGAATGAATTCTCTTTTACTGACATTAAAATCCATGGGTAGATTTTTAAAAATGAACTAATTACCTAACAATAGTTAACTAAAGATTACATTGATGAAACGATTGGTTTCTGGCATAGAATTGATGAGATTCTTTTCATAGAAAAATTCCATTTTATTGGTAACTTAATCATAAATTGACTTAACTATAGGCTGATATCAAACAAATTCATAGCAATCTCTTAATTATATTGTATTATTCACAAGAAAATATTAATATTCTAGAGCACTATTACCATTTTTACACAATGAAAAAAGTAATTAAATAGTTGAATGTTTCCATTGTTTTTAGATTTCTGAATACGTGAGATTAACAAATATTGAGTAAATTACAAAAGTATACAAGAGATAAATTAAAAGTTTCACCGATTTTCTACGAGTAGTCATCTTGATCATTGTCATTACTCATAATTGATGACATTTGTGATACTGCTTGCAATTGCTGCCACTGTATCTGCTCAGCAACTGCTTGTTCTTCTCGTGCTTTGGTAAAGAGCTCTTGCTGTTGTCTCAATAACTCTTCTTCTGGAATACCTAAATTCTCTAACCTTGTGCTTTGGCGTCTTCTTCTTGCAGCTACAGCCTTACAGTCGCGTAAGACTGCTTCTGCTTCTGCACTATAGTCACTGAAACCGAGTTTTTCTAGAGCTTGGAGAACATGTTCAGCATTTATTGTTTTTTTCTGTTGTTGATTACAGATTTCATTTGCCTCTGATGATAGAAGATGAATGAATTCAGTACAGCAGTTTAAGATCAGCTCACGAGATTCATTAGCAACCCGAACATGTGGGAGGATTTCTTTTATCATCTTGTTGATAGATGCTCGTGGCAGAGTGAGCTCAATTGAAAATTCGTCAACATCTCAATTTTTCAAGAGTACGCTATATAGATATACAAGCGAGCGAGCGAGCGCGCCAGCGCCAGCGGTGCCCGGTGGCCGGTGCCTGCAGTGCCCAGTGGTAAGACTGGTGAGAGCTGCCGCCGGCCGACTGCGCATGCAGTATGCACGCTGCTGTAAGCTGTGAACAGCCATGAACAGCTGTGAAGGCAATGGCAATCTCTCATGGCAACAAATATACATTTGTTTTCGGATTTATTTATTGTATTGTATTGTACTTGATTACGTCTTTAGAAGGTCTCGTAAAAGTTGCTTTGAGAGAACCTATTTTTTTCATGTAAATATCTATTTTGCTGAACTCCTCTTTTAGTTATTATTGTCGCAACGATTGTGCTCTCATACATAGTGTTCGAAAGAAGCCGCAGACGCTCACCGCCTCAACCGCGTCCGCAACGCCCTGGCCCTCCTGATGCAGTGCTTCGCCAGCCACCTCGAGACTAGATCTGCCTTCTTTCAGGTTAGTACAACTTTCACCACATCTCAGCCTTCAAAGTCTCTTTCCTCCCTCTTATTACTACATATTATTTGTTTTTATTTTTACATTTGGCTCAGAGTCACAATTCAATGTTGATTGTGTCAGTCACTACATTCTCAAATTTATTCAAATAATAGATAAAAATAGCAATGATCTATTAATAACCGCATGAGAAATATGTATTTTTACTACAATGAATATTTGCTTATATTTCCTTGTTCACACTTCTGAAAGAGGTGATATTACAATATTTTTACACTAAATATACATTGCAGGCACATATACCTCTGTTCCTGTATCCTTTTCTACACACAGTCGACAAAATTCGACCCTTTGAGTACCTAACATTGACTAGTTTGGGAGTGATTGGCGCATTAGTGAAGACTGATGAAGAAGAGGTTGTGACGTTTTTATTGACTACCAAAATTATTCCTCTGTCTAAGAATAATGGAGAGTGGCTCTGAACTCAGTAAAACTTTGGTTACCTTCATTCTACAGAAGATCTTATTAGATTATAGTGGATTATCTTATATTTGCCAAACTTATGATGGGTTCAGTCATGTTGCAATGATTCTTGGCAAAATGGTTCTGTCTCTCGCTAAAGACCCTTCAGCTTGTCTATTAAAGCATGTTATCAGGTGTTACTTGAGACTCTTTGACAATCCTTGGTGAGTTTATATTTTTGTTTATGATCAATTCATCATTACCGACTAATGGTTTGATTCATTTTTTCCTTCCCCAGAGCACTTTTGGCTTCGAGGCAATGCTTAACTGATCAGTTACG
Organism: Aphelinus atriplicis; assembly: GCA_020882685.1. Lineage (NCBI taxonomy): Eukaryota > Metazoa > Arthropoda > Insecta > Hymenoptera > Aphelinidae > Aphelinus > Aphelinus atriplicis. The sequence continues at coordinate 101,342,665 of CM037073.1, forward strand.
AGATAATACTTTTGCCACATGTCTAGAAGATATGTCCACTGAACATTGGTTGAACCAATAGTTAAAAAATCTGGGAAAAGGTCCCCAACAAGGTCCACCAACTCAATCAGGACAACCTGATTCAAGAACGATTGGAATGTCTCCTTAATGTAACAATTGATATTGTACGAATGAAGCATGTACATATTCTTTCTTACGGAGTATGCAGACACAAGATTTTTTTCTTTGAGATTTCGATTCTACAAAAACTAGTCCATTATGTTCTCCCAAATTTTTGCTTAACCCATGACATTTTCTACAAAATTCTTGTATTTTAAAATTAAGCTTACAAAAGAGAAAAAATTCAATGCTGTTCAATTTTTCTCATTGATACGTGAAGAAAATTACACAAAATGGTCGTATGAAATTGTAAATTGCTGATGCTATATATATATTATATATTTACATTTAATGAGGTATGTCTGTACGGTTACATATATATGTATACAATATCTTGTATTTTTGTAAGTCTCAGTTGAGGGCTATTATCAGTTGAATGATATACATTTATTGTTAATTCAGTACTAATAATGTAATCAAACAAAATCTAAAAAATGAGCCCAGCGATAGAAATCTTTCATTACTTCAAAAGATTAATTAGGAATTGTAAATATGTTGATGGCCTATTTTTCTTATAATGGTTTCGGTTATGCTGTTAATTTATTCATGCCTTGGGTACTGAATTGAAATAATTGATTATGTAAAGTACCTAACTGTGTTAAAACAGATTTTAATTCTTTTGATATAAAATAAAAATTAATTTCTGAAAAAAGATAAAGCAGTTATTTCTTTTATATAAACCACATGTTTATTCAATAGATATATTCTGATTATACAACTTTTTTCATTACATCATAAATCCTCAAACAGTTCAAATTTCTCACAAATTTTATAATGAAATATACATTCACTTCAATGTCAATTTTTATTCAAAAATATTCACTTATAACAAGTATTTTCAAACTGTTAAGGCACATAAGAACTATTTAAACATAGAATTACAATCTTGAAGCACCACATTGAGACAATTATATCACAAGGAATCTGAGGCTACTGTATAACTTATAAATCTCATTTAAACTCATCGCATTATTAATTCATGTTGCCTTTTTGCTGTTGATACTGGGCCATTTCAGCCAATTGATCATGATTGTGTATCGCTTGATGCGCTTGATGCTCTTGATCTGGTACTATTCCAGGCATCACAACTGGTGCTTGATGTACTGGCATTTGTATTTTTGAACTTTTATACCTATTTATAAATGGCAACAAGAAAGAAGTGAAATGTGATTTTTCGTGCCGATTCCGTTATTATTTCGCTGAAACTTAATTTTATCATGAACTATTATCAATAACTGAAGTACGATTAATATTTGAACACATAGAATGAACTTATATATCAAATTCCATTCAATTTATCATGGAGTGAATTATTTTAATATTCTCATTGAAAGTTCTATTTAAGTACTTGATCATATGTATATTCAGTTGAAACAATCAAGATTGAATTATTTGTTGATAATGATCCAGTAAGATAATACAAAACTCACAATATGCAATGTAAATAAATATTATAATCCAGATTTAATACTGTTGGTGAGTTTCTGCAGTAAAATTTTGATTGAAAAATGAAAAAGTGAATGAAAAAGTGGATAAAAAATTAATTTTCTTCAAATAAATATAAGCTGAGTGTAACTGAATGTCGTTTTATAGTTAAATAACTATTTCCTATTGGAAGTTTAGGAATTAAGTATAATAGTTGGGAAAGTTGAATTAAATGAGAGATTGAGTGCTATCATAATTTCTCAAAATGGCTCAAGTAGCAAAAAAACTAGCATATTGGGTAGTTGAAAAATATTCGTTTATGAAGATGATTTTAATTTTCCTTATTCTTTTATTTCCTGTTATGCTGAAAGTACTTAGAATAATTTCTAGGGCTGCAAAGAATGAACTTATTGATACAGGAGAAGATAGGAATGGATATTTGGCTAAAACAGTTGATGAATATACCAAAGCATTGAAAGCAGCCTTACATCTATCACCCAAGAATAAACGAAAGATACAAAAGGCTGCAAGAGGAACTGCAGAACAATTTTCAAGAATTTATTTCCAGAAACAGTTTTTGAAAACCCTAGAATCTTTCTTCGAATCAAAAAAAATGTAGTCTTCCAAACTCATTCCTCACTAGCTTCCATGTGAGAGTACCCATCTACTTGCCACACTGAAACTCATGACTGATTTAAATTATAGAATTTTAAGCACTTATGTACATTTGAGCATGATTTATGAAATTGTAATATTTTATAGAACATTTATATATTTATAGTTTTGTCTTTATACATTTTTCATTCAGCTTTATCTTGATGTTAAGATTGATATTTTGAATAAAATATATACTCAAAATATGTAATAAAATGAATCTCAAAAACATATTTTGTCCAACTGTCTAGCACCCAAACAAATTTATTTTTTCAATCATAGTTGCATCATAATAGGAAAATCTCATGAATTTGTTATTGTTACACGAGCTTAACTTTCTCAATTTTTCGCGAAATTTCAATCACTATTTTTGAACTGTTCGATGCGCTATATAAACGCAGATGCGGGCACCGTTTCAATACTTTCAATCAGCATTCAGCTGCAGGTTGTTTACATTTTCTACACTACTTATACATAAGTGTATACCTATGTATGATATTCATGTTGATTGAATTTAATAAGCTCTTAGCTGTTATACTAATGCGTTAAAGCTTACAAAGGATGACAGTACTGACAAGGCAGTATATTTGAAAAACAGAGCTGCAGTTTATCTGAAGCAGAAAAATTGGGAAAACGTTGTCAAAGATTGTGATGAAGCTCTGAAAATTTGTCCAAAAGACCCCAAGGCTTTGTTCAGACGTTTTCAGGCATTAGAAGCTCTGGGAAGGTTTGAAGAAGCTTATGTTGATGCCAGGGGAGTTATTACTGCCGATCCCAGTAACAAAGCTATCCAACCTATTGCAGCTCGACTTCATGTGATAGTGCAGGATAGAAAAAAAGAAAAAATGTAAAACTTCTAATAAGATAAAAAAAACCGCTGCCAAGTGCCTCAGCAGTATGCTTTCTCAAAGTATTGCAATTGAACCTCAACTTGCATTAATCACCACTCTTTGAGAAAGCAAAATGAACCTCTAACTCATTTCCTCCACTCTATAGTAACGGTTGCTATGGTAAATATCCGAGCTTCGGTGTTCTTACTTCTTAGTCGTCAACAGTTCCGAAAATAGACCTCTAACTGACTTTTCCCACTCCATAGTAACGGTTGCTAAGGACATAAACAATGGTTGCTATGGTAAATGTCGGAGCTTCGATGTTCTTACTTCTTAGTCACCAATAGTTCCAAAAATGGACTTCAAACTGACTTTTCCCACTCCATAGTAACGGTTGCTAAGGACGTAAACAACGGCTGCTATGGTAAATGTCGGAGCTTCGACGTTATTACTTCTTAGTCATCAATAGTTCCGAAAATGGACCTCCAACTGACTTTTCACACTCCATAGTAACGGTTGCTAAGGACGTAAACAACGGTTGCTATGGTAAATGTCGGAGCTTCGATGTTCTTACTTCTTAGTCATCAACAGTTCCAAAAATGAACCTCCAACTGACTTTTCCCATTCCCTAGTTACGGTTGCAACCGATATAAACACCGGTTGCTAGAGACATCAACAATGGTTTATACGGGAAAGGTCTCTTTGATTGTTATAGAATCCCATAAATATACAAACCCAAATGATCATTTATCATGAATTATATGGGAACTTATCGAAAACACGCTAGCAACGGTTGCCATGGAATCAAACAACGGATGTTGCTGAAGACCGAACTCGGTTCACATCTGCCGGTGACCGACCTGTGTGCAAAATTTCAGGACGATCGGACCATTCCTTCGAAAATTAACGTACGACAAAAAAAAAGTCAGTCTGAAGCTGAATTTTGTATCTCCATAGCAACGGTTGCTAGGAGAATAAACAATGGTTGTTCCAAAATGAATGTCTTATCGATTCTCATCGATCGTCGAAAGAATTCGAGACCCATCGTGCATTGATGATGATTTTTGGAGCTTTTATCAAAAACACGTTAGCAACGGTTGCTAGAGAAATAAACAACGGAATTGGCTGAAAATTGAACTCGACCGAGATTTTGCGGCGACTAACCTGTGTGCAAAATTTCAGGACGATCGGACAATTCCTTCGAAAGTTATCGTACGACAAAAAAAAGTGCACGTACGTACGTACATACATACAGACATTTTCGGATTTCCATGTTTTTCGACCCGTAGATTACGAAAATCGAGGTCCCGAAGTCCGATTCGGTGGGTCGATTTTTACCCCGTTACAAAGCTTTCTCTTTGAGAAAGCAAAAAAGAATGAAGTAGATACCGAATTGCATCTTGTTCAATAAATTAACAACACTTTTCATGCTGTTACAGGTTGCGCAAATGTTTGACTTAGCTTTTGATATGTCCATTGAGCAGGAAAAAAGAGAAACAGCCATGAACAATATGTTAGTTTTATCTAGAGAAAATGTTGGAGCCGAACTAATATGTAAAGGCGGAATATGCATATTGCTCGGGCTGCCCGAGCCCAGTGCGGGCAGCTCGAGCAAAGTTAAGAACAGCGCAAACGCATGTGCAGGGTTTGCACTGCATGGGGCACGCCATTTGCACTGCCCGAGTAACTGTAAATCACGGCGCGCGTTGCCGCACGCACTGCGCGAGCGATTGTGCGCGCCGCTCGCGCCGCTCGATCAATTGTACTGAATAGTACTGAACAGCGCGCGCCGCTCGTGCCGTTCGGTGAAGCGTACCGCACAGTACAGAACAGCGCGCGCTGCTCGAGCCGCTCGGTCAAACGTACCGCACAGTACAGAACAGCGCGCGCTGCTCGAGCCGCTCGGTCAAACGTACCGCACAGTATAGAACAGCGCGCGCTGCTCGAGCCGCTCGGTCAAACGTACCGCACAGTATAGAACAGCGCGCGCTGCTCGCGCCGCTCGGCCTGTTGTACCGTACAGCGCGCGCCGCTCGAGCCGCTCGGCCTGTCGTACCGAACAGCGCGCGCCGCTGGAGCCGCTCGGCCAGACGTACCGCACAGCGCGCGCTGGCTGCGCCGCTCGGTCTGTCGTTATATATATATATATACTGAGACCGTGGGTCCGCCGCACCGCATGACTATGCAGTGTGCACACGGCATAGCCTGTACAGTACAGACCGAGCCACCAGAGAGCGGTATCGGACAGGTGCAAGTAGTCTGCACTCTGCAACCGCCACTATACAGCTGATCAGGCTGTCCGATATCCCCGAGGCATTCAAGAAGAAGCTCCGAACCTTCCTCTTGACGAGCCCTCGCGTGATCGGACTGCTCCGGTTATACGCGACAGTTCCTCGGCTGTTTCGCCACTGTGAAAGCACCCATTGTTGATGCTGCTGCTGCCGCACCCCCTCTTGGGCTCGTAGCGTTGCTAAACACTCGTTACGTACCAAGCGCGCGCGGAACCTTATCAATTTCGCGACAGTTCGGGTATGATTGATTCACAGCCGACCGAGACTACGTATATGGGGGTGGGGAAACGAGGCGGGATGATTTCGTTTTCTACTTGACTTTGGACTCTTGTATGATAGCCCACGGGAGACGTCCCCTGAATTCTTTTGCTTGTGTTATATGTTGACGCTGCCATGGTTGAAGAAGCATCTTCGAAAAGGATATATCACACCTATCAGAACATCACTGCCTCACCCGGATAAATATTGACTTTATTTATGCAAATATCAAGAATTTTATTCGGAAAAAGTTTGTTCCGAGGCATTGGAATCTCATTTAGATGTCAGTATAACGCTTATTACGAGCTTGAAAAGTACTATCTTTGCAGTCGACCGCTTCAAAGATCACGTGGTAAACCCAAGAGTACCTTTTATAATACGCACGATTTATTTCCCCACATTGCTCCCAAGATACCTCATTCCAGTATTATCAATCCAACTTGTTGGTCAAAATTACGGCTGAAAGAGTGTTTTCTCTTGGTAATTCTCGAACAAACTTCTACCCCGTCATAATTAAAAGTTCTTAACTTGTGCTCGAATTATAAAAATGAGTTAGCGCTCGAAAAAAGAAAAACCGGCACCGTGTTATCATGGCACTTGCGCGTGTCTGATTAATCTCGTATACAGTACAATTATTGTAATACATACGGTGAATATAATATATTGGAGTTGTATACCACGCGCCGTACCACCTGAACAATGTTATTCAAATTTAATTTTTCAAAACATTGACTTCGTGTAAAATTAATCAAAAGTCGTATAGCTGCGCAGCAATATTTATGCGTATATTATTAAAGTTGAAAAATTACCTCGGGATTTTTTCGTGTTCCGCCTTTGTTCCCCTGACCGACATAAACAGAAGACGGAAAAGAGTTGGCCATTATTCATATATAGGAACGCAGTTGGAAGAACGTCCGAATATCGTACCGATCGCATCAGTCCGGACAAAACGCGAAGTTGCAGAAGCTCGAATCTCGCCATCGGCGGGAAGAAAGCACCAAACGTTCGAGCAAACGTGGTTTGAAGGCGCAGGTATAAAGCCCACGCGTCGGGTGGATCGATCGTCGTCTCTCGCGGGGCCGGTGGTTTTCCGCGAGCTCGGCCAATTAAGCAAGGGACTCGGCGACTCGCGGAGAGCGAGCTTCGCACGCCAACCCCTCGTTAAGTCATAACTTAGCTACCCGACACGTACGCTTATATACGCCACGGCCTCGTGCGCCGATTTCCCAGACTCAGCTCTATAGTCTCCTTGTCCCTGGATAAGCCCTTGTTCGCATTGATTTCTCCCTGATATCCAAAGCTCTCCGAAATTCCGTTGAGAATTTTACTCAGTTGCAAGATCTTCTGGGTGTAGATTGACTGGGCGAGTGAATCGCCTTAGAGAACTAATAACGTTTCCGAGGCTTTCGGGAGAAATTGATGCAGCAAGTGGAGGTAGGACCTCGATTTGGCTTGGGAAATATTTGGTCAGGTATTTGTATCTGACGAATAAATCATTCAGACTTTTTTATACTCACATGTCGGATCCAATCTATCTATCAACGATTATTTCTAGGGACATCAACAATAATTGCTATGGAAATTAAGAAGATACTGCGTCATGTGATCTCAAATGAAACTTTAACTTGATATTTCATTCCCTTAGCAAATGAGTTTTGACAGCAAATATTTTTACACCCAATTCACAGTTAGTAGAATAGAAATTCAATTCCCACCATACTTACTGCAAATCGTGATGTAAAAATGTGAATTTTATGTAAAGATGTTTTTTATCAAAAATCATGGAACTAAAGTGAAAAGTAGCATGAGAAATTCACTGCAATTCTAGTGAAAATGTCATCCACCTTTTTACAGTGATTCTTCAATGCCACCGTACGTACGTACGTACGTGAATACATATATACATTTTTGGAATTCCATGTTTTTTGATTTTGCCAAGTCTTTCATTTTGAAAAATCAAAATGCCAAAAAGGACGCTATAGCGATAAAATAATTGATCATCGAAAAACTGCTTTATTGAAAATTAGAAATTCACAATAGTAAACCAATGAATCTCCGTAACGACTTTGACACGGAGAAAAATCGACGAAAAAAAATCCGACGTACGGATTCACCCCGGGGCGCACATACATACACATAGCAGTCAACTCGCGGGCAACAACAGCGTGCGCACGTGTTATAGCATCGGCCGAAGGTGGACGAAATTGAATATGACTCTGGGCGTGTGTGTGACTCGATAACAGTAATTATCGGGACGGGGTTTGGGTGTCCGATAATGTGGGTAGAAATCCGCGATAAGCCAATATTCCGAAAGCGGACAGAAAAGCGGCGCGGCGGCCGCGAGATACCGATCATCGACGTCGGTCGCGCGGCCCATAAATTACTCATACATACTCGCGCACGCGATAAAAAAGCAACGAAAAACAAAAAAAGAAAAATATCGCCCCCGAATGTGTCCCGCGCTCTATGCGCTCACGAGAGACGTACAGACAGAGCGGCGAGATAGATATCTCGGCGTAATTTCGCGAGACGCCGAAAATTTTATTTAATTGGCCGCGTGTCGCAGCGATGATTCGGCATGTGTGTGTATACGCGCGCGCAGAGCCGAGGGATATACTCGCGGAAGCGCATCTGCTTCCGGTGCAGCGCATAATTGTCACTCGATACGCGTGTTTAATGTCGCGCTCGCGCTCGCGCGTGAGAAATTATTGCCGGCGAGATGGCACGGCCTGATTTTGCCCCTTGGCAAAGGACGGCTGCTCGTCGAGACACGCCGCGAGCGGGACTCGATAAATATATATCTATACGCCGGGCCGCCGCGTCGTCGTAAAGTGTCCGCGGCCGTTGTCCGGCGCGCATTTGCATTTCGCGATACTCGAGCTCCTCGGCAAATATACGTGCGACGATCAACTTATGCGGCGCGTACGTATATACGGAAGAAACGTCTCTTGCCCTTTTTTATCGATCGTAATATACGTATACGCGCGCATTACACGAGCCTCGAGACTTTTTCACCGACGTAAAATCGTGGCTCGTTCGTCGCTCTTGACGATTCCCATATTGTGTTTATGTATCGTCGTTGTTGTTGCGCTTGTTTCGATTAAAAAGAAGACACACGCGCGCGACACACACGTGCCACCTCGTGAATTTAACGACGTCGCACATCTCGGAATAAACCGTTATACGCGCTTGTATAAGTGTCGGTAATTCGGTTCGCCTTGATGTATGTATACACGTAATTTCGAGTGATCTTTCAATTACCCGGACATCTGCCAGCCCCGGCCGCCACGCTTCTTTCTTGCAGCAGCAGCGTGTCCGGAAATTTTAGGACGCGTCCGATAATCGCGACGTTCGTTATACTCAATGCGCGGAATCACTCAGCAACGCCGCGCACCGGGCGACTCGAGCCAGCGCTTCGTAATTCGCGTATTGAAAAAGGCACAATCGTTCTCCGAAGCTATACGATAGCTGGGATAATTCGGATGTTTACATATGATCTAAACTACCCGTGTGCGATGATCGCGACGCGCCCACCTCATCAATTATGCAAATGGTCACACGGCCGCGCTTATCACGAGGGAAGGCGCGCAACCTACGCATTACACACTCGAGCGGCCGAAAGCTCGACTCGCGAAGCAGCCCGAATTAGCCGAAAGGGTGTACGTAATGGCCGGTTGCGCGAAAAATCGGTTGTTTGCTCGCGTGCGTCATATATATATTCGCACATCAGCTGCTGCTGCTGCTGCTGCGGCTCTGTTTCGATTCTAATTTGTAGCGGCTGCTCGAGCTGCGGCTGAATTAAGACGGCGCGATACCGATCGACAAGCGCGCGCGGCCCGTCCGGGGCCTCTGGGCCTGGCACAATCGCGAAATTGAAGGGCGAGCGCGCCCCGGCCCCCTGAATTAATTCCCCGTTAATACGTCGTTTTTCGGTTGCCACGCCGCACGCACCAAAGGATCGCGCGACCGACTCCAATGCGTGCGCGTAACGAGCGCTTATTATTATTGTTGCAGCCCCGTCGCGACCCACAGAATATGGAGTGACAAGTTGCCGAAACAGCTGCGGTACCACCTACCTATATATATATACGCACTTCCGAATTGATTTTATCGCGATTTCTCGATCCTTCGCCGCTGATGCGGATTGAGGTTTTTTTTTTCTTTCTTTTCAATTACGCTGCACGAAAAACAGGGGACGTTGAATTTCGCTCGGGTCTCGCGGGTTGTATCAATGTATGATGAGTCTCCGTGTTCGATGCTGTACAGCGGCCGGTTGACGATGGAACGACACGCCGAGTTTAATTGATATGAAACTTGTTTATTAAATGAGAGCAAGCTGTTACTTGCACCCGGAGCCGGGTATTTTATATTAAAAGATGATATCGTGACTGCATTATCGATGGAATATCACGTATCGTCAATTGAAAAAAAATATTCAATGGAAAACTTAGTTTTTACTTTCTCTGGATTTAACTATCGGCCATTTCCACATTGAGTTTCCATCTAAATTAAGAATGTGTATGTATATATACACAGAAGTATTTTTTTTTAATGCATAACACGTATTTATACGAGAAAAATAACTGTCATTATCTTTGATGCATTAGATGCATAATTTCCTTGCTCAATGTGTACATTCAATTTATATAATCGGCTATATCAAAACAAAAAAAAAATTGTTTTTTTTTTCAATCGACGATAGGTCATTGAGTTTGGTGTGACAAATTGAGTCACAAAAAAGATTGAATAGTTATAGACTCTATGCCATAGCGGACTCAAGTCCCTTCTCGCATGAAGCAATTCACGCGTATTCTGTCGAACACCGATTGTCTACTTCAAATCAACGATAATCAAATGAACATACCAATAACAAGTGTCTCTACAATATTTACTCTGCACTTTGGTAAACAAAAAAAAGACAACCCCAAAAATCTCACAGCTCTCTGTATACGTAAACGCGAAAGTTTGCCCATCACTCGACAGGACAATCCCGGAGGCTCATCGAGGAACCCTCGAGAAGCAACCGAGCTCATTCTCACACTCGTCGCGCAAATCCTCCGGCATACACACAGGCGCCGCGCATCTATATCCGTCGGTGCAGCCACAAATCACCCGACAGATCGCGCGGCAGAGTCATTTGTACACTTGCAGCTCGCGGCCCCTCCCAGCTGGTGGGAAAAGTTTCGGGCTGACTCCGATTATGACGCGAGAAGGGCGGGGGGGGGTCGGAATTCCGTAAATCCCGATTGATCCCGCGACACGAAACAAACACGCCCGGCACGCCCGCGCGTACATATAAACGGATTAGCCCGATACATTCGCACGAGGCTGTGCGTGGGGCTGCGCCCACCTAAGAACGGATCAGGCGCTAATTTACGATGTGAATGCGCCGCCCGTCCGCCCGCGCCTTTCCTATGTGTGTGTGTGTATATACACGCACGGGGGCGCGTGTCGATTGTTTTGACAATTTCAACGGGATTCAACAACGAGTCGACGGGGCTGCGGATTTTTCCTTTCGACGAGGTAAATTGAAAAGTGCATTGTGCAATCAATGACACGTAAACCTCGAGTAGCCTCAACTCGATTACACAAGCCATTATCGACTTGGTTAGTTCATACCGATGTGTATAGGCTATATGGGAGTATACTTTCTTGAGAGGAGGTCGAGCAGTGCTGGTCTTATCTCGGGGGGATTTTTAAAGTTTTCAATCAATTCCGGCACTGCGTACTCCGAAACAGATTAGGCTATGTACTCGTGAGACCGAGTACTTTAATATAGTAAACTTTGATATTGGCTATATTCCATTTTTCTTGTAAAAAAAAAATGATATTTTGTAAAAACTTTGCCTTTCTGCCCCTCTCTCCCCTGCTGGAAGGACTGTTTGACTGGGTTTTAATTTTTCAACAAACTCGGTTAGTGCAGCAGTGCTTGGTGTACATTATGATACTAGTCCTTGGGTCGTATAATGAAAATCGAGTTCGGTACAACATTCAACTCAAACTAACTTTGTTGCTGTAAATATTTATCTATCGGTCTTAGTGAATTACTCCAAATTATTGAAAAGTGACCGATGAATTCGAACTGCAGCATCCTCCTGATCAGGATTGCGAGTGTCTTTCTTCGTGGGAGGATCTGCTTCGGAGGAACAACCAATATAATGATGATAAGGAGGATAAAGGAGAGCCATTCAAAAGGATTTCCCAACGTGGAAAATGGATCAAAACAGTATTATCAACCAGGCATTCACACTATATTATTTTATTTTGTACAATAGTTAAATGTAAATATTATAATAAAATGACTGGATTGTAAGAGGCAGTAGTATAGGCATGTAGACTTCAACTCACACCAAATGCGAATTAGGGCATTGCTGTCAATATTTTAGAATGTGTATCAATCCAGCTACGGTAAGTAGCAACGTCCACGTAAACTCCCGGGTACTTGGCATCGCCGCAACCAACGCCGTTAGACACGATCCCGATTTGCGTGAGTGCGTGAACGAGAGGAGAGCCGGAATCACCGTCGCAGGCGTCGTTGTTACCCAAAGCGGCGCAAATCTGACCGTTGCTGGTGCTGCCCTGGCCCGAATTGCGCCCGTACGCCTCCGAGCAGTTGCGACTGTCGATGATGAGCAGGTTCGTGCTCCTCAGCCGATAAGTCGTTGGGCCCGCGTGCGACTCGGTGCCCCAACCAGCGATGCCCACCAACGTACCCGGCGAAACTGTCGAGCCTTCCTCCGCCAGCTGGATCTTGTCTATGCTTCTCGTGAAATTGAAACGCGGCGACACTTTGATCAACGCGATGTCGTTGACCGACGAGCCCAAGTGCTTCCGGTACCTTTCGTGCTGCTTTTTCGCGACGACGCTGTGCCATTGACCCCCAGAGTCGGTTCTCGAGCTGCCCACCCGGATCGTGAACGCCTCCACTGGAGCCTGCACGCAATGAGCCGCGGTGAGGATTAGGTCTCTAGATATTATACTGCCACCACAGTTGTGGTAGCCATTTGCCTGTATCGAGACGAGCCACGGGTGTACCATAATGTCACAGATGTGGCCTCCGGATATGGGTTGCCCTGCAACCGCGTAAGGACTTGTTTTATACCGAGCAGTTGGGATTTTTTGAAGAGGAAAAAAATTTCAGTGTGAGGAATGTTTCGTCGTCGAGACGACTTACCTAGCACTGGATATAAAAATAGAGAGGCGATAACGAGCCGTATCATGTTTGATGAATTGCTCTGTACACTTGTGGAACTGTCCGACACTGGCTGCTAACTGAATCGCGTATGCTAAATTCACGCCTTATATTAAGAACAATCTAGGACGGATGTCTTATTCACACGTATTATTTGATCCAGATTATATTCTCAGAAATGTCGATTAAAATACGCTCAAGGAAGTTTGTGTCGAATATATTAATGGTTATCGAAATTAGCAACAAGAGGAAAAAAGTTGGTTAAAATTTTCAAAAATCTATAATTTCGAATAAAGCTTTCGAATCTATATTAGGCCAGCTTATTCAGCTGTTTGGTATAATCCATCGGGAAATTTTATAATAGGCGAATTTATCGTTAAAAAATTCACTTTTTAAATGAGCTGTACTCGAATGATAAACTCATTGAAGTGAACGAGTATTCGGAATTGTAACTTGATCAAAGTTATTGGTTGATTTCTCTTTTGAAAAAGTTAACTCTTTCTTTGAATTGTTCTTCTCATTTTTCAATAGTTTTAGCATATCTTAAAACTGTCGTAGCAGTTCACTGATGGTTGTGAGATGTCAACTGAATCAAGAACTCAGTCCTTTATTGACAGCCCGAGTACGTCTCCTCTTAGATTTCATAATCTTTGAGATATCATCTTTTGCTAGCCACTGATGCTGTAGAATTTTTCAATGGTTCCACCTGTCACTCTCTTGCAGTTTGTAGTTCCTATTCTTTTTCTTAGTCTTTTTATAATCTTCTTACTGAGATTCCATATCTTTCTATCTCCATCAATTTTTGTTTCCTGAAAATGATTTGGAAATATAGTCAATCATTACAATGAAAACCCCAGAAATGAATGAACTATTTTACTTTGAATTGAAGAATGTATATAGCATGAGCAAACAGGTTAGCCTATTCTAATCAATTTCAAAACTCAGACGAAGCTGTTGAACAGTTCATACATAAGTGTTTGCTTTTTTCAATATTGAAACTAGCTACATTCAGACGCGCTGCGTGCGATCTACATTCGTGCGTTTTAACCCATTAAGGACGGGACGGACACTTTTTCGTGTCCAACTTCGAGCTATCACAAAGTGGTTAATTTTATCGCAAAAAAATTCCTAAAAAATGGACATTTTTGAAAAAACCAAAAATGGTCCCAAAAAATATGGAAAAATTCTTATGTATTCCTTGATCGATTCTGAACATTTTTTGTTCTTACAAACTTTTTATGAAAGTCGACAGTTTTCGAGATAGGAATCGGTGAAGTAAAATAATGAAATTTTTTTTACTTTACGCAACATTAATTGGAAAAAAAATATTAAGGAAGGGCGAAAAATTTTAAGTTAAGGTGTCATGGACAACTTTTTTAAGAGTTTTAAGCACCTAAAAAATTCAAAAGGGAAAAAAATTTTGATCTGAAAAAATTTTTTTTTCAAAAAATCAGTGTTTTTTTTATTAATTTACAGATTTCGCATAAAAAAATTTATTTAAGCGAAAATCGAGTGTCACCATCAGAAAGAACACACTTCAAACTATGAAAATCAGTGGTTTAGGAATTTTTTTGCGATAAAATTAACCACTTTGTGATAGCTCGAAGTTGGACACGAAAAAGTGTCCGTCCCGTCCTTAATGGGTTAAAATTATCATTCACATACAATAATCTTTTCCGTTTACAATAGTACTGTTTACTTATCGATTCATTCATAAAATTCGCATTTTGAAACCCCACATTCATATTTCATTCAACTTTCATTTTATTTTCATTATCCGCAATTTTAAACCACGCATTTAGATTTTGGAAGCATCTGGCAAGAAGGATTTGGTCGTTACAACCTCAAATTTAACGTTCTTATGTTCCTATATAATTAATATTTTACGCGACTCGTCACGTTGTTAGGTCTACACCAATCAATTAACGAGTTAACATACATATTCTATTTTATAGTAATGTTATAGTTACTTGATCAGCCTGAAAAATAATATAATTGGATTTGCAATAATATAGTCATCTTGAGAGTTAAATAGCCATTTTTTTTCATCTATCCAGTAAAGCCGAGTTTCCGAAGCACTTTTTTCTCATCGCGGTTTTTGAGTACTTGAAACAACCGTTTGGCCTAACTTTCATCAAGTTTTCGGGTGAGTTTCCGGCCCTGTCACCTTCCTCTGTAATCGAATTGCAGACTAACGTCAAACCCGAATAATCCACTAGAGGCCGGAGTGACCCGGATAAAATCCCAAGACACCCAATACACATCTTCAGTTCGTAAATCCCTGTACTCGATATACCCAAAGAGAAGAAAAACTCGCAGGTGCGCGAACGGACCAACTCATCGGCCAAAATCAAAAGTACGAAATGGGGGGTTGCGCAATTCGGTCCTCTTAGGGTATACATATACTACGAGCCGTTGCCGGGCCGGTTATTATTATTCGCGCGTCGAAAGGCCGCATCTCGAGGCTTTAATGCTTGCGCGCGCACGCGCCGCGAATTTATTCACGATCACAGACGGCTACTCGTGCGACAAAAGGCTCCCCTTTTTTTGAGCGACGCTCCCCCCGCCCCCAACCATCGACCGGCTGCGCCACTTTGTTTATTGTCTTTATTGTGCTTAGAGGCTACTCGAGCCGCACTCGGTGCTTTGGTATTTTTGTCGCGAGAGTATGTGTATGAAGCCGTCGTCGGGTGGGCGGTTGGGTGTATACAGAGTAGCGCGCATTTTCCACAACGGGCCGAATGCCGTTTATAGCTTGTATATAAAAGGAGTTTCGAATTCTTTTCAAGCGAGAGTCGTATTAGGCCTGGGGTCCTTCATGATCGGGCATAATCGCGGCTGTGCTTCGTGTGAAAAAAAAGCAAGCAATAGTCATGTTCGAACTAATTAGGCGTGATTCATACGTATACTCACAAAATCCAACATTTCAATTTATGATTTTACACAGCGTTTGCAAAGGGCTTCTGGATATTTTATACTCCATATTTATTGAACTGAAACTATTGATAGGTTTCAGTACCCTCAGGAAAATTACTTCATTAATGGCTTAGGCAAACGGGGCGAGAGCCTCCTTGTACATTCAATTCGGGATACGGATTTCTCAACTTCATGAAGAAACACATCTATTTTGTCGGTTCTTTTCATCATTTAATTTTCCTCAGAGATAGTCCAACTAATGACCGCAAATCCGATGGTCAGAAATTTAAACTCATCTTGATTGGCATTGTATTTTATTGTTCCGATCACTTCAAAATATTCATTTTTACAGTTCAATTTTTTCCGCTCATCATTGACTGCGAAAAGACATTGCCGACGAGTGAGCAATAGAATGCTATAAGTAGAAACCAAAAAAACCGTTTTCCAATAATTAAAAACTACAATCAGCAAATGTTATAATTAATCACATTGCGTAATGTGGTTTAAAAAATTGCCAGAAAATGAATTCATCTCAACACTTTCAAAGCTTAGATTTTGAATTTTTAAATAATTTCTGCGTATCAGAACCCCTACAGATTTCTACCCTTTCTGATGATTGTTATTTACACACTTTTTAAAAGAGTTTTAAATATTAGGCATCAATACTTATTCTACTGGTATTATTGATTGGTATCAGTACTTACAGAAAAATCATCTCATTGATAGTGCTCGACTTTCTAAAGATTAAACGATTATTCTAGAACCTTGACTTTGTCTTGATAACAATAGTGTTTTGAGACACTTGTGTCATCTAGATTGATTATTGAGAATAAACTAGAGAATCAATACTCTGGAAATGCTGATATAATCAGTTCACGTATTATTCAATCATAGCGAAGGAAAGATTTAACAACTTTTAGATATTACGTGTCGGTATTGATTGGGTGTAAACTTACTCGAATCGATGTCATCAAATCTTTAAAATATGAATACGATGTTCATTAGACACTTACAAAACAGAATCTCGGCCCTCGATCAAGCTCGTTTACGATTCGCGAGCGATACATATCCTCAATCTTAATCGCGCACACCAAAGGAATAACAATCGAACGAGATACACTCACAAAAATAAAGTTTTGGTTCAAGAAGAAAAATCGGTTTGACGCTATAGCAAGAAGATTTCCTCTAGAATTGAGACTATATTCTTGATTCTAGATGAGTCCTTTCAGTACGAGAATAAATCTTCTTGCTATAGCGTCAAACCGATTTTTCTTCTTGAATCAAGACTTTATTTTTGTGAGTGTAGGAACATTTGTCGGATTAAAAATTCACGCTCGATATATCCGTATACACGCCGATGCATAAATCTGCCGAGACGTAATTACGGGCAATTAATAATACGGGAAATGAAATAATATACGGGAGGGGTCTAATCCCGCGCGGGGCTGCACTTGAATCGCGGCGCGCGCTCACGCGAGATCCGATCTCCCTCGCGAGGCAGCTCGCGGAATATATCGTATTTTCAATGCGAGGGCAATCCAATTCTTTCAACGGGCCCGAGGAATTTCCTTTTCGCACGCCGTACCTTCGACGGAGGAAAAAAAACGCCTCTCGTGGCATAATATCGTTGTACACACGCGCATTTACACGCATCCGTCGGCCGAAATGGACTAGACGCGCTGCCCATATCTCGACGAATACACTAAACGATGTTCTTGTTCGTCGCGCTCGATTCACACACAGGAAATCGCGGCGTGTCATCGTCGGGTGCACAGTCTATTAAATCCCGCGGGCAAATCGAGTGGGACGCGCGCGCGTGCGGCTAATGGAAAGTGTCGCGGCCGTTTGCGGGCACATATTTCCCGGGCGCGTTCCGCTCCCTTATTCTTATTGTCCGCGGGGAAGAGACCGGCTCGCTGCCGCTCCATTAACTATAGATAACCGCCTCTTGCCCCGCGAATTAACGAGCTAACGCACGCAGCCGAGCAAGCTGGAGCGGACTGGGCCGCGCACGTGCCGCAGCCCAGAGATATTAGCGCGCCTATGGGATTCGCGCTTCGTTGGGCCCACGCGCGTGCATTTGAATTCGCTCGAGCGAGAGCGCGCGCTTCGCTCGACTTTCTCATATGTTGAAATTTACCCTGGAAAACTTGCGTACGATGGTGTGTGGACACGCGGCGTGTGTGTATATATGTGTATGGAGGAGAGGAAAAATTAAAGAGCGAATTTGCTCGAGTTCGTCTTTGACCTCGAAAGCAAAGTGTGTAAACTCGTGTGTCCGATGTGTTGGTGAAATACTAAATCATCGCGGGAAATTATAGTTTTAGCAAATTGTATTGAAAAATAAAATTAACGACAATGGGAAAGTCGTCGAACAAATATGAATCGTCCTCTTGGCGATATGTCATATCGATGACTCTTACGAAGAAAGATACGTATCGCAATCTGTCTGCGAAGAAAGATATAATATGATATACTATTTTCTTTAAGAATTAATGAGTATTTTCCCCTTGACGATACTTTCATCGTTTTCAGCGATTTTCAAAGCACAATAATCTGATGTGTTAATACGAAAAGAAGGTCGGCAAAAATTTCGCGAGGGAAAAGTCTTGGCTGATCCAGTCCAAAAGACCCCAGCCCATAACGCCCGTGCCCGAATCAAGTTTACGGGTATCAAACGCGTGGCGAAAGATGATGGGTTAATAAATAAGTAACCGAATACGCACCGGCGCAGCCCCTCGCGGCTTTAAAGCCCGTAAAAAAGGGGTAGGCATGGCACGTACAGTACACGGTGTGAAATGTCCTCTCTCTCAGACGCGGTATATTTCACGGCGCGTGACGCGGACATTATGTTTCTTTGTAGCGTGCTTAAAAGCGGGGCTCGTGTTGCGCCTGCTCATTTTAACGAGCTCCAAATCAATGTACGGCCCGACCGAACTATATATAAACCGAGAGAGCCACTTCCGATTTCAAAAGACTTTCAAATGACTGCCGTTCTCTAATGCGCCATTGATCCTTTCTACGACTCGTTATTCCCGCTTCGAGGGTGTAATTGGTGGGAAAAACAGTCGAGCGAGTAGGCGAACGGTCGAAAGAGTAGGCGATACATCGATGATTGAAATATATAATCGGAAAGTGACGCGAGCTGTGTTGGAACCTTACCAGCATGATTTTGAAAATCTTTACTTATTCATTCGTTTTGAAATATTGAAGTGTAATGGATTCGTCGTACCGGAGTCGGTGACGAGTTTGTTCGATCTATAACAGCTACCTTGCAGAAAAGTATCATTTCTAGAACACCATCCATCATTTAGAAATCATGAATGATATGATCAATGAGGGCTCAATGTTCAGTGGAATATGGAGAACAATAAATTGTTAACTGCTTCCCGTGTAAAAGAAAAAGACTGGGTCATGTCTGGCAGAAGTCTGGCACATATCTGGCATCGTGAACTAATGGCAGGCATTATTACAGTAATTATACCAGATTAAGATAATAAATAACAAAACGAATAAAAAAGGTAATGATTTGTATGAATATGAATAAAGCGTTATGAAGACCTTATTCCACTGCTTCTCGGATCTCAATAATCGCTCGATCATAGAGATATAGCCGGCTCACGAGTATTTTAACATAGAACGGTTGTATAATCAGTATAGTCCCTAGAGTTAATTCATCCGCGTTATCGGTAAAAACATCCCTCTGCGGATTGGCACAAGACATCCCACCCCGACACATTGGACGCAGTGTTCGTCATCAGCATTGAACCTATCGTCTCGACTCGCATTTTTCCTTCTCCTCTCCTATACGCGACTGTACGATTCGCGAATCAATCATATCCCCCGAACGTCTCATCGCCGGGAGAAATCAAGTTGGCGCTCGATGGACAGCCGCGTGTGTCTCGTCAGCCAGCTTGGACCTCCAGAGATAGACGTGGAAAGCGAGAGAGCAAAAAAGATGCGCACACGCAAGCCGGGAATGAAAACTCGCGGGCCGCACGTGCATATGGGAAGATCTGGTGACAGCAGACGTGCGCGGAGGCGTGCTCGGAGTCGTACCGTCCGTGGCTCGTGTGTACATGCCGTTTGAATGGGCCAATCGAGAGTGACAGCGCCCATTGTGCCCCGCGCAGCCCCGGGGGCATATCGACGCCGCACTGCACTCGATACCCATGAGAGAACGCCACAGCCGCGCGCTCGAGTGGATCCCCGACACGCGTACGCCTCGACAACACGCCGTACAGCTCGCCCACCGAGTTTCCGATCCTGTCTCTTTCCCAAGCCCTCGCGGCATCCGCCCCGACAGATTCTTCGCGTGTATACTAACTACGATTCTCGGTGTCTGTCTCTAATTTGCGCCCCTCGAACTGCGGAAGAGTTGGTACTGGATTGTACCGACGATGGAACCTCGAGGATGGGCGACTGCAGGTAATGAGGCTAGACCTTGATCGAGGTGGTCATGTCGAACGGGCGACATGGCGAATAACTTTGACTCTCGAAGCAATCGGGATCCGATTCACTTTCGTTGATTTTCGTTGAAATCCGAAGCTGTACCCATCGGAAATTACATGGCCTAAGTTTACGAAAGTCCGAATCCATCTAATTGTTATTGTTATGAGAACATTGCAAAATATGTTTGACTTATTGTCAATAATATGCTCATTCCACTTGAATATATCATTTTATTCTAATAATCTTGAAGTAATGAGATTCATTCTTTGCTTTATTGGCCATCATCGCTGGAATGGGACTTTATAAGAGCGTGACAATTATCATATTCCAACGGCAAAACGACCTGGGCTTGTGTGCCTAAGCCAACTTGCAAGTGGATTAGATTCAAGCAAATCAGTCTACTTGTTGTAGCGTTAAAAAATTTCTCCAGTGTACGGCAACAGCAGGAAAATCACTAATGTTTCTATACATACTCTGCTTCATTAGCTTTGATTGGCTCGAGCTAATGTACAATAGCCTTCCAGTACGAATTATTCCTTAGCCATTCGAATCTCATTTTGTGAAATCCAATCCGAGGATTTTCCCACTGTCGGGGGCCGAGCAAGAACAACGCGTGTCACGATCGTCGTCTAAATTTTAAAAATCAATCAGATCAGCCGGGCTGTACGTGTATATACATGTGGGCGGGTCGGCTACACTCTGTTTTTCTCACAGCGGCCGATTTCCAGAGGAGCGGGTTTCGGAAGAGTTCGCGGGGGCCCTTCAGTGCGCTCGCGAGCTATTCCAAATCCGTGCGCGCATCAATCATCGGAGCTCGACCCTTGGCACGCGGCCGCCGCTTTAAAATCGTCGACGCCCCCTTTTTCTTTTTTTTTTAAAGCCCGCCGGGCGGTTAACGAGCTCGCGCGACATCGATATTCCTTCACCCCTTTTATATACATTGTCGGGCTCGACCCCATACATCCCCTCGCGCGTACACCGCTCCATCCTGCTCTCGTTGTTCCGTAATCGATCGAGGGCTTGTTTTTCTAGCCCGTACAAGCTCCTTGTCGTACTTGGCTATTTTGCTTCGCCGACATATATATATATATTATACGAGTATGATGTTGGGTCGATTTAACGGAGGTGAAGGATGAATTGTTACTATATGCTGATTCACGAACGATCGATATTGTAAATATTCGTCCCGGAGCCTCAAAATTTCCCCTATGCAGTTCGGCTCGAAAATTTCCGTGATTATAATTTCGACCCGAAATTTACGTTGTGTAATAGAAAGCAAGTCCTGACGAACACTCATGAGAAACCGAAAAATTTCTTTAAGAATCAAAATTTTTTTTATTTTTCTTCTGGAACTACAATTTTTTTTATTTCTCTCTCTGTATGTGATTTTTATTCCTACATGATTCTGTTGGTTTTGGATGGGGATGGGTTGGAAACGAATGAACGGCGGCTCACATTTGATCTTCATATTTTTATGAACAATTTTCGCTTGAAATTATTCATAAAAGTACGTAATCAATTAATTGTTTATCGCAAAAAATTTTAAGTACTGGGATAGTCCAAGGGATATTTCAATATTTCACCCAGAGTGGTCAACATTTAAAGAGTTCAATTGTGTCCACTATCATTGCGATGGAAAAATGTTCATAGTTCTTGTAAATGAAGAGTTTTTCTAGTAAACACGATGTGGGTTTCTAATATTATCAGATTCGATTATTATTACTGCTGATAACTAGAGAATATATTCACTTTGGACACACATAGAAAATATTGTTTCTCACTATCACACAGTGACATAAGTCGTATCATCGTCTCATCTGATTTTCTTATCTTATTCTCCTTATCTATTCCTTATAAGCAGTGGAATTTCCACCCCACTTCTTTTCCTCGTCATGTGTACAATACATACTTAGCACACCAAGTTCTCGTGGCCTACAGAGGATCAGAGAGGCGAAACTTGGCCCGGCAGTTCTTCTCACAGGGATGAAAGGGAAAAAAGCGGTGAATCTGGGAAAGTGTTGGGGCTCGCGTACGCCCATAAGCATAATCCGAGAATTAATAGCCCCCCACCGGGGGCGGAGCACCGGCTCCGGCCTATAATACGAGAAATACGCCAAGTCGAGCCGCCAATCGGCATTTATATTGTGTCGGGGGCATTATCGCACTCGAGCTCGAGAACGGAGTTAATCTCTCGCGCGGGCGGCCGGCGCGTCGACTCGTGTCCCAAATGATCCCACAGAGATATTTTGGCACGTGGCGCGCGGGGTGCGCGCACCCCTCGCGCGCACGTATACATAGGCACGCGCTCGGCTCGCTTTGTCTGCGAGACTTTTGCAGCCTCGCGCGCGACCAAGACTCTTCGAGATGCACTTTTGTTGATCACTTGTAAGGTGTCGATCGTCCATTTGATCGGCTGATATATATGCAACTCAGACACGAGGCGAGGAAAAATTATTTATTGCTAGATGCGCGAGAAAAGATGTTTTTTCCGTCCGTCGGAACGACTTTGTCGCATACCGAAGCAAAGGTACACACAAATATTAATTTCCCACGAGCTGTTACAATAGTTCGAATTATTTTCACGGTTAATTTGACAATACCAAGTAGCTGAATTCATGCGAATCCGATTGAATAATATATCCTTATTTCACTCGGCTATAACTCAATTGCAATAAACGAATGTAATAATTATCTTTTCTTTACATGTGACTACTCTGTCTTATGAAATAACATCTCATCTCTCGATTGGTTGATAGAATCGCAGTTATATGAACAAATAAATTTCCCCCAAACTATTTTCTATCTCACTCAAAATACTCTTTCTGCAAGAAATACAAGTGTATAAAATGTAGCCCTTCATGTAGTTATGAATCGGAAGATCGACCAATATTTAAGATTTTGACGTATTTTCGGATTAGTCGTCAAAAGTTTTTAACAATTATCTGTTAAAACATATGATTGAGAGTTTATTTCAATCCCGATATGATTGTCACTATTGACGTATAAAGGCGTATAAAAAAGTGCCACATTGGGTACACGTGTACCCAAAATGTAACTTTTCTCTAAATCTAAAATAGAAAAAACTACTATTTACTAGTACGAATTGCACAACTGCACAAAATAGTAGATATTCACTATAAAATAGCAAACACTTAGTAAATTATTAAAATATTAGTGAAATTTTACTATTTTTTTTAGTGCATATTTACTATTTCGAGCAGTTGTGCAATTTGTACTATTAACTAGTAGTTTTTACTATTTTAGATTTAGAGAGTTAGACGTAATTTAGAAGTTATTTATGAATTTTCTTCATACGAAAACCAAAGTGAAATGAGTCATTGCTGTCGTGGATATCCAGTGGAAATGTTATAGTCATTGGTGTCTCATTTGCCTTGGCGCAGTCGAAAATTGGTCATGAACGAATCACCCGTAAAGATTTCCCATGAACTCGCCGCTCGAGCAGAGCACATATGACTGATTTACCTGAACTGAGTACTGCACTAACGCATTATTTTCACTCTTTCCGATTGCAGCTCAGGTGTCGGACAGTCAATTCTCGAACGAGTTTCAGAAATATCACGTGTCGCTCCAAAACAGCGGCATACATTTTTGCAGCGGTGCCCTTCTGGCCCCGTTCTACGTCGCCACCGCGGCCCTGTGCGTGTTCGGCCAGAATTCTCGTGCCGTCCGCAAAGGACCAATACTAGTCGTGGGCGGCATCGACGATTTGGAATGCGACGCGTGCACCAGCACGAGAATCACTTCGACAGTTTCCCAAATTTACCTACCGATGGATAATTTGGAATATTCAAACTACACGAAGGCTGGAGATATTGCTATTTTGAAGGTGAGACTCGCGGTTAGTGTATACTATATCCGTTGGATTTTGTACGAACTAATTCAAGCGGGGAATAATTTCAGCTAAGCAAGGCAATGGATTCGGCGGTCAATCCCAACATAGATTATTTGGAATTGCCTTCGAAATCGAAAAATATTGCCAACAAAACGTTGGTCGTAACCGGCTACAGCACAAAGGATAGCGGGTTGTGGTACACGAATATCACTGCAATTTTGAACAAAACGGAATGCTTCCACTATTCACGTAGGATTGATACAAATAATATTTTCTGCGCCAAACGAGTTTCGTACAATAAAAAGGACAATAGAATTTGCTGTGTAAGTAAATATGTATCTTTCAGTAACCTTTTCCCTCCCTTGTCTATCTATTTCTCTATATTATTCGCTTCGTATCTCTATATTATACGCATCAAACGATCAAAATTTTCTCTCATTTCACAACAAAATATACCAAGTACGTTGGACAATTTATCGTTTTTCAAATACCTCGATTTTTGTCACGCATATTCAATGATTTCTCGCATAATCTCCATTGAATATGTATATCCAGTATTAAATTTATGTTACTGTTTTCAGGGAGACTTTGGCAGTCCGCTCGTTCACAGTACGAAGATCAAAAATACTCTGGTAGGAATAACGCATAATTCCCCTCCTGTTTGTGACATGAACGTTGCGCCTTGTTCTTATACCAACGTCACGTCGTTCTTACCGTTCATCAAGGCAGTGATAAACGGTAAACCAAAGACGAAGGCCATAACATTCATCGATGTATGACAACAATAATTAGACGATAATAATTACGCAATGATTACTTTCCACAGTTTGTATTCAGTACCTATCAACACGTGTCTGAGAAATGTACAAATTGTATGATATTTGTGATATAATCTTACATTAGATTAGAGTTGTGGAAACCATGAAATAATGGCGAACCCCATAATATTATTGCGAATGAATGATTATTGTGTATTCTGAACTGATACGATATTTTGATGAGATGATCAGATTCCGAGTGTACACATTGATGACTCTAATAATTTATTTCAAGGTACGTACACACAGTTGAATAAATGCATTGTCGTAGATCAGCTAACATCAACTTTCTTCTCTACATAGCCCACGCTCGCCACATCGAAATAACAATATTGGGTTGGCATTTTCCCAAAACTATCACACATATTATAATTACGCACCTACAACGGTTTATTAGACGATAGGAAAATCGCTTTGTCTTATATAATATTCTATAAAGAATTTGAAACAAACACTTTTTTCTTCTCGCAATAATCCCATGCGTTTGCCATTCAACCGCAATAGACGAACTCGACCCTCTCGATATTCAAAATCGCGACGGAATATAAAAAATCCTGGACTGCAGGAGCACTCGATTGTTGCGTGCTTCGGCCGAGGGCAAATCGATCGATCAGACGCCAACGCGTACAACGTCTGAATATGTGCTGGGCGACAATTAATCGCCGGCTCCCAGCACCGTATATATACGTATATACGTATAAGCCGGCCATTAGGGGCGACTTTGGCGGACGTGTGCGACGCTGGCCGCGTCAAAACGCCGCTCGCATCGATACATCAGGCTTTGCATGGCTGATATGGGAAACTCGGGCGCGCAAGCCCGTCGCTCCTTTGTGGGCACGCGCCATCTTTTCCTAGCCGTGTATATGTATATACACACACACACACGTGTGTCTGTTGACTCCGCTCGTTGCGCCCTAGATTTTTCATGCTAATCGGCCCATGAATGAATGATCCATCAAAATATATACATGCGCCCGCGGGTCTTTTCGCCTTTCCACCCGTTTCGTGCGATCGTTCGCTGCACCCGCATACAGCATACGTCTGAAGACTCTTTGCAGCTATATGCCGCGGAGAGTTCGAAACATATTTTATATTTCGCGGTCGCGTAAATAAGTGGAAGTACATTTCTCTCGCGGGTATTACTAACAGCAAAATACACCCTCGGGTCGATAATAAAATGGAAATTGAACCATATCGTCGTATAATACGGGTGGAATAATGTCGAATCTCACAAATGTGTGACGCTACTATTTTCGAGACGCGTCACCCTTCTATAAGCGAACGCTCGAACTTGCAGAAATTATGAACACCAGTCAGTGGTGACGAGGTGAAAACCAACCGACGAGTCCAATTTTACGTTATAGCAACCGATGCCAAGGGATGGTCAATTACAGTGGGATATTGATGAATCTTTATGGGTAAGTAGATGCAGCCGATGAGACGTCAATCGAGTTCAATTTCCCGTAGCAGTGCTTGAGCAACCGTTGCTGAGAACAGGCAACAATCTTGCTATGGGGTTGCTGAAACGAGTGTAAGGTGAGCTTTCGGTAATTCTGACATTGATTTTCAACGCCCTCCATTGATGTACCATCAATCGAGACAATCGTGAAAAGTCAGTCTGGTATAGAATTTGTATCATAATTGTGCAGTGATAAAACGATTCTGACCATTCCAATATCACGCAAAACTAAGAAATGGAGTCAAACATTCGATTCTCCGCATACTGTAATGGATCGGACCTCATGCTTCGTCTATCCAACGATTCTTTAACGTATCATTTTTCAAAACTGTTCGTAATGTAGCATTGAATTTTGCAAGATGGAGAAAAATTCGACGAAAAGTCCCATGTTTTCAAGAATCCATTCTCAATTTCCAAAGCCACTTCGAGTATAAGTTTTTCAGCCCTCTTCACCGGGCTCATCTCCCTAAAGTTTCGAGGATAATTTCTCGCCGTACAGTCGATACCCGGCTGTTCGCGTCTGCAGGAGTCGAACGCGTCCGTCTCTCGCAGCTCGTCTGAAAACGAGAAAAAACAAAGCCCGGGACGAATGCTCCAAGAGTGGCATACACACAGTGGTATAGGCGCGCAGCATCGGTATCCGCTCGTGGGAGCGGCGGTGTGTATCTGCGCCGGATCAGCCGGAGCGCGGATGGATGAGGCTCGCGGGACGCGAGTAAACCGCTTCCGATCGATCGGGGCCCCTCAATCATGCGACACTCGTCTCTCGCTCCTACTCTCGGCCGATCTTATCTGCTCATTTGCTTCGGGCCCCCGCTCTCGACTCCTCGCGCGCATTGTTGTCGAGCTCTCGCGCGAGCCAGAGTACCGGGAAAAATACCACGTAGTCTACAGCCTCTCTCGGTCTATACAGAGTATACTGTACCCGTCACGACTTAATTATTCTTTTATCTTCGGGGAACACGGTGGGCCGCGTACCTGGAAAGTCTCTCGCTCGCTCTCGAAGGATCTTGCATTACTCATGTGCGCGCGCACGTCGGACGTAATTCGGTCCGTATGGTAATTTCCGATGTCAAGGCCCATATGCGGGCGTTGTATATGTAGTGTCGCTGTGCGCGTGAGTGCCGACGATGATTAGTTTTCACAGCTGAGTACGAATGAGTTTTGAAAGAAATTTCGCACGGATCGAGAGGGGTATATGGAGGGAGGTCCTTACGCACGCGTCAATGTACATAGAAACTGTTTTGTACGGAATAATGATGAGAATTTTTCTTGTTATAATACATTCAGAGTAGACCAAACACTCCTCGATTGCTTGACATTTCACCTGCATCGATAAAATTTTTCATCAGCTGACCCAATATGGGTCTCCGTTCTCTTTTTGACGAGCGAACCCTGTAATATGTTTACCCTCGAACCATTGATTTGTCTCGATTTCAAGGTGTCTGTAATGACCAGCGAAGGCAATAATTCGAAAATGCCATCACTCAGCGTAGAAAAAATCAAAATCGAATGCCGCTTGGTTTATTTTGAAGGCCTTTACCGGTGCAGGGCGGTACAGGGAAATATTCGCGTTGGGCGTGATGTAGATGGGCCTGTTTTTCGGGAACACTCGAGTTTGTTCCTCGGGCAAAAGATACTATTTCTCATCGTAGGAAATTCTAAATCGAATACTATAAGGCTCGGGTTTGATAACACCTGTAATAAACGAAAAGAAGTGCTTCAATTATCTCATTGAATTTTCGACCGCGACTAAGCCGGCATGCATTATACTTTATGCGCGTGCCCACTGCAACCGCCCATTTGTCACAATCAAAACTCACTCGAAAGATCGTCTAGCCAGGACATTGTTTAGGAAGTGGCAGTTGAGAAATGACACGCAATCGCTTCGGAGTACATCTGGACTCTACACGGCTTCCACTTCCTCCCATTGATCCCACTCATATCTTTAGTACCTCCCGGTGAACGGCCTCTCTCGCGTTTATCCCGCCGTTTTTAATTCTCCCCCTTCGAAATTGACAAGGCACACAAGAGAAAGAAAAAACCAACGAAAGTCGATATTTTAAATTCGCGAACAACCGTCTTGGACACACAGACACGCGACTTTCCAGAACCGCAGCTCGCGATCGCGGCCACATTGTGAGTGCAGTACGGGACTCGCGGTTTCACGAGACAAACAAAAAGAGGGAATCGCGCGTCTTATCTTCCAGCACGGCAGCATAAACCGTATACACGTTTGAGCAAAGGTCAGGTATATAACATCGATATATACGCTGCAACAGCAGCAGCGTCTCTCTCTCGGGGGCCCGAAATCCCGCGTTGCAATCGCGGAAATGGCGAGTGCGCTTTAATAAGGACGTTCATAGCGTTGAATTACGCGATAAAAGTGCATTCCGCGCCGAGGATCGATCGGGCCCCCTCAACACACTGCTGCTCCACGTATATATAAGCCTTGGTTCGTCCGCGCGCGATGACCCACAGCTGATTATACATATACGCGACTCGCGTGCCGCTTTCTAACGAAGGGAGATATTTCGTCGATGGGCCCGCGGGTGATAAATCCAAGCTCGCGCGCGTGATATTCCCCTCCTCCTCCTCCTCCTCCACCCCGATCGTATCGTCTCTCAGCGTGTATACACACACACACACACTCGAGCGGTTGGACCGTTTCTTCTCCTGAAATTTCGTTCTGCTTATTCGCGCGCGCGCGTGTCTGTATATATGCCCCCCGCCGCCCCTCCTTTGTCTTATGGTAATTTCACTTTGTTCGCTGCAGGGCCCCGCGCGCGCCTGTATACGTGTGTTTACAGATATAAATATATGTATACGCGCGGCTCGTTATCCGATATTCGTGTCATAATGATCGGACTTTGGGGGAAGATTCTTCGGGGCTTCCCCGTGTGGTGTTTCTCGAAACGCGCGAGAGATCGGATCGGCCTACATGGTCGGGCACTAATATTATTGCGCGCCGATTCGATCCGGCTCGACCTTACATATGTATACATCACCGGTGTATGTGTATACGCTCTCCACCTCGTTACTTAGCCCGTGTGTGTGTGTGTCGGTTTCGGGAAATTCGTCGAACGAAGACACATCCGCGCTACCCGAACCAGAATATTATTCGCCCGTCTCGAATCTGATCGCCGAGAGATCGAACCCCGCGACGGCGGCGGCGGCGGCAACAGCCCCGCGAGCAAACACCCGAGAGTCAATCAATACGGCGGGATCTGCCATTAATCAGACCACGCGGCCGGCCGATGTGGGAACATCCGAGGATCTCAGCTTTTGAGCGCGGCGGAGGCGTGAAACTCCCCCGCTACCCAACTCCCCTCTTTAACCGCTTATAGTTTGTGCGAATCGCTTCACGTGAGCGAACCGTCGAGTATGTGGTATATCGATTCTACACATATATCATCGGCTCGTGTGGGCACATACCCAGGTGGCGATAGCCTTTGGAAGAAAGAAAAAAAAACATATTATCGGTAATATCGCGTTGCGACAAGTTGATTCGTTTGATCTGCGTTGCGCACTGCAGTCCCGCGCGTATATACATACTTGTCATACCTCTGATAGACGTCTCCGAGCTAATTAGAGTATGCGCCTGTACTTTCAAGCATTTTGTTTGCGATAAACGATGGTGAGTCACGATCGTGAAACTTAAACTTTTGAAATTTTACTGTTCGTCAAACAAGAGCAATATGTCTATAATCATATCAAACATATTTATTTCATGTAGCATTGATTTGTAATATTTCACGAACTAAATTGCACCTCTGATGCATATATAATTCAAACTTGACCGACATAACTGATTTCATTCTTTAAATTTATCTTACTCACCGAGGGGCGTCTCATACCATGTGAAATTAGTATTAAGTATGAAAATTATGAAATAGTAAGTACAATATTATAGAAAATAAAAACAAGTAGTATGAGTAATTAGAGTAGTCGAAAGTAGTGTGAGTAAATCCTCGCTTTCATCCATATGGATCAGTTACTACGTTGGTATTCTATATTGCTACATTGATGTTCAACTTGTCCATTATCTCAATGGTAGACGCTAAATTTTACATTCGATAGAAATATGATTTTGGAAAAACACATGCCAAACTGTAATATTAACTCGGAATCATTAAAAAATTATTATATTAATTTTTTATCGTTCGTGTTTATTATCAGACATGAATCATAAACGCTTGTCTATAACTAACGTATAATAAGTGTATGAACTGAGATTTTCTTTTATTATAATTCGATTGTTAAACACAGATCAAATACAAGAATCATTGATAACGACGATTAGACGACGATAGAACGCGATTTATCTACACTCGATTCACTGCTTAATAAATGATCTTGACACATATTTATACCATGGGATTATTTCAAGTTTATGCAAACTAGAGTAAACTAAACGAGGGACAGAAAACAGATCATAAGGCGAAAATCAAAATTGAATAAATTGGTACAACTATAAAACAATAAAATTTAATATCGCATTAAAAAGTGCAATTTTGGATCATTTTGGATGCCAATGAATGCGGTGGTTTTGTTGGAAGTATACTCAGATGATTAAGAATTTTGAGTAGAAGAGAAATGTAGAGAATAAATTATTCTCCGCACTTGCGTAATTTTAATTATTGTGTTTCTGAACTAATTCTCTAGATCACGGAAATCGGCACATGAATAATACAGGAAAATATACATCATACTTCGGATTCCCTGCGTTAAGACATTTTTCCTATTTAAAGTAATTAAGTTTCTCTTCCTAATGGAAAAAAAATATAATATACTACTCGCGTCCCATGTTATTTTGTATGTTCGTAGCAGTGGGATTGCATTGAATAGTCCATTCACTTGTTTGAAGAAATCGTTTCCGTGGGATCGGAACCGTATAATACGCGAGAAATATGAGCACAATAGTTACCAAGGGAAAGAGCAGCAGCATACAATCTGACAAGAGTCTTATGATGGTGTGAATTAGTCATTTGTACCAATTATTATGATTTTCAATCTGTATCCCTTCTCGTTGTTCCATCTGATAGCCGCCCTACACGCGGAAAATTCCGAAATAGTTTTCGATCGATACTATACGGGCGAATTGAATACGCTCCGGAGCAAAGAAATGCGAATATTAAAATGAAGGGAAAAATGAATGTCTCGAACGCTCGGTCGAATTATTATCGTCTCATTTATCAGACGGTAACAGCGGAAGTGATGCCTCGAGGAATTTGGAGAACGAGCGAGTGAGTTTTTACGAGACGGATAAAATTTCGGTTATGAATATGCATAAACTGAACATATCTGCGACCTGGATATGTGTGATGCACCTGCACTGAAATTAATATTATTCGAGTTCTCTCGGCGACTTCCATGGCTTGCCAATCGCTGTGTCCTGATTAATTATGGAATACGTTGACGGGAATCATGAATTACAAATAATATTAATGGATTCATGCGGCAAGAAGTTCGGTTGAGAGAACTCGGCGTACCCGTGAATCGAGAACATAGATCAAATTAAATGACTGCACAGAAAATTGTGTACTAAAAGACGTTTACAAAATTATGAAGAGAAAGAGATTAACTCTCTGGTACGGGAATGCTGTATATTTTATAGAAAGCGATCTTGCCAAGCTAGTTTTAGAAAAACTGAAAGTAATGATGGTTTTGACTGTTTTTCGGTGCATTATGTTTCAAGAACCAATACATTATGTATATATATCTCTTCAAAATCTTATTTTCAAGAGTTTTAGCCTTCGTCAAAGAGGAAACAACATTGTCACATCCTCGAAGATTGGTAGATATTTAAATGCAAGGTAATTTTGTAATCTCTCTTATATGTATACAGCCTTATTTGACACTGGAGAGTATTAATAAACTCTACACCTGGAGACGATTCGTACAGTAATTTTTATCAGAAAAAATATTTGTGAAAGATTAGGGCATATAAAAGAGTCTTTGGTAATTTTCAGTCCACCAGTTCACAATGATGTTCAAACTCATATGCATCGCGTGGATTCTCAATATTACCTCCGCAAGTCAGTGTAATTAACCAAACTTTCTCCACTAGTTTCTCCAAATAAATTACTCTCAACGGTCCTCGAGTATAGAAAATGTTTAGAGTCATTCATAGACTTTCAGTGAGAGTATGAGACCTTTGAAAATACTCAATGAAATCTAATCTTTCGGCCGAGAAGTAGCAAGCAAAATTCTTTCTCCACGGGGTAGTGCAGTGTAGTTTGTGTAGTTTTTACGGGGCACGGAAGATGAAATTCGCCTGCATGCCATGTGAGACTCGAGGGCCCTTAAATCGATTGAAAAGCATATAATTCATCGGGATACTATATGGTTGAGAAAAAATAAAACATAAATTCACTCCGGTAATCCATTCAATGATGCGCAGGATATGCTCGGATCTTCGGAGGAGAAGACGCCACGGTAAACGAATTTCCCTATCAAGTTTCGCTGCAATCGCTTTCTTCCGGGGCAGCCCATTTCTGTGGTGGAAGCATCATCAAGCAATCATGGATCATAACAGCTGCTCATTGTTCTATTTATAGTGAAAAAATTTATGTAATTGCTGGAAAAGTCAACTTCAGAAAGAACGAGCCATCCGAACAAACGGCTGAAGTTGCTGAAGTTTTCGTGCACGGCCTCTACCAAAAGTAAGATTTGGTATAGAATAATACCAGTTACAATTTTATGAACAATTCTTTGACTTCGATCATTTATTTTTATAAGTACTAAAGAATTAACACAAGAACGAGTGATGAGGATGCATTTGTATATGTATAATATATACATAATTTTTTTTCCAGTGATAAAAATTATGATATTGCTCTGCTCAAACTCAAAAAGCCGCTCGTATTCAACAAGAACGTAAAGTCGATAAGGCTTCCAAGGAACAATAACTCGGTCATAGGGGAGGTGATTCTCTCCGGTTGGGGTTTCAATGTCCCTCAAGTAGCAATAGCGGCAAATATTCTACAGAAGAAGACTTTTCTGATGATGGATCCGGATACATGTGGCAGAATACACGCCTACATGGAGTTCCGGATTCCGGTTAAAGAAATTCATCTTTGCACTGGCCCTATAACAGGGAGAGCTATTGCTTGCGATGTATGATCATCATAAAGACGAACACAATATCTTTTGAAATTCTGATTCCGCATATTTTACACGACGATAAACGCGTGCACGAATTTTCATTATATTTTCCTTTCGATTGATACACGAATTATTGCAGGGGGATTCGGGCAGTCCACTAGTAAAGATGAAAGGTGGCCAACCCGAACTGGTCGGTATTGTTATTCGAGCAGTATCCGGTTGCAACCCGACAGCGTTACCTACTACTCATATGAAAGTATCAGCTTTCATCGATTGGATCCAATATGTTATAAACAATTATTGATGTCCTCGCTATAGTTAACTTAGCACTAAAATAAAAATGTGACAAAATATGTAAAAATCGTATCCCAACTTTATTCTGTAATTACTTTGTTGCATACATCTGAATAGACTGAGAGTGAGGGATATTTTAAAATTTTGTGACTCCAAAAAATGAATTCGAACAAGGATACGGAACATATTTGTCGTCGAGGTGTACCTTTTTCAAGGGTAATTTTTCTACTTTGACGAATGAAGTTGATTATGGAGAATTTCATTTGATTCGATAATTTATAATTATGACACTGAACCTCTACGAGACGTTATTAGTTAGTTAATTATTTGACGTAGATTTATGATCTCAGTAATTTTTAGATAAACACATGAAATATTGGAAATAGAATGTTTGACAACAGTTATATGATTTTATTAAAATTTCAGATGTAACCGACATACCGATTGTGATACATTATCTGCGATTAAATACTAAATACTCTCTCTGGAGAACAAGATAATCGGAGTGCTCGAGCTGCAGATTAAAAATTCTGTATACGTGATTCTTTTTTATTGAGCAATAACGTGTCGATTGTGGACAAGTGGTGGAACGCGTCGGCTCAAACGCCGGAATTTTGTCGGATCCAGTAGCGGTGGTAGGCGATTTCGGTGAGGACGGAGGGGAAGTCTGCCTGGGCGCAGCCCTTGCCCCAGGACACGATCCCGGCGAGCCTGCCCCTGACGACTAGGGGTCCGCCGTCGTCTCCGCTGCAAGCCCCCAGGCCGTTCTGTCCGTAGCGGCCGGCGCACACCTGGCCCGCGGGTATGTCGCCGTAGAAGGGCCTGTACGCCTGGTTGCACGTGTCGTACGAGAAGACGCTGACGTCGAGGGCCTTGAGCTGGTAGGCCGTGGGCCCGGCCTGGTGCTGGCCCCAGCCGCTCAGCGTGCCCACCTCCCACGGGACCAGCCGCTCGCCGGGCTCGTACATGCGGATGGGCCGGCGAGTCGCGTCGAACCTGAGCTCCTGGCCGAGCCACAGCAGGGCTATGTCGTTGAGGGCGACCCCCCGCGGGTTGGCCCCGTACTGCTCGTGCACCACCGCCCCGATCACCTGGTGCACGCTGCCCTGGGCCTCGAGCACCGACGAGCCGGCCCTGACCCGCAGCTCCGGGTACACCGCCCCGACCACGCAGTGCGCCGCCGTCAGCACGTACCTCGACGAGATGATGCTGCCGCCGCACACGTGCCTGCCCGACCGCTCCACCGACACCTGGTGCGGCTGCGACTCGATCCGCACGTACTCGCCCCCGTAGATACGCCCGGCCAGCGGCTTCGATTCCAGCCTCTCGATTGGATCCGCTGAAACACCCCCAAAGAATCATCGTTAACTAGGCTCACTCGTGCCGTGCACGTACACCACTTGCTGCGTATGGGGAACGAATAAGACTCTTCCAAATCGAAAGTACGGACAAAATTGATTGGGTATTTTGACTCAATCGAAATTCGAGCTAATATGGGGGGATGAAATCCGCGTCGTCAGTAACGATGTGACACGTTATTCACATTCAAAGTGTATTTAAATCGATGAATTTGAACAAAAATAAGAAAATACGATTTGATTATTCCTCAATGTACATGAAAATACTGGGCGTTGTGAAGAATTCTACAAACAGACATTCACGAGGCATCGATGTGGAAATATTTCGGATGACTTTGACGAATGAGCTGATACTCTGACATTAGCCTCACGGAATAGTTTCGAATAATTGTTTTTGAGCTTACCATTTGAAGCGGCCACGATTGCAACTACCACGAGTAGCCCGTACATGTTGGTTTGGTCGGAATAATGATTCTAAATCGTATTGTCGTTCAATTTATATACTGTGACTGTGAACAATTGGGTTTTCCGGCATACGTACACTGATAGCCGATAAGATGCGAGTAGAGATTCTGATTATATAGATACTGATTATTTTTCAATTTGAAGTTGATTGTGTGAATGTGATTTCATATATATCTATATCTACCACGTCTTTCGTATTACCAATTAAGATATAAATAAAATGTGATTAATACCAACTAATCACCACTGGGCTTATCTCGTTTAGCTTCCTCGGAAGGTATTCGATCAACAACACAGGTTTATATCTTGCGCTAGGAAAAATTATCTCAGGCGATAGCTTATTCGGTATTTCCATTGACATAATTTTATGACTTCATAGTGCGGATAAATGAATGAATCACACGTTATCTTGACTACGTCATCGAATTGTCCTTTGAGCGACTCGTGTGAAATTTCGAGAAATAGTTCTCACAATAATCTTCTCTCTCTCTAATATATCTCTTGTAGCAAAATTTTGGCAAACTTGTTTTCGACTAGTCTCAGCCAGCAATTTATTTATTTTAAATTAAAAATAAAAGTGAAACCGTGAAGCAGTGATCACAGTTGCATTGGCAACTGTGCCTTGCCTACGGGGGGAATTTTAATTTTTTGAAAATCAAAATGAAACTATGATTATGGTCAATGGATGTGGATTATTTCAATTCGAAAAATTCAATTCAAATTATTGATCGACATACGTACATGGAGTGTAATACTCGTTAGGGCAGGAAAACTTCACCTCCTGTGGGGTTCAGAGAGATGTAAAGCAAAAACAATAGGAAATTGAAATTTTTTAAAAAAATTTATTTTGAACAGCTTTATTCAATTTGTCCAGTACAATGTACATAAATAGGTTATTCCATCGTGACTCGCTCGTTTTCACACGGTTCTGCAAAGTTCAATGTATTTTGGCACTTCGAGCACCAATGCGGTACACAGAAACTTTATTGAAACATTTGATAGGGAATCAAATGGTATGATCCTTTGGGTATTTTTATGTGTTCTTAAGATAAACTGAGTCGATTGATGACTCACTCATCGAAGGAAAATTAGATGGATGTTATATACATTTTGGACAAGCGCAACTTTCGAATAGCTCAGAGTGAAATTTTCATAAATATGCCTATAAACGCTTGGAGTACCCGAGGGTTTTGGTGATATTCCGACTCTTTGTTCAATCAAATATTTATATCAAAGATCCCACGAGCAGATTGCACAACCTGTTGGGAAACCAATGGCACGATGAAACTTTGTCCGGGGGTCCATGGGTGTCCTATGGCATATATCTACATAGCCATACAGCTCAAAGTTTTATTTTCTCTAACCTATCCTGACAAATACGCTGTACAAATACATATTAATCATAAACAGCTCATATACATACATACATACAATATAAGTCATACGCGCTGATGTACTGTGAATTCACATAAGGTCGGATAAATTTACAAAACATCTTAATTCTTGTTTTTCACAAGCTTCGAGGGGCAATCCGTAATACGGAGTTGAATAAATAAAAACTGCATCGCGTTTCAGCAGAAAATCGAAACGTTGCGCTCATGTCTACACGCATATACCATCTCGCGAAGTTTCATCCGTGCGACCCTCGGATCGTGCGATTGTTCCGGAAGTATCAGTTCGGCCGAGTCCAAACGAATCGCCGGGTGAAAATCAAGAGAGGAATATATACGGCAAAAGTTGGCTCGAGGCTCGGGCTGATCGACATGCGAATCCTTCACCGACGCGAGGTTCGCTCGGTCGCGCGCGCGCGCGCAGGTGGGAAACCCCCCCTCAGTTAAAGAGAGAGAGAGAGAGAGAGAGTCGGGTGGAGCAAGCTAGCGGCGCGAGGAGAGAGGCTCGGTGCCGAGGCCATTGGCTGCCGGGCGTGTACGCCCCCGCGCACGCACACCGACTCTCCCTAGTCGCCATTGCGCTCCTTTCCGTATCAGCTATATACGACTCCTCTGCACACACACCACTTCTGCGCACCGAGTTCACTTGCTGCTGCCATATATACTAGCGCGAATTTTGCCCGCGCAACAAAACACCACGGCAGCCTCGTTAGCAGCGTTGCCGCGGAGGCTTTTGTCTTGCATTGGGAAAAATACCTTAACGTAATATTTCTGGCCGATCTACACATGTCGTGTATGAAGAACTGCGCGCATCCTTCGCCTGATACTCCACTTCGTCCTTACGTTCCAGCGTTGAAATGAGCCGTGTGCCCGATTTTACTATGCAGTTTTGGGAGAATCTCCTCCGTTGTTGTTGCTAAGCGACGGGGGAGATCGAAATTCCTCCCCTAAATGGTCAGCGAAGCGGAGTGGGAGAATCGGACTATACATGTATACGCGAAGTGATGAATCCGTCGAGGGCGTTCGTTTTTTCCCTATACACTATAAAGTTTTTCTTCTTGAATTCGTATATGATGATGCTCGTCTTGACCTTGCTTTGTGTGTTCCTAGATTAGTACTGGGTCCTTTCATCACTCGGTGAATCCAATTATCTATTGGAATAAGTTATTAGTCTCATGTTATGGCGTGTAGTAACGAGATTCACAGATATTTCCTCAAGATAACCATTGGATTTGCGTTACTCTTTGCGAATTGTCTCCAATACATGAAGCCTGGAGATTTTGTCGTTGGCTGATGGGCACACAGTAGTTTATACACTTTCTTCGATAACCAACTTCCCCATCTTTGCCGTCCTATTTGAATAAACCACTTTTATGCAGATATACAGACCATCAGGATGGGATTAATTTTGGCCTCCGAAGTAGCTTCGGTACACTTTCAATTACAGACTGGGTGTAAGTGGCTCTAGTTCCCATGCTCGGAGAATGGTCAACATTAGCGTAATTTCCATAGAGCCTCGCTGGGTGTGCCAATGACACTATATTAAAAAGTTTACAAAATTTACCCAGAGGACTGTAGAACCTCGAATATTTAAAAAGAATCGTTTTTAAATATTCGATGTACGCATGCGATGTACACTGAGAAAAGGCGACGAGTTTATGATTCTAGTAACTATATTCTAAGCTATAAACTTGGATTATCGAGATGGACGATGCAAATGTTTTTATCGAGATTATTTAGTGGCTTGTTTTTTTGTACTCGAATAGTTTTGTCATTCTTTAGACACGTATGAAATTTCACACTCCTTTAACGGGGTAAATTGAGCAAGTCAAACTGAGCAAGTCTTGAATAAAATCCAAGACCTCATACTTGAATTGTCATTCCGTTCGTTTATTTTCACATTGACTAATCGATTCATTGATTAACAAAAATCTCGATTAATTCAATTCGTATTGAAAATCTATTGTTCACAGAAGTATATATGGCTTTCTTGAATTAAGCTACGCGAAAGCGATGAAGCAACAACAGGGGATGTTCGAGGTGTAACCTCATCCGACGATTAAATGTGCTTGTCATCCGTCACGTTGCGCGAGAATTCTGATCAGGATCGCTTTTAAAAACCAATCAAAAACAATCCACCAGAGTTGAAGAAACATACCGTGAAACGACCCAGCCCGACCAAACCGGCGAGATTTATTCGTTTCGCGAGATAGAGAGAGAGAGTCGCACGTCGCTCGGTTTACAAACGGGTGCTGGTGCCGATCTTAGTGGGTGTCGCGCAATATGCAAAACGGTCGAGCCACCCCCCGACCATGTGTATCGAGCATAAATTGCTCAGCTCGGGCACGCGCATGATCGCTCGACTGACGCAAAATAGCCGCGGATTTATGGCGAGCAGATACACACTAATTGCCCGAATCGAGCCGCTTGCGCCAAGATAGGGGCCCGGCCGTGTGTGTAGTATCGCGCGGCCACTTCGAGGCCGCCACGGATAATTGCCGCTCGGAGATATTCGCCCGCCGCATATATACATACCGAGAGATTGAGAGAGGAATCAATTGTATACGCGTACACGCGGCCTGCGACTCGATACGCGGCTTTATTGCTCCTCTGATGGATTGCGATTGACATGATGGACGCGCGTTTGGATTCGGGATAATGCGCGCGAGATAAGGCTCACGTTGGCGTATGTATTTGGCGTATGGTGATCTGGACCAAGAGCTCCTGGGGTATTTTGAAAGTTCGTATGATTCGATGGAAAACTTTATACTTGGCGCGAGGTGATCAGAAAACTGATGGTACAGTCCTAAGGTATCGGAGTGTCTACCAAACATTGAAAAACTCTGATGCTCGCGAAGAGAATCCAATTGCATTCGAGACTTTTCACGAGCCGCTATTAGGTGGAGATAGATTTACATGTTTTTCGGATATATCTATAATCTGATCAAGTAAGTACATAGAATATATTAATTTTTAGTGATGGTGTTCCGGATTCAGTCGATGAAGGACGACACCCTCATGTAAGTCGAGGGAGCCTTGCTCACACCATCAGCAGTAATCCTCCAGATAGTCGCTCCGACAACTTTGGGCCTGCCGTCACCTGCGTATTTGACCAACGGACTACCGGAGTCAACTTAAAAACACACGAATCCCGTAAACAATCGTTCCCTCGGAATCTTGAACAATAAATCATCAGCGTTGAGCAAAGTGCCATGGCCGCGCGGAAATTCCAGCCAGATTCCCGGTGCAGATGTGGAAAGTATCGAGTGGAAGATGCTGGAACTTCTCTCCCCGAAGCTCTTCTTGCAAGCGGCAAGATCGATAATGTGCAGCCTCGCCTTGTGCAGTATCCTCGCGGGGGCCGTACCGCGAAGCTTCATCAGACCCTACCCAGCTAGGACAACTTCGCCGTCGACTTGGCTATCCGTCCCCGGCACATATATGGAAATGCATTTCCAGCGGCTTGTCCAGTTTTAAAATAAAAATTTCGTAACCATACCAATAGTTCCTTAACTGTCTTAT
The DNA here is from genome assembly GCA_020882685.1 of Aphelinus atriplicis. Taxonomy (NCBI): domain Eukaryota; kingdom Metazoa; phylum Arthropoda; class Insecta; order Hymenoptera; family Aphelinidae; genus Aphelinus; species Aphelinus atriplicis. Next base: position 101,383,109 of record CM037073.1, read on the forward strand.
ATAACTTAAGTATTTTGCGTATAAAACAATTATTCATATTTCGTTATTTACCAGAGAATACTTTAGTAATCAATCATTTTTATCCAAAATATATACTTGGAAATTATTCGCGGCAACCCTTAATTCCTCAAAAATAAGTGTAACATATAATTTTTGCTCTATTTACCCATGAATAACATTGAAGAAACTCTTTGCTTTCCATCAGTATCCAAACCAAAATCGGCTTTTTGTCCAAAGTCAAAGAGAGTTTGCCCGTAAAGAGAAACGTGTACAGCGTATCGATCCTTTCGACAGCGGCTCCGCGCGAACCAACAAAACTCCCCCGCATCCCTGACTATCTGGTTGTTTATATCGGGAGCACGTAACGGGCGCGTTGTAAGAGTCAGGGGTGCTTTACCTACAGCGCGGAGGAAGCGGATTTCCCTCTCGTGGCCGACGCGACCTCCAGCGGCGCGGCCGGATACAGCAGCCGCCTCTTCAGACCTGACTCGGATGTCACGTATGCGCCACCGCCGACGATGCGTCCCCCTCCCCCTTTCGACAGACTCTTTTTTCTCAAAGGGTGGATTCTTGATTCGAACCCGTTGTGTGTTGTCGCGTGTGAATTTGAAAATTGCTTGCAGCGGGATTCGGATTGCAGGTGGTGAATATTGTATTACATTTGATCAACAAGCGGTGAATTTTGAAGGTTTTTTTTTATTTGAGCGTTTTAAATTCCTGCGATATATTATAATGTACGGTTGAGTATACATATTTATGTACAGAATTATGCAAACCATTGGTACGACCGAGGGGTTACTCACTCGAGTACTCCAAGAGGAAGTACCGCGGGATTACGGTCGAGTGATTCTCTTTATTCTTGCCAATATTAACCAAGAGCTGTTCTTCAGATTAGGACAAACCGGATCGAAACACAATAAGTTCACGCTGTCGAGATAAAAACGTCAAATATCATCAAATTTAGTACCATGGAGTACTAAAAAACGAAATTTGAAGGCACTTCGCGGAAGAACTATCGCATTTGTACTTACTACAGTTTACAAAATTATTCTTCAAAATGGGGTGAGTTTTCTGTCAAATATTGGGATTCATATATAATCTTACAAAAAGAAATGTTTAAAAAAACAATCAAGTTTCCTATTTTCAATAGAATCTGGCGGTTTCTAGATGACAATCCTCCAAAATAAAATGTGTTTTAAACCCATTTTCTAAGGCAATAAATTGTCGATAAAGTTCTCGTGAAACATACTCAATCAATTTGCTGAAGCGCCTATCGCTGATAGACACACACACACACACAATTGAAAGAGCGGACACACATGATTGCAGACTGTGGCCGCGTACCGGCCATTTGATCGATATACTTATACGCATTCATCGAAGCTCGAAGTATTTGTTGATTGGTCTGGAGCCGTGTCGCGTGTCCACACCAGCGCAGCAACGCGCTCCGAGTGAGAGAACAAACCGAGCGGGCTGAAGGAGCCCGCCACAAATTACCCTCGAGTGTCCGTCGAGCTCTCGGCCGCGAGGACGAAAGAACAACAGAGCAAGTCTATACACAGGGTAGGATGGGGCTGCAGCCGGGCGCACGCGAGCAGCTCCTTGCTCAGCTATTATATTGTGTACCCCGAAACGGCCCCGAGTGCCATTGACGCTCGTGCTCCGCTAGTTAAGCATCATTGTTTCAACTCGCTTCTCGTGTGCCAGCTTGCTTTCAAATTCAAACTCGAGTCTCCCCCGTATACACCGCTCGGCTGCAGTTCATCCACATACGTTCGACACACGACTGTTGTGTTCAGCGATTTCCGACCACTCGAGCATATACTTTTGTCGCGACAGGATATTTGATGATAAACAAAAATTTTACGTCTTGGGATTATGGGGTCTGTTAGTTTCTTGGGGAAAATTGTTCGTGCGTCACTTTGGTAGCAGCAATTGTTGTCTGGAAGTGGATCTAGTCAGTTGTGCGGCCAACGAGTGTATACAAATGGTTAGTTATAGAGTTCAAGGGGAAATCTTCAACTTTTGAATAAGATATTATACCGTACAATTTTCATGTTTTTGTATGCGCAAAGTAATTTCGTGAATATGATCGAGATTTTATTTTCACATTTGCATGCCAATAATAAAACAATTCGGTATCGGAGTAATTATTTAAGCGCTCAAAAGGATACAAAGAACTTTTCAATTTTTTTGACGGAAAATATGTATTATAAAGCAATAATTCATCGATAGTGATTTGAATAAAAACTTGGTATAATTCAACTATTGATAATTATATAAATCAAAAATACTCGGCACAGGCATGACGTGCTCCTGTGGTGCTATTGTATGAATCTGTTTGAACGGGTGATGAAATCGACGCCACATTATTAATCTGTTTTTATTATAGGTTTTGTAATGACATTTTTATCGACATATACGACAGTTGTATATCAGGTTAGTTTCAATTTAATCAATATGCAATTTATTATCTCAATGAAAGTAGTAGTGAAAGTAGTATGATTCAAACTATGGAAAAAGTGTCGTGAAACAATTCCGTTAGATTTTATGAGCAATAGTTTAATTGATTTGATATTTTATACAAATGCATGTACTTGAAAAAATAAGTAAGGTATTGAGCGTCACGTACTTCATGATGACAATGATATTTGAATAATAAACAAAACTCTGGTGAATGCACACCATTAAATCAAACTAAATGAAATAGATATAAAATAAAATATTATATCTGCATATGAAAGAAATGAAAATGCCAACAATTATTGAGAAAGCCAAGGATAATGAGTTCTCAGATTCTAATGATCAATTTTTATTTTCAGAAGCTGAATTCAATACGAATGAAGGTTTTCAAAATGGATACAGTGGAATGAATGAGTAATGAGTATAGGTAAAAAAGATAATCGGCAATGAAATGTAAGAACAATTATGAAAATAAAATTTTGCAACGATAAATATAGTTCAACAGAACTTACTTTAGATAGCACTAGGAGGCAGGCAATGGCAATGAATATTATACAGAGAGTCGCATTCCAATTGAGTTCTCTCCTTCGGAAGATACAGACGTGTCTCGACGACTACTTATTTCTGATGAATTTTGAATTAATGCTTCTTCACATGAGTCCTTCGTCCATATTTATAGAATTGAATATTCTAACTCGAGAAAATCGGATGAACAGCCTCTCAAATTTATCGTATACATACATTAAATGATTATCGTTTGCTCGAAGACATCCAATCATAAGAGTAAAATTCGTGTGGGAAAATAAGTAGTGTTTCAAGTGCAGACAAGGATCGCACAGACAGCGACTCTCGTTACGTGTCAACAGTCGGCAACGACTTTTCGGGTTGTCACCTGAAAATGAATTCGGTGACCCTTAATTTTCATTAATGGAATTGAAATTGCATTATTGGGTACGAATTCCATTGAAGTTTCGATTCATAAGTCTACATAACGACACTGAATTGCCGCCTTGAGCTTATTAAAAACATCCCACGTGAATACTAATTTCCTCCCGGCCGCTCCAGAAACTCGGTTGAATTCGAAACTGCACCAAGTATATGACTCTCTTGCGACCAGATTCGTAGCTCGCGCGAAAAGAGCAATATAGCCGTTCGAAGCGAATCGACGCGTCCGAACAACAGAGCCAAGGGTTTTTTTTTCGTTCTCAAAGACGACGCGCGCGGGGCGCTTGCAATGAAAAATAGCATATGTGCGAGCGCGGCCGAGAGTTTCGCACGCGACAGAGTATATTATGGTCGCATGCGTGCGGCCCGAGTGCGCGCGTGTTCCACAATGCGCACTTGTTCCAGCTCGAGCACGCCCTCGAAAGTTCGAACGTGGCTTCGCGTGTATGTGTGTACATGTATATACGCCGCGTGTGCATAAGCTCGTTGGGATGCTGCGCGAGCGGTATGTATATACAACGATGTGTATGGGGTATTCGCCCCTTTGAAAATCGCTAATTCCCATATTCGTTGAGTCGTGGATTTTCGCCTGAGCGCAATATAAACTCGGACGGCAAAGTGACACGGCGACTTTCTTTTTTTTTATATGGAAAACTCGCTATAGGAGCTCGGGATGGTTTTATTCGGCGTTTATACGCGTCGCGCATACACATAACGTCTCGAATGGAAATTGGTTTTGAGATTTGGCGGCCGGGCTATGCTGGCGGAGAGCGTCGCTCTTCTCGAAATATCGCGTGGCCGCGGAGGAAGTTGAAGCGGTCGCAATACTGCGAGGATATACACAAGTTTATCTTGATGCCGCGCGGCCACGGATTCGGACCGAGAAAATGCGCGCTTGCAGCTGCGAGTGAAATTACGTGCATCCTGGAAATTTCGAAGCGTAAGCGCAGAGAGACATGCACGCCATACACGCATTATATCCATCATCCCGCTCGTCGCGATATTAGGAAAATGCATTGTGCAAAGACAAAAATGAAGAAATTAACTTGGCTGAACCGGGCGTCTCCATTTTCGATTCGCCGCGAGCTCGTTATATACATATCTCGGCGATTCGTCGTGTCTTTTTGACGCTCGCGAGCGAATCGAGCCCTTTGAAAATCCTATAGCCGTCTCGCGCATCTAATTAACCGGCCCCGGGCGCATTTTCAAGCCCGTGGGCAAAAATAAAGCAGCAGCTCGAAAAGCTCGGAGCGGGGGCGTCGGTTGGCAAGATGGCGTCCCGCGATAGTGGCTCGCGGGGGCGGCGGCGGCAGCGGCGGCGGAGTGTAATATTGATCGCATCTCTCGGCTGGCGCGCGCTCTCTCTCTGCTGCAGACAGCATCTCGCTCTCCTCCCTCCCCCCCCTCTGCAGCCTCTCCCTCCTCTCGGCCTCGCTCCGTTGACGTCCGACTCGTCGCTTTATTCGAGGATTTAGCTCCGATTCCGCTTCCGCCTGCGCCACCCACCCACGCCCAGATCGGCTATCTCCCCCCCGACTCGAGCCCCGGCCCCCGATATATACAGATAGAGCTTATGAGTGCGGAGCCCGCTAGCTTTGTGTCTCTGTACGTGTGCGTCGCCCGCGCGCGTCGCTCCCGACTCCTCCCGCGAGAGGAGCTGCGCGCAGGTGCGCGCGCTACCGTAATCCCCCCGTGCGACCGAATGCAAATTATCCACTTGTTACCGGCCGCGCACTCGCCTCTTTTATTTTCATACATCCATGACTAGTAGGTGTATTGGCCGCGCGAGTATCTGATTTAGCGAGGATGTACTCCCTACGTTGTATTACCTATGCGCGCTGATGCTTACATGATTCCTGTATCGTGAGTAGAAATATAAGTATACGCCAGTGGCAATATGGTTTGACTTTGGTAATGGCTATCGATTATCACCATGTAACATCAGTCCGTACTTTTTGCCATACTTATATAAAAATAAAGTATGGCGGAGAAAATGACATTTTTGACTCGATTTTAATAAAATACAAGTATTCCAAAAAGTATGGATTACACTGTTCATCTATTGCTATTTACCATATACTAATTGCTTTCTCAAAGAGAAAGCTTTGTAACGGGGTAAAAATCGACCCACCGAATCGGACTTCGGGACCTCGATTTTCGTAATCTACGGGTCGAAAAACATGGAAATCCGAAAATGTCTGTATGTATGTACGTTCGTACGTACGTGCACTTTTTTTTGTCGTACGATAACTCTCGAAGGAATTGTCCGATCGTCCTGAAATTTTGCACACAGGTTAGTCGCCGCAAAATCTCGGTCGAGTTCAATTTTCAGCCAATTCCGTTGTTTATTTCTCTAGCAACCGTTGCTAACGTGTTTTTGATAAAAGCTCCAAAAATCATCATCAATGCACGATGGGTCTCGAATTCTTTCGACGATCGATGAGAATCGATAAGACATTCATTTTGGAACAACCATTGTTTATTCTCCTAGCAACCGTTGCTATGGAGATACAAAATTCAGCTTCAGACTGACTTTTTTTTTGTCGTACGTTAATTTTCGAAGGAATGGTCCGATCGTCCTGAAATTTTGCACACAGGTCGGTCACCGGCAGATGTGAACCGAGTTCGGTCTTCAGCAACATCCGTTGTTTGATTCCATGGCAACCGTTGCTAGCGTGTTTTCGATAAGTTCCCATATAATTCATGATAAATGATCATTTGGGTTTGTATATTTATGGGATTCTATAACAATCAAAGAGACCTTTCCCGTATAAACCATTGTTGATGTCTCTAGCAACCGGTGTTTATATCGGTTGCAACCGTAACTAGGGAATGGGAAAAGTCAGTTGGAGGTTCATTTTTGGAACTGTTGATGACTAAGAAGTAAGAACATCGAAGCTCCGACATTTACCATAGCAACCGTTGTTTACGTCCTTAGCAACCGTTACTATGGAGTGTGAAAAGTCAGTTGGAGGTCCATTTTCGGAACTATTGATGACTAAGAAGTAATAACGTCGAAGCTCCGACATTTACCATAGCAGCCGTTGTTTACGTCCTTAGCAACCGTTACTATGGAGTGGGAAAAGTCAGTTTGAAGTCCATTTTTGGAACTATTGGTGACTAAGAAGTAAGAACATCGAAGCTCCGACATTTACCATAGCAACCATTGTTTACGTCCTTAGCAACCGTTACTATGGAGTGGGAAAAATCAGTTAGAGGTCTATTTTCGGAACTGTTGACGACTAAGAAGTAAGAACACCGAAGCTCGGATATTTACCATAGCAACCGTTACTATAGAGTGGAGGAAATGAGTTAGAGGTTCATTTTGCTTTCCTCAAAGAGTGGTGATTAATGCAAGTTGAGGTTCAATTGCAATACTTTGAGAAAGCATACTGCTGAGGCACTTGGCAGCGGTTTTTCTACTAGAGACGGTCAGATCGCAAGCTCTTCGATATACATAACCATCTACAATATGGGATGTCGCGCGTCTCGACTCGGAGTAAAGGGGAGTTTTGCTTTCTCAAAGAGAAAGCTTTGTAACGGGGTAAAAATCGACCCACCGAATCGGACTTCGGGACCTCGATTTTCGTAATCTACGGGTCGAAAAACATGGAAATCCGAAAATGTCTGTATGTATGTACGTACGTACGTACGTACGTACGTACGTACGTATGTACGTACGTGCACTTTTTTTTGTCGTACGATAACTCTCGAAGGAATTGTCCGATCGTCCTGAAATTTTGCACACAGGTTAGTCGCCGCAAAATCTCGGTCGAGTTCAATTTTCAGCCAATTCCGTTGTTTATTTCTCTAGCAACCGTTGCTAACGTGTTTTTGATAAAAGCTCCGAAAATCATCATCAATGCACGATGGGTCTCCAATTCTTTCGACGACGATCGATGAGAATCGATAAGACATTCATTTTGGAACAACCATTGTTTATTCTCCTAGCAACCGTTGCTATGGAGATACAAAATTCAGCTTCAGACTGACTTTTTTTGTCGTACGTTAATTTTCGAAGGAATGGTCCGATCGTCCTGAAATTTTGCACACAGGTCGGTCTCCGGCAGATGTGAACCGAGTTCGGTGTTCAGCAACATCCGTTGTTTGATTCCATGGCAACCGTTGCTAGCGTGTTTTCGATAAGTTCCCATATAATTCATGATAAATGATCATTTGGGTTTGTATATTTATGGGATTCTATAACAATCAAAGAGACCTTTCCCGTATAAACCATTGTTGATGTCTCTAGCAACCGGTGTTTATATCGCTTGCAACCGTAACTAGGGAATGGGAAAAGTCAGTTGGAGGTTCATTTTTGGAACTGTTGATGACTAAGAAGTAAGAACATCGAAGCTCCGACATTTACCATAGCAACCGTTGTTTACGTCCTTAGCAACCGTTACTATGGAGTGTGAAAAATCAGTTGGAGGTCCATTTTCGGAACTGTTGATGACTAAGAAGTAATAACGTCGAAGTTCCGACATTTACCATAGCAACCGTTGTTTACGTCCTTAGCAACCGTTACTATGGAGTGGGAAAAGTCAGTTTGAAGTCCATTTTTGAAACTGTTGGTGACTAAGAAGTAAGAACATCGAAGCTCCGACATTTACCATAGCAACCGTTGTTTACGTCCTTAGCAACCGTTACTATGGAGTGGGAAAAGTCAGTTGGAGGTCCATTTTCGGAACTGTTGATGACTAAGAAGTAATAACGTCGAAGCTCCGACATTTACCATAGCAACCGTTGTTTACGTCCTTAGCAACCGTTACTATGGAGTGGGAAAAGTCAGTTAGAGGTCCATTTTCGGAACTGTTGACGACTAAGAAGTAAGAACACCGAAGCTCGGATATTTACCATAGCAACCGTTACTATGGAGTGGAGGAAATAAGTTAAAGGTTCATTTTGCTTTCTCAAAGAGTGGTGATTAATGCAAATTGAGGTTCAATTGCAATACTTTGAGAAAGCATACTGCTGAGGCACTTGGCAGCGGTTTTTTTCATGATTACCCAAAAGGCGACACGAGCGGACGTTAAGCTTTATGGCGCGTTTCGCGCAGGTACACCAAGTATATATAAAACACGGCTCATTTTTTTTTAATCCCGACCGACGACAAAGAGAATTTATGACGCGGATCGCCTCTCGATACATACATACGTGTATACATACTTCTCACATCCGTCAGCGGAATATGGCATAAATTTTGCGCGCGAATAACGAGAAACGTCGTCTGTTTCCATTTTTTCCCGTTCGATCGCACACAGGTCGAAACGATCATTCCTTGTTCTCGCGGCCCTATCGATAAAAGCACAGCTTATGAAAATACGAGAAAATAACTCGGTCTCGTGAGACAATCGATATTGCCATTGTATATGAATGCAACGTCCGTGTGTTTCTCTCATTGTACTCGTGCAATCACGAAGATTTGCTTCCATCTCGCTCGCAATGCGGCTACCGTCGCTCCCCTATACACGATAACGTGATATTGACCCAAGTCAATATGTATATGTAGAACCGCGCGAGTCTCGGATTATTATTATCCAGCGGCGCGAATTCGCGTGCGAATCCACGGGGCAGCGGGGGGAGGCGGGGAGCCGAAGGCTCGCGCGCTACACTCATGTTCAGTCCGTTAAAAACAAACAACCGATCATTAAGCTGAATCACGAGGCTCGCAATAAAAGAACAGCTCGAGGGTCATTGCGGAATAAAAGGCGGGGTACTTTTACAAACGCGCTTATGCGCGTGTGCATTCGTATATACACACATACACGTACACTATATTCCGCTGTTTTCGAGATCATTTAAATGAAAGGGCAGTACACTCGTGTATGTGTGTGTGTGTATAAGCGCGCGCGCTCGCGCATAAAGAGCAGCGCGGCGTAAAAAGTAACGGCGATGAAATAAATGGGCGTGAGGCTCGAGCGATAAGGACTCTGTGTATAACGCCACTCCCACGCGCGCGACGATCGCTCTTTATATATTCTGCTGTACGTATACACTGACGTGCTCGCATACATGTATATACATACCGTTGCGGAGCACATAACAATTTCCAGGTCTCGAACTCTGCATTATTGAGCCGGTCAATAATGCAGAGTTCGAGACCTGGAAATTGTTATGTGCTCCGCAACGATTTTTCCACGCTTTCGGATGCGGCGTGCGTTCGGCGTTGCGAGTTAGTTCTTCGCTCGATGTAGGATGGCTTCTTGTATGGCTCGTTCGACATGGGTTTCATTATTAGGATGTATCGAAATATTGGCCGGTAGATGTCGCCACTGTCAATCAATTAACTTCTAGTCTACAATTCAGTTGTTGACAGTGGCGACGCCTACCGGTCAGTACATCCTAATCAGGGCTGCACGATTTAGGTGATATAACCAACACAAATGTAAGTTGACACATTTACTAGGAATTATAGGGAATAAGCAAGAAATTTTGCAAGAAATTGAACTTGAATCAAACAATTTCATTGATTTATCATGCGACAAAGAACGACCACTTCCAGACATTTCTGGGATCAACGTCTATCGATTCGTAGAATCCCGAAGTCCGATTCGAGAGGTCGATTTGAACCCCCTCTGAGAAATCGAAAAAAGCTTGCTCCGAGAATTGGTGCACACGGAATTTTTGGCATTCCCCGAAACAAACGTCCTGCATATGGCGTGTTTCTTGAATGACCCAAAAAGAATGGAGTAAGGGTTCATTTGAATTTCGGATGTATAAGAACGAATAACGTCCGTTGATTTTCAATTACGATTCGCGACGTAAGACAATCCACCGAAGTTGATACGAATCGCGTTAGATCAAACAAGTCGAATTGCATCAGGGGAATCCAGAGCCGGCGATCGATTATGGGATTATTCCTGTGCGTTATTAAAATCCAATGCGATCTAAGGCTTGTATGTCCCGGGGGCCCCGTAACAAAGGCCGCGGGCCACACGCTCCACACGTTAACCTGTGTCGAGAGGAGCGGGCGAAGCCATATATATCGCGTTCGTTTATTTGTGCGTTGCTCCGATCGTCTATACACCTTCGATTCTCGGTAGGGCCAAATCATACCGAGAAGCCAACGAGCGAAAGGGCACGCGGCCCATTATCGAGAAAGAGAGGACGGCTCTCGGATCGAGCTGCGCTCGTGTATGTATACATATATACACACATACGATACGGACGCACGGAAGGAAGAGTCGCGCGCGCGAGTTTTATCAGATTGGCACAGGCTGTGCGCAGGTGCGCGCGGGGCCAGTTTGCACCTTCGCTCATTAGCCCCGGCTATCACTGTGGTATCATGTAACTTATGCCGGAGAGATGCAATAACCGGGCTCTAGAAAGAGAGAGAGCGCACACCTGGGCAGTTTTTTTCCGGCCCTATCGATTATGTATACATTCGCGCGCGCGTGGAGAGAGAGAGAGAAATTTGAAGGTTCCGTTTCGGACACGCGCGTCAGATCGCAGATCGGGATTAGCCACTGTGCGATATTGCCGCGATGTACACACGCACACACACACGAGTGTATATGTACTTACATGCACAGAGGAGACTCGTGTGTAGCGGAAATAGTCGGGGATGCTGATTACTCCTCGATACGTATCTTTCGATTTCGACTGATAATCGCAGAGCGGCAGTGGCGGCGCGAGCGTTGGCCCCGAGTGTCGGCCGAGTCCGTCGAGATTGTATTGAAGTACGTTGGGATGATTTTCAATGGATCAATCGAGAGTGTGGGCCAAGGAAATAACTCGGGTTGGGCCGTGTACGAAAAGTAAACCAATGTCATTTGTTCAATCTATATTTGCTACGCGTGATAGATGAAAATTAATAATATCAGAAGCTATTGATTTCCCAAGTGTTCCTTGGGAGTATGTTGGACAATCTTTTGCCTCTAACATACCAACATCGTCTTCCATATAACTATACGTAATCTTCATACCACTTCTTCTGGTGGTCACCTCGGAATTACAGCTGATGGTCGTCTGGCCTATTTGGAACACGCTAACGTCGACAAGGCATTTGACGCATCTTGACAACACGCTGTTCTTAAAGGTGAACGAAGTTTGCCTAAAATGGATCCAAATTCAGGATCCATAGAGAGTTTCCACAACATTTTACAGCTTCTATAAATCTGAAAAAATCCAAATCTCAGTTGATCTTTTTAGCGAGATACCATTGATAAAGCGATGGTATCTTATCTAATCTTCAAGGACAGTGTGACAGAATCTCAGGTCGATGCACTAGAATCCTGACCGTCGGATCGATAGTTCCGTAAATCTTCGCTTCCTCACATATGAGTCGCGAACCATCGCTCCGTCATAAAAGTTTCAACCATCACAACGTCCATGACACTGTTACGAAGCCACTGAACGATATGTGTAGCAGGGCTTTACGAGTCGCTGAAAACGCAACAGTGGGAAACAGCCGAGTTTTTTTTCGAATTGCTGATAAAACTAACCGTCGAACGCGTCGAATCGAACAGTCTGTTGATACGAGATTCGTTCTGGAAATGGGTGATCACGTTCGGCGGGGGTTTCGGGAAAATCACGCGATCCACTGCGCGAATCGAATCCGTTCGTTTCAACGGAAAACCAAGGGCCGAATTCCTGAATTGAAAATGAGAAGTGCAGCCGGGTCTTACGAGTGACACACGCGAAATCCGAGGTGTCAGCCAATCTCGGCATTTAATCGACACGTGTATTTAAATTAGCAGCTACCGCAGGCGCGGGGTAGCCCTCGCGTGATCACACATACATACACACACACACGTATATCGGTTGTGATGCATCGCGACGATCCGTAGAAATGCCATACATTCTCGTTCGGCCCGTATTTAAATTAAGCTGCCGCGGAGACTAGAGCCGATGGCCCGGCAGTCGTTAATTAGATGTCGTGATCTATACACCACGCGCGCATGGATACACGCTCGTGCTCTTCCGAGGAATCTGCACACATCTGTGTATCTCTCGCTTGCGGATTCCATTCTTCCACCAGCTGGCAGTCGCGATACATTGGCAAGTGAAATGCGACCGTATATGGAATGGGTCACTCAAACCACTATGGCGCGTCTTTGTGCTAATTGCCAAAACTATGGAGTCTGCCGAGTTTTCGTACCAAGATGAGACCGGAAATTCACCCCGAGAGATAGGATAGAGCAGAAGATTGTGGCAGCACGTGTACACATGTCAATGGATATCCGTTGCCAGCGTAAGCTTTGTTTACGTGACCGATTGCTCGGACTTGGATGTGTTTGAAGCTTGGAAGACAGCCAAAAATGTAACAATAGTGACTCGAGATACCACGATTTGTTTTCGATGTTCCAGTAAGGAAAGGAATACGCACTTCCAGGTGCGAGTATTTCTAAATTTTCATTCTGATCTCAGGGGGAAACCAGGAAGACTCCATAGTTTCAATACCATACAGCTTTGACCCCCTTCGTGCCTCCATTTCACTTCCAAATAGTAGTCTCGAATAGCTGGGGAGCGAAGGTTGGATTCGACCGGGTCAATTAATCACAATCAATTGCTCGCGCATAGCTGTGGTGAGTTTGGATGTGTTGTCTTTCACGAACGATCGTGACATTAACCGATGAAAATCTGATTTACCCGACGAGCTCTGAACTGTCAAGTGGAGTATCTCGATCGAATCAGGAACAAAGGATCACGAGTTGGACTTTTATCTCTGGCGTTTGATCGGCACTGCGCGCCCACGTATGGGCAGAAACCTAAGTCACACACACACCGGGCGTTTCGGCAAGTTATTCGAATGCCGCGTATAGCTCCCGGGGCTCTCGGGCAGGGAGATTGAACGCGCAGTTTGTCGCGTTTCGTTTGCCGATCGATTTCTCATCATCGTCGGAGGCGACCTCTCCTCCGGCTCCTTCTCTGCCCTATCCCCCGACTCCTCCACGAGATTCCTTATCGGCTCGAGATGAGGATGCCTCTCTGCCGCCGGATCGGATCTCGCCGGTGAGCAATGCTGATTTCCTACTGGCACATTCGATCCTATGTGCGAGTCGAGTCGGTGCGGGATGTTCCGAGCTCGAATCGATGCTCGCACGGAGTGGATGAATCGTTGGTTCGCATGGAGGAGGATAAACAAAGTAGTCGAACGATCCTCTCATACTCGTATGGACGCGAGGAGACGGACGACAAAATTTCGACGAGCGGCACGAGAAATAGTACGTTTACACCTAACGCGATTCTGGAACTCAACTCCCCCACTCGGGTTGCAAAGGTTTTTAGTTTCGAAATGTTCTGAACTCACTCAGAGCCACTGTATACTTTCTAAATTATATCTAATACAATGTTTTTTTCCGTGGAGCTATTAACTTCAGAATCTCTGAAGATTTCCTTAGATATATTATAAATTTATTTTACTCAATCGGACACCTGGGCCTACTCACTCCGTAATCGTACTATAAAAAAGGATCGATGCAACTGAAAGTATGCTCTCTCAAAGAGGCTTTGTGTGATGATAGAATACTGTGTCTTTCGCTATCGGCAGATGGACCTCAAACTGATTTTTCCCTTCTCCGGAGTCATAGTTGCTAGGGACGTAAACAACGGTTGCTAAATGAAATATCTCGTAGATTCTCGTTGATTCTCCTGAGTATTCGAGCCTCAATAAGCATCCGTGAGGATTCCGCGGCCTTAACTAACTTGTATCGTTCATACATAAACTTGAGGAAACTCTTCAAATACATTTATTTTATTGATTCTATCAGCAAGCTTAGAACAGTATTGAAATAATTTTTGTGCTGAGCTATGATTTTGAAGAATGTTAATTTTCTACATGGGATTCAACACAGCAAAAATGATTCCTTGATTTAAGTCTTTCTTGGGATGCAATGAATTGTAGCATAAAAAAAGTACTTGAATCAAGATTCGTATTATGTAATAGTACATTACGTGACTAGTGCGCAAAGTAGGTGAATCCAGCACGAGTGGAGATTCGCGCCCGACCGCAGCGAGGGTGACAAGACGAGTTCTGGATTCACCTACGTGCGCACGAGTTGCGTATACTATTTTTCATCACTTGTATCGAAAAGTTGATCATTAAACCTTAGTTTTCTACACTCGTGATGAAATAGTACATTTCGATACTAGATCAAAAGACGAGTTCTAGGCACGTGTGATTACCACCCTCGCTTTGCTCGGGCGGCAAACCTCCCACGTGCCTAGAATTCGTCTTTTGGTCTAGTATCGAAATGTACTATTTCAGTACTACAACACTTTGAGTAATCGTTTTTACTATGAAAGTTTGAAGTACAATGCTACTCACGTTCCTATCGACGAATTTTCAATAGTACATATAATATGCTGAGATATTTGCCTCTCTCACGCATATCAAAGACCTTTTGTATATATCTCGATCGGATCATTTTTCCAGATTAGAAAATTAAAAATCCCTAATTTCACAAAAATTATCATTATTTTGAATTTATTTCGAACTGTATATCATTCAAAGTCCAAATTCAATAATATAACGATGCTTATCATTTCGAGTCACTGCAGCTCGCGACGAGTATATATCAGCACACCAAAAATCACACTACCGAGGCGTACAGCCGCAATGGCTGCAAACGCTTCCCTATAACATACGTCATATTCCGGGCATCGCGCGTCCCTTTCAAATGTTCAAAGAAAAGAGAGAAGCCCGAAAGTTACAGACGAGCCGAGGGCGTATGCGTATGTTTATACGTAATACGTGCGCGCACACCGTGTTTCTCCGTCGCGTATATACAGTACACATAACAGGGGCGTAATGCAACGCTCGCGCCGTAAAGCATATAAAGCATAACATATAGGAGCATAAAAAAGCAGCGATAACGCGCCGGCCGCGTTGCCCGCGCAAAAGCACCTCTCGCGAAATTAGAATTTTTAGGGCGCGCAAAGAGAGCCGCGCCGCTCTTTTTACGTACGTATAACACACAGGTGTGTCGTAAAAATCGCGACGCGCCTCCCTTGATATACACGATCCTCGCGTTGCGCCCGGCTAATTACGCGATGCGCCACACACCAACCCTCTTTACTGCCGGCTGATTTTTATTTCTATATACGCCGGGGCCGGGATATTGGTCTTGCGGGAGGAGCCGCGCGGGAGCTTTTCCAAGCACACGAGTCGAGTATTGTGCGTTTGCCCCGAGCGTTTCATTAAGCACGCGGCCAGAGTGAAAATCCTTATCTGCCGGTACGTGCAGTGCGTTCAACCGTGGGCTTTATGTCTGGCGCGCGCGTGTATACACGCGTATATACTTGGGCGAATCCGTAAATTACCACGGAGTCCTTTTTTTTCGACATACGCTAGACCGTTAAGCCAAATTGCGATGGAGTCGAGGATAAATTATCCCGTCTGCCTGCAATCTCAAAAATCGCGGGTCTCATTTCGGAAGCGTTGGCCAACGGAAGTATGCAATGTAGACCAAATAATATATACCTGAATCAGATTCACTTGCGGCGTTTTGGGCACTTTTGTATCCCCCTCTGTCGCAATAAGTCACGAAATAATTTACTATTATAGACTCGCCAGAACACGGCACAACATTATTATTGAAAATTATTTGGAATTGAAAGTACCAACTTATGAGTATATATAAAGTGATCCATCTAGGGGCTGAGAATGAGTTATTCGAAATTATTGCCAGTGTTCAGGGACATTCCCTCATTTGAATGTCTTCTCATATTTCCTAATTGCCAACATCAAACTTTTATTACAGCTGTTACGACGCTATAATCTCAACAATATAGCGTTGCCCTGTGTTTTGCGTTTCCTATTGTAAATTATTTTTTGATTCCTCGTAGCCCAGAAAGGGTTACAAAAACACCCCGAGGCATCTTAATTCGGCTGACTCGATGAAGAATCAAAAGATCTCACACGATCATCTCGAGAGACCAATCTGAACGTTCAATCAAAAACACGGGCGCACGCGACCCGAGGGTTGAAGGGGTTGATCTTTCGCGATACACGTATTTCTATAACACGTATAGTTTATCAATTTTCAAAAGAAAAAAAAATGGTAAGGGCTGTGAGGAATCGACACAATACACACGCAACCCCGAATACACGAGTGCAAGGTGGTATTGGAGCAGCGCAGAAGCAGAGGGGCGTCCCGTGGCGGCTTGCATAATGCGCCCATTCGTCAGGAGCGCGCCTCTCCGCGAGAGCCTATACACATATATATATACGCGCGAGTACGGTGGTGGTTGGGCGGTGGTCCCCGACGCGTCGATCCGTCGGCGGAATCACGCTGCGCACCATAACTACTCGGTGGCGCCTAATTGAAACGTTCACCTCCGCGTCCGCATGATTTACGCGTCTACTAACTTCGGCTTTATCACGACGCCGCGATTGCCTGTTTATATTCTCGGGGACACGTGTGCTACGGATTGAGACAATACATAGGATATATATGAAATAAAGAGTTGTATATGGAGATTCCGGCCCCGGTAGTTTATCTTATTACGCGTGCCACCCATGAGCATCCATTTGTTCCTTCGCTCGTTATTGTTTTCACTTGAATCGTACGTAAAAACCGGAGGGACTGCTATTGATTGATTTACCCACGGAGACTTTGATTTTGTGGATTGATTATCGATCGAACTACTCAGATTGACGTTTCTGCCATAGCGTCTTCCTTAGTGATAAAATAGCAAGAATTACAATTGGAGTAGTATGCGAGCGAATGAAGAAAATAAAAGTAAATATAATGTTTTGCGAAAATAATGTCTTCTGATGTTATGATGTTACGCGCGAATATTGGTTTAGTTTACCCGACCGCGAGAATCAGCTTAACTCAGGAGTTTGTCGAAAAAAACCTCGTTTTCTAGATAATGGGCAATGTCTACGCAGAAATCTGTTACTACATGCACAAGTGTAAACTGTATCAAATGCTGAAAGGTAATTTTCGCACTATCGAAAAAGAATAAAACGCTGGCCATGAATTGTGTGAAGTTATGAAATAACAGCTTCGGGATTACGATCTTCTGAAAATCATATTAGAAATAATGTGTTATCAAAACATCGTCTTTTTCTGCTATTATCAGTCTTGTAAAATCGAGCGAAATTACTGATTTTTCAGGCATGAAGGGCGTCATTTTTGTAGTTTTGACAATGAAACGATTATTCGGCCGATAAAAAGAACGTGCGCGACGATCGAATTTGTTGAGAACAACTATACCGCAATACCTTGCGCCTGCACATTCGCCTCATGGCGTGCTCAAGATGACCGAACGAAACTCTCGGTTCGATATTCTCCTTCCATCCCGCGCACTCGAAGATAAATGAATACCCTATTAAGACAATGAGCTCGCGCGGATTGTGCATATAGGCAGCCTTGCACATATAAATAAACAGCGAAAGATGGCGCGGTGGGATTCCGAGAAAGCCTGCCGCCGCCCCATGAAAGATGACGTTCCCATGCGCGAGGAGAGGGAGGGACGTAGAGAAAAGGGCACAAACGGGTGGCGATCAATATGATCTCTCTCGGTTGGCGCTGGCGCGCGCGCGGAACCTGCTCTCTCTCTCTCTCTCTCTGCCTCGCCGGGTCCAGCTGCGCGCCGCTCGTATAACACGGGTAGCCGGCCGCTTTCGGATTTTTCACGCCTTAATGGCCGCGGCCGGATTAATATCTCGCACGTAACAAGAGCCGCGGACAAATCGTCGGGGGCGCGTATTGTGCGGCTCCCGTGGCGCGCAATCCGCCGCAGAGAGAGAGAGAGAGAGAGAGAGAGACAGATGGAGATGCGCGCAAGCGCTATACTCGAAAAACCCAAGGCGTGGCTCTCGGTTTCATTGATCTTCGTCTCCTCCTGCGCCAGCGCAACGACGCGAGCTTGCGCTGTATATATGTGTGTACGCGAGCGGGCCATTCGCGGTATCGCGTCTTACGAACCATACCCCAAAAACCTACGACTCGCATAAACGATGATTATTTCGAGCTTTGTGTCTCAAGTTCGTGTGCGAAGTTTTAATAGAGCGAGTCTTCGTTTTTCGTGTAATGTTAATTTTTTTTTCTTTTTTTTTTGAATCGGTCGATCGCGTGGTCTGGAGAAACGCGTTTTCTGTGTAACGTTGAGATTTTTTATGTTTTTTGCGAGTGGTTAAACCAATGGGGTGATTGTTAGATTAACAAAATTAGAAGACGTTGCGCCTCTTTGCTATTCTTTCGGCAACCCACTGATGTTTACGTCCTAGAGTAAACGAACGGTGTTTATTCCAAGTTACAACTTGGAATCGTATTATATAGTTGAATAGGATCTACGGATGAATGGGTACTGCTGAGATTTGCACTTGTGATTGTTTTCGGTGTATATCCACATCGAAAATAGGTAATGCGTCTCCTCCTGTTGACTCAAGGCGAAAAAAATCCACGTGTATACTCTCTTAAATCCTTACAGTGAAAAGACCATTGCATTGCAGTGAAAAATCACTGTTAGAAGGTGGATGACAAATTTACCAACTGCAACTATTCTCCTATGCAACTCTATCCTACTTACCAACAACTGCAGTGAATTTCTCATGCAACTAAAGTGAACTCTCAATTTAGTTTCATGAGTTTTTATGGAAAACATTTTTACATAAAATTCACATTTGTACATCACGATTTGCAGTAAGTATGGCGTGAAGTGAATTTTCACTCTACTTACTGCAAATCGTGGTGTAAAAATGTTTTCATCAAAACTCATTGAACTAAAGTGAAAATTCACTGTAACTCAGTGAATTTATCATCCACCTTCTTACAGTGATTTTTCAATGGAAAGTAGTGGTTTTTCACTATAAGGATTTAAGAGAGTACTCACTGGAAGTCGGTCCATCATCATCAGCATCATCATCATTTTTTCACTATAATTATGAAAATTAAAAAAAAATGTTCCCCCTTTATGTGTACCTACGTGAAAGTCTCATTGAATAAGATCATCCCTCCAGAACATTTTCTTCCCGTTCATATATGTATCAGGAGAACGTAGCCTGTACAAAGGAGTGGATTGATAAATCGCGATATTTTGACTTGCCGCCCCAAACGCTGCAATAAAATCGTTGCCTCTCATTCTCGAGTGTATATACATATACAAATACCTTTTGTCGAAAGCCACTTCCTGGTAACTATATACAGGGTAAGGAGCGATCGCGTGAATGACTCCAGGGGCCCGGCTAAATAAAAGGGCCCACGCACCTATGAACTATTTATCAAGGCGTGCTTTTATACACACGCGCAGACACACACACACACACACCCAAGAGAGAGAGGCCTGGCTTTCTTGCCGGCGAGAAAGGCGATTGCGTTTCCCATGGACCCTCCGAAGAATGAGAATAAGACGTTGACACATGGACCGAGAGAACGCCCGGGTATAACGGCCAACTCCGAGACTCTTCTTTTTTGATGGCTTTTTTATGATGTTTTGTGAGAGCTGATCGATCCGTTGTCCTCCTCACTTAACGAGCCGATATATATATACACACACACTATTTCTTTCTCTATTCTGCTCTTGTGATATTGATTATTCGGGGAGCCATTGTAACGGGACTGGATCGTAATCGAGCGCAGTCAATTTTTGTACATAGACAAGATAGTAGGAGATAAACAACGGTTGATAGGGATATCAAAAACGCTTGGTATAATGAAATGTAGCTGGGCCCTTTGTCGTCGAAAATGATCAAAATGGAGCTTAAACTGATTTTTGTCATCCATATGTAGAAACGGTAGCTATATACGGACACTTTCCATGCTTTGGCCGCGTGGAAAGTATTGAATATAAATATCAAACTGATTTTCTCCCTCACTTAGCAACAGATGCTAGAGAAAATATCTCGTTGATTCTCGTCGATCCTTGTAAGTATCCGAGTTCCAACGAGCATTTACGAGGTATCATAGGTAATTTCTCATGAAACACCTGAGCAACGATTGCTAGGAAAAATTATGGATTGTGCTCGAAATTGAAGATTTTCCACCATTGACTGGTGCACAAAATTTATTCGAGAGTTATCGCTTGCCAAAAACAGCATTAGATGCATCAGTTTACTCACAAAAATCGAATCGCTATAGCAAGAAGATCCTCTAGAGTCCTCTAGAGTTTCCTTTAGAGTTAAGAATATATTATATTGGTCCAACATGAGTCTGTTCGTCAGGAGAATAAATCCTCTTGCTACATTACCAAACTGATTTTTCTTCCTGATGAACCAAGAGATTCCATTTTTGTGCGAGTGCCGATGAAGCAAAAGTGATTCTCGTCGAAAAGTGGACGTCTCTTCGATCTATAACCCACAAGATGAAGGGTGTACCGCATTTGAAAAGTCATCGATAGGCTTATTAAACTAGATATTATAAATATAGCTTGGCTCGCTTGCGCATACGCCAGCAATTGACTTCATACATCCCACGAAGTTTCGTTCCGACTCGTCCTTCTGCGAGAAAGAGAGAGAGAGAGAGACATTCATATATTTCTCCGGCTCGAGCAGTACGTACAATTCGATGACTTTTTCAAATGCCTCCGTGACAGTTAAATGGCTCGGTGCCGGTCGCATTACCCGCGATATCAGCCGCGAGCTAGTGGGGGCGATTAATTGTGCCGGCCGTCTCGAGTCGCTGCAAATATATATAAGAAGTTGCCAAACCTGTTGTCGCGCGCGCTCGGCTTCGACGCCGTGACTAATGAACTTTGCTCTCGTTATAAATACATTTCGTCTTCCGTCCGATAATATAAATGCGTTTGTCAGTGGCTAGCTGAAAGAATATACCCTTCGCCGCGCCGTCCACGGCTACTTTTTGCATACTTTCCTCGCGTGCCTCCGGCGTAAAGTTATGCCATATGTATATCTGACCGAACCTTGTCTCCCGGTGTCTGCGCCTATGGTGATTCAATTTTCAAAGGATACAGGCTGATGCCCCAGAGTGACGACAGACATTTTTTTCATGCTCATAACATACTCCCCGAACTTGAAATAGTTGGAAAGTTGAAGAAACCAATGGTATTATATTTTCATTGAATTATATTATGGAAAAATGCGTCAGCCGTATGTTTTTGGCGAGTCCTATATAGACAAAATTGCAAAACTCCCGTGGAGATTAATGTGGTTAATTTTACGATTAAAGGTGCGATTTTAAGGAAACCTTGGGTCCTCTAACGCATTTTATTGGATCTTTGCCATTTTTACGTCCTTATACTCATCTCCGATCTACTTCTATACAAACGACTGAAAAGAAAGTCGATTTTCAAAAGCAGAACTAGAGGCTCATTTCGAACATGTTTCTTCGACTCACGTAATACGGAAGAATTATCTCAAAAAACTACAGAGAATTCTAGCTCAAACAGATATCTCATTATCCGTCTTATTTATTAAAAACCCACTACTTGTCGAAAAAAAACCGTATTTCTGGTTGTATTGGTTCAATTCTAAGGTGATAACTTCTTATAATATAAGGTACCTGTACCCAATATGCGCCACCTAAGCGAGAAAGGTCACTACGCCGCGTCAAATGAATATTTTCTAACATAATTGGTGTCAAATGAAAGGTCTACTCAATACCTACAAAATAAGCTAAGTCTTTTCCAATTTAAACAGTTCTACACTAAGATACCGCAGTTTAAAAGAAAAAAAAAATTTTCGGGAAAAAATTTTTAGTGTACCCAATATGGCGCCACCCTGAAAATACTTCTTTTCATCCAATTTGAAGCATGAAGCATGTCTGAAATGAATAAAATACAAACAAAAAAGTATATTTCTGATATAATTTTATAGAAAGATACATTTTGTCTTTGATTAAACCATAGATTATATGAACTTCTAACAACCTAAATAATCAAGTTTTCAGTTAAAATTCATGAAAAACCGTTGTTTTTGAATCAACAAAATTAACTTATGCAACATCTAATTCCAATATTAATCTCTCAAATTGATGAACATTCTTTTTAGTGTAATTTTAAATATAATTGAGATGTTCTCACTGAAATGGAAGAGTTCAATTTAAAAAATGTCCCAGCCTATTTGGGACTAGCTATTGTCATGATGGTAGAAAAATTCTGTTTGATGTTTTTTCCAAGACAGTACTTATAAACGCATAACCTCGAGATTTTTCTCGTTATAGAATAGCCAATATCTGCTAAGCGTTTAATTCGACTACGTAATTCTTCGTTCTGTACTGTCGTTAACGCATACGGTCGACTCATTTTCCTTTTTTCGGATATGTTTTGTTTGACATATCGTTGAAATGTTTGAAGAGGTATCTTATATTCCGATACATGCCCTAGAGGCCTAATCGGAATCAGAGGAGAAAAAAAAGGTATCTTATATTATATAGTCGAAGCCATCCTCTGCGATATCGTAATACCTTTCTTGACCTGCTCCAGAACTTGAACTAAATCGTCTTTCGACCATGTTTGGCGGATATTTACCATGGATGGGTTGATTGTAGGAGCTGGAACAAGAAAATAGGGGTGGCGCATATTGGGTACATTTGATAAAAATAACGAAGAGCTATTGAAACGGTTGATAAAAAGAGCGTAAGATGAAAAAAAAAATTGGATGATGGAGATGGGATGTCAAGGAATCGAACGAGATATCGCTCGATTTTTTTGGCCCAGTTTAAGAGTATTAAAAAAATTCGCACTTACCTGAGCGAAATTAGATCGAGAATGAAAATTGGCGAAAAAATGGATAAAACGAGCTGTAACGAGTTGGTATAAGGGTTCCCGATCGGTGAAAATGTTTTCTTTCCTCATTATTTAGCATTGCCGACAAGATTCTGTGCCGCGGCGATGCTCTAGACGCGCGTATATATGAAATACGAAGGGTGGCGCATATTGGGTCCTGGCGCATATTGGGTACACCTACCTTAGTAGATATCTAGTATAATTTACTATATTTTTCTCCCTCATGTGACGTAGTAAACCAATTTTTTTTTTCTAGTCTACTATTCATCAGTCAAAATTACATGCGAGTGATGGATTGTAGAATACTCACACATAGCTCCATTGATTATGCATATTTCTCACCAACGGGTAGTAGTAAATATTCATGTATATATATAAAGCGATCCATTATTCACGTTCGCGTGTGTTTATCGAAGGAAAAAAGGTTCACGTTTGGCGTTCATCGAAGATCAATTCGCAAGCTGCTGGTTTAGCGGGGCGCCGATGGTACGACCCTCGAATCTAATCGAATATCAAAGCCGGGTACAATCTCGGATCAGCGCGCGCTATCTCCCGTCCAAATTACCCTCTAGCCCGGGCTGCTCCGAGGCATCTTTGTCGTCGTCAAGCTTCTGTGTGCTCCCTCGTGTAGAATAAGTCCCCCACCCGCCACCGCCGCCATAAAGAAAATCGTCCTTTGGTATTTTTCGTCGCGCGCACCGGAGGGAATTCGTTTACTCGGCCAGTTGGATGTGTGAGCGCGGAGCAAAAGTAGTGCAGCCGCGCGATAAGGGGACGCAATCCGATGCGCGTGCCAGATAAGCCGAGGGGAGCGACACCCCTGGCTCTCGAATTATTCCGAGCGCGGCCATGAAAAGTCATCCGCGAATCAAATGCCCGGATTAAGGGACTAGCGCCACTTAATTGCTCCCGCGCTGTATGGTACATACATATATACGGGCGGCGACTGACCCGTTCTACGCGCGACACTTCCGAGCTGTCCGATTTCGATGTGTGTATATATATACGCTTTTAGAGTCCGGCTGGATTCCGAATTTTCCGGCTCGGTGATTTGGCCAGTTTCCCCCGTTTTATTGTCAAATCGAGTCGCTCTGGAGATCGATACGCCTGATTCTCGTCGCATTTCCAAGTTGGTTGACGCATGAAAATTCTACCCTGACATCGTAAAAACGTCGTTGGATGTGATTTCAAAAAGTTCAAGTCGTCGAAATTGAAGAATTCGTATGAACACAATTGTTAAGCGCACATTTTCCATCAATATAGATGAGAATACTTATTGTTAATGAGCGAAATGGAGATAATCCATGATTTCATCCACTATTTCAGTTTCATCCAATGTTTCAATTTCATTTATGGTTTACTTCTCGGCTCCATCCACTGTTTCATCCATATGGTGATCCATGTTACATTAGATTTTCATCCACAGTTTCAGATTGATCTACAGTTTCAACCATTGTTGCAATGTCATTAACTGCAGTTTCGTACATTTTTTCAGTTTGATCCGTAGTTTCATCCATGGTTTCAACAACAATTCTTCTCATCGACGATTCCCTCACTTGCTTCGTGATCTGCCGTTTTGAAGTGCTATAAACGGTGGATTTGTTCATTTCTGCTATAGACAAAAGCTTAACGTTCGAGTACTCGAAGAATGACTCTTGTATTGGAGTGTATAAGGACGGCAAAATATCCAAAAATCCGTCAATACGAGCGTTCAGTACGTCGTTTTCTAAAGAAAATCATCCGTTGAATATAATTCGAGATTGGTTATAAGATATGATTATCGCATTTGTCGATAAAAATTATGCAAATCACCATTCCCATAAGGTATAATGGCCATACATCTGATTGACAATACACATGCATAATACATCGACCATAAGCCAAAGATCCTCCAAATCAACCCGAGACTCTCGTCACTCGTTTCATCGCGCCTGTGATTTTTCCCTCGCAATCTAATAGCGCGCACCTGTCGAGAGAAATACCTCAGTCAGCGAACTCGCCACGAGCTCATATTCGACTGTACCACCGGAGCAACGGATGAATGGGAAAAACGCTTAGCCGTTTCCCGCCCCCCGAGAAAGAGAGAACGATGGAAAAAAGCCACAGTTCATAAGGCACGCGTGAAAGTCGAACTCATTTATATAACCATATGCAGCCTCTCGACATCATCGATCTAGCCCCTGCTCCGCGTCACTCTTCCATGACCAACATTCCCCCGCGGAGGCGAGCGAAATGACACGGCGCGTATTATACATTTATACCTCCGCAATCATCCATTCTCACGCGCGCATACACGCATATACGATCATTTTGAATTTCCCCGAAAGCGTGAAATAAATCTGGCGAAAAAAGGCGATCAGGGGCCAGTCGGGGCGCGCGGCGGGGATCCCCGGCAGGTTGGCCCACCCATGGCTCGGATGAAGTGCTCGAGGGGGCGACGCAGACAGCCCCGCATTGTTGCCCGGATTTTGCCGGGCCGGCTCGTTAGCGCTCTCCACTCCCTTATACACGCTCGTGTATACCTATATATACAGTCGCGGACAATTCACGCACTTGACTTTCTCTCTCTCTCACTGTGTTCCCGGATTTGCCACGCGGATAATGGGAAAATTCGCTCCTTCTGTTTGCGCTTTTTCAGCTCCGACGTGCACTCGGTGAACGATTTATCGATTTTGCCGTGCGCGCGTGCGTGTGTGTATGCGACGTTATCTGGCGCGCGTTGGAATGTATTCTCTTGAATGATTTTGAATTTCTTCGGTTTCGATCGAGAAGAGAGTCTCGACTGGAGAGTGGAAATTTTTGTTTACAGAGATGCGTCGAACGCGAGATTGACTTTGTAGAATTTTTTTTGTGAATCAGTATCAGTAAGTATAATAATGCTTCACTTCCCAATCGGCGAGTGCAGTATATATCAAGCTTTTAACGCTTTTCTCGCTAGCGGACGCGTTCAAGTCACCCCCATGGTGGTTTGTTTGCCGAAGTATGGAGCGAAACATTCAGACAAGTATACTTACCCCGAAAAAGAGTTTGGAATTTTCACTGAACTGAACTATACTGAATAAAAATAAAAACAAAGACAGCCAGTCATCTATATGTTGCATCTATTATTGGAAATTCAACTAAATTATTTTATAAAGTCCAATAAGATGTATCGCTATGTAAAAGCGAGTGTATTACAGCGACAAAAAATGTACTTTCCAAATATCCGCAGTAAAAATACTCAAATTTAATAACCTAAGTAGCCCTGGTCATCCAAGTTACAAGCGTGTCTCCTTTGAATCGAAAACCCTACACAACTTTTCATTGGTATTATGACAATAGACACAATTGGAAACTTTGAATTTGACCACACTGGATATGAAAAATCCAATTTCAACCTCTGATTTCGAATGCTCACATTATATCCAGTTCGATACAATGAGAATGTCGGTATCGTAAATGAGATGTTTCATATGTATCAATGCTTGATTTGTTATACCGAGTTTACATTCCGATTGAATTAATTCACTATCTGTTTGTGTAATAAGCGTAACGATAATTTTGCAACGACTACATACCAGTACATGTCCAGTAGGATTCGCCAAAATCATATCGCTACCCCGATTTCCCTCTGTATAGTATATTGTTCTATTTTCGCACATCTCCCTGATGTGTAACAATTACCAGCGAAAAATATCGTTTCAATCTGTGATATATAGCCAACAAAGTCACTACACAGCCCCTAAAGCTCGTTTTCGACCAGACAATACGTATATACCTGAAAAAATTTCCGAAATACAAAGATCTATATAGATCCACCCGACAGTCCAACTCTTTCGAATCTTTACGGTGAAAAATCACTGTGAGAATTCAAAAGAAAACATCAAAGTTTCCACGAGCGTCCTATTTTTCCCACACATCACCGCAACTGCACGCGCGCATGTATCATCCAACGAATTAGTCTCGGCAATTGAATTCAAACTAAAATCGCTCTGTATATATATACATGTGCGAGAATCGTACGAGGTTTATATGTTCGGCAGGCGCGCATCATCGTCCAGACACGCGCTACACGTATATATACGTACATGAATCGAGCCATAAATACGCGGCCGGTGCGGAGGAGATAACCGGGGGCGGGTCGCGTGCCGCGCGCGCGACAAAGACGAGAAATAATAAAACGGCGGCGGGCCGCTTAGCATAATATCCCAAAGTGCGAAAAATTTATAGGCACTTTGGAGCCGCGCGCGCGCGCACTTGACTCGCGGCCAATGCGGGGGGCGGTTTTAATGGTGAGAAAAACGGCCGGCCGGCCGGCCTGGCGTATATAAACGATCGCGCGTCGGCTAATTGAAACGGCCGCGGATAATTTTATTGGCAGGCCAAGACGCGCGCTATTGCCGTGGCGAATCCGAGCGACAAAACAACCGGGCGCCCATACCTCGTCACGCTTCTCAAACCAATTGCCCTGCGACCCGGGGGGAGCACAGCCTCGAGATGGGGTCCCCCGTCCGCCCGGAATCCTATTGGCGTGACGCTACATATTCACCCATATATATAGATACACACGTGTGTAGAGGTATAAGTCACGTGTGTATCTATTGGGTAGGCCTCGCGACCGCGCATCGACCGGCTATTGTATACGCGCGCGCGCCCCGGGGAAAATTATTGCAGTTTCATTCGGGCGCTTCTCGGAATAATGATTTCCAAGATAGTTTCCTCTTATGTATATGCTTCTTGCGCGTATAGAGGTGAATGGGAATATGTATAGCGACAATGGAAGGGCACACCGAGGGATTCTCAACGAGTTTTCAACGCGTACATTCTTACATTCAATATTTCGTCGTGGTTTACTCCTGATGTTCGATATTTCACACGGGTAGAAGATTCCTTTCCCCATATCACAAATTTTGAATACGTTAATTTTGTTCGTCAAAGTGGAGAACTTGGACTCTTTCAGGAATATTGTTATATTTACGTGCAGAAAAAAATAACTGATCATCAAAACTCTTCATCGTCATTCTCGAAATGTCATATATTTTGACAGCTTCACAGTTTAATACTTACGGGACTTGAGAAATAATCAGTAGCTGATTACCTCTTTATTTTCCAGGTGAATAGGGAAATAAACAAGTGTAAGAATGCCCAAGTAGATAGAAATCAACGCTGGTGAAATAATGGAGAGCAACTACGAATTTGGAAGTCTTGGATACCTGTGAAGTATCAACTAGGAATGAGTAGATATTAGAGCAGAATGGAAAGAACACTGAAAGACGGATGATTTGTTTCTGAGGAAAATCGTGAACTAATGGGTGGAGAAGTAGCTCAGAAGTAGACATGTAACAGTGACTGGTGATTTGTCTAGTAATTTACAAAACCACAGGGGGAAGAAAGAAATACGTCCGAATTCTGACAAAATCAAGTGATTTCGATCTACGATTTGTGAGGCTATTCACTTTAAAATCACGCCAATAAATTAAATAAAATAAAAACAAAACAATAAAAGAAAAGTCCCTTGCTCTGACCAGCTTGGAAGTATGTCATAATTGACAAAACTTCTCTCATAAAGTTTCAAGTCCCACAACTGAGGGAACACGATGAACAAAATTGATGCATCGCCTGTGACGGGAGACACGTACAAAAAAAAGCCAACGACCAACGAAATATTTCGAAATAACGAGAGCAGGAGAATCGATCGATGAATATTAACGATACAACGTGCAGATAGATACAAGGCCTGCAATCATCTCGGCTCGACCCGTCCATAAAGTCACTCATTCATGAATCTTCCGTTCTCGACTCTCGAGGTTTGGCTCACGTAAATCGTATATGGTAATCGGTTCCCGAGCAGAAACAATGACGAGATAACTGGATCGATCAATCTTTCGCCTGTCCATTGTCACGAGCCGAGACCAGTCGATTCCGAGGAAAACTCGGATCCCCGAGATCTCCTATTAATTTTCCATTTCAATCTGTCTCCTCACGAGCACGAGGCGGAGGGGAAAATTCCCGTGTGCTCCGTGGAAACAGTCAAAACAGCCCCGCCCATCGTAAACTCGTCAGGCTAAACACGGTCCCCGAAAAATCATCCCGAGGGACAGACGCGTGGCATTCCGGGGGCCGAGACTCATCGACCGCGCACATATACACGAGTCCTGGCCCACGCGAGATCCATTTATATTCGGTTAATAGTGAAACGACTCGGTGCCGAACGAATCCGTGCGGGGATATGTATAGCATCACACAATGCATTGTACGTTCACGGATTGCGTATACCTCGTATAATGATGTTTATGAATAACAATTATGTAAGTTCACGGAATTTGGATCGTTGATGAATAGGATGTGGTGTGTTCTCTCTCGCGGCTACCACAACAATATCCTATTCAACAGATCGAATCGGTTCTTTATTGAAGAATCATCTCTCCATAGTATATTTTTCATTGCGCTAAAACTAGGACTTTTGTATCGTAGTAACCGCGACGTCGTTAGTCGCGAATTTAGTTTGGTTTGTAAAACTTTGCGGTGATAAATAATGTTGAACGTGATAGTGAGCTGACAATAACTCACAGACACACGTACGTACACTGGTCGATCTCGAATCTCCAGATCATATCTTCGGCTACCGAGCATACCACCTCCATCCGATTCACATCGCATCGTCGAAAAAAAAACAAGATCACCTTCCCAAAGAGGCAATCGCTCCTACGTTCAATCCCGTCATATACGAGCAAAAAAAAAGAAGAGGCGAAAGAGAAAAAGGAAAAAAACTGTCCCGTCCGTCTCCCGGCCGCTAACGAGGGAGTTATTCAAAAAATGTGGCTAATTTGCATCGGAATGGCAGCAGCCGTTGGGCGCGTAACAAAGCGGTAATTCTTAATGGTCCATTATCCTGCGGGAGGCAGCTTTCTCTCTCTTGGGCTCACGATCGAGATCTAGATCGCGGGACGAGCTCACAGGCCAATCAGGTGTCACTTGCGTTAATCCTTCCGGAATTTCGCGTGTCACCGTGCATCGGCCGATCGGCCAGCATTGTGGCGTTCGTCACGCGGGCCCCGTGAGTGTCATTGTTCGCCGGCCGAGTGCCTAAGTGATTTCTGACACCTTCGAGCCGGCGCGCGTCTTTCTCAATGAGATCGTTCTTCTCGCCGTGAAGGGCGAGATCGAGAAGGGGACGAAAAAAAAGGAGAGACGATTTTGATGGCCGAGCGGGTCTCGAGAGATCTATACATACCAGGGCGGAATGGCTTTTTCGGGTCGAGCTCGTTTGGTATCGTCAATCGATCAATTGTTCTATGCGTTTGTTCGCGTCGCTTCGATTGAAAATCGTCGATTTTGATTGTTACAATATGACTCGGTTAAGCGGGGATGAGATTCGGATGTGTAAAAGTGACGAGAATCCATGTAGAACGTGACTTGCTGAATTTTCACGAGCGAAGCGTCTCGAAAATCCACAAGTCTTTGATTTTGCCGCGATCCGTAAAAATGTGTCACCCTTCATGAAGTTGTCTTCGTCAAAATACACGTGCTTGGTGAAAGTGACGACTGAGGAGAAGAGTAGTGCGTATCTGACCAATCGCGATGGATCTATCTGGGATGATGTTTTTGTATATACACTCAAAAAGATATTCGTGAATTATAATTTATTCGACATACACTAATGTCTGTCCTGTAAATGCATAGAATCAATGATGATCGACAAAATGTAACAAGTATAAACGTCTCGCTGAGAATATGATCAAACTGTGAAGAACCTAAACCATCTCAAAGAAATTTGTCATGATTTGTGACCCTATCAGAATCCTTGTTTATCGTAATCTTTTAGCAAGAATAATAAATCACATCAACAGAAGATCCGCCATACTCTTATTTGAGAGTGAGTTCATCGTTCCACTCGATAAGGATCCTTAATTGTTAATGAAAAAATCTGAAGGTTGGAGAATTCTTTTATATATAGTTCCGAGTCCTTGAGACATCGAATGAACAGAAGCCATGTCTTCCGACTACTCTAAAATGTATATTTTCCGAACTCAGAAGAATTCGAAGTTTTTCTCCCAAAACAGGATTCATTTGATATAACACTGTTCTACGAACGAGTTGTACTTACGAGGGACAATCTTGCACTACGTAGCTTGGGAGGATTATTTTTCTCTCGTGCAGCACTTTGAGTTGCCAGGCATCGTCATCAGACAACGCGACTGCAAGGGAGATTGAACACGTGTAATGCAGGTAGGCGGGTAATTCCGTGAATCGCCAACGCGCGGCCATTAATCCCCAATCGCGAATTCCTCGGGAGCATCCGAGAGACGTCATGGAAAAATGACGTGCCGGGCTGTCGGTGCTTTTTCACCGTGACCATCCAATAAATCGGGCCGAGGCCGCAGGAGCCCATTAATCAAGCGTATCTCGGGGGCTGCTCTCGCGAGCCGCTGCGCACTACTACTGCGCGTCCCCTGAAACAAAGCTCACAAGTACAGAGTCCGACTCGACCGGTCTCCCCGTCACGCTCAACAGGATTTTCGTATCGTTTTAATTTTATAATGAAACTTTTATCCATAGCCTACGCGGAACAGTTCTTCTTTTTACGAAGTTACATGAAAAGTAATCCTACACAGAGAAAATATTGTGAAAATTAATATATTCTTTGGTAAAGTAGGGACAGAGAGATAGATAGATGCAAAAATTGAAAGGAAAATGATGATTATTACTAGTTTTTCATGTAATTTTTTCAAGTGTAACAATAATCCTCTGTTTCTCATATAGTTACCAAGAAAATAGTATTTTCTATTATATGATTTCTCTCCGTGTATAAAGTTCTTACAAGATACACGCATGTTTCGTTTTTTATTTTTCAGAAATCGAACAACTGAATTCAAGCAGATAGGTATTTACAAATAAATTTCTTAAGGTGAAGCTAATTTTTCTCATTCAATTCCCTCATCAAGTTTGAAAACAATTCCTCTGGATATCATCGACTGGTGCTGTATATAGGAGAGTACACACTGCGACGGACAAACTCTGGATTGCTGGAGCTGGCTGTAAACTTGAATGGTCCGCGAGATTGAAAACTCGCCGGCCTCAACTTCCAACTGGAAATTGGATGAATTAAGCACGGGCTCGCGGGCGCGGGCTTGATGGTTAAATTCAAATCTCGAATAACAATGGGACATCTCGGGTCTGTGCGAATCCCCGAGCCCGAGAGCAGAGCATCAGGAACCATCTGCGCGCGGACGAGGAGAGGAGAAAAAAGTTGAGAAGCCCAGCCAGCGGTTATACTCGCGGCGAAACGAGCGATCCTCCTCCTTCGCTCTTGTCTCTCTTGCCGACGAGGAAAACTCGGTAGACGGCTCCAAAATGAATCTGTCACTCCCCACCCGGACTTATCTCTATCGCGAAGAGACTGGCCTCGGAAAACTCGGCTTTCTTTCTCCTTTCAACCGAGCGAATCCCTCCAAATTGAAACGCTTGACCTCCGCGCCGCCGCCGCAGCAGCAGCTGACTGACGCACTGATCTTCCTTTTAATCAGATATACCGCGCGGCCCCCGATGAATCAAACGGGGGTCAACTTGTGACAATGAGCGAGATGAAATGGGATACATATACATATAAGAGTCATGGCTGGAGTCCGAGAATCTGCCGCGCGTTACGGATGAACTAGGGATTATAATCCACTATACACGTGTATATATCTTCGGGTTTATCATCGATGTATTGTTCGATACACGCCGGCGAACGTTGGTTATACACTAGACTCGGCAAAAAAACGAGAATATAGAATTCCGATTACTTATACACGGCGGCGCGAAGCAATCGTGGAAAATCCTTTCTAATCCATCCCGTTTTCGCGTCTCCCACCGATAAATTCCATTCGACATACACACTACAACGCTTTTATTACATCTGCATCTCGATCCGCGCGTAATCACGATTAATTCGTTTGGCGTGTCTTGGAAAAGCATTCAACACATCGCGTTTCGTCATTCTCTCTCGTGTGTATATATACACAATCGCGAACAATCCCATCCGCGCGCGTTCTCGTTTCCATCGATTTCGCAATCGCACCTATATCTCCGCGACTGACAAAACCGCTCGTCGGAGGAAAAATAAGGGAAAAGAAATAATGGAAAAAAAGAAGACCAAGCGTGCACCTCTTTGGGAATTTCTCATCGATTCGAAGCCGCGCGCGGCCCGAGGGGGTAGGGGGGGTCGAGGCAGAGAAAAATCTCGGCTGATGCAAATAAGCCGCGCGCGCGCGTCTTGCGCCAGGGCCGGGGCCCCACCCTTGACGCCCGGGGCGGTGCATTGTGCGCGCCGCGGCCTCATTGTGCAACTGCGCGCGCGCGCGCGCGATACACACGTAAGTGTATTAATAATGATAATAATAATGATGATAATAATAATAACAGCGAGCGAGTCGGCTCGAGTCGGTGGCTCACGGGGATCCGACGTGTAATTATATATATAGCGAGGCGGAGCAGATAGCAGATCTCTCCGGCGGTGCGCGGATTCTTCGGGAGCATTTGTCACGATCGACTCCGAGTGTGTGTGCGTGTGTGTATATATGCGTGCAGTGCTGCGCACCGCCGGGGTGGCACGAGGAGTCGCGTTTGTTTTGCCCCCGAGAGACACGTCGCGGAGCGTCGACGATGAATCGACTGGGAATATCGCTGAGGCCGGGCGCGAGGAATGCGCCCTCGTCGGGGGGCGTTTTTCATCCGACACGTCGCAGCGCGCCGGCGAGGAGGCAAGCGGGGTGAAAATCGGATTACCGACACCTTGGTTATATCTGCGGGGCGTACCTTGGCGTTCGTACCCGCGCGCGTGTATTTGTGTGTGAAGCTGTGTTGTTTTGACACCCGACGACTTCCGAAGGAGTGGTCCGATATGTTCCTGACCAGGGTGTGAAGCGAGCTCGATTTTTGGTAACAACCGTTGCTAACGTGACTTCGAATAGTTGCTTATGAATTTTCAAAAATGATCGTTGAGAGTTGAATTGTAGTCTGTGACCCTTCCGTACATAACAACCGATACCCCGACGATGGACCGATGCTAAGATCATGACAAATACTTTTATTGGGTGCGTTGTCGGAACGTTTTGGTGGCGAAGAATCTTTGGATCTTCGTTGACACATGGTTCTATGGTGAGGGAGAATCAGTTTAGGTAAAAAATACGAAATCTGATTTTCCATAGCAACAGTTCTTGACATTCCTATAGCAACCAAGTTGATGTAAAAGATTTATTGGGACTTGTTGTTGGCTCCCCTCGGAACCATTGCTAAGGAAATGAAAAAATCTGTATGAATTTCATTTTTTGAATTTTTGACGGCAGGTAACATATACATCCCAGAAACCAATGAGTCGCATTCCGACTATATTCTGATGAGTCTTACGAAGAAAGACAAATGCAATCTGTCCGCGAAAAAAAAAACAAAAATCGCAATCTCGCTGCAAGAAGGATACATGGCGCACATCCCACAATTGTCCGACGTGAAAAAATATGTGGAATGACAGCTTAGAATGAGTAGCTTACAATTGACAAAAAAAAAGCCTTTTCTACAGTTCGATTGCGGTTTAAACTCTTTCTTCGTTAATATTCAGACAAATATATTATAGACAAATATATTATACGTTAATATTCGGAGAATTATTCCGACATTTGTCTTTCTTCGTAAGACACATCGATTTGATGTAATTTTTGTCTCGATTCGATTCTCGTGTAAAGAATGATGAATGACAATTCTAGAGTTTATTACTAAATCTAGTCTCTGTCTTTTCTCGATCCACACAGTTTTTTTTAGTAAGCCTAACATTAATTCAGTTGGCAGTCGTTTTTCGTCAGAAATTTCTCCAATTCTCAATCGCGGTTCCGTCGTGTTTTTAAAAAGTCTTGGATTTATGTATTTTTTCCCCAATGTTCCTTAAAAATAATTGATCTTTCTTCATAACATTGATCGAAACATTCAAGAAATCGTTGCTTATATGTACCAAGTTTACGGAATGATGAATGACAAAAATAATCAACCGTACGTACGTACACAACGTGACATTGACTACTTGAATAGCGTGAAGGCCAATGATGATTATCCGATGACTTTCCCACTCTATTATCCAAGTAACAGAACGACTCTACTTCGTACGAAACCCTCAATCCCGCGTAAATTCGTTTCGAAATTGCGCGCGAGAGAGGCGAGAGAAAAAAAAGCCTGTATAACAATCGGAGAATCGCAAGAGCGTCCTATATTCCGTTTCTCGGGCAAAGATGAAATAAGAAGCATAAAAAAAAAATAA
The DNA here is from genome assembly GCA_020882685.1 of Aphelinus atriplicis. Classification (NCBI taxonomy): domain Eukaryota; kingdom Metazoa; phylum Arthropoda; class Insecta; order Hymenoptera; family Aphelinidae; genus Aphelinus; species Aphelinus atriplicis. Next base: position 101,418,423 of record CM037073.1, read on the forward strand.
ACGGAACGATCCCGAGAAGGTTTTCCATCGGGGGCTGGGCTGTGATACTTGCGCGCGCAACCGGCTCAATACAATATTTACGAGGCGATGCATCACGCGCGCAACAATGGCTCATAACGCGCGCCGCTTCTCTCCCCTATCGCAAGCCCGGACCGATAACGCGCTTATCTCCGCGGAGCAGCATTCTTACGTGCGCCCGGGGCTCCTGTACAGTCGCGGGGGACTCGTATATACGGCGACGGATTCGCTCGCTGCTTGTTTGCTCGCGCCATTCTCCTGTATGTATATATATATTATATATATTACAGTCGGCGTAGACATGTCTATAGACATAGACAGCTGCGACAATTGATTTATGATTTGCGTTAATACGAATCGAAATAAATTTTCTTACAAAAATTATGTCAATGGGGCATTCTCGTTGGGACACCCCTTTGGTTTTATTGAGAAATAATGTTTTTTCGAATTCCTCGGGTCTGAATGGAAATATGAATTTTTTTGAAAATTTTCAACCTTATTTCGACTGATAATATTGAGATCTTCGCCCCTTTCAAAATACACAAATTTTTTTTCCAACTGTCCTAACTATGGAATTATTCAATTTGTATTTTAAAGTCTAAGGTTGGATCCACCTGGAGTAACTTGACTGATAAGTCATATCAGGCAGGTCAAGGGACAATATAGCAATATTATGAGATCTTAGTAGAGTCAATGCGATTTGATGCTTCGATAAAAAGTATGATTAGCTCACAATTTCCAAGGTGTCAATATACCCGTAAACGAATATCGCAAACATCTGATCTAACTAATACTCCATGTCCAAATTAACATTTATCGAATATACGAGGAATAACTTAAAGCCGCCGAAATTTCACCAAGCGAAAAATGAAGATAGAATAATCCGAGTAGCGAGCCGAGCAAACTGCATGATCCCTATCTCATCTTCCCACACATCCGCGCTGACATCACGCTGGCATACCCAGTGGCCGGATGAATTGATTAATCGAATTACCCATGGAAGCGAACGAAATCTCTCGCCCACCCCTCGGCCAGTGTGAATCTAAAACATATTCGGCCGACTAACGAAGCGGAAGGTATATGTTTAGTCGATTTAGCCGGAGCCGCGCACCCCCTCGTCGATCGGCAAGCCAAGCGTGGCTGGAATATCGCCCTTCCTCGACTTACAGCCTCCCCCTTCGACCAAGTGCCAGCACACTTATTTATCCGCACGGGTGGATCCACTGCTGGTCACGTGTTCGACATTGCGACCAGGCCTAAAAGTGTTTTTCACTGTTAATCAACGCATATAGAGAGTTGTCCTCGAACAATACAGAGAAGAGGATGATACGAGGTCCTTGAAAAATTGTCGTTACTTACCCTCAAACGACCGACATTTCGTATCTTCTCGACCCGAAAAATACCAATAATATTAGAACCCAATTTATTGAAAATTTCAAAAATTTAAACACTTTCCGACTAGCAGGATGCGTTTGAATGTTGCGTAATTTATTTATCGTACAGCAGTAATATTTCAACTCATGTAATATTTCAGGGTAGTGATTTCACTCATGTAATATGTCCGGAACGTTTCCGCAAAGTATGCAGCAGTGTAATGAGAGATATTGATTTTACGAGTAATATTCTTGTAGAATTTCAGATGTGATCTCAATAGATACCTTTAGAACAATGGTACTTACCGTCTGAATCTCAATCAAATAACCTATAAGTTTAAAAATTACAAACAAGATTCATTCACATGTTATTTATTCATATAACACACTTTTTTGTTTCGTGCGCCAACGAAAAGGCGCGTTTTCCCGAAAACTAATCCGCAGAAAATCAGATTAATAAATGAATAAAATGATGTATAGATTTCTAAGTTCTTTATTGAAGAAGGTATAGGTGTGACTTGCTCGAGATCCAGTCGTAGACTGACTGCGTGAGTGCGGAGGACTGGAGCGATGGCGATACATATGACGACATATAGGCTAGCATGCCCCGTACATTATTATTAAATACAAAATTCCAGGCACGATAAGGAGGCGCAAATGCCATGGGTATTGGCTTACATTTTCGGCGCGTGAGAAAGGCGCTTGAGTCACTATCGACTATTGAAAATACGCCGCGACTCGATCAGATCGAATGACTCGGGCGAGAGAAATGACTATTTCTTTCGTAGAATTTTCTGCCCGATACTTTCTTATCTTTATAAAATACAACATTTCTTTCTCATGGAAATTATCAGTGATTCAAAACAATAATACTTAGAGAATAAGCCTTGAACATACTATAGTTGAATGACAAATACAATATTATTCTAGTGTAATAATTGTTCGTCTGAACATACTCCCCCCCTTGAGAGAATAGCGAACAATATAACTAATCATACATATAATTATCATAATCATTGGCATATTACATATATAAATATTTTTTTTCTTAACTATAATTATAACTCCTGATCAATTGGCAGAACAGCTAATTTTGATGTTGGTCTCTTTTTAATACCATCTTTGGTATTTACTGTGACAGCTCTTACTATACCATCAGTACCTGGATGAATTTCAACAATTCTACCGAGAATCCAATCTAAATTTTTGAAATTATCATTATGCAATAAAACAAGCATCCCCTTTTTCAAATTTGGGATGGAATTACTACGTTTTGTCATTAAATTCAAGCCTGTAATGTATTCTTTGTGCCATCGCTTCCAAAATTCTTGACGTATCTTTTTTATATTTTCCCAAGCATTTAATCTATTGCTTGGGATTTGTGAGTAATTTTGTTCAGGTAAACTTTTCAACGTATCACCAGTTAGAAAATGTGCAGGTGTGAGTGCAGAATTGTCATTGATATCTGTAGACATCGGTGTTAAGGGACGTGAATTCAACACTGCTTCTATCTCAGTTGCAAACGTATAAAATTCCGGGAAAGTGAATCGTTTATCTCGTGCGACTCTTTTGAAATGATGTTTGAATTGTTTAACTGAATTTTCCCATAGACCTCCAAAGTTTGGTGCGTGAGGTGGAATAAAATGCCATTCTATTTCATGTTTTCCAACGAATTCATCGATTTTATTATTCAATTCTTCTGAAGATAACAATTGATACAATTCATTTAACTCTGAACTTGCTCCACGGAAATTCGTACCGTTATCGGAGTAAATTGTATGTGGTATGCCTCTCCTTGATACAAATCGTGCCAAAGCACCCATAAACGCTTTTGTTGATAAATCTTCAACTACTTCTATATGTACGGCTTTTATGGCCATGCAAACGAACACCGAAACGTAACATTTTATAAACTTTTTATTTTTGTAATTTTTCTCTTTTATATAGAATGGGCCGCAAAAATCTACGCCTACATTTTTAAAAGGAAGCGCTTCAGTTATTCGAACACTAGGGAGATTTCCCATCTTATATTCAACCGGCTTAGGGTTAGCCTCGAAACATTTAACGCATTTCTGCAGAGCCTTACGAATTTGACTCCGACCATGAATTGGCCAGTATCTGTTTCTCATGGCATATAATGTATTTTGAATGCCTGTATGATGATTGAAAGTATGATAATATCTTATTATCAAAGTAGTGATATGATTGTTCGGTGGCAATATTATAGGGTGTCGTTTTGAGAAAGGCATCATGGATTTTCGCAATCTTCCTCCGACTCGTAAAATGTCATTTTTATCGAGAAAAGGATCTAATGGCATAAGTCTGTTACTATCTTTCAGTGCTTTTTCATTTTTGATAATAGATAATTCTTTTGAAAAACATTGTTTCTGTACAATTCGAATTATAGCATTTTCGGCCCTTTGTAATTCACTAATTTTAAATGTACCTGGTACACGATATTTTTTGCAAAATCTAAAGCATATCGCAATAATCCGTTTTAATTTAAAAAATGAAGATTGTTTTTCAAATGCAGTAATGAGATGAGCTTTGTATTCTTGATCAATAACTTTCGAATTATCATTAGATTGAGATTGAGACACAAGACAGCGTGCTTTTCGTGTCTCCGGTAGCTCCGATAAGCCAGGTATTTTTGATTTTGGCCATTGATTTTTTGATTTTTGAAGCCAATTAGGGCCACGTAACCATAAGGGATTTTCGAGAAAATCATTGGGCAACTGACCTCTTGATAAAGCATCCGCGGGATTATCGTGAGATCTGACATGATTCCAACTTTCTACTTTCGTTTTCATTTGAATGTCAGATACACGATTAGCAACAAACGTTTGCAATAAATCGGGTGATGTTCTGATCCAATTTAAAGTTACGCTTGAATCTGACCATAAGTAAATTTGATTAAATTTAACATTCACTGAATGGATAACTTGTTGATATAAATTCGTGAGAAGTTGAGCGGCACACAATTCTAATCTTGGTAAAGTTCTTTGTTTTATAGGTGCTACACGAGATTTTGAACAAAATAGAACTGAATGATATGAGTTGTCTGACTTAAGCGATCTGATGTATATACATGCACCATAGCCAACTTCACTTGCATCACAAAATCCATGTAATTGAATGTCACGAGAGTGTGGAAAAATAACTTTGCGATCGAATGAAATGGAATTAATCGAGTTTAATTGAGTGCAAAATTTTGTCCATGCATAGTGAATGTCACTAGGTACTGATTCGTCCCATTGAACTTTTGACTTCCACAATTCTTGCATAATTCTTTTTGCAAATAAAATAACGGGACCAAGAAGTCCTAGAGGATCAAATATTTTTGCAACATCAGATAAAATAATTCTTTTTGTTATTTTTCCGTCAAGAGAAATATTATTTATTTCATAAATGAAAATATCGGATTTTGCTCGCTAAAAAAATGCCTAAAGTTTTAACTGAATTATTTTCATTCAAACTGAAATTGGCATCTAAGTCGGAATTTTCAATTCCGTTGAGTATATTTGAATCATTTGATGCCCATTGTCGCATATTTAAACCTGCAGTTTTCAATAAATCAATCATTTGACGACAAAGTTCTCTTGCTTTACGAATAGAATTAGTACCTGTAATCATATTATCGACGTATAGATCGTTTTTCAATACTTTAGTTGCCAGCGGAAATTTATGTTTTTCGTCATCGGCGAGTTGCTGTAAACATCTTATTGCTAAGAAAGATGCAGAAGCGACGCCAAATGTTACTGTATTGAGTATCAAGTCACATATTTTATTTTCCACAAACCAAAGAATTTTCTGAAATTTTCGATCTTCTTCGCGAACAAGAAATTGACGATACATTTTTTCAATGTCAGCTAAAATTACGTATATGTAAGTTCGGAATCGTAGTAAAAGAGTGAATAAATCATCTTGAATTGTAGGGCCTACCAGTAAGTTATCATTCAAAGAAACTCCGGAAGAAGATTTAACAGATGCATCGAAAACTACTCTCAACTTGGTAGTATTACTTGAATTTTTGATGACAGCATGATGTGGCAAATAAAAACCCTCTGAATTTGAATTTTTATCTATCGATAAATGACCTAATTTCAAATATTCGTCTATAACTTTAGAATATTGGATTTCGAATTCTTTATTGTTCTTGAATTTATTCTGCAATTGCAATAACCGTTTCAAAGCTATGTGTCTAGTTTCGCCAAATTTCTCAAAATCATTTTTGAAAGGCAGAGCAACTATATATCGACCGTTTTCATGTCTCTTTACATGTTTTTGAAAATGCTCTTCACATTGCATTTCTTGAAGTGACCAATTTGGTTTTGAAATAGTTACTTCTTCGATATTCCAGAATTTTTCTAAATCAAAATTCAATTTTGATAGCATGCATTTTGAATTTCCGATTTGTTTTATAGAATTCAAACCTCCACCTATGATCCAACCAATTTTGGTTTTCTGCAAAATTAAATCGTTATGACCCGGCAATCTTATTTGACCTGTGCAAAATAGAGATAAAGTTGCACCTGATCCTATTAGTAAATCAATTGCAGCAGGTTTATCAAATGCAGGATCTGCCAGTTTTATGTTAGATGGAATGCAAAGTTCGTTTCTTGGAATAATTTCACTAGGAATCAAATCAGCTATTTGTGGAATTACGAAGAAGGTTAACGATTTTTTGAAGTCAGAATATATTGATTTGAATGTTACTTGTGTAGAATATTTTGATGTAGTACTCAAACAGTTCATTGCTTCTATAGTAAGTGAACAGCGGTTTTTTGGTAGTCCCAACTTATTGACTAAGTTTTCAGTTATAAAATTTGCAGTTGAACAAGTGTCTAGTAGTATTCTACACGGAACATATGAATGAGACTTATCAAGTATTTCTACCGTAGCACTAGTCATTAAATCAAACGATTTATTTAAAACTATTGTTGAAAAACAATGATTTGTGATTTGTAATTCTTCTAGTCATAATTGTTCACCCTGTGGAACTGTACTCTTGGGATCTACGCTGTCAGATTTTGAAAAATGTAATAGCGTACTATGTTTCTTTCCGCAAGTTTTGCAGTTCCCAAATTGACATTCGCCAACACCGTGGCTTTTTAAACAATTATAACATAACTTTGCTCCTTTAACTATTTTCATGCGCTGTGGAACTGTCAATTTTATGAACTTTTCGCATCGGAATAACGGATGCGAATGTCCGTTGCAAGCTGGACATTTTCTTTGTGATGTAACAAAAGCATGAGCGCGAGACGCATGATCAGATTTGCGTTTTTTAGAAGGAGGAGCATCGTCTTTTTTATCATTAGAAGTTACTTTTGCATCGTGCTTTGATAAACTAACAGCTGTTTTGTATAGGAATTCCATCATATCATCTAGAGTAGGAAATTCATCACGCCCGAGTGAATCTTCCCATTTCATGCGCACATTTTTACTAAGTTTCTGTTCTATCACGTGTATGACTATTTCGGGAGATAAATTTACCCCTAAGCTCGCCAAAGATTGCACATGCTGTTGCGCGTCATCAGCTAAAGATTCTATGCTTTTATGACTATCCTTTTCAACAGAAGGTAAATTGAATAATAAAGATAGATGACGTGAAATAAGTACACGTTTGTTTTCATATGCCCTTTCCAAAAGCTCCCATGCACGGGCATAATTATTTTCGATTATATCCAATTTCCGTATTTTCTTTTCCGCATCGTCGCGAAGTTCTGATTTTAAGTAATGGAATTTATCCATTATCGGTAATTCATTATTATTATGTATCATACTGACAAAGTAATTTTTGAACGTCATCCATTCTTCTAGTTTTCCGGAGAACTCCGGAATTTTGGCAATGGGTAATTTTAATTTACGCTTCATACTTCCATTATTTGATAATGAAGTAACACTATTGTTTAAAGATTGAGACATACCAACACTACTTGACAATAGATTTATATTTTGTGTTATATTTGGTGATTCGACTCTAACATTCGACATCGATCCACTAGTATTCGAAATATCGCTGTTCAATGAATTTGTTGGATTCATCGGAATACTATTGTTATGAATATTATCGGGCAAGATTGAAGATTCGACAATCTTAGATTGTGTCAAAACATCAGATATTAACTGTTGAGCTTTGCTTGTTACACCAAAATAAGTAGCAAAAATAGAAAATCGCATATTTTTACTTTCTAATGATTCATCAAGCAGATCAATTTTATCATGAAGTTCATCGAATTTTTGAAATATTGTGATGATATTGTTCAAGCGCATTTGTAATTCGAGAAATTGCGTGTTTTTGTCGAAGCTTTCAATAAACGATTGAAAATGTTCTAAATGACCTCGAATTGTATCACGTCTAGATTTTAGTGATTTCATTTCATTTTCGTCCATTTTGAGATAAAAGCAATTTGCGAGTTTATTGTAGAAAACTCGATTGAATGTTATTTTGCACTACTGGTGAAACGTGAAAAGTACCTGATTTGTCGCTTTCAAGATGTCGATGAACCGCAATGATGATGCGCTGTTGATTTTGTGATCGATGATTCTTTTGAACTCCGATGCTTTCCTTGTGAAAGTCGGTGAAAATTGTCAATCCGTGCTTCAGTTGCTGAAGTCGGCTTGTACTGGTCGCCGTGCTTCCTTCAGAAGAGGAAGTCGGTAGCTTATAAAATGGGTCGCCGTGCTTCCTTCAGAAGAGGAACTCGGTAGCTTGTAAAATGAATTGTTCGAACGAGCTATGCAATAGTTCCCTGTGAATATGAAAATTCACAGAAAGTAATTGTGTTATACAGTTGTATGATCAAACGCAACACTATCACAACTCACCATGTGTGACACTTTGCTGATTTGCACTGCGTTGATCACTTTTATGTAGCGACGTTGCGTCGCTTGAAATCGTGACTCGGTCACGTTGAATTTGTGAATCGTGATTTGATCACGTTGAAATTGTGAATCGTGACTTGGTCACGTTGAATTTTTAAATCGTGACTTGGTCACGTTGAATTTGTTATGTGTGACTCGGTCACATGAAATTTTGTTGCGTGTGACTCGGTCACGTATAATTCGCGAAATATCCGGCTCGAAGGACCAATGTTTCGTGCGCCAACGAAAAGGCGCGTTTTCCCGAAAACTAATCCGGAGAAAATCAGATTAATAAATGAATAAAATGATGTATAGATTTCTAAGTTCTTTATTGAAGAAGGTATAGGTGTGACTTGCTCGAGATCCAGTCGTAGACTGACTGCGTGAGTGCGGAGGACTGGAGCGATGGCGATACATATGACGACATATAGGCTAGCATGCCCCGTACATTATTATTAAATACAAAATTCCAGGCACGATAAGGAGGCGCAAATGCCATGGGTATTGGCTTACATTTTCGGCGCGTGAGAAAGGCGCTTGAGTCACTATCGACTATTGAAAATACGCCGCGACTCGATCAGATCGAATGACTCGGGCGAGAGAAATGACTATTTCTTTCGTAGAATTTTCTGCCCGATACTTTCTTATCTTTATAAAATACAACATTTCTTTCTCATGGAAATTATCAGTGATTCAAAACAATAATACTTAGAGAATAAGCCTTGAACATACTATAGTTGAATGACAAATACAATATTATTCTAGTGTAATAATTGTTCGTCTGAACACTTTTATTTTATTCAAGTTCACAGATTTGATGAAAAAAATAATTTTTAAATCAATAATAGCAAACGAAAGCAGATAGGTTTACTAGCTACATCAGACTGTTTTTATAATTATTGTTAATTTGAAAAATAAAATGTTTGATAATTAGCAACTTTCGCGAAACTCTTGAATTTGTCGAGTTTTTCTCTTTGGGAGAAATGAAAAGTGAAAAGGAAAGAGGTGCAGCCTAAAAATAGTGACTACAGAGTTCACGAATGAACACGCCAATAGAGGAAAGTTTAATCAAGATCACTGCTCAAAAAATCCCTACTGCACGCGTACGCTTGGCATACGTGACTGATAACTTAAAGATAGCTCGAATTTAACAAAGGGTACTAAGATTCCCCTTCGTAATTTTAGAAAAGAAGATCTCATACTCCCAGGTGAGTATATTTGAAAGTTTCAGGTTACCACACCCACATCATGATAAATATTTACCTGGGAGAATGAGAGCAAAACTTTGAGCCTTGATACACTATCGTACTATTTCTGACTCCCCAGCTTCACATTCATAAAACTGAATCATACAGAATGCAGCGAAGCCTATTTGATCACTGGACACCTTCTCGGTTTCTGAAAAAAAAAACACATCAGAATCCATAGTCTTTTGCAAGAACTGCTAATTACTAAACAGTTCCCCTTGAAACAATTTGGTAGGAGTATTGCGACGGTACGAGTATTGCAAAATTGTCTGAAGAAAAATTTGCAAAAAAACGTTGACCTGCTGATTTGACACGAATTTGCCCGTGTATACATGGATATGGACAATGAAGATGATTATCGTTCGTTCAGCCGATCATTTTCAATCTTGTACCAAAGCAAGAAATAAAACCGTTAAATCCGTTAGACTTATCACGTTCGTGGCTTATTCACAATTCATCGATTATTTGATTTCCGCATGCGTGGACAATTCCGCATGCGTGGCAGTGCCAAAACAGTCCGGACAAAAATAATTCACACAAGAGCGCGTGATACAGTGCGTGCGTGTAACTTATCGTGTTCGTGACTTTCGTCAGCTTCAAATTCCTGATTTAGACTACTTAACACGGAGTTTAATTTGCAGTCTTAGTCGGTCTGATGATTGTCGAAGAGACAGTCGGAAACCGATGCTCGAAAATAACATTCGAATAATAATTAATTTTTTTAGCTACCTGCGTTCTGACTGCTGTTAATCGAGACTCAGTTTACAGGATAAAAGTTTACAAAATGAGTACAATATCTACGCTGGTGACTTCTCTGGTCTATGGCATACTGCAGGCTATACCACCATTACCAGTTGATTCTCCGATTGTAACATTATTTAATAACTCGTTGCAGTCTACGGCTTTAGCGGGGTTTCCCTTCGAAGGTAATAAAAAATTTTGAGTATAATCTTCCGCGACTTTATTGATAGTTAACACGGTAAATTTAGCTCAAAGTCAAGTTTGTTTCAGTCTAGTTCTATAGAACACTATAGTCACGCACAGAAGAAAGTAGAAGCTTAAATTATCAAATAGTGTATGGCACTCGTACTTTAAAATTAAAATTGATAGACAAAGTAAACTGTGAAGAATCATTCATAATATATTAACACACATGGATAAAAAACGATTTGACTCTCATAACTGTTGTTTTTTTTTTGTGAATCAGTAGGAAGAGAAGTTTGTCAAACACCAGCTTGCCAAGAAACGGGTGAGTGATAAAATAACAAAGAATAATTGTGGTATTATGCATTTCAAAGACGAATATTCCTATCTCATTTATAAAAATATATATCTTACAATTCAGCATCATCTATTCTCATGAATATGGATAGAAGCGTTGATCCGTGCGAAGACTTTTATCAGTTCGCATGTGGCAATTATACTCGTAATGCTAGGATTCCCGAAGACAAAGGTAGCATAGAACTGTTTGACGAACTCGACACCCTTGTCGAATCACAACTGAAAGATATCATTGAGAATGGAACCCACAACGATGAACCGGAATTTGTCCAAAAAGTACGCGATTATTACGCCGCGTGCATGAACGAAGGTAAGTAAATACATCTGATTCAATTCCTGTATATTTTTGGAATTCCTCATCTCCAATATCTTTTGATTTGGAAACAGAAAAAATTGACGAGAATAGCCAAGATGAATTTCGTACTGTTTTAAACAAAATCGGAAGTTGGCCAGTTCTGGTTGGAGAGTCGTGGCACGACTCGGATTTCGATTGGGAAAAAACGGCAGTACGTATCCGTGATTCTGGTTTATCATCGTACGATACCATCATCAAATCGAAATTCCAGCCAGACGTGATAAATAACACGAAAAATACATTAAACGTGAGTTGTACATTGACGTATACGTATGTATGTATATGAAAGATTTTTGAACACTTATATCTTCATAATATTGTTCAATAGATCGATGAAACTACGCCAGGATTGCCTCGTCATCACTTGATATCTGGTTTCAACACCAAGGTAGTTATAAAATACTATAAACTAATGGTGGATGTATCTGTGGCACTTGGCGCTGATCGTGATCGAGCAATGAAGGACATGAAGGAAGCTCTGGATTTCGAAATTGAGCTAGCCAAGGTACCTACATTCGATTTTCTTGTGTCCTAAAACTTTTCAATAGTAGTTGTATATCCGTGGGTAGAATCTAAGGAAAACCTATTGATTAATGAACTCGTCACATTCAACTCCATGTATGTTGAACATTGACCAGTGTCACAACCTCAAAAGCATATTTGTTTGAATATCTCAATTTTTCTTTCGGCCGCCATGCGTATAATAATGTAGTGGCGGTACTTTATGTCCGCAAAACCCATAGTTATTTTCATATAATACGCCAATGGTTTGAATATCAGTATTGTCATACAAAGCGAAAAAATGCATTTCATCTTGTTTTTGGGCGTAAAGAATTCTATGCCAAATGGTAGTTGCTACGATGGCAGCGCAAAACAAGGCGAAATCATATATCCCAGCGTTAAAGTGAACGTCACTTCGGCATATAGCAAGACGGGTAAATCGTAATTTACACATTTTATGACAAGAAGAATTTTTTGAATTTAGATCACTGTGCCACGCAGTGAGAAACGCGATCCGAAGAAACTGTACAACCCAATGCTGATTGCCGATCTTGAAAGGGACTTCCCACAAATACCTTGGTTGAGTTACTTAAATAGGCTCTACTCGCCATACGCCACGTTTCATCCTAGTGACCAGATAATTGTAATGGTACCGAACTTCTTCAACAAATTTACGAAGCTGCTAACATCAACTCCCAAGCGAACATTGGCGAACTATATGTATTGGAGAATTGTATATAAATCAATCGATTCGTTGGGAAAAGATATACGATATCTCGGAGAAGAATTTGACAAATACTTGTATGGAAATGAAGTTGCACCGAAGAGGTGGAAAATGTGTATCGGAAGAGTTAGCGTTGACCTCTATCTAGCCACAGGTGCTCTGTACGCTCGGAAATTTTTTGACGAGAAAGCCAAAGTCAATGCTGTAACTATGTCTGAAAACATACGGAAGAGTGTCCGCCATACTTTACAAGAAGTAGGTATATTTTACACCCGAAATGTTATTTGGGTTTTCAATACACTTCATCATTTAACTCGCTTGTTTCATGAGATCAACATTTTCCAATTCGTTATTTAGGCATGTGATTACATTTTTAGGCCACTTGGATGGATGATAAAACGAGAGACACAGCACTGAAAAAATTAAATAATATGATATTTTTGATTGGTTATCCAGATGAACATCTAAATGATACGAAACTCAATGAATATTACAAGAATTTAAGGATAAATCGTAACAGTTATCTTGCATCCAAATTGAATTTCGGTATTTTCGCTTCGGAAAAGACTCTAGAAAAGATTGAAAGACCCATCAGCAGGATTGACTGGACCGGCACCTTTGGCTATGCTGCCATGGTCAATGCTATCCATAAGGATCAATTTAATGTTATAGGTAAACAACTTTTGTCTATTTTGCTACTTACGCTCAAGAAGCAACCGATTTCAAAATGCAATAGAAAGCGGTCCCTTGATAGAATCACAATTGCAACAATAATAATTCATGGTGTATTAAAAATTCCCCACGAATTCCTAGTCATATTAACTATTTCGATCCTATTTGAGGAAAACAATCATTCCCAATGTTTATATTATAGTTCCCTGATGAATTTTAAAATGTTCATTTCCAACCAATCACATGGATTATTAACATTAATAATTGAAAAACCTGTTGATTATAGTTCTTCCAGCCGGTATTCTTCAAGCTGGTCTCTTTAATGATCAAAATCCAAACTACGTGAATTATGCTGGAATTGGCGGTATCATGGGTCATGAGATAATGCACGCATTTGATGATAAAGGCCGTCATCGTGATTTAGATGGAAAATTGAACAATTGGTGGGATGATGACGTTCTCAAGCGGTATAAGGAGAAAACACAATGTATCATTGATCAATATGATAATTACCTAGTCAAAGAAGTCAACCTTTATGTGAGTAATCTACTTTTCATGAGCATCACATCATTATTAAAACTATCTAAATGTCTTCAATTTCATTTTCCTCTAAAACATGTTATGGTATTATTATCAAATCATCACATCCACGTATCTCATTTGATAAGTAAATCATTCTGGATTTGTGTTATGATCTTTTTTAAAATGTCATAATCAGGTAAAAGGCAATCAAACGGTAGGTGAGAACATAGCTGACACCGCCGGATTAAAACATGCCTACTTAGCATACAAGAAGTGGCAAAAGGAAAATGGTGTGGAGAAACGATTGCCTGGACTGGAGATGTTTACACCCGAGCAAATGTTCTGGATTTCAAATGCCAATGTCGGTTGCGTGAAAAGTAAGCCTGAATTTCTCGCATCGAGGGTCCAATCGTCCTTACATACACCCAACGAATTTCGAATAAAGGGACCTAGATCTAATATCCCTGAATTCGCTCAGGATTTCAAATGCGCAATTGGAAAGCCCATGAATCCCGAAAAGAAATGTGTCATTTGGTGAAAGTGTATCAGGAAATTATATTCATAAATAGATAAATATTAGTGAATAATAACTTTCGAGTATCCTCGAATGAGTATCATGAAATTCACTCAACTAAAAATATCATATCCCGCCCATCTGCTTGGGCGTTTTTTCACTCGAAGTAAGAAGGGCTGCAAACTTTGACTGTCGTTGAAATAAAAGAAAATCAAATAAAAAATAGATAAAAACAATTGAGACGACTCAATCAGTGTCAAAATTTACATGTATCATAATTATATAATTGCATGATTTTTTACCAATTCACCTTCTCCACGAGAGTTTTTACCTATGGAAACTATTTCCATTACTCTCAGATATGATGTTAATGATCGATCCAAAAATATAACCTTTATAAGGGCTCTTTTCCACGTAGGTCCATGGACACAAGTCGTTTTATTCAAGTCTGAACTTTGTTCGTGAGATACTTACCATGTTTGTCTAAAATTTACTTACACAAACAAGACATGAGCACACGCGTGCGCACGTGCGCAAATTGAATACATAGACTTACTCACTTATTTTCTTGTGATTTTATTCTATGGTAGTTTGGTATAGACTTGATTATCAATTTTTTTATTTATGACCATTACCCGTTCCCCAAATAAATATGTGCCATTGCAATGATAAATGATTAGCAAATGTATATGGGTAACTAAATTTATTTCTCCTATCTCGAATTTCATTTTCAAACTCTGTCATTAAACAATTGTATATGTGATTATTGAGAGGGCCTGTGTCTAAAATACGTCAGTTTGCTCAGGACTTCAATTGCGGAATCGTCAAGCCTATGAACCCCGAAAATAAATGTGCCGTTTGGTGAAAATAATCCTAGAGTTCTAGAGTCTTTCAATTATAATTTAAAAAAGTCTGAAAAAGCAACTTGCCGTTCATTAACATACAATTTTGAAAACAAATTAGCAAATTCGGGAAATTTCAAGTTTTTCGTATAACGGAAAACCGCTTTAGCGATATGCTGATTCAGAGAAGCTTCATGTAAAAGAAATTGTGCATAATTTCAGGATAAATTGTACTTAATTATGTATAACAAAAGCTGTGGGGCAGTTGTTCAACCATTACTGTTTTCACTTTTCATGTCTAATTGTTTTAATGAAACAGTGGATCTCTACGTTCAAAAAACTTGTGCAAGATAATATCTGGCCTTTTCCTCCTCCCGAGCAACGGTAGCTAGCCAATCTGGTTATCAGAAGAAGTCAAACTAGATCGGAGAAAAGCATCAGGAAGCATTTCAGGCTCGAAATGACGTACGTACGCTGATCGCTGGGGTGTGCTCGGATGATATATTATGCGTTGGTTAGATGTCAATGACGATCGGGTTGTAAAATCGCGAATACGCGTTGCTCGCTAATTCTTGATTCTATATTACACTCCGCGACAATCGAATGCGAGCCAAGCCCAAAGGAAATATAGCCGCGTATAATTGAAGCTACACGAGCCGACGGTGGCATCGGGCTCGAGCGGTATCCTCCCAACTGTATATACGCGCAGCACGGCCCAGTCCAATTATGAAATATATGCAAATCCGTGGAGGGGAGAAAGAAGTGCGATAAATGGGAAGGCCTCGATGCTGCCTTGGTATATGTATATACATAGCGCCCGAGGCTGGCCCCGGATAAACGCCCATCCGAATACATATCAAGCCCGGTATCTTGCTCCGCAACGAGGGACGCGCACTTCGACCTGTTATTACGCGGCTCGGCTATTGTCTCGAGAGAGGCTCTCGTGCGATCTTCGAATTCCGATGCATATTATATACTTTTTTAATCCGCAAACTTATCCCGAATACGGCCGTGATTGACTAAGTGGCTTTGGTGTACTTGACTCTTTGGCCTGTATGCGCGGAAGACATCCACAAGCTCCTCGGTTGCCCTGAAACTCCCTTGTAGTTTTATGTAAAAGTACTTTCATGATTAAATTTTCTGAAATAAAGAGTGATGATCTTTAACCGTGGATTGTATTGATTTTAATCCCATGTAGCTTTTATGTATTTTATGTTTTCTCATGACAAAGTTTCAATGTGAAACTGGGCGTTCGGATTATTTTTGACAGGGGGAAGTTTTATTTCAAAATCTTGACTTTGTCTTCATCACAAGTGTAGACACTTGAAAAAGTTAGTTTGATAAATGAGAATGAACTAAAACTGCAATTATTTGAAAATGCTGATAGTCAGCCATAGGATATGAGCCACACACTGGAAGTATAGCCAAGATTGATTTTTATGCCTCCCAATATTCCTCTCGCTCCTTAATGTCCTTGGATATGTCCACCAGGCTATAAATTGCATAACTGATAAACAGTACTCATAATCACAATAGTGAATAATTGGATACACTAAGTAGTGATTTTGTTTAACTTTTCAGTGATACTTCACTACTATCAGTAAGAAAAAAATCTACCGTCCAGAATAACGAATATTTCACTTGATTCCACGCGAGAACATCCATAGTCATTCATCAGTTATGCAATTTTTACCGGTGAATAGTCATTTTTCAACTATATTCGAGATTAAGAGAGTAACCGTCGGGGGTTCAAAGGGGAAAAAAACTCAAGAAAAGCAAAGGCTACAAGGGCACAGAAGCGCATCAGAGGAGGACAAGTGCAGATTGGTCGGATCAACGTCCTCTCCTCTCAGCTAATCAAAGCGAGGCGCACAGAGAGAGAGCGAGAGAGAGAGAGAGAGAGAGAGAGAGAGAGAGAGAGCGTAGAGACATGCGCGCAGCCACCCTCGCGCGAGGGCTGAATGGAATTAGCGGGCTGAATGGTATCGGGCCGCTCTATCTCCGGCCGGGCTCAAACGTATCTCCGGCGCGTATCTGCATAGAGTCGCGCCCGCGCCCACCGAGCCCCCCACCCTCCCCCTCCTCGCCGGGCTCTTTTTCCACGCTTCTTTCTTTTTCTTTCCCCTCCTTCTTCTTTTAGTACTTGCCGAGCAAGCACGAGCAAAACGGGGATGGGCGTTTTTGTCGCTCGACCGTGTGTATATATACGCACACACACACACACGCCCCTTTGTACATCTCGTTTTAAGGATTGGGTAAAGAGTTCGTTTGGTGTACCGTCGGGCCGCTGTGCGACTTGCTCCCGGCTTATTGACCCAATGCAACGCTCCCGTCTAATCGAGCGACGTCTTCAATGATGCACACGAGCAGAGACACACGCGAGATAAGATTGATTTGCCGGGAAACTCGAAAAATTTTTGAGTCGAATTTTGGCTCGAGAAACTTCCCTCTACAGGATTATTTTTTGACTTGAAAGCAGCATAATTGTTATAGCGTCGAATTGACTTTTCTCCTTGGATCGAAATTCAAATTTTTGTGAGCGCGTGATATTAATTAGCAGCTCTCGTTATAGACTTCGTTAGTGTGGTTATGGTTAGAAGTGAGCCTTCATTCGGTATCTGCTAAAGGATGACCATGTCTGAATTTTAACCGTTCGGATTCAGTGAAAAAAACCGCTGCCAAGTGCCTCAGCAGTATGCTTTCTCAAAGTATTGCAATTGAACCTCAACTTGCATTAATCACCACTCTTTGAGAAAGCAAAATGAACCTCTAACTCATTTCCTCCACTCTATAGTAACGGTTGCTATGGTAAATATCCGAGCTTCGGTGTTCTTACTTCTTAGTCGTCAACAGTTCCGAAAATAGACCTCTAACTGACTTTTCCCACTCCATAGTAACGGTTGCTAAGGACGTAAACAATGGTTGCTATGGTAAATGTCGGAGCTTCGATGTTCTTACTTCTTAGTCACCAATAGTTCCAAAAATGGACTTCAAACTGACTTTTCCCACTCCATAGTAACGGTTGCTAAGGACGTAAACAACGGCTGCTATGGTAAATGTCGGAGCTTCGACGTTATTACTTCTTAGTCATCAATAGTTCCGAAAATGGACCTCCAACTGACTTTTCACACTCCATAGTAACGGTTGCTAAGGACGTAAACAACGGTTGCTATGGTAAATGTCGGAGCTTCGATGTTCTTACTTCTTAGTCATCAACAGTTCCAAAAATGAACCTCCAACTGACTTTTCCCATTCCCTAGTTACGGTTGCAACCGATATAAACACCGGTTGCTAGAGACATCAACAATGGTTTATACGGGAAAGGTCTCTTTGATTGTTATAGAATCCCATAAATATACAAACCCAAATGATCATTTATCATGAATTATATGGGAACTTATCGAAAACACGCTAGCAACGGTTGCCATGGAATCAAACAACGGATGTTGCTGAAGACCGAACTCGGTTCACATCTGCCGGTGACCGACCTGTGTGCAAAATTTCAGGACGATCGGACCATTCCTTCGAAAATTAACGTACGACAAAAAAAAAGTCAGTCTGAAGCTGAATTTTGTATCTCCATAGCAACGGTTGCTAGGAGAATAAACAATGGTTGTTCCAAAATGAATGTCTTATCGATTCTCATCGATCGTCGAAAGAATTCGAGACCCATCGTGCATTGATGATGATTTTTGGAGCTTTTATCAAAAACACGTTAGCAACGGTTGCTAGAGAAATAAACAACGGAATTGGCTGAAAATTGAACTCGACCGAGATTTTGCGGCGACTAACCTGTGTGCAAAATTTCAGGACGATCGGACAATTCCTTCGAGAGTTATCGTACGACAAAAAAAAGTGCACGTACGTACGTACGTACGTACATACATACAGACATTTTCGGATTTCCATGTTTTTCGACTCGTAGATTACGAAAATCGAGGTCCCGAAGTCCGATTCGGTGGGTCGATTTTTACCCCGTTACAAAGCTTTCTCTTTGAGAAAGCAACATAGGAGTTGCCGCGAATACTTTTCTTTTTGTAGATTGAATCGATTACTCGTGTTATTTGAGTTGATTGATGTTTTTATAAACATATTTTGCTTTCTCAAAGAGAAAGCTTTGTAACGGGGTAAAAATCGACCCACCGAATCGGACTTCGGGACCTCGATTTTCGTAATCTACGGGTCGAAAAAACATGGAAATCCGAAAATGTCTGTATGTATGTACGTACGTACGTACGTACGTACGTATGTACGTACGTGCACTTTTTTTTGTCGTACGATAACTCTCGAAGGAATTGTCCGATCGTCCTGAAATTTTGCACACAGGTTAGTCGCCGCAAAATCTCGGTCGAGTTCAATTTTCAGCCAATTCCGTTGTTTATTTCTCTAGCAACCGTTGCTAACGTGTTTTTGATAAAAGCTCCGAAAATCATCATCAATGCACGATGAGTCTCCAATTCTTTCGACGACGATCGATGAGAATCGATAAGACATTCATTTTGGAACAACCATGGTTTATTCTCCTAGCAACCGTTGCTATGGAGATACAAAATTCAGCTTCAGACTGACTTTTTTTGTCGTACGTTAATTTTCGAAGGAATGGTCCGATCGTCCTGAAATTTTGCACACAGGTCGGTCTCCGGCAGATGTGAACCGAGTTCGGTGTTCAGCAACATCCGTTGTTTGATTCCATGGCAACCGTTGCTAGCGTGTTTTCGATAAGTTCCCATATAATTCATGATAAATGATCATTTGGGTTTGTATATTTATGGGATTCTATAACAATCAAAGAGACCTTTCTCGTATAAACCATTGTTGATGTCTCTAGCAACCGGTGTTTATATCGGTTGCAACCGTAACTAGGGAATGGGAAAAGTCAGTTGGAGGTTCATTTTTGGAACTGTTGATGACTAAGAAGTAAGAACATCGAAGCTCCGACATTTACCATAGCAACCGTTGTTTACGTCCTTAGCAACCGTTACTATGGAGTGTGAAAAATCAGTTGGAGGTCCATTTTCGGAACTGTTGATGACTAAGAAGTAATAACGTCGAAGCTCCGACATTTACCATAGCAACCGTTGTTTACGTCCTTAGCAACCGTTACTATGGAGTGGGAAAAGTCAGTTTGAAGTCCATTTTTGAAACTGTTGGTGACTAAGAAGTAAGAACATCGAAGCTCCGACATTTACCATAGCAACCGTTGTTTACGTCCTTAGCAACCGTTACTATGGAGTGTGAAAAGTCAGTTGGAGGTCCATTTTCGGAACTGTTGACGACTAAGAAGTAAGAACACCGAAGCTCGGATATTTACCATAGCAACCGTTACTATAGAGTGGAGGAAATGAGTTAGAGGTTCATTTTGCTTTCGCAAAGAGTGGTGATTAATGCAAGTTGAGGTTCAATTGCAATACTTTGAGAAAGCATACTGCTGAGGCACTTGGCAGCGGTTTATTTATCTGGATGTGAAAGATCGAATAAGAATACGTCTATGTTGAAGCTATGTATGATGGAAAATTTTCGGCTGCTCAGTTGCTTAGAATCTCATTGAATATGTATACGCGAGTCGTCCAAAAACTAGTTCAGCCGAATCTCGCGTTATTATATAGTCGACGACGACGAGGCTGCTTCGCTCTCCGACCAATCGGGTGTACGCTCCACGAAAAATCAGCACCATCTCTACGGAGGGAACAAAATCGAATCTCGTCCAATTATCGATCTCTTGTTTCCCGCGACACAATCTTTTCCGATCTCATTGCGACAGCCGTTTGGAAATTCCTGAGCGAACCAGCCTCGGCGATAATCCGACTGCGGTGTTACTGCACGCCCGTGTATAGCATAATCGCGCATATCTGACAATGGCAGATATCAAGCACTCGAGATCTTTTTCACGCGAAAGGACGTGTCTTTTGGCGCGGGTTGTCTCATTGTGGCGAACACCAAATCCTTTCGAGTTTCGAAGTGTACGGGTTTTCACGGCAAAATAATAATTCTTCGGCACAACCGTTTTTGTATAGACGCGATGAAAATAATTTCCATCCCTATTTAATAAGGATCTCACTGCCGATAGGGAATTACCTGTTATTTCGGTGCAAAAGAGCTAAATTTTTCGTGTGAGAATAGAAATGTATTTCTTTCGGTGGACTGCTTAGGTGTTTTGATATTTTCAAGCGTAGTCGCGAAAGTTTTTGCCACGCATACATCAATCAAAAGGAAAATTCTTCCAAGCCAATAGGATTTTCCTTCCGAGGCGAAAAAGTATAATTTCTTCCCCCGTCGCTGTTGCAATTATTTCCCCAAGTTACTGTCTTTTGCCCGGGAAGGAATCGTCCCTTTGGTGGACGACAGGAAAGAAGGGGAGGTGGGGAAGGTTGAGCTTGGCGTCGCAATTAAATTATTATCCGATTACCATTATTAAGACATTCCGCCGAGCGGCTCGTTAATTGTGTGCCGCGCAACGATTCCGTCGATGCAGCTGCAGTGCAGCGGAATCGAGCGCGCAGCTGCGCTCGCGCGCGTCGTTGACTTTATCTTGCGCGCACGCGATTTGCCTTCTCTCTCTTCCTTTCTCTCTCTCTCTGCCGTTCCTTTGGTTTCCGATCGCTCGCATTTCGGGGAGGTATACGTACCGTCGGAGCACATTCTTCATCACTCACGGAGACCGAATTCTGGTCCAACGAGAAATATCAGTTTGACAAGAGCTACGTGTCGAGCGAAGATTTGTTCTCATTTTGAGGGTCAATAAAAGAGTCTGGATTCGATTTTTTCGAGAGAATCGAACACGACTCGAGCCGTTGGAAAATTAATTTGAATTAGAGTCAATTTTTCGGTTGATGTTGGGATAAAGCTGGGAAATTTGGACTTCAGCACCAGCTAGGTGTAACGGAAAAACCCTGTATTTTGACACATGCATATTAGTAATCTGTTTATTGGACGTAACGTTTCGACATGTTATTCCATTACGATTCCATTTCGATTTGATATAATCATATTTCTGACATAAAGTGTACACTCGGTGTGCTTATTTCCCAGGAATTTTTGTTATTCGCCGCCAATACTGGTTCGCGAGCATTGTTGTCATCCATCCGTCATGATTTGGAAAAACTACGCAATCGATTAGACTTTGCGCGTTGCGTACACTCACAAAAGTATCTTCTTGTTACCAGAGAAATCAGGCCTCTTACAGAATTCCGCTACTTTTCCGCTACTTTCAAACACAGTATATTGCTGATTAGCGGAGAAAAGTCTTCTTTCCAAAAGATTCTGTTTGAAGTAGCAGAAATTCTGAACGAGGCCTAATTCCTCTGTTAACAAATAGACACTTTTTTGAGTGTAGTGTTGCCGTAATTACAGTTTCGAAATCCTCAAGGTTCAACGATCGATTTCTCGCGGCAGTGAGAACACACGTCCAGCACTCGGAGTAACACCATTTTGGTTTACCAAGTTTTTCAAATACCTCGGAGCAAATGTTCACATCTGTCACAGTTCAACGAATTCCACAGTCCAAACTCTATAGGTGTGCAGTAAACTCCGAATACCAAAATTCGCATGACGAATAGCAGGTAGACTCGACGATGAATTGCACGTATGATCCAAGGCTCTATAAGAGACAGATGATTTTCATTTCCCCGTGAAAATGATACTCCAGGATTTCTCGGAACGTCACTGCGGGCCGCGGAAATTCGTATACACGTACGTGGAAAGAGAAATTTCCACGACCACCCTCCAAGAGCCAATCGAGTTTTAGGACGTCATAACACCCATACATATACTCGTATATTCAAACGAGCGCATCACCCCATCGGACTTTTGATCCACCTCTATTTATCACTCGTCTCGAGCCCACACCAAAGCCTACCTCGGCGTATATATATATCCGAATCCCCACGCGCGCAACGTTTGACTTATCGACTCCCGATCGGTTCCCCAGAGACAAACGATCACGAGCGGCTCGTCGTCCCCAAATTATTATGCAAGTCAAAATACTCGGAGACGCGGGTGGGCGGCTCGCGGGAAAAGCCGCATGGGGGCACCGGGAAATACGTGTGTCTAACGACGCGTCGGTCGATACGGCCCGAGACCTATATACACAGCCCGGGGATGATTGAAATTTTACGAGCGGCTAATTAAAACTGTTGCGCGCGGATTATTCCCCCACCTCTCCTAATCCGGCGAGCGATATTTCGTGTTATTGTTGGCGTGGGAACGCGCGCGTTACGGGCGCCGCTTCTCCCGATTTTCACGCGGAATTATAATACGCGCTTGTTTGTTTGCTTTCGATTTCCGCGCGCGCGACGATCCGCTCTATCTCTCTATATGGAGATTTAAAGTATTTCCAATCGATCGCGGCCTTATCGGTGACCCCGCTCCTGCGCCAATTTCGTATTGTAAAGAAATAGAGGATATACTGACGTGTGTATCCGTTGAAGATTTTTCAAAATATCGAAACGATTCAACGTGTACGGGAGGATCGATGGAGAGTACACGAGAAGAGATGTTAGCTATACGCGGCGAATTCAAATTAACTCACGGACCAAATGATTTTACATTGGTCGCGAGCGAATCGATTTTAGGCTTCATCCAATCAGATAATAAGCTTTCCGTTATTATTACCGCGTATGTATATCGTAATAATGCAGCATGTGCGATTAGTATATATGTGCTCTGAAGAAATAATTACGAAGAAAAATATTACTGTGATTACGGTTTCTCAAGCGGATGTGAAAGCTACCCGCGCGCTATCCGTTAAGCCATATATATACACATATATATCTATGCAGAAAATCTCCCATATCACTCAAAATAATTATGTTCAGCCTCGAGGTGTATCCTTTTGATACGTTTATATACACCTCGACAAGTGAAAAACTTTTGATTAACTCTGGCGCTAATGTAAATCAAGAATATACCCAAAGAAGTTTCGCACTTTTCTGATCAAACTTCTGATTGTAATATCGCGCAGAGGTGCGTTCCATACCAAGATTCTCGCATCTTAGTCCCCCGTATAATATAAACACACAAAACGCCCAAAGTTGAGAAATTCGAATGGGATCGTAATATCTGTATCGCGACGACGCGTCTCCGACTGCTGGAAGTCCCATTAGGATTCGTGTTTCTCTCTTTTTTTTTTCTGTTTCTCTGAAAATCAAACGAGGCGTACGTGAAACGATCATCCCCGCGAAATAGCACAACAATCGCTCGCTACACACTTGGTAACGTGTCGTACAATAGAGAGGCAAAACTGGCCAAAGCTCCGCCTTTATATATACCCTCAAAACTTACCATAAATCAATGCCAGGGCACACTTCTCGTGTATATACGCCGCGGCAAACACACACGAGCGCGCTCGCGCCTCGCGTGTGCGCCAGCGACCAAAATTATTCCCATACATCACCAAGCCAAGAGAAAATCGTGCGTTCTTTCAACAACGCTCGACGAGCGCCGCCGCCGTCGCCGGGCTTTGTCTACTCGGTGCGCAACAATATATATATACGTATATATCGAGCTGCTCACTCCTCTTTTTTTTTTAACGAACGTAAAAATCCGTTTGAATAATTCAGGCACACTCGTCGAGAGAGTCGCGAGCCAGTAAATCCCAAAGCAGAAGGAGACGTATATGTATACATATACATGGACGAGCGAGTGAGCGAAGAAGGAGCTGCGAGATGCTATCTCGCGTTATTGTGATTTCCTCGGAAACAAGCGACAGCTAGTCTGCTGCTATATATTCGAGCGCTCGTGTGGTGTGTGTGTGTATATACACATGAAAGCACGACGGCCCGGGGGCCTCCTCATTGTGCGCGCCGCCCCTTTCAAATGCCCAATGAACCTCTTCATTTCGGAATGGTACACGCGCGCGCCGCTATCTCGGGGAATCTGTGGTCGATTCGGGAAAACAAATTTTTCGCGCGCCCCCACAATGCCCGCAGCTAAATAATATGTGTCGAGCTAACAGCGACAGTCAAAGTGTCCGCCGCAGCCAGCTTTCGACGCCCAAATGGCCTGGGCACACATGTGCGCGGGGGACACCTTTTGTCGGGGAAAAGCATATATACGGGCGTGAAACCGCAGATGCGTGCTCGCGAGCTATCGATCGATCTACGGATTTCCACGGCTCGTTTTTTTTTTCATGGATAGAGTATACCGAGCTCGAGGATGTGTTTTTTCCCGGGGCTCGAGCGACGCGCCCGGTAATGTTCCTATGTCGAGGCGCGCGAGCGAGTGGAAGATGGAAATCGAAGAGCAGAGCTTGCGGAAGAAAAATGTCTCGCAATTGTACAGCTGTGCCAATCGTCGATGATCGTTAATAGAGAAGATAAAATTGAAATTATGATCCTCGGATATGAATAGCCGTAGTACGAGTTTTGATAATTAAGCAAATGAAGCGGTGGTGGAGTATAAGGTAACTGTACCCAATTTGGCACTGTACCCAATTTGGCACAATCGTCAGATTTCGTATTTCCGGTGCTCTCTGAGCATCAGTCGCTCTTGGGTTATGTTGGGGGAATTAAAAGAAAATTTTCGGTATCTTCCCCGCCCATTTAGCCCTTAAAACCACTCTCCTACAACACTTTGAACTTTCACTTACTCATTTTTTCACCATTTTCTTATTTCACTTTTCACACTCAACCTCAAAAATCAGGTGTCAATAATTTTTATCTCTCAAAGTGTCATTACTCTTTTTTGTGTAAAAACATCTCAGCTTTCGATTGGTCTCATCAGTTTTCCTAAAATTATTTTTTATCCTACTCAAATTGCTGTTTTTCGCATCAAAAAGAAGTGAACCCAATGTGCCCCTCTACGCGTTATTAAATGGGAAGATTGAGTGAAATCATTGAATATTTGTATAGACATATTACGATGATTTAGACGCGTATTTTTGAGTTGTATGTTAAAAATTTTGTATAAATATCACTGGGAACATAATTGAGAGTTTATTTCAATGCCAATTGGATCGTCCCTGTAGGCCTATATAGGCTGTAGCTAATGATTAAAAAATTGTGCCAAATTGGGTACACGTTTTGTGCATTAAGCCTTTTTGCGTTTTTTTTTAAATTGCGATTTTCGATAGGTTGAAGTAGTCGAATGATGATTATGAAGATGGTTTCTAATAGGTATTGAGCTAAGCTTTGAGATGCCGTTCACAGAATTTCAAAATTCGAAGTCTATCATAGTCAAATTCGAGAAAAACCCTTAGGGGGGGGCACATTGGGTACAGTTACCTTACATGAAAATATATATGTGAAGCGTTTGCATGTTTCAAAAACGATGTTTCACGGGATGCGATTTTTTGATTTGAGTATATATGTTGCTACTTATCAATTGAGTGAATTGGTGTGTGGAAACGTACCTATTTACATTCAATTCTTTCAAATCAATCGACATTAGTTATATACTCGTAATGTGAGATCATTGAAAAGTACGACAAATACTATATACCTTCTAAGTTGAACTTCGTTAAAAGTTACTATTTAATAGTAAATTATTAGTTAGTCAAAAATTACATAACTGATTAGCAGCTAATTATTCACTATTCAATTCACTTTTAACTATTTTTAATAGTAACTTTTACCAACAGTAGGAAATTCAATACATGACTGAATAGTTTTGCTCAACATTTCAATGGGCTTTTTTCGAGTCACTATATCCATCATCGGTTGTGTAATTTTCACCGATGAACACTAGTTTCTTTATCACTTAAAATCCAGCGAGTATCTGAACAAATTTGCCCTTCTCGCTCTGTCGCGTCTAGGAATCGCGTCTAATTTTCCACTCTCGATCCCACGCAACATTCGAAACACGCTTCCTGCACTACGCACAATAATCCGGGGACGATTCCGCGGCCGCGCGTCCTCCGATTATCGAGTGCGGTATCCGCGGCCCATACACTGAAAATAAAATTTCCCTGTCAGGACTCAATGGAATGATCACTACGATGTTGGGTCATCAGAGGGATACTGTAGCGTTCCTACAGCCCAATTCGATTTCGTTGTCATGACCAAACAGTCAATTTGTTATGACAGGTAACCAAATATCCTTGTAGCACCGCAATAAAATATCGCGCGCACAAGTGATTTTAAAAATAGTATTTTTTGAGTGGTTCGAACCTGAATATGATCTGATGGCTGATTTCTGGGTGACGGAGAAGTTAAAGTCTTGGGGACTGGATAAATATTAACCTACGTTTCAGGGTTAAGTATAAAAATTATACTAATGATAAAAATTTATAGATCAAGAGATAGATCGACAAGTTTTTGAGTGTTTATCAGAAGATCTCATAAAAAGTCTCTTCACAAAAACTGGACCATTGTCAAAAAAATCATGGGTCAACATGGTCATTTCCCTATATATGAGCGCTATAACAAAAATGACGTTTTTTACATGGGCTCTTATGGCGAGAATCGATTAATCCCTTCTCAACTAAATATGGTGTTATAGAAAAATTTGAAAAAATTCTAAGTAATAGGTTTTTATAAGTAGATTATAATATGATCACGAAAATCGTATGTCACCATCGAAATAAGATCGTAAAACTGAAAAAAGTGGATTTTGATGAATTTGACAAGTGTTTATGTGCAAATCTTGACTTACTTATAATTTATTTTCCCTTTTCAAGCATCCATAAGTAGTCTAGGATGAGACTGATCTACTTTAAAACGATATAATTCGGAGAATTTTGAAAA
This sequence comes from Aphelinus atriplicis, assembly GCA_020882685.1. Taxonomy (NCBI): domain Eukaryota; kingdom Metazoa; phylum Arthropoda; class Insecta; order Hymenoptera; family Aphelinidae; genus Aphelinus; species Aphelinus atriplicis. The sequence continues at coordinate 101,446,019 of CM037073.1, forward strand.
ATAATTCAGGCACCCCCAGTAGGGCCCCGCATTGGTACGGCACCTAACGCTGAAGCCCCCTTAATCATTATATGATTCCATTTATATAGTTCACTCGGTGAAAGGACCGACTGAAACGGGTTAACAGCTCTACCGTATAGTCCTGACACCGATACGAAAAAACAAATGATGGTTGTATGGGTCTCAGACCGATACTAACACGCATCGTCTGACAACGATATGCGTTGGGCTGTGACAGGGCAACATAGAGCTATGATGAGGAAATTTTATTCTCAGTGTACGTACACAATCCATCCAGCCCGTCATGAGCGATAAGCTGCCCCCGCGAGATTCGCTCGCGGATATATAATGGTTGCGCGATAAGGAACACGCGAAAAGCGATATATTTGGTGCGCGCGGGCGCAGTAGCTGCCGCCCTTGCGCAACTGGGAGCCAAGAAAGCTCTGCGCGTTACGCAAATGGCCGCGCGCGATTCTAATCGACGGCGCGCGTCCGTTTCCTCGCTCTGCGCGGCTCTCAATGGGCGGCGCGCGGCTCGTAATTCAATAAGTCTACCTATATACACACGTACACGCATAAATTTGTCAAAATATGGCCGGCCGCGTGAATGGCGCGCTCGAACGAGGATTAATGTCTCCATTTGGCACGCGTCTCCCTGTGCGCGTATGTGCACGTGTAAGTGTGTGTGTGTTTGGGTCCCGGGGACGTGTGCGCGCGGTATACACGAGGAGGGATGTAAAAAGAGAGCCGCGCGCGGGCGCAGCTGTCGCGCGCCATTGTCGGGAGCTACGCTCGAGAGCTCCGGGCTATTGTAAAGCAGATCCGCGCAAGATTACGTCCAGCAGATAGCATCTCATCTGCATGGACGCGGTGGAGAGGCTGCTGCTGCTGCTGCTGCTGCCGCTGTTATGCGGAGACCGTCATATACGCGGCGGGCACGCACCCGGTCTCGAGCCGCGTCGATACATTCGAGATTGCGCGACCGGTTATATAAAACCCGGCTACGCGCGTGTACACGCGGCCAAACGCTAACGCGTTGCGATTGATGATGCCGTGAATTTTTACAAGGGGTATGTATGACGATGTAAATCGAATCGCGATCGAGAATCGAGAGAGAGCCCTTGACTCTTTCGTCTGATATTGCTCGCTTTTCGAATGAATATACCGCAAGTCGTGCAAATGATCATGCCTAGGAAATTATGCCTAGAAATGAACTGACATAGCCTAGACATGATCTAGGCGTAATCAAAGCAAACTCGAAAGCTATAGTTCTCTATGCTTTATCCATATGCCTAGTGAACGCCATTTATTTACTTTGCATCATTTATGCCTAGAGACATTCAACGATTTCCGTTTTTTTTTTCCTAGTGCAAAAGCGACCACACTGCACTGATCCTTATTGTATCACCGATAGATGGCGTTTCGGATTTTGCTTCTCGCAAGTGAAACAGTCTATATACCAGCCACAAACACCAAGTAGTCATTTGGCAGATTTTAAGTATCTAATTTTATTTTATCTACCTAACGTTCACTAGCTAGGCATAGATAAGGCACAGTGAACTATACCTTTCAAGTTTGCCTTGGTTATTCTAGACATAATATCCTATGCATAATTTATTTAATTGGGTTTGTAAAATTGCGTGGTCGAGTGACTTTTCTTTGTGTGTGAACTGTTGATGGACGATTTTTGTTTATTTAACGACAGGGTGCAGTGTCTTGATTTTACGAAGATTTTCGGGAAAGATGGTCACCAGCCGGAGGACAGAGAGAAAAACAGCATGCCGGAAAATATGACGAAGAAATTGAACTTTTTCCCAACTTATGGAGTATAATGCACCTAATTTATAATATTGTGCATATTGTGTGTATGAAAATTATTGTAATTTATGAGAATAAAATACAATTAATTTGCAAGAGAAGAGAGTACCGGGGCCATGAATGTTGATGAAAATACAATTTCTTATCGTAATTTTCAAAATTGGAATTTCTTTAAAAAGTGAAAATTTATGGTGAGGGTCATACGAATACTCAAACGAATCGAGTTTCAGTTAAAGGAGAAAAATCTATAATTTGAAGCTATTACAAACGAAAATTTCTTCTGAACTGCTAAACAGACGATTTTGAAATCAAATAAAAAATGTCATTTCTCGTGAAAATCTTCTGTCAAAATGACTTTCTTCTTGAACTATGATTGAATTGCATTCTCAAGGAAAAAGCTTTGTGACGGGGCAAAAATGAAACTCTCCATTTGGACTACGAGACCTCAATATTCGTAATCTACGGGTCGAAAATGTAAAATCCCAAAAATGTCTATGTACGTACGTACGTACGTATGTAAAGCTGTTTATGGCGCTCGAAAACTTTCGAAAAAATAGCCTGATCTCCTTAAATTTTGCACACAGGTGACTGGTGTAAAGATGTAGCTGAGGTTCATTTTTCAGCAACATCCGTCGTTTATTTCCCCAGCGACCATTGCTAACGTGTTTTCGGGAAGTTATCTTTGACAACCATTTTAAACGCAAAGCTTCTTTGAGAAAGAATACAATATACTGTTCCCTTGAATAGGCCGTGTCTCTTAAAATATTTATAAGAAACACAATTCATTCATATGAATGATTTGAATACAAATGAATACTCTAAAAATAGTGTAAGCTCTAGAGTTTTATCAAATCTGTATAAAAAGAATTGCATGTATATCCACGAATAGCTCTTGTAAAAAGTATCTACTAACTCGAATATGGTCAGAAGAGCTAAATTCTTCATTTTTGTCTTCAACAAGCAGGCGATGCATTTGCAATGAATTTATCAAGTTTTATTTGTGTCGGTTGATGTTTTGTACAGTGTAAAAGTTTCTTTGATTTGTTCATTGACCTTGATCTCTGGGAGTAGGACTGCACAGGCATACATCAGTGCACCATCCATCAACACCTGCATCACGGCTGATGCAATTTTGTTTACATTGCTCATCTGTTAACATCCTTTGGTGGAATGAACTCCAACATCGTTTTAGATTAGAGCCTCCATCAGTTAGTCCTGTGGGATCAAATTTTATAGTTGAATTGATGTTGTGAGAAGTTCAAATAGTTCAAACAAAATCACCGCTACACTAACTTCTAGCAAAAAACTGTAGATAATCTTTTGATAATTACAGATTTCTGGGCTAATTTTGGCTGTCGCTGATAGTATCGGAGATAATTCTATGAAATAACGACTTTTTTAGATGTTTTCGGATTTAAATTCATTGAAAGTATTTTTTCATATCAGATGAAAAATCGCTGCTAACTGCATTAACAGTATGAGACTTTGTGTAAGAAAAAAATGGCAATGAAGGATGCCTTCCGCCATCGGCAGGTGGAACTAAAACAATTGACCGTTGCTCTGTCGCAATGGTTGATAAGAATGTAAACTATAGTTGCAAGGGATGTCAACAGCTGTTGCTATGGGAAAACCAAAATTCTTTGTCCTTTGTCCTCAACCTTCATTTCCTTAACAACGATTGAATTTCTGTGATAATGTTGCATATGATCAAATATATACACAAGTACACAACAAAAACGATGCCCTGATTTGAGTAAAAAATTTCGTAAAGTTTGAATTATTCAAATAGCACATTTGTCAAACAAATTTTTTTGTAACATTATAGCCTACCCAGGTCCTCACTCGAATCTTGTACGATTGTTTCCAAATAATTTGATCGAGGCAAACGTTAACACGAATTTTTTCTAGCTCGCACAATGATGAAATGATCTAAGGATTTCAATGGAGTCTAGCTGTCATTGCACTTTGAAAAATTCTCCAATGAGATTTTTCCTGTTACCGGCTGCAAGTTGTTTGTTGAGCTCCTTGATTCGGATGATTGCCCCCAGAGAATGCGGATATTCGAAGAATACGTTATATGTGCTTTGCTCTGGGTTCGTCAGTCGAGGCACGTGGCTGCATCATCATCCGTTCGCGGAACGAAACTCAACGCGGGCACGACGGGATTCCGCGATCCGCCAATTTTTTCATGCGATCAAAAGGCGCCTCTCGCTCAATCGGCCTCTTTTGCTCAAATTTCGATACGCGGAAATCCACTGGCGCCAAGCTAGCACATGTCAATGGCTGCCGGGGCTAATGGAGCGGTGTTGATTACAATATAACTCGTATCTTCTCGTTTCACTCCGACCTTGAATTCCCTCGAACATAAGCAATTTTCAGTTTTTAAATATATGAATTTTTCCAAATTTATCGTGATAAATATGACGGAAGTTCATTTTTCGCACACGCGCTTTTTCATTTTACAATAAGAATAATACTCTCCCCATTTAGTTCCCTAGCGTATGAAGATGGAGAAATCATTCGAATAAATAAAAAAATGCCCGTAAACAGGATTGATTGAGCAATTGACTAACGTGACCAACGTTCAATTCGTCAAAGTATGTACAAAGCACACATCAATATTTTTGAATCTCTTCATCTTCATTTCAATTTCGAGCGTCGCATCAATCATTCTCCGCGATCTTATCTGTTACTTCGATTTAACGAAAGTATATGTGGCGAATTAACCCGATCCCCAACGAGTGCGCAATCAGGCGAGAAAACGAAAAAACCGTAATTTCGAGAATTGAAAATCGTAAGAATTTCTAAAATACCATCACAGTGTCCGACATCTCGAGAACAGACAGCGCCGAGAGAGCCGCGCACGCACACAAACGCTCGGCTCTTCTTCTGGCCCCTCGCGAGTCTCGCGACAATGGTCTCATTCAGCTGGTGGCCCGAGAACAAGAGAGAGAGAGAGAGAGAGAGGGTAAGAGAAGGCTCGCTTTATTGAATCCGGCTTTACTGAATGTTATCCGCGCTATCGGCTGTGTTTGGCGTAGATCTAGATAATCGTCTCGCATCTCTGGCCGAGCGAGATGAGCGATACGCTCGGCTTGCCGAAACCAAAGTGACGTCTCTGTCCCCGGAATTAACCCTTTGTGAGAGGGGGGCGGGGGGAGCCCCCCTTTTGTCTCTCGGTGCCGATTGTGGCCGAGCCCGCGCGTGCCGCGACGTTCCACGTAGATTTTAGATTTCGTATATGCGCATGCATGTGTATATATACACGCGCGCGCGCGATTATCGCGAGCGAGATCCCCAGGCCTAATTGACGTCCGCCCGTTTGTTGTGACGCGCTTTTCACGCAAGATTACACTGATTACCCGCGCGCTCGGCTGTTTGGCCAATGGCCTCGGCAATCTTGATTTTCTCGTTGACTGCTCGAGTTTTTGGGGCTTTTTTTTCAAGTCGATTTTTATCCAGATCGACTTTCTCCCTGGATCTGTTTCATCGTAATTGACTGTTTCTAATTGTCCGTCATTCCGTTCATCGTTTTTGAAAACTTGTAGATTACCGATAGGAAAAACTGATTTCATTGATAGATCTATTTGGACTTGATGATCTGACATAATAGAACCTCACTATCTTGAAATCATAACCAAACCATCTGTGGGCAACTTTATGATTGTTGAGAGCATGAATTTTTTTTCGTGGCACGAACATCCGTCGTTTATTTCCCCTGCAACCATTGCTAACGTGTTTTCGGGAAGTTCTCTTTGTCAACTATTTTTTACGCAAAGCCTCTTTAAGAAAGCATTTGCAATATAATTATCAAGTTTTATTTGTGTCGGTTGATGTTTTGTACAGTGTAAAAGTTTCTTTGATTTGTTCATTGACCTTTATCTCTGGGTGTAGGACTGCACAGGCATACATGAGTGCACCATCCATCAACACCTGCTTCACGGCTGATGCAAGTTTGTTCACATTGCTCATCTGTTAACACTTTTTGGTAGAATGAACTCCAACATTGTTTTTGATTAGAGCCTACATCAGTTGGTCCTGTGGGATCAAATTTTATAGTTGAATTGATGTTGTGAGAAGTTCAAATAGTTCAAACAAAATCACCGCTACACTAACTTCTAGCAAAAAACTGTAGATAATCTTTTGAGAATTACAGATTTCTGGACTAATTTTGGCTATCGCTGATAGTATTGGAGATAATTCTATGAAATAACGATTTTTTTTTTTATGTTTTCGGGTTTAATTCCATTGAAAGTATTCGTCCATAGCAGATGAAAAATTGCTGCTAACTGCATTAACAGTATGAGATTTTGGGTGAGAAAAAAATGGCAATGAGGGATGCCTTAAGGCATATATTATATGGCTACAGCGTACGCTTCCTTTGCGTACGCTGTCTCCACAGTCAACGTAGAATGTCTGCTGAGATTCGAACACAATCCATCATTCATATAATGCATTAGAAAAGATACTCTACCGCGATAAAGCTAGTGTACGCAAAAATAGCGTACGCAAGAGTGTAGTATACTGTATCTGAATAATTGAACATGTAATAATTCCTGCACACATTTCCTCATTACAGTTTAGATATCGTACGCAAGAATATCGTGCACGCAATCTTTGACTAAATATTTCACCTATATTCGCTTCGTTCGCTAAATTTGTTTAGAATATTTATAAAATTTTGTAGCGTACGCTTAGTTGATGCAGTGTATCAATTTTAACGTACGCTCAAAATATTTTTTGCTTTCTTAGCGTATGCAATTTTCAATGCACGCTATTGCGTCCCCCCTACACAGATTCACGCACTAGTGCATTTTTATATGTCTTCTAAACTAGCATTCATCATATAAAATATCGTAATAACAGATACGTTCTAACACTCATAACTGACTTTACCGACCAGACGCGTCATTATAAAAACTTCACTCTTTAGTTGCACGATTCCCACCGTTTCATAGATAAATAGACCTATATGCAGAATATGTAAATTACTATAGAATATCTCATAGTAAAATTTCAGGAAACAAAATTCACATTATGATTTCTATTGAATTGAATATATAAATAACTGATAATCGATTGAGATCATTATACCTTATTTTCAAAGTAAAAATCAATATTTGAAATCAGCTGGTAAGTACAATTCGAAGCTTTGAAAAATAGTGCGTTTTTTCACTACCCTCTTAAATTGATCCTTAGCTGCGATTTTATGGTATTGAAGTAAGATCACATATTTCAGGGTGTTGAAAATAGTATGCATCCTTGCACATCATCATCCCAAAAAAATGAAGGCGTTGGAGTGACTGTAGAAGAATCCAAACCGAAGAAAGATGTGAAAAAGAAAAAGATCATAGACGTAAATTCTCATTCATAAAATATTGAATAACATACTTAGACTAAATTTTGAAATATCTTCTTGATTATTTAAACTTATTTGCTTAGAGTAATGAGGGCGTTGTTAAAACACTATTTACCAAGAAGGGTAAACCTAAAATCCCTCTAAAGAAATCTGAGAATCGAACAGAAAAACATATTTTTAAGTCAAAGAAAAGAATTTCGGAGAATGATTTCAAAATAGACATAAAAAAAATTAAGATAGAGACAGCAGAGAAACAGATGAAGAAAATTGTACCTGCAATCAAAATTATCAGTGATGTTTTAGTTAAACCACCAGATAACTCCCAAGTAATGATAATGCTATAATTTACAAGACCTTATTTAAATACTATGATAATTTGGAAGTAATACGGATAAATTGGGGCAGATACTTAAGGGCAATAAAATCAGTCGATATTTTGTATCTCAAGTCACCAAATAATAAAATATTGACGGTGTGATCAACTTGAAATTTATTTTTATTCCCAGAAGTAGCTATCCCAGATCCGTAGAGCATTCGCAGCTCTCCCTGAGAACAAAGTTTTCTTTCATTAAAATTTATTTTGAGAGTGTTCTCTTGGTACACGATTGTTGGTTTTTCAGTGCAGTTCTCGTTTAACTGACTGTACAAATTACAATTACACTGTATACATATTGAGTGCATTTCTTTGACATCATTATGACAGCAAATACATGAAAAACTCAGGTACACTGAGAGAACTTTGAGTTAATAATTATGGTGTATCACCTGAAAATTATGTTTCTAACGATAAACGTCTATTCAAGTACGATACCCCAGTTTTTCACAAGTGATGCATCAAATTCATCTCTAGCTCCTCAATTAATGTTTCAAAGTCACAGTATTAAATTAGGATTGCTCAAAAAGTCACGATGAGTCCAATAATAATCTACCCTTTTTAAAATATAATTGTTTATCGGTGTTAAACTTGCAGAGATCTTCACAACAAACAGAGACAAAGACAGAAAAAAGTCAATTATCAACAACTCAAGTAACTCCAGAAATTGTTCCGTCTGAAAATTCAAATCCTGGAATGAGTATATCGCCAATGAACACGGAGTTTCCCGAAATGATTTTGGATGATGAGTCATATTTTGATATGAATAACTTAGTAAGCATGGAAGGGTTGAAAAAAACTTTTCAAGTGAGTGCTTGGAACATTTGTTATGTATTAATTTTTTATTAATTATTGATTGGAATGACGCTACAGATGTTAAGGTCTGAAGTCAGACGATTTAAACAATTACTATCTAGAGTCATTACTTCCTCAGCAACAAAATTGGAATATTTTTAAAAATTTATTCAGTTAACAAAATATGTTCTCATACGGTTTGATTTGTGTCAGTGTGCTACAAACAGTTCTTTAACTTTTATTACATAACCTAGATGAGAATATTGTCCATATCACATCTTCATTCTCTCATAATTTACGTGATCTTGAGTACTAACAATAAACAATATGCAGATTGTACTTGGGAAATGTTATTCCATTTATCTCGATTGGAACTATTTTTATTTTTAAAAATTATTTTTTTCTGTATAAAAGATCTGAATAAATTCTTAGTATACTTATTCAGTATTTATATACAAATATCTTTCAAAATATCTTATTTTTACAAGATTAAATGAATTATGATTGAAATTTACTTTTCTCAATCCCATCGTAGAATATTGGTAAACCTAGTAGTCCTGGAGCTAGCCCCCTTCCCGTTGGCCAGAGGAGGTCCCCGGTAGATAGATAGTGAATCTTATGTATTTTTTTCCGTAGAATCCGAATTTGTTGGTTTGAAGTCTGTAAAACTGGTACAATTTGTTTAAACCGCGATTGTTTAAACAAATAAGATAATAACACTTTTTTGGTTCGGAAAATTTTTTTTCATAAAATTTAGCTCATTTTAAGAAGAAAAGTTCCTATGCACTATCCATGAATAATGCTTGTATCTAAAGTTAAAAATTATCACAAGTTGAAAAATACCACTTTTCGGTGGTCTTTGTTGCTCTGCCATGGCAACAACAATAGAATATTTAAGAATCTGAAAGTGTTTTCTAATGCAGTTTTTAACGTAGAATCCGAATATAAACTTGGTTTTCCCCAAAAACAGCGAGAAAAACCGAATAATCAAATGATTCACCTTCCATGTTTTAGCTCATTATACGCTTGACTCCCGGTACTGGACTAATGCACTGAATATCTTACCCATAGGCTAATTATGAATAAACGAATATTTCTTATGTACTTTTTCCCGTAGAATCCGAATTTGTCGGTTTGAAGTCTGTAAAAGCCATACAATTTGTTTAAAACACGATTGTTTAAACAAATAACAAAATAACACTTTTTTGGTTCGAAAAAATTTTTTTCATAAAATTTAGCTCATTTTAAGAAGAAAAGTTCCTATGCACCATCCATGAATAATGCTTGTATCTAAAGTTATTAATTATTTTATGTTTTAGAAAAAACATCTCGGCAATTTTTGTTGCTTTACAGCTGTCGAGTAAAAAACAAAAAAGAATTTTGGCTATGAAGTTCGGGATGATTTACTTTTGCCTGAAAAGCCAAAGATTTTGATACCATCGACTGATGAATTTGTCCCTGGATGTACTTGCCGCGTATGTGTACGAGCTACATGCTGTTGTGTACGTACCCAAATATCATGCTGCTCATTTTGTGCATGTAAAAAAAAGAATTCGTGTCAAAATAAATTTGCCCCGCAGATTTAAATATTCTTTCTTAATGTTAAAATAAATGGAGTTAAAATTAACAGTACTTCTGTTCATGAATTGTCCAAAACGATTCAGACAAAACATTCAACCTGTATATACTGGTATTCTCTATCTATGCCAGCTCTAGAGCAATAAAAAACGCCGAGAGAAGTGGTATTTTTTGATTTGAATTAATTTATAACTTTTTGTGTAAGCATTCTCCAACAATAGTGCATGTGTACATACTTTCTTCTCTCTATGAGCTGAATTTTGAAAAAAAAAATTCTGAACAAAACCTAGTTAGTTCATTATTTGTTTAAACAATTGCATTCTAGACCAATTGTACCACTTTAAAGACTTCTAAGTAACAAATTCGGATTCTACGGGATAAAATACATGAGAAAACATTCGCTTATTCATAATTAGCCCATGGGTATGATATTCAGTGCACTAGTCCAGTAGCGGGAGTCAAGCGATAATGAGCTAAAACATGGCAAGATGAATCATTGATTATTCGGCTTTCCTCGCTGTTTTTGGAGAAACCAAGTTTATATTTGAATTCTACGTTAAAAACTGCATTAGAAAACACCTTCAGATTTATGAATATTTTATTTTTGTTGCCATGGCAGAGCAACAAAGACTACCGAAAAGTGGTCTTTTTCAACTTGAGATAATTTATAACTTTAGATAAAAGCATTATTCATGGATGGTGCATAGGAACTTTTCTTCTTAAAATGAGCTAAATTTTGAGAAAAAAATTTTTCCCGAACCAAAAAAGTGTTATTTTGCTATTTGTTTAAACAATCGTGTTTTAAACAAATTGTATGGCTTTTACAGACTTCAAACCGACAAATTCGGATTCTACGGGAAAAAGTACATAATAAAACATTCGTTTATTCATAATTAGCCTATGGGTAAGATATTCAGTGCATTAGTCCAGTACCGGGAGTCAAGCGTATAATGAGCTAAAACATGGAAGGTGAATCATTTGATTATTCGGTTTTTCTCGCTGTTTTTGGGGAAAACCAAGTTTATATTCGGATTCTACGTTAAAAACTGCATTAGAAAACACTTTCAGATTCTTAAATATTCTATTGTTGTTGCCATGGCAGAGCAACAAAGACCACCGAAAAGTGGTATTTTTCAACTTGTGATAATTTTTAACTTTAGATACAAGCATTAGTCATGGATAGTGCATAGGAACTTTTCTTCTTAAAATGAGCTAAATTTTATGAAAAAAATTTTTCCGAACCAAAAAAGTGTTATTGTCTTATTTGTTTAAACAATCGCGGTTTAAACAAATTGTACCAGTTTTACAGACTTCAAACCAACAAATTCGGATTCTACGGAAAAAAATACATAAGATTCACTATCTATCTACCGGGGACCTCCTCTGGCCAACGGGAAGGGGGCTAGCTCCAGGACTATAGGAGATTCTCGGAAGAGATTCCGGAAAACGAATCCAACAAAGTGAAGAAAACAGTAAAGGTAGTCATCAAAATACTTGTGAATTAATTTTTAATTGCAATAGAAAAAAAAATCATGGTTTATTTATTTTTCTTCTTCTTCTTCTTCTTCTTCTAGTCATCAGCAAAGCCTTGCATCAAAGTACAAACGAAAACGTCATTAAATTTTCAATATTCTATGATCTCTCATTTTCTCATAATTATTCGAAATGATTTTTGTAGAAAGTCAGACATCAAAAACCGGTTGCCTTGAGAACTGATAAGAGTGGTCCAATCAATAAATTAATTGAAAAAATTGATAGCCTGAGCAAAGAATTCAGAGAGTTTAGAGAAGCAACTCAGAACACTCTGTCCAAAATTCAAACAGATCAACTGAGTATAATAGAAAATTGGAATGAAATTAAAGGTTTCTATACGTTTCGATTTTTATTTGAAAATTTCGATTCTTGAAAACTTAGTAACTATTGTATTGAAACATATTACAGCTCATGAGGCAAGGCCAGTTCGAATAGAGAATATTGCAGAAGTCCCACCAGTTGGTTTCCAAAGGAAAGATACTGACGAAGTAAATGTTTTTTATATAATCAATGTCTTTTATATATCCAATTCGGAATTGGCTCTCAAAGATCGACCATTTACACATATTCATATATTTTACCCTTTTATGCAAAATCCAAATTGTAGTCAGTCATCTTTGTAACAATTCACGTGCATCTTTATACCCCATATTTTTGTACAGATCCATCTTGGTCGTAGCGTTTGGATCTCTCTCACTCAGTATAACAATTCGGTATTCAAAGCTAAAAGCTATTCAATTTTTGTGAAAGAAATTGCAATACAAGTTTTTACATTACCTATTCTAAAAAATAGTAGTGTTACTGGGTCAGCTTGCAATGCAATTCCAGGTTCAGTATCTAAACAAGCTTTAGATTCTACAAAACTGCTAGCGATCCAAGGTAATAAGTTTTTATAAAAAATATCTACTTCTAATTAAAAAAATATGAACATTTCAATGATTTTTTTCAGATATTTTCGAATATTATCTCCGAGAAGAACGTAAAATCCAAAGTGATATTGAAATAGAGAAAGAGGTATCAAGATACAAGGATTACATTCGAAGTAAAATCTCAGACTTGAATAGATCGCCAACAAAAGGTGAGAAACAATCGCTTCCTTGGAAATTCATTTCTTGTGTATTGAAAAATATCTTTCACCCCTTGCGTCAAAAAATAGATTAGATATTATGTTATTCGGTGCATGAAACGGCATTTCACACTCAGTAGCTGCGTGATATACTATTTTAGCACTTGCAAAGAACAATATCGTTCAATAAACGTGCAAAACGTGATTTGCACACTTATGGAAGAATCCACTTTTTCCATACTAGTAGCGCAAAATACACCATTCTCTAATATCTAATATCCATTTTCTAATATCAGTAATATTTGGAAAAAAGTGGCCGACGACTTATTCCAAATTTATATGAGAGTGGACCGCGTAATTGAATTATAATTCGCCACACCACCGATTTATTTCCAACAATCTCATTTAATTCAGTTTCAAATAAAATATTGAATATTCTCAAAGGCAAAAGACCTCAGTCAACCAAAAAACATGATGTAATCGAAAGTGAAGAAACCAGTGATGAAGATAAAGAAGAAAATCAGGAAAATGAAGTTGGTGGGAAGAATGCTACTGAAGATGAAGATGGCAGTGAAGAAGAAGATGACAGTGAAGATGATTCTAATGAAAAAGACGAGAGTGAGGATAGTGTAGAAAAAACAGACGATGAAGAAATAGTTGACAGTGAAGCTGATCATAATGAAGATAATGGGAATGGGGTTAATGAAGTATAAAATACTGTGCTTTGTGTTCTGTGCTTTGAGAGAAATCGATGTAAATGACACGCATAAACTGACAAGTTCTCATTGATTCTGTTATTCTATCTAAATATGTATATACATTTAAAAACACGTACAATTCTCTATAGTCTTGATTTTTCTCATTGATTCTGATCATTTTTGTGTCAACTCATAAATTCAAATAAAAATCTTACATTACTTTCAGCTCTCATTGAAATCCAATAGAATCGGATAAAATAACATAGCCTGATTGGTACTCATACATTCACGATTCAACATATTGATCCAAATAGGAATTTTATTTCCCATTAAATTCTCATAGACCCGATTGAATTTTTCAAACTGATTTGCGTTGGAACCTATGAGAATTTAGTATGTATTTACTGTGACAAAAACCCATATCAATACTGGTAAGTTTCAGGCTTATGAGAGACTGTGAGAGCTTATGAGAAACTTTCACCAGGGTTCCGCCATCGGCAGGTGTAACTAAAACTAATTGACCGTTGCTCCGTCGCAATGGTTGATAAGAATGTAAACAATAGTTGCAAGGGATGTCAACAACTGCTTCTATGGTAAAACCAAAATTCTGTGTCCTTTGTCCTCAACCTTCATTTCATTAACAACGGTTGCTGTGTAGAAAGGAAGATTCTTATTTTTGGACATCGACAAATAGACCTAAAACTGAATTTTCAACCTACCTAGCATCAGTTACTTGGAATATAAACAGAAATTGCTATGGAAAATATGCAGATACTGTGCCGTGTGACCTCAAAAGTACTGTAAATTAACTTGAACTCAATATTCATTCCCTTAGTAATGGGTGCTACGGACGTAAACAATTGTTGCTATGGAAAGTTTCCATGTCTTTTGCCATCGAAAATATGTACTTATTTTCCCTTTCTCGTAGCAACGGTTCCTAGGAATAGCCCAATGCTCATCTGTATTTAGGGCGACTTTGTTGTGTGGAAAATAGGTGGAAAGGGAAAAATGACCCCAAAAAAAAATCCATTTTTTGTGATTTTTTTTCAAGTTTTCAAATCATAGCTACGATTATGACAATTTAATTTAGAGTACCTTATACAGTTATGAAAATACAAAAAAAAATTCATCTCGATATCTCTGATAGTTTTTCCACAAAAAATTTTTGAAGTTAGCTATTTTCAAAATTTTGCAATTGTAATTCAGTCCGTGAGGAACCTCTCAGAAACCTGCCAATTTTTTTACGTACTCTAATAGATACTAACTATCGATCCCCCGTCGAAAAATTTCGATTGATCAATTTTAACAACTTTTATGATTTTTTGAAAATTTTTCGAAAAAAATTTCTTCGAAAAAAATGCAACTGCAATGCGGTTTTTCTATCTATTCGGAATTTAGAAGTTGCATATGATAGAAGAGAAACAGACGCTCATTTTGAGTTTTCATTTACTCAGATCTGATTCGTGAATCCTGAGATATAGAGGTTTTTAGTCGCAGCGCTTTCGGTGCAGCGGCAGTGGCGGGCAGTGGAGGGGGTAGGGAAAAAGACGCGACGAAAAGTCGAACGCTCAGGATCAAAATGAACGTTTGATTTTTTACCGACAATATCTCAGCTTCTATATTAGATAATTCGATCATTCTTTTTTTAATTTGATAAAGCAAGTCAAGAGATGATTAAATATGTATGTTGAAGTACCGTAAAAATTATTGGTAACGATCTATGTATGAAAAATGTAATAATGAATATTTGTAGATCCGTTCAAATCATATTTTTTAATTTTCATAATAAAATTGTACGTCACGCTGACGAATACATTCAATAAAAATGTTTCTTAATTGATATTGATTAATGAATTGATTTTGTTCAGGTTTTGAATAAGAAAGCACAGTAAAATATATCTTAATGTACAGGGATTAATTTAATGTGCAGGATAATTCCAACTTAATTATTCCTGGAATAATGTTTTTGGGATTTCAGGTGAACATCGTACGGATATGCTATGAATAGAATGAAATGTACATTGGTCTAATTATATTGGTCTATTATTACATTTTTCATACATAGATCATTACCAATAATTTTTACGGTACTTTAACATCCATATTGTATCATCATTTGACTTGATATATCAAATTGAAAAAAGAATCATCAAATTATCTTATATAGAAGCTGAGATATTGCAGATAAAAAATCAAAGGTTCACTTTTATCCCGAGCGTTCGACTTTTCGTCGCGTCTTTTTCCCTTCCCCCTCCACTGCCCGCCACTGCCGCTGCGCCGAAAGTGCTGCGTTTCAATGATTTCCACCAACTTCCGCCCGACTATTAAGTATGAAAAACATTACTCACGTACATAATAATTTATACTTAAGTAAAGCAATGTTCAAGCTACCAGAAACCGTTTCAATTTTTATTCTACTGCGTATACTTTTGCCGGAAAGGTACCTCGACTAAAAACGTCTATATCTCGGGATTCACGAATCAGATCCGAGTAAATGAAGACTCAAAATGAGCGTCTGTTTTTCTCCTATCATATGCAACTTCTAAATTTCGAATAGATAGAAAAACCGCGTTGCAGTTGCATTTTTTTCGAAGAAATTTTTTTCGAAAAATTTTCAAAAAATCATAAAAGTTGTTAAAATTGATCAATCGAAATTTTTCGACGGAGGATCGATAGTTAGTATCTATTAGAGTACGTAAAAAAATTGGCAGGTTTCTGAGAGGTTCCTCACGGACTGAATTACAATTGCAAAATTTTGAAAATAGCTAACTTCAAAAATTTTTTGTGGAAAAACTATCAGAGATATCGAGATGAAATTTTTTTTGTATTTTCATAACTGTATAAGGTACTCTAAATTAAATTGTCATAATCGTAGCTATGATTTAAAAACTTGAAAAAAAATCACAAAAAATGGATTTTTTTTGGGGTCATTTTTCCCTTTCCACCTATTTTGCAACAACAATATTCGAGATTAATGTTTCGGAATACTTAATCCTCATGCAAAATTTAATAAGGAAACTTTTTTTCCTCTTTTATTTTACTCTACGATTGATAGTTTTCATACTAACTCAAAATCAAAAAACAAAAATGCAGTTTTTTTGAACATTTTCGAAAAAAAAAACATGAAGCCATACTTTTCAGTTTTACGCACTATTCTCATTCGATTTAGAATCATTTTCTGGAGCGAACCCAATAGTTTTTGACAACGCTTGCTACGGGAAATATCTCGTTGATTTTCGGTCCTGTTGAGTATTCGGGTCTCAACGAACATTTTTGGGGAATAATGAAGAACTTCCCAAAAACACTTTGACAACGCTGCTTCAGGAATAAACAACGGATTTTGCTGAAATCATAACTCTGGCAATACCTTGTTACGTCTATAACCAGTGTACAGAACTTCAAGAAAATCAGTTGAATATTTACTACTTTTATCAGTTCTGCAATTCCTACTATTCCAATCTTAGTGGGATACAGACATGTTTGGGATTCCATATTTTTTACTCATCACAAAGCTTTTTCTCTGAGAGAAAAAAATATTGATATCAATATTGATATTCCTTCTATTGGTAAAAAATATTCTATTGGTGAATTGATTGCGTCTAAGTAAAGCTGATTCGTGAATCGAATTTCATTAAAAATATATTCATAATAAACCAATGTATAATTACCAGCCATAGTGATATTGATGAGTATGATGCAAACAACAGATAATAAGAGATACTTCATTATATTGGTTGATATAATAATTATTTAGAAGTGAATCATGTGAATATTTTTCCAATTCTGACGAGTTCTTGTATCGCTTCTCTGTAATATATAATGTTACAGTCAGATAAGAAAGCGGGACATTCGGGGAATTTGTATTTCTGTGATAATGTTGGTTATTCTCATACATGAACAGTTTATGCACGACTATATATCATTCCATTATATAGATATATATTATGGGTACATATTATAAATCGATAAGAATTGCCAAGATATTCTGATTTACAGCGATATCAACCATTTTTACATATGATCAAATATTTACACAAGTACACAGCAAAAACGATGCCCTGATTTGAGTAAAAAATCTTTCTCTAAATGGGACGGAATGAATTTCAGTATAAAAATAGTATACATTACGTGTACGTAGTACAGAACTGGTGTTGTCACCCTCGCTACGCTCGGGCACCAATCTCCACTCGTGCTGGATTCACCTACGTGCGTACGAGTTGTGTATACTATTCTTCGTATCGAAGTGCGAAAAGTTTAACTATGATAATGGATGATTGACACGCGTACATACCCAAGAATCTGAAATTATACGTAGCTTCGTAATACGATGACCGCAAATTTTATATCTTTCTCGCTGTGCGTTCATACATTTTTAATTCCTCGCACCACTTTCTCGCACTGGTGCTGGGAAGTACTTACTCGCACTACTTTCTGTCACAGTCAAAGAATAGGGTACTTTGCGCACCCTAGTCCGTGAAAAAAAGACAAACTTTGTGCACTAAGATACGAAAAAGTACTTTAACCCGTTAAGCAACCACTGGGTCCAGGAGACCCGGACAAACTTTCAAATGATGTACCGTCTAACGATCACGTTGAAACCCTAATGTTAGCAAAATTTATTATAGTTTGAGCCTACTAGAATAGGCCCGCGTAGTCTTTGATCCCCGTCGAAACGTTTAGTAGTACCCATGTGCTGATCGGTGCAACATCTTTTTTCTCGGGATACCTTTTTTTCAGGAGACCCTTATAAAATCCTCAAAAAAACCTTTTTTAGAAAAAGTAAAAATGTTGCGTCAAGCATGTGGCAGAACTAGTTTATCTCTTATATTGCTTAAAAAAAAATGAAATCCATAATAGACACATGAGTCAATTTATTATTTCATCAGTATTCATTCAGATTAATTCTCATATAGTTGGAGTATTACGTATTCTTATTACAGTTTACATACTATAGAAGATGTTGTCAACTTTAACTAACCAATTACGAAAAAACTTACCAGAATGTTCTTAGGTACCTCATCAATTATTTGAAGAACTAATGACGAACCAAATTGACGCCACTTGGTAGGATCGAATATCTTTGAATGCCTTATTAAACTGACATATAATATTCTTCATTACCTATTTATTTCATTACCTATTTATTTCTAGTTAAACGGTTTCACAACCTCTCCTCAATCGTTTGATTCATTTCAAATATATTTTTGTATCGTAATTGCAATGCAGTTAATCCTATAATTCAGATAGACTTTATATATTCTTCTATTATCAATACTTTCATTGTCTTTCAAAGAGACAAATATTAATAATTCAAACTAATGATCATATGTCTCAGTAAATTATAAATATTTCTATAATATTTCTATGATAATTTTTACATCCAGTGATTTAGTGAAATATTATTATTCTTAAGACGTTAAAAATGCCTACCAAGTGGCGTCAATTTGGTTCGTCATTAGTTCTTCAAATAATTGATGAGGTACCTAAGAACATTCTGGTAAGTTTTTTCGTAATTGGTTAGTTAAAGTTGACAACATCTTCTATAGTATGTAAACTGTAATAAGAATACGTAATACTCCAACTATATGAGAATTAATCTGAATGAATACTGATGAAATAATAAATTGACTCATGTGTCTATTATGGATTTCATTTTTTTTTAAGCAATATAAGAGATAAACTAGTTCTGCCACATGCTTGACGCAACATTTTTACTTTTTCTAAAAAAGGTTTTTTTGAGGATTTCAATTCTTTTTGCGGAGTATAATATATTATAAAAATAATAATCAATAAAATGTATATGCATTAGCGTCAGTAATAAAATTAAATAGATATTTTTCCAAAATGCAAATATTTATATGGATGAGCGATACACAAAAAAAAATATATGTAATCAGTAGAAAATAATTAATCTATTATCTGAATTTAAGACAAGGCATCAAAATTTATCACATGTTTTTTTATAACTATTTTTACATAGGCAAATGGTGGTTTAGGATGACGATATCGGCGTGTCGACTGAATATTTGAATAAGGATATAACCTGATACCCGATAATGTCCAGGTGGCTAGGGTCGCTGATGACAGTGTCCTGAGGGTGCGCTTCTGGTATTTTTGTTTGAGGAAGCTGACTACTTTGACTACCTGGACATCATTAAGGTCCAGAGTCAGCTACTTGGAACACCGTCATCGGGTACCCTGGCTACCTTGACATCGTTCGGGTCCAGGGTCAGGCACTCCAACCAAAAATACGAGGAGCGCACCCTTGGAACACAGTCATCGGGTACCCTGACTACCTGAACCTCGTTCGAGTCCAGGGTCAGCTGCTTTAAGCGGAAATTCCGGGAGCGCACCCTTGGAACACCGTCAACGGGTACCCTGACTACCTGGAAGTCGTTAGGGTCCAGGGTCAGCTGCTTCAAGCGAAAATTCAAGGAGCGCACCCTTGGAACACCGTCATCGGGGTACCTGACTATCTGGACTTCGTTCGGGTCCAGGGTCAGGCACTCCAATCAAAAATACCAGGAGCGCACCCTTGGAACACCGTCATCGGGTACCCTGGCTACCTGGACATCGTTCGGGTCCAGGGTCAGCTGCTTTAAGCGAAAATTCCAGGAGCGCACCCTTGGAACACCGTCATCGGGTACCCTGGCTACCTGGACATCGTTCGGGTCCAGGGTCAACTGCTTCAAGCAAAAATTCCAGGAGCGCACCCTTGGAACACCGTCATCGGGTACCCTGACTACCTGGACCTCGTTTGAGCCCAGGGTAAGCTACTTCAACCAAAAATACCAGGAGCGCACCCTTGGAACACCGTCAACGGGTACCCTGACTACCTGGAAGTCGTTAGGGTCCAGGGTCAGCTGCTTCAAGCGAAAATTCAAGGAGCGCACCCTTGGAACACCGTCAACGGGTACCCTGACTACCTGGAAGTCGTTAGGGTCCAGGGTCAGCTGCTTCAAGCGAAAATTCAAGGAGCGCACCCTTGGAACACCGTCATCGGGTACCCTGGCTACCTGGACATCGTTCGGGTCCAGGGTCAGCTGCTTTAAGCGAAAATTCCAGGAGCGCACCCTTGGAACACCGTCATCGGGTACCCTGGCTACCTGGACATCGTTCGGGTCCAGGGTCAGCTGCTTTAAGCGAAAATTCCAGGAGCGCACCCTTGGAACACCGTCATCGGGTACCCTGGCTACCTGGACATCGTTCGGGTCCAGGGTCAACTGCTTCAAGCAAAAATTCCAGGAGCGCACCCTTGGAACACCGTCATCGGGTACCCTAACTACCTGGACCTCGTTTGAGCCCAGGGTAAGCTACTTCAACCAAAAATACCAGGAGCGCACCCTTGGAACACCGTCAACGGGTACCCTGACTACCTGGACATCGTTCGGGTCCAGGGTCAGCTGCTTTAAGCGAAAATTCCAGGAGCGCACCCTTGGAACACCGTCATCGGGTACCCTGACTACCTGGACATCGTTCGGGTCCAGGGTCAGCTTTTCCAAGTCAGAATACGAGGAGCGCACCCTCGGGACGCTGCCATCGGCGACACTAGCTACCTGGACATTATCGGGTATTAGGGTATATGCTTATTCAAATAAAACTCAAGTCGACACGCTGACATCGGCATCCTAAACTACCATTTGCCCGTGTAAAATCAATTATAAAAAAAAACATGGAATGAATTTTGATATGTCTTGTCTTATCTTCTGTAAATTTGAAAAAATCTGCAGTACTTTTCGTTGAATCTATGGGACACGGCCAATAGTCTTGCCATATTCTTTCTAACTATAATACATTAATAATTTACTTTCAATCCCATGGTTTCAAATCTACGCGGGAAGCAAGAGCATGTAAACGTGTTATGTACTATGCGTGAACATAGCTGCTTTATCAGGCTACCGCGGCTAACTTCAGGGTCGTAACATGAAGAAAAATTTCTGGTCGAAAAAAAAGTAGTAGATCGCTTGACACGGTACTCCAAACTCATTATTGCGAACGAGTTTTTGAGTATTTCTTTTTGTCGATCGCTCAATTGGGATGGTAGATGAGCATTAAATCCTGTTTCGCACCCAAAAAAAGTTGTTTTGACAAAATTAATGCCAATGTAAAAATCGAGCGTGCGATCTCAAACATTATATAGTTGCGGTGTCTTCTGCTTGACGCATGGAACACTACCGCGTTCCGTGATTATTTTTATCGTAAACTACAGTACTTAATACGCTTTCACTGCAAATTTGAAGTAAAAATATGAAAAAACAAAGGAGTTATAAATTTTTTAAAAAAACATCGATTTTTCCTAATTTTTTTTTCAACAATTTTTTTCTTTCATTAAAGAATGAAAATTGACAACAACTTTCATGCAGCTCTCTCAAACAATGTTTGAACTGTACGTGAAAAAATCCAAAAGCCATTATATGCATAGGGAAAAAATTTATCAACATTTTTCATGCTCGGGTGATTATTACATTTTTCATGTAATTGTTGTTTCTAATTGTCCGTCATTCCGTTCATCATTTTTGAAAACTTATAGATTATCGATAGGAAAAATTAATCTCATTCATAGATCTATTGGGACTTGATGATCTGACATGATAAAACCTCACTATCTTGAAATCATAACCAAACCATCTGTGGGCAACTTTATGGTTGTTGTGAGCATGAATATTTTTTCGAGGCACGAAAAACGGAGGTGCAATCTTCGCTGACAGTGTTTTTATATCATGATATCACCTCTCATGATTATTTATTATATTTAGAATATTGTATAAGAAAATAAATTGATTACGGTACTTAATTCATTTTTGTCACTTTTTTTATTCATCATCTCACCGAATACAATCGCTTATGTAGGCGAAACGAGTATAGGTAGCTCAATCGAACACAGATAACTTAGGGTTACTTGGGAAGAAAGAAAACTAACTGCGAATCTCAAAAATATCGAAACATCGACAAAACTAATTTTTTAAAATGAATTTTCCGCAAGCACACTAGCAAAAAGGCAGTGTATTCACTTTTGTTGGGAAGTTTTTTTTTAAGTCAATCATCATGGAAGGAGTTAAGAATGCAGAAGAAACGCAATGATATGGCAGCAGTGATCATCTGTTTTTGATCAAAGTCTTACACGCGTTGATTGATAAGAGTGATTAATTTCTTAGAAATCATTCCGTATCATCGTATTTTCAAACATGTAGGGATCGATAATAATTTTATTCTACTAGCTACATTCAGACGCGCTGCGCGCGATTTACGCTTTATTTTATAATACGCAATTTTAAAACCTGTATTTAGATTTTATTCAACATCTGGCAAGAACATTTGGTTGTTTCAACCTCAAAACTTTTATTTTCTTTTTAAGACTACAGTATACGTCCCTAAACCTCAAAATTTATTGTTCTTTTGTTTTTCGCTTGCCTGCATTCGCTACCTATATCTATATCTATATTTTACTCGACTTGTCACGTGATTAGATCTACACCAATCAAATTAACACGAATTAACTAAGCGAAAATTGGAAGAAGAATATAATTTGGAAGGTGATAAAGCCAAGTAGCTATCATTTTGAACCTGAGAATGACCAGCTCATCACAAGTCAGATCAATAAAATTTCTCATCGCGTGAGTACACCAACTTTCGACTGCTTCTGACAGTTATCCGGTATAACCGATTGGACCAATTTTCGTAACTTCTATTTGTTTGTAGGTTGAATAAATAATAAGGATGACGAAGAAAAATATTACTTACGGGCGCTACGGGGGGCGTTACGATCAGTTTGGACGACAATCGCCAGGGCAGCTAGGATTAGGAGGAACTTCATTTTACCAGTTTTTTTGAATTGGTTATAATGTCTAGTTGAACGAATACTTGCATTTATACTACTTGAAACCTTGTTTCGTTGGCAGTTCGTGACGTTAGTCTGAAATGTTTCATAAATATACAAAAAGATAATGATGCTTATTTACAATTTTTACAGCCGCGCAAGCTCACATCAATGGCAAATTTTATCAGTCAAACTGAACCTCATTCTCAAGTCACGTTTTTTCTAACAACGCCAAAATTCATTATTTTTTTTAAACTGTATCTGGTTTAGATTAGATTAGATTAGATTGATTTATTTCCTGTAAATTAAGTTGTACAATGTGACCATAGTTATACATACAGTTACGTCTAAGAGCAGAGCAAGCTCTCACCACGGTCGCAGGCAAAGAGGTGAAGAAATAAAAGTTTTTTGAAAACAGGGAGAGATGAGGCGTTAGTTAATACAGTGGGGAGTGAATTCCGAAGATAAGTTGGACTGACATGGAACGACCTACGGAGGAAATCCTTGTGTTTACGTTTCATAGGAAATGAGTTTTATCCGCATTTTAAAAATTATACTGAAATCTTTAAGATCTCAAAAACGTGATGTCTTTTGAAAAGTGTGGCGCAGATTGTTACGTGAAATAAAAATATGATTTCATAACGCATTTTTGTATAGTGCTGAAATTTCTTTGTGCTAGGAGTTTCCCTCACTTTTTATTTACCTCCATAACATGATGTAACTGAAGAATTTAGTTCGTTCTCCTCAAGTATTTTTCCAATGATGGATGACAATAATTAAAAGAAAACAACGTAAAGAAATATCAGAATCAATGAAATTCCGCGATAAATAAAGATAAAATAAAACCTTTCAAACTCTTAAAAATCGTGTTTCTGACACCTTCACGAAAACATAAGAATGTAACACATATTCAAAGAAGAGTATAATATCTGTTTCATTCTGATAGATGAATATACATATATATTACATCTATATTGGGTTAGATAATATATTATGTTTAGATTTTATATTACCACATTTGTCTAGGAAATTATGCCTAGATAATTATTTCTTATCTATGATAACACAAATTATGTTTTATACCGACTTACTTGACGAATTCACTGACAAACACGATGAATTCATTATATTGATGGTTCTTCCGATGAAAGACAAATGTAATCTGTACGCGAAGAAAAATACATGTCGCGTTTGTCCGCGTAAGAAACACGCAGCGCACATAACAGAATTTTCCGAGGTAAAAAAATTATATGGAATTAGAAGCTTAGAATGAGTAGGTTATAATTGTCAAAAAAAAAACAAGCCTCTTCGATTGCGGTTTAAACTCTTTCTTCGTTTTTATTCGCGGGAGAATAATTCCGACATTTGTCTTTCTTCGCGAGACCCATTGATATAATCACAGAACTTTTTTTTGATCTTCAATTACTAATTTCACAATTACATCGATAAAGTAATTACTGCAGTATTACGTTTGGAGAACACAGTACACAAATCCACGCAAGCACTATAAACTATTTCCTCCTATCTGTATTTACAACTAGCTCTATTCTTCAGTTCTGATATTTCACTGACATTGATATAATCGTGTTGAAAACGATCTATATATTGTGACGTGACCGTCAATCCCAAAGGTTTAATCTTGGGGTTGGTTATATTATCGAAGAAGCACCAAAGATACCACTTGTCACCCAAGATTCCCAGAACGTATGGAGAAAACTCTTTGAGAAGTTTAATTCTCCCGGGTTTAATTTTGTTTCAATTTTTTTTTCTTTAGTATTTTTGTCGATCCAATGGCGGTGGACAGAAACATTGGTGTAGACTCCTGGGTAGTCAGGTCGAGCGCAGCCTCTACCCCAGGATGCGACTCCAATCTGAATACCACCAACCATAAGTGGACCGCCGGAATCGCCCTTGCAAGCATCTGCACCAGGTGCCGCGGCGCATATCTGCCCATGGGAACTCATCCACGTGCCGGTGTAGTCTTCGTAGTCCCTCGAGCACTTGGCGTTGTCGACGATGAGCAGACTAGTGCTCCTCAGTACCGAACTCACTCTACCTCTGTCACTTGTCTGTCCCCAGCCAGCTACAATGGCAACTGTTCGTGGAACGACGACGTGCCCTCTACTGGCCAGCTGAACCTTCTTCACGTTTACACCGAATCTTATAGACGGCGATACTCTCATCAAAGCCACATCGTTCACGAAGAGGCCCTCGATGTTCTTGCGGTACTGACGGCATTTTATTTTAATAACTTTGTGCTGCGAGCCTCCATAGTCGATTGTGGAGCTGCCTACTCGTACGCTCAAGCTGTCTGGCGGGTATTTTTGACCACAGTGAGCTGCCGTGAGAATCATGCTCTCGGATACTATACTTCCGACGCAGAAGTGTCGGTTGTTTGTTTGAATCGAGGCAAGCCATGGGTGCACGTGGATTCTGGTGATCGTGCCTCCGGCTATGGGATCTCCTGCAATGGTATTGCGATACATTCATCGAGCAATTTGATCTTTACAAAAGTGTTTTCTGTAAGACTTTTCTCAACGGTGAATGTCTAGTGAACCGGACTACTCACCTAAAACTTGGTACAGAAAGAATAAACTAGTAACGAGTAGTATCATCTTTGGTGAACTGTACACTGGGTAATGAATGAAGCAATCGTCATCTCAACGCTGAACTATTACGTAAATGAACGACATTGAGATGAGCAGATGTATTATTGAAATATTCATGAATGAAACGAATAATTTACACGAGTCATTTAACATATTGTTCAGAGGAACCAATATAACGTGAAATAATATTGTATCTATGTGATATTTCCCTGTAATATCTTCACAGCCAAGGCTTAATCCCAAGGTGATTTGTTATTGATGATTTATGAATTTCAAGAGAAGAAATCGTGTTACTATCAAAAGAGATAAGAGAACATCGGGTAACAAACGATACGAAGAAAATAGTATTTTTTGTGAATGTGCGATTCCTTAATTAACACATGTTATCAAAAATGTGTGGGCGATGAATGTTGAATGAATGGACGATGTCTATTGTACTCATACTTGCGTATAAAACGTCTATTTCACTTTTAGTTTATAGCAGTTTTAGTCAGTCACGCCAGAGAATCATATACTTACATTTTGATCTGGATCCTTTTATTAGGCGACTAATCAGCAAGCATTTTGTCTCAGACTCATAGAGTGTATACAATACGTCTTTGCCGGCTCCTCGTGAACACGCTTCTCAAAAATTTCACGCACTAGTTGCATATTATACTATTTTTTTATTTAGTGAAATTTATAATTTTTATATATTAATAAACAAAAATAGAAATTAATCTTAGCCTATTCTCATTTCTGGACATATATATATTTTTCAGTCTTCTATTCCACAAACAAATCTTATGAACAAAAATTATTTTTCCAACCAGATATTTCGAATATATCCAAATAAACGCATATTTTTTTTCTGCTGGAACTAAAGTGTCTACAACCACGCCGTATCGACACCACCTTCGACGAAAAGCTACGAGTCAATTTTCAAAAACATCAAGCATTCGAAAAACGGTCCTCCGACTATAATGACGAAAAAAGTTACGGCGCTTTGGGAAACGCGTCAAAATGCTTGAGACTCGCTGTGACAAAGCGCACAACGTGCGTCAGTGACGCAGACATAGGCGGGGAACCCCCGAGTTAGCAAGTCTGCGGTGCCGGGGCGTTGCACAACCCTCGAGTGCTTATGGCATAATCTGGCTGGCGCTACTCTCGTCTAATCTGTCTTGGAATCCTCGGGGATGATCGCGCGCCCATTACCCGAAAACAGAGCGGATTCTTTGAGTGCAGTGGCCACCTGACACGTACCTGCGCTCCGGATTTGGCGCCCGATGACGTGTCTGCTTCTCTAATTGTGCCAGGTTTGCGTATAATAAGCTGCGTGCGCATGCAGGCCTCTTGGCAAGCGTTCTGCCAGATTCCCGTAGTTTCGTGTTGTTAAATGTGATAGGGAAGCATTTTGCATCGGAACCTGTGATATTATATCTCCCGTATCTTGTTTTCAAGAGAAATCGTGGAAATTACGAATGACACTGGCATATCGACGTCCGAATCGAGATAGAAACATACAAAATGGCCATCGCTGAAGGAAGCATGATTTGATTCATCCAAACGAGAAAAATCGCACATCCGTATACATGTACGACCTGACGATAAACAAAAGAGCTCAATCTTACTTTTTAAATTATCAATAGCTTGATGAATGTCGGTGGATCGCGGCACACCTGTACAGCCATCCTGATCTCCGTACTCATCACTTTGAAACGCTCTCGAGTCCGAGATAGCGAGTTTCCTAATGCATCTCATAAATTGCCCGCTCAATATCAACATTTCGTATCTCTCGGGTGGAATCCCGCAAAAATGCATTATATACTCGCATATGGGCTGGCTCGTTAACCAAGTGCACCGTCAATATTCGCCTCGAAGCGTCCAGAGTCAGCTGCGCACTTCCAAGCCGCGAATAAATTCTATTCCGAGAGCTGAAAAATCCCCCCGGTATATGCGCCCGTCGAAATTTTTAATCCTCATTATCTGCCTCGTATATTTATTAGCGCAATGCAGTCAAAATTATACTGCTCACGAAGTTGCGCGCTCGCGCGGGCAGCTGTCGGATGATTTTTTTTCCTCCCCACCCCCCCTGTTCGCCCTTCTCTTTCTTTGCGCGATGTAGGCTCGCGCCAGCGCATGAACATCCGCGAAAAAACAAAAGCGCGCAAAGAGCGCAGCATCTCTCGATCACGAGCAGCACAGCCCAGAGCGATGCTATAAGCCATAAAGATAGGCACACTGGATACGTCGTCGCGCCAACCCCTTCCTCCCCGGGAATAATTATATAGACTCGCGCTAGCCGAGATTCGCGCGGGAGATGCGGGCCCGCGCCGGCCGCTCTGCTGCCTTTTCTTCTTCTTCTTCTTTTGCCTCGATGTATACATGTATATATGTATATATGAGCGCTTCGTTCTAATTCGCCGAGAGAGCTCGTCAATCGCGAGCCATATGCTTCGGGTTAGCCGGGCTGCGGCGCGCGGGTTTTTCGGACCAGATTGCATCCTCCTCCGGCTTTTTTTCCGCGCTTTTTTGCATAATGCAATTTGGCCGCGGAAATTAAGCGACGATCGATCATATTCCTGATCTGCGCCATATTCAATGGATACATCGCTCCTAATAAACGAAGCAGTACGATGAATTGCTTGTAATGATGATGGAGAACGCGACTAGTCGCTCGTTTTTCAGGGGAATCGAGACGAAAGAGGTGCATCTCATGTTCTTTTGTTTATGATCGGTGTTGATATGCTGCTAATCTACCGTGTACATAGAATTGGCAATCTTCATTTTTCAGCGATTGAAATAATGGCCTATGATGGAAAATTATGAATTGAAGTCACTTGCATTTTCGCACTTTCTCATTATATTAAGAGATTATTCTAGATAGAGGAGGAGACTCTACGGTTTATCGGGCCTCCTCTTTAATTCCATCTATTTTTGCTCTCAACTCGGGCCTAATTGTAGTATGCGGGAACGGAAGATATTTTATGAATTTGGAACGTTCCCTTGGAAATTTTTCAATTTTTTTTTGATCGATGGATGTCATTGGTCTCGAAGCTATTCCAAAATCTGCGTCAAATGCCAAAGAGTAAACAATAGTATTTTTCTCTATCCCCGGGCGAAAGTACGTTAAATAATTAGCCAAGGTAAGTCAAAAATCATATCTCTTGATCACATCAACTCTGTTTGGATTCGTTTTTTCTAATGCGTGCCCGCTCAACATTTGCAGTACGAGCGCAGCGAGTAATCCAATAATCTTATTCTCCTAAGATCCATTTTTGAGATATGTTAACTCTTAAAGTCTCTTTGATAAAACCCATAGTAAATATACCCATAATTCGTAAATCTTTTCTGACGTAAATAAACGGAACTGAGTGCAGTTTTTGCTGATAACCATTGCAAAATTGCAGAACAGCGTTATAAAATAAAATATTTCTAGGAAACGAGCTGTACATAATGGCTTGTCGCGTCCCCTCGCTTGCGCTGCGCATACTTGTCTGATAAAGACGAGCTGCAGAGGATCGAGCGCTCGCGCGAATAACGACCAATCCGGTCGCGATCCGGCAGCAATAATACGTTGTAGCCACGTGTCAATGTATCGTGTCGCAGGTGGCGTGGATCGCAGCTGCGGACAACTCACCTCCGGGAAGTGGGCGACCAAAGTCAATTTTAGATAAAAACGATCAATCCCAAAATACTGCGCTCGTTTGCGCGTTCAGAATCCGTGATTGAAAAAATTATGCGAAAAGTCTATCTTCCGATATTTACAAAATAGTAGCCGCTGCTGTAGTATCTTCAAGAGTCCATAACTTCGTCAATATTTGAATTTAGGACTTGAATCTAGTACGAAGGAATGCGCGTCAGAGGAGTTATTAAAGAACCGAGGAGAAAATCCTTGATTTTGTGAAAAAATGCGCAAGAAATAAATTTTTTAAATGAATATTGTTAAAACTGCTACTGCGCATGCGCTCAGATGCAACGGTCGCTCCGGCCGTCTGCAGTCTGCACGGACAGACGGACCGCCTCCGCCGTGGGCGCCGGGCCGATGTGGACGGCCGGAGCGACCGTTGCGTCTGAGCGCATGCGCAGTAGCAGTTTTAACAATATTCATTTAAAAAATTTATTTCTTGCGCATTTTTTCACAAAATCAAGGATTTTCTCCTCGGTTCTTTAATAACTCCTCTGACGCGCATTCCTTCGTACTAGATTCAAGTCCTAAATTCAAATATTGACGAAGTTATGGACTCTTGAAGATACTACAGCAGCGGCTACTATTTTGTAAATATCGGAAGATAGACTTTTCGCATAATTTTTTCAATCACGGATTCTGAACGCGCAAACGAGCGCAGTATTTTGGGATTGATCGTTTTTATCTAAAATTGACTTTGGTCGCCCACTTCCCAGAGGTGGACAACTCGGATGACGCGTGCGGACACCTGACGCCGGCCGACGCATTTCGATACGCACGCGTCGGTCACTCGATCGCTTCGAAGACAAGTTATAATCTGAGACGGGCACGCGACGATCGGGGGGGAACGATTGAGATCAGGCGCCGCCACGGAAGCAAGCTTCTTGGGATTGGCTTTGGTGTCTGCGACTCTCGGGGTTCTCTGAATCCATTGAATTTTCTGTCCGTTTCACAATGTGTGGTTTGACGCCAATTGATGCAAATGAAAATAAAAGAGCATCCAGATACCGGCTGGCTTTCAACATTTTATTCCTGTTCGATTTCATCGCATTCGTCGGTTTTATTTTATCTATCAAAGGAGCTACACAGCTCTTCTACTTATTGATAATAATTGAGCTGGTGGATGACAATGGAACAGAAGCAATAATAATGTAACAATATAGTACAAACAAAATAACAAGTACGATGATTTGAAAATTGGAGCAAATATCTTTTCAAATCATGTTAGACAAATACTGATCGATTCTCTAATATCAGTTGAAGAGTGAATTTCTCCTGAAATTATCATTATATTCAACACTTTTTCTCAGACTTATTTCTGCAAAGAATAATAATGAAATACTTTATCACGATTTATTCATTGATCAAGTAAATTATACTCGTGTAAACTGTATGAACTATTAAATTATTTCTTACCTTATTTTCTTTTTCACACTAGCATTTATCTCGAAATTCACCACGGGAATCTGAAAAGTTTCCATTATTTAGAGAGGCAGAGCCAATTAAATTTTAATAATTCTTGTTAACTATTGACTCTTTCTCCGTAATCAATAAATATTAATGAAATACACTGAATATAAGTGAATAATGCTTTAAGCTTAGACAAATATTTTAACGAAAAAAGTAAACTTTACAATTTTAATTAATTCGAGGTGGTTTTATTCTTCCACAATTTGTAACAAGACATTTATCGAAATTAATTATAAGATCATTATTGATAGAAAAAATTAATGAGGAATCATGACCTGTTTGTAATTAAAATATATCATGCAGGAAAATTTTATTAACCAATTTTAATGAAGCTTAAGCTCTACATCATTAGCGTGAATAAAAAATTTAATATTCAGTAATAAATTAGTTAGATCATTGATAAACGAAATAAATAATATGGACCAAGATGGGGAACCCTGTAGTACACCAAAAGTAATAGCAATGAAAGACAACTCATATCTATAATTATAACCTGACTGATCCAGTGAGATACTAAGAGGACATTCATTTCGACATATTACCCATACTACCAAAGTTTTCATGTTTCCAAGTGACGAGTCATTCATCAGGTAATACCATATATCCAACATATAAATAAATATTGAGATCTAAGCTCTAAATCTAAAGATTGATCAGTATTATTGTTGACCTCATGAACCGATACTTGTTATACATGTTCACTATAATGATTAATCTTTCAGAGAAGATTCTGGGATATCCATCAAAATGAATCTCCATACGTTTGTACACGTAAAAAAGTCCTTTTGTATATAATCGAACAACGGACGAGACGACTGGACAATTGCCATGTGTTCGCATGTATGCGAAGCAAAGAAATTGTGCAGCTCACGAATAGGTGTGAAAATTGCGCAACGGCGGCTGCTTCTTGATCCCGGCGATTGCGCAACCCTCGGGAGCAGTCCTAATCCCGAAACATGTCAAAACTCTAGGGTCATCGGTTGGATAAGCGATCGCTGCGTCGCGAAAGCTGCCTACCCTCCCAAAGAGCATTGCGCAAAATATCCGCTTATACGCTCGAGATTGGCCGCGATACGCTAACGAGCGGGTCGCTCGATCGACGCACCTTATCGATCTCGGGCAAAAAAAAAGCTTTTCCTCCCCGCCGCCATCGCCGCATCGTCGGGCATCAGAGGAGAAATCAGAGCAGCGCGGCTTAGCCGGATCATCCGGGGCCGAACAAAAAGAGTTGGCGCCGATTCGCATTCTTCGGCCGCCTAAACACCGCAAACAGTGCCTTCGTCGAGGCGCTACTCCACTTTTCCTGTATCTCCGACAATCTTACTCGCCCCCAGAGAGGGAGAGACAGCTCTTCGTTTTCGCAGCGTTTTTTTGCCCCGGATTTTTGCAGTTTTTCGGCTTTGTCAGCCGGGCAATCTCGTTTCGAGCTGAATGTTACGAGCTCGAGAGGCCTATTGTGCAATGCGCGTTTTGTGTGCGCCGGAGGGGCTTTTGCCATCTCTTTGCAGTATCTTTAACGAACCATAATACCAATAGGTCTTTTGGCGCTTGACATTCGTTTCTGTTTTGGTTTCTGTTCGAGAAAGTTACTTCTAAACGCTTCAAAAACATCATTTTTTCAAAACTTTAATTGTACGCTTTTACCGTTAGCTTTTATTTAACCTGCTCTGGGTAGTCTATTTACTTATGTATTATCTGTCTGTTGGCGATGAGATGAATGCAAGAACTTATTCATAAACTGCTACTTCTTCAATCTTATTGAATTCTACCTCACTATAATCAAAGATTTACTTGTGGCCCTGAAGCATTTCGCGTTATGCAAAGATATTCCTCTAGAAAAATGTTTTCATCTATTCGTTTGATCGATTAATTGTCCTCAGCTACCTGAATTGTCGACCACCTATTCACTCTGCCAGCTGGTCAAAGCTTCCATCTTCAAACAAATCAAATCAAGAGTTTACTGGTTTAACTTTATAGGTCATCACTTTTTATTCGAGAATAAGGATATAGAGGGATCTAAAATTGATGGGGTTGAGGGTTAGGATGATATATGAAAAATCACTGGGATATTTTCGAAAATCATTTATCCTGTAAGAATCATCAGATCGACAAACATTCAATTGTATCTTAAAAAGCAGTATCATTGGATTTGGGAAAATACTACTTTTATATTATTTGACGTTTTATTAAAACATACACTTTGTTTCCCTCTCATAATGTACTATCATTCGTCTCACATGATGTAATATTATTTAGATTTTTAGATCCTCATACACAAATTGCAAAAGTATGCTAGGTGTTGTCATGAATTATTATAGAATAATCGACATTGGATGCTTCTTTTTCAATCATCATTCAGACCTCTCTAACCAGGAATCCATTCAGCATTTAGGACTCGCTTAAACTTTTAAAAGATATAAATAGATATAAATTATGGCTGATAAATACACGCAGTCATTTATCAGCCAACGTTTCGATTTTTCAGAGATATCATGGTTTTGAAAAAAAAAATGTATATCCCGACTTGTCGTTTATACTGAAAGAAATTATGTGTAAATGAAATCGACAATAATCGGTTAATATGTCAGACAAATCGTTAGACAAAATTCAACTGGCATACTTTCGTATTAAACTGGACCTGCCTACCAAGTTTTGTGAGGATCTGAAGGATAATATTGTCTCCCTCAATTACCTATTCGACAGAATCGAGAGACGTCTCATATCGTTGAATATATCAGTTTTTCAACTCCATGCTTGGCGATTTATATCGATCCAATCGCGGTAGAAAGCAACGTCAGCGTAGACCCATGGGTACTCGGTAGAACGAGCCCAACTATTGCTCCAGGACATGATTCCAACCTGAACATCATCGACCATAAGTGGACTGCCAAAATCACCATCGAAAGCAGCTTTCCTAGTTTCAGCGGCGCACCTGAAGCCTGTCAAGTTTATAATCCAGGATGTGTAGGGGGTGTTTCCGTACATCTTCCTGCACTTCATATTGTCGACGATCTTCAGACTGGTGTTCCTAGCGGATATAGGTGGCAATTCTCGTCCCCAACCCACGATGCTTGCATCTCTTCCCGCCTCAACGACGTAATTTCTATTGGCCAGATTAACTTTTTGTACGTTTAAGTTGAACTCGAAAGATGGCGATACTTTTAGCAAGGCCACGTCGTATATGTAGGGGGAAAGATTAGCTATGTGACTATCGTGGCGTATTATCCCATCAACAGCGTGCGTCGAGCCTCCGGAGTTGAGTTCGTCGCTGCCGACCCTTACGCTCATTGTACTTATTAGATATTGGGTTGTACAGTGAGCTGCGGTGAGAACTATTCTCTCGGATATTATGGTACCACTACAGAAGTGATGGTTGCCAACCCGAATCGAGGCAAGCCATTTGTATTTATTCGTATTTCGGACGATCACACCGTTGACTACGACATACTCTCCTGCAATAATGATAAGATTCATAGAACGTGCAATTGAACTCTCAAAACTAGTAATTTCTGTGAACGTTTTATGAACGATTAATATGTAAACGCGAAAACTTACCCAGAACTTGATTCAAAAGACACGAAACTATCACTAAGAATATCATGTTTGATAAGCTATGTGTAATTGACAACTGAGTGAAATCATCACGTGTATGCCATATTTATAGGTGACGTTTAGTCTATGAGCAAATATCGTTACAATGATAAGCTTAATGGATATCCAATTAGCCAATTATAAAACGAATGATTCGCGTGAAATATCAAAAAACACTAAAAAATAGTTGACTGATCTAGATCATATATCAAAATATTTTACATATCATAGTAATCGCCGTTTACACCTTCAGTAACTCATGTTAATTACCTTTGGGGTAGTTGAAAAAGGGGAGAGGATTTAATTAATAATTGAAGATAATTATAAAATAAAATATCCGTAATTTCAAAATCGTGTATTTCAAATACAAATTTTTTAAAAATTTATATTCACTGAATACTTTTCTCGAATTACTGCCCAACTGTTAACAACGTTTAAATATTAATAAGATGACTATCTGTTTGGATAGTCTATGGTTCGTACCCTATGTCGATGGTTTCTTTGATAAAGTTTCACACAGAATGAATAAGTTAGGAATAAGAACAATAGAAAAAACGAATAATATGAGTTCTCATAAATTGTGAAGCAGTATATATTGGTAAAACGAAATAATCTTCTATGTAACGAGTAAACTTAAAGTGGGTCACGCGAGTTTTAATTACTTATGGAAAACGATTGAAAATTTAGTACGAAACACCTGGAATACTCACAAATAGATAGCCATGTTAAAATACTTAGATCAACGGCTTCATTTTCGAGTAAAAAATCCCTCAAAACTTTCCAGTTTAACATGGTGTCTTATAAGACTGACACCTTTTTAATAGAATTTCTCAGCAATCACTCATGGAAACATGACCAAAAAAATGTGGAATATTTGTTATTTCTAGTTAATTGATATGTCATAAAAAATAGTATAGGTAATTGATGAAACGGAGACAGAAAAAAATATTAGAGTAAGTCATCTTTCAGAACCCGGCTATAAGGTAAAGCGCCCCAAAAAAGGGTGCCAATTGAAAGTCTCATAAAATACCTTTGATTGTTTGTTATCGGTTGTTTCTCCTACTTTTATCTTATCTTATCTTAAATACACAAAAATTCAACTGGCATACTTTCATGTTAAACGTTACGTGCATACCGAGTTTCCGTCAAACGAAGGATACCAACAAAACTTGACTGGTTCGAGAGAAATTTTTGTTAAGTTCTCAGTCTTTCAGCTCCATGCTTGGCAATTTATATCGATCCAATCGCGGTAGAAAGACACATCAGCATAGACCCCCGGATACCCAGCTCGGGCGCATTCGTTGCCCCAGGACATGATTCCGACCTGAACATCACCGACCATAAGTGGACTGCCAGAATCACCGTCGCAAGGACCTCGGCCAGTCGCAGCGGCGCATATTTTTCCCTCCAAATGTGCGATCCAGGATTCGTAGGAGGTTTTTTGGTAGTTTTTCGTGCACTCAACGTTATCGACGATTCTCAATTTGGTGCTCCTCAGATGAGTAGCTGCAAAATCTCCATCGAACATCTGTCCCCAACCTACGATGCTTGCAAGTCTTCCCGCCTCAACGACGTGCCTACTGCTGGCCAGATTAACTTTTTGCACGTTCGAGCCGAACTCGAAAGATGACGATACTTTTATCAAGGCCACGTCGTATACGTAGGGGGAAAGATTAAATTTGTATCCATCGTGGTGTAGTATCCCCTCAACATCGCGCGTCTGGCCTCCGGAGTCGGGCTCGTCGTTGCCGACCCTTATGCTCATTGTATTTATTGGATATTGGACTGTACAGTGAGCTGCGGTGAGAATTATTTTCTCAGATATTATGGTACCACCACAGATATGTTTGTTCCACACCTGAACCGAGGCAATCCATTTGTAATTATTCGTTCGGGCGATCTCACCCATGAATATGGGATCTCCTGCAATAATATTACGATTCTTATAACGTGCAATTGAACTTTTGAAGCCAGTGATTTCTATTCATAAAAGACGAATATGTAAACGTGAAAACTCACCCAGAACTCGATTCACGAGACACGAGGCTATCACTAAGAATATCATGTTTGATAAGCTGTGTATAATTGGCAACTGAGTGAATTCACCACACGTATGTCATATTTATAGGTCAATAATGAAATGAATGCCTTAAGCGATTTATCAAAAATGTTACATAGCAGTAACGAGTAGATGGTGTTGTATCATTAATAGACTCGAATGTATACAGAGATATGTACAATTTATACACTTGTGTAAATGGGTAACACTCGTCGCTGGCTTCGCCATCTACGCGTGGAAGAACTGAACTAGAAAAACGACTCTCGTGCCGAAATTGTCTGAACTCGCTCGGGTACGCATAGTATACCATAGTTCTTTCGATCCACTTGCCCACTCCGACCGGTCGATCGAGTCTCTCCAACGATCGGATTCTCGCCTGACACTTCCTCGATTCGAATCACTTTCATCCCCGTTGCACAAACTCCAATTACACGGAGAAGTCGAAATTTCACGTGTAGCGAGCGTTCGATCAAAGGCCGGGGGAGAGAAACAAAAATTCATGCCCATCTCTCGACGCGGAAAAAGAAAATCGTCGCGCACGGCATAAAGTGCGCCTGCGAGGGGGTCGGGCGTAGGGAGATTAAAAATTCCCAGGGAATAAGCGCTATCGGGCGGTCTCGCGGCGGACTCGGAAAGCCAGAGGAAGAAAAGCTCGCGCGGAATAGGGTATACGCCGCACAAAACGAGCGGCCGCTTCGCTCACACGCCCGATCTTGTTTTATTTCTTGCGGAGATAAGCGAAGCTCCGCGCGAGGGCAAAAGCGCCATGCTCGCTTTGAATGCGAAACACGCTCCGCGAGCGGAGGGGCAACCCGAGAGCAAAAGAGTCGAGGGATGGGCTGCGCGGGCGACTGCATCACCGTGGCGAATATGTAAACGAAACTGGCGCTGTTTACCGGGGTTTCTTTTGTTTCGACGAATGTTCTTTGAATTTGTAAAAGTTTTATGGTGAGACAAAATCCATACTGTACTCTCTTGAAACCTTACAGTGAAAAACCACTGCATATTGCAGTGGAAATTCACTGTGAGACGGTGGACGACAAATTCACTGGATTGCGATGAATTTCTTATGTAACTAAAGTGAATTTTCACTCTATCTCCATGAGTTTTTATAGCAAATATTTTCACATCACAATTTGCAGTAAGTATAGTGTAAAGTGAATTTTTACTCTACTTACTGTGAATTTGATGTGAAAATGTTTTCCATAAAAACTCATGGAACAATAGTGAAAATTTGCTTTTTTACATAAGAAATTCACTGCAATCCAGTGAATTTATCATCCCCTTTCATACAGTGATTTTTCACTGCAATGCAGTGAGTTTTCACTGTAAGGATTTAGGATAGTACAGCCATGAGCCGATGGAATTTTTCCTTGTCTTCAACATCGAGCGTCGAATTGTTCTGTATAATCGTTTTGTTGTGTTGTTGCTTCTGAAAAAGAGAACACACACGTTGGACAGAGAAATTAAGAATGACTGACGAGGGGCGCGATTTCGCGTGAATGATCGCGGGGAGAAGAAAATTATCTTCATGGCTCGGATGCACGTGTTTGATAATGTTTATTCGTAAAAGCGCGAGATCTTTGATAAATAACGAATACAAAACTCGTGAATCCACATACAGTGCACATCATACTACGTAAATCTTTGCATGGAATCGTATTTTTAAAAAACATTTCTTTCCACGCGACTAAAAGAGCTTAAAATAATGTAGTCATTGTGAACCACACCAACGGTAATATCGCGTTTAGTCTGTACCAATTTTGCCACGAAACTATTTCGTAATCAAGTTTCCGAACTAATTATCGTCAGCCGATGCACGTATGGACTCGATGACTTTTTACGTCGGAAGCATCGCGCTTCTCGCGCGTACGAACCCATAGTAGCTGCGAGATACGCTCAGTTTCGGCCTCTCTTTTTATCCTCTCGTTTTCGACGCGCGCGCGCCAGAAAAAAAGCGCCGGGTAGAAAAAGAGAGACGGAGAAATATACAGCGGGCAAAAAGAGAGGAGGCAAAAAGAGAGTCGCGCGCGGAGCCTGTAATATATTACAGATATCATTGTTATCGGGCCCGGGCGCTCGCGAGAGATAGCGGCCGCACACTTTTTCCGCGCGCGCCTGCGCCACGCCACGCTCGAAAGGGGAATTTTTATGAGAAAAGCACCGGCGGCGGCACGGAGCGAGCCACCCTCTCCCTCTCTCTTTTTCGAATACGCGCGCACTCGCTTTTTCGTGCGGCTCTGTTTATTTATTCGACCGAAATACTGCCGGGTGGGAGGGCACACACACAGAAAAAAAAAACAAGCAAAAAATCCTCGTGCCCAGATATGGCCGGCATATTTTACAGTTCGTTTCGCGTTGGATCGGATTGGAAAAAGCGCGTAATGTGCGCAGAGAGCGCGGGGTATGAAAGAGCGGATACGCGCGCGGCTTTGTACGAAATTTTTTCGGATGCAACGCAGATAAGGCGAGAGAGATATTTTTCTCTCTCTCTCTTTATCGAGAGACCGTTGCTTTTGTGGATTTTCGGGAGCTTTGTGTAGATTTGAATGCACCACGGGTGTATGAAACATCATGTGGGCGCTTGGAACGCGCTGAAACGCAAAATCATAGGCGCGTTTTGATGCTACAGACACTTTGGTTGAAAGTAATCAATTGTAAAGTGAATCGCCGGTTAGCTGGTGATTTAATTTATATAGGAACGATAGGAAAAGCTAAGAATCATGTATATCGAATGAACAATAACTATTCATAATTTGAAGTTTGATATAACCATTTGATAATGTTAGTCAAATCAACTGTGAACACTAATATATTCAAAGTGATTAATATATCATACGGCTGACTCTGTCATCATTAATCGAGAAAGTTTTATTATGGTTGGTTCTCATTAATCAAACACATATATTGGAATGAGTTGATGAGTAAATGCGTTGAAAGATAATATTGAAACAAATTGAAGTTGAAATAAGTTGAAATATAATTTTGGAACGTGTGATTGTTCGCAAGCAGCGCGACCGAATGAATAACATTGAATAAATCAAAACAATAGACGTATACTTTTGAGCAGAATAATACTTTATTCATCATACTTATACAAAGAGCTATTGTGAAAATATTCTTTCTTTCGTTCCACTTCTCTTGGCATATACCTTGATCATGTAGTTGATTTTTCCGTTTTTCACGCCCTCGAAGGAGAGGATTACATTATTGAAGCCAACTCCCTTCTCATACTTGATCTGGAACACTCGATTCTGGCCGAAGGACTGATCCAGTACTTCGACTCTGGTAATGATGAACTCGGTTATGGTTAACGCCTTTTGGAGGGTAACAGTGTCTTTATTGACATTTCTAACTTCCTCCATGAGTACCAGTTCGTCGCCTGGTTCACGTACCCCCAAGAAAAAGCTGCTCGTATCCTCGACAGGTTTGCAGCTCGCAGCGGCGATTGCCACTGACAACAGTAATATTACTTTCAGCGCCATTGTCGTCTATCGATAATTCCCAAGGTTTTGGAATACTAGGCCGAATATATACATGGCGAAACTGATTATTATCTATTTTAATCTGTTTAATCAGATGCGAGGTTTATAGTCCCGAGAACTTCGTGTGCACAGTTGCGGAGAGCTATTTCGATATTTCTGAGAAAACGTTATAATTTTGTCAACACATTTTTTGTCAGATTGGTTTTTGAACTCAAATTTGAAAATTACTTCATATCACAATTTGGTGCTGTGAGCTCACGAAAGCAATCGGCGAACGTTGGTATCTGAACTATTTCCTTACGTTCCTATTCAGTAAAAATCGATTCCTCGATTGTGGTTTGAAGTTACACTTGGTTCAAGATGCAACAAATTCAAGTAGTTGAATCAAGATTTGTCATTTTGTCTTTAGATTAAGTAGATTTCATACAGAATTGCTAATACGACTGACGTGGTTGAATTGATAATTGTCATTCCTATATTAGATTATTATTTATCCTATTTCATTTTCAAAAATATGCAAACAAAATAAATAAATAATGTAACTTTCAATCGACGAGTCTTACGAAGAAAGACACATCTCAAACTGTCCGCGAAGAAAGACACATCTCAATTTGTCCGCGAAGAAAGACACATCTCAATTTGTCCGCGAAGAAAGACACAACTCGCAATCTAGCCACGAAGAAAGACACAACTCGCAATCTAGCCACGAAGAAAGACACAACTCGCGTCTGGCCGCAAAAAGGATACATGGCGCACATCCCACAATTTTCCGACGTAAAAAATATATGGAATGAAAGCTTAGAATGAGTAGGTTATCATTGACAAAAAAAAACAAGCCTTTTCTACAGTTTAAACTCTTTTTCCGTTAATATTCGCGGGAGATTAATTCCGACATTTGTCTTTCTTCGCGGCCAGATTGCGAGTTGTGTCTTTCTTCGTGGCTAGATTGCGAGTTGTGTCTT
Organism: Aphelinus atriplicis; assembly: GCA_020882685.1. Classification (NCBI taxonomy): domain Eukaryota; kingdom Metazoa; phylum Arthropoda; class Insecta; order Hymenoptera; family Aphelinidae; genus Aphelinus; species Aphelinus atriplicis. The sequence goes on from CM037073.1 coordinate 101,486,899, forward strand.
TCTTCGTGGCTAGATTGCGAGTTGTGTCTTTCTTCGTGGCTAGATTGCGAGTTGTGTCTTTCTTCGTGGCTAGATTGCGAGTTGTGTCTTTCTTCGCGGACAGATTCGGATATGTGTCTTTCTTCGCGGACAGATTCAGTTATGTGTCTTTCTTCGTAAGACACGTCGCAATAATGTGAGTTAGGCAAAGTGTGCACCGATTAACAACAAGTATAATTGCGGAGTCATAAACGATGATTCATTCTGAGGTTTTATCATCCATCTGTGGAATAAACCCATTAGTTGCGATAATTTTATATTCCCTTGTGATCTGAAAAATATAGGTGTTACATATAAAATTCAACGGCTATCCAAAATTGTAAGTTTCTCTCATATCATACATTATTATCGTTTAACTTCGATATTTATATGACATATATAACTGTGAAGAACGGAACATTTTTGTCTATTTTTATTTTTACTCACCTTATTTTCTTACACGACCAGAATTCGAGTTTGATTGTTCAGGTGGAAAATTATTTTGATTCGGTATATTTTCGAATACTTATCTCTACCACTAATTCATTCATTCTCGTTTCATTGAAGCTCGTATCTAAACTAAAAAAAAATATCTGGTTATTACAATTATATCTGTAATTCCTGGCGAAATTTTGTGAATGATTCTCGAACGGAGCGGTAAAAATAATCGTGAGATATACCCAACACGGGATACATAGGGGGCGTTCTTCGTCAGCTCTCCGAAGCCGGCGCGCGGACGCTAAAACCTCACATTTTCGACGCTTGTTTTCGACTCTATATGACCCATATCTAAATAATGTTGGATATGCTATCAATGTAGTTTTTTCTCAGCTTTCCGATGGTGAATTTAGTTTTCCAAATTTTTCACATTTTCACAAAAAAAAACATAAAACAGGCCATATCTCAAAAACCTATTTTTTTAAATTTTTTTAAGTAGTCTAGATCGAAAGCTGAGGTTTTTCTACGTTGATATGGACCTTCTGGAAACCTACTTTTTTTTTGTATTCGAGTAATTGAGTAGCAAACATGAGAAAATGCGTCGCGTCGGGCCGGGCCGCGCCGTGCCGCGCCGCGCCGCGCTGCCTCCACGCGCTCCAGCTCAAGTCTTCTGCTTACAAGAGTGCCGAAATCGGAATATATTCAATATCCATACAAGTCTCTATCTGTTGGATAAACTACTATCTAGCGTAGATTATGTACTCATTTGGTTTATGGACTGAGATATGGACATTATTTCATTTCACATTCTTTGACCTTCGTTTTGGCTTTGATATTGAAGACTTTGCCATACTATGTTTCAACTGAACTACTTTTTCAGTTCGTTTTAATCTAGGAAAAATTTCATATTCCTCAGCAGATGAAATTTTTTTGACCATCAGTCTGTCATTGGAAGTTGGTATGAACGCATGAAATTGCAGAGTACCTTGTATAGCAAAACACTTATCAAATCTTTCTTTCAATTTCAGTTTAGCTTGCTCATAATCTTCTTTCTTACTATAAAATACCATGGTTTCTTTACAGTAATTTCTTGCCCATTCAAATAAACCTTCTGCGGTTAAAATATGATTATTTGCAGAGCGTTGTAAACTTGCTCGTCTAGCACCTCGTTTCACATTAGCTCCAATTCCATCGCATGCTCCCTTCCCATGTGCGGTCGCAAAAAAATGCCATTCCGCGGGAATGCCAAAATCTTTCTTATGATTAATAAGATTAGAGAAACTTTTTTGATTTTTGAAGTGTTGACCCGCTCCATCGGTACTATAATAAATTTTCTTTGGTTTGTATTCTTTCTTCAGATAATTTATGATTATTTCTTGGTATACATAAACTGCAATAGTGTCATGAGATAAATTATCCGAAATAATAGCCAAACTTTTGTGTTTAAGTTCATTGTTTCTCTGAAAGTAGATAACTACTGTGAAAATTGTTGCCTGATTATTATTCCAGTGGAAAGATTGAGCTGAATTCTGTACAACAAAAGCATAATTTTCAGCAAAATCAAAACAAACTAAGAATTCTCCTTCTAACAATTTTTTTTCAAATCATGAATGAATACAGACTGTTTTCTGGCAAAAAAGTCGTGAGTTTTCAATTTCATTAATTTGTCACCCAGCAAGTTCAGATATTCATATGTGTCGACAGATTGTGTGACAATTGAGCAACGATCAGTTTGCATCCACGTTTCAAATTTCACATTGTGAATATTATTATCATTAAAACTTTGGAGTAAGATCTCTTTAAGCACAGCTGTATTCGGACAATCCAAACAGTCCCCTAAGAAACACGCGTCCAATGGTTTGGCACATACAATTGCATTAATGCAGTCATGATAATTTTTTAGTGGAAAGCGTGTGTTTTTGTCAAGTGTTCCAATTCTACACCACTCAACATAAGTTTTACGTTTTCATGATGAACGCATACACAAACGTTATGCGTTCCACTACTACCTGCTAGAATACAATGGGGAGGTTTGAGCTGTGTGAATTTATTGTACCCTATTATAACATTCTCATACTCTTTCTTGAACTGAGCATAGAGTTCTAATAAGTTACATAGCAACAATCGCTTCTGTACATGAACTCGCTCATCATTATCATTTTTGACCGATAAGAAATCTTTCATCCCAGGCATCAATCGACTATTATCGTCGCGTTCATAGAAACTTTTAACTAAAGATACTGTTTCATCAGGTATTACTTTGCCTTTCTTTGCAATAGGTGATGTTAGAATACCATTTTCAGCCATTAGTTTTTGAGCTTTTCTTGCTTCCCATTCTGAGCAAGAAAACTCTCTTTGAAGCTGATCACGACTCCAATATTTTGGTGTAAGAGTGAGCAATAAAATTCTTTCCTGTTTGTTCTGGGTCTCTCGAAATTTTTCTTTTATTTGCTCGAGGACAGTTACACCTGCTCTATGATACTCATCAGTGCAGTTTTCTCGACACGGTTTATATTTCTTACTGACAGGAGAGAACGGATCATTTTTACTATTTTCTTTCTTCAAAGATGAGGATAATTCTAACCTACATTTCAAGCAAATTTTCGCATTTGCAGGTATTGATGGATATGTGTCTGCAAATGATAGGGGAAACTTGACTAAATTTTTTTTTACAGTGTGATTCGGTTTCTGAAAGGGATTGGCACATTTCAGAAATTGAACTCCAACCATCTTGTTTCAATATTGAAACGTTAAACGTTCAATAGGGACAGATTAATGGATAGAGAATGTTAGTTTTGAACAATCTCTTATTGAATCTCGATATATTGTTAAGCAGAATCAAATAAGAATTTTTTCAGTTATAAAGATATGAATTTGGCGTTTGTAACGGATGACTTTATAGCTTTCACCGGAAGAATTCAGTAGCAGGTATGAGAAAAATGGTATCCCTCTGGCGGACACATTGAGAGATAGTCCTTTATTCAACAGACACAAATTACTTAGTATGGATATTTAATCGAGCGCGTGGAGGCAGCGCGGCGCGGCGCGGCCCGGCCCGACGCGACGCATTTTCTCATGTTTGCTACTCAATTACTCGAATACAAAAAAAAAGTAGGTTTCCAGAAGGTCCATATCAACGTAAAAAAACCTCAGCTTTCGATCTAGACTACTTAAAAAAATTTAAAAAAATAGGTTTTTGAGATATGGCCTGTTTTATGTTTTTTTTCTGTGAAAATGTAAAAAATTTGGAAAACTAAATTCACCATCGGAAAGCTGAGAAAAAACTACATTGATAGCATATCCAACATTATTTAGATATGGGTCATATAGAGTCGAAAACAAGCGTCGAAAATGTGAGGTTTTAGCGTCCGCGCGCCGGCTTCGGAGAGCTGACGAAGAACGCCCCATAGGTATAGCATAACTTGAATGATACAAAAGTTGTATTTCATCGAATTCGCGAGTTATTCGTCCGGCAAAGCTTCGAGAGTAATGAGACGGGCCTTTTCATCCCTTGCAAATCTCAAACATAAGCAAAACAAATGGGTCGTTAAATATGGTGGGGGCAGCGGGAGACTCGATTAGTCGCGCCGTTCACCTGCTGTCTACCTCCGGAACAATACAGCCATAAACTTAGTCTAGAGTTTAGGCTGTCGAACGTCTGTCTAGGAGGATTGGCTACCATCAACTGATGATTATGTCCAGACAGTCAATCCACGACCCAAACAATCAAATAATGATTTATGTTCTATTTGTCCAGCCCAAAAGTCCCGTTTACGAATAGAGCTATTCAAGTTTCTCTAAGAGTCCAATCATGTACCGATGAGTTATTATTGAGGCGTGTCTCGTTAGCCCATTGCGTGATTCAATCACTGGAACTACGGTAAAAAGTAAAGTTTACAATGACAAAAGCAGAAAGAATCCAATAGTATAGGGTATCGGCAGAATCAAAAACAAAATCCTCTCTATCGTTTGTTGATTGACATAATATCCGACTGCAACACTTGTAATCGAATAGTCCTAAAATCGAGATACAATCGAATTGGCAATCTCACGGGGAAATCAAATGCTCTCGTATTACGCTACATAACCCAGTTGCGGGACGCGTCGACAACCGAGCAATGGCACACATACACATATATATACGGTTGCAACGTTTGTTTTCTCAGAGTCGCGGGGCTCGGTATATATGCATACACATATTCAAATGAGCTTAATTGACAGCGGAAGACGCGGAGACACGCGACGTTGCGGGTACAGGGCCCAGGACGCGCAGCAGGTGACGCCAGCACAGGTGCAGCGTTGGAAATTCATTTTTCACTAGCGCGCGCGTATAATAACGCGACGTAACGCAATATCCCCGCGCGCGCCATGAGACGGCTCGATTTTTTCATCCGTCGCGCGGAAACGGCCCGTGTCATTATACCCGGTGCGGCTTGGATTTTTATCTCGCCAGCAGTTGTATGTATACTGACCCACATCTCGTCACTCGGACATACTTACACGCCGACGTCTGTCGGGATTGTTAGTACTCGTTTTTCACCGTGTAATAAGCTTATTGCGTGTGCGTTTCGTTTTACTCCTTTTTGACAACTTTCGGTTAGGGCTACTTTCAAATTCACTTTGTCGACGAGCTCGGGTGAACAAATCGATCGACGTACGTTCTATCGTTTGTGAATAATCGTGAATTTCGAAATTTGACTCGTCGAGTTCCATAATTAGCTCACGAAAACACCGAAGTGATAAGAAATCAACGATCTACAAGAAGCTGAATCATCTTCGTGTACGAGTGTCACTGTGAAATGTGCCTCCGTTACTTTTTAGACGGAATCATATACAAAATGAATCCATTGGTGCGCGTCTCGTTTCCACTTGGACACGCCGAGATACATCGCCGCGAGAGTTCGCTCCCGATACTTCCATTCTCAAAAGCTGACGAATCAATATATACTCCCATCCAAAGTCCATTACGCGGAAAAACATCGTGAGTGTGTGTGTATCAGCGAAGAGTCGGAGAAAAAGTCGGCCGGGGCGATAGTCGATATTCCGCGCGGTGTGCATAACGCGCGCATACTCTGCAGCCGGAGGCCCGTGTAAACATTGATAAATGAGCGTGGAAAAAGTGAGCGGGGGTATACATATATACACGGAAGGTGGACGTGAATGCAAATCAGCGTGGAAACGCGCGCGCGCGCGCCCCGGAAGATTTGTAGCCGGTTCCGCGGAGAATAAGCAAAGAGTCGGCCCTCCCCCCCCTTGTCCCGGAAAAAGAAAGGAGAAAAGCGACTATTTTCCAATAATTTAGCGTTGCGCCCTTCGTCTCTGTCGCGCGCGAGCGAGCGAGCGGGCCCGACTTTGGGGCGCGCTCGCGGCGAGCCCTCCCCTCCCCCGCTCCGACTGACACTATCGAGGCTATAAATAAGCCGAGGAGTTTCTCTGACGTCACCCACCCACCCGATATTATACTTTATCTCCAAACTAATTCCCGCAACCCAGATTTATTGCCCCGCCGGCAGTCGGGGGAGAAAAGGGGTGAAAAAATCCAGCCGCCCGCAAACTCGCGCGCGAGCCCCGTCTCTTTCCACCCGCCGAGGGAGGACTTATCTCTCTTTCTCTCTCCCTCTCTTTGCTATAGGTATATTTATATACGTATCCGAGCAAAAATACCCCCGACGTCGAACTCGGCTTTTTGTGGGTTATCGTTATGAAGTGACTTTCTCGTACGCACCCGCGCGATTTTCCCGGCGTTTTTTTTTTTCGTCCACGGCCGTACTCTCCGATAAACTTGCGGTGCGAGCCGAGGTCACTTGGGCGGGGTTTACCAATGCCGCGATTTTGTTTTTCTCCCCTTACGCGATACTCGATTGTTATTACTGGGTGGATTTGTATAGTCGCGGTTGTATATATGCTGTATGTGTACTTATTCGATGGGGACCGTCATAAACATAGAGGAGATTAAAGAGTGACTGAAGAGCATTAGCTAGAAATAATTGAAAAAAATAAAATTCAACATCTGCTGGTTACATTCCTAGTAACCGTTGCTACGAGAATCGGAAAATTATTTCCAAGTTCATTCTTTGATTGTAAACGATACGGAAACTTCATTTCTTCAAATCAACTCCAAATCAACGGTTTACGCCTCTAACGACCGTTGCTAAGGGAATGAAATATCGGGTAAAAATTCGATACAGTACTTTTGAGGTCATACGACACAGTATTTTTGTATTTTCTGTACCAATTGTTGTTGACGTGCCTAGCAATCGTTGCTAGGTACTTTAAAAGTCAGCTCTAGGTCCATTCTAGAATATTCATTCCTGTATAGCAACCGTGGTTTACTTCTCCAACAACCGTCGCTAAGAGAATGAAAATTGAGTTGAAGTTCATTTTTTTCACGTAAATCCTGTTTGAAGAAGCATATGTTAATAGTAGCTGTTTCCAGTGTCATTTTTGGTGTGAATGACTTGAAATATATATATATATATATATATATATATATATATATATATATATATATATATATATAATGTATTTGTTGTATCTGTTGTATCTGTTTTGACATAAGATTTGAAAATAGAAGGAACTGACATGTGCACACTTGTGAATAATATAGAATCATTTCTCATCGATTTTCATTTACATTTCATTACAATATACCAATAATGAGTAACGGGGGAAGTGTTGGATGGCGCATGACTATTCAAATTTCATGAACGATTGGCCATGTATCTGATGATTAGTCTGATTCCAAATCTAAATAAAAAATATATGCTTTCGAATTTCACCTATATCTTCAATTTACCTTCTGCGTATCCAAAACCAAACAACCTAGCTTCAACGAGACGTCGCGGAAACGTCGCTTCAACTCACCAAAAAAATCGCCTCTTCGATCCTGACGCATATACGAGGACAAAAGATACGATTCACCAAACTCACCTGCTGTTTAGAGCGCGCGCGTACGTCGGTTTACGGCCTCGTTACGCTGCGTCGACCAAAGTGAAAAGTCAACATTTGGCTGGCCGGTTGTAAATCTCGGCGAGCCAAGTGCGAAACAGAAGGACGCAAGGGCCGATGTGTGTGCGTGAGGGGATATCTCGCTTTGGCCAGCCGCAGCGTGGAACATCGCAGATTGGGCAATCACTGACTCGACAGTCGAGCTCGACGAGTAGCAGCTATATGACAAAAAGGTTTTGTCGGCGAGTATATATCCTCGATTGGCCGTAATTTCCATGCCACCCCGTCGTAGGCCAGTGTGTAAGCGCACATGTTTGTCCGCGCGCGTCTTGCGCCATTAAATGCCGATCGGCAGATGTACACCGAGGGGTGTGCGCGCCCGGCTCTGGGCTCGCTTCTATATATATGTACATGAAGATGTCCGCGCGCAGATGCGCCGCCGCGGGTGGCTGCCGAGGGGCGACTTGTTGCGGTGTATACCTATACGTAGCACGTATTAAGCAAAAAGACGTACACTTGGCTTAACGGCCCCGTTTGATCGGCTTGTTTTGGGACGCACACATTGCGAGTATTGCGGCGGCGACAATCGACCGCAAGACGCATGGCTGTGTGTTGGCAGGTTCACACTCAATTTAGCAAGTGCATACGGCCGCAAGTCGACGGTGGAATAGCCGCTATTGCCCCCGCACGTCCAGCCTCGCATTAGGACAGTTGGCTTCTGACGTCTATATATGTATGGCTCGAGTTTGGCTGTTTACGTACGTACCCCGCTTCGTCGATCGGCCTCTGATGGGCGAATCGGTTTGCCGCCGATGTGTCACCCCTGTCGCTTGCGGATACTTACGGTGATTTAAGTAGCTGTTTTTCTTTCATGTGCTTTTTGCCCCATTACAAAGCTTTCTCTTTGAGAAAGCAAAAACAAACGTTTAACATGAATATAGCTGACATTAATCTTTTATTTTGATTCGAATCGTTCGTTCAGTATTCTTTTCAATCGAACAAAATCGAAATTTCAAGTTTAAAGTTTTATTGTTTTGAATGTAATTTTCTTTTAATTATTACTACACTTATTATTGAAATTATTGATTTCTAAAGAACACACGGGGGGTTGGCGAGCGAAGCGAGCAGGGGGGTACCCCCCTAGTATAGATAGAATATGAAAATAATTTAGTATTTAAAATATTTTAAAGAAATAATTATGAGTGTTTTCATTATTTTTTTTTTCAAAAAGGATACGAACATTGCAAGTTTCAGCGTTTTCAATCGTATAAACAGATTTTCTTCAAATGCAATGACATGTCGTATCTTTACTAACAACCAAACGTAACACGGATCTCGTATCGACTCGAATTTTGATTGAATTGAAAAAAAATGACGTTCTAATTATCTTTTCTCTAGAAATATCTGAGATGAAAAGGAATTAGCTCACACGTAAGAATTGTGAATCGAAACGTTTTAGAGAAAAAAATTATAAGTAATACCTTTTTAGCTCTGGAAAACTGAACAAAAAATTGCACCGTAAATTCATTTTAATTCGGACATGTGCGAGAAGAATGGGTCATTGATTTGTAATTTGAGTACGCAAATTGACGTGTTTGGAGAAGGTTCATGCAAATAATATAGTCTAGACGGCGAGAGGAAGTATATGATCTCATTATACAGGAGTTCGACACGTTATTACGGCATCGTCGAAATCCAGAACAATCATATTCATATATGGATAGGCAATATATGAATCGTCGATTTAGGTTATTCATCAATTCGAGCCACCTCTCCTCAATCGACACGCATCAATGGTGAGAGGAAAAATCTTATTGAAATATTGGGTATAGAGATAGTATATTTCTATACACCAAAGGAAAACAGGCGAGTATGTATGTATTGGCGCGTACGTATCGAAAGATATATTTTTCATCACTGGTTCATGAAAAATGCGGCTGAATAGTCGATCTTTCAACGCGCGAGCAATGAAAATAGCATTTCGTGCCCTATTTTCACGCCAACGAGCGTATATGAAAATCGTAAATTTTCCAAACAACAAAACACGGGTCGCATTTTTCCCCCGTCTATATCCTATGTATATGGGAGAAAATATCCTCCGCGTAAAATAATACGCTGCACTGAAAAGGTTTGTGTAATATTCCGGGATAAAAGTTTTCGTTACGCAAAAATGAATATTTTTTCGTTAGATAACATTGCCATCGACAACGAGCACAAATATAAGATAATTAAAATCCTGGATCTTCCAGTTGCGGAACTATATGTATGCTCATCCGAATTCTGTAAAGAATCGTTGCCGGTCGAAAAGATGAGCTGATGTCTCGCGTATCTAAATTTTATTCCACGATCATATACAATAACAGTAGAGCTTTTTATCCTCTGGTACTTCCTCAGACCTTCGAGGGTACTCCCCATCTCATTTTCCTACTCTATAGCACCAGAGTCAATGGCTTTCGAGTTTTTTCATCTCATCATCATAGACTTATAAAAGTTTAGACAAAGCTCACACCTTAATTTGATAAATAGATTTTGGTTTATTTTCCCAAGGATAATGAGTATTGTTCATCCATAATTCACAGTACATTCCACTAGAACCACTTGGCACTCGCCATCTGGAAGGAGCGTCAAACATCCCCATCTCAGCTGCCGAGCTCTGTATAATCATTTCGCGTTCACACATCTCGTGAAAAATCGCGAATCCCCGCCGACGAAAGACTCGAGAGCGAACGATTTTACGGCCGCGACGTAATTTCGCCGCGTATCCCCGTTAATCAGTATACACAGGAACGCGCCGAGCTGTGTTTAGCGATCGGTTATAATCGCGGAACGGAGGCAATATCCTGGGTCGAGCTGGGCGCGGCAATCACACAAATCACGCACTCTCGCGTTATTGCAATCATTGAAATACCCGTACGCGCGGCTGATTAAAGCGCGTACATAGCTGCGGCGCTTCGGAGCTCGAGCCGCGGCTGATTTGTCGCTTTATTAGATCTTAGTTTGGCCGCGCGCAATTTGCGTAAATTAGACGATCGCGGCCGCGCCGCCGCCGAGGCTTTAATGGCACGTGTAATCGGCGATGATTTGCGCCGCGGCCCGTGTAGCCGCTAAATTCGCCCTCCTGTCATCCGGCCTAATTGCTCCCCCCACCGCCGCTAAGAGCCGCCTTTTCTTACCTGTTATCCCGGTATATATGCGCGCGCTATGCGGATGTATATATATGCGAGTGTGTGTACTCCCGTGCCGCTGCAGTCCCAATAACGGCTGTTGAGCCGATCGTTAGGGGCGTATTTGCTCCCGTAGCGCTAAATACACACACGCACACACGCGCTCGTGTATACGTATTTATATATGTGGAGACTGACCAAACACGCCGTGGGTGTGTAGAGCAAATATTGACCTCGCGGGCTTCAGCTCGGCTGAATCAGTTTCCACTTGACTGTCGAGCAATTTCAAATACGTTTACCCAGAGTCGCCCAAACGTGTTTCCCCTCGAGGTGTGTCGTACACTCGTTGTTCCTTCTAAAGAGGGAATTAAGATGTGCGTTTATGAATTCAAGTTTATTCCATCTCCTTTGAGTGATTGGTGAGTGAAATTTGAGAAAGAAATTAATCGATGTCTGGGATTGATGAAGGATTCGCGGCTCCCGGTGGTGCAGAGCATACAGGAGACTGTCGGTTCAAACCCTATCTGAGCGAGATTCTTCTCTTTCACAAATTTTCCTCGAAATAACGTTTTTCGTGAATATTATCTCTGGAAGAGATTAATTACATTTGTTTGGCAATAATTTGAATGCGATGATGAATATTTTGTGGTACAGTATTTTCCACCACGTGTGTGGGAAATCAAAGTGAAGTTCAGCTTTTCTGCACACGATGATGATTCTAGCTCGACTTGAAAAATAAATGATCAAAAAAAACTGTTCTCTATCCGGTATTTAATGAATTTAAATACGCGATACTGGTTTCCCGTGAACCAATCAAGAGAAAACACCGAAAAACATCAGGATATACATACATATTTGTTTGTTAAAAGTATTAAAAACGCGTTCCCGAATGTAACAACGATCATATGTTTAGTCAAGTTGAACCGTCGTTACGGAGGAAGACTGGCCGATGATATAACGTATATATATATACGTCGAGCCGAGCTAGCGTGAAACCCGAGTTGAGCAGATACAGCAGGGAAAGAGAGGCGATAAAAGCTCGGAAAGAGACCATCATCGCGATGTATCATCCGAGCGAACGAATAATCGAGCAGTGTCGCGAGCGCGCGCGTATCAGTCAGTGCGTATATATACGAGGGCCGCGCGAGGGCCAAATTAATTCGCGCGCGGCCTGACGTATATATATACGCACACGCAGTGCGGGCCGCGCGCGGAGTATCGTCTCATAACTCAGTGCCTCGGGCCGGGGCCGCGGCTTATCTGGCCGACAGTCGCGCGCGTTTCAATTATACGCGCAGGCCGCGCGCAAAAGTCTTATCCCGCCGGAGCTCGCGCATCAATTAATGCACCCGCGCCTCGCGCATCCGCTAATCTATATGTCCGATGCAGATGCATGTGTGTGTATGTGTGTATACCCACTGGTGCCGATCGCTAATTCGTCGCGCGTCGGCCCCGACGTTCCTTGCCGAGTGATAGACAGAGAGAAAGCACAGATAGCCGGGCGCGCATAATTGCAAATGAGTTTTGACCGTATGCTAATCCATAACGCGTACGCGCCGTTCGTTATGATGCGCGCGATTGATCCCCGCGCAACGACCGACCGACGGCCGTTAGGTTCGATTATCCTGTGGCGAGCTTTCGTTATTCGCTTATTACTTACGGGGAAGGGGTAGTTTCAGGGATAACGCGTGTAGCAGAAATTGTCATTGAACGATATTGTTGCTTGATTCATTGCGATCGAGAACTGACAGGTGTACACTCATTGCCTATAAGATGAATTGTTAGAAGCTCGGATTGCTACATAGATTGATTTTAAGAACGCGCTTTTGAGTTTCCAAGTATTTTACTACAACATTTTGAAGGAAAAGTCACGATTTGTAATTCCAACTCTGCCCAGATTATGTATAGAATAATATGTTGACTTTGTAAATTTTTGTAAATCTGTACACATGTGATAAATTATGTATGGAGTATCCATAAGTGTAGTTACGGTACATGGAAATTTTGTTATAAGAAATACGAAATTCATGAAAGCTTCAGGAAATCCAAAGCAATACTTGCCAAACAATGAATATTTTGTTTTCCAATTTCACCGACTAACACTTTATTCCCTTCACAGCTGTGATTACTTATTTTCTTGGAGCATTTTATTTTACACATACTCTGAGGAAGGAAAAAAATTTTTTTGAAAAATGTTCACTTTGTATCTTGATAACAAGTGTCGTTAACGATACCAGAAAATAGAATCAACTACTTTGGGATATCATTATTTACAAATGTTTAAACTACCATCATTGAAAAAGAAACGAATAGATATTTCTCATGGTTCACGCCGAGACAGCGAGACGTTCTCATATGTCTATATAGGTATACGCGTGCATCGAAGCGACGGGTCTCATCTTTTGCGCCAAACTCGCGTGCTGATCAATGAGCGCGAACTCGACGTAGAATAGAGCCCGACAAAGAGCCGGAGACGGAAGGGCACGTATGCAACTGGCGGCGAATCGACAGTGCTCCGAGGAAAAGCACACGTAGCTCGCGGGGGGTCCGAAATAAAAAAAAAGGAAAAACGCGGCTTGCGCACGTTGGCCTACTCGAGGCGTGTAGGGTTGCCGCCCGCGCGTCCATATATATATATATGCGGGCAGACCCGACGTCTGCCCTATCGACATCGTACGCCTCCAGTCAAGCCTTTCGATTGAGCCTGGGCCGCGTGCAAGCATGTGCTCAAAACTCGCCCCCGCGACGCTTACTCGGCCGTTACGCGACGCTCTTCAGCTGCTCTCCGCCCGACTCCGACTATACATATACCATACTCAGTCTCGCGAGGCGCGCACCAAAGTGGTGAGGGCTTCTTTTTTTATTCCAGGTGGCAGAGAAAGAGACGGAGAGAGCGAGAGAAAGACACTGGAGACTGTGTTTTGTTCTACACCGTAACTGCTTCGACTTTGATGGCTGCAGCACAGCTGGAGCAACGATGAAATATTCAGTTGCGGCAAATTTGTCGAATAATATATATTGGCCATTGTGATGGACCTTTTCTGTCCGAATTTTTCCAAGATGAGAAAAACTTGATTTCTGTTTTTATTTTCTTCAAAAAAAGTCGGATTCAACGGGAAATTTGATTTAAAGAAAAATTAACGATAATCAATGTGATTGGCTGGGTATGAATCGAGTACAAGTTGATTACTTGCATGGCGAGTTCTTTTCTTCACTCCGAGATCGGGAGGTTTGTCTTTCTTCGTGATCCTAAGTTTGAAATGTGCTTTTCTTTGTAGGAGCCATCGATTCGATGTACTTGAAATATTACAGGTTTTATTGCACGATTATACCTACTTGAAATACTACAGGATTCATTACGTGGTAACGATTGCTTTGTGATAATTAGGTGACGCTACAAAAAACGTTTTTCTCGCAACGCGTATACTTTCCCAGTTACTTTTGCACCAATATGCACTGATGTAGGCTACGAGTAAACGTTCAAGCTCAATTGGTCATTCGTGGGAAAAGGATGGCTTGGAAGTCAGTTGTCTCCGCCCAAAACACTCGCCTACAAATTCCAAATCCAACTCGTTGACCGCAGCAGATCAATCATATTGTTTCAGAACGAAATAATCCCAACGATTCTTCTGGTCTTGGGACAAACTGATCGTTCTTTTTTTTTGGACATTCGCCTCCGTAACGGTGACTTGAGTGACAATTGAATATTTAAATAATAAAATAATCAGACGAAGAATCAAACTGCAAGAATTAATCATCAAAGCATTCATGAAATGACGAGTACTACAATTTCTCTTTCACTCCGTACACTCCTCTCATCATCAATTGAACATAATCGACTGGCGGATTGAGCCATAGTGGTATCCCTGACACAGCCTACACGACATACGTATGAATGTTAGAATGTATCCACCTCAACGAGTAAAAATAAAATCATAACGGCAATGTACTTGATAAGCAACTGATAATCGGATTCGATCAGCATTTCCAGAGTATTACAATTTTAGTTGCGGTTCTCAAAAATCAATATCCAACTTGCTCAAGTGTCCACTTGTAATCAAGACCATGTCCAAGTTTTTTAAAAAACTGTTCATCCCCTCAGTTCGATGACATGATAAATTTTTTACAGCTAACACGTCAGTTTATGAATCATACCGAACGATAAAATCAACAACTTTCGGATATTTTCATATACATATATTTGAATTGACAGACGCCATAGATAAGAGGTGTCATAATTCGATCGAATCGATTTTGATTTTTAAATACAAACCTGAAGACATTCGGCAGAAACATATCAACTCATGAACTCGGGATAGGAATCCGGAAAACGCATATATACATAACGTGAATCAATAATGAGCAACAGAAGCTACATAAATATAAGCACACGCGAAACGCTTGAGGTGATATAGGCGCGCACAGACGGCTCCGACGCTGCTTTGCGAGTCTGGAGTATAGGTGTGTAGCGCGGGGTCAGGGGCTCGGGGGGGGGAGAAGAAGCTCGAGCCCCGTCTCGTAGACTGCGGGCCGATCCCCGGAGAGCGACATAATCGCCGCCGCGCCGCGTCTTGCCGGGCATCGTCGAGTGTACTACACGGGCAAAGTCGGGGAAAATCCCGTGTCCCCGGGGAGCCGCCCCCAGCTCGTTATCGCGCGGGCTCGACCGACAATGCATACATCTACGTGTATATATTAGCACAGGAGCCATCTGTTTTTACTGCGACTTTTCATACACTGTCGCTAAAAACTTTTGGGTTCCCTCCGGAAAATGATTCTAAATCGAATGGTCGTTGTGCGTCAAACTGAAAAGTGCGGCGTCATGTTTTTTTTTTCGAAAATGTTCAAAAATCTGCATTTTTCTTTTTTCATTTTGAGTTTGTATGAAAACTATCAATCCTAGAGTAAAATGGAAGAGAGGTAAAAGTTTCGTTATTAAATTTTGCATGAGGATTAAGTATTCCGAAACATCAATCTCGTAAATTGTTGTTGCAAAATAGATATAAACAAAAACATGACCCCAAAAAATATGCGATTTTTTTTCAAGTTTTCAAATCATACCTACGATAGTGAGATTTTTACTAAGAGTACCTTATACAGTAATGAAAATACAGAAAAAAATTTCATTTTGATATCTCTGATAGTTTTCGCAAAATCTATTTTTTTAAAAAAAATGAAAAATTGTAATTTAGTCCTTTACGAGCCTCCCCGAAACCCGCCAATTTTTTTACGTATTTTTATAGATACTAGCTATCGATCCCCCTTGGAATGGGTCGATTTTATCAATTTTAACAACTTTTATGATTTTTTGAAAATTTGTCAAAAAAAATTTCTTCGAAAAAAATTCAACTGCAACGAGGTTTTTATATCTATTCGAAATTTAAAAGTTGCATCTGATAGAAGAGAAACAGACGCTCATTTTGAGTTTTCACTTACTCAAATCTGATTTGTGAATCCCGAGATATAGAAGTTCAAAGTTGAGGTAACTTTCCGGCAAAAGTATACGCAGTAGAATAAAAATTGAAACGGTTTCTGGTAGCTTGAACATTGTTTTACTTAAATATAAATTATTATGTACGTGAGTAATGTTCTTCATACTTAATAGTCGGGCGGAAGGTTGGTGGAAGTCATTGAAACGCAGCACTTTCGGCGCAGCGGCAGTGGCGGGCAGTGGAGGGGGTAGCGAAAAAGACGCGACGAAAAGTCGAACGCTCAGGATCAAAATGAACGTTCGATTTTTTATCGACAATATCTCAGCTTCTATATGAGATAATTTGATGATTCTTTTTTTAATTTAGTATAACAAGTCAAAATATGATTATATATGTCGGTTAAAGTACCGTAAATATTATTGGTAACGATGTATTTATGAGAAATGTATTCATATTTTTCAATTCTCATTATAAAGATTGTTTTGAATAGAAAAGCACAGTAAAATATTTTATGATATTAAGTTTATTAAACATAATGTTTACAATATACATGAACTTGAATTATAAATACATATATCTTAAATCTTAAATACATTTATCTTAAATTATACATACATTTATCTTAATTCATAAATACATATATCTTAAATTATAAATACATTTATCTTAAATTATTAACAATTATTTATTTAGTATTTCCGGGGTTTTTTCTGTGGAGGAATTGACATTTCCTCTTCATCATTATCACTCTCCAAATCTTCATCGTCTACTTGAGAAATATTTAATGCAAAAGATTCATTCATTGCCTCTTCTGTTTCTTTCTCTTTTGTTATATCATCGAAATCTATCTCGAAATCAGTTTCGTCAACAGGTGTTGATATAACTGCAGCATTGTTACAAGTTTGGCCATGACAATTAGTACAATAATCGGAGCATTTTACGCCATGTTTCTTGCAACTGCAAGTATTATTGCATTGTTTAGAACATTTACAACTAATATTTTTTAACAAATGTTCTGGCATCATTGAATCTGCGGTTTGAATGGGCTCTAAACCGTCTTTTCGAAGCTCCCAACCCCAGGCTTCAGGATTTAGTTCATTACCAAGCCACTGTTGAACTTGGTAATAAACCCTGAAGCAGTGCTGCGCTGCTGCAGATTCAGTTGGAGGGAGCATCGACAAATGAAAATTTTTTTTTCCACAACCCTTTTTGAAAGTTAAATATCTCATTTCGTTCAGCTCTATGTCAATAACTTTCCCACTATACAAAGCCTTTAAAATGTTTATACCTGACTGCTTAATTTCTGCATGCGAAGCATTTGATCTATTAAATATCATAGCTTCATCTAATAATTGTTTATTTTTAGTGAGGACTTTTAATATTTTGTTTTTTCCTTGAAAATGAAATGCCGAAGTGGTATCGCAACCACAAAAAGCATGAATGAAACCGACCAAACTTTTCAGGAACTTTTGAGTTGTTTCTTCAAAATTTGAACAAAAACTGTTGATGTTATACATTTCTTCAGCCTTCTGTGCTTTGCTCGGTTTCAAAAAGTACACGTTCTTGTCCTCGGTTGATGTAAGAACATAAATTACAAGTACGTCGATGTCTTCAGCAACGATTATACATGGATTTTCATCCGAAGCGATATCAATAGCTGAATTAAGTCTTCATGTACAGGATTAATTTAATATGCAAGATAAATCCATCTTAATTATTCCTAGAATATTGTTTTTGGGAATTCAGGTAAATATCGTACGGATGTACTATGAATGTCAGCGGGAATATTGTTTTTGTAAAATCAGGTAAATATCGTACGAATGTACTATTACTAGATTGAAATGTACATTGTTCTAATAGAATTTGTCAGGGTTAAGTATGTACATTGTCGAAAAATATGATTTGAACGGCTCTATAACTATTTATTATTACATTTCTTATAAATACATCGTTACCAATAATATTTACGGTACTTTAACCGACATATATAATCATATTTTGACTTGCTATACTAAATTAAAAAAAGAATCATCAAATTATCTCATATAGAAGCTGAGATATTGTCGATAAAAAATCGAACGTTCATTTTGATCCTGAGCGTTCGACTTTTCGTCGCGTCTTTTTCGCTACCCCCTCCACTGCCCGCCACTGCCGCTGCGCCGAAAGTGCTGCGTTTCAATGACTTCCACCAACCTTCCGCCCGACTATTAAGTATGAAGAACATTACTCACGTACATAATAATTTATATTTAAGTAAATCAATGTTCAAGCTACCAGAAACCGTTTCAATTTTTATTCTACTGCGTATACTTTTGCCGGAAAGTTACCTCAACTTTGAACTTCTATATCTCGGGATTCACAAATCAGATTTGAGTAAGTTGAAACTCAAAATGAGCGTCTGTTTCTCTTCTATTAGATGCAACTTTTAAATTTCGAATAGATATAAAAACCTCGTTGGAGTTGAATTTTTTTCGAAGAAATTTTTTTTGACAAATTTTCAAAAAATCATAAAAGTTGTTAAAATTGATAAAATCGACCCATTCCAAAGGGGATCGATAGCTAGTATCTATAAAAATACGTAAAAAAATTGGCGGGTTTCGGGGAGGCTCGTAAAGGACTAAATTACAATTTTTCATTTTTTTTTAAAAAATAGATTTTGCGAAAACTATCAGAGATATCAAAATGAAATTTTTTTTGTATTTTCATTACTGTATAAGGTACTCTTAGTAAAAATCTCACTATCGTAGGTATGATTTGAAAACTTGAAAAAAAATCGCATATTTTTTGGGGTCATGTTTTTGTTTATATCTATTTTGCAACAACAATTCACGAGATTGATGTTTCGGAATACTTAATCCTCATGCAAAATTTAATAACAAAACTTTTACCTCTCTTCCATTTTACTCTAGGATTGATAGTTTTCATACAAACTCAAAATGAAAAAAGAAAAATGCAGATTTTTGAACATTTTCGAAAAAAAAAACATGACGCCGCACTTTTCAGTTTGACGCACAACGACCATTCGATTTAGAATCATTTTCCGGAGGGAACCCAATGATTTTTAGCGACAGTGTATGAAAAGTCCGAGATAGCAAATTTTCGAACAGATGCGTCCCGGTCTAATATATATGCGTGTGAGGGCTCGTCGGACCCCGAGATATTAGACGAGCGCGCGCGCGGCTGTCCTTAAACGCTGGCGCGTCGCAGCTGAACGGGTTGAAAGTCCGCGGGAAAAATACTCGCGCGCGTGTGACGATTCTCTTGCCGGTTCGACCTTGCAGTGATATGTCGTTTGAGAGATACCAAGTTCGCGAGTGTGGGTACCAAGAGAAAGAGTGACGGAGGGTATCATCGAACAATGGCAGATAGGAAAATCGAATGCGAACGCCGGACTGGCTGTATATTGTTTCAGGTCGTGTAGGCGCGATGAAGTCTGTGGAAAAATCTCTTTTAGCAACTCCTAGTGTATACGCTGAGAAAAAAGTTGGCGTTCGAAAATTGTACTTTAATGGATGGGTAGATACAGTGAAATACAGAATAATTAATTCTGAGAGTTACTGTATTATTCGAACTTCTGCTACTTATTTTCTTTTCGTAAATTCCAGTAACCGATATCGCTATTTAGTACGTGGTGCATATTCCACTATATTTTTAGTAGATCCTACTGATTGAGAGTATACAGTGAGAAATAAATATTTTCTAGTTATCAACACTAAAAATAATCAAATTTGACAATGTTAGAAACCCCCATCATGGAAGGTACTGGATTATCTCCCTTCAATCGAAAACACCATACAACTTTCCATTGGTGTATGGTAGTGGATACAATTGGACCTTCTGATTTTGACCACACAGATCCCCTCACTGATTTGAAAAACTTACTTATCTAGTCGGCATATGCAAACCGATACGCTTGATATATCGAGACTTGATTGTTGACACCGACTATACCTCCAACGGAGCTAATATTAGTAACAACTGCCATATTTGTCTAGCATGATTGGGCAAAATCTTATCGCCAATCAAAATTTTCTCTAGATAATATTCGTTAAAATTTATTGGATTTCACTGTGATTTGTTTTCAGCGTCGCAACTTGGATTTGACGCTTGAGCTGGTGATCACAACTTATGTCTACACAGTATTCTCACCACCAGCAACACGATCATTACCGATAACGGCAAGCTCCGGACTGTCGCATCCTGCAACAACATCCGTACATCTTCTACGAGCTGGAGAAAAAGATCCGCGTGAATTTCGACACACGACAGGGGAAGCCAATGGCTGTATACGTCGAAAGGCAAGTTAGCGTGTGGGAAACAGTGGAAAGCGCGATGATTCAGCAACTTTTTTTTTCGCCCATCATTGTTTGCATTTCGAGCTAGCGTTATCTTTCCACCCAGTTGAAAGGTAGTTTCTGCTCGAGACAGCTCGAACGATTCGATCTTTGGTCGCTAGATGTCGGTATGGACAGAATCAGTGGGATATACGCGCATGTGATAATAGTAAACGTCGACGCATTCTCCACTCAGATGTGATTCGTAGCTATAAAAAACTAAGCCATGTAAAAGATCAAGAATAAATTTGTCAGGTGAGTCAAAAGTTTTTTTACCTTTTAAAATGTTTCCTAAAGTACAAAAGAACCTCGATTTAATTATGATATGAAAATGCCCAGAAAATCCATTAGATGAAGAAGCGAGCACACACGTCCCTCGCGATTCGAGCCTAATTATATATAAAATAGTCGAAATTGACAATTGCTCCTGTTGATCTAATACATCAAAAAGCCCAGAACATATTTTCTGGTGGTATACTGTAAGCTTCAGTCAAATGTCTCTTACTATATTACAGGGAAAATCACTAATTTGGATTTAGTAATTGAAAATTGACTGGAGATACAGTCGGAATTTAACTGTATTAGAGTAAAACATATTTCACTGAAGCTCACAGTAAGATTTTCACTGTAAGAAATTTCGAGAGAGGGCATATACTACAGTTTAAAATGTTGTAACCAAAAGTGGCAGCAAACGAAAGTTTCTCCAAACCTGATATACAGACGCCAAAAGTCCTGCTCGCCGACATACGAACGAGCCGGGCTATACGCAACCTGCCGTCGAGACGATCGTGCGCGTTCGCCAGTTCGCATCGTAGAGGAACAGAGAGAGGGGAAAAAAGCAAAGCTCGGCGACCTCGGGGGTACTTCACCTTGCTCGAAATCTCCCTGGTCGCGCAGAGAAGAAGAAAAGCCGCCGTGAGAGGGGAAAAAAAACGAGGCGAGGGAAAAGCCCCCGGCGTAATTTACAGCGTTCGTGTCGCGCCAGGTGGAGAACGCGTCTCGGGAAAACCGCACGGGCCTCACCGCACGTGCTGCCCTCGAGAGAGTCCGATGGGCCGTCTGGTCGAGTATATAAGGGTCCGCTCGCGCGCGCGGCGTGTAATCCGGGGCGGCGGCGGCGGCCTCGTCTTGCTCCGCTCGGGGCCCCCGACGCCCCGCGGGAGGGCCCGCTTATTTACGAGCCCTGAAATCGATACCCGGCCGCCAAATCAATTATGACAATGCGCCACCCGGGCCGGATTCCCAAGGATGACTTTTCGCATTCTTACGAGAGAGACTCGACGACCTGACATACTTTCCGAGTGCAGCCCTCAGCTCGCATTCGTCTACGGAGTTGAGGAAAATGTCTTTTATGGAAATATAGACACCCCCCGATATCGGATTGATCCGATTGCATCCGAGATCGTGTCGATCATGTCGTCTCCCTAGGGAAATCCATTCTCGGCTCCTAGAGGAGTAACGATTCAAGCAACCCAAACAATCTGGGCTTGGTTGACTTTGGAAGGCTGAAAATGACGTCAAATGGGTAGTTATTTCCAGATAGCACCTGCAGGTCGATTCAAAAAATGTTTTCTCGGTCTATACGATTTTAGCTGTTTAAATAGAATGTAATTGTTCATCGACCGCGTGACAAGATACCACGATTATTTATGTATTTGAGAGGCTACAGCTGAAATTTCAAGTCAGTTTCACCTCAAGCATCAGCGAGAAATTTGTCACTATACTTACAGCAGATCATTCACTGGGAACACAGCCAATATTGACCGTAAGAGCAGTGAATATATTCACTGCGGTACAGGCAGCTTTTACTGTATAGAATTTAGAGAGGGAAAAAAAATAAAAAGTTATCAAGTTATGCTGCATACCAGTTTTAAAACATCACTTCTGAGGTATTTGCGTTTGAAGTTTCATCTAAACGTAGCAGACTGGCCTGAGAGACCTCGGAAAATAAGCTATAACAAATTTGAAGCCAATACAAAGGAAAGTCTGAAAAATCACCTAAACCCTGAAATAATGAACAAAAATATTTGTACATCATAACTGTCATTTGTTTTAGTTGAAAAATCTGCAATAAGCTGTTTAAAATCTACTTGAAGCTACAACATGTTACGTAAGTTTCCAACAAAGTCATCGAAACAAATGCAATAGCTATAGTTCTAGCAGTAGGGTGACAAAAATGTTCAAAATTGCCGTGCATATAGAATGCGAGAATCCCCGAGAACTAAGCAGCTGATGACTGTATACCGTGGGAGTCGTCCAGTGTATCCTTCTTTCTTGGGCACACGCCCCACTTTACCACCAAACCCTCGGTTCAGGACTAATTATGCGTGCATGAGAGGAGAAAATGTATAAGGTGGATTTTCCACTACTCGCGGCAGATGAAATCGGATCGGAAAAGCGTCAAAGTTTCCTTGTCAAAACACACAAATACGAATATCCACATTCTTCGCTCGTAAGTATATACAGACGCTTTTGGATTGGGAATCAGTCCACTCGAAGAAAAATCGAATACTGTCCCGAGAATATTTTCTCCTTTCCTCAATCTTAGAAAAGTCTGTTTAGCGGCCTAATGAACTTGAATTATCACTGCTGATTTCCCTTTCTCAATAAATACAATCAACAAATACTTGCTCGAAAGAAATTCGTGCCCCAATGTATATTACAGGAGCGCGGGCGAGAACCGATGACGGAGGCCGCTCGCGCATCTCCGGAGCCGGCGAGACTTTTTACGTCTCGCGCGCGCGCCACCCCCCATAAATCAGAGTCGCAGCCAAGGCCATAAAAACTAGCTGCAAAGAGAGGCGCAGCCTATGGGGTACGTCTGTATGGCTCCGCCGCGGCCCAGCCAATGATGCGCGCGACATTGCCCCGGCGTACCTGAGCCGCTTTCGCCTTTTTCGACTCAACTATACGCGGCAAACGCTCCGCGATTATGTGTATACACAGCCAATGCGGTATATTTGGGTCGAGCGTTCCGTTGCGCGCGGATTATAGAGGTGAGACAGGTGCCCGGCGCATTAGCCGGCCCTCTCTTCTCCCGGCCGGCTCTATGTATACCTATATATCGGCACTCCACAGAGGGCTTTTGTCCGACCGGCTTTGGGCTGATCATTAGATTTGCGTAGAACGACAATCACGGCAATGCCCGGGGCCAGTTTTTATCAGGGCCTCGCCGCCTGGTGTATAATCGCACACTTGTGCTGGTTCTGCTAGCTTTTCACTCGGATTTTTTTTTTCGTGCTACTGTGCGATGTTGGTGAACTTTATGATCGAGATCTTAGTAATCATTACTGGAAAAAATAACGCGCATATTTTTATACTTACAGCATTATTCTATATGTATATAGTGAAGTATTATAATGTATAATTAACTATGGTTTCTATGGTAAGACATACATAATCTCATAAATGGGTTTTCTATTCATCAATTTATTCATGATTCACTTTCATTAATTAAATTTCATAACGGTGGATACAATATTCTAAAATCAATAGCTACTCAAGACGCATTGATGAACTGAAGGAGACGCAGATGGTCGTGATAAAAGCAAGTCCGTCAAATTCATGTACTGCACCTTCGCCGATCAAGTTTTCTTCAATAATACAAATTAGAAAATTTCCAGAGATTGTGTTGAGATTGCATAAAAAGTAAAGCTTAAAATTGAGTCTCCGCAGTTGATTTTTCACGGGTTTGTCACACAATCGTGTCACGACATCGCATAATATCAGATTGGTAAAATCGAGCAATTTCCAGTGTGAAAATTCCGAGTGTGATAAAAAAAAAATCTGTAAACATACTTGCCTTGGATCTTCCCCTGTACTCCCCGTTGGCCGACAATCAATCATCGAGTCTTTCCCTGAATTCCAAGATGCAGTTCTTCGCTACTCGACGTATCGCACAACTAGTCCGTCTACCCACTCAATGGCAAATCGATCGGTCTCGAAAGGAAGAAGAGAAAAGCGAGTATAATCGTATCGTAAAACCGTCTCGAACAAAACAGGGCGTATGTATACGCGCGCGACCCCATTGGCGCGCAGTGTGAACATCCAACTGGACACTGGATTTTCGGGTACTCCGTAATACATATAAAACGACAAAGCCGTGTGTATACCTATATCCCCATATAACGTCTCGACGGACGAACGGCGCTTGTGTGTCGCGGCGCAAAGCCATAAAGTCCAACCGCCATAAAGTCATCACACAAATCGAATCATTAAAATCCGTAGGATCTCTGGGCGTGTGTGTTACACGGCGGCGGGGACGACACACACACACGCGCGCGGCAGCCGATAGATCAGGGCCCGCAAACGGAGTCTTGCTCGCGCGACAGGAATAAAAGAAAGAAAACGAGAGAGAGAAAAAAGAAGAAAAAAAGGAAGAAAAGTCGTTAAGTGTCGCGCGGGCCTCGGCGGGGGAAAAACGGCGCCGAAGGAGGAAAGCCGACGCAAGCGCGCGCATATAGCACGAGGAAAAGAAGGACTGGCGCCTCGCCCGGGCCCCTTTGGAGCGTCTCGCAGGTATTGGGTGCACTGCTCGCTCACGGGCACACCCATCCATATACGTAGAGGCGCGAGCGTAAGAGGCAGGTATAAACAAGCCCTTTGTGCGTGCGAGAGTAGGTAAAAAAGCGCGCGACATGCGACGACGACGACGAGGCTGCTTTCTCCGCTCCGTGAGGCCGTTTCTGAATTATGCGACTAGACTCGAGTAGCGTGGTGCTGGCCGTATACCTGTATATATAGCGGCGGACGACGGACGAGGCGGTACCGAAAATTCCTACACGATTTCGGGGAATCCGCGCAGCCTACGAGTATACACACGCGTGGCGATCGCGGCCCTTGCTTACAAAACACCTGATTAGTTTTGGATTTCTCTCTCTTTCTGGCTCGTTCTACTCGGGATTTATTGGTGCGATGCGGTGATTTTTCAGGGCTGATTTAGGAGCCGCGGCTAAAGGGCGCATGAAGATATTCCTATGGACGGGGCCGCGCGCGGGCCTGACTCGCAGCTCACGCAAGCTCGAGATTGTATGACGCTAATCATGGAATATGAGTCTCTTGGTACTAATCCGGAGCCTTGTTATCTTTGGTTAATTTCATCGCTGACTACCTGGCTACCCTTTAATCGAAGAAAATCTATATTATTTGCCATAACCTATTCTTCTTCCGAAAAGTACGCCCCTTGATTCTCTTTCTTTTTCTCCATCTCTTTATACATCTAAACGTATATATCTTACTCGCGTCCCTTAATTATGGTATAAGCAAATCAAATTACGAGTTGAATTTTCTATTCATATGAGGACACGAATGCGAGTGAAAGAATAATCACAAAAATAACCGAATACGGTGGAAAAATGGAATGAAAACATGAGGATTGTAACTCGCTGGATACGACGCCTGCAAATGGAATTACTCGAACTTGGATTGCACGCATATACATACAGCAGTCGGATGTAGAACGGTACTCGGAACAAATCCGATATTATTTATCGAATATCTCCGGCAAATCGAAACGTTGGGAAAAATGGCTGTACGTATATTATATAAAAGCCTTCCGGAAAGTTACATCGTGACCCGTATTGTTCACAAAGCCTCCTAGTCAGATTTGAACGATGATGTTGGAAAACATTGTGATCCGGATACGTACCACCTTGTAGTTTGGATCGCGATTCAACTTTTGAGTGTAACCGCTCGATGATAGCAACATTGTATTGGTCGCGGGTAGACTTTGAAAGTTGGCAAGTGTCCAAACCAAGCCCGAGTTTACGTAATTAGTTGTCGCCCGAGAAACGGAAATGTGTTGGTTCCGGACGAAAACTAGACGATTTCGCATAATCCAACGAAAATTATATTTTTCTCTAGTCAAACGATGGGCATTTACGCACAGAAGTCCCCGAACCTTCGCAGAACAGCTCACAGTGGCACGGCGTGTCAGGATAGAGGACGGATTGCCGCAGCCCCAACCGATCGACCCTCTCGGTCACCGTTTGCCGCGAAGCAAAATTGAAAAGAATCATATCCCGAAAGACAACGGATCGACTTTTCGCAACGCCAACTTCGCGGGCCGACTAATTGCTTGTAAATTATACACGAAGGCCGCGGGGGCGATGGGATATCGAAGCCGCGAAACTGCTGTGTGTGTAAACGCGTTTGATAATCTGCCGCTCGCGCGACACGTCGCCGCGACGATGTCGTTGAGAAACGCACGGAAGAGGAGCTTCCTCGTTGCCGCTGGTGAGCGCATCTCCGCTGGCTCGGGGGGCACACATACATATATACGTGCGAGAGATCCGATGCAAGGGAGATAAGGCCCCGAGGGCCGGTGCATTACGGGTCGCGCGATAAAACTTGCCGCGGCCGAGATATGAGTTGCCAGCGCCAAATTGACAAACTGCAGGATAATTGGCTCGTTAGCCTATCGCTGCGTTTCCTGGCGGCCGCGGCCTGGTGGGCGGAGAGCAAAAGAAACGAACGGGGCCGGAGGTACGTTGTGTATACGCTGGATTCGGGTATGAGATGACTCGCGTAAGAATCGAGTTTACAAAGTTTTTGGGTGAAATTTCACTCGATCGATTCGACTTTTTTTCGCGTGGGACTGTGTAGAGCAAGACGATTTGGAAAAGAAGACGATCGGTGCAAATACGTGGGTGTTTTGAATAATATTCCGGTTGGATATAATGCGTTGGGCTTATCTTCTTTTGCGAGTGAGAGTGTTTTCAGCCGCACGCGATCAATACGAGTTTTTACCTTCTTTCTTGTGCAACTGGAAAATCCCGTGGAAATAGAAGTTTTACCTGCCTAGTCCTGGAAACAAGTTCAAATCGTGTTTGACGCATAAAAAATGATAAAACGGAAACATTTCACCGAGTTTGCGTTTGCATAATTATTCTTTTTATTTAGAGATATATACATAGTTAAAAGGTGTTATCTGCCTTCCGGGACCTTCGCCATTTGGGGAATAATAGAGACTACGTTCAAAACCTTCAAAATGAGTCAAGCGGTTTCCAGCTTGGACTTTTCCACGCATTATCAAAAAACTAAATTTTTCTATCGTTAAACTCGTGAAATCGGGACCAAAAGCAGGAGGGCATGATTCAGGGGATTGACCAGGTTATTGAGATCAGTCGTCAAAAAAACCAGAAATCTATTGAATCGATTGATGTAAGTACCTATGATGAAGGGAAATCTCGTCATTATTCTGGACTGATGGCAATATTCCATTCGTGCCACTGCGATGCTCGAGAAGCTGGTATGATCGAATCCAATGGGTAACTCATACTTGAAACTCTCTAAATTGAAAATAGTTTCAAATTACTATATCCAACAGCGAATATATTCACTATTTGCTGATATTATTATTATTATTATTATATATGGTATGTGAGGGGCTGATCGAACAACGCATAAAAACGAACGATGGCTCGCGACTACTCGGGGGAAAAAAAGCATACAAGAATAAGAAAGTTCGAGAGGGCGACAGAGCCCGAGGGGAGCGACGAAGTGCTTAGGCGCTGCGGCTCATTGGCTGCGTAGCCGAAGCGCATCAGCGCGTTTTTTCCACCGGCCACGGAGTATACGGATCGGGGAACGACACGTCGTTGTAACGACGTCGACGCCTCCGCCACGGGTTTGCCCTCCCGACCTTGGCTACTCGTCTGCGCTTGCAATGATCCGTCCAGCTCGATTCTAATCTGCCGGTTGCCCTTGCCAATTCTTTTTCGAGACTATAGAGTCCGCGAAAAAAACTTTTCTCGCTCTTAACGAACTGCGACTCGTAATTCAATCGCGGGAAGCAAGTCGTTTGACAAGTGTCATCGGGACAATTTTTACTGGAAACTCGTGGATTGCGCAGTGATACATCTATAACGATTTTGATTTTTCGTCGCCCTACACGACACCTATTCTTCTGATTCGTATCTGATTCCCTTAGCCTTCTTATCGAGTTGCAATTTTTAGTTGATTTTACCATAGTAAGCTCAGGTGTCTAACTGCACTTCCGCCTACTCAAGAATCTCAACAAAACATCTCCCACTCCACCTCAGTTAAATGACATAGTAAATTTGTAATTGTTTGTGAATATTTGTGAACATTTTCAAGTGTATAGATGCGGTTTAATCAATTAGTATCCGGTGACGTTTTAGAAAAATGTTATAACAAATAGAAAAATCACTCTGAACGTTTCGTATATCAATTGGTATTTATGCACTGGAGAATAGAATCAACATTTTTTGGATATTGTGCTTTACATTCGATTTGACTGTCATTATGTTGACTAGTGCAATTCACTAAAATTAATAGTGTTGCATCTTCATAAAGTATGGTATTCATTAGAAACAATGAGTATTTTAAGTTTGACAATTCTTCGTTAGGAAAATGCTTGTGTCTTGTAAAATCTCGTAATTTCCAAGATCTGACGATTGGATAATGGAAAATTGTTCTTTCTCCATGGACGCGCACACCAAGAAACCTTCCTCGCTGTATATCTTTCGATTATCCAGGCCAAATGAAAAGAGGTACACGTCCACATGTATCCCGAGCTGCAGTAACCGCGATTTCTCCGTATAGCACGTCTCGAGTGAATCCTGGAAATTTTCGAAAACTCATGCGGCCCCCCAAATCCCATAGGTTCGCGGCGAACTTCCAACCGCGAGTTGACGAGAGAGAAAACGGAGAATCGCTCGTGGCCCCAACACACGCACATAATCGGGGGGTAAACAATGCGGGAGGACAAAGAGGAGAAGCGGCGGCCGGCTTGGTGGGTTTCCAAAGCCGCGCGCGAAAATCGCCCGGTATTTCCCGTCGCCTCCCCCGTACAATCAGATAACTCTTGGCCTCGTCGCGCGGCATCTTGATGAAGCTCGCACTCAAAATCTCACTCTCTCGCGTCCATTCAGTATACACACACGCCCATGGTATAATTCCTCGCGCGCGGCCGAAATCTCGTATTTCTCGCGGCCGGGGCTGCTGCGGCGGCGGCATTAATCCAAGATTAAGATGCATCTCGGGCGAAAAATGTCCCATCAGATATAAACGCGCGTAAATACTTTGGGGGGGCAGCTCCTCGTGAGAAGGAATATACATGTATTTACGCGTCGACGGAAAAGCGAGAGAGTCCGGCAAAAAAAAAGAAGCGGCCCACCTCTTTCCCCGAAACCGCTCGATGCACGTACACACACATACATATATCTGATCTGCGAGCTGCGGCGCATTGTGCGCGTTGTATCTCGGCACATCTGGGCGCATCCGTTTTTCCACCCCCGCGGGCGTACGTCTTTGTCGGGCCATTTTCCTCCTCGAGAGCCGGCCGGTTTTGTCTTTGCTGACTCGCGTATACCTCGAGACTCACTCCTTTCTCTGCTCGGCTGCGCGTCTACGTACGTGTGCGTAAGAGCATTTTGGAAACGTTGGAGTGACAGGCTCGAGTGTCAGCGAGTACGGTCCAAGACCTTCGGGATAATGCCGCCCCGCGAGTTTGTGTTTTTTCCCCGCGACACTTTTCCCCCGTGTATATGTGCCTTTGTACGACGACTCGTATACATAGCTTTACTCGGAAGCGATCAATTGGAACAGGTCAGGAACAAACGCACGGGATTTTTCTCAACTCGAGTGACATTTCCAGATCGGATCGGCGCGATTTTATTCGATGTTTGTATACGTACGCGTAGAGACGAGCTCGATCGAGTGGACGCCGAAGAATTTTACTTGTGTATACGCACGCGGCGAATGGAGAACTATATATCTACGATAAAAAGTATACAGACGGCGTTTGAAAAGTTCGTTCGGCGCACGCGTGTGTGTATTTGCGCGAGCTTTCTCCATGAAAAAGTACTGCGCGCGGATACCGCGAGTCCATATGTACACACGCACGTACACATTATTCATGCGACCATTCAAATCGTCGGGTCTCGCGTGCGCTCACGTGTGTCTTTATACATACACACACATACACACGTGTATATAGCCCATGGAAGACGCGTAATATCGCGCGAGTCGCATCTCGCGCTCGTGAAAATTTTCATACACGTATATATCGCGGAAGTCACGACGCGCCAAGTATCGTACCGTCGTCGTCGTTGTCGTGCTAGATGATGGCGAGTTCTCGTAATAACCTGGGCGCGGGAAATAAGCGCATAAGAAAAAACAACAGTTGGTTTCTTTGTGTGCGCTATGGGAATCGGCCGCTCGAGCTGCGACGGGGATGCGACGAGAGAGACGTTGGATAATCGCGAAAGTCTCCAGCGAGGTTTTTCTTCCAGCTATCTATAGTTTTATAACGCGACACGGACTGCTCGAGCAATTGGAAAATGCGCGCGCGCGTGTGTGTCGAAGGTATCTTTTAGACGTTGAAGCTCGCTTGAATTGATACTCTGACGAATGACTCGCGTATCGCGTGATGATAAATGGGGCTTCTTGGATTTTTGAAGATAGATTTATATGATTTCTCGGGGTATGCGGATGCTGCGAAATGGGATTGGAACTTTTTATAGCAGAGTCTGGTGATCGATTGGACATTGAGATTATAAGAAACCACCAGACGGTGAGGATTCGTGAAATTGTTATTCGAATAGAATGATGAAATTCTTAGTGATTCCTTAGCAATGGAATATTGGTAATTTTACTTGACGAATTGGTTTGCGCACTCAATATTACGTTTGTGCGTGTCGTTCAATTTGGTCATTGAACATATCGAAAAGAATAAACAGACGAAGATTTTTACTGTAGATAACAATAAAGTCAGCCAGGCAATGTTTTTCAAGACGCACTAACTGATTGATAAATGAAAAAAATTATTTTTTTGACAATATATCACCGATCCATCATAGTTTCTATTGCATGCAAAAAATAATTGTATGTCATTGACGAATCAAAAGATGGACATGAAAATTCTACCCGAATTACTCATGTTTGCAATTATCACGAAAATGCCATACCAACTTTCGTAGCTGAAATGCGAAACTTTGGTTGAATCTACCAAAGTAGTTTATACGTTCCATGCTATCGTACTCAAGGAAGACTTTGGTAGGGTCGT
Organism: Aphelinus atriplicis; assembly: GCA_020882685.1. NCBI lineage: Eukaryota > Metazoa > Arthropoda > Insecta > Hymenoptera > Aphelinidae > Aphelinus > Aphelinus atriplicis. Next base: position 101,518,262 of record CM037073.1, read on the forward strand.
AACATGTAAAATCCAAGTGTTTATCGAATCGAAGCATTTAGAATATGACTTATTCCATCAGACTTACCAGACAAAAGAAAATACAATTGCGATCAATGGTGATTTTCACATGCGGCGCATAGCAAACAAGACAGTAGCTCGTCATTGGCTCTTACACGCACAGCCGAAAAAAAATTCGAACTCGAGCGAGCCGTTCGGATACAAGATGCCACGAATAACTCGCATAGTTTCGTCCGAGAGTGAATCGATACTTTTTTTGTTCCCCCTCGGGTAAATTACGAAGTAACAGCTCGAAGTGAGAAGAACACGTTAGATAGTTACAGGTATATAGAATTTGTCGAGCGCCGACAAGGCGGTCCATTAAGATAATCAAAGAGCAGCGGCCACCAAAACGCTATACGTGTGTCCGCGCGTCTGACTCTTCACTTTTTCGGGCGCGCGTCTCTTGCACTATCGGCTTCCTCTCGATCGCCCGCTTATAAGACGCTCTGCTGTAAGTCCACTCGAATGTTTTGATACCCGCGCGAGGAACACGTGTAATAGGCTACCGTATGGAAACACCATACGAGCATTCGTGTCTTAAAAAATTCGAAATTAAATTCGATGTACTTATACCCAACTCATTCGTAGACGATGAATTTTTTTAAGAGGCTCTCCGCTCATATTGGGATATACCCGACGTGGCTCACTGACTATTATCTCCACTCACTGCATAAAGAGAAGAATCAGTTTTGGTTTTACGTTATTTCGAATCAGTAGCCGCGCAGGGACCGACAAATTGTCTGCCGCACAAAAATACTCGAGCCATTATCTAGAAGGTAAAAGTGACTCGTTATGTGCTCTTTTGTGCGACGTGTCGTATTATAATGGAGTCGTTACTTGGATGCAACGCCCCGAATGTGTGCCCCTCGTGTATAACTTATGCGCATAATTCCGACAAAAGAGAACGTCATCCTTGACACCCACGAGCCGGCCGCGAGTATACACCCGATGCTAATGGCCTTTTGAAAAAAGTCTATATCTGTATCTATACGGACGGAGATGCTCTCTATTTAGCCTCGACTCGAGCGCGAGCCCGCCGAAAAGTCACATAACTGCCAAGTGGCTCTCTCAATCTCAATCTCTCTCTCTCTCTCTCTGCATGTGTGTGTGACTGGGCAACAATTTCTCACCTCGTCTTTTTGATGGTCTTTGGCTTTTGAAAAGCCACCCTTCCACTCGGCTGGCCGCGATTATCTTGCCGATTATCGGCCCCGCCGCTGCCGCGCCGCTCGCGCATGCATATACATATACGTGTGTGTGTATCTGGCTCTCTCGTATATAGCCACGTGTTGCTGGGCGACCTCGGCTGATATGAGCCCGATTTCGTTTATCTCGCGGCCAATTACAGCTGTGAATGGCGAATACGTGGGTGTTCTTTTGAACGATCGCGTCTGTTTAAGATCGGCCCGCCGCGATGAGATTCTCGTCGCGCGCCAGTTTAGCCCCCCGACACGTGAGAGCCAAGGGTGCACGATGTTCGACACGAAAAACACGATCCGTTTGCCTCTCGTCGCCTAAGTCATGCCTCGAGTTTTTCCTTAATTCCCGACTGCAGATCATATGTACGTTCCGTGAAAATCGCATCTCGGACGAATGTCTTTTTTTTCGTGATTTTTGATAATCCACTTGTGTCTCGTATTGGAAGTCAAGAATCTCAATTACAAAAGCTTCCCCCTCTCGGTGTGATGACAAGGTGTAATTTGGAATTTTTCGTGAATGCACTCGAGTAACAAACGAATCGCCAAGAGAGAGCACAGATAACCCGGTAAACGGCACGAGATTATGCCACGTTCGAATTGGTGTCCAAAGAAGGTTTTTCTTCAAGAGGTAATGTTGCGAACAAAAATCATTTTGAAGAAAATTTACAGAAGAAAAATACAGAACGTCTGTTTGTACAGACAGAAGCAAATTTAATTATCTTGGTGAATTCAATTTTCGATCGACGTATGAGGTATATGCGCAGGGTCTCATCCTATACTGAATCATTATTCCATGTCTTTTTTAGTCCAGTTATTCGTGTATATAACTTTTTTCAATCATTTTTTTTTGTTATTCGAAAGGACTCAATGAATTTTCTATTTGCAACGCTGACTTATGAATCAGATGAAAGATCATGGGCGATAGTATCTACGCACTAAAATGATAATTACCCGATAATAACGTTGTTTCAATCAGCTGATCAATTTTATTTGATGACAATTACAATTTCTCGATAATCGACAATGGATTGATGTGGATCGATTAGAACGAATCATATTTCTTCGTCGCTCGAATCAAATGCACTCAGGCCGGGAGAGACGCTGATTTCCAAATAAATATCAAGTATTACTTTCTTGCTTCGACTTGGAGAAAAATTTCATTGTGAAACTTAATTTGCGCCGGTACGGTTGCGCACAAAGAGACGGGGGATTTTATCAGAGCCATTGGAATTAATCTTGCATTAATTCTAATCGCCCCCGAGGATTTATTAGCAAGCGGTAGATCCGCGACGTGCAAGAAACTCGAGAGGGGCAGAAAAAAAAAGTTTCATCGTTATGCTTGACTTATTTTCTCATCGCTCGAGGGGCTTCTTTCATAGATTCCACGGCGGACTTTTTCTTGCATCATAATGCTCGCAGCCACTTCGTATATTCAAATATTGCAAAGCCAACTTTCCACCGTCGAAAGTAAAATTCAATATCAAACTTTCAACGTGCTGTATCCTAACGCACTGTTGGAAATAACCTCCGGTACGTTTATAACAAAAATGTCTTATAACAAAAACAAACTTTTGATATGTTTTTTCGCAATGAACAAGTTTATTTTAGCAGACATTACGTCTTACGTTTGAAAAATTTCCATAATTTCGTACATCAATCGATATTAATTCAACAATTTGTTTATGAGAAGTAATACTTCGTTCGCGAGTTTTCCATACTCGTCATAATATTTTTCAATTCAATAATCTCATTTCCAACAGTATACAATAATGAATCTTCGAACACAAGATCTTGTTCAATGGCTTACTTATAGTCCTATCGAAAGATTTTCCATTAGTTCTCTAGTAACTCTCCCAAAATACAAAATTGATTCAAACTAATTAATGTCAATTAATTAATAAACGCTTATCCAAACGCAAGAAACATCGTCATCCCCTGTACGCTGCAAGGAAAAAAACCAACACGCGTCTCTCGGGTATATTTACGCGCTCGGTATACAGGAAAAATCAACATTATCAAAAGTATTATATAGCGTATCGTTAGTGGGCGCGAGCGCGGCTGCAAAATACACGGCACGTACCCGCAGCGCACGAAATTCCCCCCGGAAAAATCAGCGCCAAGACTAAGATGGGACGGCCCCATCTTAGCGATAATTCCCGTCTGCTTGTATCAGACCCATTAGGCTACTTACCAGCATGAGCCGCCAGACGGTAATTTGTGCGGGCCGTCCGACTCCCCCACCACCACAATATCGTCCACGGCGCACAGACCGACGGATTTTCCCGATGGCAATGTTTGTCCGCCGATGTTTCATTCGAATACGTCGAGTGTGTGTGTGTGTGTGTCATAACTCCATGGGAAAATCCATGCGATTCAAATACTTTGTCGACGCGTGTATACCGATTGAAACTTGGTGTATTGTTTTTTCTTTCTTTTCGATAAAACGTTTTCTTGATCAATAGTTCGAAAAATAGATTTCCGAAGTACCCGAATCGCGATACACCGCAAGTTTGACCTATCAGTTAAGTTCTAATCGAAATTTGAAAAGTACAATGTATATATGTGTTGGGAGCATGTTTTTGAAGGCTTTCTGTTGGTCTCGGCACTGGGTGTATAGCGTATGCGGCCGCACAGCCATAAAAACATCAAGGCGTACGCAAGCGTTTATTAGTCGTTAGGAAAATCTGCCGAGGAGACGAGACGGAGACACCGAGCAACACAGCTAAGCGCTCCACTCCATTTTTCCAGACAGTGTAATTATCCCGTGTTATCCCCCCGAGATTAAAAACCCATCAACAGCCACTCGGCGCGTTTCTCCTCGATTACGATTCGAATTATTTTCATCGGCTCACGTCGCGCGTGTCTATACTGGAGCCACGGGTCAACATTACCCGCTCGTTTGGAATGATACATATGCGTATATCTGAACTCGAGACTTCGCGGATGGCCGCGTTGAAGGATCTGTGATGGCGCATGCGCGCGTCAGTTGAGAGCTACACACACAACAGAGGAGAGCAGCTGCCTCGCGAAACGACTAGAAGCTGGTCCTGGGTAAATTTAACGGCTGAATCATTTTAACGCAAATTCGAGGATATATATTTGGTATAAATTTCATTTCGAATAGCGCAACCCAAAAGTTCGTTGGACAATTTAAATATGTAAGTATAGAAATGAAAAATGTGGAACGATAAAAATGATTTGGCGAATCCGAATAACACAGCGAATAATCATATATCCACCTGCACTTCATCACCTCGCTTTAGTTTCTGCTTTAGGTTCTCACGATCCTAGATCTCGTATAAAATATTTTAATATTGCGTGAATTCAACGTGCGTCAATTTTATCCTAATCTTGGAAACACGCAAAATCAACGTTACAGCTGGCTTAGTGCCGAGGCATCTGGATCGGCCGATAAAATTAACCCGTCGAACTCGCGAAAATCGTCGATTGACAAAAAAAAACAAAGAAAAAGAAAGCCGCCAGCGTTGACGAATCTCGCGACCGACGCGATAACATAATTTCTCTCTTCGAGAAGAAATAGATAAAAACAAAACAAATGAAAGCAAGTGAGAAATCAGCGTAAACGAAAGCGAAAAATCACTCCGTAACGTGAATTAACCCGCGTCTCGATAGCAACGATCCTCGCGAATCTATCGAGTCCGCGTCACGCGGAGTGAGTTAATTCACTCGTGTAACACATGGAAAAACGCAGTCTCATCGAACGGCTCGTCCACTGCAGTGTTTTTTTTTCCCCTGAAAAATTCGAGAGAAACAAAGCATAAAATCCTGCACGACTCGATCGTCCTACTCTCGCGAGTACAATTCACTCGCTCTAGGATACACACACACGTATAAACACGCGCGAGACAATTTGTATAATCCACGCAGCCGTGCACACACACACATAGCTTGCGCGCAAGAGAGAAATCCCCGGTGCGCAGAAGAAACGAGCGCTCGCGAGCGGCGGGAAGAGAAAGCGCGCTTGGCAACGGTGGTGGTGGGGGGGGGGGGATCGCCCCGGCAGTCTCTCCGTGGGAGCGTTAAAAATGAATCGATAGGCGGAGTTTTTCGCCGGTAGGTGGGGGGCCGGGGCACGGGCGGAGCCCGGCTGATTTAGCAGCGCCATTTTGTGACGGGTTGCCGGCGGGAGGGTGCGAGCGCAACCGGCTCCCTGGAGGGGGCAATAGCGATCCCCTCCTCCCCTCCCAGGCCCCACTACGTATATATATATATCTGATTGGCTCATCTCGCCGAGCGTCGACAAGCTCCTATACAGATTGTTCCCTTGTAGGCCCCCTTTTTCCTTCTTATTCTTCCTCTCCTTCTTCTTCGTCGTTTTTTTTCTTCGCGGTCGAGACAGCGAATTTCACGGATCTCGGGATCGAGGAATTCGCGGGGCAATTGCGTATATATATACGCGTATGTGTGTACAGGGTCGTTTTTACACGCGCGCGGCCGAGGTTTAATTAACGCTACTCTCGTAATATAAGCATACGTCGTTATGCGAGCGACGGTAATGGCCCGTGCGCTGATGAATTTCTGTCCCGTGTTTATTGCTGCGCTGCTCTCGTTAAGCCTCTCTGCAGCGATTTCTCCGTGTGTGTCTGTATGTAAGTGTATGGGTGGAGGCGGCCGCTCAATTTCCCGTGAGTCTCCTCCGAGCGCGAGGCAGACAACTGCACGAGAGAGTTGGTGTTTTTTTTTCGCTCAAAGTATGTGTATTTATACGACGACCCCGCCGGCGAGCTGAATCGTAATTTCATTGTTCTGATTTATATACGCGTTTTTACTCGCTGTCTTCTTTCTCGTATGTAGCCAGCTCGGAGATCACTATGTAATTAATTGACGAACCGATTCATCTGAGAAGGCACGAGCGGGTCTTTCGTTGCGGCCACAATCGCCTCGAATCCCGTGTGTACTTTTAAGCCTCGACAGGAATTTCAATATTCCATTATCCGTATACCGGATTATTGGAGATTTTCAGACTCTGTGCATAAGGTAACTGTACCCAATGTGCCCCCCCCTAAGGGTTTTTCGCGAATTTGACTATGATAGACTTCGAATTTTAAAATTCTGTGAATGGCATCTCAAAGCTTAGCTCAATACCTATTAGAAACCATCTTCATAATCATCATTCGACTACTTTAACCTATCGAAAATCGCAATTTAAAAAAAAACGCAAAAAGGCTAAATGCACAAAACGTGTACCCAATTTGGCACAATTTTTTAATCATTAGCTACAGCCTATATAGGCCTACAGGGACGATCCAATTGGCATTGAAATAAACTTTCAATCATGTTCCCAGTGATATTTATACAAAATTTTTAACATACAACTCAAAAATACGCGTCTAAATCATCGTAATATGTCTATACAAATATTCAATGATTTCACTCAATCTTCCCATTTAAAAACGCGTAGAGGGGCACATTGGGTACACTTTTTTTTGATGCGAAAAACAGCAATTTGAGTAGGATAAAAAATAATTTTAGGAAAACTGATGAGACCAATCGAAAGCTGAGATGTTTTTACACAAAAAAGAGTAATGACACTTTGAGAGATAAAAATTATTGACACCTGATTTTTGAGGTTGAGTGTGAAAAGTGAAATAAGAAAATGGTGAAAAAATCAGTAAGTGAAACTTCAAAGTGTTGTAGGAGAGTGGTTTTAAGGGCTACATGGGCGGGGAAGATACCGAAAATTTTCTTTTAATTTCCCCAACATAACCCAAGAGCGACTGATGCTCAGAGAGCACCGGAAATACGAAATCTGACGATTGTGCCAAATTGGGTACAGTGCCAAATTGGGTACAGTTACCTTACATTGAATTTATGTCGCGCGATTCAGTATAAGCTATTCTGTACAGATACTCCGATGTGGAGTATCAAGAAAAATCATTACACGTACATAGTTTGCACGTTCGAACGGTGCGACGTTTATTTATAATTTATATGTATCGCGCGTGTTGGACGTTTCTAAGGTTACAAGGGCTATATAGATTAATCTCGATAAATTATTTATCCAACTTCCAACCTTGGCAAAGGTCAATTTTCAGGGTGGAAAATGATACGAAATGATTTTTTTCGATAATCTGTAACATCTATGATGATCACTACATTTCTTACTTGCACCATATTCAAGGGTACCATAAATTGGATGATCAGATAAATTTATAATCGAACCTGTCGTAAATCACAGTCTGGTAGAATCTCACGATTCACCTCATCCCCTCTGAAAAAATATCATCCTGCAATGGTAAAGATCTAAAGAAATACCAATATGTATTGTTCAAGGGTCGCAGAATAAAAAGATCAATTAGCTTTCCTAACCAAAATTGATTGTCGATGTATTGTAAAACATCGGCAAAGTTGAGGTAAAAGCGAAGATTTTATAAAATATCTAGAACGAATTTTACCTAGTGCTTAAATATAGGTTAATAATTATTCATGACGTGCTCTTGAGTATTATTTCGATCACAATATACTCTAAGCCAGGGATTGCCTGACAAATTAATCAATGTCATAATGAAATATTCTCTGTACATCTATATTAGGATCGACCGTTCCAAACATATCACTTCGTAGTGTATTACTGAAGTTAGGAACCGACGAAACTCCAATAAAGTGAGAACTTCATATGAATCCAGACAGATGCAACTTTATGATATATAAGGATGTTCTGGCTATACCGTGATTCCCAAAAGTCAGGACAATGAAACGTATTCGGAGGGCTGAGGCGATCGCACTAGATATTTTCTTATGTTATTTGAATAACCGTATCCATAGTTGTATCAATGATTTTAATCAGCACGTGAAATCACATTTGAGCTGTCTTTTATAAACGTGCGTTAAACCTTTGAATTTGGTTATCCTTGGAGTTATGACTTGTCCCTTACTGGGAGGATAGAAAACCATTGATAACTTGTTCCACAACCAACCCAGGCATATGATCTTTGCATATATCTTATAGTCATCGGATATTATTCTCTCGTTTTCAAGAGTTTCCAGTGATTCTCACTACTTTTTCCGTACACGCATAGTTTAGAGCATAAAAAAACTCGAATTTCACGAAACTCCATGAGAGTGCATTGTAAATCGAAGTTCTCGTATCTTTCTAACCAGCCAACCGGGCTTTCTTCGATTTCGGGTACAACTTTCATGTCACAAAATATGCTTATGCGCACGAGTTGCCAGTGTTCTCTTCTGTAGCTCCGTAAAGATTGTGTATTGTCCTGAAAAAAATTTAATTCTCTCATCTAAAATGCGTAGCCGAGTGACTTGACCCCCCAAAACTGACGAACACGTTACGTCGAATTTAAACTCGGTCGTAAATTAACTATCGAATCAATAGTCGTGATAACCGCCTATTATACTACCAGATCAGGGGTTTAAATTCATTACGTGAATCAACAATTCACCCGACAATATATATTTTCACTCCCATAGCGTATATAGTGACAGCTCTTGAAAAATCCTCGCGGTCCTCGCGAGTGAATCGCTCGTTCCAGTGTGTGCCAGAGGTTCAAAGGTGCATAGTGTGTAACATCCACGGTATATAGACGCAGGTAGCTTATAGAGCTGAGACATAATGAATCGGAGGACGAGTCGGGGTCTGCGCGCGCGCGGCGCGAAAATTGCACTCTGTGCGTCTGCGGATTGCCGAGCGATATATAGCCGTATCTTAATCGGCCTGTCTCATCTAGATAAGCCGGCCGAGCCGCGCGCGAGAGCCCGCAATCAAGATCCCGCGTCATAATAGCCCATGCGCCGCGTGTACGCGTACGTACGTATGCACGTACGTGTGTGTATGTCGAGCGTAATCTGGCCGGTGCCACGTGGCCGCCGCCGCCGATTTCCCGTGATGTCGACCGATATACATCTGAATTCGGAGCTTGTTTGACGGAAAGGAGCGCGCGGGACCCTCCTTGGCCGCCGCGATCGATTTGCTCGCGCGCGTGTGCGCCGCCGCCGCGCCGTCAAGTGGCTTTGTCCCGCACCCGCGCGTCTCTCTATACAGAAAATTGTAAGTGTGTGTGTGTGCCGGGAAAATTCGTTCGGAGGATCGAGTCGGCTGGGGTATCGAGTTCGCGGGGGGACGACGTCTCGTCGGCTCGGGTACGTGCTGCTGCGGTTACGAGGTGAAAATTGCGGGATTTTTGGGGAGATAGAGATAGAGAGAGATGGAAATCGTTGTATGTGTGTACGGGTGTGGTAGATTGGAGGTTCGAAAGTCTTTGCGGTGTGTTGGGATGGTTTTGTTACGAGTTCACAGCAGAAATGATTATTTGATTCGAGTAAAAAATTGTACTTAATTTAGGGAGAAACGAATTTGGGTAGTCCTTTGAAATTGCAAAATTAGATTTCAGTATACGAGTAAATCTTGGAGAAAAATTTTGAGTCGTTTTAATGGACTATAGGCATGAAATTAACTGAAAGTAAGGAAGACAAGCTTTTTTTGAACTTCTTTCAAGTACAATCGACTTTCAGTACTTCAACACTTTTGACAAACTGTTTTTTTTTTTGTGTACATACTTAATGGATATACAATTATTATGGAAAACTTATATAAATATAAGACAAACGTGCCCATTTGCTGACGAACTATGTGATGATTTGTCTGGAAAAGCGTCGATTATACTGTCCAAAACGGGTCTCCTTGATTTCCAAGTGAATAACTCGCTCTAATATTCGATCGTTCATGCGATTCTCTACCCCGAACATATTACTTTTTAACCGTTTGAATTTTCCGAGGTTAACTACCAAGGATTTAACTTGACAGTACACAAAGGAGCAATTATCCAATCGACTTATTTGTCAAAGAGCTTTCGGTTACACATTTTCCACGTACACTAACATACATATATCCTATTTAATAATTAATAACACGAGCGCGATCAGTTTAGCGATAGGATAATGCGCAGTCGTTTGGAAAAACGCGAAAATAGAAAAAAAACATCGGAAAGAGAAAGCGCTTGGCATTGTATACGTACGCCGAGTATACGTATAGACGCACACACACACACACGTCAGACGTGGCATTACGTCCGCGGCGCTTCGGTGATGTATGCGCAAAAGTGATTTTTCAACGGAGCCTGTACTTATTACGTAAATCGCGTATACATATATACGTACGCGGTGTTTATTTACGGGGAGCGGATCGCTGCCAGATTTTCACATGTATGCAGACTCGCGCGCGGACCGTTGGAATGACGGACGGCCCGCGTATTGGCTCGTTTTCTCTCTTTTTTTTTCATACGCGTCTATCGTTTGCCCAACGCTCAATCCCACGGATCGATACGCAACGGGTGCGCGTACGCTCAGAAATTAGCTATCCGAAATATAGGCATACAGGGATTGTTTTGAATCGCGCGTGAGAAGAGGGGTGCGTTTGCCCGGGCGCGCGATGCGGGGGGGAGAGTGTATCGTTGCTTGGGCGGGCGCGTCATTGATTTGGCGCGCCGGCGGTAATCTCCGGCTGTATAACGGCCTTTGAAAATCGCCGAACGAGTGGCCGCCGCGCGTATATGTCCCGACGATAAGTTTACATTTGGCCCTAGGTAATATCGCTTATATACGTATATATGTATATTCGAGCAGCGATAGTTGACATTATCATTCTGTTATTATTCGAGTTATCCAGTTTCGATTAGCATCGCACAACCCCCCGCCAACGAGATACCACGAGTCGATTGGTCAAATTGATTCTGCGACCTATCGATGGTGTGTATAATATGTAAGTTTTTATGTATATAACGCGCGAAAGATATGGATTTGTTGAATCTTTCGTACTCGATATTTATTACTGCATAATTTTTATTTTTCTTTCACAATATCGTATATTCATTATGTCATGGGGATCGAAAGTTTCATGATGCCTATAAGTCAATCGATTGGTTTAACGAAGAAAACTCGATCACAAGTCCGCGGCTCGATGCGGAATTGTTCAGAAAGATAATAGAAGCGATGGCATCTGTGGCATCGGTATCCAACTGTTTCAGGACTAAAGTTTCTATCTCGCCGTCGAATTTTCCAGGGCGAAACATCGCATATCGGGAATTAATCCTCTGTGTATCATCTCCTCCTCTGTTCTCAAATACGCACCCTCCCCGCAACCTCATTCTCTTTTATTGATCGAGCTCTACACGACACAGAGCGAAAATCAACCCCGTTCGCCTATATATACTTTCTCATGTTTGTCTTTGGAGAAACGATCTGCATGATACATATATGCGCTGAACAAATTGTTGCGCGTGAAGGAGACGTTAGTGTATCCCAATTGGAGCATCTTTCAATACTCTGTTCCACACTCGGGAACAACAGGATTTAAAAATGTAAAAACATAAGTTTTTACGTGTTCACCGATATACATCGACCAAATTGCGTTCGAATCGTCGTTTCTTCTTATCCTCGACACACACACTCTCTTCTAAAATATCCACCTCGAAACTATACGAATGTATATCTCGCCCCTTGGGTTCGCAGCTCGTCCGTCCCCCCCGTATGGCTCTTGCGTCCCTTGGTCCTTTGCGCGACAAAGCACAGGATCGTCCTCATCGTACACACACAGAGAGGAATCACCTCGGAGAGTCGAGCCCGCGCAAGGATCTCATTAAAAAAGCACGGGGAGTAAAAATTTCTCAGCGGCTCGTCAATCTTTCAGAGCTCCATACGTACACACAGACGTACTTGGGCGCGCGAGTCTCCCCCTCCATCCGCGTCGGTCGGACGTCGCGCCTCTCTAGGCCCGCGGGTTAGAGGCGCGCGCGCGAGTCCCACCACTCGCGCGGCCGCCGCCTCGGCCAATGGCAGCCCGGGGTGGGCGTGGTCGGCCCGTTGCCGCCGCCGGTCGACCCCGGCGCGCGGCCTCGGTGGGGGAGACGGGAGCGGCGAAAGAGAGAGAGAGACGCACGGGGGGGGAGAGAGCAGCCAAGCGACCGAGCGGCAGAGTGGGCTCAGTTGCGCGCCGGGTGCCAAGGCTGCAGGACCGCTGGCGCAGGTCCGTGTCTCGATTCTCGTGCGCGGCTCTCTTCGCCCCCCCTCGCCTCGCCAACCACACACTTCGCAGCAGCAGCAGCAGCGACCGGAGCCTCGAGGACGAGCCAAGGGCGGACGAGCGTAGCGGCATGTGGTTTATCGTCGTCATTGTCCTGTGATCATCGATATATCGTATATAGTGTGATGAATTGTGCAGTGTCGCGTTGTTGTGAGATCGAGAGAGAGATGCGGCTGCCCCGCGAGGCCTGCGCTCCTCGGCTGTGATCCCCCCGCGCGTACTTGGACATTCGCGAGCACACGAACGCCGCCTGACCCACCGTCTCAACCAAGGTAAGCTGTGGCAATTCCCCCAAGCCCCAAAGTGCGCGACGACGTGCGGCCCATTTCCCAAGAGCAAATAACCCCCGGTGCAGTGGCTGATAAGCCATCCAAGAGTATGTAGACAACTCGCGCGGCTACGTGTGTCTGTGTTTGTTGGCCGCGACAGGGAATTACGCAACGAGGTGCAGCGCTCGAGAGCGACGCGAGTATGTATTCCGACGGCCGGGCTCTCGAGGCATTCGCTCCGGCTCCTACCATACGTGTGTTAGACCCGCTTGTTATACTACGCGGAGGAAGCCGGGAAATCGTTGGATTGTGTCTTTACGCGATGGGATGATTCATAGCTCGAGGGGATTTTTCATACACGTCGAGCGGGAGTCGTGTTATACCCGAGTGGAGATGCCAGTAGTTATTCCTCGTCTGGCTCGCGCAGGGCTTAACGTACTCGTACACACGTATAACTCGTTGGAATCTCCGCAGTTGACCCAATTGATAGTGGCAGCGGATAAGCGCGCGCGACGATACTCGCGGCGAAGTGTGTCGATTCTCGAGAGGCCCGTTCGATTGCGAGAAAGCGAGGAAAATCGTGCGGGCGTTAGTGCGTATATATACAGGTGGGAGCAACCGACGGATCTCGTGTGCCTCGCTAAGAACTAATAAAATCTCGAAAAGTACGCGCGACACACTGGAGAGATACGCGATACCCGAATCGAGCTCGTTCCCGGCCGGTGTAAGAATCAACGTCGCGCTGCACCCGGCGATTATTACCTCGTCGGTGCATCGGTGCGTGCGTACACAGGTATATACATATAAGTATCCGCCGAAAGTCGCGCGCCGGACAGAGATCGCGTAGCCGTCGGTTGAAACCCGAGCGTTCGCGGGTGCGACATAAAAAATAACTCGCGCGAGCGAGCCTCTTCTCTCGTCGAAGCTCGAGCATCCTTGTATCGGGTGTAGGATTACGCGGCCGGGCCCCGTTTAATGAGTCCCTCTAACAAGCCGCGTGATTTTATCATTTTTTTTCTTTCTCTTCCACCGACGCGTGTGTGTGTATATACTCGTCGTTTCCATCGGATCCTCTCGAGCTACGTGTGCAAGAGACAATCTTTGCTCGAGACAGTTTTGAATTTCGTTTGAGGCAAAGTCGCCCTCGTTTTGTAAGTGTATAACACAGGCACGCGCGCGCGGCGCTATTCTATGTATTTCTGGTCGATCGGGCGTCGCGAGCAGGTATAGCCCAAGCGTTAATTCCTTGTTTATCCTGGCAACCCTCGCGCGCGGCTACGTTTTTGTTTCTCCTCTCTCCTTCTCTTTTCCGCCTACTCGTCAAATTAATGGATCGCCGCGAGTCGACGACCCTCGAAACTCGATACACGGGCCCCCGAGCGAATTATATTATCCCTTGATATTCACGCGAGTTTCCTCTCAAAACCTACTCCGAAAACCAACTCGTCCGTGTCCCGTTCGAGAGGAAGATCTCGGGATATCGTATGGAAAAGCGCGTCGCTATCGCGTCCGACCTAACCTCAAAACAACGGCCGTCGGTGTACTGTGTGTGTGCCGCCCGGGCGTCACGGCCCGCCGAGCCCATTGTGCTCCGACGCGCCGGCACCATTTCCACGGCAAAAAACAGCCTCGACAATATACGTATACGTTTGCTCTCAAAGGGCCCCACTCGCTTCTTAATTTCTCAATTCGCGCGACTATTATTCACCCCCGCCTGGGCCGTTTTTTCCCCCGTCGCTATCGCCCCCGTGCTTTATCGCGCGTGGGATTGCCCGCGCGAGCCGGAATGCGAGAAGCGCCACGAGCCGGATTTACGATATGATTCGTTGATTATACGTCTTACTTATTTCTTTCTTTCCTGCTCTCTATATACCGCGTCGGATTGGAGGGATTTTTTATATCGAGCTTTGTACCGATTGATAATGTCGCGCTCCTCGTTGTTATTGTTATTATTGTCGCACCTCGGGTGAAATTGAGCGTGAGCTGATAAGAGGTTATTATAAATCCGTCGGGATTTTTTGTTGTTGTTCCCTCGTCTCCGCTGCGTAACGCGCGGCCGCAGTGTCTGTCCAACGGATGAATCGTCGCGGATTGTTTTTATCTCTCTCCTCGCTTGTGTTGGAGGGGAAAACTCAATTGTCGTAATTGCGCGCCGAGTTTTCTTGCATAAAACATGAACGCGCGTGTGTTGGCCGCGACCGCGACAATGTTGTTATAGATTGCGCGAAACGCCACCGGATTCGGCTAATCGTCCCGGCTTGTAAATATTTACGATCTTGCCTTTCCGAGAGAGACAGAGAGGAGGGCAAAAAGTTGAGAACCGAAGGGAAGCAGTGTACGATCGATCAGTTGGTCCGATATTCACTCGTCGCGTCGCTCGTGATTACCGCGCAATGGTCAGGTTGAAATTTCCAAAAACAATATCGCATGTAATATTGTGTGATACGTCGATGAATTCGAGCGGATATATCAGTTCGAGGAATTTCAACGATAACGATCCAAGGAGATATCGGCGCGTGATTCTTTGTATCGGAGAGAGGAGACACTGGCCTAGATTGCATCTGACGAAATCCCGAGAGATTCTCGCGCGTTTCGACTGTGCGCGCGCCCGCAAAATCTCTCCCGAGAGCTGCTTGTCAATATTTACGCTTTTTTCTTTCGATAAAATTTCCACGTCGATCTAATCGCGAGTCGAATCGAAAGAAAGGGGGGAAAAAAAGAAAACATCACGAGAGAGAGAGAGTATTATCACGGGAGCTCGGTTCGAATACGCGCGTGTGTGTGTGTGCATTAATTGAAACGCGCCCGATCGAAGGAGGGAAAGAAAAAAATCCATTCCTCCGATTACGAATTGAGGTTGTAGCGTATTTATCGGTCGCTCATATCGCGGCTCGCATCGGACATTCAAAAAACACTCGTGCCGTCGATAAATAAATCCCCGCGCCGCCGCGGGTGAATTATTCCTCTGTGCGCGGAGCTCGACCGGCGCGTCTTCTCGAATCGAAGACCGGGCGAATCAGTGTTGGATTCGGCCGATAAAAACCCACGGCTAATCCCGGTCAAACGCGCACACACACACACACATACACGTACACATATAGGACACGTGGACTTTGAGACGCTCCGAGATTATACGTGTGTTTCTCGGCCGGGTAATACGCCGCTTCGTTCACGCGCGCGCGCGGGTTTCTTTCCGATAGCCCGGCGATAAGATACAGCGCCGGATAGGCGAAACTCGCGCTTGCGGTTTGCTTTCCGATAAACTCGCTCGCGAGGAGGAAAAAAAGAAGAAGAAAGACGAAGAAATCGAATCGAACTCCGAAAATCCGATAAGTTGGGGCGAGAACGGGATCAGCGTTGCCCGGTGCGTTAGCTCGTCGTGTGCGAGTCGCGCGCCCGTCCTTGAATGCGTAATTCCGCATTACTTTTTCTCTCCTCTTTTTCTTTCTTTTTTTCTCGTTGCCGTTTCTCATCCGCGATTATTCCGATGCGACGAGACACTCGCTCGAGAGCGATCGAATATTCATCGCGTATACATGCATACGAGGATCGCTTGTCGACAGCCGCGCGTCTCCTAATGAAGATTGATCTCGTCCGGCTTTCCCGCAATTTTCCGGACTCTCGGCCGTCTCTCCAAGTGCCGTTCGGTTCGCGATGAAAAAACTCGAACTTCCAGAAAACCTCCCGCTTTTGCAGATACAGTCACGTACGGACACACGTCGAGTTGAAGATTGAATTTCAATAAATCGTCGGTGGAGCGCACCGTGTCACGCATCGGCGCGGTAATCTTATCGCACGCCCGGCGCACGCAGCGAGTGCCGGACCGTCAGAGTGAGTGAGCGAGCGAGAGAGAGATCCGTATCTTATCGGCTATTGTTTCTCGAGTGCTTTATTTGCCAAATAAGTCGGACGCGCGCGGGCGCCGAAGGAGAAAAAAAAACGAAGAAAATAACTGACGCAACAACTCGCGCGCGCGCAAATCCCCGGCTGACGGGCAAAAATCAGATCGCCCGCTCACTGCGTCGCACTGCGTATTTAGCTGTATATACTCGGCGTATATGTGTGTGTATATTGTAATAATAATTCGTTGGAACGACGTATCGACGAGTCGCGAGAGAGCGGCTAATCTATACAGGCGATACATGCGCGCGTACACACTGATATGGGTGTATAGAGAGGCGCGTTGGCAGTTTTTTCGGGGGTTGCGTCACAGCGACCTTGATCGGGCCGATGATATTTGTTGATAAATAATTTGGAGCCGCTCGATCGGGCCTCAGTGTCGCGTTATTGTGCCTCGAATCAGCACGCAATCGGCATCTCGATCCGCCGCGATCCGATCTCCGCTTCTCTATCGTGTTTCGCACCGGCCGGGTAAGTCCGTATTAGTGTTCAATAATCACAAGCGCCTCTCCGATATAGAGACGGAGACAGAGAGAGAGAGACAACTTAGGCGCAGGCAGTTATCGCGAGAGACGCCCAACTATCCCGTGATGCGATGTGTGCGTTGCCTCGAGATCGCAGATGCCGCCGGCCGATATATTCTATCGCGAAATATAACCGAGCGATACGCGTATCCGCGACCTCGAGCCAGCTCTTGTGCCCCAAAACATTTCCACGGCTTTTCATTCCTGACTGTGTGTGTGTTGTATTTTTCCCCCAGAGCTTTGCTTAGCTTCGAATATCTCGGTGTGCCGCTCACGATTTTGTAAAAATCACAACCGGAATTAGTGTGTCACGCGTTAGTGCATTGAGAAAATAAAGAAAGACACTCGCGATCCGCGCGGTGATTTTCGCAGATTCATAAGACTCTAGATCCGCCTCGGACGAACTCTCAATTTCAATGTAAATGAATGAAGCCGCACTGTAAATGCGGCTCGCGCGATTTACTCGCGAAAAGAAACGAGTACAATGCTTGTAAAATTGTCAAATCGTCCCACTATTTTAATTTCGACGAAACGAGAAAAAGAAAAATAATTGGTATTTTTATTTTTGCAGGAAAAGTCGAGTGATGCCGTTGGCCGCGCACTGATCAGCAGCAGCCGCAGCGACATCGGCGTTAGCAGACGAGGTTGGGGTGGTGACCTGCGGACGAGAGGGCAGACAAGTGATTCAACGGCTGTAGCGCGCGCCGCTTGCGCCGCGTCTCCCAGGCCCGAAAATTCTCGACTACGTAATGGACATGAGCAGCGAATCGAGCGCGGCGCGCTGGTACGAGCCGCCGAGGAGCCTCGAGCCGCCGGGCTCGGCGCCCGGCTCGGCAAACTCCGGCTCGTCAAACAACTCCGGGGTCGGAGTCGCCGCCGCCAACCCGGACTACAGGGGCTACTACTCCCACGCCGCGCCCACCCACCACCCCACTGCCCACTACGCCCACGGTCAGTACACACACTCACCTACACCCCTGTTTTTTGTATAGACCATAGTACGTGGATTTGCCGCGACGCAAAGTTCGACGACTCGCGGCGCCGAGCGTGTCTCGGGAATTTCGCGTAGAGTCGCGAGTGGTGTGATAATTCGACCGCTCGCTCCTAGTCGATATGGAACAATCGGTTTTTTTTGTTATCTTGTCCTCGTTATCGCACTATCTTGAGGAGAATGAATTTGTCAATCGATCGAAAATATCCAGCGAAAACAGCTCGAGCCCAGCTGTAAACGGGCGAACTTGAATAGCCAATATCCTCAGTTCCCCGAGCGATATAATTCACTCGCGGGCGCTACCGTGAATATATACACACTCGACCAACCCCGCCGCGATACATATTTCGCATTCAACGTCCAAAACGAGCTCACATCGAGACTGACCAAATCGCTCGCGTCCTCGTCAACTGGACGCGCGTGTATCAAGACGATCGTCGAAAAAGTCGGGACGACGACATAAATCTCGACACTTGGCTGTCTTTCTCTCGCCCCCCCACGTGTTTTTTCCATCACACGTCGGCTCGTGTGTGCGTGTATATACGTGCACATGTACACGTGACGCACGCACGAGATCCGTTGTTTATCGGCTCGCGCGCGCCGCCGAATCGTGCCCGGAATACACCCGCTGCACACAAACACGACGTTTCCTCGGTTTCGCCACCCTCACCTATACATACACCGCTCATCCGCCCGTTTCGGGGATTGTTTCGTCGAGTTCCTCCGTGTACATATACATTGCAGCCAGACAGAGAGACGAGGGGCGGGCCGAGGGATATTGGGCAATAGAGTCGGAGGCGCATCTAAAGGAAACTCGACGCCCCTCCCGCCGATATGTGTCCCCGCGCGAGCAAGACGATACCTCTGTGACGCTCTTGCCGACCGATACACATATACGCGATTGAGACGTACTTTACACACAGAGACGCGTATATATATCCGCGTGCTATCAGTGTCTGCCGGCCTAAGTGGATAAGTATTGATAATGAATTTTTTGCGGGCCAATTTGGCCGATTCACGCTCGGTATAAGCGGGGCAAAAAAATTCCAACGTGTACGTATATATTCTCCTCGGCTGCTCGCGAACGCGCGTGTACGTACACTCACGCAGCCGGGCGGCCAGGAGAGAATTGTTAACGTCTGCAGAAACGAGCGAGAGGAATAAAAAAACGCCGCCGCGCGGAATAATTTAGCCGCTCCGGGCCGAATACATGAATACAACTATCTCTCGAGCGCGTGCGAGCGAGCGAATCCTCCCCCGAACGCGGATACATTGTTTATTTAAAAAGCAAACTTGCCAAATCGAAAGTGTATCCAACACAGCGGTGATTGGACAATAATTGTATACGGTCGGTATTCGATCCGGCAGCCACGAGCATAACACACACTGACGATGGAAAAGTGGGCATATATCGCTCGCGGGGCCGAATATACACACCGGGTGTACACAAGCGAGAGCTGCGGAGCGGCAGACGGAGCGGAAGGAAGCGCAGCCGAGCGTGCGTGCATACGTAATTGGCGGGCTGGGGGGGAGGGGGAGGGGGAGCTTCATGCGCGGCTGCAGCGTGTGCGTGAGTACACGCATACGTGTGCCGCCGACCTTTTGTCCCTCTCTCTCTTGGCTACGGCTGCGCCGGCGGCTGACCTTCTTTCGCGATCGCTGGCCGGGTTGGTTGAGCGCGGCGGAGCAGCCGGGCCGCCATCTTGGGCTCGAGCGAGCGAGCCGAGGCTCGAAGGCGGAGCCAGCGAGAGATGCTGCGCGCCAACTCGAGCGTCGCGGATCGACGGTCGTTGGCGCGCGCGAGAGAGCAAGGGTTGGCCCCCGCGTCGCGCGGGGTGAGCCAAGAGGTGGGCGCACCTATACCCTCCCTCTCTCTCGCTCGCGTATAGACACACGGCCGAGGAGATGGACGGCGTCGAATATTATATATGCATCCATTTGTGCAGCTGATCATCCGTTCCACGCTTTGGTCTAGTGCAGTCCTCTCCCCGAAATTCGATACATCTGCACCGAGAAGCGCGTGGATACACGGGGAGGTTAACTCTCGGGACTCGAGAGACGTTAAGTTTGCTCGAACGAATTGTAATGAACGTCGCGCGCAGGGAAAAGAACGGGAAGCTATATGGTTGAGAGCCGCGACTTCGTCCAAGGCCGTCGTCGACGACAGGTATATATACATCATACGCGCGCGACACACGCGGCGCATATACATTGTCGGAAATACAGAAAAAGTCACCTCGAGCCGGAGACTCTTTCTTGGAAACTCGAGCGACGAGCGTGTGTGTGTGCGTTATACCCGAGAGAGGCATTCACGACGCGTGACGATTAGATTGCACGTTATTATCGCGTTGGGTGTATATATGTATAAGAAAGCTACTGCTACTGCTGCACATCGACAACTCGCGATTTCTCCGATTCTTTACGGGTTATACCGCCTCGGTTGCGCGTATTATAACGAACGGGCCGCGCGGCAATAAAGCACACATCGGGCGTTAGGTGAAAATACGCGCGACAATGGCTCGGTCGTATGTGTATGTATACTTGCCGCGCACGAGCTGGCACTCAAACTAATGAGCCCGTGCGAAAGGGCAGTGAGAGTCTTTTTTTCTTCCCTCCGGCCCTTTTCGGCCCTCGTATTACGTATGACGCGCGCATTCAATTAGCCAAATGGCTCTCTTTTACATGCGCTCGCTCGATCGCGCGATTCGGACGGCCCGAGGAGAGGCGTCAAAGCGAGGCGCGCGACGCGTCTTTCACTCCTCCCTTTGAGTCCTTTAGCGCCTGTAGCTCTGATTAGCCCGAGTGCCGCCGCCGCCGCCGCGCTTTGACGCCTCTCCTCGCCGTTGTATATACACACACAAGCACGTGCATCAAAGCCAATTCATCGCTCGAGCCTATTCTAATCATCCTTATGGAGCCCGGCCGCGGGAGGACGCTGCTTCGAAAGTGTGACCGTCCGCGCGGTAAGTGTGAAATCCGCACCCGATCGACGGATAAGATTGCGGACGGCTCTTATCGGCTCGGGACGGGGAAAAAATAACGACTGTGCGATGTAGAACGGGACAAGTTCCAGCCCGGCCGTGATTCTGGCGAATATCGAGGCTTCTGCGCCGAGGCGAGAGTTATTTCAGGATTGGTATGGCGTCGATTGAATTTTGGAATATTATATTGGTTGATTCTTAATTTTCACCGGTTCTCCGAGGTATTGCTGGTATATCAGCTGATAACCGACGCGACAGATCGGGATGATTCATCGTTTGCGTCGAGCTCCGTGCGATTCGACTGTAGAGCTATACGAACCAGATACTTGCATTCGTTAGCTAACATTTTATTTTCCCGCGGTTATTAACCGATTACGCTGATTTCATGCGCATGTATCATATCATTACAGAAAACATAAAAAGTGATCGATACGTACATTTTTTGCATGGATAAATTGACAGTATGTTGGGTAAATCGAATCACGTTAGCTGACCATATCGACTTGGTTGCTCATCTTGTATCTCGAATTCGCTCGTGTCAGCATCAACTCACCCTACAATACGCGGCGGTATTTCTCTTTCTGTCGCCCCGTCGTCCCCGGCGGATCACACGCGCGTCTCTCGATCTTGGGATGCGCGCGCGGGTCTCGCGTTCATTGGCATTCGTCGTGCCGCGACCTCGTAAAGCATATCCACGCGAGGGACTCCGATATATGCGCGACGCGTTCGTTCCCCGCTGCCGGGTGGGCCCCCGCGGAAGTTGGCATTTTTTCATTCTCTCTTCGTCTCCCCATACAAGCGTGCACACGTCCTCGAGGAACAACGTCGACGTGGGCCACCTCGTAAATCACTCGAGACGCCCGATGATACCCGGGAAATCGCGGCGTTTTCCAGCCCCGCCCACGTACTCGGGACAGAGAAAGAGAGGAGGAATCGTCGCGTACGTATGTCGCAGCGAACCGGATTTTTCGAAGCGCGACCGACTTTCCCTCCCCTCCGACGTGTCGAAGACGTACACAGCTCGGAATCAATCGAAGCGCGACTATCGCCGTGCCGCCAATCGAGTGCGCGGTGAATAAACATGAGCCGGAGAGAGAGAGAGAGAGAAATGAAAAATGGCCGCGTCCGCGCCGGGACGCGATCGATCGCTCGACTACTCGCGCGCGCACTCCCTCATTACCGCGTGTACGTATGGACTCGTCGTTTCCGGCCCGACACTTTTCCGATCCCGTTTTCTCCTATGTATATAATGTGCAGCGACAAAGCGTACTTTTCACCCCTCTCGTGTGTGTGCAGTGCTTATAAGCGCGCGCGATCCTTCATGCACTCGCTCCGTGTTCGCGGTGGCTTTTAGCTGCTGGCGCAGCGATGAATGCAAAACACTTGTGTGTATACGCACACACTCGACCAGAGAGAGAGAGTTTATATCGAGGTTTATTGTTGGGCGGTTCGACTTAACGGGCGAATCGAGCTTCACACCTGGCGGCGAAGGTCTTTCATACATTTTTCTCTTACAATGAAACGCGAGCACCGTGAAATGGTACACCAAGTCGATTCGCTCCTCGTGTGTGGATGGATTTATGTTTGGCCAACGTCGCGGCTCTATTCGACTGTGGGATCCGACGATTTCGAGTCACCGAGTGATAATTATTGGCGAGTGTTTGGTTATTGATTGAGCACAGTTGTAACGAAATATACGGAAAAGCGTGATGCAATTGGGAAGTCACATTGTCGGTGGTGGTCGGGTAAACATAGCGCAGATATATCGGATCCTCTGCACCTGCAGTTTAGCATATGGCGAAAGATCCGATATATTGACGTCATACTGTACCACATGACCCTTGATATGTGACAATTCCCAATAGGAATAACGTGCGACGCCGAAAAAAGAATGTAAAAGGTGGAGTTTTTCCGCGTGTTATGTACCCTCCCCTGTATACACGTATACGATCTTACGAGAGCCGATCCGCCGATTTCTGTGTATAACGAAGCGCGTTCTTGTATTTCTACAGCACTAATGAGTTGTGTACGTCTTTCCCCCGTCGCGGTTATACCCATCGTCGAATTATCGCGATGCGATATTGCGGTGCGCGCGCGACCCGAGCGAGAGGCCGTCTCGAGATTCGGGCTCGCGCTCACTCAAAGGGTCCTCTCCTTGGAATTCCTCGCAATTTATGCTCGTCTGATCCCCCGGATAAGATTTTTACACGGCGTTTCGCCGCTTTTTATATATATAAGGCTCGAGCGAAATTTCTTGCCGAGACACGGATTTTCGGCTGCCTGCTCTCTCGGCTATATACATACATATATATAATATCGTATAGGACACGTGAAATAACACGCGCGAGTGCTATACCACCGCTGCGTATGCCGCTTCTCGTTATCCTTTTTTTCCTCGTTTAATTAAGAATCACCCGCTTGATTTTCTCCTCGGCCGTGAAATTTCATCCCGTTCGCGTCATGTACGTATAACAACGACTCTTTGGTTATTCGAATGAAGCTCGGGCCGATCGATACTTTCTACCTATATACTTTCCCGTGCGTTCTATCGGTACCGCGATAGAAGCGAATATAAGGGGAATAAAAAAGAAACGGCCCATCGATCCGCGGCGCGTCTTCCGGAGTGACGGAGAGTAATATACATACGAAAAGCCGGACACGCGTATATACATGCGACCAAGCGGTGCTTTATTCATTCTGCGGATAATGAAGGCTTTATCCGCTCGGTGCGTTGGCTGCGAAGATCGCAGAAGAAGTAGAAAAAAAGAGAAGCAAAAGAAGAAGAAGGCAGTGGTTGTGTGCGCGCGCGCCGATGGGTATCTGTCTTCCTCCCCCACGTACTCCCTCCCGGTTGAGCAACGAGAGTTTTTATTGCGCGCGCGCGAATCGCTCGGCTCCTTTGCATTTTTTCACGCCCGACCCCGCGCGACTTCCTCTTTTTTCCGCTCTGTATATACACACACACACACACACACACACACACACACACACACACACACACTTGTCTCCCGACGAAGGCATCGCGCGCGTTCACACGCGCCGACTCCTCCTCCTCTCGATCGTAAATTTTCGCCTCGCGCCGCGTTCACAGCGCCATTTCGAAATGGCGCGGCCCGTGTGTGTGAGCTCGGGTGAGGAACCCGCGAGTTTTCTCGTCTCGATGCGCGTCCAGGTGTTTTTTCACTTCCGAGGTCCTCGTGGCGAGCTATACACACACGGGCTTGAGTTTTCGCGTATACGAGCGGCCATTTGGAAAATTAAACACGACGCGCGTGTCTGTGTGTGCGAGTACACACACACGGGTGTAGAGCGGGGGCGGCGAAATCGGGGGAGAGTAATAACAACTGGCGCACGCGACGTGTATAATACGCGAGAGAGGAAGAGCGAAAGAGCCGCACTCGATATATCGATCGGCCAGCGGTCGGCGGCGGCCTCTGCGCAGACTGCAGCCGCTTTGTACGAAGCACCGGCGTACGTGTATGCTAATGTCATTATTAAGTGCGCATAATCCGCCGAATACTCATTGCTTAATCAAAGAGGAGCCGCGCGCGCGCGCCCGTGTGTGTATATAAGTATAGGCGGGGGAAGAGAGAGGCTCTCGCGCGCGATACCACGTCTGTGTGTGTACTTTGGATTAGAAGCGAGCGGTTTGAATTTTACGAGCTTGTTAACTGCACTCTTGCACGTTTTATCCCGCGGCGAGTTTCCCCATTGGCGAATATGGACGCGCGCCGGAGCTTCCAACCGAAGGAATGGGGTGTGATTGATGCACCGTTTTTTTCCGTCTTCGGATAATCATACACTCGCAAAAAGTTCTTGTTTCTCCCAGAGGAATTGGGCCGCAGTCAGAACTTCTGCTACTTTCAATCATAATATATTGTTGATTGGAGAAGAAAAGTCTTATATCAGGAAGATTCTGTTTGGATGCAGCAGAAATTCTGACTGAGGCCCAATTCCTCTGGGAACAACAAGAAACTTTTTTGAATGTATTCTAGAGCGAAATCTACGAACCGACCTTCGAATAACTATACCGCGCAACTGGAAAAGTGTGACGTTACATTGTATTTGTGGTATTGACGCGGTCTAGACCATAGAATCGTATTTTATGCTGAAGCCACGAGGAAGATGAACTTGCCTCGAGGTTTCGGATCGCACGATGATTCTGTGGTTATGAGTGATTCTCGAATGACTGATTTCTTTAATCATTAGTCATTCGTCTCACGGGATTTGATAGTTTCACTTTTAACTCGTTTCACCGTGAATCAACGATAAAAAGTTGGAATCCAAGTATTACAGTAAAATGTCTCTCAACGACACATTGGGTATACACGTCTCGTTCGAGCGTCAACTCGATCTGTGATTTCCCAAATACTCGCTGAACGATAAGTCGGGATCGATTTGAAGCTTGCATCGTTGATTATAGACCAACACAGCCCTGTATATAGGATTAATCGATTGTCCGGACCCTCTAACGGCATACCTATGCTATACGCGCCGGGAAGCTTAAACTGCAACGAGACACGATTCTAGAAAAATCAAATGTGCTATTCCCTAACAAGGCGATGGTCGCGCATATCCACGTTTAAGTTTCTCCTTGCCCATATGTAAAATAACGATTTGGTTGTTGGTTTGCAGGAAGGATGTCGAGCGGCGGCATGGCGGGCGGGCCGATGAGCCAGGTGTGCCGGTCGCACTTCGCGCCGTCGCTGCACCCGTGGGGCTTCGCGACGCCGGCGAGCTCGTCGGTGAACAGCGGCTCGAGCGAGGACAAGCCCCAGAGCCCGCTGGGCTCGGGCAGCATGGGCGGCTCGGCCGGCGGGGGCCTCGCGGCCCACGGGGCCGGCCACCCGTTCCCCTTCCCCCCGACCCCGCCCAAGGACGCGACGCCCGACAGCATAAGCGCCGGCGCCACGTCCAACGGCTCCAACAACAACGGCAACGCCCCCAACAACAACAACAACAACACCAGCAGCAGCAACAACAACAACAACAACAACCCCACGGGCCCGCCGTCGAACCTCGGCCTCGCATCGGCCAGCGGCAGCGAGTACCAGGCGGCGGTGGCCCACGCGGCCGTCATGGGCGCGTTCATGCACCACCAGCAGCAGCAACAACAGCAGCAGCAGGACGGCCTGGGCTCGGCGGGCTCGGGATGCGACGTGAAGCCCTCGGTGATGCTGGGCCACCACCAGGCCCCCTCGCCGCCCCACCACCAGCACCAGCAGCAGCCCAACTCGAGCCAGGTGAAGCAGCGAGAAGGTAATCAGCAGCAGCAGCAACCCGGAGCCAACGGCTCGGCCGGCCAGCAGGACTCCTATACCCAGGGCAACCAGCAGCAGCAGCAGCAGCAGCAGCAACAGCCGGCCAACTCGCCGTGCAGGGAGGCGTACCCCAGCGGGGGCGGCGGCGGAGGCGGACAGTACGACCCCGCGGCCGCCTCGGCGTACAACATGTACCAGCACCTGCAGTACCCGAGCCACCACCACTCGCACAACCTGTCCCAGGCGTCGCTCTTCTCGAGCGCGAACCACCACGCGGCTGCGGCGGCGGCGGCTGCGGCGGCAGCAGCGGCCGCCTCCGTCGTGCCCGGCCTCTCCTCCTCCGAGTCCAAGCTCCTATCCTCCCCGCACTCGATCGGCCAGAACAACCAGCCCAACTCGCCCAACTCCCAACACCAACAGCAGCAACAGCAGCAAAAGCCCAGGAACAAGTCGAGGACGTCCGCCGGTAAGCGCGCCCCTCACCTCACCTTGCCCCCCCTCAATTAAGCCTCAAATAATCACTCACTCGCTCACCTAAGCTCCCTGTGTTTAACCAGCTTATCTTTTTAACCTTTGTTACACTTTTTTACCTTTACTACTTTATCTTCTTTTTGGTTATCTTGCGTTTTGTTATAACATATTTGGTTTGTCTCTCTTCTCTCTCTGTACTCTGTTTGTTTCCGTTCGATTGGGTTGGCTCGCGGTGCTTCATCCGTCGGTTGGCGCATGTACTCTCTGATTTTGATACGGTCAAAAGTTACTTGAGGGGAACCTCGTACCGCTCGTTCCCGTCGGCCGTCGTCTCGATTCGCGTTGAATCGACGATACTCTAGCGGATTCAATCGATTATATTCAGGTTGCTTGGGCTGTACCTTCCATTTTTCGTAACTTACGTAGTTTACGTTATACGTTAACGATTTTCAAGGTCCCATCAACTCGACCCGTCGTCTCGCAAATGTTGAATTGATTGTACGGTGAATCTTTCCTTCCTCGACACTAATATTTATCGGTTAAGCAGTTTCTAATGACGATCAGTAGTTCAAATTCAGAGAGTATACGCTTGTTTCTTCGCTCGCTTGTGGGGTCAACTATATTTTTTATCTCGTGAAAGTAATAATAATAATCCGCGGCTCGCGGCGAAGTTACGAGTGTCCAGCAGTATTCCTCTTGCGTACAGTCGAGTCTCATCTATATCCCCCTGCTCTCTTGCATTAGCGCAAAACACTCGTAAATCGTCGCGAGCCTCGCTCGCTTCGATTGCAGCGTATAACTGTATCGATTTCGTATTGTCGCTCATTACGTTCGCGTGTAAAGTTAAGGGCGACAACGCGTCTCGTTAGCTTTGCGCAAAAATCGACTGTTGAGAGGTTAATTTTATGCCCCGTGACAAATTGATGAATTACGAGACCTTGCCGCAAAGTTAATACGGTGAAACGATCGATTCCTTTTTTTTCTCGCGCAATTTTCACATTTGCAACGACGTTTCACCTTCGAGTCTAAATTGAAACGATTTTTACAGCATTAAATTTTCTCGGAACAACAGCCATGAATAATCATTTAATTCTCATTCTCTTCATTTTACTTCGATATTGGTTTGATTAAACCCTTTGGTTTTTTTTCTCTATATACAATCCTTGGTTTCATCATTTACGATTATACTTTGTTCTGCGAGCTTTCGGTGGCGGTCGTCCGACGCTTGACGTGAAACTATCCATATATGATACGACTCACGTTTGAAAATGTCGCAATTTTTTTTTCTCTTGGTTCCTTTTCTCCCTCGCGACGCTCGCGAGCCGTCGCCCGGCTCTGCGTTGTTTATGCGAAGGAGGACACACCACGTTCTTTTGTATTTTGCCTCTGTCTCACTGAGCTCTGAGTTTTTTTGAAGTAGCACCCACGAAAAAACGCGCGCACGTCTGTGTGTTATCATGTCAGTATATATCAACACGTCACCAAATATATAGCACGAATTTTGACCTTTTTTTTCCCTTACATTTTAAATGTGGTGTGGCTACGTTTATTTTTCATATACGTATATTGGTATACGCATATATACGATTTTTCACGAGCTCTCGGCCACAGGTGCTACTGTGTGCGATACCATCCGATTTTTTCCCCGCGTATCGAGTAACGAGAAAACAATGAATATAAAAAATCATATCGGACCAATTTTGTCGTGCGACGTGTCTCCGGTCCGTCGGTGCATAAAGTTTCTCCTCGCGGAAAAAAAATGGATTAATGCGAACTCCTCCCCCCACTCCCTGCCGCGTCGGATTTCTAAATGAAAAAAAAATATGACGGAACGGCGTGTATCGCAAGCATTACGAGTTTCCGCGAAACTCGCGCGGCGCGCGTGCAACAATGGCCGTTGGAAGGAGCGCTAATTAAATTAGCGTTGCGCGACAAGCCCGGCGCGCGCGAATCGCCGGAGAGGAAAGACCAACGACGCGTCTCGGGGTGTGAAAAATCGAGAGCTCTCCGTTGAAATCAAAAGTTGCCCCGGTAGAGGAAAATGTGTGCGCATGGAGGATTGCGGTTCGTAATGGACTGGTGCATTGTCTGTAGGCATATGAAGTTCGTATGTCGACACACGCCTTCTGAACTTTGTTGAATTCGAAATTACAGAGGATGTGCAGATCATTGAGTAGAAATAATTTGATTCACTGAGAATTAATTTCGAGTTCTTAATAATTGTTGAGATACATTAATTTATGAGTTGATACATTTTCCATTGGTTTTGATACCACAAATTTACTGCATCAAAACTGATGAAAAAAAGTGAAAATTCACTTTTATCGCATAAAAAAAATCACTGTAATCCAGTCAATAATTCATTCACCTATACACATACAGTGATTTTTCACCGTAAACTTTTAAGAGACAATGTGAATGTCCAAGCGTTCACTAGGCATAGACAACTCTTACTACGCCTCGGTTACAGACAACTGCAGCCGGTCAATTTCCGCGCGCAATTCATGCCTAATATTCTCTTCCACTTGGGTGATTTCCTTCGTTTTTGTTTTCCTCCCAACGGTGAAAATCGGCCGAGATTATATAGAACGACACGAGTCAGGGAGGCGGGTACGATGCTGGCCAGGTGGTACATCCCTTCTCCCAACCTCGAAAATCCCCCCCCCCGCCCCCCTTACGCACCCATTAACTCGTTCGCCCTACAGCACACACACGTCGAATGGGGAAAAAGCTGGGGTATGGCCGTGCGCACGAGACGCGCGCGGTTTGTCAAACTGCTCTGTGTATAAGCCACGACACACATCTCTCGTGTTATACACCGAGGGCTAATGCTCCTTCTCTGCTTACTGCCCTGGTGTATACGATCACCTTCTGGTTTGCTTGCTTCTATATTACATATATATATTCATATGGATATATGTACACACTTGCACACTGCTGTTGCTCCAAAGAAATTCCACTTACGTGCCTATGGTGTATACATATATATGTATTTTTATATATATGGGACGTTCCACGTCAAGTGAGCATGGTCAAAATTTTGTTCGAGATTCTGCATTGACAAATTGATTGGTATCCATCCCCAGAATACTCAAAAATTTTTTCAGATTTTTAGGTGCATGTATGTGGAAGTTAGTCTGTGCACTCAAAACCTGAATTATTCAAAATTTAACTTTTTTCTCAATTTTGAGAGCCCAAATAATCTTGTATATGTGGGAAAATGAAAAAAAGTTGAGAACAAAAATTATGCTGAATACTACAAAGATTATAAAAAAAAATTGTTTGACACCAGAATCCTCCATCCGGATAGGCTACTCTATTAATTAAACATGTTTCAACCAGTTTGGCTATGTTCGCCCACTTATTTTTGACCTTTCAAGTTATACGTACAAACCTTTGTTCGATAGCTTGAAAATGGTCTCATACATTTTTTGGAGAAATTCCAATATCTCCTGCAATTAATTGTTTAAATCTGCAATATCACAATCGCCTTCTTGTTAGTTTCAACATATCAGGTCCACGATGAAGCTCACAGTGAGGATATCATGCCTTCGGGTCATCAATCTCAGCCAAACTCTACAGATATGTTCCCTGACACTGGATCAAGCTACCGGTAGAGTTTGGAGTTCCAGCGCTGCCTTGTTATAGAACTTTTTATGACTTTAGACTGAGGCAGCTATATATAGATATACATATCTGCCTTGATTTGTCTAAAATCTACATAATATTCATAATTTCATCAAGAAAATGATGTATTTCACCTTGTTTGGTACTATGAATGAGTATTATAACTTATGGTTTCACTTATATTGTGTGAACAGCTCTTGACGGGTGGTCTCAAATCACATGCAAGTTATTTACACATGAAATTATAAACATTAACCAGGAATGTGATTTGAGACAACCGGTCAATAGCTTTTCCAACCTTAGCCTTGCAGTTCACACAATATAAGTGAAACCATAAGTTATAATATTCATTCATAGTACCAAACAAGGTGAAATACATTATTTTCTTGATGAAATTATGAATATTATGTGGATTTTAGACAAATCAAGGCAGATATGTATATCTATATATAGCTGCCTCAGTCTAAAGTCATAAAAAGTTCTATAACAAGGCAGCGCTGGAACTCCAAACTCTACCGGTAGCTTGATCCAGTGTCAGGGAACATATCTGTAGAGTTTGGCTGAGATTGATGACCCGAAGGCATGATATCCTCACTGTGAGCTTCATCGTGGACCTGATATGTTGAAACTAACAAGAAGGCGATTGTGATATTGCAGATTTAAACAATTAATTGCAGGAGATATTGGAATTTCTCCAAAATATGTATGAGACCATTTTCAAGCTATCGAACAAAGGTTTGTACGTATAACTTGAAAGGTCAAAAATAAGTGGGCGAACATAGCCAAACTGGTTGAAACATGTTTAATTAATAGAGTAGCCTATCCGGATGGAGGATTCTGGTGTCAAACAATTTTTTTTTATAATCTTTGTAGTATTCAGCATAATTTTTGTTCTCAACTTTTTTTCATTTTCCCACATATACAAGATTATTTGGGCTCTCAAAATTGAGAAAAAAGTTAAATTTTGAATAATTCAGGTTTTGAGTGCACAGACTAACTTCCACATACATGCACCTAAAAATCTGAAAAAATTTTTGAGTATTCTGGGGATGGATACCAATCAATTTGTCAATGCAGAATCTCGAACAAAATTTTGACCATGCTCACTTGACGTGGAACGTCCCATATATACGGCGGAGGTGCGACAGGACACCTCCCGCCCGGCTTTCTCTATCTACTATATATATACATCTCTTCTCTATCATGGGCGTTTTCAAACCAAGTGTGCTTTCCAACTTTTTCCGTGGATCAATTCTCACGTAGATATGGTGATGGTCTTTCTGTCGATGCTTCTCAATCTCACGTACTAACAATCCAAGTAACTTTTAAAGAAATAACGATCATACCCACATATATACATATGTACGAATGACACTTGTGTGAAAAACGTTCAGTAATGTTAAATACGCTTTTCACAAAAGATTTACATTTGACGATCAGCGATTTCACGTCGCCTTGGCGACATTTTCTCGATCGAACCTCGTTTCCGTGTGAACTTGACATATCTGATGATTAATAGTGAACAGACATTTGGAAATCGAGGCTGTACAATTCAATTTCTGCTATTTTAAATTCCGAGGGTTTTTCCCTTTGATCACAGTCGTATCAACGAGAAAAACGTATGGATCTTCTTCCCGGGACTATGACTTTTTCCTCTTTCATAAAGCCGAAGAGAGCTGATCGTTCAATTGTAAATCAAACCGATCGAATCGACGACGGGGCGAAGAGAATCGCTCGAGATAACGATCTTTCCGATCGGCCCGCGCGACAAAAATCCACACGTGGCAACGACGTTGCGCGTCTATATATACATGAACGCGGGCGTGACGGAAATCGCGATTCTCTTCGTGTCGCGCGTCGGTACGCGCGTGCAAATCATTATATACGTTTGAAAAGAAAAAGAAAAAAAAAGAAAAATCGAAACAGAGACTAAATGGTGTGTGTTTTTGGGGGGATTGTTGGGAAACAGAGGGCCGCGAGTGCGTGAATTGCGGGGCGACGTCGACGCCGCTGTGGCGACGGGACGGAACCGGCCACTACCTCTGCAACGCCTGCGGACTCTACTACAAGATGAACGGCCAGAATCGACCGCTTATCAAGCCCAAGCGACGCCTGGTGAGTGTACGCCTCAATTGTCACGCTATGTTTGAATCGCCCTTAGTTATTCTCTCCCTAACGATCCCCTGCGCGCCTCCCTTTACCTCGAGACCAACGACAAATCGCGATCAACACCGAACGAACTTTGTCAGCTCAACGACGATTTCACGCTGTAGAAGTGTCTGGAAAGAACTGGAATCGTTTCAACGTTGCGGATGAGTAAGCTAGTTCAGCTTTGCCGAATGTGTAGAATATCAATAGCTACCGCTCAACGATTTTACTTACTTTAAATATCTATTGAAAATAGGAGAATTCGAGGATGGAATTGAGCTGAATATGTTGTATTTCATTCCTATCATTTCGCCGGGCAGAACAAATGCCTATTTCTCTTTTATAAGCAAAACTTTAGCATAACTTGGAGCTGCCTCGACTTCACGCTACGTAACGAAGCTACTCCTTTTGATTCTAATATGACACGTCGAACCCATCACCAGTGTGGTCGAAAACCTGCGCTACACGAACGTGCATTTTCCCCTTTATCTTTCCTCGAGCGTTCGCAAACGCAGACCGACGGATCGAGGGTCGACGTATTGACGAATCGACGAACACACACGCGCCTGCGGACACACAGACGTGCACTGGGATCGTGCGCGCAAACGGCAAAGCGCAAGTGGCTACAGAGCCGTCGGATTGGCCGATGCAAAAACCCCGAGGGGGCGTGATTTTTACCTCGCGCGCGTATACGGTAGCCGAATGGCGTCGACGGACTCTCGGATATACAGGCATAGGAAGAAAAGAAGAAGAAGAAGAGAGAAAAAAACGACATCAGGCGAAGGAGTAACAAACTGGACGGACGGGCGACGTGATTAACGAAAACGAACGTCTCACTCGTGTGTGTGTGCCGGGGGCGCGATAAACACAGGTCCGCGCGGTAAATACGCGTGCGTATACACATTAACGAGGAGGCTTCCGTCTTGAGTGATGGGTGGGCGGGTGCGCACCCGCCACGTCAAAACGCGCGGCTCTCACCCTCTCGGCCACCTATGTGCTTTCCCATATCCGGTCCTCTCGCCGCATCAATTAGAGCCGCACGCGCGCGCCCACCAATCCGACCGCGCCCGTGTCGGTGTGTGCGCGTACACACACACACGGGAGCGAACGTCCGTTGCTTATCGCGCCATCACGAATTTTAAAGTAAACGGCCCTGCGGGTGACATATGTCTTTCGCACAATGCGCTCCTTTCTTTTTTTTTTGTCGAACGTGGGGGTCTCTCTCGAGAGAGAGTGAGAGAGCCCCGGGAGTCCGGCTCGTTCGCAGATGTGTTGCGTTGCCTAAAGTGGAAAAAAAAATAAAAAAGGAGAGAGAGAGATACGCTGATACGATCTATATAGGAAACGCCCGTGCGTATATGGAGAAACACACACCCAAGGGGGGGCCGGCCGTATGGATACGTGTGTATACCCCTCTTTGGCCGAAATACGTGTGTGTATATAATTGAGCCGGACTCTTTGCTTTCCCAACGGATATCTCGCCCGCGCGGGAAAATCCAGAGGGGCGAAAATTTGGCGAATCGAGGAATGGAGGACAGCGTACAGGAGCTGGGAAGCGCGGCCCAACCCCCTCGGCCGAAAAAAGCCTCTCTCGACAAAGGAGCGCGACGTGGCCGCGCGGCAGAAATTCGGTGCGGGCGCGCACAAAAGCCGACAGACGGGCGGGATCGACGCGCGGAAGGGCTGGCATTATGCGCACGTATATGTATATACACGGGCGCGTCGCGATGGGGCACAGATAGCGCGCGCGCAAGGGTTGAACGCCACGTCCGCCGCCATGTTTGATCGCGCGGCCGGATAAGCCAGCCCCCCGCGCGACAGCTGGGGGAAATTTTCGGACGGTTTTTTTTTCCCTTTTTTTTCGCCTCCCTTGTGTCGCGCTCCCGGACGCGCCTCCCCTGCGCGCTTTGTTCGCTCGTTTCGCGCCGAATTGGCGTTGCGCGAGATGCTTTCCCCCGCGTGCGCAACAGCGAGCTGCCCCGCCGCTTCCTGCTTCACCGGTCCCGATCGATCGCGTAATCACTCGATTGCCGGTGGGGGGAGGAATCTTACTAAACCACCGAATGTGTGTGTTCTCGATCGTGTTGGATCAGCGTACACGGGGGAATGCGGTTCTCCGCGAACGATTTACCAATTTGTCGTTCCGATCCAGTGATCAATCGTGCGCGTGTGGTTATGTGAAACGACGATCGCCCGCACGAGTGATATATAGGTTTCCCTTCGTCTAACGAAGGAAGAAAAAACGAAGAATATTTTTCACAACTTCGGGAGTAATTAGTGTTTGGGGATAATTCGGTAACTGCATATACTCGAGTTTAGTGTACAGTCGCGAATAATCAAAAAACAACGCACGTGGATACATCACGACACTTTCTGAAGGCTCGTGGTGGCGCGAAGCCCGACTAGATTAGATATGCTCGTCGTTGAGTCTATCGCGAAATTCGGGCCGAGTGTTTGGGCGCAACGGTACCACGCGTGGCAGGAACACAGATGTATATCTACACGAGCCGATTGTCCGCGCATATATACGCCTCATGATCGATCGTCCCGCGTCGCAACGAAATTCCTCCCGCGACGAACGTGTCGAGTGGTGCGTCGTAACGGTTAACTCTCTTTCTCTTGAGATGTGTCGATTGTTTCGCCCCCCAGTCCCATTCTCTGTCTCTTGGCTGAGTGACGTCCGAGCGAGACGCGGAATAACCGGCTCGTTAGACGCGACTAACGCGACCAAAGTGTACGTACCGCTCGATATACCGCGTTGAAATTAATTATTAATCCCATCTGTCTGTCTTTCTCGGGCGTATTTATCGCATTGACACCGTATTTCTCGCGTCTAATTACAGCAGTCGCGATGCGCGCAACACGAGCATCGCGAGAGGCGCATTAAATTCGCGCGCGGTACGTACGCCGAGGATAAGAAGAAGAAGAGGCAGAAGCAGGAGCGGAGAAGTTCGAACGTTATTGGCGTAATTTCATATCTCGCGGGCTTATTTATGTACTGCTTCTGCAGCGGGCAGCGGGGCCACGACGCTCCTCTCGCAAATTTATGCGCCGCCGCCGCGGCAGCAGCAGCACCGATATGCGCCCCTACAGTCGGAAGCAATTTACAAGTTAATAGGTTACGGCCGATTCTCTCTCTCTCTGCTGAGCTCGACCGAGCGATTTATATATATTTCGGACGCGCGAGCCAGAGGTTTGTACGCCCATCTAATTGGCTCGCGCTTCTTTTTAACGCGCCCGAGACCCGGGCCCTTCTTCTCCTCCCGCGGGTAGCTTTGATGCCCGCGCGGTAGCCTATATCTCGTATATATATATATACCCGCCGATCCTCCGTGGCCGCGTATGACACGTAACCGTCCAGGCCCAGTTCGATGCGAAGCTATATATATGATCGTCCTGCGATCCGAACAATCGTTTTCAGCGAGAGGCTTCTCACGATCCGGTACTCCCTTCGAATTTTTACGGTTTACTCCATAGTACTAAATTTGATAGCATAAACATATTGTGTTGGTTGATGGCCAGCTCGTCCTGGTCTAAGGAACTATTGCCTGGTCTCAACTCGCAGTACTTAAGAACTCCCTGGTACTCCATCCAGAGGTACTGCAGTGTGTGGACCCTCTCGGTATTTAGTGTATAAATTATGTAAACAGTCATGGGCAAACGTCGTGTGACGCGGGTTACCAAACCGAAATTGAAAATTCACGAGTATGTAGGTATATCCAGAAGAGGAGACGATCGTCGCTAGATATATAAAAGTAGTCGTTGCATCAAAATCTTCGGGCAAAAAAAAAAGAGAATCGAATATATATTTGGGAGACGTGTAGCTGATACGGGTTGAGTGGGGGCCCGTTGCAGGCGTCACACAGCCTCTTCGCGCATTCAGAGTGTGAACGATGCAAATCCCGATTTCACGAGGAGGGAATTTCCAAGGGAGCTGAAAGACGGATGGGGCTGCGGCCGGACAATGCGCGACTCCGCGCGCGCGGCCATTTGCATCTGGTACATAATTCAGACGTCGTCTGCTCCTTACCTCTTCCCCCATCCGCCTCTTCTCCCCGGGCTTTGCCACGCTCTCTAGCCCGTGTGTGTGTGTGTGTATACGTTTCGACTGGGAAGCGTATGCGTGTGTACTCGCCTCGTCCGGGACGATATATATAATTGAAGCGGGGCAATCGGGAGGAGGAGGAGAAACAACTCGGACGCCGAGTGTGAAAGGAGTACGGTTCGCGATTATCTCGCGTCTAACGTTGGATATATACCTACCGGATGGTTGATTCGGACTCTTTTCTAGCATCAAAATTTTATACGAATATATACATTTTTTTTTTTCTTAACAATGATTCTCGAGCCAAACTCGGATCTCCATATGTTTCACGCAACACGTCGCGACGTTATAGTTTTTTGAGAATCCAAAGTATACGTGTTATAACAGTCTTTTACAAATGCATAATACACACGAATCTTTCGATAAGTCGTACGTTACAGAAGCGAAATATCTTCTTCGCGACATCTGAAAGCTTGACTCTTGGCTCTCGAGCCATAGATATATACGTATCGGCGTACGCCAACACACACTGGCTCAGTTGCCGGCAGACATATCTCTCGGTCGCGCGCGCGCGAAAAGGAGCTTTTAACGGGTTTCTCGCATGGGTCGCGCGCGCAGTGTGTATGTATATATATAAAAAGCCTCGCTGCGGGGCTCGTTGCGGCAAGATTTACGCCGGCGACACACGACCACGTGTGTGTGTGTGTGTGTGTATACCGCGGGCGATCGCACGTACGTATATACATATATATATAGGCGAGCCTCCCCGGCTTTGGCATGTATATGAAGCCTTTAGCGCCTCTTGGCTGCGCGCGGGGACAAAGCGCCCGTGGACAATGCAGCGCTCGCTCGCGCAGTAGCCGCTCGCTCGCTCGCGCAACTATTCATTTTCCGGGCCAAGATCCGCAGGCGCTGATAACCCCGTGAACGCGCCCTCCACTCTCTCCCCGCGCGAGCGTGTATATATATACACACACGCCCGAGAAAGATGGGCGCTGGAATTTCGCAGTCGCAGCTGTGTATGTAGGAAGGTGTGAGAGCACGTACGGGTCGAGAGGGACATTTTGATGATTCGTTCGACTCGAATACGAGCGCAACTTTTAGTTGCGCTCGTACTCGAAGTACTGTGCGTTAGAGTGGATCCAGTGATTTATGAACGACGTAGCGAATGTTTGATCGAGATTAAAATTCAATCAGTATTTCGTTAGGTAAATTTGCCTTCGAACAATATAAGCATACTTCAATTCTTACTATATGTTGCTTGAGCTCACATATTGTGAGTTACACGATCACACGAAAGATCAAAATAGCTATACATTCTTCGTTCTTCGCTTTCTAGACAGCTTCATTGCATCGTACATCGATCTTCTCTCGTCGTCAAACCAACGAGACGTACGAATTGACGAGTGAGGAAACTCAACGCTCACCTACTCCCGACACATTGAAAAAACAAACTCGCGCTATGAGGTGGATATCGGGTGTTAATAGAGCCGCGCGTGGAACTGCACAGTCAGGGGGTCGAGTCGGAGGTGTGGCAACGAATAATTGGGGGAGGGAGGGACCGCGAGTGTCACTTCCGGACTCGGCACTTTTCGCCCTTACCAACTAGCCCGCGATCGTGTATAATACACGAGCTGTGCCCGCGGCGCGCGCGCGACAGTTTGTTCAACGGGAAAACGCGACGTTGGACATATTATATACATATACATGGGGCCGCGACAATGATCGGATCATCGATACGCGCGCGCCAGCTTCGAGTCAACTTGGTTGCATACACTGCGAGGACGGTTGTTCGATCAAAATTGACGCCCTTCGACCCTAGCACGTGATTGGCTCGCCGTGACATTAGCTCATTTGAAAATAGCACTTTGCTTTTGAAATAAAAATTCAAACGTTTGAAATCACCCGCGCTCATACAGTTGATTAGTGTAATTCTTACCAAAGTTACACTTGTTTCGGAAGAGTATATCTCTCCGCATGATTCGAAATATTTTTTGAAAAACGAGATGATTAGGACAGTTCGACTCGCAGAACTGGCCAAGTTCAAGTTCGAAAAGTAAACACTTCACCCGAGGGACCTAGTGTCCATGCAGGCGATCCTCTCGTCTTTTCCGCCGTCATATAATCGAGCGGGGCTCAACCGCCAAAGTATATACACCGCCACGTATATATCGAGTCTCTCTCGGGCTGCACTGCGAGCTGCAGGGCCCGCGGTGTAAATATTTCAGGACACGTTCGCCGCGCGCGGCGGTACGTGTGTCTTAATAAACAACGAGCTGCGCGAGCGCGCGCACCAACACAATCGCGCACCGTCTGCACACGGAGCTGATGCAACTTATGCACACATGCGCGCGAACTTTTCGTCCCCTCCCTCCTCCCGCGCGAGCCTCCTCGCGAAGATGTGTCACGGCCGCGCTCCTATATATACATACACACACCTTTCGCCGGGCCACACAGCCGTGTGTCGGCTGCACGCGCGATTGTGTACGCGGGTGCATCGCTTCTCCTGGTGTGTGTGTGTGCCATGTCCGATATGAGATTTCTCGAGGATCCGCGCGAGGACGGGAGCGATCGACAAGTGTATATGACTCCCGTATATCACGTATACGCACGCATAGGTGTACAGCTCTACACCGCGCGATCGATTACACGCGCTTGCCGGGTGTAAGTCGTCGGCCGGGATATAAGCGATTGGGATCGGCCGCGAGGAAAGGAAAGAAAAAAGGAAAATCATCGCGCGGGCCGCGAGAGCTTATAATGGCATTGAAGAGAGAACGTTATGGGTATGGAGGAGGGAGGGAATTAAACACACTGTATACGCTAACTGTATTCAGCGATAAACAACACACGCAGCAGAGCAGAGAGAGAGAGAGAAACAAGCTCGCGCGCGAGCAAGAAGCGGTGGCAAACGAAATAGGCGGGGAGGGGGAGTGGAAAGGCCCTCGCTGCAGCGGAGGCTCGCGAACAGGTTTACACAACACGACCTCCGTCTCTCTCTCACGGCAATACATATATATGCACAGGCGCGCGCGCGCACCAGCCAACAGTGCGCATAATACAGCCGAAATTCGCGAGATTTCCCGTGGATCGATCGATCCACGCGCGTATATATATTTTCGGGGACAGACAAAGGGAGGGTAGCTAGAGGGTAGGGTAGGGGGGGCACGGTAGAGATCGCGCACCCCTCGGGAGCAGCCGCGCCGGGGGGCGAGCGTACATATCATTGGTCGCGATCTCACGACCAATCGCGTAGCTTCTCAATTTTTCCGCGAGGGAAGGTGGGGGGGGGAGGCAGAGCGACAAACGCCCTTCGCCAGATATATCGGGTTTCTCATTGTTCTGCCGCGCCGCTCGAGGGGCGGTGGCGGTGGCCAGATAAGCTTGCCTACTACGGGGGTTGGGGGGGGGGGGGGGGGAGCAATCAAAGCAGCGTGAAAATCAATTGTGCAGCGGGGGCCCCGTCCGCCCTTCCCCGCCGCCGGTGTGTTGCTCTCGGGCGCGCGAAGCTCGGTGGGGCAAAGTCGATAACGCGAGCTTGCGCAGGGAGGCAGGGAGTTGCCGCGCACGCGCTCGACACCGGCCTACATCCCCCGCCATTGTCCGACGCCCCGTGTACGCACCCGTCTCTTGGGGAAGGGCCACCGAAGCTCGCCCTCGCTGTTTGCGCGCGCGCGCATCGACGGCCAAAGCTCCGCATCTCTCGAATCAACGGCTGCGAAAATTCATACGTTCGGCTATGGCTAATTAGTGGCGACTCTCCTCCCGTGTACATCCACGTATATATAGCTATAGCCGCTCATTGGCCAACGCGTGAGAACTAGCGTGTATATACGAGTGTTGCGCTCATGAGCGGTCCTCATTCGCACGATGTACCCCTCTCTCGTCGCCCCTCCGTCTCTGTCTCTCTCTCTCGTTGTTATCGAACGCGTTAGCTCCGCGATATATACAGGCAACGCACACGGCAGTCTCGAATTTACGCGATATCGGCATTCGGATCGCCGAGGCGACCCATATTAGGCGGATAGACGCGAGAAAAAGGGCCGATTCGCGTATTTCGCAACTGCATCGAATATTACACGGGAACGCGTCTCGTTGCCCCGCGGCCGGCCGCTCATATGTATATACATACACGCGTATCCACGCGCGCCAAGCGAGAAAGAGTAAAGGGGTACGGGGGTACCGGGGGTACGGGGGAGGGGGGAGTTGTGTATAATGAAGATTTATGCGGGCCCATTGAATGGGCGCGCGAGTAAACGGCCTGTTTCCACTCGTAAAATACAAATTGACTGTGTAAAGAACTGCCCGAGTTTATTATTGCGCGGGATTGCGCTCGAGCTCGCTGGCTCGCGCATTAGCATACTAATACCGCTCGCGCATTGTGGCGCGCGCGCGCGAGCTCGCTCGATATAGGCGTTCCGAATATAAACAAGATCAATGGGATATATTCGACTGTTGGGCAACGCGCGATTACACGTACGCGTATTCGTATATATAGTTGGGCGCGCACGTCGGTATGCGTAGAGGTGCGAGCGACGAGATTTTTTTTGTCCCTCCCGAGGGAAATCCGTTTCACCGCCTCTCCCACGTTTCTTCCCGAGTGTACGACGTTCGTGGGTCATTTAATAGTGAATATATTCACTCGAAGACGAAGAATCAATTATAAAGCGTATCGGATCATTCGTGGTATCGAAGAGCAAAGATTGTACACTGTTCGAAACGGCCATAGATTACTATTCGATCGAGCGAGCTCTCACCAACTCGCGTCGGTTTCGTAATTTTCTCACGACGCTCAGTGATTACTCGCTATCGAGGAGTAAACTCACAATTCCACCTTCAAAATTCGCGGCGCGACACGTCGTCACCCGGGGGAGAAAAGTCGAGCGTCCTCGTACCGGGGCGCACACGCGAAAAGCATCGCATCTCAATAATCGCGGGTGAAAACGCGCTGTAGCAACAACGTACACCGAGTCTCTCGCTCTCTCGCCGCTTACAACATTCTCCCGATCCTCCTCTCGTATCTCTCGATACACACATGCACACTAGCACACGTGGCCGCGCGCGCGCGCCGGCGAATGATCTCACGCGCTCTCTAACAAATGGCTTTCTAAATACTTGTATTATCGCCGGAGCGACGCGCGTATATCGACCCGGCTGATTTATAGCTAATTATTCGCTCGAGGCCGTTGTCGCCGCGGCTGTCGATCCGCGCGCGCGCGGAAACGTACGCGCGAGTTTTTAATTAACCGGCCGATATAACTTGCGCGGAACTCCGATGAAGCATCTGCCGCGTGTATTTTTCAAAGCGCGCAATTAAACGCTAGCGGTGATTATTTTTTCCCCCCGGCGGTGATTCTAAAACCGGGAGAAAATACGCGCTCGTCAAGCGCGTTTGTATGTGTGATATTAAATCCAGCGAAACTTCGCCGCGGCCGTATAAATCAGGTGTTTTTAATTGTTGCCTAGCTCTCGCGCGATGGTCATGAATTTTCATCGGATTAAAATACGAGGCGCGAGCTACGCGTGTGCTTGTGCTGCGCGGCATTGTGCGATTGGCGCGCGCGCGCACGCGAGTTTATTAACGTTTTTCGCTGCGTACACGTATATATATATGCGCGCGGCAGCCGGCGCGCGAGAGCGAGCGAGAGGGCAATTAAGCGCGAGCGGATAATTTGTGAAAGGCCGCGACGCCGAGTGTAAACGGCTGTATGGACTCGCGCGCATGTACGAGTATACCCCGCGAGTAGTGTGTGTATAATTATCGACTCGCGCGTGGCTCCGCGTTAATCAGACGCGGGCCGCGAGAAGGTAAAAGTGTCGAAAAGTTCACCACACAGCTTATTCGAGGGACAGTGTTAAAATATCCGGGAGCCGCGAAGATCGCGCGGTGTTGGGAGCTCGTCCTCCGGTCCAGCCGGCCAGCAATACAAGCCCAGCGAACAGGATCCCCTTAGCCGCTCGCGAGCACACGTGCACACGTACGTACGTGCATGTATCCACGTGCGCGCGCGCATATTGTGTCTCGAGCTCTCCGCGAGTTGCACAACTCGTTCTCTCTCTCTCTCGTATGTACGCTGAGACGATCGAGTGTGTGTGTGTATGTTGGTAATACACGTATACACGGCCTCGGGCGGGCGAGAGGCACTATTTTAAATAGCGCGCGCGCCGCGGCTATTTATTGTGTGTGATAGGTGCCGCGGGTGGCTCGAGGGGGGGAGAGCCGGACCGAACAATGATGAGAGAAGATTCCTGGAAATCAAATTGAATTATGCGCGCTTGCGGAATCGAGGGAGAGAGAGAGCCCGAGCAGCCGTGTGTGTGTGCCGTGTAGCGACGCGCGCGCGGCGGCTCTCGGGGGGGACACCTTATGCTAATAAGGAGCCAGCGATCCGAGCGGAAGGATTTTACGAGTCGCAATCGGTCCGGAATTTTCGAATTTTTCGCCCTTTTTTTTGTTTGTTTGTTTCTACCTCAGCCTCCCGGGCGAATTATTGTTATGCCATCTGGAACAACACCCGACCGACCCGCTGTGTTTCACCTCGACTCTTTTTTTTTTCTTCATTTTCCACCACGACCATTGTCCCCTAAAATATGTGTATCTCGAGAGAGAGACACAGACGCTGGAGGAGGGAGGGATATATAACGCGAAACGCGCGGCGCGTTAATCAGCCAAGTGGGTCAGCCGCGGCGGGAGCGCGATAAACGCGTATATAGAAACGGGCCCCGAGAGCAAATCGCTCGGCGAGTCTGCATCGCGTATACGTATATGCATACACACGCGCGCGAGGGAGAGAGCGAGAAGAAGCTGATACTTTGGTTTTTCGAGAGCACGCGCACTCGAGAGAGCCAGCCGCGAGCGAGTACGTGTGTGTGTGTGAGCGCGCGTGTGTATCGAGAGGTCAAGCCTGCGAGATATATACATGTACATGTGGGTGCGCGTGCTGCTGCTGCTGCTGCTGGGTGTGGCCGTGACTAAAAGTTCAGTGGAGCGCACTTAACACGCTCTCGACTCGCGCGCCCGTGTGTGTGTGGATTCCTGGGCGCGAGATACTCACTAGTCATCCTGTGTATACATACGTACTATCACAAAAATCGAGAACGGATTTATCCTCCTACCAAGCCGCGACTACTTTGGAATCAAGTAACGTAAGTCTCGATCCTCGAGGTAATTTTCTCGCTATAGCGACGAATTGATTTTTCTTCCTCATCCAGGATTACATTTTTTGCGCGAGCGTATACGAGTTGCATTTGACTAGAGCGATCGCGAGTGTAATTATTGTCTCGATTGATTAGAATCGCTCGGATGACCCTCCGATACACGGGGGTATTGAAAACCGACTCGAGTAGCGCGCGGTTGACGCGATTCCGAACGGGGCAAGTGGCAGGAAATAAAAGATTCGATAAAATGGAAAAAGTGAAGGATAAAAAGACGATCGACAGGATCGCGTGTAAATTAAACGGACTCGCGCTCGTATAACTGTGCCGCCGCTGCCGCGCGCGGATGATGCCATTAACGACTATGGTAATAATCCTCGCGAGCCGTCTCTGGACCACGTGTATATACATATACACACAGACACTCGCGCGCGTCTGACAGGGCGCGCATTACACCGTACATTATATCCGCTGATTGCAGGCCGCGCGCCAGCCGAGAGTCGCAATTACGCCCGGCTCGCGCCCGATTTAACGCTTTTCAATAAGAGCCGGCCGCCCTCCATCCCCCCCCCCCCCATTAGCATTCGCTCAACGGTCCGAGCAAACACCCA
This sequence comes from Aphelinus atriplicis, assembly GCA_020882685.1. Lineage (NCBI taxonomy): Eukaryota > Metazoa > Arthropoda > Insecta > Hymenoptera > Aphelinidae > Aphelinus > Aphelinus atriplicis. The sequence continues at coordinate 101,562,536 of CM037073.1, forward strand.
TCCGCGGATCCCCCCGCGTATTCGTCCCCCGCACCCGGTGTCGCTCCATTGAAAAATCGATACGAATTTATTCGCGGCTGTTTTTTTTCTGCTTCGCCGGACGCGTGCGACACGACTCGCGCCTCCATTTCAATTTATAATCCCGCGTACCAGGTGTATACGTGCGTGTGCGTATGTATACACTCGCTATTGTCGCGAGCTTGTCTCGCCCGGGCGTCCGAAATTTCGACGTTTCTTTTTGTATCTTATCCCCCTGCGCTCGATTTCTCACTTTTTTTTCTTCAAAACGAGGATTCGGATCGGTTGCGATCCGAACGACTCGCCCCCACCTGTTATCTCGCATATGAAAAGTGATATATGCAGAGTGAATCATGGCCCAGTTGACTCGAGTATGGATATAGGCGAGAGAGAGAAGCAGGTAAAAAGAGAATAGCTTATCGCCGAGGTGATAGATCTTCCTTGATAATAGGCTATGCCATGGTCCCAGTCGGGTTCGTCAACGATCGAAGCAAGATTAACGAGTTTCGAGGTCCTAACGACAGGTTACTAACGAGCCGAGATTTTTGTTCCTTAGCTCATCAATGCCGATTTTTCCTCTCCATTCAAGATTTTTATTTTCTTCTGGTGCATCTATCTATCTTATCGAAATCGTAACGAATAAAGATCGCTAGTTTCTCGACGTAGCCACACACACACGTATACATTGGCTCGATTCGCCGCGAGTATATATATAGGAGAGACGTTAGACAGCACACGTCGAGCCGACATGGCACGTCACGCTCGATCATGAGGAATCCGCCGCGCGACTAATTCGCTGGAATCCGGTGCTGCTCTCGGCGCGCGTTCGGAGTCTCGCGCGAGCTGCGAATACGGAAACCGGCTGGGCCTATAATCCGTTCAAACATCCTTTCGAGATTTATATGCCCGGCCGCGCCGGTAACGCGTTCAATTTTACATACGCGGCCGGGGGGGCTTGAACAATTCGAGCCGCAACGCCAAATGAAGTTGCCAGCGAGCAACGAGAGTCGGAAATTCCGAGAGGGATTCAGAGCCGCGCGATTACTCGCCATGTAGATTTTTCAATTTGGCCGCGCGCGGCCGTATTATAGCCCCCCCCCCCCCGAATCATCGGCGTATGCGAGGGAGCGTCTCTCTCGGCTGCAGTTGCATAAATCGAGGTGCACACAACGATGCGGCGAGAAACGGATTAGCCAACTTGCGCTTGTGTATGTATGTACACACGCGGACATGTGCGCTCTTATGTGCATATACACGTTTGGTCGTGGAAATCAGTGGGGCGGGGATAATCCAAGTCTCTCGGATCGTTAATACACATGCGCGGTTCGCTTCCGAAGCGCATTTTTCGTCGTATCCCCTTCGGGGCGAACGAAAATTCTCGACTCGATTAATCGTGGGCCGCGGCGTCGAGAATTATCCTTATACGCAACGCGCGTCCCGATTATGCACTTAGCCGCGCTCGCGCATCCGTGTCAGTTCTTTATTTTTCTTCGTGTTTCCCCCGGCCGATACGGCGATTTATTCAAAACATTTTCGTATAAACTCGACGCGTCGGCCGCGGTGTTGCGCAAGCGACTCTCGCGCAGGATATGCGCGAGAATATCAGCGGACGGATGTGTGTGTGTGTGTGTGTGTGTGTAATACACTCGGATTAGCGAGCGGTGACGTTCGGCAATTATCCGGTATGTATATATACATACCCGCGGCTCGGTTGATTTATGAAGCTGAATCAGCGGAGCGCGTCGCGATCGGGGAGTGGAGCCGTGACCCTCCGGTCGCGGGAAACCGGGGAAAGAACGAGAGGAGAAAATGAAAAAAAAAAAAAAAAGAAACGAAAAGTACTAAACAAGGCTGCGGGGATACGCATACGCGCTGGCGTGCGAATAATTACGCGCGGCTAAATATACACAGAAGCGGCTCGTGCGGCGTGATTCGCTGGGTAATAACGATTATTATATACGGGCGCGAGCTCGTCATTATATCTCGTGCGCGTGTACTGCTTTTCGACGATTCCCACCGCGAATTCGCGGGATACACACTGTGATATGTTATCGAGGGGAAGCTCGGCCGCGATCGATATCGCCCGAGTGACGATCCCGAAAACGTCGCGGGAGGAACGGAATTTAATCGCGGATATGATTATTTTGCAATTTGCATATGCCGGGTTGGAAGTTGGTCGAGAGTATAGTATAGCGAATGATTATTCAACGGTGCATACTATTCCATAGTGAAAATTGCGTAACAGCTACAGTCTGCCATTGAATAATCACTAACGAATGCAAATTCGCGATCATCTCGAGGAAGTTCGACCAGGTAATTCTGGGTGTCTATGGGTTTTCACTGAAATTTCACCGTTCGCCACTACCGATTATTCCACTCGACACACTCCAGCATTGTCCAATCGTCCGAGTCGTGCGATTACGAGGATTATCGTTTTGAAATATAAATGAAAGACCCCCGTTGCAACGCGGCAGCGGCGTTACCCATAGAAAGTCGAATGCGTTCATCAAACTGGAATGGAAAAGGCGGCGGCGCGGCGTGGGGATTTCGCGCTTCTCGGCTTGGCTCGGCGCATTAATAAATATAATATCGGCCGATAACGGGCGTTTATACATCCGTAAACACGTAGACGCACACGATCCGCATTCCAAGTACCTGCCCCGATTACCTTTCGCGCCAAGCGAAAATCTATTATATACGTATATATATATATGTGGACGCGCGTCGTTACGGGCGAGCGCGAGCGCATAAATTTCAGCCATACGGGAGAGACACTTTATTATTCGCGGCCCCGCTGTATCTCGTTCGACGCCGCTGCTGCTCGATGCGCGCACCAGAGTCGAAGGAGGAACGATCGCGACACAGGGGAGGGGGTAACCAATCGCTCTCGAGCCGGCCGCAAAGTGTATAATCCGGCTAATTAATAAGAGGATAAAGCTGCTGGCTCGCGAGCGCGGCCGAGCCGGGATAATTGTAATGTATAACAAACCATCGCATTAGACGGCGCGCGGCTACGAGCCTATTAATAATCGAGCTTTTGAAAAATCGATTTCGCATTTTCGCGACAATTCTTTTTTTTTTCGTTTCTCATATCCCGCGCGTATGTATGTAAGAAAGAACGCGTGTCGAGGTACGGTGAGTTACGGGCCTTGGCGCTTCTCCCCCACCCCGAACGGAGAGAAGAAGACCCGTTCAATGGAATATAAATAAAATTTATTCGCCACCGAAGTCGCGCGCGCGACGACACGGGGGCGCCGCCGCCTTTGTCGCGTTTGACGCCGGCTTTTAATATAATATTCGCCGGCCGAGCGGCTCGCGAGGATGATTTGTGGCGCGCGCGCGTTTACGATCGCGCTAAGCCGCATGGGATGCCTTTTCACGCGCGCGCGGCCTTTGTGCGCCCGGCCGAGTCTATATACATACGCCGGTATCGGCCGACTTTTCAATTAGCCAAGCGATATATAGACGTCAAGTGCTCGTCCTTTTTTTATCGCATTCGTATAATACGCGCGCGCCTGTGTATACACACACACACACACGGCCGCCGCGTGAAATCGCTCTATCGCACGTATATTTGTATGTATGATATGAACAACGGTATATGTATATATACACCGAGCGGAGAGTTTGATGGATCGCTCTGGCTCGTCTTTTTTTTTCCTCTTCTTCTTTTTTTTTTTTTACTTTTCTTTTTTACTACGGGGCGAGAGTTTGGGAGCCGTCCGATCATCGGACGTTCTAATGTTACCAGAGCACTGATCGATCGACCTGCAGCCTGGTATGCAATGGTCATTCCGTTCTGATTGATCGCCGCGTCGTCGTTAGCCTAATTCAATTCCGGTTGTGTGTGTATATATACACCGTAATTGCGAACAAAGGACTCGTGGCCAGGGGACCACATTTGGGTCACTCTAACTCCACTGGAACGCTTTTATAGGTTTCTTTTTTGTTTCTATATCCGAGACGTACCACCCGATCCTTGTTTATTTCACACGCGTGTAATGTCTGTGCTCCTGTATGCCCTGCACGTGAAAATATACAAACATTCCACTCGATTGGAGTTCGTCCGGGAAATCGAAAAGACAGAAGAGGTGAACTTTACGAAAAGAAGTTTTCGCCGAAAATAAAAATACTAGGTTGAATCATGATTGATACGTTGGAAAACGCAAGAAACCGAATTGCTATTGCACGCTAAGCTCGTGGAGTCGCGCTTAATCGGCCACCACATATAGAGTTCGAACTTTGAGTCGACGAATTATAAACGCCGCGACTCCGTGGATCCTCCGCTGCTATCCGAAGCACACACGGGGGCGGGTGTGTATACATCCAAGGTGGAGAGGGGGTTTTTCGCGGTGATGATTTACACGGGCGAGCAGCGGAGTCTCGCGCGCGCGCGGGCCATTACGCCATGTAAATCGCGGTTGCGCGGCGAGCGGGCGGTTGCGCGCGTGCCTCGCTCTCCGCTCGCGGTTAACGAGGTCGCGATGAAAATGTTAGGGCGCGAGCGAGCTCGAGAGCGGGGCCGCCAGCAGCTCATTAGCCCCGGTGTACGTCGTTAAGGCTCACCCCCGCGCCCGATTCTCCGTATATCACGTGTACCCGCTTCTGCTCACACACACATAGGCACAGCTACGTATATATATATACACAGTTTTCGTCAAGCGCGCACTCGGGGAGCCGTGTCTTTTTTAATTGGCCGGCGAAAAAATCTAGGCTGGCGATCGTTTCAATCACACACACACACACACTCACGCCGTAAATAAACAAATTGAGCCGCGGATATCCGAGAATCGGACGGTTCTCACGAGATGTGTGTGTACAGGTATAGAGCGGCTCGTGGCAGGCCGGTAGGAGGAACGAGAGAAAAAAAAAACGAAAAACCAAAAGCGAAGGCGTGAGAGGGACAGATGAAGGAAGGGTATAGGGCGCGCGCGGATAGTCGCCGGTGTGTGACCTACAGCTATACGTACGTACAAAGTCCTGTCCCTCTCGCTCGGTCGCGCGCGCGTGCTCTACGCTATATATAAGGAGTAAAAGGAAAAAAACAAGCGATGAAAAAGAAAGGCAAAAAAAAGGCGAAAAACGAGCGGCCGAGAAGCTGCCGAGGCGGAGGGCAGCGGGTCTCTCTCTCTCGCTTTGTTCGATTTCTCTCGGTCGCTCGGCCGCGGGAAGAAGCTGCTCGACACGAGGGAACATTGCTCGCTATTTAAATAAATTCAGCGCGAGCGCGCGGGCGTGAGTTCGCTGGAAAATTTATATACTTGGGCGGGTCGCTTATTCGATGTAATCGGTTATCCGCTGCTGCACATAGTGTATCTATACGCACAGCCGTCGAGCTCATATGAATTTTGGAATCCTGCCCCTCGCGAGCGTATATCGGCTAATTAAGTATACGAGGTGGGACCGGTAGGCGCGCGGATATGGGGACGCGTGTCTCCTCGAGCGAGCGAGCTCGAGCGAAAAGAAGGTAGGAGAGAGAGAGAGAGAGAGGAAAAATCGCCCTGTGCCGTATATATGCAAATGCCCAATTAGCGATCACGCAACTCCCGGGGCAGCTATATATAGCAGTTTTCGAGAGCTACACGTGTATGTATGTGTGGTAGGAAAGGCAAATAGGCAGCTCCCAGCAATTTCCGGTAGCCGTCATCGATCAGACCAGCTGTGTGTGTGTGTGTGTGTGTGTGTGCGCGACCGACCGACCGACGAGCTATAGACTGTTTATCATATAGATTAGCACTCGGACTGTTTCTCTCGCCGCTCGTATATCCCTCGTCCCAGCGTTGCACTTTGACTCGGACGCCCCGGGGCCTACTCGGGCTTCCGTAAAAATCCCAGGCGGGACCATAGTATAGTGTACCCCGATGGATCTATGCGATATTCGGCGAGGACAAGAGTATGTATAACACACTCGATGCGGCAGCAGCAGCAGCAGCAAGTGTCCCTCTCTCGTCGTCGCGGCTCGTGTATACCTATACGTATATACGTGCGCGCGCGCAGTGTTAGGAATGTGGTACCACTGCTTGTCACAGTCGCAAACGCGCGCGGGCACGTGTATATGGATATATAAGACGTACGGAGAGCTGCCGAGAGAAGGACCGAAAGCAAGTAATTGCGCGCTTATTTATGTAGCGATCCGCGAGAGGGAGAGAGAGCGGCGGCGGCACGTGCGCGTCATCTTTTTGCCGCCGGTGTTATGAGTCGAGCGCGCCGATTTATGGACGGCTGTCCTCGGGCGATCCGAACACTTCCCCTCTCGCGGCCGCGTACGCACATACGGCAGAATTTCGCATCGCATGCATCAACAATGGGATTTATCATTGCGCAAACTGTCCCTCGACTCGTGTGTGTGCGTATACACACACGAGTGTGCCTCGAGACGCGCTCGGACGATATGGACCGCGGGTACCGCTATACACGCGCTCCGGCGATCCTCTCGAGCCCGCCTCGAGTCACGATTTAGCCAAGGATACGGAGATGCCTATCTCGGGCGTACGTATATACGTATGTAGGGAGACTCGCGGAAAATTCAGCCGCGCCGCGGCGAGAGCCTCCGGAATCTCAATCAGGCTCGACGCCCGCTCTCGTGTACCCATATACCCCCGGAGGGTTTCTCCTGGCGGGGAAAACTCGTAAAAAAAAGCTTTCTTTCTTCTCGTTTTTTTTTTACGACTCCGCGTTTTGGATTCCCGGCACGAGGCTGCGTATACGTTCGGGGAAAAGCCGTTTTCTCCGTGACACGCGCTGATATATATATACATATATAAGCTCGTGTGAAGGTAGAGAGTCGAGTGGGGGGAATTTGTACATTCCGACGTCGAGATCGGGCCGGCCGCGCGTTTTATCGACAGTCATCGCGGCTAATTAATAAGCGAGCGCGTGTTTCTCCCTCGGGGCCGTACGTCTATGGAGTATAGTAGTATTATACCGGCGCGGCTCGAGCGGGAATCGTCCGAGAGCGGAACGGGCCCCGGCCCGAGTAGCCGAGCGTAATATAATAATTCCGAGTCCGCGGGCACTCGAGACACACACACAGAGGGAGAGACAACGTACAAACGGCTCATTACAGGCCGCGACATGCTACAACTGCGCCATTGCGAAATCGCGCGCGCCGCGCATTCAACGCGGCCCGCGAGCGGCAATACGAGCGTGTAATACGTTTCCACCTAATGACTGCTCCTTTGTGCTGGGTGCGCGCGCAAAAAAACTACCGCCGCAACCTGCCGCCGCTGCCCCCCGCTCCTTCGTGCGCCTCGATTACGCCCCTAGCTAGTTTTCTTTCCTCTTTTCTTCGTTTGTCAAAAACCAACGTGTATGGGGGGGAGCGCGCGCGTTTTGAATGGCCGAGCCGATCGTCGCCGATGCACCCCGGGCTCGACTGTCCTGTGCGTTCGTATGAATAGGCAAACGGGCGCTTAATTTTTGTTCGATTCATGCTAAATATTCGGGGGAGGGGAAAAAATTAATTCTAGACTCACGTTGCACCCAGTGTGACGAAAGAGAAAATTCGATTTCGATCCCCCATACGTACATATCGCCGATCAGATATACTCACGCTCGCGGACACGTGTTTGCGCGCGGTGGATTCGTTGGCGAGATGCAACGAACTGAAAGAAAAAAAGAGAGAGAGTGAGAGTGAAAAAACGAAAAGTCGCGTACGACAAAGAAGAAACAGGTGCTGCAGGAGCCGCGAGATTGCCCAAGGAGCGAGACTCGCTTGAGAAATGAGCCGCCCTTATCTGCCGATACGCGTGTTATACGCGAGTCCGATATAGCTCAATCGGGCCGGGTGAAAAATCGAGCGTGGCATGAGCAACCGGATCGAGTAATGCCCCTCCCGCGCGGCAGCCTTGAACGATTTTTCAATGTTAATTGCCCTCCACCTCGTTCGCGCGGCGCGCCACGAGCCGTGAAAGCCTCGTTATATACTCTGTTCCAACGCGCGCGGCTCTAATCCGTATGCACACTTCCATATACAGATCGAGTTGTTGGTCCCGTCTAGAATCCGAGAGCTATACAACTTTTTGTGGGACCAGCCCAAAAACAAAAAGATCTTCTTCTCTCTCTTTCTCTCTGTTGGAGGGAGGGAGTATTCAATTTTCGATTCCCTCCGTAATCCGCGCAGCAACAGCAGCAGCAGCAGCAGCAGCAGCCAAGGAATTAATAAAGCTGGTCGCTCCTCTCGACTCGGCGCAAAACAAGCATCAGCGAATACATCGCCCCGGCGATACTCAGAAGCGGCGATCGCGCGCGTGTGTGTGTTGTGCGCGCGGCGTCGGCGACGAAATAAATGTAAAGGAATTGTCGGGGCGCGCAGCGGGTGCCGCGCGCGCGAAACGAGCTAAAAAGCACATGGCTCGAGCTCGAGACTCGGGAGGGAGAGAGCCGCCCGTGTGAGAACTTGAGAAATGTCATATCCGTCAGAGTGTGTGTCTCGCGGAGCCTTCGGTGGGCTGGCGAGGGATATCCGTGCTCTCGGGAGTTCTGCAACCGGTTCTCCGCCGGCAGCAGCAGCAGCAGCAGCATTGTGCGAGCGATTTGCATAATAAATTGCCGGTCTCACGCTTGGCTCTCGAGAGGTGGCCATCTTTGAGAGGTACAGACGGACCGAGCCAGGCTAATTAAGTGGGCCGCGCTAATACAAACCGCCGATTGGCTCACGCGCATAACACGTGAAAATCGATTTTCCTCCCCGCGATGTAATTTCCCGCCGACGTCGTCGTCGTATTCCCGAAAGCTGCTCGGCCAGCAGCAGCAGCAGATCTGGAGCGGCGATAGCGTGTGTGTCGGGGGCCGCGGCCCGTATTGATTTCTGCCGCACAAACACCCACTAACGCACGCACGTACCCTTAGGGCCGCGCGCGGCGCCACCAGCTGCGGCCGCGATAAGATCCCCCGGATAAGGCACGATTACGGCGAGAGAGCCTCCATTTTGGCCGGGCCGCCGCCGACGGGTAAACACACACACACGGCCTATATCGAGCGTCAGCTTCGACGGGGGCAGGCGCGCGCAATCAAATTATGTGTACCGGCCGGGCAGCTCGTGGGAAACAAACCGCACCAACGTATCTCCCGCGTAGTCTTGGTCGTCGTCGACTATAAGGGGCTGGGGGAGGGGAATCCACTTGGCTCGGCCGATTCGCCGGATAATGGATTTGCCCGAGCGACACAATGGCGCCCGACAGACGACACTGGCCGCGCGTGTATACGAGCCGCTCGGCCGTGGAAAATCGGCAGGCGGCACGAGTACAAAAAAAAAACGAGAGAGAGACACGGTAATTTGGACCGCCGGACTCGAGAGACGGCCGGAAAAATTTCAATAAATTCGTCGTTTAAACGGGAGGCGCCTCGCACCCGCGCACCATCAAAGAGACGCGTATAAAGGTAGCCGCGTCGCAGCTTCAGTGTAGATAAACACTCGTGAGTGGGGGGGGTTAAGTGGCGCGTGTATAAACATTCGCTCGAGTGGATTATTATATACGCGTTGTATACGCGTTTACGACCGTGCAGTAGGCCAGCGATCCTCGAGGGCTCGTGAGTGTTCTGCCTCGATCTCCGTCGAGTGCGAGCGCGAGAGCGATTCTGTTGATTCACGCTGTTGATCGGCCGCCACTCGAGGATACATAAAGCCAATACGCTTCGGATCGATCCCCGATCCTACCTGGTGGTGTTATACGAGCGACAATGGGTCCGTTTGTTTGTCGCTCGGCGAATCATCGATCGGATGGGCTCCCCCCTTCCCTTCTAAACCAAACACACACACTCTAATGCGCCTCTCGGGATAATAGAGAGCTTTTTAGTCGCAAGTGTCTCGGGAGGCCCCCGCTCTCTCACACCTGCGCTCAGCTCCGCGCCCAGAAGGATTACACTATACGCGTCCCGGGGAAGAAACGTCAGTTCGATCTTCTTTTTTTTTCCTTCCACCTCCCACCATCTCGGGATCGCCCACGCGACGCATGATTTGTCATTCGTTCAACCCATAAATCATATAAGCCGCTTTGGGAGCGTCTCGCGCGGCGGTGGATTTACATTCCGTATATACATATAGCATCGCGGCCGATTTTCTCCTCCGTCTCTCTTTTTTTTTCTTCTCTCGACGGGCCGTTGTTGGGTGGAGAGGTCGGGGCACGTGTAACCGATACCCCCGCGATTCCGCATTACGGGCCTCCGTTTGAGCTGCAAGGGCGTGGCCCCGGCCCGCGCGCGCATTGTCCTTGCCTTTTGTTTACAAGGATCGTCGGCGCCGCGCGCACAAAGACGCGCCCCGGGATACGTATCTCTCTCTCTCGAGTGCGCCATCCGCCGGAGTTGGAGGCGCGAGGGATTACGCCTCCATATACCTGTTTTCCGCGTCTCCAACTTGTATATTTTGGCAAACATTATAATCGTTGCGCGTACCGCTTGTCTCGTTGGTCGTTTTTCCTTATTACCATCCCTCTCCCATATTTTCCGTTGTTGTTGTTGTTTTGATTGTCTGAAAAGAAAGAAAGTAAAAAAAGACTAAGTGTAATGTGTGTTTGCTTGTTACAGTCGTTGCAAAGCGCCGCGAGACGAGCCGGCACGAGTTGCGCGAACTGCAAGACGGCGACGACGACGCTGTGGCGGCGGAACCAGGCGGGCGAGCCCGTCTGCAACGCCTGCGGACTCTACTACAAACTCCACAACGTAAGTATACCCTGCGCAACACACGTTAGAGGCGCGAGCCCAAAATCGATCGGTCTCGCGGGGGGTGGGGGTAAATTCAGCCGCGTCATCGCGCCCAGCTCGAGAGCTGCGAGTTAACGAAAGACTCGACAGCGCTCTAGAATTCGAAGAGAACGTAAACGCTTATTTCTGGACGAAGACCAGCTCACGAATCTCGCGATAAACAGGAGAACCCACGAATTTTTCAGTACTCCGCGGCACTAAATTTATCACGTCTCTCCAGCATGAATCTCGTCCTGAATCGAGCGAGAGTATCTTTCGATGAACTGCACCCGTGAAAACCCACACTACCGCACCGAGGAAGAGAAGTCCGGGGGTTGTGTCTCGACGCGAACGCATCGTCGCTTTGGATCATGGAGACGTCGGGGCTACATCGTTTGATCGCGCGCAATTCTTCCGGGGGCGCCCGACCTTTAATCCCTGCGTACGTCTCTTTTCCGAAACAAAGGGGGGCCACTCTTGCGCGTCGCGGAAATCCGATAGCCGTATATACCCACACAAACAGTACAGTTGGGCGTAATTGTCGCCTAGCCCGTCTCCTCGGCAATTAAGCTCGGCCAGGCGAGAAAAAGCGAGAGAGAGAGAAAGGCAGGAGGGAAGCGCGCGTGCTCGGCTGCGTGTGACACAGGAAGAGAGATGCGCGGAAGCTGCGCGACACGTCGCGGCCGTTTGATCTAGTGCGCCCTCGTGTATTAGCCGACGGGGACACAATGCCGAGGGCCACGGCAACCCGATACACTGTAGCTTTTCACCGGCCCAACGGAAGCTTTCTTTATCCCCCTCCAGGAGCTGCGATCAGAGCGGATCGATTTCGGGCCGCTTTTGATTCCCGCTCGCGAGCTCGCGACCACCACCGCCGCCGCTGGCTTCGTGCGTGCACTTTTTGCCGTGTGTGTACGCGGCGTGCTTAATTGGCCCGTGTCCTCTGGCTGTCCGCGTGCGAATATATCGAGAGGCGCACGAGGGGGGCAGAAACAGCCACAACAAGCGGTCGACTCTATTTTACCCCCCCTTGATCGTCGAGCGTCTGCCAACACACACCCCTTTCTTAAGTACGATTCTCGCGCTTATGCATGTTATATGTGGTGCTTCGCGCCTCCGCATCGTTTTGTTATTTCTGAGGAGAGACGATTATTTCTGAAAAGAGCGACGATTTTTAGGGGGGAGAATCGTAACTCGAGTAATTCGATGGAATTGACAATGATGCGCGACGTGAAAAACAAATTTATCAATTTCCAATTCCATCGAATTAGTCTTCCACTTTCGTGCAGTACGTTCTTTTACCGTGAGTCGCATTCAAAGAGGCCACACGACATCGTCGCCAAAAGCCGGGGGAAGGCACAGAGAGAATCTCGCTTTGGGAATATCGGTCGCGATTCTCGCGGCTTGTAAGCCGCCCCCCCCCCTCGAGCCTCCGAACAAGTGCGCGCGGGTCTCCCCCTCGGCCGCCGCGGCCGAATCAATTAATCGGCTAATTAGGTGCGCGCGAGCGAGCGCACGAGGGGGAGGACGCGGGAATCTCGCTGGGCGGCGTTCCGCGAACGTCTTCGGCCCGTCGCCGAGCTTATCCGCCGCGGGATCTCAAAGTACACGTCAAGTGTGCCCCCGCGACCGAGTACGTAGGTTCGGGGGGGGGGGAGGGGGTTCGAGCTACCGGGAATCATTAATTAGGCGGCCCCAACGGCCGCCGATACCCGGAATAACCCGCCGCCAACCTGCTACGTACACGCGCACGTACGTGATAGCACAATTTTGAGAGGTTCCAGAGGCCGCGTGGGTATATACGGCTCGAGGACGCGAACGAGATTTTTAATTCGCGTGTATATGTATACGTACTCTAGAGAGTCGCCCGACGATTCTCGAGAGGTGGATTTCTTTGGTTGATACGCAGCGATAATAGGGGGAAAACAAATCTTTCAATTTTGTCGAGCCACACGCGATATTCGTTATATACGAGACTGAAACTCGCGAAATCGCGTCGTTTTAAATTCACCGAATCGGCCCCCAAATAAATATCCGTCGGTTGGCCGAGACGCAAAGCCCGGAATCGCGATTGTTGCGTTCCTTTGTCGCCGCACGGGCAAACGCGCACGCAAAAATCTATATATAAAAACGTCGCGTTCTCGGGGGGCGGGCTGTGCGATAAGGCGCTGACGAACGTCCCGGCGCCCCGCGAAATCCCTTCTAATTTGCAAAAATACACGCGACGATATATTAACGGCCCTTCGCGCACACATGGATATTCTAATACGAACGCGCGCACGACCCCGCGCGACGGCAGCGGGGGGATTTTTCAACGGGACCGCGACGTGCGATTAGCATATATCTCGATTCGTGCCCTTTTTTTTTCTTCTTTTTTTCACGTTCAACCGTCCGCGCGATATACGTTTCAGCCGCGTTCGAAGGATTGAGCTATGGGGATACGGCACAGCGAGCCCCGCGCCCATATATATATATACGCTTAAGTAGTCCGGGAATTTCGATACTTTTTGCCCGCGATATATATACGTAAGTTTGCCAAGCGGAAAAAATAAATGTCGGTTTTTGTTTTTGTTTCTTTTTTCATCATGCATATACATATATTCAGCTCGCTGCTCTGGCTCCTCAACGACACGTCCAAGGCCGACGGAAGCTGGACGTGTGTGTCTCTCGATCCGAGGAGGCTAGGGGGGGGAGTCGCTCGCCAAGTGTATTATGGACACTTGGCTCTTTCCGAATGAAATCCTCGTTTACTCGGTCATATATGTATACACACTGAAAACCTCGAGCTCGAGGATCAAAATTCCCCTCTATATTTATATGTACCCCTCTACATATTTATGTATATTCATACACGTACACGTCGTTTTATCGCTCGCGAAACGTAGGCCGCGAAAAAGGAGAATCGAACGGGACGCCGTCGGTAGCTCGAGTAGTTTGATATTTCGCGTATTACAACACACGCGCGCGCGTGGACGAAAAAAAAAATAAACTATGTCGGCCGGTACGTCGAGAAATTTCGGGTGAGCGGCGGCGGCGCCTACGCGCCTCGAAAAACCGGGGCCTCGAAGCCGTCAATCAAGTTTGGCCGCGCGAGCTCGAGAAGGCGCGTAGATGTAGTTGCGCGAGCCATGGGCTCGAGCCACGCGAAGAAATTCCATTGTCGTGAAGTGTATTGTACGTTGGAAGGTCGATTTTGTCGGAGCGATTAATCTCGCGCGGCATAGGGAAATATACATACCCGCGCGAGCCATGGGGGCATGGACATGATTCCCATTGTCGTACACACACACACACACACACGCTCGTCACGTCTAATTGCCCGTGTGACCGGGGTGGGGGGCGGAGGACCCGGGGAAACAAGAGGAGGGACGTACGTCGTCGAGATAAGCTATCGGACCGACTACCGCGCGCGGCCCCGAGTATATGCTAATCGATTTTGTCAGTCGCGCTTCTCTCTCCCTCTCTGTATCCTCGCGAGCTCACTGTATATATTTCAGCCGTGGGTGTATACATATATAACCTTGATTAGTGCTGGTCGTTTTCGATATACATTTAATGCCGCGTGTTAAACGCCCGATAAAATCGACAGTCGAGTGCACGCGTGTTTATACACACAAGTATATATACGCGCGCGATCGAGCGAAGATGTTACACACGGGTGTGCGGATCGGGAGAGACACTTTGGCTAATCGCCTTGGCGAACGGAAGACGAGAGGAGTGCAGCTGCCAAATTTACGACGAGGCTGGGTTGTTTGTCTGTATGCGCGCGAAAAATCAACGCCGGTCTATATATACGCGGACGCGTACGCAGATAAGAGATCTGGCCAGGGCCGCTTTTAGCCGCGGTCGCGACCCCCGATTTTCCCGGGCGCGGCGGCTGCGGAAGCAGTAAAATCGCATTAGGCTCGAGACGCCCTTATATACACACCGCGGGCGGTTCGCTCGCGCGGCTGATTAGTATTCGACGCGCGACAGAGACACGCCGCGGTATCTTGTGGCGGCGCTCCTTTTACCTCGGGCTCCTTCGTGCAACAGCTCTGCGACTGGATTTTTAAATCCGCCGACGATTCGATGACACACACACGAGCGAGCGTCGCCGATTCTGACGAGATTTATATGGGGGCCGGAGATGCTATATGGATATCATTTTCACCTTGGCTGTTGAGCTTCGCAACGAGGCACTTTAGATATTTTCGAAGAGAATCAGTTTGAATTGGGTGTACGAGCCGATAACTCGATGTTTTACATCGAGCGTGCAATACGAATTTCGCGATCCTGTCGAACGATCGACTTTGAAATAACAAAATTTCTCAGGATTGTCAAATCCAATCGGGTACCGTTTTCTGATAGCTATTCAATTCGTTGTCGAGTACGTGTGCGGCTTTTCTATCGCGACGTTGCAACGGCACAAAATCATATACCGCGAGCATCAAAACATTTCTCACCGCGTATATAGCATCGCGACGCGTGTTCGAGATTAATTTCGAGCTTTTATTCGTTTCACGCTCTCCGCGCGGCGCGCAACGAATACTTCTGCGCCGCTATTACAGCCGTTGAATTATAAGAAACACGCGATTTAATTTATGTGCGCCATGCTCCGGCGGAATAGTCAATAAACCCTATCGATCGATCGATCGATTACGTTATACTCCAACGTACGTACTCGCCTAGGTAGATTCACGAAGAAGCATACGAGTTTCGAAGTGTGCATCGGATGTCGAATTTTCAAAGAAACGCCAAAATGTCAAATTCCTTGTACCTTATTCCGGGGAAATAATCGATGTATTAGCCCAGTTGCATGTCTCATTCAAAAACCAATCGAATGATATCTCTCACGGAGTCACATCGAAGGCAGCTTCAATACACCCAGACGTGTCCTCGAAAGTTTAACGAGCGTCTATCCGGCCGCCGCGCGATAGATCGAGAGAAAGGCAGCTCGCAAAGCTGAGAGCCCCGGAGTAAATAGAAAATTACGCGTCGCGGCGCATATACATATATTTTTCCTATGTGGCCCGACGGGCCGTTACACATCGAGGGCTGCAGTATATGCAGCAGGTGCGCTGCGGCGCAGCTTCGTGTGCGAGCTCTCGCATCAATCGCGCTCGCGTCTCCTTAGCTTGCACCTCGTCGCGCGCGCACTTTCGGTGCGTTCATTGTATTCAAATGCGGCGGTTGGGGCAAAGAGTAGGGCGGCGGTTGGCTCGTCTTCGCTCGTTAGCGGCCATTACGCTCGCGGATGCGCGCCGACAAACGACCAAGCTCTCGTCGGCGACTCGGGGCCAAGGACTCCCCCACGGCGAATCATATATATATACGCTCTCATATGGCATTGCGACGACGCCACCTACGTATCGTACGTTTGAACGACCGCCGCTGAGACGTCGTCGTCTCGGAAATTTCCTAATTTCGCGGCAACACAACAACAGTAGCCGAAACGGGCCCGCCGCAACGAGACGAAATTTGACAAAAAAGAGAAAAAAAGTGGCGGTGGCGGCTTCTTTTACGTGCGCACACACGCACACGCGGATCCGGCTGATTCGGCAAATTTTGGCCAATTGCATAATGCGCGCAGTATATGATGAGATGGTGTCGTTGACCGCCCGGCTCTCACATATATATATGACACGGCGTCGCGTTCGCGATTTATGCGCCGACGATCTATACGTATATATATGTGCTGGGACTGGCGGGCGCGCGGGAGGATTTTAATACGGAGAAAAGCTCGTCGGGCAGTTGCGTCACGTCGCGGCGACTACAAAGTGTTTGTATAAATACATACTCCCCTCCGCGTACGCACGCATGATGTATATATACATGGTATGCATTCGGCAGCCGCACTGACGTGACGACGCGCCGTAGAAATCAAAAATTTTCAAATCCCACCGCTCAAGAGTACATGGTTGTTGGATCGAGGCCGTGTGTGTGTAGCGGGGCAAAAAAGGCTTATATATACGTACGTGTGTGTTGGACAACGAGCCGCAGCTGGGCGAGAGAGTGGCTCGCGGGCTCGAGGCCTATCATTGTCTATTTTATACGTGTGTGTGTATATATAGGAGGGAGATCGAGCGAGCGAGCGCAGCTGGGCTCATCACTGTACTTAACGAAATCGCGGCTATTTTGATGATCCGCACGAGTTGGCCGCCGCCGCGCTGCAGCCGCAATCTCTTCCGCGTGCCGCGCGGCCGATATATAACGTACACGCCGAGCCGCCCGCGTATATGCCCTGGATATATTAATTTCAACAAATTGTCGTGAATCTCGTGCAGGCGCGCACGAGGCCGCGCGCGGCCGCTCAAATTGCGACGCCTCGACGATATACACGCCTGTACGTGTGTTCCGCATCGGCTGATCGCCCAACACATATACGCCCCCCCGGAGATCCTATTCACGGATCGACGACGCGCGAAAAATAATTCGAATGACGCGATCGTGTATAGATATATTTATGCGTGCGAGGAGACGTTTGTCGACTTATAGGCTGATCAATAATGATGAAACTCGATGAGCCGTGTGTACGACCGTTTTGTTTGAATCTTGTGTCTATATGTGTATGATGTATACTGCACATTTGATAATTCAGATGTTATTAATTAGAGAAATCGAAAAGTTGGATTGAATTTCGCTGAGTTTCATCGTAATCAGTGATCGCAACCACAGTTCACAACGTCTTACTTGATATTTTTTTGATGTTTTTCTCGAGCAATGACATTGCAGCCATGTGATTTTAGTGAACTTTACTCTCTCCAAAAATAGTTATATCATTGCTGGGATAAAAGTAAAGATAAGTTACTACATTCATAGTATATTAGCTTGACGTACGGATAAAGTAAAGTATTATATAAAATAGTTTGATAAATGACGATAAACTCGCTGAAATAATTCGCGCATACAGCGCGAACGGTATTATCAAATTTTATTATGCGATAATTGTAACTTTCACCGCGAAGACGATTATACTCGCGACTTATTAACCACGCTCGTCCAAGACTCGAGCTCTATCCTTTTCTCCGCTCCACGCCCAAACAGTAGCAACTCTCTCATAATCCGATTTTTCTCTCGATGCACGCGCATCCATAACGTATACACGTGCTATGGATTTCTCCTGGCGCTCGCTACTTGTCTCGGCTGGATGCATAGCGCGCGCGGGTGAAGAAAAAAGTGTCGGGACGTATAGTCTGGTGCAGTTCGAGACTCGCGAGAGCAGCAGCAGCAGCTGCAGCCTCGACGTGCCGCTGTCGATTCGTTAATTGTAATTGCCCCGGCTCGAGCCGCGCGCGTTATACCGAGAATCTGACGGATTCCTCGCAATTGGCTCGGCTGCGTAGGCGCCCGCGCGAGGAGGATTTCCCTCGATATATAAACTCTATCTCTCTTGCGTGCTACGCGATACACATCGTGCCCGTGAAAATCTGCCGTGCGCGCCGGGGAAAAGTGAATCTCCTCCTCCTCCTCCTCCTATGTATATACGAACGAAAGTTCCCCCCGGCGCGCCAGCGCGTGACGCGTTCGTTTTTCTCCCAGTCGCCTGCGTGTGTGTGTGTCTACGATGATAATAATAAGAAGAAAAAACCTCGTTTCTCCGAAGGAAGAAACAAAAAAACACCCAATTTTTACCTTTCTCTCCGATCGTGCGCTCGCGCGTGTACGTATACGAAAGAAAAAATGCGCGCGTTTGTCCGAGTGCGCGCCTATACAGAGGCGACGCAAAAACGAGCGACACACAACGCTCGGTCGGAAAAGCTCACGACCGCTTCGTGCGTGTGCCTATGTGTGTGTGTGTGTACACACTTGACCTGTCGCACAGCGATTTCGACGAAAAAACACACTCACGCACACAACCAAGTATATACATGGATAAATACACATAGATCTACACACATACAGGCAGTACACAGCTGGGCGCACGATTGTAAATTTCTCGATCGCGAGATCGACGGATGCATGTCGGATCGAGTATGTGTGTGTGTATGTTCTCTCTCGGCCTGGCGTTGCAGCGCGCGGCAGCCAGGCTTGCGTCACAGCCACATTGTTCGAGCGCGCAATATGAATCCCGCGGCCTTGGCTGATTTTTCATTTCTCTCTCTCACTTTTTCACGTTCGGTATACCGATCGCCCGCCTTGAACACGGCGCGCATTGCAAACATACATAAGAGAGTCGATATCGCGCGAGAGATGGTCAAAAGTCGAGGGGGGGGGGGATTAACGAAGCTCGATCGAGCGAATGCGCGCGATAGTGTATAATTGCACGGTATCAATGTCGGGTGCGCAGTTTACTATAACGAAGATTTTTCCCCGCATTGTTGTACACACAGTAGACGGGCCGACGTTTCTCCGGGACTCATGATGCACGCGATTGTTACACACACACACACACACACACACTCGTGGCCGCGTTTGATTGATCGCGCGTGATCCCCCGCGAGTGCTCCTACACATATATATACATACACGCGACGTCGTTACCTCGGGAGCGCGGCAGATGCGCGAATCTCTTTCCCGGCTCGAAATTTACTTTTATCATTTTTGCAGTATTGGCCGTGATATATTCGTCGTTTTTTAATCCCGTCGAGCATAATAAGCTTGTCGCGCTTTGATATAAAGTAGCTCGTTGTTGGTTCGTATCGACAAGAACAAAGAGTACACTGCAGCTCTCGTCGAGTACTGCAGCACTCGAGTGAGAAAGCCGCTCTCGGGAGCTTGGGTTTGCCAATGCGATCACGACGCAGTCGAGCTCGTCTCTCTCGCGTATGATTTTGAAGAATGCGCGCGAGCGCACACGCGAACAAGTGCGTTAACCCTTGCGCGCGTGGCCGATCCTCCGGTCCGATAAATCCGGCGCGCATGCGCCCGTTCGTACGTGCGTATGTGTGTGTGTATATATAGAGAGAGGCTCGCTCGCCCCCCCGCGATGGCGTCGCCAGATAAGCGCACAATGCCGCTCTTTTATTCGCCGCTTGACTATTTCAATCTAGCCGCTCGCGAGAGATAGCGCACGCAGCCGCGCGCGGCTATATGCGACAGCCACCACTTGCCAGCGTTTTTTTTCCCTCTCTTCTCTCTCGACTCTCTTTTTACGCGCCGTAAATCACGACGCGGCGTATGTAGCGACCGAGAGAGACAGTCGCGGTCCGAGAGACGTATGGGCGCGGCGCGAGATTCTACCGTCGGACGCGTGCCGCGGATTCCCCCGCACGTGTATTATAGTTTGGCCGATGCGACGATTGCGCCTCGTTGATATAAGCTCTTGGGATCTCTGCCCCCGGACGCTGTATAGCACCCCTGGACGCACGAATCGATTATCGATCGCACGCGTCCCTCCTCGTGAGGGACATTCGATTGTTTCGACAAAGTGCATTTGGTTTCTTTTTTTTTTAATGTCCACGAGTTTTTAAACGATAAATAATGATTTTATCGGGTTGGTGGGCTGTGTGATATTGCGAGAGGAAAAAACATTTTTTTTTCCTTCATTTGGTTTCGTTTATTTTGAATATCGAGTCTTGAATAAGTCACTTAGTCATCTCCATTGAGCTTTTAGTTAATCCTGCGTGTACCTCTCGTCAATAGCGACGATCGATACACCAAATTAGCCACGTTCGCTCGAGAGCACAAAATCGAACTCGCGCGGTAGTGTACACACGTATTGCTTAATTCGCGTAGCTCTGGGACTAATCGAAGGGTCTCCGTTTGTGTTGCAGGTCAACCGGCCGCTCACCATGAAGAAGGAGGGCATCCAGACGCGAAACAGGAAGCTCTCGTCGAAGAGCAAAAAGAAGAAGGCCGGCGGCTGCCTCGGCCTGGGCGGCGTCATGGGTGACATGATCAAGGCCACCGGCCACTTGGACCTCGAGAACAAGACGTTCCACTCGGGATTCTCGCCCATGGGCGAATACCGTAAGTTGCTCTATTCTGACCCTCTCTGATTTCCTCCCTCCCCTCGGGTCGTGGATATCCGGTGACGATCGGCGCATATCAAACGCCGCGCGCTAATTCGTCCCCGAAGGCTACGAGCTTCGCTAGCCCGGAAAAATGATCCTAGTTCGCGGCCGATACATCATCCTTTTCCCCGCCGCTCGAGTGAGAAATGCCCACTCGGCGACAAGGGCTTCGTTGTCACTCTATATGTCAATGGGGGTATCGTGTTTTTGTCTACCGCGCTCGCGCTTTTCTCCCCAGTCGCGCGCGAGCTTCCGATTTTTGGTTTTTTACGTTTACTTTTCATATGATCAAAGTGTATTTTCACTTTTGTACCGTGCAATTTCGATAACAAAAGCTCATTCCGAATTTTATGTAAAAGCTAGAGAAATATGTTGATCATGATTGCTCGTCCAACTGATTTTTCTTCCCGAATCTAAATTCGACCTTCGCAAGTATGCGAATCCTCTCGTCACAGGGTCTCGAGCTAGTTGTTCAACCGGTTGACTCGATCGAATCGACGCGCGGTCAATCTATTAAAAATTCGAGCGACAAGATACGAATATACACCCCTAACTTGTTGGTCGATTGGTGTTTGTTGCAGGGACGTCGCATCACCAGCACACGATGCACCCGGCGATGCAGCACTACATGTACCACACGGGGGTCGGCGTCGGGGTGACCGGCTCGCTTCACCAGGGCTTCGCGCCGCCGGCGCCGCCCTCCATCCACCCGCACTCCCACTCGCACTCGCACTCCCACCACATGACCAGCCTCCAGGGACTCCAACTCGCTGCCACGACGAACATGGTGAGTACACATACATACCCTCGTAGCTTGCCTATCCGGAGACTTCCCCAAACTAACCCGTATCACAATTATTCTTCGCTTTCGAGTACGAAAACACCCTAATTTTGGACGAGGTACATTCGATACGCGTTATTTTCTCGTTGTCAACGAATATCCAACGAAATAATTGAAATTTTCACGATTCCGTTTTATCTCGTAGATGTAACTATATCATATTAGTAGCAAACTGGATATCAAATCAACGCTTCGTAGAGTAGAATCTCGCGTAACTCGATGCTCTCTTGAATATATCGCGAAAATATCATCCTAGACGCGTAACCATAGAGGTTCACGGACGGTCGTGAATAATGGCCGCGGCTAGAAATTCCAAGCTGCAGAACCGCCCGTTTACGGTATATATAACATTGTAATTTGCCCCCAAACGTTTCAAAGTAATTCGCGGCCCTGTACAGCGACGAAATTTTCCAATTGCTCGAGGCTCGAGCGCGAGGAGTCGACGAAACACACATGGGAGCTCGGAGACGTGACCCGCTTTGGTTTGCTTGGTGTTACAGACGACTTGGCGGCCGGACTACACATGAACGGCGAGCGTGGCGCACTAGGCAGCAGACGGATGAAGATGAACACTGGCAGATCAGCAGCTCGGCGACTCACGCAGCCCACCTTCGTTTCACCCGCGTATACCCACACGCTAACGGCTGTGTGCGCGCGCGCGCGCTACTCCCTTATTTGCCGCGGGATCCTTTGCCGTGCGTATACGCACACGGGCGCGCGCGCGCGCCCACGACCCGCCACAAACACATAGATATAAATACATAAATATATAAATAAAAATATATATATATATCATGCGTCACTATATAAGCGAAACCACGAGGCTATGAGACAGCGCCGTAGTGTCGCTGCGTTGCACCCCGCGCGTGCCTCGGACCAACGAGCGGATCGACGCCACGGGGGTGGCCAACCACGACGACGACAAAGACAATTAGAGGGAAAAAATGAAAGGAAAATAAAAAAGCCAACCGCAGCCAGGAGGATCGATCGATTTTCTGTGTAAATATGTAAAGTACGCCCTCCGCGGCGAGCTAGAGGGAGGGACGAGAGGCGCAGGCTACGACGACGGAGCGGAGAGGGTAGTAGGATGTTTAGGGTCCACCGAGCCCCGGCCCCAAGTACAAACGAAGTCAGCTCTTTATAAATATATATATTATATATATATAATTATAAATGTATGTGTATCGAGTCTAATGGATTCCTGTAAATAGCAGCACAATTTTACTATACATTATATATATATTACGTAACGATAACGATTATGTATGAACTAGGCCTGAAAGAATTATATATATATATATACATGCAAATATAAATATAAATATGAATATAAATACGAGTATATAAATTTGGTGTACAATTCAATTGTGAGAAGGTGTGCGAGTGGAGAGGAGACGCGGCGCGCGAGATTACAGTAACGCAGTAGTTTTTCTTCGCTCGCGACTTTGCGTGCTCCGTTGGCTTTCGTTTCCCATCGGCGAGTCGTAGCGATCGACTATCGTGGAACAAAAAAAACCTCGGATCTCCGGTTAAACGTTAGCTTCGTAGTTAGTCAAATTTATTCTCGTTTAGCTCTCGAGTTCCTGGGTCTTTTTTCATTCGACCCCGTCGAGCAAAAGCTCGCGCGTTAACGGAGCAACGGGAAACGCGGCCGTGAAAAGCGAAAGACGAGAAAAAAAGGCGCGCGCGCGTGAGATTTTAGCCTGTCCCCTTGCTCGGAGAGGTGTATATCGTGCAATTTATAATGTAATTGAAAAAGTAACGTCTGTAGTTGCGCGGCAGAATTTTTTGCGTTTCGAGAATGTGTCGTGTTTTCGTTTCTTCTTTTTTTTTCGCCCCCCTCGAATATCGTAGCTCTTTGAGGTTTCGTGTGTTCGAACCGTAGTAGGGCGGGGAAATTTCAGAATTTTGTAAGGGTAGAGAAGCAGAAAAAAAATCCCACGTATAGCTGTATAACAATATCGACTGCCTCCACGATCGCAGTCGTTTCGTGTGTTGTAAATGGTTAGTAATACGAGAAAAAAAAAAAACGAGAGAACTTTACGTTTGTGAATTAAAATTAATGTATCGACCTCTCCTCGCTCGCCATCGTGTGTATGTGTGTGCGTGTGTGTCTGTCCGATTTGCCGACGGAACGACGAATGAGGAAAAGCGTGGCTCGAACGAGTGGCTCTTTGTTTTTTTTTTCCTTCTTTTTTTCTCGTCCTCGCGAACTTTTCGCGCAGTCTCGAAACGGTCCCTCTTTCATTAGAGGCCTGCATATTTCGAGACCTTCCCGGAAAACCGAAGAGAGAGAGAAAAAAAGCAGAAAGCCGGCATCGCAACGACAAAGAAGAGAAAAAGAAAGAGAAAAAAAGAAGCATCGAGCAGATTTAGTCAAACGAACGAGTGACGGTGTGAATGAGGGAGAAGCGAGAGGAGGAAAATTGAATTGTAAATTTTGTATCTGCGCGGGAAAAATGTCTTACTCAAGTAATAATCAGCGGTGGTCATAGCGAACTGCCCGCGCACTTTGTGCATGCAGCACCGCGCGCGACAACAAAAAATCAGCCGTAGCGAAATAATTATCCGAGTAACGTTTTAACGATAGATAGTCAAATGTTACGAGTTGGAGTATACTTCATAATAAACGAGCGGAACAGATAAACGAGCAAAAGACATAAAAAAAAGGAGAAAGAAGAAGAAGAAGGAGGAGGTCCGAGAGAGCGTGTGTATCGCGCGAGAGGGACACGACAGCGAAGAGGCACGAAGAGCAGCTCGAAATATCGCCCCGTTAACGTCACGAACACACACACACGAACAAACACACATACAAAAGTCTTGGGTCTCTCCGATACGCGCGCACCGAGACAAGCAGTCCTCGGAGAGGATCCGCCCACGCCATATACACTCGGCCGAGGCCGGGACAACGACGCGGCTCACCAGTTTGGCACCTGCTCCTCGCGGTGGACGACATACACACCTGTCCGAGAGAGAGGAAGTCTCGCCGTGTCGACGACGAGGCATTTTTCCTCTCTCGGTCGCGTGTGTCGAGAGAGACGCGATCCTTTGGGTTGTTTGGACGATGCCGCGCGTTAAGGAGAGACGACGGGGGCGTCGAACGTAGTATTATTAGGGAATAGCGCGTATAGCCTGTATACAAGTAAACGCGATTCGTTTCTTCTTCTTCTGGGTCGAGAGGCACACGTACGGGGCAGATATGCGCAGTGATATGGACCTGCTGTTCGTATATACATACGTACATATATATGTAGCAACACACTAGCCGGTACTCACACACTCGGACAAGTATACACACACTCGACACACGACACACACACACGCGGATACGAAATTGGAGTTACGCACGAGCTGTAGGCTCAAACGAACACGCGAGTATATAATATATTATATACACGATATATACGCGAAGAGTGAGAGAGAGAGAGAGAGAGTTGGCGCCTATACGGTCATGTAGGAGATCTTGTGATCGCCGTATAGGCCAGAGAGAGAGATTGAGCCGACGTATATATACGCATATGTGTGTTATACGCGCGCGACACAGAGACAAAGTGTAAAAATGTATGTAAGATATGATTGTAAAAAAAAGGTTTTAACTTAAAAGAAATAAATTAAATGATAGATCGTACAACATAAACCAGGATGGCATTTTGTGTTTTCACGAGCGCGCGTAAACTCACGCGCGCTTCCTCTTCCTCATCCTCCACCCGCGCGTACCTATATACACTCGTATATATACGCTGCGCGACGCGACCTTGCAGGCTCGACGTACACGCGTAAATGCCTTCATATTTGATTCATTCTCGTGAAAATATTGGTGATTCGGCCGGCGCGAAACCTACATGTCTATATATACACAGACACACGTTCGGTACGTGTATAATTAATACGCGCGTGCGCGGATGATTTATGGTTGCGAGCGCGATATCGACCCGCGCGGGAAACGGAGAGAAAATCCTTGGAGCGGACGGGTAATTGTTCGCGCGAGAGAGCCTCCGCGCGGAGGAACAAGCGATAACGTATACGCTCCATCGAAACACACGCTGTGTATAATAGCAGCGCTCGCGCGCGGCCGATTGTGGTATTCAAATGCGCGATGTTAATAATCGCGACGAGCCGCGAGTTATATAAAATTCGATGTATATCCCCTCCCGCCAACTGCTAACCCAGTCTCCGGGATACGTGTGTATATTCAACGGAGCCGAGAGTGTGTGTAGTCTGCAATACACATGTATTATGATAAACGCGGGCGCGCCGGGGCGTTTTCGCGCGCGGCTAATTGCCATCGCGGCCCCGTTATGTGCATGTACACGTTGCACACACACAGGAGGAGCAGGAGGAAAATCCGGGCTGGCTCATTTTCTCAGCGGGATGTATATAGACGCGCGAGCGTGGTTGAGAACCACTAAATCGCTACCGTTACCCACACACACACCGCTCGGGGCAATTAAAACGCCGCGAGTGTGTGCGTGTATACCAGACGCGACGACACGCGGCTGCAGTCGGCGTAATTGCGATGCGTGCGCGGATCTCCCGCCAGTGAGCCAGCGATGATTCGTTCTTCATTACGATCCCGACTTTTTCCTTTGGATAGAAACCAAACTCGCTTTCGCCACGAAGCGCGAAACTATAACGCGTGTCTCGCAGCTGCGGGTGTAGAGGAATTGACTCTCTGTAAAGTCGATGAGAATCGATTCTTTGGATGGGCTTTGAACGACGGGGAAACATGAGTAAAATATGAGAGTATTTGTATAGGCAATTTATATTTGAAAGCAATATGTAGTACGTGTCTTTGTTGATATGCATGAATTATTACCAAATTATTTGTAATATCCAATCGATTGTACAGTTTCCAATTCACTGCCAAAATATCGCGAATATATATCGAAACTTTCAATTTTACAAACCGTCGAATACATCGCCGATTATTCGTGAAATTCGAATTACCATACGAAAGAAAATCACTCGAACTTGCATTTTCAATATCGCGCGTCCGAATACATCGCGAATATATTTCTTTGTAATATCGCCGCGGCGACTTATTTTCCCCGATCCAATCGAACCCGAACTTTCTCCTCCATCTCTCGAAAAATCGTCTGATTTTGATTGATCCGGCAAAAATCGAGATCCGTTTTTCCCGCCGCGATAATTTCGCGCACACGTATCTGTCCCATGGATAGAATTACGACAGGAGTAACATTGAAAATAGATTCGATAGGTCGCGCGGGCGCTCAATCAAGATTTCGAGACTTGATCGAACGAGCGAAGCCTTCAAGAATATCGGATAATCCCCGGAGTAGCGGCTGCGGCCCGGGGGATTATGTAGGAATGCAAATGCCTGCGCGCGAGTGTATTGGAGAGCTCGGCCGATGGAAGCGCTCGATCATCGTTCGTTGAATACGGCGCGTACGTACTCGAGTCGCGAGTCGCGTGTTATACTATATATATATACCAATGCCCCAGGACGCTTTCCAATGTGTATGTACGCTCGGGGAAGAGAAAAGCCGCGTATAATACACGAGTAGCCAGGAAGCGCCTCCTCGCTGGGCATCTAGCGAAATATCACGAAAAATCGCGCCGCGATACGTATCTCGGCCGTCGTACGTACAATCTGAATCTGAAATAGTGAAAAAATACTATTCAATAAGGCAAACTACACAACTGACAAAATCATTAATCAAACAGTAACATTTTACTGATGCTTCATTAATTCAGTAATCGAATCCTTTATTTTTACAATATCGTAAACTGCAGAGTGTACATACACACATCTCGATCGTCGCGCTCGTCGCTTCTCTTTCATTCGAATGTGGGGATGTAGGGGGCAAGTCGAGAGCGAGAACAAAGCGCGGATTCAGTGGCGCCCCTGGCGGCGCCGCGTATCAATTAAGACGTGTAACTCAATTAAGCTTCCGGCTTATCGGCTGGTACGTACGAGCTGTTTCTCTCGGGCTCGCATGTAAATCGGAGGTGGGACGCGCCCGATAAGGCGTCCGATCGACCGATTCATCTGCTCTCGCGATTATCATCGCTGCATCTGTTGTGCGTGCGTGTGTGTGTATGAGCTGTCGCGCGCGCGAGTGTCGTGCGGACAAGTGCGGCGCGGCATTGTTTGAGCTGCCTCCCCCGCACACACACACACACACATACACACACACCTACTCCGCGCGCGTGTACGTGTACGTGTGTGTATCTTTTGGGATCTGAATCGATGGCGATACAGATAGCGCGATTCGACGTCGACACTTTATATGTGCGTATCTCGTTGTAGCTTTTTGCCGCCCGCGCGCGCGCGCGTCTTGTTTCATCTTTATTCAGCCTCTGTTCACGCCCGCGTCTGTTGAAACAATTGGGTTAAATTCGTTTGGTTTGTTTCTCGTTCGATTACGTACATCGAACTGGATATGTGTTTGAATATGTGTGTATCCACGTCTATAACATCTAGTTTAGTAACGGCAGTTCGGGATAATGTGGACAAGCCAAGCCTTCGAGCCATACACTCATTGAATTCCTTACAGTGAAAATCTCCCTGTAAGCTTCAGTGAAACGTTTTTCGACTGGCTACCACGAAATTTCACTTTAGCATTTTATTGTAATTTACAATCAATTTCGACTGAAACTTGGGTGAAATTCAAACTTATACTCGTAGGATTAAAATCATCAATTTTCACTGCAATGCAGTGAGGATCATTTGACCGAAGTTCACAATGAAGCGATTCACTGTAGCACAGTGAGATAATTCACTGGAAGGATTCAGCGAGTAACAATAATTGACACTCGAAGTATCGAGAGGTGTGTATCATTCCCATATCCAGCTTGTCGCATACCGCAACTGCTTCCTCTTTTCCTTCCCTCGCTTTCCAATTTGTCACGTACGCGCAACCGTCCAACCATAAACGTCCCGAGAGACGATCGTAGCGAAACCATTTTTGAATGTCGTTCGAGTGGGCCGAGTCGCTGAAAATCGACCGATCGCGAAAACTCGTCCGCGGGTGATTCCGATACAGACGCGTACCTCGAGCACAGGAGATCGCGTGATTTGTATCGTGTCTGCGCATGATTCAGCAGGCAGTTCGAGCTCTTCTCTCGCGCGGCAGAGGGGACCGTTCCCAACTCTAAACGGCTCGCGCGCGCACGTGAAGACGAGATAGAGAGCGAGAGAGATTGATTGATTGATTGATTGAAAGTAGTATTTATTCAAATCCTGGGGTAGGACCGAAGGGTTGGTCTCTCTCTCTCTCTCTAGAGAGAGAGAGAGAGAGAGAGAAAAGGGGGGCACGTACAGCCCTCCTCTCGCGGGGACACGTCATCTCGCTCGCAGGAATCGGCCCGTCAAAGCCGAAACGATCCCCGCAAATCCTCCGGCGCGCCTCCACACACACACACACACGGTAAATCTTTGGGAGTCGCTTTCATTTCACGGGGAATTAACCGGCCCACCAGCTGGCCTGACCTTTTGCGCCTCGGCACACACACACTGGCACGCATCAGCCGAGGTTCGTTCTTACATACATATATACACACTCGCGGCAGCGCTGACCGGGATTTGCGTAATCCCCCCCGCGCGCGCCTCATGCTTTTCTCACGGCGACGGCCGGCTCTATGCTCGCGCTCGATTTTTTCGAAGTTCTCCGTGAGTTTTGGGGCTGCAGTGTACTCGGATCACCGCTTGAGGATCGCCTCTCGAGAGACAGACTTTTGTACTCTGAGACTAATACTAGAGCGCGTTTAACTTCTCGATGCGACGCGTGTGATGCTCGGCTCGTCTCTCGCGTGTATATACGTGTATATGTGTAGAGTATAACGATCCGCGCGGTTTCATTCTCATCGCGATGCAAATGACATGCGCGCGCGAGTGTGTATGTATATAACGGCCGTTCGATACACACGCACACTCGGGCGTTTTAATTGGAGGAGTGTGTGTAGCGGTATATTCGCACGATAATCAGAGCAAACTCGCCCCGAATAAATATGAATTCCACGCCGGCGCGCCTGAATATTAATATATTATTTATGTGTGTGTGTATAGTATATACCTCTCGCGGGAAAAAAACAATGACGCGCGTCTCTCACTCTAAATTGTTCCATGTGAAAATCTCACTGAAAGCTCAGCCAAGTGTTTTTTCACTGTGCTTACAGTGGATAATCGCGGTATAACCATTGTCAGGATATGGGAGATGTCGCGCGCGAGCTCGATCGTCCGCGGACGACCGCGACGTCGCGAGGCAAAACGATGTACGTTTGGTATAGGTTCCCCCGCGAGCGGACGCGCGCGAGCATGTACTGGGCGCATTTCGATAGCTGTACGACTTGAGGCCAGAGCCGTGGCCCGGTTGACGACTGGCCGAGGAGCCCGAGTCAGCCCCGGTTAGCCCCGTTGGCTCGAGTGAGCTGAAGCTGGAGTGTAGCTGGAGCTGAAGTAACTAGACGTATCGATTTTTACTGTAAATTACAATGACTATTAATTCACTGTATTATGCTGAGCATCGTTTGACTGAAATTTATAGTCGATATTTATTGTAATACTGCCACAGTTCGCTGCGTGACGAATTTAGCAAGTGCAGCGACTGATTAAAATCGACTTTTTCGGGACGACTATAGATCGCGCGCACAGCGAATTGTAACTCATAGTTGGATTGAGTCATATTTCCAGTAGATTGCAGCAGCGAGTAAATTATTGCCGAGGGAACTAAAGATGATGGTATCCGCATCACTATAAATCCTGCGCCCGTTTTCAGTTGTTCGAAATACGTTCAGTGTTAATTTGACAATATGCATATTCGCGTCATTTCTCGTGAACAATATGAACGATTCGAATCGCCCGTAGACTGATATGAAAAAGTTTGTCAAGAAACGTTCGTGCTTCTCGAAATAACGAAGCACGTGCGCATTACACACAATTAAAGTACAGGAACCCGAAGTCGAGAGAACACCAAAAAGACCGATCGCTCTGCAGTGACTGCTGGACGATCGAACCACTATACGTTTCACAGTTATTTCACAGCCGGGATAACCATGAACTTTTCTCGGGGTGTGCGCGGGCGGGGGCTGGGGGAGAAAAGGGGCCGCGGCGCAAAGTGTGCCAATCAATAATTCGCCGCGGTCGAGCGGTTCGACGGGGAGGAGGAGGTTTAAGAAATAGGCACCGAGCAGCTCTCGTAAATCGAGGGATCATCGGTGCCGGTCATCGGAGGACAGAAAAAAAGCGTCGCGTTACGTGTACTGGGGGGAGTCGCACGTCGATCTCGGACAAATCAAGCGTGGCGCGCGCGAGTGTGTATATGGACGAGTGGACGCGTGGGTCAGCCAGCACGTCGAGTGTGAAAATCTGTTGGGCAGCGTCGCTCCCCCTCTTCGTCGTCCGTAAGGACACAATCAATCCCGGGGCTTTTCCGAGATTCTGCAAAATTGCTTTAGCGAGCTTGGTTTAAAGGAGGCAATCGAATATATCGGACCGGCAAATTGATGTGTCGAGCCGTCGAGAGTCCGGCGAGTGTATGTATACGAATTAAGCCTAGCTCGAGTGTGTGTTGGTATGGGGGGAGAGATCAGAGAGACTCGTGATTGTGTGATCTCGTGTTGGTTGCTTTCCTTATTTCCGAGGGATTTGGCCACACTCGGCTACTAGATCCCTCCTCGAGATTCGACCAGGCGTGTGTCGAACCGATTCGATTAGTTCCCGTACGCGCGTACGTCACCTCTCGACCTGTGCAGCTCTAGCGCGCGAATCAATATCGGCGAATCAAGGGAGAGACTGAGATTTTTTTTGGCTTTTCCTTCAAGTGCTCGCGTCGAATCGGATGCGGATTTCCATCATTTGTCGATATGATTTATGGCGTTTTTCAATCGAATAATCAATCGCTCGTTGCCCGAATATGTTGAGCCTGAACAGCACATTAACAGCTTTGGTCAATTGTGAAGTACGAAACACTTGTTATCAATGGTGAATTCTTCACTGTAATTCAATTACTCCGAGATATCCGTGTGATTCTTAAGATATACACGTGCATAATCTTGCGAACTTTAATTAAGATTGAAGATCCACATAATCAAGATCCAGTTACTCGAAGAGAACAGATGTATAGAGATGATCGTTTTCGTGTATCGAACGTTTTATTTTAAATAGTTGAATAACGATAAACAACCATATTGTTGATTCGTTTTTATTTGATTAACATAAGGTAACTGTACCCAATGTGCCCCCCCCTAAGGGTTTTTCGCGAATTTGACTATGATAGACTTCGAATTTTAAAATTCTGTGAACGGCATCTCAAAGCTTAGCTCAATACCTATTAGAAACCATCTTCATAATCATCATTCGACTACTTTAACCTATCGAAAATCGCAATTTAAAAAAAAACGCAAAAAGGCTAAATGCACAAAACGTGTACCCAATTTGGCACAATTTTTTAATCATTAGCTACAGCCTATATAGGCCTACAGGGACGATCCAATTGGCATTGAAATAAACTCTCAATTATGTTCCCAGTGATATTTATACAAAATTTTTAACATACAACTCAAAAATACGCGTCTAAATCATCGCAATATGTCTATACGAATATTCAATGATTTCACTCAGTCCTCCCATTTAAAAACGCGTAGAGGGGCACATTGGGTACACTTTTTTTTTATGCGAAAAACAGCAATTTGAGTAGGATAAAAAATAATTTTAGGAAAAGTGATGAGACCAATCGAAAGCTGAGATGTTTTTACACAAAAAAGAGTAATGACACTTTGAGAGATAAAAATTATTCACACCTGATTTTCGAGGTTGAGTGTGAAAAGTGAAATAAGAAAATGGTGAAAAAATCATTAAGTGAAACTTCAAAGTGTTGTAGGAGAGTGGTTTTAAGGGCTAAATGGGCGGGGAAGATACCGAAAATTTTCTTTTAATTCCCCCAACATAACCCAAGAGCGACTGATGCTCAGAGAGCACCGGAAATACGAAATCTGACGATTGTGCCAAATTGGGTACAGTGCCAAATTGGGTACAGTTACCTTATAACATCTAATTCGCTCATTACGAATAATGAGCTTTTCATTTCGTTATACTGTTTCAGCATAACGCGAAATGCTATTTTCGCCTCAGGAGGAAATGTGGAAATAGTAATGAAGTTTCTCCCTTAAACTTTATGCCGTTTCGGCATTAACACGGATAATGCCATATTTCGTCTTTACGAAAACCGGGGAATCAACCTTATACTTTTCTTCGTTTGACTTTATCTTGACGTGATTATTCCTCGTAATAACGTTGAGATAATATCCGTGCAAGCGAAAAAAAATGTTCGCATGAAGTATTACTTACCAGTGCATGCGTATCTCGGTATACAGTGTATTCTATGCTCGTAAAACAATTCGCCGCGACGAGTGAGCTACTAAAAACTGGAAACGATACATTTCTCAGATACGTTTAATTGTTACTCGCAAATAATTCCAAACTCAGAGAAAAATTGGTCGTAAAATTCAGGTATACGGAACAAGTGAAAAGAAGTTACAGTATATTTTGATTTCAGATTTAGTATAAATTATATGGTTCAAAATATTTCCCACGACAAGATACTTTGTGCACTGGACAGGTAAAGAAAGACTATTCTATTCTCAGAACGATTATATTATTGGAAATTCAAATACATTCTTTTACTAAAAGTAAGCGAGTGATGTATCACTATACAATAAATGGGGTATTTCACTATGTCTTGAGTAGATCCTACACAGTGCAAAACAAAAAATATTTTCCAATGATATCAGCCGTAGAGATACTTCAATTTGACAACCTTGACAACCCTGGTGATACAGTCACTACAGTACATCTCCTCTCCAACCAAAAGCCCATACAACTCTTCCTTGATACGGTCGCGAACATACGATTGATAACTTTCAATTACCCTGCACTCACCCGCACCAAATTCATCCATCCCATCCGCTCGTCACACACGAGCCGAACTGACTTTGTACAACAACAGCCAATTCACCAACACGAGCCGTTTCAACTGGCTATAGGCTTGGCCGATTTTTTTTCGCAGCATATACAGTGGTAAATGAAAAAAAAAAGAAGAAGTAAAAAAGAAACTCGGCCGAAATAATACTCGGCTGGCTAGGCAGAAAGACGAGGTACGTATACGCGGGGCGTGGGAGGAGCCGAGTCGGGCGCGCGCGCTCCTCTTTCTCGCGCGCGAGCGAGCGAGCATTGTTTCTGTGGGAGGATCTCATGCAGGTGTAAAGGGGAATGCGCGAACGCCCGGGCAAGGACATACATCAACCGACAAAGCCCGGCCCGCGCTGTACACTGCGAGTAGTGTGTTCGAGCCGAGTAATCGCGCTCGTTAATAACCCGAGAGATGCCCCCTTCCGCCTCCTGCAGTCTCGCGCTCTCCTTCTCGAGCTCCTTCTCTCTCTCTCTCTCTCTCTCTGTCTCTTTCTCTTTCTATACCCCCGGACACATTGCGATCGGTAGCCTGTACGTGTGTGTATGTATCTTTTCACGTACGACGCACGACGCGATTCTTGTAATGGCCCGACAGCAATATATGTATCGGAGCCGACTTGTGTATAATTGCTCGCTCGCGCTCGATGATTAGCCGCTCGTGCGGCTCTTCTACACATATACACTCGGTAATGGCACGATCATGAGTCTCCATTTCGCGCTTAGAGAAAAATCATCGATTCGAACGATATATACATGTGTATGTGTGACTGTGTAACACATACACACATACACACACACAAACACGTACGCTGTAGCGGTCGCGAGGAAAGTCATTGGAAATAAAGGAAAATAACGATCAAAGAATCAGAAAGAAAGAGAGAGAGGGACAGAGAGAGAGAGGGGCATCAATAACCCGACAATTAGTTAGCCGGTGCATTCCTCGCGCTGTGCGCTCATGAGCCCGCCCCCTCGTTCGTATCCCTCCTCCTCCACCTCCTCCTGAAAAATTACTCTCGCCCAGGAAAATTAGTAATCGACGCTCGCGCGCGCGCGCAAGCCTGGCGATATTACTATCGCCATTGCCGATCGGCCGAGTGCAAAAAAGCCTCCCCCCCCCCACCCCCTCCTCCGCCGCCGCCACGTTATATATTTCTCCGGGCGGTTGGGCGTGTTTTCGATGGTTTGGCGCGCGTATACAACGCCCGTGTGTGTCTGTGTGTGTGTGCGAGATGCGCCGATGGGCCGATACACATGTACCGCGTCGGCGCGAGCGATAGGATTAATCACGTCAGCCCGATCAGATTGTTCCGCTAATCCAATTCCACCTCCGACGAGAGGTGCGATCGAGAGAGAGAGAGAGAGGCGAGCTCGCTCCGGGGGGGCACGCGTGCGAGAGAGAGAGACAGAGCTCGCGCGCGCGCTCAATAAGTGTTAAAATGTTAATTTGTATTTGGCGCGCCGCGCGAGCCGGATTTTTTCACCTGTATATCAACGATATATCGACGCTACTCTCGTTTTAGATTTGATCCCTCGACGCGTGTTATTGGGATACACGTGTATGTATGTACGAGTGAAAGGAGCCGCGCGAGCGAGCGTTACTCGAGTATCGGCGATTCACGTTTTTAGCTGGTGGCAGCTTTCGCGCCGTTTCGTGTACTTTCGTTCGGGTGAATATTCGAACTTGGTGTCGATGGGACGGGTAATTCATGGAATCGATGAGCATACGTATGTGTGTCGAACGCAAAGGACTTTTCATTCGCTGGAAGGACTCCTAAGTCAAGGGACTCATACCCGTATGAAGGTGTAACCGCGAGAAAAGTAAGCTCGCTTTTGTACCGCTCTGGTACCGATCGAATTTCGCCGGTTTCAAGGTTCCGACGCACCTACAGCTGATCAACTCGTCCGACACGAATTCCAAATGATTCATCGACTATACGACCGTTACTCCGAGAGGATTCTCACCGTGCCGGTACTCCCGCGAATCTCTCAAGGTACTCACCCCTGCAGCCTCGCGAGCACTCGCCGGTACTACATTCGAGTTTTTATCGCTCGTCCATATGAAGCTTTGGTAAATCTAACAGGAGTAGTATGAATAATTCTCTTATTGCTTGATGAAAATAGACGAAGAGTACTATAGCTTAGTTGAGTAGCTCATAGCTCACACAGCCAAGAAATATGGGTATATTGATCTTCTATTAACTCACAGTGCTCTACGAGTTTATCTGCTCTACGAGTTTACTACCCTCTATCAGTTCCTTCATATGCTAACATCTGTAAATACATGAGAAAGTAACGATTGTCACATAGATGACGGATGTGTTGTTGATTTATCTACTTTCAATTTATCCATGAACAAATTTATATTTATACATACCAAATCATACGATAGCACTCTGTTCGTCGCGAAAGTATCTGAGTTCACGAGTTGGTATTCGTTTGCAAAATTCGATCGACGAAATTAAGAAAAAAATCCATCCACTCCATAGATCACATCCGGACCTTCGAGGATTATATACCCTCGAAACACACTTGGATACTCGTACGGGGCAAACAACGTTTTGATGCGCTGGATGTACGAGTCCATTGACGATCCGAAAGGGTATATATATTTATATACGTATAATATAATATCTCGGAGGTAGTGTGTTTGTAACAACGAGCCGAACAATGCGGAGCCAATGAGGAGGATAAACAGTCCAGTCACTGAAAGTCGCGCGCGCGCGCGTTGAATGAGTAGTAATAACGAGCCAATGAGTTGTCAGAATAGCCCTCGCAGAGCAGCAGCAGCAGCAGCCTCTCGCTCGGGAATCCGTTTCCCAGCCACACGTACACGTATAGGTATACGTGTACCCACACACACGTACGCGCACACACAGGGCATCGTTAAAGCTCGGCGCAAAAATTTCCTCGGGCTGGAGTGTGTCAGGTGATGCGCGCGACGTTGTAATGACTTTTCTCGCGGCGGCCCCGATATATACGCGCAGACAATATTTACCGAGAACAGGTGGGCCCAGCTGAAAAGCGAGGGAGGCGAGCGGACGAGAGCAAACAGCCGTACGTGATTTACGTCGCGGCTTTTATGCGAGTCTAACTAGCGGGTTTGCGGCCAGACGCCCCGGAGACGTCTTCATGTGTCTGTCTTCGTGTATATACACACGAAGCGGCCACGAGATGACCACCGGTGTATATATATACGTGTACGAGTGATGGACGAGGTCGTTTTGAGGCAAAGTGAAGATTTGCCCCGTTCGCTGCGCTCGAAATGAGTTCGCACGCGTTGTTATCTCGCCCCGCGGGACTGCAGGTGCACCGAGGGACTATTGTGCTTTGGTGCGATCAGGGATCCAGATTGATTCGCTGATTGATCTTCTCTATCGTATCGAGTTTGATCACTGGAAAAAAGTACACAGAGATTGTTTAGAATTTGATCAATTATGACTTCTTACAGTGTCATATCAGTGTATGGAGGCGGATGAAAGATATTGAGAAGAATAAATTCGGTTTTTCCTATTCAATCAAAGTAAATTCTCGCTTTACTTCCATGACATTTGAAAACTTTTATTTTAAATTTGCAGTGAATTTTTGGTTTAAAAAAATTATGGAACAAAAGTGATGATGATGCACTTTTATTATATGAGAAATTAACTGCAGTGATCCATATTCAATCATTCATTCACCTTCATACGGTGATTTTTCATTTTCAGACATTGATTCTAAAAGTATTTTCCTCTGAAGGCAATACGTTCGAAACCATTTCGGTGCATGGCTAGTGGAAATCCACTAATTGCAATCGTGTTTGCTTCGATCGGACCGTTCCGATGAGTTGCAGAACCCCCCGTTTTCTCCGGCGTGATAGAACCGATCTATCTAATCATCTCGATGACGAATGAATTGGTTTGACTTCAACGATTAGTTTTTCAGACCTACGCGGAGGTTATATTGTAGCTTGGAAACAAGTCGTTCCCCATATCGGAGGTATTTAGCAAGAGTATTCATGATTGAGGGTTTTCTTGCTGAATTTAGGGTACCCAAGTAGGTTACTCGTAGATATATGGTTCAACATATAAAACTTTTATTACCCGAAGATATTTCTGAATATCATTCATTATCGAGTAAGATACTAGCGGGCGATGTTGCATAGTACTTGAAATACGTTACAAATAAACATAATAATAATCATATGATAAAAAAAATTTATTAAATTTAATTTAATTTTCTTCATCCCCTGGCCGAAAGTA
The DNA here is from genome assembly GCA_020882685.1 of Aphelinus atriplicis. Classification (NCBI taxonomy): domain Eukaryota; kingdom Metazoa; phylum Arthropoda; class Insecta; order Hymenoptera; family Aphelinidae; genus Aphelinus; species Aphelinus atriplicis. The sequence goes on from CM037073.1 coordinate 101,600,180, forward strand.
CATGTTCCGCGGATTAATTTCGCACAGGGAAGAGCGATTTTTGCGGCCGCTGAGCTGACGAGCGCCTCTGAATGGCTGCAAGACTTTTGTGGCTCGATACAAAATTTTAGTTGCTATAAACGACGAATAAATTCGGGCTTGGTGGACTATCCCAAGATGATATTGCGAGAAAAAAATTCCACGCTCCCCGGGCTGGATTTGAACCAGCGTCCTCCTGATCTCCGGTCAGTTGCGATATCCACTACGCTACTGGGAAGACGGCAGCTCTCCACATCCCTGGAGCATGAACTCATTTTCCCGCAATATCACCTATATACACGATCAAATTCGATCGCTTGAATCTGTACGATCAAGGTCCGATCGTATTGTTACAGATTCCCTTTTTTAACCCCGCACTCCAGGAAATCCAACTTTCTGGCCATGTATCGTAATCTACTATTTTCCTACTTATGAAAAACTGTTCTATCTGACCGATTCGATTTTTCCCTTTTGTTTTATCCAAGTAAAAATTAGTATTCGATGTGCTCTACAAGATCTCGGTCTTTGAATTTTTGACCCAGCTTAAATTTTCATTCGTTAAAATCACTCTAACGTCCTCTCCGGATCCTGCGTGCAAGACGACCCCCTTTTGAGTAGAATATTGTGTTCAGCATGACAGGAAACGACCGTTTTACAGCTATAGTTCCAAAAAACATATTGGGATCTTGTACGCCAATACTCTGTTTTATGCCCAAAAAGTGTTTAGGAGCAGACACAAATCTTTTAAATATTCTTAAAAATTCTTCTTGCTTTTAGAGACAAAAAGAAAGCGCCCGTCACCCTTCTAGAATAGCTACAATTAGAAAGGGCACTTTACACTCAACCGTATCTCAATGCCCAATTCGTTCCACTACACATAAAAAATAAAATCGGTCCAGCCTGTCCGCATTACTCGCCTTACCTATGCATACGTAAAGCAGATCCGTACGCTTATGCAGCCACGCAAACACATAATAAAGACTCGCCGAAAGTCTACGCACGAATACGAAAATAATTGACGCAACCGTCCGATGCTTCACCCTCGCCGAGTCTCGTCGTTCGGTCCGTGAAAAGCCGCCCCCCGGCAGTACAATCCAAATCGCCGCGAGCGTGAGTGTCTCGCGCAACTGCATTACGGGCCGGCCGACAATGGGAGAAACGGCGGTGGCGGCGGCGTGAAAGGAGCCTCTCGCGAAATCTTGTTTGCGAAGCGTTTTTTTCCTTCCTCTCCGTTGCCGGCGACGCGTTAATCCCGGCCTGGGCCCCGCAACGCAGCCCTTAGGTCAACCACTCGTGTATACGGGGATGACGCGTGGAGAAGGCGATTTCCTGCATGAATTGACTCGGTCCCAGCCTCAATTTCTCTCTCTCTCTTCTTCCTGTTTACTCTCCGGATTTCCAGCACCTATAATTTCCTGAGCGGGCCCTTCGTTTTTTTCTCTCTCTCGGTCCATCCACTCTTGGCCGGTGTACCGTCGTCGCTTTGTGCGCCCGCCTCACTTTTGTCGGGCGTACTCTCGCGATCGACGGTAATCCGAATACCGAGGCTGTATATAGGGGAGGGGACGCGATTTTCCGTCCGACGGATTTTCTCTATGGAGATCCGCGCGCGGCTCGCTTGCCGTGTGCGCTCGTGTGCGTGTATGGGGAATCGGCCCGGGCACTTTAGCCACTTTTGTGCGCGAGGATCGTTTTCGGGGGACATTGTCGGCACCGGGGACCGCCTCGATTGCAATGATACCCATTAATGGCAGTTTCGCCGGTCCATTGTCCGGACAATGAGCTTGGGGATGTGTACGTATACTCGCTCGCTTTCTCCCTCCGCCGGGAGATCGTCTTGGCCGATTAGATTCTGATTCGATTTTCTTAGGGGGAGAAATTAAAATTTTTATACGGACTCTCGAGCGATCCTCGGTTACGGGTATCGCGTTTCCGTAGAGAGATTTTGCGGATATGGAGCCTCGAGGCTGGGGAAGTACTTGGGCTTGAATTGTGTCGTCGGATTCACCCGCGATTTCGTTTCGTCGTGTGTATGGGTACCTGGAGAAATTTTATATCACTGTCGTCGCGCGGCCGCAACAGTCTGCATTTCAGGAAGATGTTTCAGGTCTGTGTGATTCGAGTCATACGTTTTATATATTGTCTTTTCATTCGAACAAATCATTTTCTCGCCTCATTAGTCGAATATGCGCTATTTTTTTCGTACGTGTACTTAAAATAGGTATTTTTCAATTAGTATCTGTATATATTTACATATTCACACTTCGCTACAAGCGATCCTTTTTGAATAACATGAAAAATTAATACGCATCAATGAATACCACACGTGCCGTTAACAAAGGTTGCTTTGGAGCCTGCATGCGGAAGAAGATCGGATTGGTCCAACTCGGGTCCAGTATGCATCTAGTCCGGGCAAATTAGCTTGGAAATACCTCGAAACGTAGACTAATTCCATTCTGAAAAAAAATAGACGAGGGTTGGCAACGATGTCTATAGTATAATACTGCATGAAATTAGAGAGAAGAAATGTTGAGCAACGTGTTTAAATGAATTAGCTTACAATGAAAAATCAGTTGTTTGACGATTGATGATTAATTTTTTCTATTCAAATTTTATTTGAATCAAGTTGAAACTCGAGTGAAATGAAGGTATTGGTACTACTCGTGTAATTTTCTTCGGTTCAATTCGGTTGGAATTATTTACAATGTATTGAATTTTGTTGATTTTTGGTCAAACTTTTGAAAATAATCGACGCGTGTCATTTTATTTTTCTCTTTGACGAAAATTACTGGAAGGACAGTTGGTTGAAAATCTATTGAGATTCCGCTGGGACGTCATAACTTTACGCAGTACAGATATACTCTTTTGGAAGCTTATTATTAGAATATTTTCAATTACTTTCAATTATTTTCAAAAGCTTCGTAAAAACAACCTATTCTTATATCGATTTCATGCATATTTCCAATTAGCGTAATTAATATTACACTAATAAAATTAAACTGATGTAATTATTGGGAATTTTATTATCATATTGAATAATGACTGTTATAGCGCATATTCGCTGTAACTACAGTGACTCCTCTATCCACGCCCGTTTGGCTCTTATTCAATGTACAGCGATAGTGAATAATTAACCGTATAACTACAGTGAAAACCGTTTCACCGAAGCTCACTCTGAGATTTTCACTGCAAAGAATATACAGAAAGTTGATTCGCAACAATCCAACGGTCGTGTCCGACTTGCCAAGTTGGCAATCGAAAACCGTTCAAAGTGTATCATTTCGTACCTCCACTACCGCCGATGCAAATGAGTATCTTTAGCCGGGGCATCCGAGGATACGTATACACACATCGCTCGATACTTACCCGCGGCGGATCGTATTTTTCCTCCGTCGGACGAAGGGAAATAAAAGAAAAGGTACGTACACGTGTCCCGGACGGAGGAGTAGTACGTATACCATAGTATACGAGATTGGCCCCGGCCGAACCAATCCGTCAGTGGCAGAATCTCGGCGGCCGCGGTCGAATAACTCGCGGCCGGATCAGTTGGAAAAGCGACGGGCGACAAAGCGCGGCCATTACTCGAGAACGACACGAGAGAGACAGAGCGGGGGGCTCTGCTGGGAGAAAAAGGCCCCGCACGCGGTACATCAGCCCCCCGCGAGCCCAGCACAATGGCTCTCCTAATAGAAATCAAAATCGGCCGCTCGCGGGTAAATGCTCTCTCTCCCTCTCGTTCTCCTTTTGTCTCGCCTCCTCCTCCTCATCCTCGCAGTCCTCTTCTTCGTTTTCGCCCATCACGGAATAATCGAACAAGATTGATGAGGGCGGCGTGACTGCGTGCTTTTTCTCCCGTATATACCAGCTCGCCAGTATATACACTCACACACGTATATATACATGTATATGCGCGGCCGATCGCGGAAGGCGAGACGCGCGTTTTTAATAAAATTTTAATGGGCTTTATTCTGCGCGCGCGCACGAGTATAGAGGTATATACGCTAGAGGCTGCAGGGGAGAGACTGCGGCGGCTCGTGAGAGATATAGAGAGAGGGTATGTGCGTGATGCCCGGAACATCGGCATTTAATGGTTAGTTATACGAGTGATGGCGCGTTCCTCGGTGTGGCCATTCGAGGGTTTTCTCGAGAACTAGCGGCTAACGATCCTCGAAAAACTCACGCGATATACTTTTGACATAGTGTAGACGCGTGACCTGCATTTCGTAGCACTTTTCACGGCACGGGTCTACCCAAGTTTTATTGACGCATTTGGACCCCCTGAAAAGAATTTTTTTGGGTAGAACACGCGAAAGTGGTTAGGTCAATTGTTATTAACAGAAATAGCAACAAATTCATAATATGCGCTATTTTGATCGGAAAAATTTTTTTTCATATTCTTCAGCTAATTTTAATTGAAAAATTATTCTATAATTTTTTTCGTAACGTTGATATTTTCCGAGAAAAAAATTCCTAAACTTTTAAAAAACGCTTATTTTGCAATTTTCAAACCGATTTTACATAAATAATTTTGCATAATTGCCAATCCAGCGAGTGTGCATATTGTTCTTCAATCTCACATTTATCATATGAAACAGTTAATTGTTGTAATTTTTTGTATTCATGACATTTTTTTATTATCACAAATCAAGCGTTTCTGCCGCTAGTGGTGGCTGGTATAACCGTGTGTGAGATGCAGAAACGCTTGATTTGTGATAATAAAAAAATGTCATGAATACAAAAAATTACAACAATTAACTGTTTCATATGATAAATGTGAGATTGAAGAACAATATGCACACTCGCTGAATTGGCAATTATGCAAAATTATTTATGTAAAATCGGTTTGAAAATTGCAAAATAAGCGTTTTTTAAAAGTTTAGGAATTTTTTTCTCGGAAAATATCAACGTTACGAAAAAAATTATGGAATAATTTTTCAATTAAAATTAGCTGAAGAATATGAAAAAAAATTTTTCCGATCAAAATAGCGCATATTATGAATTTGTTGCTATTTCTGTTAATAACAATTGACCTAACCACTTTCGCGTGTTCTACCCAAAAAAATTATTTTCAGGGGGTCCAAATGCGTCAAAAAAATTTGGGTAGACCCGTGCCGTGAAAAGTGCTACGAAATGCAGGTCACGCGACTACACTAACACGACCCAAGCGACATCAGTACTTCCGATGCGATATACGTCTCATCGCGCGAGCAGGTGTATTCGCGACAAGGGTACGAGCAAAACTTTCGATATGAAAATTCTGGTCGAATTGCACAAGTGCTATATGTACTCTGGAAATAAGTTGTGTACTCGACGATATTCGCATTTTCGAATGTTCACGTAACTGGACGGAAATCGCGAAATATAAAGATACTTCGCTCGCAGCTGTGAGAAAGAGAAATCGATGTGTTAGATGGAGTACTCGGACAAAATTCAACTCGTCGTTGAAGAAATCTACTCGTAAAGTTTTAGATTTTCGTCACCGATCGAAAGTCGCTTTTTGGTGGATCCATCTCAAAAAGCCACCCGCGGGAAGAATCACGATTCGTCCTCCGTGAGAAAACATTTCTAAACGGAGATTTAGCCAAAATGTTTCGGTCGTAACGTTCGATTCCAAGCAACTTTCGATATCAGATATCGTCGAAATTAGCTTCACGAGCCTTTGCTTTGCAAATAGTAGATCAGATATCACTTTGAATAGTCGACACACGAAGATTTGCAGAAGTTGACCTCTAAGTTTCTTATGTTCAAATGGTTGGATTATAAAAAAAAAAAGAAGATAAGATTTATTTGAAATTATCCTTTCAATCAAAGTTGTTCAGTGACACCACTCACGCTTGGAAAAAAAAATTGGTTTGGGAATTCAGCTGTATACTGAATGGGTATACAAAAAATACAGTCAGTTACACTATCTTTTATTCTCAAAATTATTTTATTTCTGGGCGTTCGAACATATTCTTTCATTGAATCATTATGACAGATATTTCATAATAAATAAATTTGATAATCTTAGTCTTGGTCATGGAAGTAATTAGAGTAATATCATATTCATTAAAAAAATCCACACGATTTTTCGTTGGTATGGTAACGGATATACAAATGATAACTTCAAATTTGACCAATCTGTTAATAATAATGATTTCGAAAAGATGTCGACATTTATAATGAGATGGTTTATAGAAAAGTTGCCATGAATCAAAGGTGCGACTTTACTGCTGATACTTCACTATATATTTCTATCAAATTCATCCCATTTTCCCCGATATACACATATTAATGAAATTTCACAGATATCCCACGTCAAACGAACTGAACTGCCAAAGTATCAGCGCACCTAAAAAATCCACCAGATCATCATGAATTTTCCACCCTCGTCTCGAGACGACGCGACGCGCGGGCCGTTCTCGGAATCATTCTACACGAAGTATATGCACAAGGTATACGGCGTGCAACACACACCCGCGGAGTAGCATAAGGCCAAGTTGGAAAAGGGCGTCGAGTGCACATATACATAGGTATAGGTGGCTGCCGATAGCGGACCCCCGGCGCGAGACTCGACGAGCGATCAGAAAAATGGATGGGCTGCTACTAAGCCACCCATGGCGCCCCGCTCGGCCGCTCGGTTTAATTCGCCGCTGCGCGGCCCCGCGGGGCCCGCACACCGCGGCTTAATTACTCTGCGGGCTTTCGGCGGGCCCATTATCGGCTCTCGAGAGCCGCCACCCGATCGTATATACATACATTTATGCCCTCGCGAGAGCTCGTTCAATTTCGCGAGCGATCGTGTAATATGCATATGTGTACGCGCGCGCGCACGCAGGAATGCAGCGTCGTCTGATGGCTCCTGGCGCGAATACCGTTTTTGCCTTCCTGGATTCGTAGCCCGAGGTGTTGGGCCGGGTTTTGCGCGATGGTGTGACGTGTCGCGAAACAATCGCCGTCCGGGAGGAAAAGCTGTTGAAATGATAAATGGTAAGTACCATCAAATAGGGAAGAATACGCTAGTTTCGTGCGAGTACGGTATTAGGTCGTATTTTTTTGTTTTTCGATCCCATAAAAATTCGAGCTAATACGAGGGGATGAAATCCCGTGTAGCCTGTGACGATATGCCGTCTTTTACTTCTGAAGTATACCCATATCGATATATTTTTGAAAAAATGAATTCGAATAGAAATAAGAAAATACGACCTAATTATTTTCCAATTGTTTGTGTATAATGTACCTTTTTTCCCTCGTACGTACTCTTTAAATTCCTTATAGTAACATTTCACTGTAAGATTCAGTTCCAATATTTCCACTGTAGATACGAAAAATTTAATTGTAATTACAGAGAATGTTGATTGCAAGTACAGTGAATTTTGAACTATAAATATAAAATTATCGATTTCACTGCACATATTATAGTGACTTTTCACTGCAATACATTTAGCGACATTTGCGACTGTGACTCACAGTGAATATTCAGTGTATTACAGCGAGACAATTTAGTGTAAGGAATTTAGACAGTAGGTCGTCTCCAAAGTCGAAATGTATATTTCCAAAAGGAAGAAGGATATGTGAATCGCGAAAGATTCTCTTCTCATTAGTTATGTATATCCTCTCGCGGCGGGGGATAATTGTTTCAGCGGAGCTTCGCTCATTGCGGTACGTTATCTACGGATGTTCCCCGATACGCATCTACCGAATTTCACGGCTGTACCCATTGGCCAAAGTGAATTACCATTTGTGCCCCTCCACTCTCTCGATGTAACTCTCGCGCGGGGTACATTCATACTGCAGAGTGCTGCAGATGGTACAGGCTGGAAAACAACGGGGAGCAAAGCCAGCCGCGGGCCGATCACGTATATAAGTATACGTATAAGAAGTGTCTACGTGCGTATATAGGAGGGCGAGTCTCGAGGGCAGCGGCTGTGGAAGAAGGTTAATCGTCGAGCTGTAGTCGGATCGTTAGTGCGCGCGCGCGCGTCCGACGGGCTAAGACGCACGACTTCCCCGGCACATCCGGGGGCATTTGTCCGGCGTCGCCCGGCCAGATTTACTGGCGCCCTCTGCTAATCGCTGAAATCACGTAATCCGCGGAGATATCCCACCCCCGGTTATTCATCGCCTCCCGCGCACTTACTCACGCAACGGCTACTCCGTCTCGGGGGTGTCCCGGATCGCGCCCGACTTTTCCTGTGTGACCCGAGACTATTTATAACCCCCGAGAGCTGCTCTCGAGTCCTGATTTGTTGCCGATTTTTTCGGGATCGACTTGCGACACGCGCGCGATTGATTCTTTTTTTATACCGGCGATAAAGTTTGTCCAGAGGGTGAGCTGGATCCCGATTATCCGCGACTGTGTGTGTGCGTGTCTGTGTATATACTGGTTTATACGAGAGACTCGGTATACAGATCATCATTGAGATAACATATTTTGCTCGAGGTAGGAGAATTCAGGAAGATCGGCTCGTTGTTCATTGAATGTCTCGTGAAATTCCGACGTCCGATGGATTTTAGGTGGGGAATTGTCGCTACTATCTGAATTGAAAATAGATCAAATTTACTGTTTGATTGTAGATATTTGTTGTTCGTTAAAAATCGAATAACCGAACTTGATTGGATAGCAAGTTTTTTTCCTGATTGTTCTATATACGAAATGATAATGTTGGTTCAATTTTCACTAAGATTTCACTATACTTGCGTCAGTAGAAAAAAATACTTCCTAGAATAGTGGATATTTTACCAACATTCGAGTGACCGATAAATATTCACTATTATTTATCGCCAATGCAAATTTTATTATGATCAATAGCTGCTCTTAACTTTTTAAAATTTTGAAATTATCCCACAGACATTTACGAATCATAGAATACTCATACTCGTAAAATAATTATTCGACGCACCATACTGTATTTCACTTGCGATGAAACAGCGAAGATGAACCGGCCTTATGGATCCATGGATTCCCAGTGTCTAGAACAGAATAACATTGATTTCGCACGTGTATAAGATTACTCATCAGAAAAATACTTTTATAAAGTCGAAATAGTTGAAAACTATTCTTCAATAAAAATTGTATAACTGACGAGTAGCAGTGACATTTACTCAAAAATTGGTAGATAATAAACTATTTGCTGGATTCGATTTCAGCATATAGATTCAACTTTCAAGTTAACCAAAATTACAATTTCGTATATATAATTATTACAAACTGTTATGAAGACGAATATGGTATGTAATACACGATCGCTACGAGTATACATAACACGAGAATCGGACAGAGGCGCCTGCGATTCCAGCTGATTCGCGGCGAATCGGACGAGCCGAAAATTTACAGGCGCACGACAGGATCTGTCTCTGGCTATTGCTCCGGTATACGTTGGGTTCTCCTCTTCCCCTCTGACGCGATCCCCCGATCGATCTGGCCGCGGCCGGCCGGCCGGCCGGGGCACTTTTGTTGCTCGTCTCGCGCTGCGCTCGGGGCGCGAGGCCAATATTATTTAACCGTTAAAGTCAGTCCTTGTTAGTGTGCGCCGATAGAGGCGTGGGTCGCGTCGTCGTATATTAGCCGGGCGGAACGCCCCGAGAGCTCCACGATGTCTGCACGATTCGACCCAACCTGTATACGTATATATGTATACCTGCACACTCGCCGCATGTAGCGCGAATCGCGTTGCATCGCGAGTTATGCGCTTTTTTTCTCCTTCCCCCTTTTATTCTTATACGCTGCAGCAGCGCGGCTGAGAATAGGGGGGCCGTTCGCGCCTCGCACCTTCGCGATTGTTATTGACTGCGAGAGTGTACGTGTGAGAATTATTGTATTGCGCGCGCACGACGAGCTTGACGAGGTGCGGCTCGATTTGCTAATTGCTCGCATTATTCATTTTCGGATAAATATTATAGCCGCGAGCGAAACAATGACACTTTTGGGAGAAAGGAATTATATCGCGCTGAACTCGAGCGTCCGAGTCGTCGGTTGCGCCAAATCGCCAGGTTATGCGGGAGAAGATAGAGAAGAGGGAATCGAGTTTGGTAATGTCGGGTATAAGGTAGGATGAGATGGGTTTCACACGTGGATTTTCCATATTTTCCGTGATGATTTTCGGTGCGAATGTTTTGAGCGTATTAATAAAGTTTGGTAGAGAAAAAGTGGTACGTATCATTACGCTAATGAGAATATCGTATTAAGAACTTGTGAACACACATAAGTCGTATCTCGCTTGAACGCATTATCATAGAGCATTATGCTTAAACTTCAAGGATACACATGGTTCTGAAACGTGCAATTATTCAACGCTCAAATATTCATGTGTGTAAAAAAGAAAACTGTTAATGATTATCTTGTGCTATGAAAACGATGATCACATGTGTACATAGGATCAAAATGTCTTTTGAACATAAACGTTTAAAAAATGTTTTGAATCATTAATTGTAAAATTTATATGGCTAATTCTATCAGACAAAGTCAAGATATTCAAAACATATTTTGAACCACCTTTAGGTACGTATGTATCATGATGATTTCGCTGTTGGATATGAATACATAGGTATACATATGAATGATGTTAGTATAACCGTTAATTAAACTTTACAAAATTCCGCCCATAATCCACCTACTAGGACTTGTCAGTAAGGTAATCACATAGGAGGAAGGAATTAATTACTTTTGTATGTTCTAGTCGTATACATTGTTAGATGACATTATCGATCTAGTACATACTCCACTCAAATCAATTCCTTGCTTCTCACAAGTATGAACGTTATTATCTACCCGACAGCCATAATGTACAGAAGCGTTGAGTACATCAAATTTCAGGAATTCCTAAAGGAGATAACTAGTGCGACGGAAACATCGAGGAGCAAATGCAGCGACGCCAAAGCTCAGGGTAAAATCGAAATCCAAGCGATAAGATTGAACTGCCGGGGAAAAGCCGTATAGTGAGAAGCCACTCGGGCAATCGATACGAGCTCCCCCGTTAGCCCGCGCTCGAGATCAGCCGGTGGAAAATTGCCCGGCGCTCGGATTCGGCTCATCTCTCGACAATAGCTCTCCGCGGCAGACGTATACGCATCTGTCCTTCCCCGGCGTACCCACACAGGCGCGCGCATACGTAATTTTATTCAATAAAAGCGTCTGCTGCCTCTCTGTCGACCGGTATTTCTTGACCATCGACCGACAGCCGGCTTATTAGCGAGTGACGGGGGGTTCCGATGGAATCGTCAAATCGCGACACGACGCGTGATCCGATCGAACCAGTACACGCGTATAAACCCGAGAGAACACGAGGTATATTATGTATACGACTCGCAACACCGTCGTGGAATCCCAGAAGCTGGAATATTCCGCTCCCTCCCTCCGCCAGTTTCTCTCTCTCTCTCCCGAGTCTCCTATTAGGAGCTGCCTAATGTAAGCCAGATGTTTTATCCGGCAGGAGGAGGAGGAGGGGTGGAATATCGGCGCTGCACGAGGGTATCGGGCGCAATGATCGCCATGCAAAATCCACGGCGCGCGCGCGAGTTTCCCATCGAGAACGATAAATTCCGGGGGCCGGTCCGTCGGATTTTTACGGCCACCTAAGACTGGCCGCTCGCGCGCGACCGACCGAGCCGGTATAAATTTAATTTGGCCTTATCTCCGGGCGAGCATCGTCGCCGAATAAAACTCCCAGAGAGAGAGAGAGAGAGAGAGAGAGAGAGAGAGATGAAATAGAGGAAGGGAATTAATTCGGCCCCGGCTCATTGCTACCAAATGTGTATATATTTTATTCGGCAGCCAGAGGACCTTTACGAGCGTCGTAAAACAATAGCGCCCCGTTGCGGCTTGTTTTGTCGTTTTTCTCCTTTTTCTTTTTAAACAACTTCTACACAGTGTCTTTTGGCGCGCGATCGTCCTTGTTGCGCGACATCTCGAGTTCGTGCTGTTTCGCGTAAAGGTACGCACGCGCGAAAGGGACAATCGACGAATCAGCCGTGAATAGCTGCGTCGTTGTGCTATACATATATATACATACACATTTTCGTTGATCTATCGCATCTGACACATCGCCCGATGCAAACGACACATATATATTTTTCCGCAGCCCGCAAACGCGCGCGTGTATTTAGGTGTAGATACATATTCACGCGCGTTGCGAAAGCGTCGGATTATTCGTCATCCGCGTCGACGCTTTTCACTGCGATACACATCCCCGGTGCAGTATATATGCTTGTATCGACACTCGAAACGAGCGATTGCATAAACGCGTGGACGATATTCGAGAATCGAAACTAATTGCGGAGGGCGCGCGAGTCTTCGTGGAAACTTTCGTCGTCGTGCGCGCGCGACGTTGTTGTAATTGGCGTAATTAAGAGCTCGGTAGGGAGGGAACGGAGGGAAAAAAGGCAAAACAATGCTAGTTGAGAAGTGTGTGCGTTCCTCAAATGGAACGCGGCGACTTGAACGAGCCGATCGAAACGGGCCGAAACGAGTGGGGTCATGACCAAAGGGAGCATAGCGAACAATCCAAGTGACAGCTCGGTAATTAGAGCCGTTCCCGTCCTGTTGCCACAATATTTCTATTGAATCATCAATGCCCAAGGATGCGATTCGCCGTTTATAATTGTCGTAGGAAGCCGCGGATGCCTTGACCCTTGCAATTGTTACTCGACCATTATTATTTTCATAGTTCGAGCTATAATGGTACAAAAAAGCAAAGAAAAAACTATAAGCCGTGAAAGTAGACGAAATCGGCAGGATTCAAAGTATTCGCGGCTCCATACGACAGTTATCAGCAGAATCAACATTGATCAGATAGAAATTAACTATCAAGGTAACAACAACGGGACGGTAATTACCGAGGTCAGGTCAATCGTTCGAGTTGCAGCAAAAAAAGACGTGAAATAAAGCAGAGACGCGCGTCCGTATATTGGGCCGGGAGCTCGAGAAGTATAGTTTTGATTTTCGCGCGCGGTACACACGTGCCTAATGAACTCGCTCGGGGTCGCGCCGCGAATCTCCGCTCAATTAGCCCGAGCCGAACAATTTATCAGATGCTCGGGCCGGATAAGCCGCGTCGGTGCATAGAAAAGGAAAGCCGAAAGAAGGGAAAAAAAGAAGGTGCCATGCAAAACAAGGCAAAAGTGGCGCGCGCTGTGGTTTTCATGGGTACACATACACACAGACAGAGAGACACGAAGATCGTGCCATTAATTGAAAGTCGGAAAATGTTGCACAATGTCTCTGTCGGGGGAGAGAGAGGGACGCCTTATATATACACACGTGAGCACGAGTAGAGCTGGCTCGCGCGCGATTACGGCCGTAAACGGAAGCGGCCGTTTCTCCGCGAGACGCGCGCGTTAATCTGCTCAACGAGTCTGTGTATATATATGACACGAGAATCCCGGGCCGCAGATGCGATATACATGCGCACGCGACGATAGCCATCTGAGAGGGAGACTCGTATAGCGCGTGTACGAGTTGCACTTGCCGATCGCATGTGTGTGTGTGTGCATGATCGCTCCGGATTGCATTGGTCGCGATCGGAGCGATTTCTTTTTCATCCGTGTGCAGGGATGTATGTGTATATACATGTAGACGTGTGCGTGTGGGCGAGCGGGATCGAGCGCGGTGTAGGAGAGGTGGAAGCGCCGATGGACAGATGTAGATTTGAGGTTTATCGGGTGCGGAGGGAGATGTTATCGAGCCGAGATTCCGATTGTTACGCGATCGGTTATCCCGGCTAATTTGCAAGTAGCACTCGGCAGATCCGATACGAGATCGACCGTATATGTGTGTATTGGAATTTAAATTTTGATCGGTCGATCGCGCGAAGCTCGTGCGCATCGAATTACCATCCGTATTACTCGGCCGCGGATTCGGCCGGGCTTTGGTGTATGAGACTTTATACGTTTTCTCGAGAGAGAGAGAGCGAAATTTTTTCATTCGTCGAGCCCGAGAGTTATCCTCGACGCGCTCCAACTTGTTCGCGCGCCTGCATCGAAAATGAATTCGAACATCTGGTTGTGGTTCAGAGCTTTGGATTTTTCGAATTGGAATGTCAAAGTGGCGCACCCCTAGATCGAGGAGGAGTTATGCCCAGCCCATTATAATGCCTTCATAGTTGGATTTTTGTAGATACTAGGGGAAATGCCCCCCTGCTAGTTTACTTCGTAGAGAATAAAATGAAGGTGTTATCTCCTCTGCTCGCCAATTCCTTATTTATAATTCAAAATGGGAGCTAAAAAGGGAGGCTAAAAAGGGGTAGCTTGGGGACAACTTGGGGGGCAAAATTTCCTACGGTAGTGGTGGTTTTGCTTTGAACATAAATACACATGATATTAACACAGACGATGTAGGTCACGAATTTCGCACGTGGGTTCGATCGGATTCATTAACAATATTTAATAATCACATTTACTTATGCGTGATATAGAATTGTTGCCAGGGCTGGTCGTAAATCTCTATATTGGTTTGGAATAACAGGCAACGATTTTATGTCTTTACTGGGCGAATCACTTCAAAACCACTTCAGAAGAAAGTAGATTAAACACTACGAAAATAAAATACTTCTTAGCTTGGACTGAAAAGCAAAAAAAAAATCCCCGGCTAGAGCAAAACTTATATTTGGCGATCCTAATATTTTTCTCAAAATAAATGTCTCTCTTGGCATCTCGACACATAATTTCACAAGATTTCCAAAACCATCCAAGATTCTTGCCTCGCGCGCAATCAACTCGATAATTTGGGAACTCCATGCACGCGAAACATTCGTCCATGCCACAAACACACTCGATTGAACAAAGAAAATTCAGCGAGTAATCCGAGCGATGCATATACATTTATTCCCACTTCACGTGGCCGTACGTATACACAGACGTACGCAGTCAAAAATAATTGGCGCGTGCAGTGCAGCTGAGGACGAGCCCGGCCCAAGCCATTACGCAGTACGGCGCGGTAAAATAAAGGAAAAGTGTATCTAGCCTCTCTCGGCCTGATGCACCTGCCCCTTTCTTTCAGCGAGACTATACGACCGACGACGGCGGCGACGCACGCGACTCCCCTTGTCGAAACACCGGAGGAAAGAAGAGTGAAAAAAAACGAAGCAAGAGAAGAACGAAGAGGAAAAACTGTAGGGCATACAACAACGCTCGCGCGACGTGTAACGAACGGCTCTGCAATTACCGCGTATTTTTTTTTTTTCATACGCGAGACAGAGAGAGCAGCTCTTTCGATAATTTATAGATCGACGTTTGTTGTCAGTGCGCTCCGTATGGATACTCGTGTGTGTATATATATATAAGTGTCTATGAATGGGCGATGATAGCCGTGCGCCTGACACGCGCAAGTACCTTCGCTACTTGGCGTGACTTTAAATGTATAACATGATACGAGCGCATTTGAAATAGATTACGGCCTTCGGTGTATATAACACCCGTCGTCTGATCGCGGCCGAGTAATACGCGCCGACTGAAATGAGTTAGAGAATATTATTATTCAGATGTCTCGCGAACGTTTTTTTCCTCTCTCTCTCTCTCTCTCTCTCTCTCCTTCTCTTTCTCGTGCCAGGTGTTGATTGCTTTCGGTTATCACGTACGCGCGCCGCAACATATTCGATATTGCGAAATTGCAAGTAGCCGGAGAAAATTCGAATTGATCTCGCGCTTGATTGCTTCGGACGGATAATTTATATTTCGAATTGAAAATCTCTTTTCGTCTCGGCGGGAGCAAAGTGTCAATTTTGCTCCATTTTGAATAGTTAAAAACTTTTATTTATTAGTAGAAATTTCATGACTGATGCGACAAATGGTGGAGTCACTTTATGATCAATAAGACGTGAATATCTACTAGTTTTTGGACGGTGACATCTTTTTCCCTCCAATAAACAGTGAACTTTCACTGTATACAATCAATCGAAACTACTCATTCGCATATCGGATTATTTACCAACGGTATCTATAATTCTCTTAAATCCTTACAGTGAAAAATCACTGTAAGGTGAATGAGAAATTCACTGATTTGCAGTGAATTTCTTATATAACAAACGTGACTTTTCACTCTATTTCCATAAGTTTTGATAGTAAACATTTCTACATAAAATTCGCAGTAACTAACGTGAAAGTTCACTTTACACCCTAATTATGAGTAGAGTGATATACTGCGAATTTTATATAAAAATGTTTGCTATCAAAACGCATGGAACTAGAGTGAAAATTCACTTTTGTTGCGTAAGAAATTCACTGCAATCCAGTGAATTTTTCATCCACCTTCTTACAGTGATTTTTCACTGTAAGGATTTAAGAAAGTAGGGAAAGAAAAACACATGAACTATTTGGTGCGAATATCGATTACGTATCAGTTATTTTTGTATCATATATCCGCTACTTCGAATCTAGAGAGCACATTCCAAGTTGACGTATCTGGTTGAAAAACGAAAGTCGAGCGTTTTCCAAGTCGTCGATCGACTTCATACCAACAAAATCCGGGATTCATCTCGAATTCATCTCGAAGCTGACCTGTACACACACACGTACCCCACTGCAGTGTCAAAAGTGTATACTTGGAGCCGCGGCCCACGCATACTTTGTTGTGCCTTCTCCCCGCGGCGGGGCGGTGCGTGCACACGGGGACCTTATATATATACGCTATCGATCCGCGGAGCGATCGTCGCGTGCCGCGGCAATCTCGGGTGCTTTCGTGACGGAGGACCGTTAGCGCACCTTCTCTCTCTCTCTTTGGCGCGCGCGGAGAGAGAAAAAAGCGAGCGCGGAAGGACAGCCGCGCGCGAGAACGGCAGCTGCGAGTCCGCGCGCAGGTGGAGCCGCGGACGAGCTACTCACACACACACACGGGGAATATCAGTCGGGAGGAATGCAACTCGAGCCGCTAAGAGGAGCCAGGAAATTTCGAGACGTCGATGTGTGGTCTTGACGCGCGTGTGTGTGTGTGTGACCTTAATACCCTCCTCGCGCGTCAACCGAGAGGCACATCAGGCCGCGTATAGGGTGGATTTGACTTTTCGTCAAATCGTCTTTTTATAAGAGGGGGCCTTTTGAATTGCGTCTCGCGTTCGCCGCAACGCTAGTACTGCTGATCCGGGATTATACGATTGAGCGACGAATTTTTACCGACTTGCCCCACTCGCGGATTATTGATACACTCTTCCCGCATTCAACTGTACTCGTATGAGGTGGTCGCGGGTAATACAGTAATACGACCACACAAATTTTTTTCTCTCTCGAAGAGAAAACGAACTGCTCGAGTTCGTTACCACTCGGATGCATATGATAATAACCTACATAGTGAAAAAATGGGCCTGAGCCATGGCAGCTCGAAAATTAATGTATCATCTTGATTAGGTAGCATGGAAATATGCTTGAATGATCGTTCGGGAAACTCTTGCGTCGCCAACTTTCGTGTGATGATATTACAAGTATTCACTGTAAAAACTCACATTCTAACATGCTAATGCATATTCTGAATTACAAATATCAATTACGTTGATCAAGACTAATACTCACAGTACCTAACTTTCACTTGTAAATGCATTGATGGTTAATGGATTATCGTTGCTTTGATGTAATTTACAAGAATGCATTATTAATCATACGATTGAAAAGATTATTTCAACAAAATTATTCATCAGATGCGCATTTACACCACTAACATACAACAGAGTAGATGAATCATTCTTCTGATATTCAGCAAGAAAATGTCATGGAAAAACCCGTATTATTATAATCCACTCATAAAAATAATGTTTTCCATTGCTCTACATTATAGCTGTCACCCATCAGACGTGCGCAATAAAGCTGTTCTTAGAAATTTTGTAATATTCGGTTCGGTAGTTTTTGAGAATTATATGCGAACAAAAAAAAACGACTTTCTCTTTGTTTAAAAGTAAGAGTGTTTGCCACCGGCATGTGCCTGGAAACACGTTTCTAGGGATATGCAGGTAAAACGGACATTTGTAGCGGGTTGTTTTACGAGAGCATCATCCGGGAAAAATGTTGACGCGATTATAACGTATACGGAAAATGATGTCGGGATCTTGTAGTGCGCGTCGAATGCCCCGGTATATTTTCAACGCTTGTTTTTTCCCGTGTTTATCTTTTTTTCTTGCATATGCTTGGTAAAACTACCGTTTTAAGAGCAATTTTTATTTGCATGAGTAAAGAAGTGGTAAACTCGAATTGGTCGGATGGTAAAATGGTCGCTGATAGAAAAAAGCCGAAAAAAAATCAGTCAATACGAATTTTAAGGACGGATAAAAATTATAAACCCTTTCGATGGCTGAATGAGCCGAAGGAATTTTATTTGTCGTGATGGGATAGCCAATGGAACCCTGAATAGAGTATTCTACGGATGGCGAACGGAGGCTGATGAGAACTGGAAAGTAATATCTCCTATGATAAATTTATTCGAAGGAAAACATTAGAAACTACGTGTTTCAATTATCTATCTTCCGAATACAATTATTGTTCTTTGGCGTTTCCAATCATTGGATGAGGATCAACAAAACATTTCTCATGTGTCATACTTGCCAGATTAGTTGCTTATTCCAATCCATCGTACGTAAAATACCCTCCGCGAGGAGTGCAGCTGTCCGCGTGTTTAGCAAACAGCCTGATGCTTTCTCTCCCCCTCTCTCTCTCCCCGGCAACTCTGTACTCATACGCTATATGGTCATTCGAGTAAATTGAGTGAGCACCGCTCGAGAGAAAACAAAATGTCTGGTTAGCGAGTGCAGGCGCGCTCGCAAACCGCAAAGCCCAGAGCAAAACTTTTATGACACCCGATATACGCCTGCGGTATTCGTGCGGCTACACACGCGCGCGCAGAAAACGCGACGAATTCGAAAAGATGACATATCCATAGCTCAGGCGCGGGAGAGAGAGAGAGAAAGTCGGCTTGTTCCGTATGATTTTCTGCTTGTGGGAGTCAATAAAAAAATCTTGTCATTGCTCGTCGTGCATATTCATATATGGTTGACTCGATACATCGAGGAGTGATTATTGTCGGGGGAATTTTCTTTTTTTTTTCTTCACAACCACGTTGGACACAAGCATATCTCGACACGTGTATACAGTCCGAGGACACTAATGAGACAATCGTCCCAATTTGAAATTCCGGATATCCAAATGTCGCATCTAATCAGCGTCAAATCGGAGAACCGGGTTTCGACGAAAAAACAAAGGAGAGGAACGATGTTTCCGATTAGTTTTCGGCCTGATCGACTCGAGTAGGTCGTGTGTATAAACGTCGGAACTGATTACACGGTTCGAATTTGACAGTTGTCGTAATGTACAACCAATGGCCTCGTGCGTTTTTCGACAATTTCAACGACAATTGCGCGACTCCGGAATCGATCGATTTTTATCTAACGATTCGAGATCCGGGTTTCGATATATTCAACGAAGAGACAAATCACGTCGGCGAGAATCGATCGCATATAATATGCGCGCAAGTGTCATATCAAACAAAAGCTTTTTCGCATGCATCAAAATCCTCTCGGATATCCGACGGATTATCAAACGCGATACAGCTCAATCGAATCAGCCCGGCTCATCAAGGGAAAAGTATGTGTATGGGACGTTCCACGTCAAGTGAGCATGGTCAAAATTTTGTTCGAGATTCTGCATTGACAAATTGATTGGTATCCATCCCCAGAATACTCAAAAATTTTTTCAGATTTTTAGGTGCATGTATGTGGAAGTTAGTCTGTGCACTCAAAACCTGAATTATTCAAAATTTAACTTTTTTCTCAATTTTGAGAGCCCAAATAATCTTGTATATGTGGGAAAATGAAAAAAAGTTGAGAACAAAAATTATGCTGAATACTACAAAGATTTTAAAAAAAAATTGTTTGACACCAGAATCCTCCATCCGGATAGGCTACTCTATTAATTAAACATGTTTCAACCAGTTTGGCTATGTTCGCCCACTTATTTTTGACCTTTCAAGTTATACGTACAAACCTTTGTTCGACAGCTTGAAAATGGTCTCATACATTTTTTGGAGAAATTCCAATATCTCCTGCAATTAATTGTTTAAATCTGCAATATCACAATCGCCTTCTTGTTAGTTTCAACATATCAGGTCCACGATGAAGCTCACAGTGAGGATATCATGCCTTCGGGTCATCAATCTCAGCCAAACTCTACAGATATGTTCCCTGACACTGGATCAAGCTACCGGTAGAGTTTGGAGTTCCAGCGCTGCCTTGTTATAGAACTTTTTATGACTTTAGACTGAGGCAGCTATATATAGATATACATATCTGCCTTGATTTGTCTAAAATCCACATAATATTCATAATTTCATCAAGAAAATAATGTATTTCACCTTGTTTGGTACTATGAATGAATATTATAACTTATGGTTTCACTTATATTGTGTGAACTGCAAGGCTAAGGTTGGAAAAGCTATTGACCGGTTGTCTCAAATTAAATTCCTGGTTAATGTTTATAATTTCATGTGTAAATAACTTGCATGTGATTTCAGACCACCCGTCAACAGCTGTTCACACAATATAAGTGAAACCATAAGTTATAATACTCATTCATAGTACCAAACAAGGTGAAATACATCATTTTCTTGATGAAATTATGAATATTATGTAGATTTTAGACAAATCAAGGCAGATATGTATATCTATATATAGCTGCCTCAGTCTAAAGTCATAAAAAGTTCTATAACAAGGCAGCGCTGGAACTCCAAACTCTACCGGTAGCTTGATCCAGTGTCAGGGAACATATCTGTAGAGTTTGGCTGAGATTGATGACCCGAAGGCATGATATCCTCACTGTGAGCTTCATCGTGGACCTGATATGTTGAAACTAACAAGAAGGCGATTGTGATATTGCAGATTTAAACAATTAATTGCAGGAGATATTGGAATTTCTCCAAAAAATGTATGAGACCATTTTCAAGCTGTCGAACAAAGGTTTGTACGTATAACTTGAAAGGTCAAAAATAAGTGGGCGAACATAGCCAAACTGGTTGAAACATGTTTAATTAATAGAGTAGCCTATCCGGATGGAGGATTCTGGTGTCAAACAATTTTTTTTTAAAATCTTTGTAGTATTCAGCATAATTTTTGTTCTCAACTTTTTTTCATTTTCCCACATATACAAGATTATTTGGGCTCTCAAAATTGAGAAAAAAGTTAAATTTTGAATAATTCAGGTTTTGAGTGCACAGACTAACTTCCACATACATGCACCTAAAAATCTGAAAAAATTTTTGAGTATTCTGGGGATGGATACCAATCAATTTGTCAATGCAGAATCTCGAACAAAATTTTGACCATGCTCACTTGACGTGGAACGTCCCGTATATATCCGTGCAGTATGTAACATAATCCTTATTACGTCCACCCACTTACGTCCACCTGCGCAATTATACATCCAATCCGGTAGGCCATCGATCACAGCCTCCGCGCCGTCGTAATTAGAAGCGTAATATTGATCGATCGGTTTTATCCATTTTCCCGTTTCAACGGATCGATACGCGCGTTTTCCGCAGCGCCGCTGTTCGCGCGCGATTACGAGCTATATTCGAAATGAGCATCAGCCAGTCGGAGATACGTGCCATTATGCTAATTTCCCAAACTATATTTATATCTCGGACGGAATCCCGCGCTGATTTCGATCTGGCCGCGTTGAGTTGGATTATTTGCCGGTGCGCGCGACACAGTCTTAAACCGTATCCCGCGATCATTAAGAAGCCCCGAGTGTACGGATTTACGCGCACGCGCATATATATACGAAAACGAGGAATATTTATAACTTCGATGCCATTGGGCATGAGTATAGCTCTACTCGAGCTATCTATAAATCTTCGAATTAGCGCGATGATTATCAACGAGATAACGCACTCGTCGCTCCGAGTCTGTCCGAGTATATACGTCGGAAGAGAACAAAAAAAAAATCATCGAAACATCCGGATTCTCGAGGGATTAACCGAATTTCATTGCCGATCGCGAGTCTCCCGGTTATCGAAACGCGAAAAACGGCACATGTCGCCTCCCGGCTCAACAGCCTCGAAAGACACACACTAAAAAACCAGGTAATTTTTATCTCGCAAAATGACATTACTCTTCTTCGTGTAAAAATATCTCACTTTTTGATTGGTCACATCAGTTTTCCCAAGACTAATTTTTATCCTAAGCAAATTACTCTTTTTCGTATCAAAAATAAGTGAAGCCAATGCAGCCCTTTATGCGAATATAAATATTAAGATTGAGTAAAATCGTTGAATATTTTTATAGACATATTACGATGATTTATACGCGTATTTTTGACTTGAATGTCAAAAGTTTTGTATAAATATTAATGAAAACATGATTGAGAGTTTATTCTAATGCCAATTTGATCGTCCTTGTAGGTCTATATAGGCTGTAATAAATTATGAAGAAACCGTGCCATATTAACTGCACCTGTAGTGCATTTGGCTCCTTTGCGTTTTCTTTAAATTGACATTTTTAATACATTCAAGTGGCCGGATGATAACTATAGAGATGGTTTCTGAGAGGCATTGAGCCAGGGTTTTTGATACTATTCGCAGAATTTCAAAATTTGAAGTCTATCATAATCCGATTCGTGAAAAATCCTTAGGGGGTGGCGCATTGGCTGAAGTTACCTTATATAGCATACCGGGATTGTTCAATGGGATCGGAGTGAGTTCGGCGTCCCTTGTTTCTCAATGCCCTCGTGAATCGCGGACTTGGTGGCAATCCGCGGCAACGACGACACTCGGCCTCTTTATCCTCGCAGACAAGGAAATTACAGAGTAATTGGCATTAATGGATTTGGCGCTCGTTCGAAAGGTGGGAGTATATATACGTGCGCTGGGCGACGTATCTCTCTCTCTCTCTTGGCGTAATTAGCTCAGCTGCAGCTTGGCGCTGCTGGTGCACCTGTTGTGCTCGCGGCTCCTTTCGCCTCGCGCCGCCGCCGCCGCCGCGGCACTCGTTGCGATGATTGCCGTTTTATTGCGACGAGGAAAGGTGCGGAGCATCGTCGCTTTGTAGTTTTTAGCGCTTTATGGAGAGACGTTTGTACGATTGTTAATTGATGCGCAAGAACGGAGGGCTAAACGGGCCGTTGGGTGTTCGCGCTACCTACCGCTCCTCTGTATGGCTCTTTGGATATATTCACAACAGCTGGAACGTGTCAAATGTCTCAATCGGACACTCCGAGGATCTCCTTGAGGTCAAACATTTAATATTTCGTTTTCTGGATGTCTATGCTATTGGAATATTGGTAGATTCTACCGAGAATAGAGAGGGGGGGGAGATTATATTAAAAGTAATATCTAGTTATTACCATTAAAATGATCCAAGTTTGATAATTTTTGTAGTCTTGGTCCTGGAAGTATAACGAGAATTACTCAGCTCAACTTTCCATTGATATGATATTTTTATCTCATTAGAATAAACTTGTTGTGTTCTGGACCAGTTTGTCCTAATCTATAAGGAATACCTCTTGGTTATATAATATTGGCAATAATGAAGTGTACTTTACCTATCCATAAACCCGTAGTACTCCACGAGAACTCCGTGGAACACACTCCCTCCGGGACAGAACTTCAGTGAGTAAACCCCGTAAACCATTGTCATGAACCTTATTAATTCATCGGCTTCCCCACAATGATGCTAATTGACCGGGCAATAATTGGTTTTCTAGACCGGGAAAGAAGCCGCGGCGAGCCGTCGACAAGGAGCCTCGCAATATCTATACACACACTTAATTCCGTCTGACTTGTCGCTCGCGCAGTGAAAATTCGTAAACGGCCCCACACAGCTGTCCCCCGGCTATACACACATATATATACAGTCGCGGGTGTGCGCGTCCAGATCGGCTATCAGCTCGCGGTCCCTTTAAAGTCTCCCGACGCTGGCGTTAGCGCTAGAGTCCCTCGGGACTGCAGTTCAACGGCACCGGGCCGCGCGCGCGCAACATATCACCTGCTGCCGGGGCCAATCGAAGACTCGAGAGAGCCGCACCTGCGCCGACGTATACACATACATGCGCCTGCTCTATTTTTCGGGGCTAATGGCCCGCGCCGGCCACTCGCGAGAGCCCGATTCAATTGGCCGCGGCAGCGTTGTTTTGCTCGTTCGGATCGTTTAGACGTACACCAGGGGCTGCGCGCGCGCGAGTCTAGTGCGAATAGTGATTTTTTTCCCCGCCGCCGCTCGGCAACGAAATTGATTTGCCCCGTCATCTTGCAGGGCTTGTTGCGTTAGCTCCGCTCGCGCGCGACGTACTACGTGGGCTGAGCTGTCCAAACAAATTTAACCACGATTTATTCTCGTTCGCGACGATGACGATGGGGCTTTTCTTCTTTTCCCCCCGGTACGTACTGCGGGAAGAGAGTTTCGAATTCGATGTTCTACGGTGCGACAGAAGCGCTCATTTGCGTTGAGAAGGGACCGAGGGGTCGGTCGCTGCGGTACACACCCGCGGAGGGAGAGAAAAAAATCAGTAATGGGTTGGTATATGCATTTTTACCATGTTTTTCGCGGGCAATAACGTTGCAGCCGTGCAATAGTAGCGTGCTTCACTATCAAAAACCTAGTAATCATTACTGGGGAAAATTATAAGTACTTGTTATAGTAGATTTGCTTTATGTACATAATGTAATGAATAATGGTAAACTTTACGTTAATTTACATATACCAAACTGTATTATCAAATTTAACTATGCGATAATTACTAAGCTTCACTGACATGATCAGTTCACTGACTTATAAAACATATAGTAACGACTTCTATGTTTCTCCCTACTACGTTGAAATACTAAATTGCCATAATATAATTTTTCTCAGTGCGGAGAGTTGTCATGGGCACTAATATACGTTAACCAAGAGCTTTATCAAAAGCTCGAGTGGTGCGAACTTGGTTAACCGTGGATTACCGGATTGCCCCACCGAGAGAAATAAATAAATTCCGCGCGTGTACTCCGTAAAACAACGCATCCCGTCTCGGCGAGAACTTGATAGCTTCCTCGTGTGTGTGTCCGTATACACTTTTGAAAAGTCGCGTGTCCGTAGGCGCGGCGAGTAATCCGCGCGATATACGCAAATTAGGACGAGCTCGAAAAGCGAGGCAATAAAAGGTGATGCGGATACGGAAGGCAACAAAAAAAGCGGACGTCATAAACTCATTACACGACGATCGCGTATAACGATCCTGAGTTGTAAAGCCGTATATATGCACACGCGGTGGCATGTTGCATCGCTTGTCTTACAAACGCTCGTGTGTGAATGTCCGTCTCTCGCGTCGATCCCTCAACGATCCCTCTCGCGACTCTCCGCAGCGCAAGGCCGAGACAGAGCGAGCTGCTATACACATATATATGTATATGTAGGCCGCGGGCCCGTCCATTATGCCTCATGCAAATGCGCGAGCTGGAATCGCGCGTTGGAGAATTCGGGAGGCATCGCTTCCTGGGCACGCACAGCCTCGTAAACACTGTATCTATATATACATATACGCTCACCGACACAGACAGACACGGGCGGCCGGCTCGTGCCGCTAATTTATTCGTTGCCGGACAGGTGTTTCCTCGGAATAAGAAGCAGCGGGCCACTATTAAATCGCAATTTTATGCCCGATCAGCTAGCGATTAGGCTCGGCTAGCCGAGCCAGAGAGAGAGAGCGTGAGAGTAGGGGGGAAGAGTGAGCGGCGTTATATGTACAGATAGGCGAGCGCGCGCGCGCGCCGAGGCTTTACGTCGCGTTAATTGGACAGCGCGATCGATATTTTACACTGATCCCCCGCGTTTCGAATCAATATATACGTGTGTATATAGATATACGTGAGTGTGTGTGTATCTCGCGCGAGATATATCTGGCGCGCTTCCTGCTCGATTCAAAGCTGCGGCGGCGCGGATATCTCCGCGAGCCCTTTGTCAATATTGTTTCCGCGTTTCAGCCGCGCGACCGACGCGAGCGCGCCTCTTTTCTCGCGCGCGATTCGACCCGCAGATTATAACCGCGAGCGAGATGTAGGGCCGTTTGTGTGCCATGCCAACCCTCTCTGTCTCTCCCTTTCTCTTCGGGCTTTGCCGTACCAATTCGCGGAAGATCCGCTTCTAATTAGCCGCGTATGTACGTTATACGCGCGCCCGCGATCGGTATGTATGTGCGTACCGATTAATTTATCCCGTATAATAACGATCGCTCGTACGTGTACTCGCTGAATTCCTTGCAATGAAACTACACTGTACCACAGTGAATATTTGCTGTGAGTTTCGGTCAAATGTCCCTCGCTGTATTGCAAATGAAAGACGCTGCGAGTCACAGTGAAAATCGGTTGAAATTTTATATTTATCATTAAAAATAGACGGTAGTCACAATTGAATTTTACTTTAGATACAGTGAAAATATTGACGCTGAATGTTATACAGTGAAATTTCACTGTTGGTACATTGAAAAACGCTTCATCGAAGCTTATAGGGACATTTTATCTGAAAGGAAATTAAAGAGTATGCAGGAGTGTCGAGGTGCTCGGTGATTTGTTGGATCGGGAGTACTAAACCGTCGACCGCCGTGTAATGTATATGGAAACCCGACGGGAAATTTCGTTCTCACGAAAAGAATCGAACTAGATGGCAACGATGGCGAACATACCCTAAAACCGATGTACCACGACATTGACCCGCACGTAATGTCTCTCTCTCTTTCTCTCGACCGTATACAGCGTCGAGATACTTAGCGATCGATATTCCGCGGAGGCAATCAATTGGCCCGTTCCATCAAACGCACGTCTTCCGTGAATCCGTGCGTATAATATACAAATATACGGGAAAAGTCGCCCGATCGCAAAGCATATAACCCCAAGAGCCGTACATGACGCGCGCGGGCAGCATCGGCCACTCTCATGTACACAAAGGTGTGTGTATGTGTATACACGTACGTGAGAGCGGCGAGGAGCTGCGAGGATCGGAGGAGCTGGCGTCTAATGGGACGCGCGCACCGGCTATGTAATTACAAAGATTGGCCGCGCTCGCGTCCGTAGCTGTATACATATAAAACGAAAATCCCTTCCTCCTCGTCGTGCTCCTCCCTGCCCCGCGAGCCTGCACAGATGAAAAATAAACGAGCCGAGGCCCCCGATATCGCTCGCTTTTATTTGCTCTCGCGCGCTCGCCAATATGTGCAACGCAGGCGCGCATCCTCCTCCGGAGCCTCGTTAACGACTCGAGAAAATTGGAAATGATCCGCTCGAGCCCGATAGTCGTAAATATATTTCCAGCATCTCTCGCGAGAACCAGACATGTGTATTACGTGTATATACGTGTGTACAGGGAAAAAGGCGGCCGCGACGTTTTTTTATGTATATACATACGTGTATTGGTGTGGTTTTTTTGTTGCGCGTGTGGGACGAGCGTTGGCGAATGCGTGTATACGAGGGAGGCTCGCGCGGTGGTGATTGTGTCCAGCGCGGAATAATTGTCGGTGGCCGCGAACGAACGAATGAGGTTCGCCGACGTGTGCTATATATCTCGAGGTGGTTAGGCGGGTAATGCCTCTCTCTTCTCGTTGCCGATATACTAATTAGATCATTCGAATTATATCGATGTGAATATTTCAAGTTCCTCCTTCTCCTGTTTCCAGGGCTTTGAAACGGTTGACGTGATTTTTATAACGGGTGGAAAATTATGTTGGCAATGAAATTTAGCCGAGAATAAATAATCTTTATTGACATTTTTATGACTCGGCACGCGTTTTTAAGCCTAGTTCAGCATACAACTTGCCAGATCGCCCGCTTGTATGCTTGAAAGACGACTACTATCGAGGCATTTCTCGCTCTTTGTAGGAAAAAAAGTAGAAACTGGAATTGGTGGCGTGAGAAAAACGTTAATAATAGAAGAAAGACCCAAAAAAATTTACCATAAATTTTGGGTCGTTAAACGTTATTGAAAATTCTCGAGTTGGCCATGTCACCTTACTACGATGCCCACAAGAACACTGAGCTTCAGCAGGAAACGGAAGGACGAGAACAATGACGAGGAAAAACTTTTTTTTTTCTCTCTCTCCCGAATCAAATTGGCGAACTAGTTTTGTGAACGAGTTACACGAAGAATAGCCGAATCGAACCAAGACTGGATTATGAATATTAATGAAGAAAGTTTCGATTTTGAATCGCGCGATTTTGATTGGCGCAAACACACTCGGATGATGGATCACAGCCAGATAGAAGATATACATCGTCATATTGTGGGGATATATGAATATTATTCCGGACTCTGTGTCAATCAAACGCTGCCTGACAGGAGGCACGTCGAATTCGAGGAGTAAAAGGATGGAGAACGAGACGTGAAATTGAGTTGCCTGTAAGCCGCGACACGAGTGTTTGATTAGAACATCCGGGGTCGGGATAATCCTCCCGCCGCTCCGTAAGCATCTGAAACATTCAGATGCACCGCATACTTGGGGATATAATACTAGCTCAAGGACGACGATCTGGTCCCCCAACGGGGGACTCGATGCGGATGGCGTTTTTTATTTACGATTGACGAACGACCACTACCCCTCAGATTAATTTCGGTATTTTCTTTTTTTTGATACGCGAACAAAATACGGGTCGTATCATGGGAAGGTGAGTTTTTCGAATGTGTGGAGTTTGAATGTATTGTCCCCGAAGGAGAATTTCATGCGTCACAAAGTATTGAACGGTTTGTGAAGCCAAATTTTGTTGTCTCGGGCAGTTTGGATCTAGTGCGGCACGTTACTATACCTGAGTCTGAAATAATAGAAATTGGATAATTAACAAAAATAGTAAATTTTAAAAATTTTTTCCAGTAAGGTTAGTGAAAGTTCACTAACTTTTCAGTTGAATATCTAATATTTATACAGTTATTCCGTTACTAATAGTTTCTCACTAGATTACACAGTAGAACAGTCGAACGTATCCACTTTGATCGTTTCCGTGTCGCGTTCTAGCTTAATTTCCTCATGGATTATACTCGTTGTCCTTATAAATTTTTCAAAAAATATCCTACATCCTTCATATTCTCCTCGCAAATTCTTCAAAACTCCCGCAAGTCAGGGTTTTTTCACCGGCGCTCGACCGTCATCCCCCCAAGACACAGCCCCGAACAACGACTCGTGATTTTCGCGTCGCTCGAACCTTTGGATCCCAAGGACTCGTGTTCAAGCTCACACCTTGCCCGAGTCGTTTTACCTCTGAATTCAACGTCGGCTTTGCAGCTTGTGTACACACACACACACGCGCATATACACGACGAATCGGCTGCGGCACAAGAATTCACGAGAGCTTGAGCACAGGCAACGAGTCGGAAAAAACTCGGGGCGGCCGCGGCGAAAAAACCATACATTACGGGGCGCCCGGCGCGTGGACCATAATTCCACCGATCGACACACATCACCTGCCCCGTGCCGCGGCTTCTCCTGCAACGCGCCGCGCGCGCTCCATCATCGCCCGGCCCGCAACACAAGAGACCGATTCACCTGCCGCACCGCCGCCGCTATACGCGACCAGCTGCCCCTACCACACACACACACACACACCTATACCTGCGCACAATTCGCGGCTGTATAGCTTTTGCGCGGGATACTCTTCCCGCGCGACGGGCGCGTGCCTCGATACGTATATAAACGCGCGCGATCAACTCGTTGGCCCCGGGGAGAGCGTGGATGTGATTTCTCGTTTGCGCAGCATCTTCCCGGACATTTGGCAGCAATTTGGGTCGATTTTAGAAAAGATCGCGAGTGACGCGGTAAGGATGATCTGTTGAAAACGTTGACAGTACTTGGAATGGGTTATGTTCAAGAGAGAGTTTTTTGAACAATAACAGAAGAATAGTTGAAATATTGGAGAAATTTAACACGCGTTATATCATATTTATATATTGTATTCTCACTTCATCATAATCTATATCATTATTTATAATAAAGCGACCACATCAGTCGAAGATTGATACAACGAACATTACTCGTTTCCTTTAATTTTCGTATGAGGATTATCGCCCGTATATGTTTTTCAAAATAAAATAAAAAATTATTTAACAAGTAAATGAGAATATTTAATTTGAATACTTCAGCTGCACTTGAATTCGTTGCATCTCGAATTAAGTAGAATTTCATACACGATCAGAGAATCGTTTTTGCAGTGTACTCTTGCCGTTTTGAGCGCCGTCATTCACTCTCCGACTGTTTCCAACAAAATTTCTACTTAAATGCCAATAATATAAACACACGCATGTCTAGTTTTCGATGCGGATATTATTATTTTCTTGGAAATATTAGTACGTCTTTGCAAGCGAATAAATCCAATCCTCGAGTTACAATTTCTGCATAACCTTCGTGGCGTTGTTGATTGGGTCTTTATTCCCGTTGGCAGTCGTGATTCAGAGACTGCATTCTATCGAAGGGGACGTTGCTCCAACGAACTCGCGGATTATAATATCCGCGTTTCAAAACTCAAAGGATCAAATTTTTTCTCATCAAACTGATTCTTGATGAATACAAATTTAATTTATGAGAGCTTTCTCTTGGAGTTTGCGCTATGCAGGCACTTTCCAGTCGATTCGTTATTAGACTTCATTGTTCGTCATTTATCAATTGAAACGTGTTCCGCGTTATATAAGTGGGATACGGGACTCAAGCATTCGATTTAAATAATCTTGATAATCCGTAAGTTACGATTATATATCGCTACGTGGTTTCAAAATTCCAAAATCTGTTATGCAGTATTCTTCTAAATGAGCGAGAGGACAACAGGATTTTCGAAATCATTTTATTTCTTACCCTTTGCAGGATAATTAATTCGAAATTCTCCAGACGTTCGAATGTATAATATCGGGCCCGTATATCGCGTGTTTAGCGTCTTACACTGACGTCTTGATGGTAAAGCGATTGGCCAGTCTGATTCTTACTGAGCAATTCATTGAACACCGCTAGACTGTAAGATTGAACTATCTCATTCAAATGTTTCTGTGATTCTCTGAACTGTGATTATATTACCTTTCATAAATAATTGTGTTTTTGGTAATAATTGTAGTGGTTGGGGAGATGTATATCCTCCCACTGTCCAAGCATTCGGAAAAAAAATCACTGTGGGTTAATTTTTTTTTCATCTGTATCAACTGAAGATATAAAGGTAAAAATGTGCGAGCCAAGAGTTACCGAGTTATTCCCTAATCAAACCTTACCTTTCTACATAGTAATTATTTACGAATGTATGAATTTTTAGCGTATGGGCCAAAAATGGGGGAAACTACGTGCCAACGAGTTCGGGAGTGGGAAGAAAATAAAAGACCACAAGGAATTATATACATGTCTGATACAATTTATTTCATACACATCTACATGCCAAAATTGCAGCTAAGAATCACACCGTGATGTACAGATTCTCGGCTACCAAAAATTGCTGATTATCTGATCGCGCTGGTTATCCGTTGATGAAAAAACGTGTTTGAGTGAGCTTCCACTGTGCCATCATTAAGTTTATGCGTTGCCGATCGGTTATCTGTTTCCTCGAGTCGGAGTTTAAAAAACTTGAGTCATAATTTGTATTTCCGTCACGTCGATCAATGGCTTGCACGAGTTATTGTTCTACCAATGGTGCCCCAAATGTAATTTGTATCAACAAATTGATGGCGAGGATAAAAAAAACATAATCCTTGTACCCTCCATCGTATCTGGGGATAGGTTACAGTATCTAGAAACTAAATCAAAGTATGCGTGTATTTGCTTCTATCGGAAATTAATTTCATAAGGGAGAAAAGACAGTCATCGTTATTGTTGATATTTTTATTTTTCTCAACAAGAAATATTTAAAATCAAAGTAGCTTTGATGAGTCATCATTATATCTTATTATTTCTTGATAGGGAACGGGCACATGTGACATTATTTGAATTTACGTTGAAAATGTGATTGATAATTCATCGTACGAATCTCGAAGTTTCACTTTATAAATACTCAGAAAACGAATCAACCAATAGACATTTCAATTCGCAAGTAAATATTTCTCAGTTTGCAAGTTAACCGTTGGACGTCGGTGATAATATACTTTACTATCAACTTGTCCCACATGGCAGATAATCTCGATACTTCCTTAATTCTCATGAGTTTGTATCTGATCAGGGAGAAAGATAATATAGTCGTATCTCGGGAAACGCCCAAATGAAGGCTTATCTTGACATTGAACAATTAGTGTTAGGTATTGTTTTTTTTTCACCGAGGAAGCTTCGAAATGATGTGGTTGCCAACTCTCATAGAAAAACAACGAGTTATTGAGACGCCCACCAAAGAGTACCCTTAGATCCGAAGAATACGTGTTCGTATTTTGTGTGGGTATGGAACAGGTTATGCTACGGTTTATTGTACAACGGATTCAAGCCGATTTTTCCTATATAGCTTCTTAAGTTTTCCGTTGTGTCGATGCGATGTCTTCGTCATTCGCGATTCTTAATTGTGTAATCTTTGTAGGAAATCCATTGAGTTTGTATTATTGAGACTATAAACTATGAAGAATCAATAAAAGCACAAGATGTGAGTGAATAAGAAAAACATTTTCGAATTTTTCTAGACCAGTTTTTTCTCATAACGATACGCCGTCATTTTGGGTTTTCCCGAGAGATACGACTATAATCTTGCTCTCGCGCGGGGGAATAAAACTTTATGAACAGCGAGTATCGAAATAGCTCTGCACGTGTAACGAACAATCTTATCAATTCAATACGAACTTAATTTACTCTCCATAAATCCGAATATTTCACTGATGAAATCTCTGGGTGAAAATACGAGTTCGCTACGAGCCTCGTTAACTTCTATACGTATACTGTTTTGAGTCGGCAGAAAACCAACTTCTGTTGTGAAACTTCTTAGAACTTGTATTTATAGTCTCGTCTTCTGCGGTCGATTTTTTTTTCGTCGATAAAACAAAGTGATCAGACTGTTTCTGCGTATACGAAGCGTGTACGGAGATACCCAGCGCTTCGAGATAAACAATACATTTATATCGCATTCGTGTGATTCCCCGAGCTCCACATTCTTTTTTTTTTCCCCTCGGTCGAATCACAACAGTGTTTCCAACTTCAAAATCATCTCCGTCCGTAACGTCGCTCTCAAATTTCTCAAAACAAAAAAAAAAAAGAATACGGGCTGACTCTGTAGCTCGAGCATGAGAAAAGTCGCGGGGCGGCGAGAGGAACAATTATCGCGGGCGAAACACACGGCGGGTCGTTTATCTGGGCTGCAAATGCCGAATCCGAGAGCCGGTCGGACGGGCGGCTCGAGCTGGGTGACGGACAGCAAAGAAGCGAGCGGCAGCGCGGGGGACAATTAAAGCAAAAGGAGATTCGAGCCGCCGGCTTATCAGCGTCGGATCGTATGCGCGCAGCTGAAAGGAGGTATATACGGGCCGCGGTACACGCGCGAGTGACAAACCCGGCCGTGCCGACAAAGGCCGGGGGACCCCAGTGCGCTCCTGTGAGCCACGATACACAGGCCGCGCGCGGCGAAAAGCGCGCATTCCGCGCGCCGCGAAATTTCCAGGATTTGCCAAAAAGAAAGCCGCCTCGCGGCGCGGCCGCTTTCTTATTTCTTCATTACCCGCCGCGGGGTATATACGTGTGTGTGCAGTACTGCCGCCGCGGCTGCACTTGGTTTTCACCGTCGCGCATGAGAATGCGCGGCTTTTCCCTCCGCTGAACCGCGGCCATTGGTCCGACGCTCGCCGCGCGCCTATATATACAAGTTTATTTCGCCATTGTGTTCCGTTAATGAGTGGCCGTGAGCACGAGGGTACACGTGTATACACGCACGCACGCACGCACACACGAGAGCGCGCACGAGGTCGAAATTTTTTTTTTTTCAACTTTGTTGCGAGCACGACGGGCTTTTTGTCGTTGCCAGTTCAACGCCAGGCCAGTGGTCCAGCTTGTTCGTGTCTCTATGGCGCGGCTGGAGCTCGATCGTGCCCGAGACTCGCCAGCGACGGGAACTTCGTCACCGAATTTCAACCAACCAAAATCGAGGAGCTGCAAAATTCGAAACTTGCACACGTACGCGCTTATTGTCCGTCACAATGACATGTTGTGTGAAAATGAATTTTTCCATTGGAAATTAGTGGCTTGTATGATAGAGTTCAAACGTGTGAATGTTCGTATAACTTGTGTTTGTTGTGTTTCATTTTAGTCCTAAAGGGAAAAAAACATTATGAATAAGTCATTTCTACGCAAACGACGAAAAAGAAGAAGATAATTTCTCACTCTCGAATATGTCCTGGGCGTAAATAATGAATATGAAAATCACGTTTTTTACGAGAAAATGCACAGGACAAATTCGATGGTTAGAAATTATTTTCTCTCATTCGGTCTTCTGCATGAAAGCGTATTAAAAAAAAAACGTTTCTTGTACAATTTCTTTCGATGTTGTAATTGGATTGGATAGGGGTTCTTTCGTTAGCGCTGCATTCGACCAGTGATAGACATATGCATAAAATATATATGCGAAATCGTCATGGCGAATGAAAGCGATAACAGCTGATATATAGCACTCTTCACCTGGGAACTAAAAATAAGCGCTGTACAATGATAACCGTAAGTGCTCATGAATCTTGGCGGTATCATTCTCTCACTTTGTATAAACAGAATCGGGCAAGTGAGTGTCGGACAGTCGAGCACTGCAACTATATAATATATACGGATATGTGTCTAAGAGAAATGATGAAATACGATTTCACGCGTGAGCCATGTCAGTGAGTACCTGACGGCGGTATCCTTTCTAATTATTCACGTTTGTGTATATATATAATTTTCGAACAACATTACACTGTGACCTCGAGAAAATTTAATCTTTTTTCATTCAGAAGTAAATCGAGCTTTGACAAAGTTTCCATGTTACAGTGTTCGAATCGTAAATTTAATCCGAGTAACAACGATAAATCGTACCCAATCTTTTCCACAACAAAGCCAAATCCTCTCGAGCATTGTATCTTGCGGACCGATTCGAACGTAGCCAGTGTCTTCTCCGAAGATCCGAAACTCGCCAGCATCGATTCTCGGCTCCCGACTGACGCCTTTGTGCAAAAAAAAGAAAAATATCGGTGACTCGTATATATACGCACGCCCGGGTGTCAAGAAGACCGAGTGGTTGTGCGCGCGAGCGATCCAACGGTACAGCATTCGTTACGCTGGTGCGCGCGCCGCACTGACAAACTCGCACTTCCTTCATTTGTTATTTACCCCGAGGCTGTTATCCGCGGGTGAGATCGCTCGCGTGGGTGAGCGGCTGCTTTGCCGACTTCCTTCCCAAATCGCGCTTCCAACTATACTTTCTAATGTGGCTCGCGCACGTGACTTTCGAATTTTTGATTTACCACGTCGCGTTGAAGCGTTTTCGTTAATTCGGACAGTCGATACTGTTATTCATTCACCCGACGAGTCGTGGACCAAGTTGTGTCAGTTGCTGCTCAGTTTAGAAACGAGAAATGTATACCAAGTTTGTAGAAATCGAGACGCAAGAGTACAGAGTCGTTCGATGTCGAATTTATAAACGGTTATCAGTCATTATTTTTCACGCTGATATGGAAATATTTACAACAGTTCGCTGTGTTAGTCTGCTGGACTGTAACGCAGAACGAAGAGGCTGATTGAAATACAAACTGCCCAAGT
The DNA here is from genome assembly GCA_020882685.1 of Aphelinus atriplicis. Lineage (NCBI taxonomy): Eukaryota > Metazoa > Arthropoda > Insecta > Hymenoptera > Aphelinidae > Aphelinus > Aphelinus atriplicis. The sequence continues at coordinate 101,635,808 of CM037073.1, forward strand.
CGATACAATGAAGTTTCGTAATATTTTCAGATATTGTACGCGCGTTACACGGACGAGAAGTACAACAAAAAAATTGTGTCAAGTGTAGAGAAAGCTCGGGGGACTTCCGCGAGATCATTAGAACGAGGAGCGAAGACACGATGATATAATGTCGAGTCGTCTGGTCAATCTCTTATCAGCGGGGAAAAAACGCACGCGTATGACGTAGCGTCGAGCATTGCGAAGGGGGAGTATATAAATGATATGTGTTTCCAAAGAAGTCACCAGTTCAAGCTTATACTTTGTGAAAACTTCTTGGGGAGAAGTAAGTACTGAACGAATTATGATTCTTTAAAAATCGCCTTGAATTCTGTTGTGAAATTTTCCAATACTCGTCGATTCTCGTGTAAAATTTTCCAGATAAACTGATAAACGCTTCGATGTAAATTTTTCGAGTTTCCGGATCGATCTGTCCGTTTGATATTTTCAAAACAGTCCCAACAAAAATGTCAGCTTTCTTTGCCGATTTTCCGTGATACTTCTATTCGCGTGGATTTTTCATAATTCTCGGTCTGATCCCATGAATTTTCTTTCTAGATTTGTTGAAGTAAAAGATGTTGAAAAACGCCGTGGCTGTGCTGGGCTTGGTCCTGACTGTCGGGTGCTTCGTGCAAACGACTCTGGCTGCCCCCACGTTGCAAAGCCTGCAAGAATTCCAATACGAGCTTGCGAGTGAAGTGGCGAAATTGGAAACGGCGCTTTCCCGTCGCCACGCCAGATACGTGAGATTTGATAATGACGAAGACATCGGCATCGACGTCGAGGCAATGCTACAAGAGAGAATCTGGGCTCTACGCAACAAAATCACCTTCATCCAGAGGAACTTCGAATGCAGCAAACTCGAGGATCTCGACCAAGAACTGAAGGACCTCCTCGCTCAGACTTTCGACGCCCAAACCAACGCCGTCAAGTTCATCATCAAGAAACTCAGCGAGAGCCCGAACATGAGCGATTCCCTCCGTGAAAACGTCAACGGTCTGAGGAACCAATTGGACCCCTACGTCGAATTGATCCACAGCTGCTTGAGAAATAAAACCGTGGCGTACGAGGCTATTGATATTACCGAGAAGTAAGCTGGGCTTCCGAGCGGGTTCGAGTGAATTTACGATTCGATTTTTTTTCTTCACTCACGATTTTGATTGTATAGAACCAATTTGTGATATGGACATTTGAATAAAGTATTCCATGCGACGAAGAGCTTGTGTTATTTTCTATGTGGAATGAGTCACATGATGAAATGAGGAAGCTGGTATTATCACTTGTATACGATTATTCGAATAATCTCGTACGAGTTTTTTCTCGAGACTCTGAAACTGCTGCTGGATGCGATATTCGTTGTTGTAGTAGTTTACTGTTTTGCTCGTTCCACTTTCTTTACTTGATAACTCCAGCGATACACATTTTTTATTGATTAATTAGTATTTTTTCATTATCTCATGATGCTTTTGTATATATTCAGCTCTGGAAAATATCTTCAAATATGAGATTTCAAATATTCTGAAATTGCAGTACCATAATATGTTGATTGCATTGTCCGATCGCTTTGGATAACTTTAAAAAATGTATTATTTGAATTAGAAATTGATATATTGGATTAAAGTGAGTTGATAAATAATTTCGTCAGTTTCCTCGAGTACTCTGCAGTATTTTAAATTCTTTTCTAATATATTAGATAGCTAATGGATATGCTATATTCTCTTTCCGATTATGAATGCAGTTGGTGTCGGAAGATTTTCCTTCCAATAATAGTTTGCAAATGAACATTCACGCAGTAGACTTGCTCGAGAGTTTAATTTGAAACATTGTTTCTGGAAAATTACAATGTCCTCGAGTATTAGTGCAGTAAACGAATCTCCGTCGTAAAGGACTGCGTAAACTCGTACTAAAGTTTCAAGTGTCCTTGTGGTATTGATGCATTCAAATTGATTGTGTAATATCATCTGACATCGTATTATTCAGTCACGAGATATCAGACAAAGGGGATGATTCTATCTATACTCGTATGGGTTTGTGCGACAGCAGCGAACCGTACGTTGCCGTATCTTGGAGACGCTTTTCCTATGCGATGCGCCTCGCGTTGATATTACGCGATTCAGTACGTATTCTGTGTACAATATATTTAACTGCTGCCTCCGTATCACGACTTAAGGGGGCTTCAGCGAGTTATTATTCTATTATAGAATGAACTCAAACTTTCATAGAATGTACCTAGCACAACCAACTTTCAATTGCAACAAAGAAAATCATGGGTCAACATGGTCATTTCCATATGAGCGCTATAACAAAAATGACGTTTTTTACATAGGCTCTTATGGCGAGAATCGATTAATCCTTTCTCAAATAAATATGGTGTTATAGAAAAATTTGAAAAAATTCGAAGTAATAGGTTTTTATAAGTAGATTATAATATGATCGCGAAAATCGTATGTCACCATCGAAATAAGATCGTAAAACTGAAAAAAGTGGATTTTGATGAATTTGACAAGTGTTTATGTGCAAATCTTGACTTAGTTATAATTTATTTTCCCTTTTCAAGCATCTATAAGTAGTCTACGATAAGACTGATCTACTTTAAAACGATATAATTCGGAGAATTTTGAAAAATAATTCAGGCACCCCCAGTAGGGCCCCGCATTGGTACGGCACCTAACGCTGAAGCCCCCTTAACGACAGTCGAGGTCTCGTGGGAGTTTACACTAACTGTACTCTAACCAGTTATCAAAGACTGGTGATTTCCTTTGATTTTCTTTTAATTTTTTTCTTCCAAGGATTTTTTGATTCTTCATCGAAAGAGCGGATAGACACTTGCTGTTCTTGGTTACTAACAAAACTCCCAGCTTGATTCGCTCAATCGAGAACGAGGCGCCGCTTGCTCTAATATCACACGTAGAAATAAGAGAAACAAATCACCAATGATTCCAGAATATAGCTCTTCGATTAAGTGACTATAATATGTAGAATATGTACCCGCCGATCGGAATACGGATTCAATCGCTTGCCGAGCATTGCACTCGTATTTCTTGTATCATTTTGATAATAAATAAAACATCTTTGCGATCGGGAAATTCGCGGATTCAGAATAAATGAAATCTCATCGTTATTATATAGTAGAGATTTGTTAGTTGATAGTATATATTCGATGATACCAGTTTCAGAGCACAATATAAAGTTGTGAACAAATGTAATTTCGGACATTGATACTCGGGGTTGATTCGACTTACATTATTGAATTCGATAATGTTGGATCTCTAAATTATGAATGGTGATATTCACGAAACGATCATGGAATGGAAAACAATCCACATTCACCGAGCTACACAAAGAAAAAGCCACGGTAAGCTTCGAGCAGGCGAGTCAAAAACCAAATATAAGTATCTCGAAATGATGCATGGCTGCGATGCCTCGACCAAACGGGACGTTACGCGTCACGAGCCAACGCGTAAATTTTCCCCGAGCCAAGGCTGCAGCAGGGCAGCGCGTTGCCATGTCATTTCCCCGCTAGAGACATATCCCATTCGAGGGCGGAAATTTTCGTGAAAAAAAACCGCATCGTTTAAGGAATTAGAAGCTGTTTAAAGGTTGGGCGCAGGGTTGGCCGCAAGGTGCAGGAGGGCCGGCTAATCCATCACTGCTCGGTCGTAATAATAACGGCGCCGCGGCGACTCCGGCCAGAGGATTTCAGCTGGCGGCTCCACCTTCGCGAGGAAGAATCCGAGTGTATCGCTCCCTCGCGTACACACACACACACACGCGCGCTCATATACATATAGCTGAGGAGCACCTGCTTGTGCTGCTGCTGCTGCTGCTGCTACTGCCAACAGGAGAAAGGAGACATTAAATATGCATTAGGAGGGTTACGTTAATCCATGCACGCTGCGCGACTTTTTTTTCGCAAGTATATATGTGTATGTATAGGTGCACGTACACGGGATAACTTCCGCTTGCCCGAGCGACTCGAAAAATCTCTCGAGCAGAAGGGAGCGCGCGGCTCGCGTTGGGGGAATGCACCGGATTGAAATATACGTTTGCGAGCGGGTATACACACCTACGTATATATATTTCTGGTGCGCGCCGCAGTGTTGGCTTGAGTGATTGTTGATGTGAGCCACGTGGCTGTGGGGAATATTTTGGCGATGCTACTTTGTAACAGTCGTGGATGGCGCTTTTGGTAATGAAAGCATGTGGAATATACCGTATTGATAGTTCGAAGGACGACACAGCCGCGTAATACGTAGACTCAATTGGTTCGAATAAGCATCTGATTAGCAAATATTGATTGATTGATCGATCGATCGATCGATTGATTCTTTTATTAAACGTAGTCGTAGTCTGGCAGGTATATGTATAAAACGTAAAAGGGAATCGCAGTGTATCACAAGAGGTGCGCAGGCCTTCGTGGGTGTAGACGCGACATAATAAACGATTGAACTATAACTACATATAAAACATAAAATTAACATAAAAACGGAAACAAACAAAAATGGTATCGTAAATCTGCGCGATGATAATTGGGTATATCCAAGAGGTCTATATAAAGATCCAGCCGTTCAGAGTCGAGCCGTCCAGCTGTTTCTCACAGTGAATATTCACTATAGTACAGTGAGATAATTAACTGTAGTATAGTAAGATTTCATTGTAAAAATTTAAAGAGTAACGATCGTGGCCAGATAGTTTGTGAAATCATGGTTTATCAGGTCGATTTGTCCTAAATCTTTGTTTCTCCATAACAACCGCCGTTTAATTCCCTAATTTTTTTAGACGAAGCCTCTCTGAAGAAGTATACTGGTAATGCAATTGGCAACGGTTTTCCATGAGTATATTGTACTGTAATTGTAATCAATTATTGGATAGATTTGCTACAGTGGAACGATAATCGAAAGTTTGAGTTCAAATTGTAAATGATTTTTGTATTTTTATTGATAACGTGTTTCTGAAATATTTTGTAACACTCTTTACCTTAACGATATTGACGCTTATAAAATTTTATGGAATTATTTCTAAATTGCGAACAGTCTAATCGGTCTTATTATCTAACTAAGTAAACAGTCAACTGAATTTGAAAAACGATTACTAATATACATTTATCGAAGACTTTATCTCGAACAAATGATTATATTTTCGATCAGCATGAAATTTCACAATCCAGAAAATCGTTTAAATCAGTTTTTCATTGATAGTTACGACGAGCGATTATCATGTATTGAGTGTTTAAAAAAAATACATTATAAAAGTATAACGACAGTATCATTCTACAAAAGAATGGAAATCAATAATATATTAAATTATATAAATTCAGTTCGGGGCTACTTATTTGATTGGATAGATCAGTTAACGAAGACAGCCTTCGTTGACCATTCCCAAAACGTTTGACGGAAGCTTTTTAAGAATGGAACCTGAACGTCTGAAAATGAGTTCAGTATTTGGGAATTTCTCTCAATCCAATTATGGTAAAAAGCAACACTAGCGTAGACTCCCGGGAATCCAGGGCTAGCGCAGCCGCTGCCCCAGGATACGATCCCAACCTGGACACTGTCGACAATAAGCGGCCCACCGGAGTCACCTCTGCAAGCATCTCTGCCTGGTGCAGCAGCGCAGATCTCTTCCTCGCCTATCACGTCCATGAACAAGCCCCGTATCCAGTGTAGCAAGTGGTGTTTGTAGTACGAAGCGCAGTTGGCGTTGTCGACGATAAAGACATTGGTGCTTCTCAGCACCGGACTCAGTTTGCCTTCTTTAGTCGTCCGCCCCCAACCAGCGACGGTGGCTAGTCCGTGCGATTCGACGATTTGATTTTGGCTGGCCAGTTTAACAATTGCCACGTTATTGTCGAGCTTGAAAGGTGGCGACACTTTCAACAAAGCCAGATCATTCAAGGAGGCGCCGAAGAAGATCCTGTGATTTTCGTGGATCTTCCGCTCAACGACACTGTGCTTCGAGCCTCCTTTGTCGAATCTGGAGCTGCCTACTCGTATGCTCAATTTGCTTTTCGGAATTTCTGCGGTGCAGTGAGCTGCGGTGAGGATTATATTCTCAGATATTATGCTACCACCACACAAGTGGTGGTTGTCTGTCTGAATCGAGGCGAGCCATGGGTGCACGCGAATGTCGACGGGCTCGCCTTTGACTATTGGAGTTCCTGCAAAAATATCACGAGTTATTCATTGAGCAGTTGGATTTCTCCGGAAAATCATTGATGAAAATAAGTTTTTCAATGATGAATGTGTAGTAGCCGAGATAACTCACCGAGAACTTGACGTAGAAAGAACGAATAAGCAATAATTAGAAGTATCATTCTTGGTGACTTGACGCTGGGTCACTAATGAACCTAGACTTATCGTCTAAACTGAAATTGGCTTTTATACCAAATTAGTTATACGAAAGTTTTATTAATTATACGGTGTATGATAAGCAAATTTACGCAATGATAAGACTCGATAGTTTGATAAAAACAAGTATACTTCAGAGCCATTTAACGTATTGTTGGCTAGAAGGCAGTGTTTGATCAAATTCTCGAAGTCAATGACCCAAACTTAATTTTACCAAACGGGTGAATACGTGGCGAGAGATATGCTGCAGAAACGATCGTTTGATTCAAGTACATTCTGCGATTTGTCTCAAGCAAATTTAACTGAATACCACTGAAATTAAGTTGCAACGTGTACCGAAATCGAAGAATTGCCGAGGATTTGCCAAATAGCTACGCGTGACCATATGCGCTGAAACGCACCCACACACACTGGGCGCTGCAGTGGATCGTCTCAACCTCCCAGGGCAGAAGTCGGCTGGTTTCTTTAGAATTCTGCGCGCGTAGTCAACAATTATCCGATTATAATAAACTCATGAGGTCGGATCTCGCGCATGCCCGAGTAGAAAGAGCTCGCGCATCGTTCATACTTCCTACAGCAATAATTCATGATGATTTAGACTGGCGTGTGCGGTAATTCCGCGGAGCCCACTGCGCACATGCGTGTATACGCGGATATCGCCCCTCTCTCTCTCTCTCTCTTCGCACGTCGCGCGATAAAATCGGCACCGGGGGTAATCCTCCGGGATCTTGGCGGAGGATCAGTCAGGGCGCATTAACGCGCGACTCGGCGGAAAGCCCATTTAAAGTGTATTAATATTAAGGGAAGCGAGGTTTCGAGCGACGAGCGCATTGTGTAACCGCGCGAAATTAATAGTCGCGCAATTACGCGCCGGTGCATAATGGCCGAGGCGCTGCTTCTCTTCGATCTCCGCTGTATATATAGAGCCGCGCGCGCGCCGCGATGCATTAAATTTAATGGCCGACATTGGCATAGAGTCGAAGGGATTTACATGATACGCGCGTTGCCAGGATATTTACGAGATATTCAATTACTCGAGCCACCGACGCCCATCTGTGGATATTCCAGATTCCCGGCTATGCTCGAGCTCGCGTAAGCGTCGGCAAATTATCATGTCGTATTTGCTAATTGCGATGCGGGTCAGGGCGGAGCGCGCGTGCACCGATCGCCTATACAGCTCGCGGCTGAGAAAGTTTTGCCGCGATTCGAGCTATGTAGCCATTTATATTTTTACACGTTCGCACGGCAATGCGATCGTGAATTCGCCGGCGAGCGCACCTGTCGATGAAGGAGGGACACTTTGACAGGACAAAATTATCTATTAAAACTCGTGGAACTAAAGTAAGAATCAACATTTATTACGTGAGAAAGCCACTGCAGTTACGTTCAATAATTCATCCACCTATATATACAGTGATTTTCAAGGAACAGTAGACATTCAGGAAAAAATTTGTTTCGTTCCAATCAGATAGAGCTTATGCTACATTTTTCAGAAGCAATAGGAATTTATTATCGTTGATCTTACAAACGCATTTGTGCCCGTTTTTTACGATACATCTGGAAAGTTTTGCGTTATACTCAGAGAGATGTACGCGAAAAGAATACTAATTTCATACAAATCATTGCTTGCGGTAAAGAAATGAGTTTGAGACTACTTACATTGTTGGACAGATCAATTAATGAAGGCAGAATTCATTGCCCATTCCCTGAACGCTTGACGGAATCTTTTTGATAATGGAAACGGGAAAGGACTTGACGGTGTTTCCAAAATTTCGGAATATTCTTTTATCCAATCATGGTAAACAGAAACATCAGCGTAGACTCCTGGATAACCAGGCCTAGCGCAGCCTCTACCCCATGATACAACCCCGACCTGAATAGCACCAACCATAAGTGGACCACCAGAATCACCGTTGCAAGTATCGGTACCATGTGCCTCGGCGCACATTTGTCCGTACCAAGTCGTCAACGGGTCGGTGGCTCCTCCGTAATTTTTGATGCACGTCATGGTGTCGAGGATAAACAAACTGGTTTCCCTTAGCATAGCAACTAATGGACCGTTTTCCATCGTGGATCCCCAGCCAGCAACTTTTGCAACTGTACCTGGCGGGAAGACATCGTTTTTCTTGGCAAGAACGACCTTCTTAACGTTGTTGCTGAATTTCAAAGGTGGTTTTACTTTCAGCAGAGCTACATCGTTCACCATATGAACGTCGTGAACGCCCTTAACCCATGTGGCGTTTTCGTGTACCTCCAAATCTTCAACTCGGTGCTTCGAGCCCCCTGAGTTCTTTCTGGTGCTACCTGCTCGTACGATTAAGTTTTCCAGAGGATATTTAATGGTACAGTGAGCGGCGGTGAGGATTATAGTCTCCGATATGATACTACCACCGCAGAAGTGGCCATTTTTTGTCCGAATCGATACGAGCCACGGATACTGGTTAATTTCGGTGACGGTGCCGCTGATTATGGGTTGGGGAAGTCCTACAAAAATTGACGATGTTTCCAGAATTTTAGAATGTTCTTCTATCCAATGATGGTAAACAGCAACATCAACGTATACTCCTGGATAACCTGGCCTAGCGCAGCCTCTACCACAGGATACAATTCCAATCTGAGTATTATTAACCATAAGTGGACCACCAGAAACACCCTTGCAAGAATCTGTACTATGTGCTGTGGCGCAGATCTGTCCGTAAAAAGTCAACAACAAGTCGGTTGCTTCTCCGTAATTTCCGTTGCACCCCTTGGTGTCGATGATAGTCAGATTGGTTTCCCTTAGCATAACATTTGATTGACCTCCCTCCATCGTGGACCTCCAGCCAGCGACACTTGCAACTGTACCTGGCGGGAAGACATCGTTTTTCTTGGCAAGGTGGACCTTTTGAACGTTGCTGCTGAATTGCAAAGGTGGTTCCACTTTCAGCAGAGCGACGTCGTTTATACCATGGCCACTAACCATTGTGGCGTTTTCATGTACCTCCAAATCTTCAATTTGGTGCTCCGAGCTCCCTGAGTTCATTCTGTTGCTGCCTACTAGTACGATTAAATCTTCCAAAGGATATTTATCGGTACAGTGAGCGGCGGTGAGGATTATATTCTCGGATATAATAGTACCATCGCAGAAGTGGCCGTATTTTGTCTGAATTGATACGAGCCACGGATACTTGTTAATTTCGGTGACGTTGCCGCTAATTATGGGTTCGGGAAGTCCTGAAATGATGTTGTGACAATTTATTGAGTGGTTGTTTTCCTCCAAAAATGCATGTATGTAATACAGTTTTGATGACGAATATGTAGTAGTTTAGAAAACTCACCCAGAACCTGACGTAGGAAGAACGAAGCAACAATTAGGAATATCATCATTGATAAACGAACTCTTGGTCTTTGACGAATGAGACCTAAGACGGGTCTAAATTTGAATTATCTTTTATACCATGCTCATTATAGAGACCTCCAGGGAGTTAACATAAGCATGATAAGAAAATTTATACGTAATGATAACCCTCGATTGTTCAATGATACTTCAGAGCCATTCAACGTATTGATGGCCAGGAGGCAACCAATATTTAATTAACCTCTATACTAGTAGCTTACATGTATGCGACTGTGCGAACATGTATTTTTTCTTACCAAGGAAAGTGTTTCTTGAATTGGAAAATATGTATTGTTTGTTGGCTATCACAGAAATGTCTAACAAAACAGCGCCAGTGAGTATTCTATTATCTTGGGTCACGTATGAGTAATCAAAATAAATGTATGTAGAAAATGAGTAAGCTTTTGTCGTATGACATACCGGATTTTTCAAAACCGTAAGAAAATGTATACTAGAGCCACATCCAGCCAACAACAAATAGTTTTGATTTGAAGAAAGACGAATGATTTTCATCCAAAAAGGAATATTTTTCAGGTGATTCACCAGATAATTCTTTCTAAACACTTGTGATTGATTTTCCCATTGAAAATGGACTTTTTAAAAAATTAAGTACAATTGATTTTGAGTATAGCTAAAGTCAAACGGCCTCGAAGAGTATTCTATAATTACAATTGCGAAGTAACTTTCATTTTTTATATCTCATTTATACTCGTGAATGATATATATTTCAAGGATATGTATTGGATGCACGCGATTAATCTATCGTTTTCGTCTTCGTTTCAGTTATCCGTTCAACTGTTCGAAAGGCAAATAATGGTTATGCTACACAAATAATATTCAGATTCAGAGAGAAGTTCTAAAAGTGAAGGGTAAAAGAAAAGCCAACAAAGTTTCTTCTACCCATAATAACGGGTGGTAGGAAGTTTGATAGGCTCATATAGCATGTTTATTATTGTGTACTTTTCAACTAATTTTAAACTTATAATATTTTACTTATAGCCTATAGGCACATGTGTAGATTTTAAAATTCCGCTATTGAGGAGTAAGGTAATTTTCTTTTATAGAGTTCCACCACCGATCCCGTCACCGACTGGCAGATACACACGAAAAAAAGTACATAGAAGCGTTTGAAGAAGGATAAAAATTCATAGCAAAAAAGATGAATCCTCATCTTTCTAGCTCAGTATGGTTTCTGGCCCAGTCTAAATTAGAATTAATGAAAAAATGTGTACGGACTGCTGGAAGATTCATCACTCATTCAATTAAATTTTATGAATACTAGCCTCATTCAGACGCGATTGCGCGATTCACACCCACGCATTTCGTAATTATATTTCAGTTAGTGTTCTCAAATTTGATTCGAGATAAACCTTATCACTGATCAATTCATTTCATCATGTGCAGTTTTACAACTTACATACATCTTTTATTCAGCATCTGAAAAATAAATGGTTATTAGAACATCAAAACAGATGATCCACATAATGGAACAGATATCAAAAATTTACGAAAAATTTTATGTGAAAATTACTGCTATCAAAACTTGAGGAATTGAAGTGCGATAGTACATTCCGATACTCGACCAAAAAACGAATTCTAGGCACGTGGGAGGTTTGCTGCCAGAGTAAAGTGAAAGTGGTAATCACACGAACTTACAAATCGTCTTTTGATTTAGTATCAAACCGTATTTCTCATCAAGAGTGTAGAAAACTAAGGTTTAATGGTCAACTTTTCGATACAGGTGATGAAAATTAACATTTATTACATGAATAAGTCACTGTAGTTCCATTCAATACTTCATTCAACTTCATACAGTGATTTTTCAGTTTGATACATTGGTTTCTAACAGTGAGCTTTGAAGAGATTAGATTTTTGTCATCCTAGACGAGCCTGTTTAGTAGAAGGAGAAACATTCTTGAACTGATTTTTCTTCTTGAACCAACATTTTTGTGAGTATTCTGTGTAGAGAAAGATCAAAAATACGTGGAGAATAGTGATCGAGAAGATTCTGTATTTTAATCATTGATTAGACTTCGGTTGTTGAACAAAACTAATTTAGACGTTTGAGAAAACTCATTTATTTTTCAAAAGTAGAAAATCATTTCTGTAGGAGTGTTCTCTGTACTCGTATATCTGCTCGATAAAACAAAGTACCGCAAGCTATAGTCCCGTACACCTACACGAATCGAATCTTCAAACAAGAGGATTTCTTCTCTAGCTAAACACACTCCTCTGTAATCAAGGGAAGAGATGGTGTTGAAATAGCTCGCTTATGGATTTTATTCACTAAAGGTTGAATATTATACAAAAAATGTGAAAATTTATATTCGAAGATGAAACCAGGGATAACATTTAGAATTTTATACGAAACATTCGGCCGTGAAAAAAAATCCGAGGAATACTGAAATAATCTATGACGAAATCTCAATAAAAAGAAACCCACGACGAATGAGTTCTCTTCATTCGTTGAGGCTTGTTTGTCAGCAGTGAGAAAGCTTTTCTCAACACTTGCAAAAAACGTTATTTCAGCCTATTATTCTGCCCAGCGCACAGAATAGCACAGGGTGAATCTCGCGCGGCAACGCTATACATCGTTCGAATCCGCCCGGGTCCATATCCCGGCACAACTCGAGAGCCCTAACAACCTCCATTCTCTCGTCACGCGTGCGCGCAGCAACGATCGGATCGCGCGTTCCTATTCCCGCGCGCCGACAGATTGGACACCGGGACGACAGCTTCGCCGAGCGCCCGATTACCCGCTCCGATCGCCATTTATACATACATACATACACACACGTATGTGGATTTATACACGTATAGAGGTATATACAGGGGAGATGCTCGAGTGCGCGCTCGGCAGTCGCGGCGATCCCGAGCGGGCATTCATCAAGATCGGGGGTCTAATAGGCGAGAGAACGATACTGCTCGCCGATAAAGCTCGCATTCCGTGTTCCTCTTTGTGTGAACTTTCCAACTCTTTCTCGAGCAACCTATATCTAACTGCAGCAGCCGGCTGATGCTTATATATACAATGCCAATGTGTATATATGTATACGTGGATCGGAGGGTATATATCTAGAGCAACGCGCCGTTTTTAATAGCCGCGCGTATACGCTCTGTACTATTTTTACGAGCTTGGCTTGGCGAAGACAGCCGTGGACCGACGCCAACTTTCCTTTCGCGAATTCGTGCTTTCACGCGGACGCGGAATCGCGCGGGTAAGAGGCATCGTATTTTTAGAAGAACATTGAAGAGCTGATAGCGGGTAATAATGTCTTGGGCATAATTCAAACCTGACGGTGAACGATGGACCAGAGGCAAAACGGCCGATGCACCAGTTGGTCATAAACCAAGCTCGATTTCGAAGATTTCGCTAATAATGAATCAAGTAGAAATTGGTATTAAGGCATGTCTAAATGGCAGTAAGAAATTGGTAATAAGGCATATCTTAAATTTTTTTCTTGAATCAAAAAACGCATTAGGTATTCTATTTGGACAATTTCTTATATTTTTCGAATATTCAGATAAATTTGAACTTGATGTATCTGAAAAATTACCAAAAATAATTGTGAAAACAATAATTTTTATGCTCAATAAACATTATTTCAGAAACAATGTGGTTGCGCGGGTAACATACAACTGGTGGCATAGTGAAGCCGAATACTAATAAGCGTATATGAAATTGAAATACCTTGTCATATATCATTTCCTTCTGAAACATAGTCATAAATATTAAAATCTTGGATGTCAGTCAAATTTCCTGCAGATCTCGGCTTTCGTAGAACGATTATCCCCAATCTGTCTCGCGTGGTGCGGCTAACTTTCAAAGTACACGGCTCACGTTTTTTGAGCCTCGGAAAATCACGCCACGGTTAACCTTAGTACATGCGAAACACGGCAGTGAAAATATATATACATACACCGCTTGTCCGTCGTTATTCATCAGATTATTATGAATGGTATCTGGTTCCTCGTTGTGAACTTTCCTTCCTTTTCTCGGCGATCGACTAATCAAATAAAAAAAAACCTACGCTGAGAAAAAAATTCCCTCCACGTAGAATTGGCAGCCGTGCGAGATTTCGCGCGTTAAATTACTCTCAATTCAATGTTACTCTCAAAATGTTCAAATTATCCTCAGCTCTCTTTCTTGCTTAAATTTTCTTCGAAAACAATTTAAGCTTATAAGAAATCCCGTATATATTCAATTTCCATACCAAAGTACTGCCATACGGGACTTCAAAAATGACCCTTCGACTTGAGTACACGTTGCAACTTAATTTCGGTGAATTTCGCTCAAGTTAAGTTGTAACTCGACGCAAGGGATCGTTTTTCGGTGCAAATATCTTACGAAAATTACGAGGAAACTTGCAAGCACAGACGACCAGTGGTGTAAGCTGCACGGCAGAGCCGATGGCCGACGCATCGTGGCGTGCATTTTCGCGAGGGCTGCAGCCCTTATCGATTGGCGCTGGGGGAGGGCTCGCGTGTTTTGTCGGCCGCGCGTGTGCATGTATATATATATTCGCGGGAGAGAGAGAGAGAGAGAGAGAGAGAGAGAGAGTTTTAAAACGCCTCGCTCCCCATGACATGCCAGCTCGCTCATTACGAGCTTGCGCCCTGGCTCGATCGCTTTTTGCGTGCGCCCATGCACACTCGTGGGGGGGAGCTCTCGTGGGTTGGAAAGCTCGCGAAGCGACTCCCGCGGCGAGCTTGCCGAGCTGCGCGACCTTTGTTCCGGGGTGTCTGTTGCGTATACGGGGCATTCTGAGTCACTTCGCGCGGCCGCGGCGATCGGCATGACTCCTTTCCATTGATTCGAATATTTTTTGTAGGCTTTTACGAGTCTAATCCGAAGCTTGAAGCTTTTTTCGAAATCTTTGCCCATCATTTTAACATATAAAATTGAGCTTTATGTAGTAAAAATCCAACTTCGATCGCCACTTCCAAAGTTCACATTTTTCTTGTCGGATCGGGGACTCCAGTATACCAAAGTTGGTTGAGGTGAATTTCTATCTTATTATTCAATTTGAAAATTACAAACACGTATGACTTCGAAAAAAAATTAAATCCTCAATAGGCAGAAAAAAAATATAAAATACAGTTTTTTCGGTAAAATTTGATTTTTTTTTCATAATCCGAGTGAAAAACGTAAAAAAATGTATGATTCAGTTTTATTTAGTGCGATAATTTGCGTGAATTCGAAGCAAATCGGTGGTTGGCCGATTGCTGCGTGAAGTGACTCAGAATGCTCCATATATACCCTATATCGGTTTACACTTGATCAATATATAGGTTTAGAAGTCGCGTGGCACATCCGGGTATACGCGACATAGCTTGAAAATATCTACGGGGGATTATGCGTTGCTGCACGACGAGAGATTATGACACGTGAAGTGCAACTTTTTTTCCTCCCTCCTGGTTCACTTTCATTCTCGCGAAACGTGATATGCACTTCGTTCTCGGTACTTGTCGCGTTGAACACTTTCACGAAGTTATTGGTCAGGAGAATCAAGGAGATTGGAAATATATCTGATTGTTTAGAAGTACGCAGAGTACGGCTTCTTTTTTTGTAATTTTTTTCAAATCGTAAATGTTAAATGTTACGTGATTCATTGCAAGCTACAATGTAACTCTCGTAAATAAGTACGACGGATTGTTTTTGAATATTTGACGTAAGCATACGATATGGAGTAAGAAAAGAAGCGTCAAGTTCATGAATTTTGCAAGTGTCTTTTCAGCGATAACTCGGGCTATTGAGAGAGGCGTTGGATTTTTCCTCTTGCGATTATGTTTCACGCCCGCCACCGAAATATATCGAGTTTCTGGGAATGTTTTCATTATGATTATTTGGTATAGGACTACGTGTTTTGCAAGCCCATAAGTATTATCAATGCATAAATGAATCGATCAATTAGAAAAGGTATAGAATTTGGCACGAGCTGAACGACGAACGAGTCAAATATGTAATAAAATCGATCAATATTGGGAAAGCCAATCACGTCGTAGGTATATCAAACGAACCTTCGCTAGCGCTTCGAAAAGAACTGCACTGCGGATCTGGTCGGATGTATATATATTTTCTATATATACACATGGACCGCGCGGCTCGAGGACAATTGCACGCTCGGCGTTGCAGTGTGTGCGTACATATACGTGTATACACGTTGGGCCTTCCGAGAAAAACCACGGCTGTGCGCTCGCGGGATAATCCGCGTGCACATTCGCACCTCCTCGGCAGACTATAGGTATGTACTCACACACACACACACACAGACACACACATATATATACAAGTTGCGTGTATCGGGTCGAATCTCGGCCGGCGCAGACCCGCAGTCTGCTCTCTCGCGCCATACCGCGAATTCTTGAACTCGGGGGGGCGACCCTTTTCGCGAAGGAGGCGCAAATAAATCGAACCTCGGCCCCGAGATGCCCGATAGCGGCTATCTCTCCCTCCCTCCGCCTCTCTCTCTCTCTCGCTCTCTTCGTTTCTCACCGGGGGAGGAGGAGGAGGACGAGGAGGAGAAATTCATACGTGTGTGTGTGTGTGTGTGTGTGTGTACGCGAGAGCCCGGCTGCAGCCGAGCTTTGTTTTATATCATTTTTGAAGGGTGCGCTGCGCGGAGACGCGCGCATTGCGATACACCGCGCACACCGCAGGTCGAGCTGTGCGCGCGAAGTTTAATTGGTTGCGTTCGGGGAACAACGAGCCGGCTGCTGCTGCCCCCTCCCCCCCCCTTATACCCGTGTGTGTGGACGAAAGAATATTGTCAGGTGTGCTCGCGAGCGCACCAGTTGTTCGGCTATACTCGTGTGTATATATATGTATGCTATAGATCGAACTTTGTGCTCGCGAACGCGAGGAGGAAAAAGAGGCGGAATAAAAAAAAAAAGAGAAGGCGATCGGGCCGACGCATATATTGGCCGCTCGGTCGCTCGGGCTAAATCTCTATTCTCTCACGCGACCGCCGCGCGCCGGCAACATGCATACAAATCGCGGGGAGGAAGTCTATGCTTGCGCGAGAAGCGTCTCGGGGGCCGGCCGGTCGGGCTGCAGCTCTCGAGTGTATACGTGTAGGCGATCGCAAAAGAAAAAAGCAGATTTGCGCGCGCGAGAGAGCAGCTCGCTCGGCTCCGTAATTAGCCAATATCGGCATATTATTATTCGTTAATTCGCGAGTGACGGAAAGGCTGGAATCTCGTTAAAGGGAGAGGCGGAATCGATATATCGGGGGTAGAGACGGTGCGCGTCTCGCATCAATCTCCTGGCTGGCCGCCGCTGAATTAATCTCTCTCTCTCTCGCTCGTACGCTCGCTCTTCTCTCCTTGCTTCTTTTCATATTTGGCAATAATTACAGGGTCGCCGCGGCTCGAGCCGATCGGCTCTCGGCAACGGGCCGCTTGCATGGCCGCGAGACTCTTTTAATGCGCTTTCGCACGATTCTAATATTTCCCCCCCGTGTGTACACGCGGCTATACCCGCGCTCACGCGCATGCGTGTATGAGTGTGTATATATATATATATATATATAAATTATATCGGCAATTAAAAGGGACGAGGGCTCGGCCGGTTGGCAGACGAGACGCGGACTTGTTTCTATGAGAGCCGCGCATAGATCGTTTACCCCTCCCCCACACCTGCTGGACCTCTTCCTTTTCTGCACCAGCAGCTCGCGCGTCTCGAACAGCTCCAATCGATTAATAAAGGTCGTCCCGCGGCTGATGAGATTCTCGCCCGCTCCACCGCAGCCTATATTGGTTTTAGGAAATGAGCCGCACGTTATATATGTATATACACCCTCGGCCTGGGTGCGCTCCGCGAGCCGCGCGTCCGACGTTCCAGCTCACCTCAGCGCCTGGCTTATATGGAGCTTCGCGCGAGAAGTCATTCCCCCGTCGAGCGAGGTTTCGGCGGGTTGAATCCCGCATATTGATAGGCGTTTTGCGTCGACGGGCAGTTCTGTCGGTATTTCTACAGAATTAAATTTTTTAGTCGGTTCTCAATGATCAACTTGTTCGAGTACACTTGTACTCGAGACCGAGTAAAAATTTTCAACAAAAAAACTCCTCGGCGTATGTGGAAAATGACATTGTAAATTTACACCTTTGTGGGTTCGGTAATAGGTTATATTCAGTATTGTTTTGAGAAACGTTAGTGGACGATGAGCGAATACCCAAAACTCTAAATTCAAAATAGCAAAAATCTAAAATTTTCAGTGAATATTCAACTGAAAATTGTACAAATTTTTATTATAATATTTATTAGTTTTATGAATGACACAATTTTTACTATTTCAATCTCAGAGGGAACGTTTCGTCTTGGGATGATCCGATAGGACTCATCAGTAAGGTTTTTTTCTGTTGGAGCCAACCTTACATGCTTGAGGCATGTAATCGAAGCTAATAATTCTATTATCAGGAACAATTCTTCATCTATATAATCTTCTTGCGTTAGTCACTATTTATTTATCACCAAGTTGGCGCAACAATGTATCGTGTGAAGAAAAATCTTGACTTTGTCTTGACTACGAGAAGTATAGTTCGACACTTGAAAATCTAATCAGATGTCTGTAATGGATCCAAAATGCGACCCCTACACCCGAGCCAAACACAAATCCTCTGAACATTTGAAATTCAAGCTGTTGGTTAAACAGGCTCGGATCGTCGGTGGTTCCAAGCGTATACATGCATTACGTATATCGCATATGCAGACAGTATATTGATAGTTATTGTGAGTAAGGGCTGTAGATATTATGTAGTCAGGGCCGATACGGGGAACATATACATATAAGATTCGGCGCATGTATCGAGACGAGGACATGCTCTCGGCGAAAGAAAAAAAAACAAAAGCCCAACTAATACTACACAGTATAATAATGGTATGTAAGAGACTCGCGGTGTCAGCGGCTACACCTGCAGGTATATATACGATCGGCCGAGAGTCGGGGCTGCATGAGCGAGGTGTAAGAGAGGGCGGCGATGGGCCGGGTGCATCATCTCTCCCGAGCGTGCATCGGCCGGCATCGGATTCGTCATGGAGGCTCGCGTACATTCGCACATATTCGCAACGATCGCGTGCGATAGCTTTGTCCGCGGCTAACTAGAGGCTCTCGAGCTGCGCAGCCTCTCTCCCCCTCTCGCTCTCTCGCCCGGATGAAAAAGTTAATGGGGGGAGGAGGCGGCGCGGCGCTGCGGGGGCGGCGCACTCGCGATTTATGCGAGCAGCGCCGTTCTAAATCTCTCTCTCTCTCTCTCTCTCTCGCGGGCTCGGCCCTCGCGAGAGATCCGAGAAGGGGATAGAGAGCTCAGAAAGGCTGGCGCGCGCGCGCCAAAGATAACGAGCGGCTGGTTTCGCGCGCGACCCGCGAGAGAAAGAGAGACGATTAACGAGCCGCCACGGGCGCATCGACACTCTCTCGACCCCGTCGACCCCGCGCGCGTATAGCTCTATACGTGTTATTACGGCCGACGGGCCGCGCGCGAGAGCTGGCCCATGTTAATGAACGCCCACAGCCGAGTGTAAACAGGGACGGGAGAGGCGCGAAGGGCTCGCGGATCGATCGCGCCATCTCCCAACCCCCTCCGCGAGACTTCGCGCGCCCGATGGATCGATTATTCGCGCTCCTGCCGCGGTTCGTATATGTATATGCATGTGTGTGTGTGTGTGTGTGCGTGTACTCCTCGATAATCACGGGCTGGATGAAGGGGCGACGTGACCCCCCTCCAGGTTTGACCGGAGGCACGCGCCATCGCGCGACACTATATACTACGCCGAACGCGCAACTCGCTAATGGCCACTGCGGGCCGCTCTCTCGGCCACTTACAGGCCTGAATTAGGGCCGGCGCAGGGCCGCAGGGCCAAATTGAAAATCGCCCGGAGCTCTCGGCGTTTACCGCGGACTCGGACGATTACAGCTCGAGCGCCTCTCGACAAATGAAGATTGACTGGCGCGGCTAATACGTCACTCCGGGGCGCCCCCACCGCGGTCAACTCCACCTGTGGCGGCCGGGTTCCACTTGGGATCTCCAGAGGCGAGACGGCTTGGCGCGAGCTTTTTCCAAAATACTTCTTTTTTCGCGATCACCTCTCTGGAGTATATAATACGATCGAGAGAAAGCGTACGCTCCCTTCGCGTCACACAGTAAATTTTACTGATTCTGATTTTGTCAAATTTGACGTTTCGAGATTGTTTATGTGTGTAAGCATCGAAAACGAACCTCACATTGACTTTGTTTCTTCTCAGCGTGTGTTGCTATGGAAATGAGTATCCGTTACTGGCGACGTGAAGAGCTGTTGTCGTATAGATTGCCGAACGTTCTGGTGATTTCGGCCCAGCGGTGCAGAACAGTCCAATCCAATCCAAATCAGAATCGTAACTGTTATAGTCCTCTATGTACTCGGTCTTGTTGCTGATGTGCAGGTTGGCGTTCCTAAGCACTGCGGGCTTATGGTCTCTTTCCCTTCTTCGTCCCCAACCGACACGTTCTTTACTCGCCAGACGGGCCGGCCTGATTTCATCGGTGAATATAAACGGTGGCCACACTTCTATCAAGCGCAAGTCGTTATATGTGCGCGTCGACATGTAAGTCAGGTCTCTGAAACCATCGTATAGTAGGTATACTAGATCGATGACTTGATGCACAGGACCTTTGTAGTCGTTACTCAAACTGCCTGCTCGTACACTCAATTTTCCTAGTGAGGATCTGTGACTCATAATACAACGAACACTGGTGAGGACTATTTTCGAATTGTAGAACTGAAACGACCCACGGGTGCAAGTGGATATCGGTGAATCCACCCACATTACACGTACAGCTTTGTTGAGTGGGTCGTCCCCAATCCACGATCTTTCCGTCAGGATGGCATCCCCTGGAATATAACATTACAAGTTATTTATCCAGAAGCAAACACTGTTGCAAGATAGATATCTAGGAAATTCAATAACTCATCGAAAACTTGGCCGAAAGAATAATGAAGCGATGGCGAGCAATATAATTTTAGGTTCTATATCTATACTATAATATAAAGTTAATCCTCCCGGAAATTTCATGTAAATAAATATCAATGAAGGAGTCGACGCACATGAAAACTGATGAGATCGATTGAAAGGAAATCACCGGCGCTTTCCTTTCCCGTACTTTAAAATTTGAAAAAATTGATGCGCGGGTGTTAAAAATGTAAAAATGCAGATTGAGTTTTTTTTCTCAGCGGAAAAACCATCGAGAAAAACCATGAAATAATTGTACGGTGCGAATTCGGGTCAGACTGATCGGAGGATCCTTGAGAGGGCTTTCATGTTTCATGGGTAAAACTTCAAAAATATTGATGCGTGGGCGTGGAATGCGAGAAAAACTGATGTTTAGCAAGTTGTACCCGATAAATCATTGAAAAACTCGATCAATCTGCGTCACGATGGAAATTCGAATTAGACAGATCGGTAGAGCTCATTGAGCGCTTCAAGTTTTCATCGTTAAAAATTGAAATATGTTGATGCGTGGGCGTAAAGTATGTAGTTGGAAATGGATGGTTCATTTTGTGATTTTTATGCGTTCAGAAAAAAACGTGAAATTATGAAATGGTGCAATTTTGAGTAGGGCGGATCAGAAGAACATCGAATGGGCTTTCATATCCATGATCAATACTTTGAAAAAATTGATGCGTGGGCGTGGAACGCGGGAAAAACTGATGTTTAGCAAGTTGTACAAGATTGATTGATAAAAAAATCGATCAATCTGCGTCCCGATGGAAATTCGAATTAGACAGATCGGTAGAGCTCATTGAGCGCTTCAAGTTTTCATCGTTAAAAATTGGAATATGTTGATGCGTGGGCGTGAAGTATGTAGTTGAAAATGGATGGTTCATTTTGTGATTTTTATGCGTTCAGAAAAATACGTGAAATTATGAAATGGTGTAATTTTGAGTACGGCGGATCAGAAGAACATCGGATGGGCTTTCATATCCATGATCAATACTTTGAAAAAATTGATGCGTGGGCGTGGAACGCGGGAAAAACTGATGTTTAGCAAGTTGTACAAGATTGATTGATAAAAAAATCGATCAATTTGCGTCCCGATGGAAATTCGAATTAGACAGATCGGTAGAGCTCATTGAGCGCTTCAAGTTTTCATCGTTAAAAATTGAAATATGTTGATGCGTGGGCGTGAAGTATGTAGTTGAAAATGGATGGTTCATTTTGTGATTTTTATGCGTTCAGAAAAATACGTGAAATAATGAAATGGTGCAATTTTGAGTACGGCGGATCAGAAGAACATCGGATGGGCTTTCATATCCATGATCGATACTTTGAAAAAATTGATGCGTGGGCGTGGAACGCGGGAAAAACTGATGTTTAGCAAGTTGTACAAGATTGATTGATAAAAAAATCGATCAATTTGCGTCCCGATGGAAATTCGAGTTAGACAGATCGGTAGAGCTCATTGAGCGCTTCAAGTTTTCATCGTTAAAAATTGAAATATGTCGATGCGTGGGCGTGCAGTATGTAGTTGAAAATGGATGGTTCATTTTGTGATTTTTATGCGTTCAGAAAAATACGTGAAATTATGAAATGGTGCAATTTTGAGTACGGCGGATCAGAAGAACATCGGATGGGCTTTCATATCCATGATCAATACTTTGAAAAAATTGATGCGTGGGCGTGGAACGCGGGAAAAACTGATGTTTAGCAAGTTGTACAAGATTGATTGATAAAAAAATCGATCAATTTGCGTCCCGATGGAAATTCGAGTTAGACAGATCGGTAGAGCTCATTGAGCGCTTCAAGTTTTCATCGTTAAATATTGAAATATGTCGATGCGTGGGCGTGAAGTATGTAGTTGAAAATGGATGGTTCATTTTGTGATTTTTATGCGTTCAGAAAAATACGTGAAATTATGAAATGGTGCAATTTTGAGTACGGCGGATCAGAAGAACATCGGATGGGCTTTCATATCCATGATCAATACTTTGAAAAAATTGATGCGTGGGCGTGGAACGCGAGAAAAACTGATGTTTAGCAAGTTGTACAAGATTGATTGATAAAAAAATCGATCAATTTGCGTCTCGATGGAAATTCGAGTTAGACAGATCGGTAGAGCTCATTGAGCGCTTCAAGTTTTCATCGTTAAATATTGAAATATGTCGATGCGTGGGCGTGAAATATGTAGTTGAAAATGGATGGTTCATTTTGTGATTTTTATATGTTCAGAAAAATACGTGAAATTATGAAATGGTGCAATTTCGCGTACGTCGGATCAGAAGAACATCGGATGGGCTTTCATATCCATGATCAATACTTTGAAAAAATTGATGCGTGGGCGTGGAATGTGGGAAAAACTAATGTTTAGCAAGTGTTACAAGATTGATTGATAAAAAAATCGATCAATCTGCGTCCCGATGGAAATTCGAATTAGACAGATCGGTAGAGCTCATTGAGCGCTTCAATTTTTCGTCGTTAAAAATTGATATATGTCGATGCGTGGGTGTGAAGTATGTAGTTGAAAATGGATGGTTTATTTTGTAATTTTTATGCGTTCAGAGAAATACGTGAAATTATGATATGGTGCGATTCCGAGTATGCCCGGTCAGAAGAACATCGAATCTTTCGCATCCATGATTGATACTTTGAAAAATTCGATACGTGGGCGTGAAATGTGAAAAAAATCATTTTTAGAAAGTTGTACAAGATTGATTGATAAAAAAGTCGATCAATCTGCGTCACGATGAAAATTCAAATTTGATAGTTCGTTAGAGCTCATTGAGCGCTTCAATTTTTCGTCGTGTAAAATTGAAATATGTCGATGCGTGGGTGTGAAATCCGTTCTTGAAAATTGGGGGTTTCCTTCGTGATTTTTATGCGTTCAGAAAAATACGTGAAACTATGAAATGATGCAATTTTGCTTACGTCGGATCAGAAGAACATCGAATGAGCTTTCATATCCATGATCAATATTTTGAAAAAATTGATGCGTGGGCGTGGAATGCGGGAAAAACTGATGTTTAGCAAGTTGTACCTCATAAATCATTGAAAAAACTCAATCAATCTGGGTCCCGATGGAAATTCGAATTAGACAGATCGGTAGAGCTCATTGAGCGCTTCAATTTTTCATCGTTAAAAATTGAAATATGTTGATGCGTGGGCGTGAAGTATGTAGTTGAAAATGGATGGTTTATTTTGTGATTTTTATGCGTTCAGAAAAATACGTGAAATTATGAAATGGTGCAATTTTGAGTACGTCGGATCAGAAGAACATCGAATGGGCTTTCATATCCATGATCAATACTTTGAAAAAATTGATGCGTGGGCGTGGAATGTGAGAAAAACTAATGTTTAGCAAGTTGTACAAGATTGATTGATAAAAAAATCGATCAATCTGCGTCCCGATGGAAATTCGAATTAGACAGATCGGTAGAGCTCATTGAGCGCTTCAATTTTTCGTCGTTAAAAATTAAAATATGTTGATGCGTGGGCGTGAAGTATGTAGTTGAAAATGGATGGTTTATTTTGTGATTTTTATGCGTTCAGATAAATACGTGAAATTATGAAATGATGCAATTTCGAGCACGTCGGATCAGAAGAACATCGAATGGGCTTTTATATCCATGATCAATACTTTGAAAAAATTGATGCGTGGGCGTGGAATGTGGGAAAAACTAATGTTTAGCAAGTTGTACAAGATTGATTGATAAAAAAATCGATCAATCTGCGTCACGATGAAAATTCAAATCTGACAGTTTGTTAGAGCTCATTGAGCGCTTCAATTTTTCGTCGTGAAAAATTGAAATATGTCGATGCGTAGGCGTGAAGTACGTACTTGAAAATTGGGGATTTCCTTTGTAATTTTTATGCGTTCAGAGAAATACGTGAAATTATGATATGGTCCGATTCCGAGTATGCCCGGTCAGAAGAACATCGAATCTTTCGCATCCATGATTGATACTTCGAAAAATTTGATACGTGGGCGTGAAATGTGAAAAAAATCATTTTTAGAAAGTTGTACAAGATTGATTGATAAAAAAATCGATCAATCTGCGTCACGATGAAAATTCGAATTTGATAGTTTGTTAGAGCTCATTGAGCGCTTCAATTTTTCGTCGTGTAAAATTGAAATATGTCGATGCGTGGGCGTGAAATCCGTTCTTGAAAATTGGGGGTTTCCTTCGTGATTTTTATGCGTTCAGAAAAATACGTGAAATTATGAAATGATGCAATTTCGCGTACGTCGGATCAGAAGAACATCGAATGGGATTTCATATCCATGATCAATACTTTGAAAAAATTGATGCGTGGGCGTGGAATGCGGGAAAAACTAATGTTCAGTAAGTTGTACCTCATAAATCATTGAAAAACTCGATCAATCGGCGTCCCGATGGAAATTCGAATTAGACAGATCGGTAGAGCTCATTGAGCGCTTCAAGTTTCCATCGTTAAAAATTGAAATATGCCGATGCGTTGGCGTAACATTCGTTCTTGAGAATTCGTGTTATAATTTATGATATTAATGCGTGAAAATACGTAAAAATACGTGAAATTATGATATAGTAGTAATTTTCAATGAATTATTCGAATTTCATTATGATTATAATTTTTAAAAATAAAATTAAGCCACCCAATGTTTGCCATCTACTTTTGATGAGAATGTTGCCCGACTCTCACGACGAGGACGTATTGGTGAGGCGCATATCCATAAGCGGATTTATAGAGAGTCATATATGTAGCCGTATTATGCAGAGTAATAAGCGTTATATCATAATATCTATTCTATTTGCTGTGAAATATATAATTATTCATGTTCTTTTATTATAAATAAGCTACTGTGGTATGAATATGGAATATATTTATTCAAAATAGTTTCTTTTTTCATTGCGCCGCCGTGATATTTAGCGCGTAATCATTATTAATATGCTTGAATACGCAATAATTTCTTGATGATCATGCTGCCGTGGTATTCAGCGCATAATGTTCAAGAACATAATCAAATTGTTGAATTTCTTTTTTCATTGCACTGCCGTGATATTCAGCGCGTAATCATCATTAACATGCTCGATACGCAATATTTTCTTAATGATTTTGCTGCCGTGGTATTCAGCGCATAATGTTCATGAAAATAAGTAAATCCTTAAATTTCTTCTTCCATTGCGCTGCCGCGATATTCAGCGCGTAATCTTTATTAACATGCTTGAATGCGCAATATTTTCTTAACCCATTAGCGCCTGAACGGACACTTTTCGATGCCAAAGTTCAGTGACTCACTGTACGATGTATTTTATCGGATATAATCTGGAACCACTGTCTCCTATGGTTTAAAAGGTATTCTTTCGAATAGCAGTGGTTAGAAAATTCAAAAATGAGTTTTCCTATGAGAATAGCAATTTAAAAAAAAAGCCGAAATTCTGTGATAAAATTTTTCTTCTGAGGCATTTTTCTCAGCCTTTGCATTTTTTCACATACGGCGGCGGCGGTTCAGCTTTTAATATAGAGAGATTAACATATGAATATGGGGTAATCCACGTTTCTGAAATTCAGTCACATATACATATGCTTTTATTGTTCCCAGTAAACCGTTTTTTAATAATACGGTTTTTAAGATCTTTACTTTTTCATTAAAGACTCGCGATATCAAATCTGGCCTATCTAATGTATTCTCATAATTTTTTAAATTCTCAGTAATTTCTTTCCATTTTGGATTACATGTCATCATTAAAAATAAATCTGGTTTTCCAGAATTTTGCATTAGTGTCATAGCATCCAAGTAATTTTGCTGCATTGCACGGGGACTGCCAATGAAACTTGAAGGAAGGATTATCATTTTTCCAATGGAAACATTATCAATTCGATTATGGATTTGATCCATCAATCCCCTATACCTCTCGGTTCTTAATTTCGCCTGCTCTTTCCTCAAATAATACAAACGATTACTTTCAATTTTTGACCACATATCAACTATAAATTGTTGTGATAAAGATTTTAAATTTAAACATGGATTAAAGTCTTCCCGTATACTAATTCGGTAAGAATAGTATTGTAAAGCAGAAATGTTTTTGTATATTTTTGAATGTAAAGAACTTTTCATATAAGGTTCCCAACCTGGATCACCATACGGAAACATTAATGGATATATCATCGGATCAATATTTTTATCTAAATGATTTAATAACCGAGGTATTTTATCTTTTTCATAAATACATATACTTCTGTCTTCTGGAGGTTCACCATGTTCTCCAACATATACAACAGCAACTTCGTTACAAGCGGCTATGTTCGATTTATTGTTTTGTGTATTATCCCTTGTAAGGTACATTCTAATTTCACGAACGTTAGTGTTAGATTGATTTGCACGAGTCTTTTCATCTATTTCTATTTCGTACATCATTTTATAAGCATGAGCAAACGGATTTATTGCTCTCATGATATTATCCAATTGTTGTATTAGATTGCTCTTGAGATTTTTATTAATTTCTTGATTTAATTGATTGATTTCTTGATTGATTCGTATGTATCTATGTTTTAATGGTTGAAAATATTTGAAATTAAAAGGATTATTTGTATTCATTTTTATAATTCATTATTGTAAGTCTTATTATTGTGTATGCCCATGAAACACTCGAGCGAGCGATAGCGAGCGAGAGACTATTGCTAGTCTTGAAATAATTTTTGTAAGTAGAAATCATTATGATGAATTCAGTTTTCAATGAACGTCATACGAGTCGATCAATGTACTGAATTAAAAACGCTTGATTGGCACTGAACAGTGATGTAATCTTATCATAGACATATATGTTATATCATGTATGGTTGATTTGACGTCAAGGAATTCGCTACCAGAAGGCCGTCGAAAACAAACAGTTGGTTGGTTCAAACTCGATTTTTCACGAATTTATTTATTCTATCTGGCGTGAATAAAGCCTAAAGAGTTTCATGATCGACCGTATAGTAACCGAGAAAAAAAATCTTAAAAATTGTTCCCAATTAAATATTATATACTCATTAAAAATCCGGTTTCAACCCACCAGGTATTTG
Organism: Aphelinus atriplicis; assembly: GCA_020882685.1. NCBI lineage: Eukaryota > Metazoa > Arthropoda > Insecta > Hymenoptera > Aphelinidae > Aphelinus > Aphelinus atriplicis. Next base: position 101,663,566 of record CM037073.1, read on the forward strand.
TTTTCCATCCCCTTCCGATAAAGAATCTCTTGATGTCGAATCAATCAAATAAGATTTCATATATATTTCTATGATAAGATTACATTACTGACTGTACAGAATCAATCAAGCGTTATTAAATAAATATATTAAACGACACGAGTGACGTTTCATTATTTATGATAATGAATCGATCGTACTGGTTTCCGCAAGGTCTAGGTAAGATATAAATTCCGAGTCAGCACAGCCGAATGTCAGTTCAACAAAAATGATGCTACTCGTTATTGCTTCGTTACTTTTGGGCCAGGTTTTGGGTGAGCGGTTAAATTTCCTATATATCTATCGTGCAACAGAGTTTTGTGGCTGGTTAAATAACTTATCATGTTATATTCTAGGTAATGCCATCCCGGTGGAAAGATCAGAGCTTGGGGACAACCCACTCAACAGAGCTAAGCGTGTGGTGGGAGGTGACTTCACCTATATCCACGTGCACCCATGGATGGCTTCAATTCAGGTGAACGAGGCCCACTACTGTGGTGGTACCATAATAAACTCGAGGGTAGTCCTCACGTCAGCTCACTGCCTCACTACTCCAAGATTCGATATACACAAATTGAGCATACGAGTGGGCAGTGACAGTAACGACTACGAAGGTACCGTGCATGAAGTCGTCCAACTGGTCTACTACCCCGGTTTCAAAGATCACAGTTTTGGCCGTTGGATCCGCACCTCGAGCGACTTGGGCTTGATGAAAGTGTGGCCGCCGTTCAGGTTTACCGAGAACGTGAGGCCGGTCCGGTTGGCCAGTAGAGGCTATGCCGAGGGTACGAAAGCAACCATCGCTGGTTGGGGGCGATGGAAGGAATATAGCCATAGACCCTCGGTGCTCAAGAGCGCCGACCTGTTCATCAGCAACAAGACCAAGTGCATAGAAGACTACATTTACAATTCCGATCTGGATTGGAGTGGAATGTTCTGCGCCGCTGCGCCTGGCACGGACCGATGCAAGTACGACGACGGTGGTCCGCTCACGGTCGGCGGTGTTCAGGTCGGGATCATTTCCTGGGGCGAGGGCTGCGCCAGGCCGGAGTATCCAGGAGTCTATACTAATATTTCTATGTATCGTGATTGGATTGACGAACAGTCTCGTTACTTGGAGTCACCAGTATCAGATCATTCTGATTCTGATAAATTTAACAATAGTTTAATGCTGACCTTGGAGTAAATAATTTTTGTAAATAATGGTCATGTGTCATTTCTGTGGACAGAAAGTGTCGAACATTCGTCAGTTGCTAGATATCTATAACCATCAAGAGGAACATAAAAGTGAATGAGAAAAAACTCTGCTCTGCAAGCTCTGCAATTGAATGATCAAAGTACTAGATCTTGGATATTGATTTATTTATTTATAAGTATATTAAGTCCAACTAGGATACGTGTTTTCTTAAAGCTATTGTTTTGTTAATAAACAAAATTGAAATGTAGATTGATAGAGTATTTTATTGAAGCACGCGAGTGACGTGCTGGAAAAATTCTTGGAGAGACGGGCTGAAGCGATATATAAATACCAGATGGCGTAAAGGCCAGAATACTACATGTGGGAACTGCCTTTTTGAACAAAGCCGCGATTTGATCGGATTGAATGATACAAGCTGGAGAAATTAAGATTTTTTCCGTAGAATTTGCAGCTCGACGTTCGCTCATCTACTCCAGATGAAACATTATTCTTTTCATGGAATTTATGAACAATCGATGACGAAATTCTACGAAAAAATCCTTCAATATAAAGATATCAAAGGAAAATATCACATAGCTTTATACATAATATTATTTCAAATAACAATTGTTTGTCTGAACAATCACAGTAATCGGACTGTATACAATTCCAAAATACGTGCAGACATTGATTTTCAATAAACGAGATGTGTACGCGCGTCGATCGACTGATAAAGGAGTTACGAAACGGAGTCAGACCTCCCGCGAGCACTTGTCCGATATAATTATCACTTTGCCGAGCGGAGATCCTGGACATTAGCGGCCGGACCGTAATCTTGGCCACCCCGAAAAAAAGTACACGCCTCGTCGCGCTTATGCAGTCGGCTAAAGCACACAGACGCGAGAGGAGAGAGAGACGGTCGACGGATGAAAAAAAAAAAACCAAAAAAAAAGGAGAAACGGGCTGTCGAATACGGGAGAGACACGCGCGAGCCGAGGCGCGAGGTGGAATTAGAGAAAATTACAGAACACCTCGTAAATACATCGTCGGGCTAAGTGGTTGATTGGAGATCGCGACTACCGCTAAATTATATCCCGACTCGGGTCTTATCAGCGCGCGATCGCGAGCTCTCCTCTGAATTAAGGTACAGATGCTCTCTGCTCTTTCTCCCTTTTCTTGCCGCTTCCGCGCTCGCTCGCGCCACCGCAATATGTACGGGACATGCACCGAGTCATGTATGTATATATAGGAGCGATCGGGCCTGCGGCTTCCGCGGGTGTGTCTCTTCTTCCCGATCGATCCGACTTTTTTCCCGCTACTCACGACATCCGTCGCTTGCCTCGTGATTTTCCCGCGGATTGATATTATCACCGGCGATCGTCGCACTCGCGACGATTCTGATTTTCGCTCCATGTATATATTATTTCCATTGGGAATCGTTATACACACGTGTCGCACACGAGGAACATATCCCGCTTAGATTTGGAAATGGCCGTGGAACATATCCAGCCGGGTAGCGTACACGCAGTCTTGAATTCCGATCAGAAGCTCCGTGGCTGGATTATCCCCTCATTAAAAGCCCTCTCCCCGGCGCGATACCAATCGCCAGCTTGTGTAATCGCCGGCCATTATTCTCAATAGAGTGCGCGCGGCAATACGAATCGGATCCCCGCGCGTTTTTCAAAATCCCCCGGCCGATATGTCCGAGAGTTTCCCTGATTCATCATATCGGCTCTCGTGCAGCGGCCTCTCAACGCGAGGGAGAGAAAGAGCGAGAGGGAGAGAGCGAGAGAGGATCAAAAGGGGGCGGCGACTGCACGCGTGTATATAGCAGCCGCGCGATTATCGTAACTCTCGTCACTTCTTTATCGTAATCGACCGATCGCAGCCTCCCTCCGTGCCGCGGTGGTTCGCCAGGAGGCCGGGGGAGGTCGATCGTGAGATCGAGTACGACCAAAATATATCCCTCTGGCCGCGTGATCGCTTTTGTTGTCCCCCCCCCCAGCAGCCGCGGCGAGATGATGCTCAACAGATTCGCGCCTCTTTGTTTTCCGTGCGTTTTTTGTTGTGCCCCCGCTGACGCGATGTAGATCGACGATACACACGCGGTTTTCCACGGAGGCGACGCAGCAGCCTCGAGCTTATCAAACGAGGCACGGAAAATCGAGTGTGTATGGGTACAGTTGGGGAACGACAAATTTAAGCTACTTGGTTCCGCAGTGGACGCGAGTGGGAAACTCGCCGAGTCGAGGAGGATGCTTCGCAAAGTCTCGTTTGGGATTGAACGACGATCGTCGATGGCAAGAGCATCGAATCGTACGCGGATTATATTCGGAGCTTGAAAAAACGCGCGGTCTGAGTCGGTTGCACGTGCGCGCATCGTTCCCACTCACACGCACACACACGCGCTCGGTCTCTCTTTCCTCTGGGGCTACGTGTGTCGATATTTTTGTTTTTCCCTCAAACTTTTGCTGCACGCGCGCGCGCGCGAGAAGAAGAATTCGGCCGGTCGCTCGCCATACACACACATACATACGTATATAGAGAGACGCGTGCGCGCACGTGAGAGCTCAGGGGCATGCGGAGGGAGTCCCGTTCCCTCCCTCGCACTCGAGAGAGGCGCGAGCCAGCGAGCGGCTAACCCATCATTATCGACAATTTATCAATAGCCAATAATATTATATTAAAAGCCCGCTCGGGCTCGGTGCGTCCCTTCTCTCTCTCTCATCCTCTGAAATTGTGTTGCACGCGAGAGAGAGAGAGAGAGGCTCTCTTTATATTCTCGCCTCGAGTGCGATCTCGAGAGCGAGGAAATTTCGGACGTTCTCTTTGCGCGACTGCGAGCAAAGGGAACAGCAAGATTCGCAAGCAGCGTTCGATTTTTATTTTAATTATATATGCGACGCGCGGCCAACCGGTGGGAGTTGCTCTCTCTCTCTCTCTCTCTCTCTCTCTCTCTTTCTCTCTCGTTCGCTCGTTCCCTCGACAACATACAAGCTATATTCGCTCCAGACACCATGTTCAACCCCGGCGGATCGATTTATGCCCGGCCGCGCCGTTGCGAGCAGCTCGTCAACTTTTGTTCTTGTAAGGTATGGGTGTTACCCGACGTGCGAGCCAACTTTTGCATTTCGTTTATGTATGTATACGCGTTCCTAGAGCAGCGCCCCACGGCAAGGAATATCTTTTGTAGTATATATAGTAGATAACGGCAAATGAAAATATTTTAGTGTGTACCCGAGTGAGAAGCTCCTCGATTTTCTCTCCTTTTTATCAACTGTTTCGGTATAGGTTTTCATTTTTCATATCGAGTGAAGCCAATACCGTTCAACAACCTCCTGAGCCATTGATTTTTCTCTCGATTTCACGACTCTTATGACCGTAAAAGACAATTTTTTGGAAATGCTAATATTCAGTGTGGAAGAGTCTAAGCCGGATGGACAATTAGCTCATTTTGGGTGTGTTGAGTAGACTTTTCATTTCACACCAGCAGCGTTGGGAAATTAACATTTGAGCAAACTGTTCGAGCTTAGGTATGGTTGAGACACTGGGTACACCTGCTCATATTTGTATATTCGATCAGATGACGGCCCATCTGACCTTCATTGGTACGTTTTTTACGTTAGTTCTGTTCACTCAATATGAGGCGATGAAAAACGTGGTGTTCCCAACTAAGAAAGACTCCGTGGAGGAATCACGAGGCTATTTTCAATTCATCGAAGAGCCAACTCGAACGAGTACTGCCTCGAGCAGATTCGGGTGTGCCCACGGAACGATCGGCCGATTTATCAAGGCCCTCGGCAATTTTTAAATCTCTTGCCAACCAATGTAATCTCGGCCAAACAGCCGCTCGTCCCATTTTCAACTTGATTATATGGACAGTGTGACACTGGGGCCGCGCGGCATAATTTGACGGCGTTTACGCAGGAGCCATTCCGCGGGACTATAAACCGGGGAAAAATCTCGGCCGGGTATTTGCGGCCGAAATGAGTCGGTTAACTCTCGGTGACACGCGCCCGCCGTATTTTCAACGATTACGATATTTGCCCCCGGGAAAGGGCCATTATGTGCACGACGGCCTCGTGAAACTCGAATGGAGCTGGAAGCAGAAGAGAGAGAGAGAGAGAGAGAGAGGAATGGAGCTCTACCACCTCGGACGCTGCATTTGCTCCTCTTCCATTCCATCTCGCCACTTTTCTCCTCGCCCGTATATCTGTAGTTTGCTTTTATGACATTAAACGGTTCCATCTTGTAAAAAGCGGAGTCACGTGTACGGACACGAGGGACGCTTAATTTTTTTCAAAATACTTAAATTGTTAACTCGGAGATATATTTTTCTACCGATATCAATGCTCGGCTTCTTCTACACTCTAATTCTGAAGAATTGAGCACTTTTTGTATACCGTTCAGGTCATGCTATAAATGGTTAGATTATCCAACGTAGCAGTCACAGAAACATTTTTTGAATTGTTGGAATAAGTGAAGATAAAGAAATGGGTATAATGTATCGGTTTATGTCAAATAGAATTCATATGCTTTTATAAGATATCCAGTTTGAACTGCACCCACTAACTGTTTGTTTCTCCTATTGAATAAACCACATGAATTCACATATCACTAGTTCTACAAGACTAATCAAACATTTGTTAGTTAAATATATGCTGATCGGCTCGTGTGACGTTTCGTAAATGAAAAATTAGTTTATTGAATGAAAATAGATCTCACCACTGTCAGTAGTTTGCTTTGGAAATTTGAACAAGATGAAAACTTGCAAAATTTATTTTACAAAATTGTCTGAAAATGTGTTCAGTTTCTCATTTGAGATTCTACCATGAATAGAGACTTTTGTTTTGAAACATTATAAATGTAGAACATAATTCGATCTTGTAACTATTACATTATTCAGTTTCTCGGAAAAAAACTGTACATTTAAGCTGATACTCACGAGATTTTGATAATAGTTTAATTTAGATCTAAATACGATTATCAAATTCACTCTACTTTTAATTTGAAGAAAATATATTCATATTTTCATTCAAGAGCTGTTTTAAACAAAATTAGTCATCATTTATATGAAAGTATTTCTTCTATATTATTGCTGCCCCAAGGTATTTATCCAATTATCTGTCTCATCTCCGTTTTGTCTATTTTTCTCAAAAGCTCTGTTGCTTTTTGAAAAGTTACGATTTAACAAAAGTCTACGCTTCAAGATTTGGTAATTGAGGTAACTGTACCCAATGTGCCCCCCCCCCCCTAAGGGTTTTTCGCAAATTTGACTATGATAGACTTCGAATTTTAAAATTCTGTGAATGGCATCTCAAAGCTTAGCTCAATACCTATTAGAAACCATCTTCATAATCATCATTCGACTACTTCAACCTATCGAAAATCGCAATTTAAAAAAAAACGCAAAAAGGCTAAATGCACAAAACGTGTACCCAATTTGGCACAATTTTTTAATCATTAGCTACAGCCTATATAGGCCTACAGGGACGATCCAATTGGCATTGAAATAAACTCTCAATTATGTTCCCAGTGATATTTATACAACATTTTTAACATACAACTCAAAAATACGCGTCTAAATCATCGTAATATGTCTATACAAATATTCAATGATTTCACTCAATCTTCCCATTTAAAAACGCGTAGAGGGGCACATTGGGTACACTTTTTTTTGATGCGAAAAACAGCAATTTGAGTAGGATAAAAAATAATTTTAGGAAAACTGATGAGACCAATCGAAAGCTGAGATGTTTTTACACAAAAAAGAGTAATGACACTTTGAGAGATAAAAATTATTGACACCTGATTTTTGAGGTTGAGTGTGAAAAGTGAAATAAGAAAATGGTGAAAAAATGAGTAAGTGAAAGTTCAAAGTGTTGTAGGAGAGTGGTTTTAAGGGCTAAATGGGCGGGGAAGATACCGAAAATTTTCTTTTAATTCCCCCAACATAACCCAAGAGCGACTGATGCTCAGAGAGCACCGGAAATACGAAATCTGACGATTGTGCCAAATTGGGTACAGTGCCAAATTGGGTACAGTTACCTTGGTTAAAACATTTTTCCGACCAACTTTTCGAAACTGCGAATAATCTTTGACTATTGGAAAAATTCAATGTCGCTCTAGATTGTGAGCTTGAGCGAGAACCCCACATGAATGTTATCTTCCGATTCCACTTTTCATTTTTTAATTTCGACTGGGAACGAGTCGAATGAGAAATAAATCCTCGCTCGAGCTCTACTACCAGAGAGAAACTATAGTCCCTCAATTCGTTGTTTGGTTGCCGACCGTAAATATCAACATATATGTCTGAAAAACTAATCTAAATGGGCTTTAATTTTTCCACATCGGAGTTACTACAAATCTGCAGGTAAATGAAAATTGGAGTGTCCCCCGCGTCGTGCCACCTCTCGATTCTCCGACATTCTATTCAACGCGCGCGACCCCGACGCGTACGCGACTTTTCGAAGATAAAACGCAGAGAATTTCGGAACACTCGCGAAGCGAAGGAGATGGAAAAAAAAGAGTATCTCTCGTTATTTATCCAGAAGCAAACACTGTTGCAAGATAGATATCTAGGAAATTCAATAACTCATCGAAAACTTGGCCGAAAGAATAATGAAGCGATGGCGAGCAATATAATTTTAGGTTCTATATCTTGAAATAATTTTTATAAGTAGAAATCATTATGATGAATTCAGTTTTCAATGAACGTCATACGAGTCGATCAATGTACTGAATTAAAAACGCTTGATTGGCACTGAACAGTGATGTAATCTTATCATAGACATATATGTTATATCATGTATGGTTGATTTGACGTCAAGGAATTCGCTACCAGAAGGCCGTCGAAAACAAACAGTTGGTTGGTTCAAACTCGATTTTTCACGAATTTATTTATTCTATCTGGCGTGAATAAAGCCTAAAGAGTTTCATGATCGACCGTATAGTAACCGAGAAAAAAAATCTTAAAAATTGTTCCCAATTAAATATTATATACTCATTAAAAATCCGGTTTCAACCCACCAGGTATTTGTTTTCCATCCCCTTCCGATAAAGAATCTTCTTGATGTCGAATCAATCAAATAAGATTTCATATATATTTCTATGATAAGATTACATTACTGACTGTACAGAATCAATCAAGCGTTATTAAATAAATATATTAAACGACACGAGTGACGTTTCATTATTTATGATAATGAATCGATCGTACTGGTTTCCGCAAGGTCTAGGTAAGATATAAATTCCGAGTCAGCACAGCCGAATGTCAGTTCAACAAAAATGATGCTACTCGTTATTGCTTCGTTACTTTTGGGCCAGGTTTTGGGTGAGCGGTTAAATTTCCTATATATCTATCGTGCAACAGAGTTTTGTGGCTGGTTAAATAACTTATCATGTTATATTCTAGGTAATGCCATCCCGGTGGAAAGATCAGAGCTTGGGGACAACCCACTCAACAGAGCTAAGCGTGTGGTGGGAGGTGACTTCACCTATATCCACGTGCACCCATGGATGGCTTCAATTCAGGTGAACGAGGCCCACTACTGTGGTGGTACCATAATAAACTCGAGGGTAGTCCTCACGTCAGCTCACTGCCTCACTACTCCAAGATTCGATATACACAAATTGAGCATACGAGTGGGCAGTGACAGTAACGACTACGAAGGTACCGTGCATGAAGTCGTCCAACTGGTCTACTACCCCGGTTTCAAAGATCACAGTTTTGGCCGTTGGATCCGCACCTCGAGCGACTTGGGCTTGATGAAAGTGTGGCCGCCGTTCAGGTTTACCGAGAACGTGAGGCCGGTCCGGTTGGCCAGTAGAGGCTATGCCGAGGGTACGAAAGCAACCATCGCTGGTTGGGGGCGATGGAAGGAATATAGCCATAGACCCTCGGTGCTCAAGAGCGCCGACCTGTTCATCAGCAACAAGACCAAGTGCATAGAAGACTACATTTACAATTCCGATCTGGATTGGAGTGGAATGTTCTGCGCCGCTGCGCCTGGCACGGACCGATGCAAGTACGACGACGGTGGTCCGCTCACGGTCGGCGGTGTTCAGGTCGGGATCATTTCCTGGGGCGAGGGCTGCGCCAGGCCGGAGTATCCAGGAGTCTATACTAATATTTCTATGTATCGTGATTGGATTGACGAACAGTCTCGTTACTTGGAGTCACCAGTATCAGATCATTCTGATTCTGATAAATTTAACAATAGTTTAATGCTGACCTTGGAGTAAATAATTTTTGTAAATAATGGTCATGTGTCATTTCTGTGGACAGAAAGTGTCGAACATTCGTCAGTTGCTAGATATCTATAACCATCAAGAGGAACATAAAAATGAATGAGAAAAAACTCTGCTCTGCAAGCTCCGCAATTGAATGATCAAAGTACTAGATCTTGAATATTGATTAATTATTTATAAGTATATTAAGTCCAACTAGGATACGTGTTTTCCTAAAGCTACTGTTTTGTTAATAAATAAAATTGAAATATAGATTGATAGAGTATTTTATTGAAGCACGCGAGTGACGTGCTGGAAAAATTTTTGGAGAGACGGGCTGAAGCGATATATAAATACCAGATGGCGTAAAGGCCAGAATACAACATGTGGGAACTGCCTTTTTGAACAAAGCCGCGATTTGATCGGATTGAATGATACAAGCTGGAGAAATTAAGATTTTTTCCGTAGAATTTGCAGCTCGACGTTCGCTCATCTACTCCAGATGAAACATTATTCTTTTCATGGAATTTATGAACAACCGATGACGAAATTCTACGTAAGAAATCCTTCAATATAAAGATATCAAAGGAAAATATCACATAGCTTTACATATAACATTATTTCGAATAACAATTGTTTGTCTGAACAATCACAGTAATCGGACTGTATACAATTCCAAAATACGTGCAGACATCGATTTTCAATAAACGAGATGTGTACGCGCGTCGATCGACTGATAAAGGAGTTACGAAACGGAGTCAGACCTCCCGCGAGCACTTGTCCGATATAATTATCACTTTGCCGAGCGGAGATCCTGGACATTAGCGGCCGGACCGTAATCTTGGCCACCCCGAAAAAAAGTACACGCCTCGTCGCGCTTATGCAGTCGGTTTTAAGGGCTAAATGGGCGGGGAAGATACCGAAAATTTTCTTTTAATTCCCCCAACATAACCCAAGAGCGACTGATGCTCAGAGAGCACCGGAAATACGAAATCTGACGATTGTGCCAAATTGGGTACAGTGCCAAATTGGGTACAGTTACCTTGGTTAAAACATTTTTCCGACCAACTTTTCGAAACTGCGAATAATCTTTGACTATTGGAAAAATTCAATGTCGCTCTAGATTGTGAGCTTGAGCGAGAACCCCACATGAATGTTATCTTCCGATTCCACTTTTCATTTTTTAATTTCGACTGGGAACGAGTCGAATGAGAAATAAATCCTCGCTCGAGCTCTACTACCAGAGAGAAACTATAGTCCCTCAATTCGTTGTTTGGTTGCCGACCGTAAATATCAACATATATGTCTGAAAAACTAATCTAAATGGGCTTTAATTTTTCCACATCGGAGTTACTACAAATCTGCAGGTAAATGAAAATTGGAGTGTCCCCCGCGTCGTGCCACCTCTCGATTCTCCGACATTCTATTCAACGCGCGCGACCCCGACGCGTACGCGACTTTTCGAAGATAAAACGCAGAGAATTTCGGAACACTCGCGAAGCGAAGGAGATGGAAAAAAAAGAGTATCTCTCGCAACGTACAATGGCAAATCTGATACAATTGAACGCGGCGCACATTGTTCCTCAACTTTTCAATCTGGGGCTCTCGGTCTAATAAATAAAACATTTTTCCGCGCGCGAAAATTCGCGAACTTTAACTTGAACCCGTTCGCGGTATCTGCCTTATGAATCTCGCGGAAAATCTCGCTGCGGCGCATTCCTCGGGCGGGTAGGGGGAGGCCTCGGCCACACATAAGCAGTTGGCGAAACAGATACGTGGCTTCGATATGAAGGAAAGAGCCAGAGCTGAATAATGGAAGGCAAACAATGCGAACGAGCGTGGGCTGATTATGTAATCTGGCGCACAGGTGAGCCGCTCGACTCGGCCGCGCTCATTGTTCTCCCTTCGTTTCCAGGAGCGCGAGCTGAGCTTCGCGCGTATATACACAGCGCCGAGTGGCACACACGGATTGATTTGTAACCGATCATCTATGATCGATCCCGATAAAAATGCCCAACGGTTCTTTTACGCGATGTTAATGGGCTCGAAGCGTGTTTACGATCCACGATTCGAACGATCCGGATCGATTGGGAAATATCATCCAGTATATGTATACATCCTTTCGATGTTTTAATTGCATTCAATGAGTGTTTTCGTCGATCGCATTTGTACATTGCAGTTCAGTTACTTTTCTTCGTTACTTTTCCGCGGCTTATCTTTGGATAAATAATGGCGTTTACTCGAAAATCGGCGAGTGTTTGCGCGGCGCGTGACGTTCGTTTGGCGGGTGATTTATGGCTAATCGATGATCTGACTTGGATTGAATTCTGTAGGAATATTCGGATATGGGCAGTGGACCCTATTCTCTCATGCAGAAAGTGCAACTTCGATTTCAACTTCAACGAATATTATTTTCAAAGCGTGAAGAAGTATTTTTCTATATAGTTGATACACTTTTTCAGAGATGTGCATATTGCCAAACTATCAAAGGAGTGTGCTCAATCTCACACGTACTAATGGGGCGAGGGGGAGGGGGTTGAAATTTTACAATATTTTTCGAGAAAACATAGATTTTTGTTTCGCACTTCTGCAATATGTTTGGGTTGGTGAGTTTCATATATCCTCTGGTTAGAAGAAAATGATTCTATTTCATGTAACAGTAAAACTTCAACATACTGTAGGAAATTGTCCAGATACGTTTTGATTTCCTAAGCAATTTTATTTGAAACCTAAATCATATGTTAATGTGTGATAATAAAATTTTAATTGTGAAATAGTGACACAGAGTTCAATACCTAATTGAGACTAACTTATTTATCTTGGTTGAAGTATAAGTGCTGTCTAAAGCGGTATTACTATATCGATTGATGAAATAATTTACTGAAAAGGAGAAAATGACGGTGAGTATCAGGGTAATGAACAATAATAATGTGAACTTTGCGCTCACGCCGCTAAAATGAATAAAAATAATCTTACACCGATGTAAGATTATTTTTATTATTATTATCTTACCATCGGCATATGGTATAATAGTGTCATTATTTTTCATATCTCCATTTAAAATTGCCAGTAAATGTTTACTGTTTGTTAATGGGCAGGATAATTACGGATAGCATAAGTTTTCTTTTCAAAGGATTTTATTCATCCTGAGTCGTATTGTAACCGAAAATAAAATTGTTTTTTGAACCGAATCTTCTCTTAATCTTTCAATTAGATTCACGAGATATTATGATTCCAAAAATAATTGACAAATGTAAAGAACATAAAAAAAAGTATATTGATTTTATTTCAGCCGTCAATTACAAGAACCTTTGTGATCTAGAACTCCTACGGATCCAAACCGGGAACATTTTTTAAGGTTAATCCGTATTTGAACAACACTTTTAATAAGGTAACTGTACCCAATTTGGCACTGTACCCAATTTGGCACAATCGTCAGATTTCGTATTTCCGGTGCTCTCTGAGCATCAGTCGCTCTTGGGTTATGTTGGGGGAATTAAAAGAAAATTTTCGGTATCTTCCCCGCCCATTTAGCCCTTAAAACCACTCTCCTACAACACTTTGAAGTTTCACTTACTGATTTTTTCACCATTTTCTTATTTCACTTTTCACACTCAACCTCAAAAATCAGGTGTCAATAATTTTTATCTCTCAAAGTGTCATTACTCTTTTTTGTGTAAAAACATCTCAGCTTTCGATTGGTCTCATCAGTTTTCCTAAAATTATTTTTTATCCTACTCAAATTGCTGTTTTTCGCATAAAAAAAAAGTGAACCCAATGTGCCCCTCTACGCGTTTTTAAATGGGAAGACTGAGTGAAATCATTGAATATTTGTATAGACATATTACGATGATTTAGACGCGTATTTTTGAGTTGTATGTTAAAAATTTTGTATAAATATCACTGGGAACATGATTGAGAGTTTATTTCAATGCCAATTGGATCGTCCCTGTAGGCCTATATAGGCTGTAGCTAATGATTAAAAAATTGTGCCAAATTGAGTACACGTTTTGTGCATTTAGCCTTTTTGCGTTTTTTTTTAAATTGCGATTTTCGATAGGTTAAAGTAGTCGAATGATGATTATGAAGATGGTTTCTAATAGGTATTGAGCTAAGCTTTGAGATGCCGTTCACAGGATTTTAAAATTCGAAGTCTATCATAGTCAAATTCGCGAAAAACCCTTAGGGGGGGGGGGGCACATTGGGTACAGTTACCTTACGTCAATTCTATAGTTTTTGTCAATTGAAGGATTCTAAGTGTACGTTGGGACACACACACACACACACACACACACACACACACACACACTCACACACACACACACATTCACAAGATTTCGCAGGCATGCCATTTACATGTAGAAATTAATTTATCATCAGACCATTTCTTGACCATTCCCAGAAAATCCTTTTCAACGTGGGAACAATCAGGACACTGGAGAATGACACTTCTTCTGGCGCCGAGTTAAGAGTTTTCAAATTTCGGTCGATCCAATCACGGTAAAAGGCAACATTGGTGTAGACACCTGGGTGGTCCGGACCAGCACAGCCCGTGCTCCAAACTACAATCCCAATCTGAACACCATCGGCAACGAGTGGACCACCACAGCCGTCCTTGCAATGGCTCGTAGGAGGTGCAGTGGCGCATATCGTACTGTTCGACAACAACATCATGTATGCATTCGTGTACCAGAACAAGAAGAGTTTACCGTAGTCCGTAGCGCATTTGGTCCTATCGACAATGCGCACGCTCGTATTTTTCAGAATGGCCAAACTTTTTTCGCCTTCGGACGTCCGTCCCCAACCAGCAGAGCTTGCAACTGTATCTGGTTCAACGCCACCCCCTTCACTGGCCAGTTTAACAGTTGTTACGTCGTTGCCCAACGTGAAGGGTGGTGACACTTTCATCAGGGCTATGTCATTCATGGTGGGGCCCGAAAAAGTAAAGTTTTCGTGGATCTTCACATCAACGACCTTGTGCTTCGAGCCTCCCTCGTTGACTCTGGAGGTGTTGACTCGTACGCTCAAACTGTCGAGTGAATATTTGGCGACACAGTGAGCTGAGGTGAGGATTACATTCTCGGAAATTATGCTACCACCACAGAAATGGTAATTATCTGCCTGAATCGATGCGAGCCATGGCTGCGTTTCGGTTTCATTGCGGGTGTCTTCGGCTATGGGAACTCCTGCGATTATATACGTTTTAATTATTGAAATTTAACCATAAGTATGTAGTCGACGAGACAACTTACCCGTAACTTTACATAGAAGGAACGCAGAGATAACGAACAGTATCATGTTTGGTAAACTAACTCTCGGTCGTTAATGAACCAGACCTATCTTCTACGCTACATTTATAACTTCTAATTCCATTATGTTTTGCATATGGCTAATGGAATAATGATATTTTAGAGATATTCAACGCGTTATCGGTATGTCAACGAGTCATTAGTTAGTTTCACGGAGTTTACCTTCTAGCCTCATTTTGTAAATATGCATAAACACGTGTCACATTATTCTGCTTATGTAGACTCAATTTTAATAAAGGATTGAATTCTATTTCTGTCGATGTTTTTGGGTTTTTGTCTTCGATCCATTGTGAGGTTCTCAAAGATTCTTGGAAATAATAAAGACTTTGGTACATAAGGTAGGTGTACCCAATATGCGCCAGGACCCAATATGCGCCACCCTTCGTATTTCATATATACGCGCATCTAGAGCATCGCCGCGACACAGAATCTTGTCGGTAATGCTAAACAATGAGGAAAGAAAACATTTTCACCGATCGGGAACCCTTATACCAACTTCTTACAGCTCGTTTTATCCATTTTTTCGCCAATTTTCATTCTCGATCTAATTTCGCTAAGGTAAGTGCGAATTTTTTTAATACCCTTAAACTGGGCCAAAAAAATCGAGCCATATATCGTTCGATTCCTTGACATCCCATCTACATCATCCAATTTTTTTTTTCATCTTACGCCCTTTTTATCAACCGTTTCAATAGCTCTTCGTTATTTTTATCGAATGTACCCAATATGCGCCACCCCTATTTTCTTGTTCCAGCTGCTACAATCAACCCATTCATGGTAAATATCCACCAAACAGGTTCGAAAGAAAATTTAGTTCAAGCTTTGGAGCAGGTCAAGAAAGGTGAGATATCGCAGAGGATGGCTTCGACTATACATAAGATACCTCGTCGAACATTTCAACGATATGTCAAACAAAACATATGCGAAAAAAGGAAAATGAGTCGACCATATGCGTTAACGACAGTACAGAACGAAGAATTATGTAGTCGAATTAAACGCTTAGCAGATATTGGCTATCCTATAACGAGAAAAATCATGAGGTTATGCGTTTATAAGTACTGTCTAGGAAAAAACATCAAACAGAATTTTTCTACCATCATGACAATAGCTAGTCCCAAATAGGCTCGGACATTTTTTAAATTGAACTCTTCCATTTCAGTGAGAACATCTCAATTATATTTAAAATTACACTAAAAAGAATGTTCATCAATTTGATAGATTAATATTGGAATTGAATGTTGCATGAGTTAATTTTGTTGATTTAAAAACAACGTTTCTTCATGAATTTTAACTGAAAACTTGATTTGATTTAGGTTGTTAGAAGTTCATATAATCTATGTACTATGGTTTAATCAAAGACAAAATGTATTTTTCAATAAAATTATATAAGAAATATATTTTTTTGTTTGTATTCATTTCAGACATGCTTCGTGCTTCAAATTGGATGAAAAGAAGTATTTTCAGGGTAGCGCCATATTGGGTACACTAAAAATTTTCGGAAAAAATTTTTTTTTTTTTTAAAACCTTGGTATCTTAGTGTAGAACTGTTCTAAATTGAAAAAGACTTAGCTCATTTTGTAGGTATTGAGTATAGATCTTTCATTTGACACCAATTATGTTAGAAAATATTCATTTGACGCTGTGTAGTGACCTTTCTCGCTTAGGTGGCGCATATTGGGTACAGGTACCTTACTTTTTTTACAGAAATGGTCAGAAATCGGCAGAATATTAACGACTAGAGCCACTGGCAGGTTTCACAACAGACAGGCTGCATGAATCTGAAAGTGATTGAAAAAATGATGCTTCATTCCCATTATCACTTGACAAATTTGAAACAATACAGTCACTGCTGAAAGCGTCAATAGAAGAGATAATAAACGATTTTGTAGGAGAAGGAGCTCAGCAATTTTGACATATTATTGTGTCCGAAACGAGCTGGATGCAAAACAAAAGAAATCCCTCCAAAATATAAACAATATTCATTCAATAAATCTTCTTTGTCAACTTACCACCTCCCATAATAAAAATGAATTTATATTTCGTAGATATAAAAAACGCTATGTACTCGTGAGAGCGAGTACTTTAATATAGTAAACTTTGATATTTGCTATATTACATTTTTCTCGTAGAAAAACGATATTTTGTAAAAACTCTGCCTATCTGCCCCTCTCTCCCCTACGCTATATACAGTGACAGTTTCACTACATGGTATATCTAAATTTACTTGTAGTTGTTATAGGTATATTAGGTTTTCATGACATTTTTCCTAACTTTTGACCTGCCAATCGAAAGAGCATACTCTGAAATAGCAGGAAAAATGGGCGGGATTGGAATATTTTTTCATTTACGACACAGTGTAGCCCGAAGTGAATTAAAAAAATCGTGTCATTTTTTAAAAAAATTCGAATAATTAACCTAATATATGTTAATAGTTACTTTTGTTACAGTTTCAACTCATTAAACTCTTATGTCCATCCGATGTATATCCATTTCTTTCTTCAGATGATCTTGGAGCTGTGTAAAAGTCTATGGAATTTGGGAGGGCTTTGGATATCTGGGAGAAATCAGTGCAAACAAGGGCTTATCTAGGGATATGGAGACTAGAGCGGAGCCTCTGGGAAATCGGGCCGCTTGCTCACGAGGCCGTGGCGTAAGCGTACGTGTCGGGTAGCTAAGTTATGACTTTAACGAGGGGTTGGCGTGCGAAGCTCGCTCTCCGCGAGTCGCCGAGTCCCTTGCTTAATTGGTCGAACCGTAGCTGCTGAGCTCGCGGAAAAGCAGCGGCCCCGCGAGAGGACGATCGATCCACCTGACGCGTTGCAGCTCCACCAGATTTGCTCGACGATAAATCCAACTATTGGTGCTTTCTTTCAGCTGTAGAGACTCAAGCTTTGTCGGGACAGACTGAGGGATGTGCACAAGTATATCGATACAATCCAGAACATACTAACCTTATCACTCGGTCACATTAACGTTCATAATCTTATTGTATGATATTGGCCGACAAGTGTTATGAATTGAACTTTTTACAAATGAAACTTAATTATGACACTGATTTGTCATACAATATTATTAAATTTGTGACCTTTGTGCTTGGATACACGTTGTTATTGCTTCAGATTCCAAGAACCGAGTGAAAAATCGCGAACCGGTACTTTTTTTTGTTTATTTCATGTTTTCCTTTGTTTGAGTGAAACATGGAAGTAAATTTTCATGATTATTCATACATTGACTTTTTCTGCATATGTCTCAGGATGAATTATGTTGTAGTTTCGAGTTCTAGTATGGGAGTGAGTGAAAATACGCCTCCGATGACATATTCCCATTTGGAACGAGACCAACGGCTCCAACAAATGTATTACAATTAATATCTTGGAAGTTTGGATCTTGGAAGAATATTTATAGTTTAAAGTTTTACTGTCTACTTTTTTGTGCTTATCTGAAGTATAAATAGCACCTTGTTGACTTTACTTTAGAAAAGCATGTGACTACATTGGCCAAACATTGGACTTGAATTCGTTATCGATTATTCCGTTAAATAGACTCGATCGATATAGTCATCTATTGAACATAGTATATTTGTGTCTCTTTTGTCTACTGTACACTGATTGTTAATTCATTTGTATGTTGATATCGGTAGTGGAAGCAGCTGAATTTTATATTTTACATTTATTCTAAAACTACCTAATGAGGCCAGTGAACCATACTGGCGAAACGTCGCTTCAACAAAATATGTGGTGGAATTTGTTATTTATCCTTTTCCACTTCACTCCGGGTTGGCCCTCAAAGATCGACCATACAATTTTTTTTAAATTTCTCAATTTTCTTTTAATCAAATTTGTTGTAAATGGTCACCTCAACACTCTTGAATTTCTTTAGATTTTCCATGCCCATATATAATAAAATTTACTTATCTACCCAACAACAAAGTTTTTTCGTGATTCGTCTCCCGCAAAATGTGGTGTCCTCTTATGAGACAAATAAATCAACCTTTCAGAGATAAACGTTAAGTTTTTATAAACATGTTGCTACGGTTTGAATGAGTATTTTTTGATCATATGTCACAAGTTTTCGATAAATATATATGGAACCATTATTTTCGGTCTATACAATCAGTATTTGATCGTCTCTGTAGACCTATGAAGCCAAGTGCAAATAGTGATTATGAAAAGGGAGCATATTGGCTACATGTATGAACCCGGATTTTAGTGATTTTGGTTAATTGACATTTTCATCAAGTTGAAATGGGTTATTTGGGATATAACGATGACTTCTAATAGTTCGATCTCGAACTATCTTTTAACATTTTATTTGAAAAATTGAAAAATTCTAATTCTGTCATAGCCGAACTTGCGAAAAACCGTCGGTGCTTGCACATTGTCTGCTCTTATACCTTATATTGTGAATTTCCATTCATTTGTCTAATATTGAATTTCTCGACTCATTCTGTCTTGAATGTGAATGATGATTTACGAAAAAGTCGTTCAATTTTAATAATTCGTAAATTTTGGGACAGCTGTTAGGCTTGGTTAAATTTACACAAGTTTCATCGGACACATGCTTTAGGCATGGTGACATATGAACATATGAATAATTCAATTAATTATTCAATGAATCGATTGTTCGATTTCATCGAAACAACATTTATAAGCTGAGTTAGCTTATAAAGTTGATATAATTTGAATGAGAAGTCGAGTCACAGTTAACCAAAAATGATACCACTCGTTATCGCTTCGTTATTCCTGTGCCAAGCTTTATGTGAGTATCGCTCTTCTAATTTTCATAGTCTGGAGTCTATCTCAAAAACTTACTTTTAATAAAAGAGCTCTTGATATTGTTGTAGCAAGTGCAATTACGATCGAGAGCTCCCACTCGGCGGCCAGTCGCAACGTCAAGAGGCGGATAGATCGAGGCGGGATCACCGAAATCCGTTGGACGCCATGGCTCGCGACGATTCATACGAATGAAAACCACATCTGCGATGGTAGCATACTATCCGAGACGACGATTCTCACCGCAGCTCACTGCATCATTAAATACCCGGGAAATTGGTTCAGCGTACGGGTGGGCAGCAGCAGCCCCAAAACAGGAGGCACACAGCACGACGTCGTCGCGATTTTGTTCCACGAGAATTACACAAGTACGAGTGACCACCTAGTCAACAATGTGGCTTTGTTGAAAGTGAGGCCACCAATGTTGTTTCGCCGGGAAGTATCCAAGGTCGAATTACCCAGCGCAGGGGATGTGGTTGAGCCGGGTGAAATAGCAAGTATCGCCGGTTGGAGGCAGCCAACCGAGGAACAACTGAGGAACACCAGTCTGCAAATCTCCCACAGCAATATTTGCCAGAGGAATGACGAAAACGAATCCAGAATGACGAGCCGACTGATCTGCACCGCTGCGTCTGGCGGGCGCGCTTGCCTAGGCAGTCCTGGTGGACCGTTTGTCATCGATGGTGTTCAGGTCGGAATGACAATCTGGGACTGCTCTACGTCTCAGTCCCCAAAGCCCTACCTTAGTCTTGCTGTTTATCGCGATTGGATTGATGAAAACCTTCGGGCAATTGACTCGTTAAACTCGAAGTGACTTTGGTAAAATGTCCTCGGGGATTGAAATTTATCCATGGATTTCTTCGATGACTAATGATCTGCGAGGTAATTCTCGAGCATTGGACGCATCAAGAGCGACTGAATTTTATAGAGAAATGGAATTTTATGATATTTTTTTCATACTCCTTTCCATATTATGCATTTATTTCGACACAATCGAGTAAATGGGTAGAAATTTTTGTTTATTTTAAAATTTATACATTGATAGTACTGTTTTTCACAGATTTTTCTGCAAGAATTGCAGTTTATTCTTTACAGTGTTTGGTTACTTTCCATTTCAATTCAATCAACATTCGAATGTGGAAGTTCAATGTTTGGTTAACAAGGAAACAGTTTGGCATTCGGGTCTCGGAACTTGCTGTAACTTTTGGAAATGGTTCATGGTTACCCGAACAGATAATATCTACGATTGATAGATATTCATCGTAACATTTCAATTTCCTGAGCATTGTAATAAGTAAAATGGATTTAATAAACTGAGTATTTCATTTGGATCCAATCTAGGAAATTAGGACAATGGTAGAGTGCTTGACAATCGATTTACGCAACTTTATCTCGTTAGACAAACTTATCTGGAGTGTATTGGCAGTTGATAAAACAATTACAACATTCGAGTGTGCACATTGAATAACCCTCCTTTAGAAGAATAAAGATACTATTTGGATACTCCCGTTGGTGACGAGTGCGTGAAATTCTGAAGACGTGTCGACGAGTGGCGGGCGGCGAGTGTTACACATTCACACGAGTGATTAAAATTGAACGCACCAGTTGGATACGATATTTTATGTTACGAGTACTCGTTGGAAAGACAGTTAAAAAATGCACTAGTGCGCGAAATGCCATTTCACGCACTCCGAATAACGTGAAAAAGTATATGTACTTCGCTCAACTAGGCTACGCTATAGCGTTTTGCGTGCCGAAATCGTTCAAACTCGCTCAGGTGCATCGACACACTATTTTTGTACTACCCTTTCTCAATTGAAAAAATTTAAACGTCGATTAGAGTTATCCATGAAAATATCAAATCAATTATTGAATTATCGAGTTTAATGAGCGAGAGATAAAATTCAACTCTCAACAGGATGTCACATTTCAAAAATGAGCATTTTATAGCCCATTAAGCATGACAATTTGATTATTTATTTAAATTGCACGAGTATTTATAACGAATAATTCTTCGTGCGGAAATTGTGTGAGAATTAATACTCATTAAGTTGTGTAACAACTAAAGTATTTTTTATGTTACTAGTGCGTCAAATCGCATTTCACACACTAGTGCTTTTTTCAAATGCTCTTCAAACGAGCACTCGTAACATAAAATATCGTATCCAAACGTGTAACACGTCCACACGTGTCTTCAAAACTTCATGCACTATAGTTGCATAATATACTATTTTGTAACAGACATCTCCCCTATGGAATTATTATAAACAAAGACATAGTTATATGTGTAGGAATTACTGTACGTGAGATACAATAGGATGGATAAAGAAAGCATTATTTTCAAATGTCTATGTTTCGATAAAAAAAATGTATCGAAATTGATTACTGCGGGTTATCAAATTGTAGGCGTTTCAAAGATCTACAAAATGATCTAAATGGACTGTCTGTCGAACTATTTGTCAAAAATAAACTAAAACTATGAAAATCGTGCAAAAGTTTATTAGTTTTTAACGATAAATTTTGCAGAGAGGAAGCTGATATACAGCTTAGGTGAAATAGAATTTTCTGCGAAAAAAATATGCTGAGATTGAAATTATCCTCTCCGATTTTGCTGATATTCCGTATTGATGTATTTAGAAGTCTCCAAGGCTTTCAATGTGAGTATATAACTTTGGGAGGAAAAAAGTATTATCCTCAATTACATTATTCTGATAATTAATTTCCAATCATTCGACTAATGACAGTATAGTAATCACGCTATTATCGGGATACTGGCAATAATTACCGATTTGTTTACTTGGATTTAGGCTTCGATTTTCGGTGAAACTTCTGAAGGTGGTTTGTAGTTACCCAAATAAATAATATATGCCGTGCAAATCATTAATGATCGGTTAATGTATCTACAGGAAATCAGAAGGTCAGGTGATGCTACTGCAAATATCACATGATTAGGTGTCATGAAAACTGCGTAAAAGTTTTAGTGGACTTAGAGACTCAAATGTGAATGGGTCTCCTGATGGCAAGTGGAAATATGCTCCATGATGAGATTAAAATATTTCGCAATGCACAGCAGCGTTTAGCAAAAAAGCGGCATATACACTGCAGTAATCTTCAGCTCAAAGCAGCGTTGACTCTCCCATACCTATAGATATATATGCGGTGAGTGGACGACGCGTCGACCCCCAAGACGCCGTGGCGTGCGCAGTCGGGGGACGGCGGGCGGCGTTTCGTCTGTACTTTGGTATAGCTATATATACAGAGCCGAAACGGGCCGTCGCGTCGCGCAAGGTGCAAGGCCCATTGTCTCGGCGACGGGACGGCTATAAAGTAAGTATAGGAGGCGAAAAAAAGACTGAAGTGTCCGCAGCAGGAAGAGTCGAGCCAGGCGTATCTAATAGTTTGCCGGGGCCTTTCTTTCCCTCTATCCCTCTCTCTCTCTCTTGCTCACGTAGGGTTAGACCTTAAATCATCGGGGGCCTTTGTTGCGCGGCTCTTCGCGCGTTGTAGGCGAAAAAAGACGATGCGTCGAGCTGGCGCCGATGTAACCGCTCGCCCCCCTACCCGTGAGCGCAGCTTTTTGCCCCGGCGCGCACTTTCTTGCTGCGCTGCTATGCGTCGCGTTTCAACTTTTCCCGAACTATGCGCGCACTTTCTTCTCTGGCTCGACGCGGCCTGCGACAGCTCTTTTGTAGACCAGAACGAGATCTTTCGTCCTACCCTTGTGTGTACACTGTACGATTCTTTGATACGAGTGTGAAATCTCAATCGATTAGTAAGATACGCAGAAAATTTGAATTACGGCTGACGGAGTGCTTGAATTGAGTTTCGTCATTTCTTGTCACTTATTCGTCGCCCTGAATTTCAGTAAGACTGAAGCACTTGAATGAAGAATTGTCGCATTTCCTTAATGACTTCTTTTTTCATTTTATCACATTTTTTGAAATATGTACTTTTACGAACTTGTCTCCCGATTGAAAATTGTATTGATAAGATTAAACTAGCATGAATTATGTAACGGTCTTGAAATAATGAATTATTCCGTCACGTAATCGCTTGAATTATTTGGGAGATCCACGATATTACACTTATCCCACATACTCAAACCCCTTAATTGTTAGTGTTGAGGTGTCATATTCGAAGTAACTCATATACACGGAGTTTCATCAAGATTAATGCCTTGCTCACCGGCATCTTGATCAGAAACAAAATTAACACAAAAACATTTAGATAATTGGGTTCGAACAGAACAAAAATTCGCCCGCTGCGTAATTTGTAGAGACCGCGGACCCAATCTTAGCGAGTTCAAGCTCACAATCCTGTGATTGGATAAAACACTTGAGCCGATGTTCGAGTGGATTATACGTACCGTCCACCTGCGCAGAGCTAAGAGAACTGCACAGCTCCATTATTCGTCTTTCGCGGCCCACGCATCAACGTTGGACATTAATAAAGCTCCGAAAAAAAGCTCGCGGGCCACGCGTCACCGACCGATGTTTCAATAGGTTACCCCTTGCGTTATACCATAAGGGCTGCAGCAACGCCACGGGGCGAAAAAGCCGTGAGTGCCGCGCGGTAGCGCCCGGCACTCACACGGCCCTTATTTATCGGCTCGGTTATTTTCGGCATTAGCGGCAATTTGTTCTGGCGCGCGTAAAAGTCAGCCCCGCGACCGCGACTGGTGGGGGGGCGGCCGCTTAATCAAAGGACGATAAGACACGGCCGGCGCTAGGTTGCGAGCCGCGGACGCGTACGCGCCTCCCCTGCCCCCTCCCGGTAATGAATAATTTAGGCGCCGCGGCGCACGCTACCGGCCAAACACTAATGCCTGCTCAGATAAATTACTGATAAGCCGCGGCGAGATAAGCATCTGCGATATAAACTGACCGCCGCCGCCGCCGCCGCCGACACGCGATTCGCTGCCCCCGGCCGTGCTACCCGAGCGCGAGCTTTTCCCCCTCCCGATTCGTCCGCTTCGACGAGGGTCGTCCGAATTTATTGTCCGCCGGAGAATGACTCGACGGCCCCGCGTCGGCGGGGCAAATTTGACCCGGTGACTTTTTACACGCGAGCTCGACCCCCGGCGGAAATACGTTTCTCGTATAGTGGAGAGCGCGCCGCACATCGGATAAGCCGAGGGGTTTCTCACTTGGGTACCCCCATCTCTTTTTTAGTACTCCGTACGGCTAAATTTGATGGCATGAACTCGTTGTGTTTTGATGTAGCTTGTCTCAATCTGGGGAATAGCTTTTGGTTCATATTCGCGAGAATGAACGAGTACTATTCGTCTGAAATGCTCGCGAATTTCACTATATCACTCCCTTAAACTCAGGCAAGTGAAAAATCACCGCGGATGAGTTGTTGAACGGGAATAAGAGTGATATTTTGAATCGAGCTCCTAAGATTTAATAGATTTGACAATTGTTGCTATTGATTGTTGCTATTAAATCACGTCGATTTCAAGCATCCAACCATGATGTTCAACTATTACAATTGATAGCCTCCACAATCACAGGAATAACTGGTTTGATTTTACCTTAATTCTATCTGTAGAATATCGTTTACTGCATTTAATTCCTGAAATGGAGTTATTTACGAAAAACTTTTCCATCCAATCCGTTCAAAATTTCACCCCAGCGCACTCGAGGGTAAAAGTAAAGCCCCTGCTTCTAGCACTTGAATCATCGTTTTTCATTTTTTCTATCAGTTGACATCAATTTTATCTGATCAATTCAAGTTTTTACCCTTTATATTTCATGCTAGCGGAAAATGGCTTAAAAAGTACCTTCTACCAGAATGTGTTAGTGAAATGACCACTTTGGGAAATAGTATGGTAAACGTGAGACATAGCAAGGGATGAAATAAAGTTCCTGGGCATGCGATTTTGATGTTTTATGCATTTTTAAATCTTAAAATCATGTCAACAATTTTTCCTGATTATACTGGTGCAGCAACTAGTATAATCACCTTTGAGCAAAATTGAATGGAGAAATATAGGAAATGATTGTTGTATTCGTATATTTCAGAAGCTGGCCAACCTAATTTTAATGTTTGAAAAATTACGTTGGAACAAGGATTCAACTGGGTTTTCTACAGAAATTTTCCCAAAAAAGAATGATTTTATCTTTTCAAAAAAAATTAGCTTCCCCAAATAGATACAATCGGGAGGAACTTTTTGCAGTTTATCGTTAGAACCCGAATGCATGGAAAAATAGATGGCTGGTTCGCTGGCCTAGTAGTATTAGCCGCAACCATCTTGATCGTATATAGTTTATACAATTGTAATTCTATTTCCAGAATCAGTGACAGTGTAGGTTTGGAGTATTCCTTTCGGTATGTTTTTCACCTAAAACATCAGATATACATCAGAATGGAATGAATCAGCTTTATGCGTAGTTGAATATCTCCAAAAATCATATCATTAACGTGATAGAATGATCAATTCAGCTCTATTTTTATCGCGTGATAGTTTTCCTGATCTCAAGGATAATAAATATTTCCATTTTTCTCCTCATACTACTTGATTAAATTACCCACTTTAAGATGAGGGTATCCAATAACGCCCACCGGGGCATCGCCCTGACAGAAAATGTTTCCAACGAAGATAATGACAAATGGAAAATCGCATGTTCTACAAAATCGAGAATGATTTCCATGATTTTCAATGGGTGTAAGCTTTTCTTGGTTTCCACGAGAGAAAAAGACGGAACTCTATAGGAACATTCGGCTGGAAGCGCATATGCTGATGGGATAACTGGATTGTAAAGGTCATAAATAACAAAATTGAATGGTTCGTCGCTTTTTCGGCCTGATGTATTAAAAATATTTCTTCTCACCGGAGGAAAGAAAAAATGACACTGCCGACCGGTCAAAACGTTATTTGCCATTGTCCAATATATGCTACCAACAATTATCTCTGATGCGACGCTACTGTAGCCACCGCGTGATTAGATTGAGTCTGAGATTTACGAAGGATCTCCACTTTGTTTCGATAACAACTCAGTTGAACC
The DNA here is from genome assembly GCA_020882685.1 of Aphelinus atriplicis. NCBI lineage: Eukaryota > Metazoa > Arthropoda > Insecta > Hymenoptera > Aphelinidae > Aphelinus > Aphelinus atriplicis. Next base: position 101,690,078 of record CM037073.1, read on the forward strand.
CGCGAGTGCGCGCGTGTGTGTACGTGCGTATTTTTTACAAAGCTGTTTCTCGAAAATTGAAAACAAAAACTATCCACTCTCTATCAGTGCAGTTGGGTCGCACGTGGATCAACGTTCCTAAAGAAAACTGATATCTGCAATATAGGAGTTGAATCTTAGAATTTAATTTATTTTCCCCACACCCGTGGACCGTTGAGCCAACAGGTGTAATTCGGCAAAGATTTTCGTGAATTTCCATTTCCGTACCTTCTAAGGTGGATGAATGATCGAGTGGAACTGCAGTTAATATCTAATATATAACAAACGTGAATTTGTCACTTCTACCCCATGAATTTTGATATAAAAAATTTACGTTAAAATTATTGTCTTCAAAACTCATGGGATCGGGAATGAAAATTCACTTTGATTGGACGAAAAAAGAAGTTCCCTTCAATCGTTCATGATCCACCTTCTTACAGTGATTTTCCACTCTCATAAATACACCGGGTTTTCACACCGTAAGGTTTCGATACAGTAAAAATCCAAACACTCGACCTATCCAGTACTTTTTTGTTTGTTCTCCCGCGACTCGTCGCCCTGGCAATCGGCTTTTTCCCCCTGCCGTCACGTCCGCGCGTTTAATTTTTCCGCTCTGTATAAAGTTGGGGCTCGCGAGCTTGCGCGGGCGCTGCCAAGCGTAAACCGAGACAATCGCGAGAGCGGCGGCACACGGCGAGACAACAAACGAAAATCGGGGCTGGAGAGTATGTATCGAAAAAGAGTCGATAACGTCAGGGCCAGGGAACGCGGCCGCGCGATCCGATCGTCCGCCTGTCCGCGCGCGGCGCAGCGTAAAAATGACGGAAACGTCATTGAAAAAGCCCTATCTCGAGCGAGGGAGAAGGGAAAATTTGTCGGTGACACAACGTCGATGCGCGCGCGCGCCTATATACTATAGGTGTATACGTATATATACAGACACACACGTATAGGACGGCGGCGCAAGTCGAGCGGAGTTGCAGCGCTCGGGATGAAAGAGAGTAAGCGAGATGGAAGGGCGCAGATAGCCGCGGGAGGCTCTATTCTGCGGCGGCGGGTAATGGATACTCGAAAGATTATACCCTCGGCGCGTCGCCGTTAATTGACAGCACGTATATACCGGCTCGTTTCAGCCCTTTCGCTGATTGGTTTCGGGGGGAGAGAGAGAGAGAAAGAGTCGCAGAGCTTCTCCGTATAACGACCGCACGCGATTTTCCCTCTTTTCACCGGCTCGGCTCTTGGCTCTCTGCGTGCACGTGTGTGTGTGTGTGTGTATGTGTGCCTCAACGAGTTATCGCCCGGAATATTTACGCTCGTTTACAATGTTATATATATATATATATATACACATGCCGGCTCGGGCAATCGCGGGCTACGTTTGCTTTGTCCCCTAGCGTCTGAAGCTGCCGTCACACGACACGCGATAATCGTCGAGGGCGTTCTCCATTTCTTCCTTTCCTTTTCCTCCCTGCGAACTTTGTTGGGATTTCATATGCGTTCAACTGGAAATACCAATCAATCCTCAAGTGATTATAAGCCAAACCATCATTTACGTGGATTCGGGGATAACCATGGATGAGTCTACATTTGCGAGTGTCCGGGAAAGGCCTCAACCACCTATAACTTGGCTGCCTTCTTACGCTAATCGATATTTCTCAATATTAAAAGCCAAACCACCGCCACCGCAGGCGTCGGAAATGTAGCCTCCTCTTGAGCCCCCTTTTTAGCCCCCATTTTAGCTCCTCTTTTTGGCCCCTTTTTTCGGCCCCCTTTTTAGCCACACTTTTCAGTCTCCCTTTTTGGCTCCGTATAGTGGTTCCCTTCTGTGATTCCCTTTTTGGATCCCTTTTGTGTTTGAATACTTGTGGTTTAGCCCCCCTTTTCAGTCTCTGTTTTAGAGAATTCGAATCAAGTGATAATTCGAAAGTCTTGTAACTTGTCCTTGGGTGATAAAATGGATGCGATACCGGCAAGATTTGATAAATTCTTTTTAATCTGAATGTAGAAAACAGAAGTCTGAAAAAATTCAAAGTAATAGGTACATATCAGTGCAACACTACATCCTTAGATTAACTGTTGCTAGAGAAATAAAATCAGAAATCAATTTTGATAGATTTTAAAGTATGTAAAATTTTATGCATCCTAAAAGTCAATGGTAACCAACTAGGGTGAGGGGGGGGAGGTAGCAAGCGAGGCGAGTAGGGGAAATACCACCTTTCATGTGAATCATTTTCTTTCGGGGACATTGAAATATTGAACCATAAGTGTGGGGTTGACGAGCGAAGCGAGTAAATAGGCACTCTACTAACGCGTGAAGCAATGAAATTTATCCATAGTCAATTTCGATATTGTGATCAGAATCTCCTATCTGTCCCAGGCTCCTATTGGCTACATTCGGTAAGTCGATTTGCCTCGAATATTTGTCTACTCCCCGATATGATAAATAAATTGCAGAATTAATTCAAGCTTGTAAACAAAGTTTCAAAATATTGTTCTTGTAATTATTCAGATTTACTTATAGGTGAAGCCATTATTTCATCACTCGATTTGTCACTCTACAGCTGGGAGATGTAGTATTTTCAGGATCGTCGATAAATCCACGCTCATTCATCACTAGGAAGGTAAATCAGTATCCAATATAATATCTAGCGTAGCATGTTGAAATCTCTGCTTCATTCGCCCGAGTTGAATTCCTGCGTGTTTCATTCGACTCCATCGATCTGTATTCGAAGCAGTGACTCACGCACAGGTAAAAATCAGAAACAACTTTCAAATTTTTTCAGCGACTCATTAAAAAGCAGCGCCAGCCAAACATCGATAGCCGAATGCTGTCAATCGTTCGAGAGATAAACGACACCAGACACCTTTCCAATTTGCGTATAAAAAGACGTATCGTTGGAATAACACACGGTGAATCAATTAAATCGGGGGATTAACAGTGCACTAGGTGATTTAATAAATGGCCTGATATATATATGTATATCCTCCGCTACGATCGCAGCTCAATTATTCGTCGCAATCGACAGCTCACGGGTCGGGCGCTGGGATTATTAGTAATTGGCGATCGATGAAAAAGCGTTGTTTGGAATTCAGCGAGTGCAGAGTGTGTATGTATAGCAGTGTCTGATATAATCTTGAGTGCGATAATGGGAGCGAGGAGGATGGGTTATACCGTCAGATTCATCGAGATTACAAAACAATCGCTGGCTCCGTTCATAAAACGGGATCAATTCTATAACTGTTGATCAAATCTATGTTGATTTTTGTGAATTCTCTCTCTGGTAAAAGACATGACTTTGAAAATAGTAAAATTTGATTACTTTTCAGTTAATATCTACCATTTTAATCAGTTGTACAATTTTCACGATTAAATTGTTGAATTAAATGTTGAATAATAATTAAATAAATATTGGATCATACCCATGAGTATACTCTTTTGCAGCATCTACGAAAATCCCTGAATTTTGAAGTTACTTCGGACTCTTTCCCTTTCAGAGTTTCAGCCAATGTAATAGTGTTTTTCACCCCAATTAGAATTCGTAAATTCAATCATCAATTGGCCAGTCGAATAACCACCTCCCACAATTTGTTATTTGATTGGTATCATTGAAATCTAGTTGCATCACAATATAGTTTCGATGAACAATTTTACAATATTATACTTTAACGAAGAACTATAATGTCACATCGTATAATTCTTCTTCATTCAACAATAAACGTTTATCGATATGAAATGAATTTTGACAAGTTTCAACTGTTGTCAGAGATCATCTTTCGTGACATGCTTCCAAAAAAATATGCGGATTCTTCTAGGGGGAATGTCAGATTACTGACAGATGAGAAACTTGAAAATAACTTCGACTGAAAACGTACGTTTTGAGATGGGGTAAGGATGAGGTCGATACATAAGTTTATTTATCCTTCACGTCTAGATATATCAACCGCGTGCGAGTGTACATGTGTATGTACGCATGTCGCTCATGCTCTAACTCAAGAGCTCTTGTTAAGCAAATGGGCTTATCATATCGACGTTTACTCACTAAGTCGATGGAGTTTGAAATGTATAAATTCAGCTTGAAGGTAATAGTTTCGATCATTTTCCAAGTGTACATGTTGTGTAGCATCGAGCATGATGCTGCTCGCCGTATTTTCAATTATTTTGTGCCAAGTTCTGGGTGAGTTGTCTCATCTTCTATCTACCCATTGCCTTTGAAATTGACTTGCCGAACCGGATGATTGGAAAAGTATCATTGCAGGGGGTGACACCCAGGTGGTGGAGAACTCAGCTTCGGCTGCTCACCCTAGCGTCATGAACACAGACTCGGGCGAGATCAGCCTGATCCAGATGTTCCCGTATCTCGCCTCGGTCCAGACAAACAAACTCCACGTATGCGGTGGCAGCATACTATCCGAGGTCGTAGTCCTCACCGCGGCTCACTGCGTTGCCAACTACCCTCCGGATGTCTTGAGCGTACAGGTAGGCAGCACGAATCTCAAGTACGGAGGCTCGAAATACGGAGGCTCGAGTCACGAGGTCGTCGCGATGGAGATCCACGAGAACTACAACGACACCGGGCTCCTCGCCCTGAACGACGTGGCCTTGCTCAAAGTGTCGCCTCCGTTCACGTTCCGCGAGAAGGTGTCCAACGTCCACCTGGCCGTGGACTGCAGTAGCGAGGTTACACCGGGTATAGTAGCGAGTGTCGCCGCCTGGGGCCAGACGAACGCCACGGGCGGCGAGTTCTCGAGCAGGCTGAGAAACACCAGTCTGACCATCGCCGACGGCGAGATTTGCGCGAGGACCTACGGAAACGAGTCCAGCACGTGGATGAGCTCGAACGGGCTGTTCTGCGCCGCTGCGCCATACGTGAGGACTTGCCTCGGCGACTCCGGGGGCCCGCTCGTCGTCGATGGGACTCAAATTGGGATCATGGCGAGGAGCAACAGCTGCGCTTGGCCTCGGCAGCCGAGGCTCTACGTCGACGTTGCTTTCCATCGCGAGTGGCTGAAGCAACACTACGATAAATTGGTCCCGCAGAAACAGGCTGAGGTGTCACTATCTTTGGAGTCAGGTCCACTTTCCGAAATGCTGGGATTGACCAAAGAATTCCCACATACATATCCATTTTGAAAATCGTGTATTTAATTTTAGTACGTTCTTGGAATAAATTATTCAGTCACAAAGACATTCGTTATTTATCTCGTGTGAGTATGTTTCTTGGAAAGAATCGTAAGTATGACACTGTCTGAAAACGTGCGCAAACCATGAACAATGGAAATGAAACGACTTTTCGATAACATTTCAATAGCTCGATACACTTCACTGAATGTGCGTATCGAAGCGTATAGGGTAGATAAACATATTCCCGCCGATTCAAACATCTCATGGACGTGATACGGCAAAACGACGAATGGCTAGTACACGTGTCTATATGTCTGTCAATTCAGGAAACACAGATAAGCATAGAAGATGATGGTATATGCGCGTAATGTGGAAGTGATAGTTTAAGTTATTATTCAAGTGTACACAATTTTTCAATGATGACAAGGCCCGTTATCAATTGGTGTGTTTTGTATGAAGTCTTATATCCAACTCTGTCGAAATTTTTCCCCAAAGCTTATAGAGTGAGTAGTCGGAGAGAAAAGACTATATAGGCCAAAAGTCGTATCTCAAACTTCAAGGGTCAAAGATCAAAGACAGAGGTCAAAGTTCAAAGTTCAAATGTAATGAGGTTGAAGGTCATAGGTCAAAGGACACTCGTGAAGAGTCGGTTGAGAACGGTCAAGAGTCCGCGAGAATTCCAAAATGGTTTGCTCCAAGTTACAACCGACAAACGTATTTCCATTCACTCTTGACTTTTGAGCGATATCCGAATCAGAACTTGAACTGACATATGAGTGTTTTCACTTTGCACATATACTCTTGCAACTTTTCCTGCTGCTACGAAGTATGGCCACATCATAGGGATTTAAAAACTCGAGGGATATCAGTACGGGCGATAATGTGCGAATTTGGTCTAGAAATCGCAAGCCTCGAGTCGCGCGATCACCACGGCGTACAACACGTGTGTTCTCGGTACACGCGTGACTGCCGGGCACGACCGACGATCGCTAAAAAAACCTGTCGAAACGTAGAAATCAAAGTGACGCGATCGTCGCGGGTGCGAAACAACAAGACGGCCGCCCGGTGTATCCGGCCGAGTCGCCACGGTGAAAATGCCTCGATCCGCTGGAGTATTGCGAGTATCTGCACGCGCAGGCCCGCTCGAGATGCGCGCATAATAAACCCAAGCGCGCGCACATCGCGAGTATATATACGTACATGGAAAAGTGTAATTAGCCGGGGTTGCGCAACGCGGCTCGCGCGCGCATATATATGCACACACATGTGTACGAAAGCCGCGGCGAAATTCATACGATTGCGCGCGATCCGGACGAGATAAGAGAGCGCACCAGCTGGAATAATGCGGCGAATGAAGACGCGCGGCGGCGCGGCTTATTAAAGCTGTATCGGGCCGCATCTGATGTGACTCAACCGCGGGGTTTTTTTTCTTTTTTTTTCGTTTGGTTTGTAGGCCGCGGGCTGGAGGAATTAATCAACGATAATGACACGCTGTTTTCGCGGTCTCGCGCGAGCGATGTCGGCCCGCGGGAGGAGGTGCACAGATACGGGTATGTACCACAGGGGCCGGACGCGACGTCGTATACGCTTTATCGGCCGCGCGCGGCCAATGCTAATCGCGTGATTTTATCGCTCCACAGCCAATATCGGCTAGATACAATCGCTCGAGACTCGCGTCCGCCTATTTTATACGCCATTTAACGCCGAGCCGCGATGGCTTGATGGACGCGTCGGATATGATAAAGTACGCGGCCACACTCGGATACGCATGCATACCCGAGAGAACATAGAACATTACAATTGGCGTACGTATCGCCGTTTGTCCATGCTGACCGACTCCAGTTACGCGTCGACCCACTTCGACGTGGAAAAAAAAGGAAAAGCAGAAATCAAGATGCGCACAGACGTACCCGATGTCTGTGGGGTAACAAGTTTGATGTTGGCGGTGGAAGCCGCTACTTCCACTTACCGATGGGACAATGTGAATTGTTGTAAAATTTGGAATAACTGCAGCTCGATGAGCTGACGGTAAACTTGCTTGCTGGTGAAACGTCGCGAAAATCGAGATATGAAGTTTACAATTTTTCATCCTCTATATTCTATTAAATTGGCACTCGAACGTCGTCTTCATATTCAATTTTAAAGATGTATACGGATCGCGGGGTCACAGGCTTGTACCTCGAGAGCGAGGAGCTAGCCTGGAAACATCACGATTGACGCGTATAATTTTACAAGCGAAACTCGCTCGTCCAGCGAAGCCACAAGTCGCGCGGCGCGCGCAAGACAAAGGGAAAAGGAAACAAAAAAGAAACGTTGCTCTGTGGCAGCTCGGCGAAATCTCGGCGGCATCTTAATGGAAACAAACAGAGTCGAATGCGCGGGAGGAGCTGGGTACATCGTTTGGTCGTCGTCCGTCGGGCGGAAAAGCCGAAACGGCTCGGTGTACGTACTCACGCGCGCTTGCGCGCACAATACACGCAGTGCACGTATGCATACACAGTTAACAATCGACACGAGCCCCGGCATAAATCATCGCGGTGCTCGCGCGCCACGTCCATCCCGGCTTACTAGAGCGTTGAAAATTGAAAATTCAAAATGGCCGCGATATTTCCGCTCGACGGGAGCGAGACAAAAAACGCCCGTATATACCGGCCGACGCCCGTGATTTGCACGCTGCAATTGCGCCGCTGTCGCGCGCGCGCCGGCGATGAACAAAAAAAAAGAGGGAAAAGGAACGGGGGGCGACGACGACGCCGTCAATACCGGTCCCCTCCCATATTATATGTACGCGCTCGTTTTTTCTCTCTCTGCAGTCTCTCCCCCCGGCGACCAATGGCCGCGGGCTGATACGAGAGGGCTCTTTGGCCCGGGTGCATTGATACACCGATGCATCGACTCTCTCCCTCTCTCGTCTACGGCGATTTTAAATTTTCGACTGTTTTGTGCTGGCTCCCGATCGAGTACGGCTACATATACGCGCGCCGAGTGCGACCGGGCGTACGTTCAATGGGGCCCCCGTGTTGAACGAAAAAAAAAGTGTGCTCGGCTCGTGTGTCTGGCAGTGCAGACTCTAATGCTAGACTTGTATTAATCGATGCCTGTTTCAGGGCGCAACAATTTCAAAGATCAGTTAGTTGAGTGATCTCATACGAATTGTGATCGTCACAGATGAACCTTCAGCTGTTGGGATAATACTTTTCTTTAGAACATTTACCTATACGGTGGGGACTTTAATCATCATTCAATATCTTATAATCGAACAATCAGATTAATAGTAAGACTGAAATTGTCAAACAGAATCAATAATAATATTATTTACAAACTTTAGAACGCCAGATACCGCTTCCTGGACTACCGTCCGCGAAGAGGACAATCGCTTCTTCGCTCAGCTTATCAATTAAATATAACCAATTGGTGAAGGAGGAACACTTGCTCCTAGACAACGAGCAGTGGTAGCCGTGACACAGCATGCGCCTGGCGGCCTTTCAATATAATCGCCACGGCAGAGTACCGCAACCCTTCGCACGTTTCGACAAACATCTTCGAATTTCACGACGAATGAAGATTCTCCCCCTCAGTGTCGTAGGAAAAAAACCCCGAAAAGCTCGGAAAAGCGCGATTACTCTACATCGGGCTGACGACGACGCGGAAGTCCGATAGGACAAGCAAAAGGCAATATCCGACTCTCCGGGCGGGCCGCGCGCACTGAATCGAGAGACAACGGCTGCGTATCGCGGAAAAAGCTCGCGCCGGGCCACAGAGAGGAAGTGCTCTCGCTCTCGGCTCGAGTTTTTCCATACAAGCGTGTGTATATCGCTGGCGAGCAGAGGCGCGCGTGTCCGCCAGCGATTTTTGCCCCGACAATGCTCGCCCCGGCTTTGTTTTAAAATTATCAACGCGTCATACGCACACAGACGCGCGCGCGCTCACAATCGGTCCGTGGCACAAAGGGCTTTTCATACGCGAAGCGCTGAAAAACAGTCGGTCTCTCCGCGTCGGCGACGGAGGAGACACACGTATGTATAGATTCTCGGTTCAATCGGCGCTGCGCTACATAGATATAGGGGCACACACGGGCGCATGGCCTCAATAAGCCCTTTCCACCGGCTGCATATAGCCGCGCGCTATCGCCAATGCACCCGGCCGGCTCTTTATTTGTCTCGCGCGACTGTGCACCAGAGCTCGCGGAGCAGCTACGTGTGGGTGTGCGCGCAGGAAGGAAATCCGAAAGAAAGTTGGAGCCGCGCGTCGATGGCGCAGCTGCTGCTCCTTCGTTTGCCAATATGTATATATACCGGAGCTGCTTACCGCGAGCTACTGCTTCCGCTGACTGCAGTGCACCTATATGCACGTCGTGTGTGCTTTGGTATTAAGCAGGACGCGATGCTCGTTTTTTTTTTCATCCTCTTTCGAACAGTTCGATGAACTCAGGGGATATACCCGGAGAACGATATATGTGGTGTTGAATTCTCGAAGGTACACGTCCCGCGGGTCTCCGGAACACTCGCATTTTTCGAGGTAGTTTTTTGATATATACCCTATTTTGATGAACAGGTGCAAACTTTCAGCGGTTATGGTTTCATAGTTTTGATTCGTCCAACCAGGAGATGCGACCCTCGTGTATTCGAGTCGACTAAAGCCTTTGGAGTATAGTTTTTTTTTTTATACTCTAAAAGGTGATAATTGCAGTGGTTAGTCGGCTATACGATTTTTATTTTTCATTGATGATTTATCCATGTAATATATATCTGCGTATATAAGAAATGTCATACGTATTGTATATTTGTATGCGAATTTATTCTTTGTATGAAAATATGATAATATTCCGGGGAACTGCGGTTACTGCGTAACCGCAGTATAAACCACGTCCAGAAGTTTTAGCAGCAAGTAATTTGCTGGTGACATATATATATCAACCGAGCATTGCTAATTATACGATTGTAACATCCAACACGCGCTTCGCTGTCAACTCACGCTTTGGTCATATTCGCCTCAGCCAAATCGCATCCCTGTAAAATTTTTAAACGCCATTTATCGTGTATGCGTTCACGAAAACTGCACATAATTCGAGCGGTTCGCTCGCGGGCCAGGGGCAAAAACTCCCCGTATAGGCAGACGTATCGGCGAAATATTAATAAGCGGCAGCTGGCGGAGCGGCGCTTACACGGCCGGTCGCCCGTTGCTGCCGAAAAAACACCAGGGAGCGAGCGAGGAATCGCGTCGAATCGAAGAAAAGCTCCGGGGCGGCGCGCGTCGCCCGCTGATTATGCGCATTCGAATGAGAGACGTTCCGGTGGTCATCTGGCGCGAGAGCCGCGGGTGTACGCACGCGATGCAACGACGACACACACGCGGAAGCGTTGAAGAAACGGCCCCGCAAAATGTGAGAGAGATACGGATCGACAGGCGCGACGACTCGCCCGACGCACCGGCGGAACATCCCCGCGCATAAATTTCAACAGCGGCGAATCTTTGGCTGATTAATATAGTCCACGGAACATCCACCCGCGCTTTCTTCGGTATGTTTGATAGATTGACAATGCACCTGGGATCCAAAGAAATTGACAGAATTTTAAAATGATATCTAATTTCATTTTTGATTTTGATTCTATGAGCTGATTATCTTATCTCGTGGGAGAAAGAATGTAATGAATCACTCGAGGAGCAATCTTGAATTGAAAAAAAATACCACAAAATGTCTTATAGGTTGAATCTTTGATTCCAATCTTGACAATTCATATATGATTATAATTGTACAATCATAATTATCAGACAATTTTTCTCAGAGTTTGGCTACAGTGACGATAGCTTGTGAAAACCACTGTAAAGACGATTTTCACCGTTTGAAAAAAATCCTTCGAAGCTGGTTGTTGTTGTTACAGTAAGACGAATTACATGGAAAAAATTTGGAAAATCTAGTGTTGAAGCTAGCTTCGCACAACGCTAACAATCGGGCTTACTGTGACAACAACCAGCTTCAAACTATTTCATATACTTAAATGATGAAAATCATCTTCCACATTTCCTTTCACGGGAATAGAGTAATTATTCGCGACAATTGGAATGCTAACAAAAATTGCTGGTTTCAGTCTTGGAAGATTGGAAAATTATTTTTTCTGCCTCTATTTTATGCCACCTTGTTTAATTATTCCAGTCGATGGTGCCGTATTTCCGCAGTTTTTGATAGGAATGAGAAACGCATAGTCGAACGATCAATCAATCATCCGGGAACCTTCGAAATTTAACTGGTTATTGATCAAACACTTCATGATGAATAAAAGAAAAAGATATTATTCCAACTCTATCCTTCCTTATTTGATTAGCGTATACTTGAATGTTGGTCTCGTATAGTTTCGTATATTCTATTGTATTTTATTATATTAGAATCGGGGACACGATGATATTATTGAGTACATTGGCAAACGAAAAATGCAACACTAGGTCGAACGAGACAGTGAAATGAACATTTGGTTCCATCAAAAATCATTTTCTTATCTGATTGTCACTCGTTCAGATCAAAATTTCATAAAAAAAAAAAGAATCATGGGGTAAATTAAGAATCTTTTTGATATTCAAAATCAATTTCGATTAAAAAGTAAACTGAATTATTGTTCGAATTATTTGACATATTATAATCCAAACTTGTATACGACATTAAGTATTTTCATGATTTTGCAATTGGAATATTTAATAATTTTCTTGAATTGCCGGATCCCGAGATTAAATCCCTGTAAATAGATTGAATGAATTGCTACACTCGAAAGAGAAAAAATTCTTGAGTTCCTGTCGATTTCGATTTTATTTCATCCAAAATCGATACGAACAAGCCGAGTGTGAAATGTGATATATCGTGCGATGGCCAATGCATCGCGCTCCAATTTTTGGGCTCGGAGCAGCCGCTGTTATCTACATCACATGTCTACAGAAGAGTAAATTCTCCGTAAATACACATATATGCGCGTGTGATCGTATATCCAAAATTAATATTTCCAACAAATTCAAAGTACGCTCTTTCCAAAAGATCAAAATGAATTAAAAAGAATTTTTTAACTAATTTATTCCGTATCGGATTGGTCCATACGATTGGGCAGCTTGCACAAAAATATGGTGTAAGTTTCGTAATTAATATAGTTTCAGTAAACAATAATACAAAGACAAAATAAAATAAGAATCAGAACGAAGAGATTGACAGAAATTAAATTCCACGTAACAAAGAAAAAAAATATCTCCGCCTTTTACCGTCTGCGAGAGCTCGCGTATAGCGTGTCTGGTCATTTGGAGGTGAACGACGCGCGTGTTTCTACCTCCGCGCGCTAGAGAGAAGAGAGAAGGGACCAGCTACAAACTAATTATGAAATTATGCTAATTTCACCGACTCTATTTGCATTTCCCAAATAAATATTCCACGAAGTTCTCGTGAGGTACAGGCTAGCCTATTACCACCTTGGCGAGCTTTCTCAGGAACGTCACCTGTGATTTAAAGACACCATGTTTGATACTCATGGTGAATTGAACCGACTTTGCATGTTAACTATTGGAAGTTGCATATTAGGCCAATCGAAGATTATACTGGTGTAAAATAATTTATTTCTGAAAAAAATGTTGTATGCGGTGACGTATCTATTCACGAGAATAATTGAGTGGGCGTTAGAAAGTTTGTTCGTTCGAGATATTCACTAACGAAATATTCTACATCGTTATTCACCTTGATCATTGCTTCGTGAGAATCAGTTATGATCGATTCAAAGGTCGATATCAATGATAAAAATAATGTAATTTTTAATTATCCTATATTACTTCTTCACTTCTTTATCATGCAGCTAACTAAATATTGTTTATGTAATTTTGCTTTTAAACTCTCGTCCAAGTTCCTTGAATCTGATATCTGATGTTTTTTAGAAACGCCCGAGTGTCGCGAGACGCGCACGTGCGTACTGGATGTCTAAACCACGTTTTTCTCATCCAACTTTTCGCTCACACGTAAATGACTTTATCATATCGGCGTTTACTTACCATCGTTATGAATTAATCACAGGTATATAAACTTAGTATCGATAACAGAGGTCTGTATAGTCGTTCATTGTCACTTCATCAAAGATGTTTCGTCTGCTCACCATCGCCTCGTTCTTTTTGTGTCAACTTTTGGGTGAGTTGTCTTGTTTTAGTTAGAACGATGTAAAAGAGTCGCATTGACAGTATGATTTCTCCAAGAAGTTTTGTGTGAACAAAAATAATGCCAATGAGACGTGTCTTCCAACATCGACAGACGAACCTCCAAGAAATTAACCTTAGCTCCGCAGACAATCATTGCTAGGGATATCAACATCTGTTGCTATGGGAGATGCAAAAATTCCGTGTCGAACGTTAGAAAATTATTGACATAATTAGAATGATTATTTCGTGTAAAATTATTTCTCGATTCACACATATTTTCGAGTGACTACTCTTCGCGCAAACCTAACTTCTCGATGAACTTCATGATGACGTTGTTACAGGAAATCCCATCCCGGTCGATGCCGAGTCCGCGGGAACCAACGCGCACCCATGGCTCGTCTCGATACAAGCGAACGGATCTCACATCTGCGGTGGCAGCATAATATCCGAAAGTGTGATCCTCACCGCGGCCCACTGCACCGTACAATTTCCGCTGAACGTCTTGAGCGTACGGGCAGCCGGCAGCAGGAACTCGGTACATAAAGTCGTCGCGACGAAGCTCCACGAAAATTACAAGAACGAGTTTTTCCACGCGTCGAACGATCTGGCCTTGATTAAGGTGTCGCCGTCGTTCGGGACGGACGTGAGAAACGTGAGGCTGGCCAGCCGAGGATACGTCGTTGCCAAGGGCACCGCAGTCAGCATCGTCAGCAACGTCCTGAGGGACAACAGCCTGTCCGTCGTGGAGAACGCCGAGTGCGACGGCAAGTACGCCAGCCGGCTGAACCTCGACAGTCAGATCTGCGTGACTACCAGCCCGGGAACCTGCCTGACCAGGGCTTCCGGAGATCCTCTGATGGTCGGCGATGTTCAGGTGGGCCTCATAACCGAGGTCCTCTGCGTTTTGCCCCAAAACCCCAAGAGCTACGACAGGATCGCCTTCCATCGTGATTGGATCGAGAGAAACCTACGAGTATTGGACCCGCGAAGCTCGCGATAAGATTTTCATCAAGGATATTTCGCGGAGATGATGGTACTCCGGGTATTTTTTATTGATTTATCAGATAATGCGACACGTACTTTTGTTTGTCCAACAATGACCATTCGTCTTCGGTGGTTTTTGAATTGGAAATCATCGAACCAGAATCGACGAGGGAACATATTAATTTGTTGGTTGTAAGAGTCAAGTTGAACGTTGTAATTAGCGATCGATTATTAGCTTCTATGGAACAAAAAGAATCCAATTTCTCGTGGGTAACTAGGAAATTGTGGAAATGTTTGTACTCTTTGTATATATTTCTATCTCTAAAAATATAATACGACTAATCTCAAATCGACTAATCACCGACTCGGTTGAAATCGTACTGAGCACGCGACGCAGAGGTGAGAATAAATTTTCAAAACATCACTTTCCAGTAAAAATAACTTGAGTCCCGAAGGGCTATTCCCTTTGAAATCACTGGTGATTTCTTGTCATCTTTTTGTGATTTGTTTGAATATTTTGTCGGATTTTAGACTGTATAGCCCTTGATTTCAATCGAGCGAATAAAGCTGAAAGTTTTGTCCGTAACCAAGTCCCCACCGAGGGGCTATTCGCTCCAAAAAATTACAAAAAAATCAAAAAATCACAGAATATCACCAGTGATTTCGAAGTGAATAGCCCCTCGTGGAGTCTTTAATTTTGCTACTAGAACTCTAGTACGAAATCACTATCTTCTCTCGCGTGACTCGTCAGCTCCGGCGCGAGTTCGCGTCCCACGGAAAAAGGGCCAATGCACCGGCGCGGCGGTTGCGAGATGCGTGGCCTCGTGTCACGGCCTTTAGCTCGGGCCGACCGTGGGGGAAAAGACGGGGGGGGCCGATCGGCTGCAGAGAGCCAACCTCTAATTGACAGGCCGCGGCTCCTCGGACTGGAAGATGTTTTATTACGCGTTTGTTTAATTACGCGCCGTTTGTCCGCGCTGCGAGGGAGCCGAGTCTACAGCGGCGTTTATTCTGGCCGCGGCGCTATACGTAACGTCCACACTCGCGCGCAGTTATATACACACGTTTATGTATCGGGGTGAAATAAACCGAGCTCGGCCTCGGGTGGTTAAGCGTGATTAATAGCTATTAAGCGGGACTCGCGCGCCTCCAGTCACGAGTACAATCATTTCCAGATCTCCGATTGTCAGTGGCTTCTCGATTCTTCCCTCGCGCGCGCGTGTGTATACCTATGCTCACAATGTATTCGCCGATTGGCGATATACATATAGATGTTGCAATATCGCAAAGTTGCTAGTTGCACCGGATCATTCCGGGATCGCTCGAGATCACACTTTGTTTCCCACAATCGTGAAGATCGTCTTCGCCTATTTCGTTCGACGATTTATATTCGCCTGTGTACGGGATAGCCTTTTACGAAGGGCAAAAATTCTCATTCGTACGAGAAACCGTAAGGGAATGGTAATCCTGATTGGGCGAAGAAAATCATTTTTCATAGTACCGGAATCATGGTTGTGGTCTATATTGAGGATGTAATTTTCTGGGGAACAGGAGATATTTTTAGTTGCACGCGCGCATGTGTGTTTGATTTGATTTGATTTGATTTGATTATATGATGTCAATAACAGCTGGGACGAGGTCATGAATAGTTGATAAGTTTGCAAAGAAAACTGAATATGTAATTGTGATATTGTAAATAAGAATAAATTTGATCGATGTATACATGCCACTTTTTAAGGATATGTTATTAACGATTGTACGATGCCACGCTGGTACAAGCTCGAGTGCATTGGGGAGAAAATTAATTGTTAGCCACAGAAAGGTCCAAATTGCTTCTCTCCTATCCTCTCCTGTAGATAGTAACTTCCGCCGAACCGACGAGATACACCACTTCGCAACCTCGTGATTGTTCACTCGAAGAAATTTAATAAAATTATCCATTGTATTCATAACTTGAATCATTTCGAATTCTAATTCATTACATACATAGTCGAGCGGAACTTTGTACATTCGTATGAATTATCAAAGGTACGTGCAGTTTCAATTCAGCCATAATCGATATCGTGTATTTAGACCACAATAGTATAGGAATAGTAATTTTACTACCAAACAATACTATCTACTTGGAATAAGAATAAGAATACTCGCTTCGCATACGCGAAAAATCAAGACATATAAAAGCTCAGGGTAGGCCGCGCGACGCCGATTTGGCCGTTGCCGGCCGGGACAATCAAAGGCAAACGCGAACGATCATTACGAGTCGTCATTTAGATTTCAAAAGTCACGCGAATAGCGGGCTTGACTCGGCGAGAAAATTTCCGCACGCGAAATAATAATAGAGCGTCGAGTTATCAATATAGGACTCTGCCAAAGCACACACCCACGTGAGACACGTATATAATGCTCATACACGTGGGTATAACCGAATCACGGCGGGATAGCCGAGCGATAAGCGCTGAAAAATTCACCCGCCCAATTAAAAAGTTCACAGAGCGAGTTGGGGGGCTACCCCGCCGCGATTCGGCTCATCAGCATATATAACCATTCGCGAATCGGCCCCAAGACGAAAAGCTCGAGCGCGTACACACACACGAGAGCAGCCGGGCGTAACTGCCGGAGAAGCGGAGAAAAAACAGCAGCAGCGGCGGCGTCTCTGTGGGCATTATGTAAAGCGCGACGGTTTATTTTGGCGCGAGCTCGCTGTGGAGACTTCGGGCGCTTTATCAGATCGCGTGCCGCGCGATGTAGGCCAGCGCTCATGAGCGATGCTCGCGATTACGCCTCGGGCATTTTTCAAACGAGCTTTTGCGCCCGGCTTTTTCCCCCCGGAGCGTGTCTCGAGCTGCCCCCGCGCGTTCACCTTTTTTTTCCTTTCCTTCCCCAGACGCGCGGCTCGAGCGATAAGAGCTTTGCGAGCCGGCGCGCGCAA
Organism: Aphelinus atriplicis; assembly: GCA_020882685.1. Taxonomy (NCBI): domain Eukaryota; kingdom Metazoa; phylum Arthropoda; class Insecta; order Hymenoptera; family Aphelinidae; genus Aphelinus; species Aphelinus atriplicis. The sequence goes on from CM037073.1 coordinate 101,707,285, forward strand.
ATAAAGCTCGGCGCTCCGCGGATGGCTGCTTTACGGCCCTCGAGCCCCTAAGTGCGTTTGTTGGGTCGAGCGACGGTAAAAAAGGCCTGCCGCCCCGGCAAATTTTGACTATATGATTTGCTGTGGCCGACGATACTTCGACGGGGGGGTTGGAGAGACACTCGAAAGGATGCGAGGACGAAACGGTGAGGATCCCATATCGAGTCCGCGTTTTGCAGTTGATTTTCTTGCGAGATTAACTCGCGCGATACGTGGCTTATACGAATGTGGCTGGAATGTTCGTGAATGGGTCACGGAACGCGTGTTGGCAAACGTCCGACTCAGCGAATTGTTAAACAATTATATATGATTGAGTTGAAACTTGAACAGAATCACTTCATTTCCATACGAGAGCACAAAGTAGTTTTCGTATCAAGGGCGGAAAGGGCAACTTTAGGATGAGATAGGGTGATGAGTAGAAATGAATAAACTCAAAGTTAGAGTCGTATATATTAGATACAGAGAATAAAAAGCTTCCGGTCAAAACTCGAAAATAAGAAATGATGGACAGGTTGAAGTTGTGAGTCGCAACAACTGTGGCTTCATGAAAGTAATTTAATTGAGTTGGTTCCAGGGCATGGACCATTTGTCACGGCAATGATAAACAAAATATCGTGGAGAACGGACAGAAAATGTTCCTTCTAGAGCCAGGCGTTATCATTTGTGAGCAATTATTATCAACCCTAAAAAGTTGCGATCAGGATATAAGATACACGAAAATGGTACGAAATTATCAGTGGGGGGTTCGTAAAAAAACACACAAAACAATAACAATCTCGTCTGCTTTGTTTGTGATTTTTTCTTTTTGAATCACATTAGTCTCCTGTTATTTCGCTACTGAAAAAAAGTAGCAACCCTCGCGTGATTTCTCTCCGCGTAAGAAAAAATTGTGTAAAAATGTTTATAAATCGTCAGATTCAATAAAGCTTTAATACACGGAAAGAGAAAGAAAAAAAAGAAAGAATCACAAGTTGACATGGCGATCACGCACCGCACCCGACACGATCCGGATCGCAGCTCTTTCCCCGATATACACACGCGCACACGTCGGGCCGCGAGTGTGTGTATAATACGGCGTTCTCGCGATCGTTCCACTTGTTCGGGCTTGCGTATATGGAGCACAGCCCACGGAACAAAGGTTCGGTGTCGACGGGCCGTCTTTCTCTCCTCGCGAGTGCTTTCACCGGAGAACCGACGCGCAGGGCCGCGTTCATACATGAATATACATACGTACGTACACATATACGTGTATATCCGAGTGCCTGCAGCAAGGGAAAAGCTGGTGTGGGTTGTAGCCGCGCGGGATTTTCTCGGGCAAACGTCCGGCCTCTCGGGCTTTTGTAAAATGGCGCGAGCCTGCGCCGTATACTGTGTATCGATCCCTCGGATCGGCGTAGCCGCTGCTCTCTGAGAAAGTAACCGCGTGCCCCATTGCCTCTATACGCGTATTAACACGATCCTGTGGATATTATATTGTCTTTGGGAATGGGTCCGTTCTTTGGATATATTTTTTACGCTCCTCGTCGTCCGATACACTGGCGAGAGCATCGAAAAATGAGGAGGTTGTAAGAGCTTCAGCGAAATGGAGAACCTTGTCGTTAACGAGGAATGTGTTTACTTTTAATCTACTGCCAGATTTCAATGAGATCAAAAATTAACGCGATGGTATAACGAGGGCAACACGAGATTTCTTTTGCTTGTTCCATTACTCGTTTGCCATGATTCTCCATTCATATTCTTCATTCGTTTCGTTTATTCAATATTTCAAAGACTTTTTATCATTTATTCTTCAAACATAGTAGCTGAATTGCGCTATTTTCTTTATGTCCTTTTGTCGAATCATGCACGCGCGAGTGCTTGCGAAAAAATCATTAATTTTTTTTTTCCCCAGCCAAAAGTTAACAGTTCTGCAGAGTTACCATACACGTATTTTCGCAATGCGTTGCTTTGTGTATTGTTACACATAATTATTTATAGTAGCTTTTGTTTTGCCACTACGTGCGTCGTTGTTGCACGCTCGCTTCGGTTCGCTCTCTCTCTCTCTCGCTCAGATGGGTTTTTAATTGAACAGCCAACGATTGTATATAAATACGGTTTGGCGAGCGCGCGCCATGAGAAACGCAGTTAGAGTCACGCTGACGTCAGCTATTATTCGCCGCGGCCGCAAGTTCACATAGCCCCGCTCGTGTGTATACCAAGTGCTCGCGCCGCGAGGAGGTAGAGGGATATAAGAGAAGAGGAAAAAAACAATGAGGCGTCTTTTCGCGCAGCTCGAAATTTATGGAGATTGCAAGCGAAACAACCAGCTCTAAACGTTCCGCTATACGTTTTTATCGTTTTTTTTTTCTTTTTCATTCACCTCCGTCGAGGCGTTACGAGTCACTTAGGGGTAGCCGCGGCGAGCTCCTCTCCACCACCGCGCGCATGGAACGCAACATTCAATTACGATGATGATGGCGCACGCGGATTCCGCAGAGCTGTTCTGCGAGGCTCGCGCGAGCGAACCTGAGAGAGAATGTGTACCGCTCAAGCAAGGCGCGATATAAAAATATCGCCGAGCATCCGGAACGTCTAATTAAATACGCATCTCCCGATCAGATACGCCGGGCGACTTGCAATTATACATTTTGACGGCTATATCTGCCGCGAACCGGTGAAGTTGTAACAACGGCGCCCTCGTCTGTATCGAGGCGCGCCGCAACGTAACTCGACCATCGCGGAAAATAATCGTCAACTTTTGATTCTCCTCTTTTTCATCGTGGTTAGACTATGCGAGGAATATTCAAATCCGAATTATCATTACGATTGACGCGAGAAAACGTCCTGGGAACTTGTATCTTTTGGGCGACAGAAGACACTCGGGAATACAGAATATGGTTTTATAAAATATTCACCCTACAATTGGAGGGATCACTTTGGACAGGCTACCTTATTAATATGCGATATTTCCTTGTCGTCAACAATATCTACAATGGAATTTTAAATGGAAACAGTAATTTTCACGATTTTATCAGTCCACGATGTTCAGACTGCTGCACGATGGATATCCGCGATGCATAGCCTATCCAAGTTGAAGCAATCACATTATTTTCCGTATACGCAGTGTCTACAGCACCTCCCATTCGTGGTGCGTGAAATAGACACTCGTGAACGAAATCCAATGAGTTTGAAATATCTAGTTTTGGAACGTAAATCGCCATGCGCAGCTAATATATCAAAAACAATAACACTATAATAGGCGGTGCTACCCCCGATTCTCATTATTCCTTGTCTAACTTTGCGCTTTCGGCCCTGTGCTCGATTATACAGCGTATAATACATACATACAGGGCTCTCGACGCTCGCAAGGCACGTCGCCGTATACACGGGGAGCAATTATTCAATTTTTAATCCACAGCGCGCGCGGGCCGCTTTATCTCGGCGCACATCGAAAAGCCCGCGTCACCATGACTGATTAATCGACGGTGGCAAAAGAGAGGAAAAACAATTTGGGTTGTATAGAGTTCGGTTGCGCGCGGAAGCTCGTGGCTGCTCGTATACTCGTCTCGCGGGCTTTAACACGTGTTTCCATTCGCCCCCCCCCCCTTATCTGGCCGGCTGTATCGGACGCCATACACTCGGCCGATATTAGTTATAGTTCGTGGGACGTGTCCTGCCCCGTCAGCCCTCCCACTAGCGTAGTTACATACACACACATGCTACACTTGAACAAACGCACGTGACCCACCCTCGAAAAGTTTGATGTGCCGCGCTGTGGTTATTAATATATATATACTTTCACTTTATCTATTCACGCAATCAACAGTTCGTTTAGACTCTTCCTGTATCACACGCGATACCTCAAACTGTATATAGATGTATTAGGATTCTCCTGTTGTTAATATTAGGGACTGCATTTACTTCTTCTTGCTTTTTTCCACAACGTAGCGCGTCTTGGGTATATCCTTCGCAACGATTTGAAAATGAATGTGAAGTAGTAATAAATGTATTTTCCCCGGAGTAATGAAATATTCACTGTCATCATACACGCGCGCACGTGCATTCGTTTAAATCTGTGCTGAAGCAGATCGTGGAACGAATGACAATCAATACAAACAGGTGCACGTGAGCTCTTCAGATTTTTCCAAACCACACCCGCATGATACGTTAAACCGTTATAAATATCATTGAATTTAATCGATATATCCTCATATAAAACGTGATGGCCTGTAGAGTGAAGCGTCTTGAATCGTGATTTGATTGATGTTGACCTAACTACTTGACGAGTCGAGTAAGATATAGGTATCGTGAATGCAGACAAGGGAAATACATAAAAACAATGAGTTTTGAGATTGTAACTTTTTGACTAAAATATTAATGTAGGTTTCATTTTGAAAATATAAGGATAAGCGCCTGTAAAAGATCATCGGGTGAAAAATTTTATGGGAACATGATTTTTGAAACGCAAAAATATAGATCAGGCGTAGCGCGTCTGAATGTTTTACTAATAAGGTAACTGTACCCAATTTGGCACTGTACCCAATTTGGCACAATCGTCAGATTTCGTATTTCCGGTGCTCTCTGAGCATCAGTCGCTCTTGGGTTATGTTGGGGGAATTAAAAGAAAATTTTCGGTATCTTCCCCGCCCATTTAGCCCTTAAAACCACTCTCCTACAACACGTTGAACTTTCACTTACTGATTTTTTCACCATTTTCTTATTTCACTTTTCACACTCAACCTCAAAAATCAGGTGTCAATAATTTTTATCTCTCAAAGTGTCATTACTCTTTTTTGGGTAAAAACATCTCAGCTTTCGATTGGTCTCATAAGTTTTCCTAAAATTATTTTTTATCCTACTCAAATTGCTGTTTTTCGCATCAAAAAAAAGTGAACCCAATGTGCCCCTCTACGCGTTTTTAAATGGGAAGACTGAGTGAAATCATTGAATATTTGTATAGACATATTACGATGATTTAGACGCGTATTTTTGAGTTGTATGTTAAAAATTTTGCATAAATATCACTGGGAAAATGATTGAGAGTTCATTTCAATGCCAATTGGATCGTCCCTGTAGGCCTATATAGGCTGTAGCTAATGATTAAAAAATTGTGCCAAATTGGGTACACGTTTTGTGCATTTAGCCTTTTTGCGTTTTTTTTTAAATTGCGATTTTCGATAGGTTAAAGTAGTCGAATGATGATTATGAAGATGGTTTCTAATAGGTATTGAGCTAAGCTTTGAGATGCCATTCACAGAATTTTAAAAATCGAAGTCTATCATAGTCAAATTCGCGAAAAACCCTTAGGGGGGGGCACATTGGGTACAGTTACCTTAGATCTTGGAACCCAATATACGTTGCCATAATTTTCGAGACAGAATAGTCGATTTATACTACTCCCTGTACTCGAGTGTATAATACGTCAAATTCAACGATCGCACAACTCAAATTCTAATGATAGAAGCATTCGGTATCTTCCCGTAGGCGCGGAAGGAAAAATCTTCTCGTCCACTCTGCGTACATGAAACCGCGCGCGGCTCCCCGGGTCCGTATAGCCGTACACGCGTACATATAACGAGAAAACCGCGACTCGACGGAGCGAGAAAAGCAGTACGTGCAGCCTGGCTCTATTCGATATGCGCGGCATTGTGCGCTCGCGAGCCGCAATTAGCCCGCGCTGACTTTGGCTATCGACGCGTGCCATATATACAGTGGACACACTATACGGATGCGAGCCGCCGAGATCGTACGGGGGCGCGTACGCGCCACTCGAGGAACCGGCGATACTTTTTTTTCAGCTCCCAACGCGTTTATAAGCAGCTCGAGGCACGCACGTGTGGTCAAAGGATCGGGGAGGGGGGGGGGGTGGAGGCCCGGCCGAGAATCGCAGCTATATACTTTATCCCTTATTCAAATTAGCCGCGGGCGCGCGCGCTCGCGCGCTTATTTGAATACAAGCTTCATATATTATATTGTATACCTATACGTATATATATATACGTGCGCGCGCTCGCGGTCGCGGTTAAATATCGGTCGCGCGGAATTATAATACAATGAGGGATTTGGGGGAGAAGAAGGTGGCTTCCACCGGGCCCGATACGACTTGAGCGGTTATTAATGCGCGGCGAGCACGCAAGAAACCGAGAGAGAGAGAGAGAAGCCGATTGTCCTATGAATGAATTTATTTCCGCGGAATTGAATGAGTGTGTGTGTGCTGTAGGCGTCCCGGCAGTGGCTTATAGATACACACGTACACACAGACACAAATACGGGGCCCCGTCGATAATTCGTGCGCAGAGCGGCGCGCTTTTGATTTGCGCGCGCTGCTGAATCACGGTCGAGGACAATCGCACTTGGAATTATGCAAGTGGATATTATCCCTAATGCGGGCGCGCGCGCGCTCGGGAAATTACTCGGGAGCGATAAAATCGCTCTAACCGGGCGGCCGCACGCCCATGTATATAGGAGAGAGCCGAGCGTCGAACGAAAGCGTGTATAACGCGCGACACGACTGCGCAGCTTCCGATGCGTCCGATTCGAGCCTCCCTCTCTCGTCTTATCTTTCTCTCGCGCGCGCGTCCGATGAGGCTTGTCGCGGGGCCGACATATATGTACCCAACTGGTTCTTCGTTACTCATCGACGGGCGGCAACTTTTTTTTTTCGTTCCGCGCGAAATTCGTGTGCTTACTAGGGCTTCCGCGAGACGAGACAAGACGATATTTTCGGCGATCTCGTCTTGGTCTCGAAAAATCTTGGTTCGCCTCATATCGATCTCGGTCTTGGTGTAAGGATATTGGTCTTGGTCTCGTCTCGAACCGAGACTCTTGACAAGACTCTTGGTCATAGAAAATTTATAATCTTTATGATTAAGTTTTTTATTTAAACGAAGAATTTTAAGTTAAAAATAAAGAACGCAATTTCAATAATTAATATTAAATTACATCAAGAAGTAACTCTTAATTTATAATGAACTAAGTTCCAAAATTCAAATGAAATTTCGAATTTTAAAAATGTCTAAACTTGTTGGTGCAGCAGAAAATTAGAAAATGAAAAATCAATTATCAACCCAATTATTTGGCACATAATATTTATTATATTTCAATCAAAATTAATGTCCAATTAACCCTTTGAGGCATGTTTTTTTCTACTGCATATTTTGGTCTGAATTTTTGTACTCGGGGGTTTTTATACTCTGAATTTTTTTACTCGAATCTAAGGTTAGTTTTTCAAAATTCAAAATGGCGGATCCAAGATGGCGGACAAAATTTTTGAAAGTCAACCGAATTTGATCAAATTTGGTATACAGGGATTTTTAAGGTCTCTGATCACGAATCTGAGGTTAGTTTTCCAAAATTCAAAATGGCGGATCTAAGATGACGGACAAAATTTTTGAAAGTCAACCGAATTTGATCTAATTTGGTACACAGGGGTTTTTGAGGTCTCTGATCACGAATCTGAGGTTAGTTTTTCAAAATCCAAAACTCCAAATTCCAGAAACCATCTTCATAATCATCATTCGACTACTTTAACCCATCGAAAATCGCAATTTAAAAAAAAATGCAAAATGGCTAATGCACAAAACGTGCAGTCAATTTGGCACAATTTCTTAATCATTTGATACAGCCTGTATAGGTCTACAGGGACGATCCAATTGGCATTGAAATAAACTCTCAATCATGTTCCCAGTGATATTTATACAAAACTTTTGACATCCAATTCCAAAATAGTCGTCTAAATCATTGTAATATGTTTATACAAATATTCAACGATTTCACTCAGTCTTTCCATTTAAAAACGCATAAAGTGCCACATTGACTTCACTTTTTTTTTTATGCGAAAAGAAGCAATTTGAGTGGCTTAAAAACTAATTTTGGGAAAACTGATAAGACCAATCGAAAGCTGAGATGTTTTTACACAAAAAAGAGTGATGACACTTTGAGAGATAAAAATTATTTACTCCTGCTTTTATAGGTTGAGTGTGAAAAGTCAAATAAGAAAAGGGTGAAAAAATGAGTAAATGAAACTTCAAAGTGTTGTAGGAGAGTGGTTTTGAGGGCTAAACGGGCGGAGAAGGTATCAAAAATTTTCTTTTAATTCCCTCAACATAACCCAAGAGCGACTGATGCTCAGAAAGCACCGGAAATACGAAATCTGACGAATGTGCCAAATTGACTGCAGTGCCAAGTTGGCTGCAGTTACCTTAAAATACTTACTATCGTTCTGTGGGTTCAGTCGAGTTTTCCTTACAAAAACAGCATTTTTATATTTGCTCAAAAATTACTAACTGACTCACTAAAACTTTTTTTTCCTCGAGATCTCGAATCGAGAGTCTTGAAAATCTCGTACTCTTGGTGAGAAAAGTCTCGTCTCGTCTCGAAATTTTTTCAAAAATCTTGTCTCGGTCTCGTCTCGATTTTCGAGACGAGACCAAGACGAGACGAGAAATTTTTCTCGTCTTGCGGAAGCCCTAGTGCTTACACCGGGCAACCGATGTACCTACCCCCACGTGGAATAAAAAAAGTCTGGAGCTCGAAGTCACTGGGAGTCCATTACGTCGGATTTTCTTTATATTTTTTTTTGTTTGACACAAGATTGGCGAAATTCAATACGATAGACTTCATGCCAGGCTCTTTAATTGAAAAAGTCTGGCAAATACCCGAGGCAGGACTTTGCGTCAGACTTTATGCCGGACTTTGCATGAGAAAGTCTGCGTTGACGAAATCAATGCCTTGCTTGCATATATTTCCGTTCTTGAATATGGAGCCACTTAATTCCTTTTCATATTCCACAACGCATGGGTATATTTGATAAAATTTTAGTCTTTCATGATATATTCTTATTACTTTAACTGGTCATATTGTGGATTTGTCTTATCATTCAGTTTTCTATTGTGAAAAAGTACAATACGCGTGCGTGAGTTTTATTATTCTAATTAGCGTTTGAGGCGCACGCATTTATAAACTCTCGAGGTAAATTTCTCTAGATAAAAATACCCAAGAAAGACTGAGAATAAAATCAGAAAAAATTCAAAGACTTGATTATTAATGCTTGAATTGTTAAAATATCTTCTTCTGAAAAAGCCACCGTTTCTTATAATATTCCTTCGATAAATATTACTGTATAAGTCAATGAAAAATTGGACTTTCTAACAGACATATATATACATAGCTGAAAATCTCAACAGACTCGCCAGTCATTAGGATCGACGATTGATCAGAATCAAAAGTCGTGACACGGATTATCATTTTCCACAGACGTTTCGTCGACATATCGCGCCTGATTTCATACTTCACATCTGCACGAGTTACCAAAAAGATAAAGCGATCCCGAGCTGAACTGAATTTCATCACATCCTCGAGCCGGCCGCCAGTGTATACGTAAAATGAATAAACGAATTAACGACGGGCGAATCGATGATAAACCCATGCACGGTGAGAAATCCAGCGGATACACGCGTTGGATAACGCGCGCGCGCGATGTAAAATCGCGCCGGCCATACACACACGAGGCTGACATACATTACGCGGCGGCGGGGAGTCACGCAGGGCTAATCAACGCGCGCGCGAGCCAATGAAATTCATGGAAAAATGATTTTCTAATCCGGCGGATGTTGCGCGCTTGCCCGGCCCCGATTGGCCAAGCGTCCATTCCGCGCGGATGACGCGGCCGACAACCCTCAGCTGACGGGATTATAATTAATAAAATTGCGCGCGCGGCTTACGTGAGATCGCCGCGCGTTGCGGAAACAACCGCTATACAGTGTGTCGTCAGTGCGCGCGAGTTTGGCAAGACTCGCGAAAAGCGGCCTTGTACCCGAAACTGCCTGGATACGTATATAATGTGTATTTTTTCCCGCACCTCGGCGAAACTCTCCGGTCGCACGTTGCCCCACCAATGACTCGAGCCGAGAAGAATCGCAGCTGATATTCCCTGTGTGTAATTGCTTCGCTCTCGATCGTGAATCCGATGCTTCTGAATTGCATGTATACGTATACGCGCGAGCGACCTTGTAATGCGCTTCTCGTTTCGCTCGACGTCATAAGTCCGCGGGCGTTTCGGAACGCGAGGGGCATATCACATATTCTTGACTGCGGAATTTTCATTCTTTTTTTCTTGGACTCGATCGAGTTTGGGAGCCTTTGCCGTGGAAAACCGTCTCGATGGTGAACGAAAGAAACATTTTTCCATTCGGACGAGTGAAAGGGAACTTAATATCCGGTTTGATTGATCGGAAGAAAGTTTTATGTGCGTATGCATCTGGAATCTTGGGATTTATCGGTCTATTTTAATTTTACTCTCGCGATGATATTCGAAATTTTGGTCGATCGCATCCGCGAGATGGTAGAAACTAAATGACTGGTAATTAGATCGGACGCGGTGAATTAACGATGCCGAAACGTATACGTCTCGGGCAAGCATATGGACCCACGTGATCAATGAGACCTCTGAAGCGCATTAAAATAAGAAATTTTGAATACTCAACGTATGAATCAATATAATCATTATACCACAGCGTGTATATATTGGAGAAATGGATAACACGTCTATTAGAAACCTCTCTGAGTAATGATCATTAGAGTAAACTCGGTTTTCTGTAGCGATAGACATAACTTCAGTCCGAGATTCATTAGTGTCGTTATATTTAGGTGGTAATACATAGATTTCTTTCGTGTACGAGTACGAAACGCTTAAATGTCTCGTTTATTATATTACTAGAATTAGGATCAAACTACCATTCATCATTCAAATGAGCATTCAATAATATGCAATTGCTGCGTATTGATACATTAATATCAATTACTCTGTACTGCAGTTACAGAAACGTTTCGCGATCGTGAACCATTTGTCGAGCAATCTGTTATTTTCCGTGCGACTATTCATATACGTGCGAGGTTTTGATTTCGTATTTTATCGATGACAATGGAACATTGAACAAGTTCTTCCGGTGAATTGATTTTATAAAAAAATAACCTATGCTACGCGAACTTTTGTGCGGGACGTTTAATTCAATTTCAAGATGGATTTCACTGACCGTTTTCAGAAAAATGAATATTCAATGCCCGCAAGCAACGTGTCATGCTCGGAGACTCCTAAACCCAAACTGCGCTCGGTATACAAAGTGTGGTACAGTACGTTTTTGTCTCTTTTTTTGTTCTATCGGTATTTGTGTCAAATCGGCAGTGTTTCTATGTTCTCACCGATTCGATAAACGATTTTCCTTCGACGAGACGCAGAAACGGCTGGTGTGCCAACCGACTCTAAATGGATGTCGCGTGTGCCGCGGCCCGTCGTCGGCGCTTTGCTCGAAATACATGGATTTTCACGCGCCGACAAAGACGCGCCGGACATCCATAATTCAAACTCGCCGATCGGCCGCTCTGTAAGCGAGATATCTCGCGCCTCCGTACACATGTCAATTTGGTCGCACGTTACTTTCCAAGCGTCGCTTTTCGATTGGCAATCGTCGACTCCTCGGCATTGTAATGCGCGGCTCGGCATATCCTCACTGTATAGTTTTCCCTGAGATTTTAGATTTCTCGACGACGATCGAAAGTTCAACTCAAACATTCGAATTCCTATGCATTTTCTTCGAATTGATAAATATTCTCATGTAATGATACTTGGAATTATGCAAACCCCTTATATACTGGAAATTTTTAGCGCAAGTGGGCTCGCTCAAGATTGAGATACATGCGGGAATTTCATAAAGATCATGTTTTATATTGATGATGGGGATGAAAATTGCTGTGCAAAGTATAGTAAAATGTTAAATACAGGTTGGGGTTCGTTTCTTTTATTTATATTCTTTCTTCATAATTAGATACGGACATTATTACGATTTTTGTATCGCTATTCTAATTCACGTTTGAGTACAAAATATCCTAGAACAACATGTCTACACTTACATTGTTAGTACATATGTTGAAATTTCACGGTTTTGCAAATTCAACTTGATAATCAGGTCGCGAAAAGATTCTGCGGAAATTAAGAATGAATATATTATTCATTTATATACGTTCTTCATCTCTGCAATAATCTAAATCAATGTATCAATCGTTGCTATCAATACTCATGGAACATAAGTGAAGGTACACTGTTATACAGTTCCACTCGCAATAATTCATCAACCTGCATGTAGAGTAATTTTTCACTTGTACTGGTTTTCTAACCGTAAGGTAGCCCTCAGTCTGAACGCAAATCAGCGGGAGGCCAGTACATTATACGCGGTCAACAAAATCGTAAACCAATTCTAACGCGTTGTCATTTCCGACCTTACTAATTAGCCGTCGCGCAGCTGGATCAGCTGTATATATATACGCGCGTCTACACACACACGCACAAAAGGGGTCGCGGCCGTCGGACACTCGTCTATCGGTGCCCCGGCGTCATGGAGATTTATGCTAATCCTCGGACGGACCCTTGGGGGGCGGGGGCGGCGGCGCAATTAGACGCGTAATCAATTAGCCGATAGATCGCGCCCGCGCGGCCAGTTGCGGCTCTCCCTATCGTGAGTAGTCCGATTTTCGTGGGCCGGCCGAGTTTTTGCGCGATCGCGGCGGCGCGCGCGCGGCGATCATCGATCACGCCCGCGAGAAATGCGTTTATTATACCCCCGGCCGCCCGGCGCTCTCGCCCCCTTCTTATCTTATCGGGCCAACTGCTTGACGGATCTGATGCATAATTCAGATTAATTATCGCTCGCGCGCGCGCAAGCCCCGCCGCTCGTGTGTACCTGTGCCTCGAGCCGGCGCTACCGTGATTCATGGCCGGCCCGTGGAAAATAGGTATACGCGCACCAAGACAAATTCGGACGTACGGCCGTACGTCAGCCCGGCCCGTTGACGAGCGCACGGAGCTTCGGCAGAGCGTCGAGCTTCTCGCGCGAGGCTTGATTTATTCGGCTCGAGCTCGTTTGGCCGGCCGCCGTTTCGACCGATATATCGCGTGCGCGCGCCAAGCTTCGCCGTTATATCGTCCTGGCAAGTACAATGGGTCGATGATACCGCGAGTTACGAGCGCATGGTTTCGTTGAATTCGATGACGAATTTTCAACTCGTCGAGTGTTATATTTCACAAAAAGTTCTTCGGACTCGTCGCGTTCATCTCGATAATGTTAAAGTCTACGTTGTATTTTGTTTGTCTCGGAATTTTGATCGGTTGGAAAAAATCATCGAAATAGAACCTCGTATTTGTGGGTTGAAAAAGTGACGAAATTTTGAAAAAAAAGTAGATTTCAAATCTGACCGGGAGAAATCTAAGGAAAATTTTCCAAACAGATCAGAAAAGCTATGGGTTCAAATCGTTGAAAAAAAAAAACGCTTAAACGTATAACGGCTAACATATGACATGAAAAGAGATCGTTTGCAGGATTTTTGGCAATCGAGATTCATTACATTAAAATATATGAACATTACCAAAATATATTTGGCAGGTTTCAATACGATATTTAAACTGGACATTTACTTCAATTAATATTTTCCAACATGATGAAACAAAAATAATTATTTTCTAAACATGTTGCATGGTGAAAGTAGTATATCATGCACTTGGAAACATTTTCGTCCCTACATAAAAACGCTAATTTTGAGTCCTGACGTTTGCTAAGAATGGCACCTTCCTTCCGTGATGGGGTCGTTTTTCATAAGAAACGTCGCGGTCACCATAGTAACTGCCTCATAGCGTAAAATTCAACTTGACAACAAAAATCATACTATAGGTTGAAGGTACGAAAGGGAAAAAGTTTGGACGAAGGTGCGCGGGCCCCGAAAAGCGCATTACGCGGGGGCCGTAACAATTCAATCGGATAGGACCCGCCGCGCTTAGAATCCGAGCGATTCGGCGAGGCGCGTCGGGCATACCAAGTCGACAAAGTACTCGGGTAAACGAGATCGCGGGCCGGTGTGAACGCGCGCCCGATTTATCAAGCGGCCTCTCTCGGATTTTCGGGCATCCCCGGAATGAAGTCGTCCTCGTTGCGATTCCCGATTGTAAATCTCGCGCGCCGGGGGGAATTCAACTCTTGTTCTCTCTGGACCTTTGTTGCTGCGAATTGTTTTGTCTCCCCCTCTTTCTCTCTCCCGAGGCGACGACGAAGTATACGCGGGAAGAGAGGAGTTTTTTCTCTCTATCGCATGCCGGAGTCTCGCGCCCGATGGGTACGTTCGTTTATGAATGTTCAGCCAACCGACACCAAGGTATTCTTCGACAGTTTTTCTTTCGTTTGACGAATTCGTAATTCAATCGTCATAATCAAAGCGAATCCGTGAAGTACGTTGGGAAACAGTGAATGTCTCGTTATTCGAGCGACGCTCAATTTGTGTACTGTTTTTAGAGAGAGAGGATCGGCAAGTTTGGGAAAATTTAGCTTATCGAAAATACATTGCTTAGTAAATTTAGTTATTTGTTGATCCTGATTCATAAGCGATAATTGTAACGTTCCTTACAGTGTTTTACAATATCTATAATTTTGTAAAAAAGTATTTTTTTGTATATGGACCTCTTTAGGACTATAATTTTATTTAATGGGAGGACATTTATAATCAACTCTCACTAATTCAATTCAAACAATTGGTATAAAAAAATTATCCAATTGCTAAATATTATAGAGTGTCTATAAGAATTGAATTAGGAACGAACTAACTAGACGAGATTAGTTTTCATCGCTAGTTTAGGCGAAGATTTATCCTTTAGCCCTATTTTTCAAAATTTACAAACAATATTCAAAATTTCTTCGAATTTTCACTGCAGATGGTACATCATTAGAAAAGTAATTGTCCTAATATAATTAATACTTCAAACCGAGTATAGGCTCGATTTTAGTTTTCACGCTGAAAAAACTATACATACATTTTGTAAAAGCCCTGCCACCTGCGCCGCTATCCTCTGCATACGCGAGTCGCGAAAAAAGTGGGAACAAAAGGCGCGCGCGCGCGCGGGGCTGGCTGTGCTCGTTTGTGAAAAAATTATGAAAACCAGCGCGGTAATGAAGGAAGGTAAAAGCGAGTGGGCTGGCGAGCGGTTATAAGAATACGAGATTATCAGGGCAGATTATTTATCAAAACGAATGAGCGTGGCTAACGCGACGGAAAAACCTCGGCAACCGCGAAATTCAAGCCTCTCCCCCCGCCTTTGCCGTCGACTCATCCATCCGGATAAATGTAACAGGCCTCTCGCTCCGCGAAAAGCTCTCGTGCATATATATACCCGCCATTGTGCGCTCACGTATACGCACACACTGGTTCTCGCCAAGTTTTCCCCCGGTCGAACAATGAGCGAAAGTCAAAGAGTCACCCGGGCCGCGATCTTCTTTTTTCCTCTCTTTCCCTCCTCATTTCCCCGTGATTTTTTATCGCCTGCGGATTTCCACTCGCTCGGTCGCATCGGTAGAAAAAGGAGAAGAGGCAGTATAGTGAGGGAGGGCGAGGAAAAAAAACGCACCAACCCGATGCGCCGTAAAGATAGGCCGTCATCCGTAATGTCTATTTCGCGTTTTATTGTTCGGTTGCGCGCGCGCGCGAGCTCTTTTTTTGCCCCGCGCGAGCTCTTTATCCGCCGGGCGGCGCATTCTTTCGGCGAGTACAGGGCGCGTCGATTCGCGCACGTAAACGGCTTCATTTCGTTTTTACGCCGTCCCGTCGTAAAAGTCGCGGGCTCGCGCCGCCGCCGCCGCCCGACGGGAGGAAGTCCGCGGCTCGAGCCTCATCATACTTTAAAATATCGCGCGCGCGGAGGCTCTCGTTAAGCGAGAGGGCCCCGTTTTCCTCCGTATGCACACACACGCTCGCTTTTAATTTTGCGAAAGGGGCCCGCCGCGAAAACGACTTCATCATCGCGGGCCCGCTATCGGCTGCTTATCTTTCGGCGCCGTGTGTACGTGGGTTGGGAAAAATGTTACGGGCCGCGAAAAATGACACTTCCGAGACCGGCGGGGTGGCAAGTCAAGCTTCGAGGAATTTTCTACTCTAATTGAAGGGTTCGCTCGTTGAGCAGGGAATACTGTTTATCGCGTACAAAAGCCTCGCGAGTGTGCTTATTAAATACTTATGGGCTCGCGCGTTATCTCGGTCATGCGCAATTACGTTTACTGGCGCGCGCGAGCAGATCTAATCGCTCGCCACCAGATTTGAATAGAATCTCGAAATTAATATTATTAAGGAGGGATATGAGCCTTTATGCTCGACGACATCGTATTGGAATATTCATCATTTTCGCTCTACGCATGTACTTATCTCCCGAGATTCCAGCTGGCGAGAAGGAAATTCCTTTTTTCCTCTTTCTTTCCCATTATTCACGCGTCCTCGGTTATATGAATTCATGTATATATTTCTCACGCGTTATACATATTTGACTGGTCGTTGCAGCGGGCGGTAAAATCCTCTTTTCACCGAGCTGGTCCACATTTGTCCCGCGACCCTTTACGACCGCTGAAATGTCATCGAGTGTCGGACGATCATACGCACGATACATCCCGCGCGCGGTTCACGCTGTATGAGTTATACACGATCCATCGTTCATCTCGCGACCGTAAGCTGCGGCGCAATGATTTGGGAAGCTCGCAAACGGCTCGTTTTTATCGGCTCTGACGCGTTGACGGCTCTGTTCGACGCACCGAAAAGTTATGAGTGTATGTATATACACAGGAGCGAAACGCGCACACGGTAACAATGGCCAGAAAACGCAGGACGACGACAAGCCGGTTCATATGTATATACTCGCGTGCTTCGCTCTTGCCGTACATCAACGGAAGTGAACTTTGCGTGCGGTAATCATCGGCCCAATTCCCACTCGTCTCCGCTCGGCTATTCTCTTGGATGCAATTAAAATTCCTCCCCCCCACCCCCCACCCTGAAACAGCCCGGAATTTCGATTGCCCAAGAATGGAATATACGAAACAACGAGATTCAGTTCGCAAAAGCCTGTCAATGCGTTGGATCGGCCAATTCTTCTTTTCATTCTTATCATTCTTTATTGACAATCCCACTGGTGTCACCACAGCAAGATTGACTCATTCTTCGGAACACCTCATTGGTAACTAGCTATAGCTAAGCTTATAAGGTAAGCGATTGAAACATATTCAAAGATGTACAGTATTTAATCGGACTATTTTTCCATTACGAAAACTCGATATTGCGCTGTTCAATTACAACGAAGAATCGATCGATCGCACACGAACAAAGTGTCGAATCATAGAAACAAGTGGTTATGTTCATTCAAATGAGCTTTCTGATTTGGAAATATAGTTAAATATTACAATTGAATAGGGGATATTTACTATCCGATAGTGATATTTGCACGACTGATTAACAGAGAATATCCATTGTTCAGTAGTTATTTTCATCCCGTAATACCAATAGTGAATTCGATTGGATATACAAATAAGTATAGTTTCGATTAACTTTTTATTTGAATTCTACTATTTATTAGTGCGCAAAAAAACGACTGTCGAAAAGAGCGAATATTTTACTTATTTTCGAGTGAATATTCGGTAGTATTTATCAGTTGTGCAATTTTTATTGATCAACAGTAGCTTCCAACTATTTATAATTTAGTGCGAGTGTATCCAAAAGACATAATCCAAGCTGACGTACTGTAACATCGAATAAGATAACCCCAAATTGTTTTATCGTAATTGCGACTGCCAATAGACAATTCAATATGTTTCGTTCCGTTCTCATCTCATTCGATTCTCATCAGCTGACACTGCATGTCAATCTTGACGACTCGGAGAGCCGTTAAATTTGAGAACTATAAGTCGGGTTATGTCGCGTGTCGTTCACCTATACAGACAGCCTTATATATTCCGAGGACTCCAGTGCTTCTCGTATCCTACGTTAAATCATCAATTCGTCAGAAGTTAATTCGGTCTGTTATATCAAGATATAGTAAGCCGCGGCGATGGTTTTCTCTTGTGGTGTCCGCCTCGAACCTTCTCGTCGCGCAGGAAAGCTCGCGCCTCGCATACCCTGCGGGGGCTGGAGCTTCCGCAGCGCTCGGGGGGTGGCTGGCGCGGCGATTAATTCGCGCATTCAAATCCGTGCGCTGTGCGCTCGGGGGCTTTTCCGTATATACATATATATACGCGTGCGCGGCGTACGGGTTTCATGCATTGTGCGCCCGGCCGGGAAGCGGTTGCCATTGTCGCGGTTAGCAGCGCGCGCGAGGAGAGCCTCGACTCTCGGGGCGATGCGCCGAGGCGATAACGCCTGCCGCCGGACGCGCGGCCGCCGTTGCGGAAATTTCGCGCGATGCGCCAAGCGCGCCCTGATTTTTCCTTTGTGCGAGAGCTCGCGCGAGCCACCTCCAACCGCTTTCTCGTGGGATTTTGAAAGTCCCCGGCTGTGTACGGCTAAGGTTTTGCTCGCGCCGCTCCGCCCGGGATGAGCGCGCGCGCAAAGTGAAATCCTATATTGAGCGTGTATATATTTATCCTGATGTGGGTATAGAGCCCGAGGTGTGTGCCTTCGGTGGGAATCGACCGGGAATCAAAGTTGACGGGAGGGACACGCTTCATTGCTGCACCCTGGGCGAAATGCAAAGCCTACTATCTTAAATCCTTACAGTGAAAAATCACTGTGAAGAGGTGGATCACTGGATTACACTGAATTCCTTATGTAACTGAAGTCGTAGTTCCATGAGTTTTGATAGAAAACATTTTTACATCACGATTTGCAGTAGTATGGCGTGAAGTGAATTTTTAATCTACTTACTGTGAATTTTATGTAAAAATGCGTTTTCCATAAAAACTCATGGAACAAATGTAAAAATTTTTACACCCAATTCACAGTAAGTGGAGTAAAAATTCACTTCACACCATATTTACTGCAAATCGTGATGTAAAAATGTTTTTTTCAATCAAAACTCATAGAACTAAAGTGAAGTGAATTGACTTTGGTTACATAAGAAATTCAGTGTAATCGAGTGAATTTGTCATCCACCTCCTTATAGTGATTTTTCACTGCAATGTAGTGGTTTTTCACTGTAAGGATTTAAGAGAGTAGGATCGAGAGCTACTACATCGCGATGTTCATCGTGGGGAACGTTGTGGTGCGCGAGTGCGAAAATATGGTACTCCATTGGAATGCTATCGGGAATGTACATTCAATATGATGATTGTATTCCCAGTGCGTGTAACAACTCGTGATTCATTGTTGAATCGTATACATTCAGTTTAACGAATGAATAAATGGATGAATATAATTTAAAATATTTGTATCGTCGAGTATATCTTTTACTCTGTATTATTTATTAATAGGCTTCTAAGACTTTATTATTTTATGGTAAAATTAACGTAATATTGGAATTGATTTGAAGATTTCCCAATTTAAAGAATCGATTAATGTGCATTGAAATGTTTTTCGACGGACAATTGAAAATCTCAAAATTATGTAAGTATGATGAATCCGATAGTCAAGCTAATTTCCATTGGTGGAATTTGAGTGTACTGTTCATAGAAATAGAAATAGATCTTCGTAGAAATTGACTTGGATTGAAATAAGATTATTATATATTGAAATAAGCTGTATGAGATATGCTAAAAATACGTGTAATATTGAATATCTGAATATCAAAGTTCACTTGGACAAATAATGGATTATCTTTGGGTTCGAGTCGTGACATGATATTCAATCATTAGCCGAAAGTACAGTCAACCGAATATGCTAAGGGTACTCATCTTTTCGTTGTTTTCCTGCCAAATTTTGGGTGAGTTATCGCACATTCGCTAGCTATAGCTTAAGCCATAAACGATGACTAAATCGTGATATCATCATACAGCAGGAGAGCTCGTCCCTGCGGGAAGCTCAGGGTCGGAAGAGCAAATCAAGATCGATAAGCGCATAGTCGGGGGCGATCTCATAGAAATAAATGCGCAGCCATGGATTGCCTCCATCCAGGCAAATGACGCGCACATCTGCGGCGGTACTATAATATCCGATACGGTGATCCTCACAGCGGCTCACTGCATCATCAGGAAGCGGCGAGGTAGCTTGAGCGTACGTGTTGGCAGCTCTAGATTCGACAGAGGAGGCTGGACACACAAGGTCAGCGACGTGGTGGCACACGAAAATCTCGCAAAAGTATCCATTTATCGCATGAACGACTTGGCCCTACTGAAAGTCTCGCCACCCTTCAGATTAAGCGCTGACGTGCAAAAGGTCAGACTCGCGGAAAAGGTCCAGCCCGTCAACGAAGGTACGCGCGCGACCGTCGCAGGCTGGGGATACACGGCCGAAAGAGGCCAAGTGTCTCCGGCGCTGAGGAGGTCGGATGTTTTCCTCGTCGACAGCAAGAAGTGCGCGATGGACTACGGAGAAGCCGACGACACGTGGATGAGCTCACACGGACTGATCTGTGCCGCGGCGCCAGGCAGAGATGCTTGCAACGGCGATTCTGGCGGTCCATTCATGGTCGATGGTGTTCAGGTCGGCATCGTGACCTGGGGCCAAGGCTGCGCTAATCCTAAGTACCCAGGAGTCTACTCGAATGTTTCATTTTACCGTGATTGGATTAAGGAAAAAACTCGATACTTAGAGTCGTTGCAATCAAGTCATGTAGAAATTGATGAATTTAACATGGGCTTACTTCTTACCATGGAGCGTGGGTTATAGCCAACAGCCATCGACATTTTTGTATTGAAAATTGTTGAACATTATTAAATAAATACTGTTAATATCCTAAAATCACTGCTTCAGACGCCTTTTATTTGTCATACGAGCCGGTATCATTCACTTGCTACCGTTCGTTCGCGTCTTTCCCTCGTTCTACCATGAATTTAGATAAATATTGCTATTTTCATTTACTTTATTGGTAAATAATTCAATCGAAAAAGTTTTTGAATTTATATCTTTTTATTTATTTATTATTTCAACTCTTCAATTCGATCACACGGCCCAAAAAATTGCTTTTTGTCTTTCGCCTTCTAAGCGAGAAAGCTTTGTGACGGGGCAAAAATCGAACTATCGAATTGGAATTCAGGACCTCGATTCTCGTAATCTACGGGTCAAAAAACATTAAATCCCAAAAATGTCCGTACGTACGTACGTACTTATTTAACTCTGTTTCATGGCGCGCGATAACTTTCGAAGAAATCGTCCGTTTTTTCTGAAATTTTGCACAGTCAGTCGTGGAAAGTTGTAGCCCGAGCTCGTTGTTTATCAAACTCCGTTGTCTATGTCCCTAAAAACCGTTGTTAACGTGTTTTGCGGGCAGTTCTCTTTAACTCTCCGTAAATGCATGTTGGGGTCCGAATACGCGTGGGGATCGACGAGAATCAATGGAACAATTCCCGTAGCAACCGTTGTTGATATCCCTAGCAATCGCTGTCTACATTCCTAGTAACGGTTGCTACGAAAAAGGAAAAAGCAGTTCAAAGTCAATGATGGTGAACGACATGAAAACTTCGTTGCTCCTTAGTAACGATTGTTTACGTCCCTAGCAACCGTTGCTGAGGGGATAAAATATCAAGTTCATTTATGGCAATTTTGAGGTCGCACGACACAGTATCTTTGTTATTTTCATAGAAATTGTTTTTGGTATCCCTAACAACCGTTGCTAGGTCGTTTGAAAAAGCAGTTTTCGACCTATTGTCGATGACATAAGATACAAAATGACCTAGTATCTCAGCAATTGTTGACATCCCCAGCGACCATTTCTTATGTCTTTAAACCATTGCTACGGAATAGCGATCGAATTGTTTAAGGTTCATCTGCCAATGGCGGAAGACATCTCTCATTGGCATTATTATTTCCTCATAAATAAGACTCTTTGAGAAAGCATACTGTTAGAACAGTTAGCAGCGGTTTGTTTTTTAGTCTGTCCGACCTTATCATATCTGACGTCGCGTTTTCATGTTTTTTTACTACCATGAGAAAAGTCAAAATTCAAGTCAACATTTTTATTTTATGTAGATATTCGATAGAGTTCACATTAAAGGCTTCTATCTCGGCCGTCTTGGTGATTTCTATTATCGATTCACTGATTTTTCCATCACTTTGAATTTTGATATGAATATTCACATATGAATTCACGTTTATATTCACAGAATAAGATAACATTATTAGTTCTATAAGATAAGGCAGCAGTGAATTAGATGCAAAATATAGGTAATCGAGCACATATTTAATAGTTCATTGTACTGAAATTTACTAGTACAGATAATCTATACTTTGATTTTAGAGCAAAGGTTATATTCAATCATTAGCTGAAAGTACAGTTCTCCGAACATGATGAGGGTAGTCGCCACGTCGTTGTTTCTCTATCAATTGCTCGGTGAGTTGTCTCATCTAATAGATACATCATTAAGAAAGTTCTCACTGCACATTCCACCAATATAACAATAAGCATGCAGCTTGTAATGGCATATAATATTGCAGAATATGCTAGCCTGTTCGAAAGCTCAGAGCTCGAATCCGAGCGTAAGATGATTAAGCGCATAATCGGAGGCGATCCAACGAACATCAATATGCAGCCGTGGCTTGTTTCGATTCAAATCAATGGATCACACATCTGTGGAGGTAGCATATTGACCAAGACGATGATACTCACCGCAGCCCATTGCATCGACGAATACTCGCCAACCAGCCTGAGCATACTGGCGGGCACCTCGAGAGTCGACAGAGGAGGCTCGAGGCACCGGGTCGTCAAGCTCACAGCCCACGGAAATTTTACACAAGATTCTTTTCACGGCGTGAACGACGTGGCGCTGGTCAAGGTATCGCCACCTTTCGTATACAATCGAAGAGTCAGGAGGGTCCGTCTGGCTGAGAAAAACCGCGTCGTCCATGCCGGCACGCGTGCGACCGTCGCAGGCTGGGGCCACATGACGGCCGAGGGAGGTGAGTTGTCCCCGAGGCTGATGAGCACGAGTTTGATCATCGTCGACGGCGACAAGTGCGCGAGGGACTACGAGGACTCCACCGGCAAGTGGGTGAATTCGCGGCAGCAGATATGCGCCTCCGCGCCTGGCCACGACACTTGCGAGGGAGACTCCGGTGGACCGCTCATGGACAAAGGTGTCCAGGTCGGCGTCACGTCCTGGAGCTGGGGTTGCAATCGACCCGAGTACCCCGGGGTCTACGCCAATGTTGCTGCTTACCACGATTGGATTGTCGCGAATGCGCCCAATGCCCTCTTTGCAGTCTCGCGGAAACGTCAGCCCACTCGATCCCCCAGATCTATATAATTTCTCCAGGGATACGAAATACGTCTCTTGGATATAATATAATTAGCGATAGTTTAGTGATAGAGAATATGTGAAGTGATGAGATATTGGGATTGGCGATCACGTGGGATAAAGTGGATCGGTTTGTACACGGGTGCAGTGTCTGTCGGATCGCCACCAGATGAACGAATCGAGGTCCGTAGATATGCATTCAACATGTCATTGATCAAGCACGGTGGATGATGATTAATCGTCATTGTCAGTGTCTTGTTTAAAATTTTTGAACAATGTGAAATATACTATGAATTTAATATGAAATTTGAGATTTCAATTCTTAGATCAAATATGAATACGCAATAGCCCCTATACATTGAAATTCGGTCATTTCAGTGCAAATGAATATGTATTCATCGAGTCATATTCACTCGTGAAAAAATATTGATGTAGTGATATCGTATCGCACCATCATATCGTATTGAGCTCTCATACATGTGTATCAATGTATGACTAATATGTCTATACAAATACTTTGGAAATACTTTGCCATCAGCCCACACACTGGATTTGGAAACTCTCTTTCTATATATATATAAAGAGTAGCTAACATATCGAGTGAATTCAGCTAGCTGTTTGTCGTCCGCAAAAAAAACAGTACATACATCGAAGATTTTCAAAAATTTGACATTACAATTACTGAAAATCAATAAACGTGTGCGAAGTAATGGGATGTAGGCAGTTTTTGATAGGATAAATAATGAATATTCCGTGTCCTTTGCCGGCGAAATATTTGTTAATCGACCTTCATTACCTGTCCATAGCAGCGGTAGCTTGGGCATGGTAAACAATAGTTTCCATGGAAAATTTAATTCCCACTTTGGCAACTGTCACCGAGAAATAAAATGCCGCTCTCTACATCTAAAATAGTAAAAAACTACTATTTAATAGTACAAATTGTAGAACTGCACAAAATAGTAGATATTCACTAAGAAATAGTAAAATTTTACTGATATTTCAATAATTTAGAAAGAGTTTACTATTTTCTAATGAAATTTTACTTTTTTTTAGTAAAATTTTATTACTTTTAAGGGAATATCTATTATTTTGTGCAGTTTTTCATTTTTTACTATTGAATAGTAGTTTTTCATTATTTTAGATTGAGAGAGCGGTTTCTACGATAAATCTAGCTCGGTTCACGTGTCGTTAAAACAAACTTGCGTAAAAATTTTCCGGAGGACTTCGGGGAAACGCGTCGTGTTCCATCAAATACGGCTCGCGAGATTGTAAATAATGGCCCATCGTCGAAATTGAAACAGGTGCAATGCTGCGCCACTTGTACAAATTCCAAACTGACTCGCGGCGGTGCTTCACGTCGTCTAGTTGCAATGCTCGGCTCGTTCGCCAATCAACCGCCAGACGCCTATACATACATATCGCCAAGCTCCAAATCGTCCGGTGGAGTTTACACGCGCGCGGACTACGTGATTCCCGCCGCTCGAACGTAAAAGTTTGCGGGTCGAAGCTTCAGAGGAGTGGCGCGCGTCGACGGGAAGTGCAGGATGCGCGAGCAGTTCGGCTGTGCGATGGCTGCAAACCCAACCGAACTCGGCATCTGCTCTCGCGCGCGGTGTATAACGCGCGCAAGTGTGTGTGTGCCGATATCGCCGGCGCGCGATCTCAGATGCCTCGGCGAGATACGAGAGCTCGAGCAGCCGCCCCGGCGCGCACGCAGGAGCCGCGCGCGTCTGTTTGCCGAACGAGAGACTCCTAATCGGCGATTACCACCGTTTTCGGACCGACCCGACTTCCTTCCGTGTCTCTCTCTCTCTCCCTCCGCCTCCCTCTGTTTCTCCCGAGCTCTGCGCGCGCGGCGGAAATTAACCGGGGTATTAGGCCTGATTGCACGCTCTGCAGCCCCGTATGTATACGCGATTCAATGATCGACCAGCTCCCCGTTCCCTTTTTTTTCCCTCGGTGCACATACACACACTCGGATACTGTAATCATGGACTTCCAACCCGTGTGTGTGTGTCACCGTGCAGGACACGTCTCGATTGTGTGTATACCCATGGGATTTTTGTGTAACCCTTTGGTTTTCGGTTATATACGTCTCCTCTCCCCACGCGAGATCAAGATCCCGCGCCCTGTAACGCCGCGAGACTCGAGTGCGACCCGCACGAGTGCATATGTCGACGTCCCTTACGAAGAAAAGCACATTTCAAATCTCCGACGAAAAAAAGCACATTTCGACCTTCCGGCGAAGAAAAGCACATTTCACGGTTTACGACGAAGAAAAACACATTTCAGCTTCTCGGACGAAAAAAAGCACATTTCAGCTTCTCGGACGAAAAAAAGCACATTTCAGCTTCTCGGACGAAGAAAAGCACATTTCAGCTACGTAGTATATTGAATGATGAGATGTATGAAATTGGGTATCTCAATACTCGTGAGAGTGTGTGAGAACGTGCAATGTGTTATTTTACTTGTGTGTAATGTATTATTTCACGTGGTAATGCGCAGATAGTTTTCTACCGCATCGAATAACCTGAAATGTACTTTTCTTCGACCGAAATGTGCTTTTCTTCGTCCGAGAAGCTGAAATGTGCTTTTTTTCGTCCGAGAAGCCGAAATGTGTTTTTCTTCCACTGAGAAACTGGAATGTGTTTTTTTTCGTCGGAGATTTGAAATGTGCTTTTCTTCGTAAGGGCCGTCGATGTGATTCAATACAGATTTCTCGTATTCCTTTTGTGTGTGTGTGTGTATCGCTCAATTTCAATATTCCGTGTCAATCAGCTTCGCTCGCATACATATATACGCGTGCCGGGCATTCGTTCGCTGCACTATACACACATAATCGCGAGACGGCTGTATGTGTATGCAGGAGGAGAGGGAGGGAGAAAAAAGTCGTTGGACTTGAATGATAACTCGCATGGCATACACGTCGTCCATCACGACGACAATAATTTTCAAAATTTATTATACCACCGGGCCGAAGGAGGGCTCGCTCGCTCGCTCGCGCAATTTGTCGGCCGGTAAAAAAGTCAGCGCGAGCTGCGAGTTTGGTGTGCGTGTGCGTATACATATATACATACGTGCATATATACAGCAGCGGTGGGCGAGTCGTTACTCGTTGGTCGCGCGCTAATTAACAGGCGCGTGTTCGCCCCTCGCTTCCGTCAAGAATACATTAACTGCGGGCGCGCGCGCGAGCTGCACGCTGACCGCCATATTTTTCTTTTATATCAACATCAAACTCTCTGTGAAAAGGCCACTGCGTGTGTGTGTGGTGCGATCGATGCGGCTCTCCGCCTGCACACATAGCCGCGCGTCGCTTTATTCCAGCACTTTTCCCCCGAGCTGACTCTCTGACTCACGCGTGTATCTATATGTATGTATGCGGAATATCGTCGCGTTATTATTTTTTTTTTCCCCAACTCGCTTTTAGCTGCCGCGTCCGTGACAGCGGCTACGGACGAACACTAGGATATTTCGAAATTATCCTCCGTGAATTTTTCACGGCAGTTCTACGCAAAGAATCGAAGAGTATATATATATATATACGTTTCGTCCTAAAACTGCGACCAACACGAAATTCGAATCGGTCATAGATAAATGTGTATATGGTATTCTTTGGCCGACGTTGAGGCAGAACCACGTCAGGTCTACATCAAGTCATATTCGAGTAACTGCAGCAGTTGCATTTGCCCTTTGAAATTTCGACAGAGTTTCGTTGGCATGATTTTCTAGATTCAGTTTCGGAATTATTCGCGAAGGCAACTTGGAGCCTACAAATTTGTATGTAGACGGTCGTATGGAGTCCAAGACGTTGAATTGCGATCGAAGCGAATGACCCTCTTCCGTCGTCCGATCGTTTCTGTCAGCATCGAGCTGTGTCTGAAAAAGAGTAGTATATATAACCAACTAGTGATATATCCAACTCGCCTGATGCTTAGCGGACATCAAGAAGATGGGAGAGGCTTCGAAATATACATAGCAATGTGTGTATCGCGAGAATCGACATAAGCATATGCCGCACAAGCTCTCCGCGACACATAGGCGAAAGAGGAAGAAAGAAAAAGAAACGAAAAAGGGAAAAAGCCGCACCCACTATAACCTCTCGGCGCGACGTTCTAGCGCCAAAAGCTCAAGCGTTGCGCGGCTCGTGTATATGCGCTCGAGCGTTGCGCGGCTCGTGTATATGCGCGCGCGCGTACTTTCGTCCGTGCTGCGCGCCGCGGGCGCGACGTCGTCTTGTAAAGAGACGTTTCAGCGGGCTCGGAATACGCTTCTCTCCGTTCCCCTGTTATTAGGGACAATTTCCAATTGGCCTCGGGGCAGAAAGAGAGAAACACAGCGAGGGAGAGAGAGGGAATGAAAAAAAAAAGGAGAAAAGGAGCACGCGCGCGCGTGCGACGCTTTATACGAGACACACTTGCGCGCGCGCGCTCGCTCGCTCGCTCGCGTACGTGTAGGAAGCACATAATGTTATGTGGCACCCGGGGCTGCGCGCATTCTTCCGCGCGCGCGCGCGCTATGTCCCGGCTGCCAAGGCTCGAGCGTATATATATACAGCCGCGGCATATTTTATGATAAGCAGTGAATTTTTGCAAGCCGCGAGCCACCGACGCCGCTGCAACACCGAGCCCCCCAAAGGGGCTATCGCTCTATGTGCCAACTTATTCTGCCTCCTTCTCTCTCTCTCTCCCCTTTTTTTTTGCTTTTCGTGCGCGACTTTTTTCTTTTGCTCCTCTCTCTCTGTGCCTTCATTTTCCATTGTTATCGTTATTGCGGCCAGCCACGAAATTGGATGGGGCGCGTGTGTATATATATGCACGAGCTTTGTTCCAGCCGCGTTTTTTTTCTCTCCCTTTTTCGTTTGTTGATGCCGTTGCGCGCCCCGCGTCGCGTACATGTATCGCGCCGGAAAAGTTGAAACGCCCTGGTGACTATTTAGGAGTTGCCAGATCGATCGTTGTCATTCGGCCGGATGAAATTCGAGGATGAATTTCGGAGTCTGTTGGAGGGAAAAGCCAATTCGAGGGAAACATATAATGTTCATTGGCTCTCGGGTCCCTTTTGGCATGACCCATAGTGGATTTACCGTTCGGGAACGATCGTTTAATAAAGTTCAACGATATTTGGCTATAAAGCGTCGTAGCGTAGGCTTCGCGTACGTGAACCTTTCGGGAAGAGTTCCGTTAATATTTTACCAATGTTGCTGTGACGTTTGTGAAAGACTTGCGCGATACTCTGATAGTTCTACATGCAATCTGTCGATCGCTTTTAGGTAGGAATACTTGACTGAAAACAGTGAATAAGTCATTCGTTATAACATAAACATATATGTAAAAATATTAAAAAAGTAGAGTTGTATCAACATTTTAGGTGAACTCGATCCAGAATGTAGAAACTTCATATCAACTTCTGAAGATTGAATTTAGTTGTTCATTATGTTGGAATAACAAATTAAGTTCAATCTAGGAGTAACATCATATATCACGTCATTTCGGCAGCACAACGTGAAGTAAATACTATTTATTCGATCATTCTATTATTGGAACATATTTTCTCGTAAAATTTCCTCTTTGTAACATTGGAATGACGCATGCATAAAGGATGAGTTTTCTCCATTATACCATATACTGTTTTAGCTCAACGTAAAAAGCTATTTTAACGTTTAAAACACAATGTTATCTCAATGTAACACTTTGTTATTCGTTTAGTAAGGCATCCCAAACACATTCGTGAAATGATGCATATATCCGTTCGAAAAAACGTTTTGTTAACAATTGGCAAACATTACCAATACGAATTTTTAGTATGATACAAAAGGGTTCCCATTCAATTTTTGGCGAATATTTTTTTTGACAAACTCGCGCTGACAGCCGTCTTTCAAACGCTCGAAAAACCATCTCGCTCGAATGGACACTCAAGTTCGATATCCGAAAAACGACGAAAGCCAAAGTTAGAAGCAGGCCGAAGCAGCGGAGCCTAGGCGCAATAAATAAACGATTATCCATCGGTCGGAGAGCGAGGCATCGCACCGTGGAAAACAAGTGCGGGCCGCTCGTATCTTAATACACATCGCACCGCCAGATGGGTATCTCACGAGGGGTGCACCTCTCAAAAGTCGTCGTCGTCCATCCAAACCGGAGCCTCGCGCCCCATAATTCACTCGCGCAACGGACAAAGCCCGAGCAAATCGCCTATATACCCGTCCGAATCACTTGTAACGTGTCGCGCGGCCCGAATAACCCGGACGAAAAAACACTTGGAAATTGGACGTTCTCGAATTTACGCGAATTATACACACGTGTCGATGCGAAACAAAACGCGTATAGGTATACTCTCTTACAAATAATTACAATGAAAGACCACTGCATTGCAGTGAAAAATCACTGTGAGGTGGATGAAAAAATCACTGGACTTTTATGTAACTGAAGTGAATTTTCGCTCTAGTTCCATGAGTTTTGATAGAAAAAATTTTTGCAAGAAATTCACATTTTTACATCACGATTTGCAGTAATCATGGTGTCAAGTGAGTTTTCACTCTACTTACTGTAAATTTTATGTAAAAATGTTTTCCATAAAAACTCATGGATCTAAAGTGTAAATTCACTTTAGTTACATAACAAATTCAGTGTAATCCAGTGAACTAATCGTCCCCCTTCTCAAAGTGATTTTTCCCTGCAATGCAGTGGTTTTTCACTGTACGGATTTAAGAGAGTATATACACATCCACCGAAACGGATCTATATCCGTCGATCGTCAGACTCAGCCACCCCGAGATTCGGCGAGGAGCCGCGATACACAGGTACCGCTCGGGGCGCAGGAGGAGGCCTGTTAATAACAATGATTATCTCGTATTAGGTATTGAGAGTAGGCGCATTTGCATAATGCCGCCCCGGGCGCTTCCCTTTTTGCGCGTAGCGGTATGCGCGAAATTTTATTGCCCCCCGGCCGTGATCGTTCGACCCCCGTCGTATCGGCCCTGCCCACATTTTTCTCTCTCTCTCGGTCGCTCCGTGTCTCGCGCGCGACTCCTCCACCGGTTTTATATATTTATACGCGCGATATATCGGCTGCCGCTCTCTTTTTACTCGCGCGAGATACAAAACAGTGCCATTCCTCCTTGTTCCTCTCGCTCCCCTTTTTTTTCTTATTCTCCTCCGCCTTTTCTCCGTCTCTGTTGGACGGGACGCGAGATGCTCGACGCGACCGCGGTGTGATCATCGTGATTATCCCAAGCTGTTTCTTCCTTTTTCTTCTGTTAGTTGTTATATATGCCTCGTTGTCATTTGCCAAGCGATTCGCGGCTCGTTGCGGGCACTACTTACGCCGCGAGCCTCCGATTCTGGAGCACCGATTGCACACGCGCGTATGCAAATTACGCGGGCAATGACGCGAATTTTTTTGTTCCAACTACAGCCAATCGCGAACGATCGGGGGGTGTAGAACGCGATGTTTCGCGCCGAGAGGAGGAGGAAAGGAAAAAAAAAAGAGAATATCGTTTGACTCTCGTGAGCGATGCGGAATCTTTGTCGTGTGTGTGTGTGCGGGTGTAACCGCTGACAACTTCGACCGCGTCGTATCGAATTTTTTTTCCTCTCTTCTTTCCTCCGTTCTCCTGTTGCAGCGCGTGTGGATACATATATGGACGCGAGGCTGTGGCGTCGACCGCTCGAGTTTCCGCAAGAAATTTGACGAGCTCGTCAAGAGATCCTTTGAGTGTATCGTCTTCAGCGCGTGCCCTCGTCCGCATGACGGGACAGCTGGAACGCGTCTTATTCGGCGGATACAAAGTCCGAGCGAGTCTTATACGCTAACGCAGTTTCTCGGGACGTTGCGTCGGGTCCGAATTTGGACTCTCGACGTGTAATCGGGGATCGTCGCGCTCGAGTCATCTTTTGTGGGGTAATATTGGGATGGATCGAGATATTGAACGGTAGGCGTCGCCACTGTCGACGAATGTGACTAAATGTATGTGTTGGTATGGATGAACATGTCGTGGCGATGCCTATCGGACAATATTTCGATACGTCCTAAATAGCTGCGAGCTTTGTTGTCAAGACAACCCTATTTATTGGATGAGGGCAAATCTTATGGTTAAAGCGGAATGTTGATATTTTTTTTCATAATCATGTAAGAAGACATATGCAATTCGTTGAGTTTCATGGTATACTTACATCGTTGAATCATCATTTGACATGTCTTCTATATTTTGGAGACAATATTTTTCGTGAATTTGATTCACCAACTCTTTCTGCAGTGCTTATACATTAGATCTATATTCATGGAAAGATTTTATGTGTAAAGATGTCTTTACGTATAAGATAAAATGAAAAATAATGAATCATTTCGACTATCCATAAAACTCCATTCATTATTCAAAATTAACTACTGCACCCGTACATTTTCTCGCCCAGAATTTATTCGACTCTCATACGCCATACATACGGCCATTTACTTTCGATTTTCCGGAGATATTCTGCCTAAAAGCATTTCTCCTGGTTAGTGCAAACAATTACAAATAACAACATAGATAACACTATCTTTCCGGCTGTGTAAATTATCTATTATATATTGCATTATCTGACGTATTTATGAAAATTTCACACGAACTATTATTTTACACAACGTACTTCACAGAAGATATTAATATCGCATACATTTTCGTCATGATTTTTCATGCAGAATCGATTGCTCGTTTTGTTGGCCAACTGATTATTTCACAATGCTTATACACGCAACAGTCACGAACTCGAAGGATTAATGCACCGGACATATTTCTGTTGTGCTTGTTTTTGTAAAATTCCTCCGCAGCGGAGTAGAAACAGCCGAATAACCCTTAAGAATTTTCTAAAATCCACCACAGACGTGAAAGTACATCGATAGAAAATTCCACTCGGTGTTGCAGAAAGGTGTTGTGTACGTATGTACATGGGCAGCTCGACGAGCGGCCGCGGCGATGCATCGCTCGGCTCTGCACAAGCCCATCCTCCCGACGACTCCATCCACCTGAGGCTGTTAACGAGCTGAATCCCCCCCCCCCTCCCGTATATCCCAGCCGCCCCTCGTCTCGAGCCGAAAAATTGGCTCTGGAGATTCCTCAATTTGGCTGTTGGTGTATGGGCTCGCGATTGCGCCCCGTCGATAATTACCCGCGAGTCGATGGGATCGGGACTCCCGCGAGCCTCTTGGAAATTGGGTTTACGCTCGCGCGAGCCCGGTAATTAGCCCCGGCGTTGGCAGTGGGTCCCACGACCCCGGAGCAGCCGGGTCCCTCCGCATATGCCGCCCCGCTGATTAAAATCGCGCGCGACCAGACCCGCACCGCTGCTCCGACAGACTCCCTCTTTTTCGACTGCACCGCTATTTCCAGCCGAGAAGCGGCACAATGAATTCGTCCGCGTTGCAACTTTTTTCATTTTTTCCTTCTTTCTTTCTTTTTTCCCTTCCTCCGCTGCATTTTTTCTCCTCGATTCCAACGACTCGGCTTACCAGTGTTCAGGAAATTACTCGCAACGTCGTAGCGAAGTTTCGCGTGGCGAGGATACGTGGATGAGTGCAGTATGGGGATAGATCGCGTATTCCGGACAGACGGAATTTTCATGATTCTCGTTGGAGAGACCGATTTTCTCCCCCGCTTACCGATACGTCGGTTATTGGCATTTAATCACCCGGAATCTGAAACAGTTAGAATAAACTATACTATTTGTTAGTGGAAATCGCCCAACTGGTGGAAATAGAATAACTCAACGGGGCTGTAGAAGAAGAATATTTATTGTGAAATACAATATGAACGCCTGGATTAGGGAATGTCTTAAAACTATTTCATCTGCGCTTGTGTAGATATATTTAGGACACTTCATCGGACAAGTAAAAGTAACGATGAATGAATAAATGAACTAATTTCTATGAATAAACTCTACCAATTTTGGTGTCAAACAGAAGTATGTGGAAAATAGTAAACGGAACCTAATTTAGGTGATCCATGCAGTTGTAACATTATGACGAGCGACTTTCGGATAGCTATGAGATTCAAATTCCAATATATACTTGGAACCTGAGGGTTTTTGTTATATTCTAACTTTGTTTTCGATGGAATATGGCAAATATATCTACACAAACCCATATAAAAACGTTAAAAAATATTTTCTGGTGTAAAAATTCGTTCGTTCTATTTCGTGATAAATATTTTTCCTTCGCCAGGTCGAAGTCATGCATAACTCATCAACCCTTTCTCATTGCAAGGCGAAAGAAGTGACCGAAACCGAAACAATGTGAACCATCGATCGCGAGGAAAAAAAAAAGTAAATTCCCAAGAAGCATCAGTTGGAAATATATCCCGTTGCCAAAACTACCCGAATAATTTACCGCAAAAACTCGTGTCTAAAATTCAATATATATATATAATCCTAAACGCCCGGGCTACTCGCGCACTCGAGATCCTCATCCTTCACGTGTTTGGTCTCCAATAAATTAGCCCGCACCAAGTAGTATAATAGCATCGAGGCGAACACTCGAAAAACAGCCGGTTCGACCAATTAAGCAAGCTCGAAAAAAAAAAAAAATAAATACACCCGAGAGATTAGATTTGCAGCTTCTCCGCGCGTCCTTTTTTTTTGTTCCCCTCTCTCTCGGTTTCGTCGAATCGACATCCTTACCCGGCCGCAACCTTATTAAAACATCTTCGCACGCTCATCAATCGCGAGTTAGTGCGCGCCGGTCATCACTTTCCGCGCCTCTCTCTCTCTCGACTCGAGACTCTGGAAACATCAGCCGCGTATATATGCAAATGAATTTCGCAAGTACTCGCTTATATATATACACACGGAGCCGAGCGTTTGTCGGGAGGCGCGCGAGCTCGCTGTTCCCTCGGCGACGGCAATAAACAAGCTACTTTATGAATCCCAATGGACTGCGCGCGCGGCTTTTAAAATGCGCGCGCGCACGTCACTGTTGCAATTCCGTATTATATATATATACACACACACACACACACACACACACGCGCCGGGGCAGGTCTTCCATATTACGAGAGATTGTATACGATTTTGCTTGCCGCGAAACGCGAGTCAGTTGCGAATTACACAATTTAATTAATCGCGAAGATACCGTCGCTCATCGGTCGAATGTGTATCGGCGGTAGCCGAAGCGCGTCTCGTATATTTGCTCGAGACGCTACTCTATAAATTTGAAATAGTAAAATACGACTATTCATCGGTAGAAGTTGCATTACATAATTGAATAATATATGTTGAATCGGTATCGAAAAATCACTCGTTTCATTTGTTTTGTAAAAGGGTAGTCACCCGTGTTATATTCCTCAAGATGGAATAAAATATGAAAGATAATCTAATGAGCGAAAGCGACGATTCTCAATTTAGTACGATGAATAGTTATAATTCTATTAAAAAAAAAATGACGAATCTTGATTCTAGTACTTCAGTCGTGCTTGGATTCGTCAAATTGTTAATTAATTAAAATTTCATACCCGAATAATAGAATCGTTCCTACAGCAATAACAACGCTCTCCGTCAAAGTTTTGGTCAACAGGTTGCAGTGTCGTTCGGAGAATCGGCCAATCCCTTATCGTTCCGTCCCGATCGAGCGCTGGCTACTTCTAAAACCGTCAAATTTCACTAATTAAGCCGCGAGGCCCGATCGTCCGAGTATTATATATGGGCTTAGGCGCGAGACATCGAAACTGGGCGCAACTGGTATGCGTATATGCACCGTTGGGGAATCGGGTGATTAATGCGGTCATCCGCGCGCGATTATACACACGAGGAGTCGAAGGAATGAAGTCAACGCGCAGTGGGCCAAAAAGCCGAATTGCGTGCGAGAGGCCACCCAAACAGGAGGTGCGCGCGTATAGACGAGCAGAGGGTCAGTCGAGATCGCGGCCGAGGGGATCGTTATCTGCAGTATAGGGCCCCCGTCATGCTCGGCTCGGTCGTCAGCGCGAAAAAGCCTCTACTGCACCTGGCGGCGGCGGCACTCACATATATATATATATACATACATGCACCGAGAGTTGGGCAGTTGCGGGAGCCCGGCCGATATCTCGCCGAGATAACCAGCCTGCCTGCGCGCGTTTGTAACGTCCCCGAAAAACTCGGGGCCCCGAATTCCCGCCGTCGATTCGCACATCATTGCGTGTGTATACTTGGACTGTCGCGACTGGCGCGGGTCGATTTGCAGTTACTTATATGCGGAGGCAAATCGTATTGTGGATATGATAAGGTTTTTCGCAGTGACGCACGCACGACTATTGCGATGCTTCCTCTAGTGGAGTTTGGAAGAAAGTGAAAGATTAAAGGCAGTTCATATGTAGAAAATTAATGATATAATCTATCCAACTTGCACGAGGGTCTCGCTTGTCGTGATGCGAGTTGAAATTTTCAAAGTTTTCTCAAAACATAGTTTCAATGGGTAACCAATAGTTTTGACTATTATTGGCAATATTTTACTTCTGACGTTCTTTTGTCTCGGTTGAGGTTGGCGGTCCACCTGGAAAAAACTGTCACTGTTGAATCGTATCTGGCCGGGATTCAGCACGAAATGTTTAGATTATTTTTCAATCCACTAAAGTTAATTTAAAATATTACCAAATAAATATCGATCCGCCTGTACATTTATTATAAACACTCGAACATATTAACAGGAGAACAGTGTTAGTTGGAAATCTTGATTTTGCGCAGAGATTCAGCTTGATGCCAAGATGATTGTATACCACAATGCTTTTACCAGAATTCCTTCCGTATAAAATATCAAATGTATATATTGACTCAGGGGAAATCATAATCAGTGCCGAACATGGCTTGTACGACTGTTTACAATAATTTTCAAATAATTCGGGCTGGATCGGAGATCCAACGATCTGATCATCTACTTTTACAGAGTTTTCAATAAGATATTTTCAACTGTATAGAAAAGAAAAGGCAGTCAGCTTTTTTCGAACCGAGTTTTCCAATCGAGCCAAGCGCACCGATACATGCACACTGCAGCCAATCAACTAAAAACCCCCCGTGTATTATCCTTCTCGACGCGAGGCATCAAAAGTTCGCGTGTCGCTTCGCCGGGCCACTGCGGGGCCTCGAAAGAGAAAAAAATAATATCTATATATCTCGCACAATGCGTCGCTATACGGGGGCGGCAAAAAAATGGTAGAA
The DNA here is from genome assembly GCA_020882685.1 of Aphelinus atriplicis. Lineage (NCBI taxonomy): Eukaryota > Metazoa > Arthropoda > Insecta > Hymenoptera > Aphelinidae > Aphelinus > Aphelinus atriplicis. The sequence goes on from CM037073.1 coordinate 101,743,637, forward strand.
TATCGCTGCAGCTGCAGCGTATCGGCACGTAGGCAGCGGTGCAGTGTGTCTATACACCGCGTATATAATTGAAAATCGTGAAAAGTCGCGGTGGCGGCGGGGCGCGCGAGCCGCGCCGCGACAGAGACAGACGGATAAAAAGAGAGGGAGAGAGAGAGGCGAGAAGGAGTGAGAGGCGAGCTCGACGAGAGCGACCATTACTCGGGGCGACGGGCCAATGGAGAGAATCCCCACGCCCCCTCCCGCCGAGAGCTGCGCATGCAAATCTATATATATGTATATATCTACGTACGTACGTATGTATGTATACACGCGCGCGGATCGCATTGCTCGCGCTCTCGAGTGTGCGATGCAGTCTCGCCTATATATCCCCCGCTGGGTATCATCGCGCCATTTTATCCCCCAGCAGAGCAGCACCAGCTGCGCCAGGAAGTCCGCAGCGCGGCTACTTCCTATATACATCGCTCGATGTGTTTTTACCGATATGTATGTGAGTGCAACCGATCGACTGCAGCAGCGCACGATGCATATACATGTATGCGTGCGGGTAAATCTTCGTCTCTCTGCTCTAATCGGGCTTTTGATTTTCGGCTTCGAATCGATCGGACGTGAATCGATCGCGCGAGAGGGGATTGTACATCGCTACGAGGCCGGTGCACAGGGGGAGTGTTTCCAGTGGATTTTACAAGCACACCGTGCCAGTGTGTGCGTATACGTTAAATCGAATGTGCGTTAATAAAAGTACCCTGTCTGTATATGAAAAAAATTATCGATTTATCAATCACCTATGTAGAGTTGATTTTATGTTTGAAAATCATCCATGCCCAATCTACATTTTCACTGTATATCCTTGATGAATTCAACGAACTTTGCAGTGCGTTGAGAACTCGTGTCCATACGAGCCAATACCTTGATTATGCCTGTAGATAATGTCCGGGGCGTAATTTATGTACATAATTTTTTTTTCACTTGCTTCGAGTCACTCGACGTGAATTATATCGAAAAATTAAACAGCTGTTCTGGATAGATCGGCAATGGAAAATGTTTGCCGGGCCGCGTGTATATCGGTTATAATATGGGAAAACAGTGCTTCACATGGTAAACGAGGCTTTTTTTGTGTGAATGCCATTGTCAGAAAGTTGTTTCTCATGCCTGAATTGCCAAGTCTGTATTCTCTCTCTCTCTCTCGTATATACCAGATTATTCTTGTCTACGAGCACTGCACAAAAGATCTATCCTGGATACTAAATTATTATTTCTTACGATAGTTTCTGTATTTGAGAGACACTTAAATTATTATTTCAATGTTGCTGAAAACTCATTCCGAATCCGAGCTCATTTCGTTCTACGGTAAAACTCAGCCAACAGGATTTTGGGATGAATCTAACCGCGTATACAATGCTCGAGAGAATTCTTGCTGGAAAACTGTGATATTCGGAGGTAGCATGACACGATACCCAGGGTTGTCCGCTATCTGTAAGGCTAAAAAATTATATAATCCTTGTTGAATATTGTTTTATCATAAGTAATATATAATATTGTTGGAAAAAAATTCCCATTCTATATAATATATGAGTTCAGCTATCGCAATACCTTAGTTTTTACAAGAATATCAATCTTTCTTGATTTGGCTTTTATTCAAGCTTTTTTTCAGTTTTATACGAAAAAATCGTATTCAAATGGTTTATAAAAATACACCTGGATTTATCTGAGAAGCTACAGTTTAAATTTCAAGACAATCGGATGAAGAATAACCGAGATATGCTGCACACCAGTATGAAAAATGCAGCGTTGCAGACTATTCGGAGGGTCCTCGGGAAATAAGCTGTACAAATTTTGGAAAATATCTCCTTCTTACAAGGATGATGGAATATCATTTTCAGACATATATTGAACACGTTTTAAGCTAACATGTGAAAAACCATAAAAATTAGTCAACTAACCCTTTAATCCAACGAAAACAATTTAATTCACATTAATTTAACTGGTGATATTAACTGTAACATATCAGAAAGATTTTAGTTGTCAATATGATTATAATGAATTGAGGGGCATTAAAATTATGTTTTATACAAATATATGATTTTACACTTTTGTCGTACATTGAAAGAATAACATCGACTTTGCGCATGAATACTCGTTGAAAAATATATAAATAATCGACGTTGAATCCCGTTCACCCGAATAACAGAATATCACGCTACAAATCTACATAGTCTCATCGTGTGCGGCCATAATACGAATTGCGTCGAGAGTGCGTCATTTTTGTCGAGCGACGTGAATACACGTCGCGCTTATATTCTCCACTCGTCAGTGACACTTTTGTCCGCTACAGATACATGCGTATACAATATACACGCAACAAGTAATTCCAACGCCAAATACACTAAAACCAAACACACACGATACGTGTAAGTAAGTACTTAGCGAAAACATCGTGTTTTCACGAGCACACGGCGCAGCAGGCGTATACGTATATTACACGTCTCGCATCTGAGAGGAGTGCAAAGGAGAAAGAGAGTATATACACACACGAGAAACGTATACGTGCGTGCGGGTACAAGGGGTTCAGAGGGCATATATATACACACATGCAATTTGAAAAAGAAAAAAAGAAGTCGAGGCGCGTGTGGAAACGCGCGCGCGGCCCGCTTACATATATACGTGCGCGCACAACAATGGATCCGGGGGCAGCTCTCTCTCGGCAATGATAAATACTCGCGCGCCATTCCCGCGACCATTATAATCTTATTGTTGGGGGCGGCCGCGCAGGTGTGCGAGAAAAAGTGGGCACGCGTACGTGTACACACGTGTGTGTGTGTGTGTGTGGTTGGTCGTGAGGTGGGGAGGGCGAAAAATGAGAAACAGCGAGAGAGGACATATAAACGAGTACGGGGAAGGGCCGAGGGCAGCTGATTCGAGCGAGCTGATACTGATTGCGTTGCGCGGCCCGAGAGAGTCCATTTCATTTGTAACGAGCTCCATCTATTTCGGCGCTCGCTCGCTCGCTCGCTCGCGCAACAGAGAGCCATGATGCCGCGCAGGTAGCCGAGCGCGCGCAACCACCTGATTTCAACGCATATGCATGTGTACGTGTGCTCGCGCATAGTGTATATTGTCATCGGTGAGTTTTCCCGCGAGCTGGTTTTGCGTAATAGCGAGCGCTCCCGAAAATGTTAAATCCGGGATGCGTGTAAATGAAAAATCTGCAGACCATCGTGATATACGCGGAAAGATGTATCCCTTTTGGGATGAATATCAAGGGGAGCGTGACGGATTTTTCATCGTTAACGGAGATTACATCGTTGGCGCGCGGCTACGTGCGACCGTTTGGGATTACTTTTTGAGGTTTCGGATTTTTGGCAGTAACACGCGTGCGGCTCGGGAGGGATCGGAAAGTTTTTATACTGCTCGCGCGCGACGGAGGTATATCTGTTGCGGCTGCTCGTAAGATACCTGCACGTGTGTTACGGATTGACAAATTATTAGACAAGAATATTCCCAATTGTCTATTGTCGATAGCGCAGAGTTCAAATAATTTCCTGTGTTCTGGAATATGTTTGTCTCTCTCTTGTTTCGCAGCGAACGCTTTTTTCCTTCTGCCTTATTCTAATTGCGGCTTGATTAGCAATACACTCACTTAAGTTCTCCGAGTGGAAAGAATCACGAAAAAGCAAAAAATTGTAATTTTTACAACTTCATTTTTACAATGTGTCGACAGCGAAGTTCACTAGCCTCATCAGCAGTTGCTTCAACTCCCCAATGTCATAATGTGAATTGTCGTAAATTTAAATATCGCAGATGATTGTTCTTTTCGCCGATATAGTTTTGCGTATGGTTTGTATTATTTATATAATGTTCATTTTAGGGCGTTCAAATCAATAATAGTTCCATGTTCATTATAATTTTGAAACCCTTTCATTTAACAAATTTGTGCTGCTTGAGGGCCAATACGTTGAATTCAAGACGATGACATTTGATCCCTAAACATTCTATTCCGTCAAAACTATATACCTCAAGAAATGTCCAGTAACAGCTGATGAATTCAACTGTATATATGTTGGGATCCCATATTGCACACTCTCGGATATATTCTCCACAACCGAAAGGTCCCCCGCACCTGTTAAGATCACCCCGTCATTTTCAACAAAATTCCTTGGCTCGAAAAAGAGCCCGCAAGCCATAAAACCCCCGCGCGAGGATAAAGAAAAATCCTCGGATACGGATTCTGGCTGACCAGAAGAGCGTCTCGTACGTCGGCGCCGTCTGTTGGAAAAGAGAAAAAAGGTTTCGGACACAAATCAAGCGCAACTTGTCGGGAAAAGACGTTCTCTCGTGAAATGCGCGCGCGTGAGAAGCATCCCTTCTCGGAATACATGTGCGCGGCCGTCCCTTGTCGCGCGCGCACCCACGGTCCACGAGTAACATGTCACTTGGCATTGTTTTAAGAATTCCTAACTGGCCGATCGCATATTGAGCCGCCAGGTATATATGTATGTGCATGCAATGGATCCCCGAGAAGCCCCTGGCATTTCTCGTCTAGTTTTTCTCTGTCTCTCTCTCTGGCCGCGCGTGCCTTTCTCTTTTTTTTCCCTGCTTCATTTTTCTTTTCTTCCCGAGAGAGAGAGGAGAAAATTCGTCGCCTGTTCCGTTACGTTTCCAATATACATACACGCGCTCCGGGGCTTTTTATTGGTTCCGAGAAATTCGTCCCCGGCGATTTCATTATTTCGGGCATAAATCTGGGGACGAGCCGCGCGCCACTGGCGCCTAAGAGTCAATTTCGGTCTATACGGGTTGATGATCGATGTCTCGCGCGTGCCGAGTTTAATGAAAAATATTCACAGAGAATCAGAGAATTGCCGAGTTGCAATTTTTTACGGATAAACGAGATTGCAAGAGAAAAAATTCATCGTTCCTCTTTTTATTCAAAATTATACAGTTCGGGAAGACCGGATATTTGATTATTTATTGAAATCGGATTACCCCACGAGAATAATAGTTTACAACCCATATGTATTTTGTTTCAGTCCCAGATATATTTGTTATAGTAGTTTCAATTAGAAAAATATTGTAATACTTGAATGTGAAAAAAATAGTTCTTCTAAGCTTTAAATAGTAGTAATTATACAACGAATGAAAATAGTAAAGATCTAACGGAAAATGATTTTTTCAAGTGCGATACAATAAAGGTCCAACTGTCTAACGGCAAGTAAAAATTCATTGTTGATTTCGCTATCACAGAAAATAGATATTTTCCAATCAAATCGTTCTTCCCAACAACAAAAATTCCCGAAACTACTCTATTCAACCATACCCCATGCTACAGCCAACTTCACAAGTGACTCTTTGCAACGCAGAAAGTATATTTTTGTCCGAGTGCATTACAAAACACGCGGCGATAATACGTAATGCGAAAATGACGAGAGTCGCACGTCTGATCGCAAAAATCGTTTGCATATTACCCATCCGTCCGGACAGCCGTGATTTGTCGCGTGGATTTAATTCGCTTTCCACCGGAACCGCGGCACAAAACACACTCGATAAATCTAGGAATAACGAAACTCAAACACACACACATCCAAATACCCCTTTCCGAAATAGCGTGGGAATTCTCGGCCGAGTCGAGAAGAATATTGCACAACTGTGGCGTGATTCCCCCGAGAGAGCCTGTCATAATCAAGCCGAAATGTTTTGGATGTTTGTCGGGGAGGGAAGGAGAGAGAAACAGGACGGAACGGCCGATAGAACGGGCGCGCATCGATTTCGCGCGCCGAGAATCCCGCGACAGCCGTAACCCGAGAGCCAGGTCATAAGTTCTAGAATTTCACGTGTCGCGAGTTATATATACAGACGAGTAATGAGCTTGGGATTTTTTTCGGGACTCTCCGCCAGGTAAAAAAATAGTTTATATATATATGTGTGTATCACGCATCTGTTCTCCTGAGCCATCGGTGCGGTAATCAGGCCACTACACGATGTGTGCAACGCGAAGGAATTTAACGTTTGGTTGAGTGACACGGAGTGCTTCCTTATCCCGAGGATTTCGGAAAATGTAATCATGTGGAATTTGAATCGAAAATCTGCTCGATTATATAATTCATTTGAGCCGATGCGGCGTTTTGATTATTGGTCTGCTTGAAACAATCGGCCAATAAATTCCCAATGATCGAGCGCGTAACGGGCGAAACAGTTGAATCTCGTTTCGAAAGAGATTATGAGCTCACATTATGGTGTTTTGTTACCCTTTGAAAGTCAACAGGTGTGGTTAATTTTTATCTGTGTATGAAAACTCGTCATTTGTATGGCTTAGACATAATTACGAGGCGTACGTGTCGAGTAAAATGTAGTAGATATAGATACAGAGTGCAAGATGAGAGAAGAAGGGGACACGGGGCAAGGCTATACTTACCATTTCTAGAAAGAATGAGTTTGGGCTGAGAAGAAGGATATTCTTTGGTTTTAGGGTAGCCAGTTTCAATCAGTCTTGTCAACGAACAGGGAAGCAATAGAGAAAAATATACCTTTTTAAATAATGAGTTTAAAGGTTATAATGAGATCTTCATCAGAAGCTAAATGAAATGCTTTTGTACGCGTTGAAAATGCGCATATTGAGATGAATCGGTGAGTTCGTGAATGACGATAATCGTCGAGTAAAATTGAAATCTACAAAATTATAATGTAATCTTAAAATGCCTGAATGTGGATAACCAGCACAGCCCGCTTGTATATACGTAGCTAGTAATTTTGAATTATTCATCACGCCGCACTGTATGCCACTGAGAATAAGGAGTTATCAATCTCACGAACGATATCCAAAAATGTATACAAACAGACCCAAGAATGTCCGCAACACTCGGGTAATGAATCATGTTATCCCGTGTCATTACACTGGTAAACCCCGCGACTATATCTTATTTCACCAAAACTCGAGATCGGACGATTGGCCAACTCGAGCAATGCGCTCTCGAAGATCCGAGCTACACGTACCGCGTTCCTGATTGAATATGATTAATGGAGTGGCTATAAGCTCGCGCGGATCTGTACTAATTTTTATCGGGCCGGAGATCGGCGCCGCACAACGAAACGATCGAAAGCACTTCCTGACACACACACAAGGGGGGGCATTAATATTCCGACGCAGCTCTGATCGAGCGAGAGCCGTCAATCAAACGGGCGGGCGCGCGCCACCGACGATCTGTATCTGCAGCGCGAGGAGACGAGCTGTGCCCGGTAGGCCCGGCTCTCCTCTCGAATCAATCTCGGCAGCCGCCGGATAATTACGCCCGAATATCAATCTGAATCGGCGCGCTACCGTATATACACACACGCGCGCCCGTGTGTTGGCCGGGTCACCCGCGCGCACAACTCATTCCTTATCTCACGTCCCATTCCGAGAATATGAGCTGCCTCTCGACTGCACACCTCTCAAATTGGCTTCCGTCTAATTAGCCGGGTGGGAGGACCTCTCGCTATATATATCCCAACTTTTGTCTTCCTCGAAATTCTCGCCCAGGCTGCAGCGCGCCGGGATCGAGCGTTGAAAAAATTCGGACGACTCTCGAGTCCCACGTTAAGTCCTCTCGTAGCTCTCGCACGCGCGGCCCCGACCCCGCGGCGTATGTTTTATTGCCGAATATTTGTAGCTTCCGCTTGACTCAATTCAGTTTTGCTGCCCGTGTGTGTTTGTATAGGCGACGTTTTATCCTTGGTCATTAACTTTTCAAATCCAAACATTTCTCCGCGATCGCCCCCCGGGCTCGAGAGCCCGCCCGAACCACTGGACACTGATTATAGGCGATATTTTATTTGGGCGCACAGTAAAAGTCCGGCGTCGTGCGGATGTATTAGTTCCCGAAACGTATAACGTGCTTCCTTTATTTGATCGAACGAAGGCTGTTTCGTATGCGCGGGAATCTAAGAATTAATTTTTTTAATCTAAGAATTAATTTTTTTATCTAAGAATTAATTTTTCTTTTTTTGGTCGCGAGAGATTTCTCGCAATTGCCTTGTATATAGGTCTTACGAAAGGAAAAAACGAATTCGCATGAACTAAAATGTTTCTTGTAGAAGAGAATAGAGTTTCAAGGATTCTTTGGAAATAAAATTAATTTAATAATGCTCTTGTTGTAGAAGATTCTCGACGCTCCAATTACCTAATCGAATAGGTGAATGATTAGTCACGAATGAATATTCATTTCTTGAGACAAACTTTTTTTTCGTGAATATTAGCCTTTCTGGTAATTCGACTCGAATGATATGCTCATACAGTTCAATAATTGTATACGAAATCAAACTGAAATACATGGAACGATTCATGAAATAATTCTTAACAAATTTTAGAGCAATCGCCCAGATACTCTTTGACTAATCACCTGTGATACGGTAAAACTTCTCTTTCACCACGTACTTTCTCCCTATTGTCAATTGAACATAATAAATTGACGGAAAAGAAACGTATGTATACACGCGGGCGAGCCACAGTGGTCGCGCCGTGGAATCACATCCAATGGGTTCGTTACTCTACGACGAGTAACGAAATCCCTAAACAACAACGAGTATAAAATGAAAAATTGTAACGAATACGAATTGGCGTCAGAACAATACGGGTTTTTCTCACACACTCTGCTTCCCTGCGGACTCTGAGACGGATCGATTGGGCAAACTGTATATATCTCACGCATCACATATTATCCTGTATCGACGACATAATTGATTCTAGGCGCCCGCCTTATGAATATATAAAACAAGCGCCGCTGCCGTCCCAAATTTATCATCGACAGGTCCGTCGTACCCACGGCTATACGCGGCAATATTCCTCGCCATCCCACGTTGAACATATACACCTATACGAGCGAGACACTGGTCGCGCGTTTCTAGTTAGTGAAAAACCGCAAACCGCAAGGCTAAACCGACGAGGCGATATCGAACAAAGGGGCGTTGAAAATCAATCGGCTCTAAGAGTTCCTCCTCGCGCAGGATCCTCGAATTTATCACCCGACGTCTCCTCTCAATCCGGCTGTATACATAAGCGCGTGTGGGACAACAATACTCCCACGGTCTGAGGCCGGCGGGGGGTCTCGCGAGAGAGGAGGAATAGGAGAAAAAAGGCCGAGCGTCTCTCTCTCTCTCTCTCTCTCTTTCTCTGGGGCCCGTAGACAAATTGTAATATATTGGACGGACCGGATTTATACGGCTATATGGGCACTTCGGACATTGGGAACGCTACCGCGAGTAGCGCCGCCTGTAGAGATTTTGCTCATTGATATATTCGGCTATAACGCTTGGCGAAACTGCCGGCCCAAAGATGATCGTTTCCTCGCGCGGCTACCGTCCCGCGCGCCCACTTTAATATATCCCGACCCGTGCCGTGACCGATCGACGCGCGAGTCCCGTGTATCACGTGAAGTAAAATTTTAAACCGGTAGGCGTCGCCACTGTCAACGAGTCATTTGAACGAGCGGAATAACAACAATATACGGCGTGTATCAATTCGACATAGCTCATACATGCATATGAGTATGCGTGAGTACACACAGCTAGGTAGTTGGCCATTCGCTTGTTGACAGTGGCGACTCCTGGCGGTCGAAAATTCGATTTCACGTAATAGTGGGAATTAACGAGACGTTAGAGTGGCAGTGTATCAAATCAATATGGCTCCATTGTATCCATGCTTTGGTGTATCAGATGGTGGGCTCGACCTCTTTCAATGGCAGTTATTCCACAATCGAGTGGGGAATTTGGGAGGAATGACTTTATGAGCCAAACTGTATCGTTCCATTGTTTGTAGCGTGATTGAAGTCTACAACGTCAAGCGTGGAATTTGATGTATTTGATGCGGAAAAACAATTCATATTGTGTAGGAAATCAAACGAACAAACGGGAGACGCTGAATAGTACCTGTAAAAAAAACCGCTGACAAGTGCCTCAGCAGTATGCTTTCTCAAAGTATTGCAATTGAACCTCAACTTGCATTAATCACCACTCTTTGAAAAAGCAAAATGAACCTCTAACTCATTTCCTCCACTTCCTGGTAACGGTTGCTGAGGACGTAAACAACGGTTGCTATGGTAAATATCCGAGCTTCGGTGTTCTTACTTCTTAGTCGTCAACAGTTCCGAAAATGGACCTCTAACTGACTTTTCCCACTCCATAGTAACGATTAATAAGGAAACAACGGTTGCTATGGTAAATATCGGAGCTTCGATGTTCTTACTTCTTAGTCATCAACAGTTCCAAAAATAGACTTCAAACTGACTTTTCCCATTCCCTAGTTACGGTTGCAAGGAACTATTCCTTCGTAAGTTATCGTACGACAAAAAAAAGTAAGTCTGAAGCTGAATTTTGTATCTCCAAAGCAACGGTTGCTAGGAGAATAAACGATGGTTGTTCCAAAATGAATGTCTTATCGATTCTCATCGATCGTCGAAAGAATTGGAGACCCATCGTGCATTGATGATGATTTTTGGAGCTTTTATCAAAAACACGTTAGCAACGGTTGCTAGAGAAATAAACAACGGATTTCAAGAGATTCAAGTAAAAGTGACAGATTTGCGCAAAAACTAATCCCCAACAAACTTGCAGTGTTGGACAACATGCATGTGAGGGATGCAACATCATATCAATGAAGCGCATGTTACTTTAGGTAAGTGGGTACATTTTTTCTGTTCCATGTGCCCATAATTCCATAGGCTTGGAGAAATATCCGCATCCATAAGGATATTTTAGCTAGAAAGTTAGTCCAGATACAGTTTTGAATGGATATGACTGTTTGACATCAAAAATTTAACTGTTCTGGGCTGCAGAAAAGAATGAGGTAGTATTATAGGTACTTCCCTTCTTCAGATAACTATAGAATATATATTCTGATATATATTCATGGGTGGGATGCGTGTTTTATTGGGTGGGAAGCGGTTCAACATGTTTTCCCACGATAACCTGGTTAACATGTTGAGACCCTCATATATCCTATAAGAAGAGTAGCATAAGCCGATGATAATTTGACAGGGTAGTTTTTGAGTTCAGTTTTGAATCTAATTAATGAAAAGTTGATTGGTATATGTGGTTGACAAGTATTGATATGTATTGGGATACCGTATACCATGTTATGCCCTGTACCGCCAATAATGGGAAACTAATCATATTATGTTTTATTTTTTTTCTCTAGAATGGCTGAGCGCTAGACCCTGTGGCTTTCAGGGATCTCTGGTGATAGTATCAGGAGAAATCCCTTAAATTTTGGTGCCATTTGGTGACCCGAAGGGTATGTACTTTCCTAGTAAGAAGTAAGAACATCGAAGATCCGACATTTACCATAGCAACCGTTAGTATGGAGTGGAGGAAATGAGTTAGAGGTTCATTTTGCTTTCTTAAAGAGTGGTTATATATATATATATATATATATATATATATATATATATATATATATATATATATATATATATATGGGTGATTCTCTGTCAAGTGAGAGAGTGAAAATGAAAAAAAATTCTGAAAATTTTTTTATGAATTCTAGAAGACTTCATCGTGCCCTCTGAATTTTTTCAGAATTTTTTAGACCATATGTCCCATCCTGACAGAGGCTCAAAGTGGTGGAGTTTGCAATATTAGACATTTTTTCAGGACCTTTGACCTCAATTTTGAGCTATCTAGAGATGTTTTAGAGTAAAAAGTCAAGAGAACTTTTTTTCTGGAAAAATGCCAAATTTTTAAAAAAAATTAGTTTCAGGGTCATTGGTGAACATATAGCTATCACCTAACTCATTTCCAGGCTTAAAATAGAGCAAAAAGTGGTTTCGATCACCCGGACCATAATGTGATACATACCAAAAGAAAACTTACTTTATTACCAAAATATCTTGACTAGTCCCAGAGTGCTGCATTTGATCTCTTTTTTTTTTAATCAATCAATATATTATAGAAATTAATGAAAATACCCTAAAAATGGGTGACCGCATACGTCACTTATATGTATGCATGTTACTCTGGTTTTCTCTTCATACTTTTCATTCACTGTATTGGTTGGCTGAAATTCCCACTCAATTTGATCCCATACTCGAGTCCCACACTTGTCGCCAACTCAGAAATGGTTATTTTATCAAGAGTTTTTCACTCACCAACAGATCCACTACACATTTGAGTTACCAATCTTGACCAAACTTTTTTTCATTATTGTTTGAGTCAAGAATAGGTGATATCCAGAGCCCCAGGGTGTAATAATCCAATTATACTCCCAAGATATTCATTATTACATCTTGGTTGGAGCCTTAGTTCTTGCCTTGAATCAGAATTTCCCTCATGAGGTGTATTTCCTCTGAATGAACTTCATATTCACTACCACTTGTCGGATCCTACTGCATTTAATATCCTGCAAGACGCATAGAATCACTTAGTTCAGTTACATTACTCAAATTCACAAAAACATTGCACTCGAATAGAATGAAATATAGAATATAAATTGATGAAAGAAGACACGGTTCACGACTTTCCACTCTGGACTTGGATAATAAAGTAATAACAACTTTTATCAAAGTACAAGTGACACAAATACATTCAAATTCTATGATAATTCAGTGCCTGAATCGAATTTTAGTTATAAGCACTTCAGATCACTTGTTGTCACACACTGGTAACCTAAAATAATATTCTGCTTACATTTAATTAGCACCCAACTGACATTCCAATTTTAGTCCTGTTCGGCGCACCTGTAACAAAAAATATGAACAACAAAGAATCATATTCTTAGAGAAAATAGATAGGGTGAGAAAGTACAGGTTGAAAGTATAAACTTATCTGAATCTTGCCGCAACTCCATCCCATGGAAAACTGATCAGCTACCTACAATGAAAAGAAAATCTGCTTGTACAAAGGAGAACATTTGTACAAGCAATGAGAAAAACTTCATTCACTATCTCGTAAACTGTGAGTGATAACAACAAATAACAACACTGCAACACAGCATCTCAGATGTTCACTGATGGGATCTTCATTATCGACCTCAATCTCTTGAGGTTCAAACGCCAATCTCATATTCCAATATATATGGAGACTGTAGTCTGTGTCTCCGTGGCTATACTATAGAGTATAGCTTACCAACCATCAGTGACAGTCAGTGACCTGTTAGTAAACTGTGTTGAACATCTAAGATGCTGTGTTGCAGTGTTGTTATCACTCACAGTTTAAGAGATAGTGAATGAAGTTTTTTCTCATTGCTTGTACAAATGTTCTCCTTTGTACAAGCAGATTTTCTTCAACGTAGGTAGCTGATCAGTTTTCCATGGGATGGAGTTGCGGCAAGATTCAGATAAGTTTATACTTTCAACCTGTACTTTCTCACCCTATCTATTTTCTCTAAGAATATGATTCTTTGTTGTTCATATTTTTTGTTACAGGTGCGCTGAACAGGACTAAAATTGGAATGTCAGTTGGGTGCTAATTAAATGTAAGCAGAATATTATTTTAGGTTACCAGTGTGTGACAACAAGTGATCTGAAGTGCTTATTACTAAAATTCGATTCAGGCACGAATTATCATAGAATTTGAATGTATTTGTGTCACTTGTACTTTGATAAAAGTTGTTATTACTTTATTATCCAAGTCCAGAGTGGGAAGTCGTGAACCGTGTCTTCTTTCATCAATTTATTCTATATTTCATTCTATTCGAGTGCAATGTTTTTGTGAATTTGAGTAATGTAACTGAACTAAGTGATTCTATGCGTCTTGCAGGATATTAAATGCAGTAGGATCCGACAAGTGGTAGTGAATATGAAGTTCATTCAGAGGAAATACACCTCATGAGGGAAATTCTGATTCAAGGCAAGAACTAAGGCTCCAACCAAGATGTAATAATGAATATCTTGGGAGTATAATTGGATTATTACACCCTGGGGCTCTGGATATCACCTATTCTTGACTCAAACAAACATGAAAAAAAGTTTGGTCAAGATTGGTAACTCAAATGTGTAGTGGATCTGTTGGTGAGTGAAAAACTCTTGATAAAATAACCATTTCTGAGTTGGCGACAAGTGTGGGACTCGAGTATGGGATCAAATTGAGTGGGAATTTCAGCCAACCAATACAGTGAATGAAAAGTATGAAGAGAAAACCAGAGTAACATGCATACATATAAGTGACGTATGCGGTCACCCATTTTTAGGGTATTTTCATTAATTTCTATAATATATTGATTGATTAAAAAAAAAGAGATCAAATGCAGCACTCTGGGACTAGTCAAGATATTTTGGTAATAAAGTAAGCTTTCTTTTGGTATGTATCACATTATGGTCCGGGTGATCGAAACCACTTTTTGCTCTATTTTAAGCCTGGAAATGAGTTAGGTGATAGCTATATGTTCACCAATGACCCTGAAACTAATTTTTTTTGAAAATTTGGCATTTTTCCAGAAAAAAAAGTTCTCTTGACTTTTTACTCTAAAACATCTCTAGATAGCTCAAAATTGAGGTCAAAGGTCCTGAAAAAATGTCTAATATTGCAAACTCCACCACTTTGAGCCTCTGTCAGGATGGGACATGTGGTCTAAAAAATTCTGAAAAAATTCAGAGGGCACGATGAAGTCTCTTAGAATTCATAAAAAAATTTTCAGAATTTTTTTCCATTTTCACTCTCTCACTTGACAGAGAATCACCCATATATATATATATATATATATATATATATATATATATATATATATATATATATATATATATATATATGGTTGGGATGAGATCAAGAATCGCTCAGGCACATATCCTAGAGGTGCCTTAGGAAGGAAAAGAAAAATCAAGAATCGCAGGTCAAAGTTTTATTTCCAAGTAGTGATACGCTATTCACACATCATCCCACATCATCCTAATTTAAATAAACTAGATCAAATAATTCTAAATTAAAATAAGCTAAATTAATACTGTTCATCTAGATATAAGTAATTGTATGTATAACTATGATCACATTGTACAACATAATGTACAGGTAATGAATTAATTTAATCTAATCTAATCCAATCATCTTCAAAATGTCCAAGCGAATTGGAAACTTTTATAAGGTTTTCTAGATCAAACTTTTTCGTAATTAATGGTGATAAATTGCGAGGTATTACATTGCGATGGAATAATAACGAAATGTATTACATTTCAATTCATTTTCTTTAAAATATTGATCTTTTTACATGAGAGTTCATAATTTCATCTACAATTATGCATGTTACATGACTTAAACTCGAGCAAAATGCTCTTCTGGACCAGTAAATTAGTAACTGTGCGAGTTTCTAATGAAACGGCGGTTGAAATTCGGAAACCTGAATGTTCCATATGTCATATTTGCAACTGAAGAATTGAAGCGTGAAAATTTTCATCTAAATACACTATTTCTATGGGATAATATTGGCAGTCTCGCCACGTTCTCCGAAGCAGCCGAAATGAATATATTTCTACCTTTTTTTTACTATCAATAGCCTTCCCGTCGGCTCGGATGGTTCTATGCCGATTGATGTCCCCTGATACTATATACAGATAATAACTATATATAGATAATGCACTCTCCTGTTATGAGGTCTAGTTCGCATTGTTCTCGAGCTACCACGCAGTGCAACGCAGCCAGGATGACTGCGGCCATCTAGACAATTAGCATCATGATAAGCTGCAAAATTGAAAAAAGAATATTTTTATAACTATTTTCCAAATTTCATACATTGCATTATATTGTGTGATGCGTCTTGATAAACTGTTATGACAATTTAGTTTGAAAGAACTCTGTACTCTATATATCATCGCTCCGATCATTTTATATGAGCCACGTTTTGAGTGTTTAGTAATTTTCACTTTTCTCAATAGTAAAAATTCTCTTTCGGTTTTTGTATTACTTGATAATCCATTGTACAACAACTTAGAATTGAAAAAGTAGAATGAAGAGTTCGATTTTTTTACAATGCCCGCCAACACTTTTTTCTTACCTTGGACATTTCGAAGATGGTGTGTTAATAGCGTATCACTACCTGGGAATAAAACTTTGATCTGCGATTCTTGATCTCATTCCAACCATATATATACGTGCATACCCAATAGCCTGTATGCGCGATCTGTGCGAATGACGATAACGTATATTTGAGTCTATTTGGGAAGACTCATGGCTTTGGCCTCCATTGAACATCAATTGTATATATATATATATATATATATATATATATATATATATATGCGATCTGTTTGGATAAAGATGACGTATATTCGAGTCTGTTTAGGAACACTCAGGGCCTTGGCCACCGTCGGACAAATATTATCGACCCCCTTGGTAGAAAATCAAGCATTTCTTGCCGTTAACACAATACCAGTTAACTAAGAACTGGCTGAAATCATTAGCTAAAAGTTATCTGAATCTCTTCGTTAGCGGGATATTAACAGTATTTTATGCTACGAATCCGTCCCTTCGTTACCAAGATCTTAGGCTACTACTTTGACGAAAATACAGCTAAGGATATTACTCTAACCGATTCGTAGCTAATATATCCTTACCATTTACTGTCAAAGAAAACTCACCATATGAATTCTCTCTTCATATATTTTCATAATTTTCCTGTAGTGAACAGTGGAATTGTCAAAGCCATTGGAATGAAAATGAATAGACTCTGCATATATGCAGTAAAAATTTCACTGTATCAAAGTAAATTAGATATATATTTTTGAGTTGAATGTCAAAAGTTTTTTATAAATATCACTGGGAACATGATTGAGAGTTTATTTCAATGAAAATTGGATCGTCCCTGTAGACCTACATAGTCTGTAACAAATGATTAAGAAATCGTGCCAAATTAACTGCACGTTTTGTGCATTTAGTCTTTTTGCGTTTTTTTTCAAATTGCGATTTTGTAAGAAAGATATTTTAATAAATAAGAAAATACTATATTATTAAGATATATTGCATTTTTTGAGAATTCTGCTATGTCGATATTGCAAAGTGTAGATCTGGAGAGCCTTTTAGAGAAAGTAACCGATCAGTATGAGCTCTCGGGATAAACTGTTCGCCCTGCGCCTTCGACCCGCGCCTTGTACATAGATCCCCGGTCCATATGGACGCCAGTCGATATCGATGTTTAGGCGAAAGATCGGGTTTATGACTCGACCTAGGCACGTTCATACTCGTTATACCACAATTTTTAATAGATTCAAGTAGTCGGATGGAAACTATGGAGATGGTTTCTAATAGGTATTGAGTTAAGCTTTAAGATACTTTTTGCAGAATTTGAAAATTCCAAGTCTATCATAGTCAAATTTGCGAAAAATCCTTAGGGGGTGGCGAATTGGATGCAGTTACCTTAATATGTTATCATGAATTTGTAGCAATAAATATTGTATAACCACAGAAATTGTACCGACTAAGGATACAAGTCCAACATTTTATTCTTCATTTTTCATTACTTTTTCCCATTTTTTTTATAGCTACTCTCAGAAAAAATGTAGAATCGAATAATATTTCTATTTCGCATACTTTCACATCCTTCGAGTTTTATGATTATTCTGTCCCATCCTAAATTAATAATATGGCAATGGAACAAGAACCCCCTACCTCCACTCAAGTTTAAATTTGAGTCATAATGATCAAAACCATTTTCCAGGTGGAGACCCATTTCATTCACGAAAACAACAATTATTCCCCATCTAAGCATGTTTTGTGAGATACACGCATGCATCGGCCGTATTTCATTTTATTCTGATAAGATGTTCAGGATAGAGGTAATGATGATGTTTTTTCCTTGAAAAATCTCGGATTACGCTGAGGAGAACTGGAGTATTTTTTTTATTTTATTTCGCTCGAAATTCGATCCACAAGGTATTGAGGAAGCAAAAGGCAGGACGAGAATTTAACGTCGTAAAGTCAAGTGCATTAAAGCGAGTTGCACAGCTCCAAAATTAATATAGCATCCTGTGCTGGATGGCGTAGAAAAGTTGCGATCGACGCGGGTATATCTTCGGGTGATATATACAGCCTGAAGCGGTTCGCAACCAGGGACTCTCGAGTGTGTTGTGCAATTGAGTTACGCGCGTCTCAATCAATCATTTCTCGAATTATGTATACGTCGCGCCCGGTGCGTATATGTATCCGGATCGTATTGTTACCGATTCCGTGTTGTTTCAACAGAGCAAAAAGGCAAGACATAGTGAATTCCTGCTCCGTATATACATGTGAGGCCCGGATAGGCCGCCGTGTGCATGCACGTACATATATACGTATATGATGGATCGGAAACATTTTCACAATGAGTCAAATCAAGGTGTACGTACGGGCGGCGTGTTGGACAACGAGCGCATAATAACTATTTCATGGAAGTGCATATGCGCGCGCGATTCGACGAATCCAATATATGTATGCATATATATACGTACGAGTGTGTCGGGTATATAATCTAATGAGCACGCGAACCTCCGATCGCAATACTCGGCTATCCGCGTTGTACTCTATACACGCGGCGAGTTTTATTGCGAAACAGTACATATTGCCCGTTGAAAGGATTTCCGAGATCCTAGACGCAGATCGAGCGTGTTTCTGTATGGATATATAGTAGTCAATCTAAACTTTTCTATTGGTCCGCAAACATTTTCATATATACACACACACCTGTGATTGATATATTTTGCGAGATTCCAGAGTTGCGAACACAGACAACACTATCTTTTTTTCTTCACCGATTCCGAGCGGCGAAATACTCCGATTCTCGTCACTCGGATACGAGTCGATGAACGTTTGTCGACGGTGGACCGAGACGATGGTCAAACGTTCCTTACGGATACCCATCATGCGCTAGTTGTCGTACATTCGGATCGCGGAGGGCAAAATGAAAAAGTCAAAAGTGTCCAGATATCTCGTCATACACTATACGTATATATGTGTAAAAACGCTCGGTGATACGGAGAGAATAACCCCCAAAAGCTGGGGAATCACAAGAACATCGGCGGCAACACGGACACACACACTCGCACACATATATATATAGTAGTCGGGCGCAAGCGTGGTATCGGTCACAAGCGATAACGTGTCGCGGGCTAATTTAAGGACTGGCGCGCGCGTGCGAGCGAGACAGAGAGGGAGAGAGCGCAGGGCTGCCGGTGTTGTGAGTGGCATCCCGCGGGGGAAGCTCCTCGCTAACGAGGTCCAGGATAGAGAGAGAGAGAGAGGAGAGAGAAAGAGGAGAGAAGGGGACACGGGCAGCAGCAGCAGCAGCAGCAGCAACTGTCAATTAAGGACGCGACGCGCCGGGCCACATTTCTGCCTGCCTCCCCGTAATTCACCGGGACTTCTCTGCCCCCCCCCCCAACCCCACTCCCCGCGCAAACTCACCGCCTATACTAAGATACGTCGCGTTATATATACCTGTATATAGTTGCTTCTCCGCAGGCGCGCAACGGGCCGCCATGTTGCTGCAGTACACGTCGATCGCCGCCTTTTCCGCGTGCCGATTTTCGATTTCTCGATCTCCTCTCTCTCCCTCTCTCGCCTAAGGTCGTCGCCGCGTATATCTCGTTCATACGCGGTATAGGTCGGGGCGCGCGCGGTCCCGGAATCTCGGGATAACCGCGAGGAAAATTAGCACACCTATCCGATGGATCCCACAGAGAAATCAAGCACATTCAAAGCCCACGATCGGGTGAAGCTCGCATCTCAGTTTCTCGGGTGGAGAAAAGCACGCATCGAGTTCATCACGCGAGGAAGACTGGAGTGTGTGCTGCTTTTGGTGCTCGAGAAACTGATTTGTCATTTTATCCGGGATATAGGTTCGTGGTCGTACTTCCCGAGAAGTACAGGACCCTGATCTACTCTCTGACTCGCAACAAATTCGCAATTATCCAATCAATCAATCGATCGATCTACACTCGGCAATAAACAACTCAACGTACAACCGGGGCGGTATTATGTTATATACAGGTGGCCCGAAAAAGGCGCGTTATGTGCATGTGTCGCTCGAGTCGGAGGAAGTGTCCTCGCACTCCTGCACCCGACGCGACGACGACGTACGAGGGCTATCGTCGATCTCGCGTCTCGGCCGCATTATCCATTCTTTGTATACATATATATACGTACCGCTTTTCATTAGCGCCTCGCCGCGCGCTACTCCCCCAGACTCCACAAAGCAATCCGAGCATCTCGCGGCTGCTCTTACGGCTTCATAAGCCGCTCCCTCGCCCGCAATATACAGAGACGTCCGCTGGGTGTCTGGCAGACGACGCGCTCGGCCTAAGAATCGGTATATGCGGCAATGTGGAGTCCAGGGCTACGCGGCACTGGTTATTTCAAATGGTTTTAGGATCGAAATGTATAATCGAGTCGAAGCTGGATACAGTTATAACTCTATTAATGCAAAACAGTTCGAAATTGAAATTTAGTAGTGAATATTTACGATTGTCTTGTAAAAATTGCATAGGTGATGAGTGAGCTGGGAATATTCACTCGGTTGAATACCAAACTTTATTTCTCATACTAACATACCAACAGTGTATAATTCGTTGGACGAAACAATTATTTTGTGATAGATTTTTCGGTAAAATTAAAAATTACAACTGTCCAAATTAGGGAATACTCCACTACAATTCACGAGTCATGCGATTTTCACCAACGAATAGCGTTCCTTAACCCGTTTTAAATTGAGACAGTATTGATCTATCGATTCATAAAGGTCATTAGTTTCGGTAATTCGGGTCGGTGCGGTCGCGCGCTCTAAGAGGCCTATAACACGCGAGAAATCCCTCCAGATCGTTTTTCCGACATCGAATATGAATAATCCGCGTTCTCTTCGCTCAAAAGAAAACAAAAATTCACAGCCAGCTCCGACGTACGCTCTGACGCAATCTCCGGTCGACCCACAAAAATCGTTCGTCGCGACGATTCGAAAGTGTACGTATAGGTATACACCTCGCGGTGAGCCAGCCGGAGCGTATGGAATACTGTAACGCGTCCTACGAAATCATTGGGAGTAGAAATATATGGAGAGCCGGGAGGAAAGTAGCTCGTGTATTATAGCGCATGCGATATAACGCGATGGGCTCGAGTCGTATATGCAGTCAGCCTCAAGAGAGAGAGAGAGCGGGTGGTTCAATTATATTATGTTAAGTGGAGCGAGCTCAGTGGCGGGTGACGTGTATCGATCGGTGAGATCTGCGTGCCGGGGTCCCCCCGTTTATAATAACGCGCTCACATTGTGCCGGCTCTCAGTCGCTCGACTCGAGTATTAGCTTTATGCTAATGCCGAAGATGCTCCCAGGGACTCGATCGCAAGCGCGACTACCTCCCCCCCGACAAGATCTAATCTCTCGAGCGCATTGTCGCGTGTCATATATACCCCGCGTGGGCTGCACTGCTGCCTCCATATATATTCTAATTAACTCGCTCTCGCGAGTAATCTATATATACAAGCACACACACACACGCACATCAGATATGCGCTTTTCCCAAATCCGATCCCGCTCGCTGCTTCCACGAGTCGGGGATGACGTTGTTCCACGTGCGTTATATATACCTGCATGATTGATTCGTCGCCAAACAGCAGACGTACATATATACGTACGTCTGCGCTCGCGACCTATTCATCAAGAGTTGAAGCGTTTTTTGCTTCTTCTTTTTTTTTTTTCATGTCTTCTGGTCCGCTCTTACCGTACGAGTGGGATGGCTATCGGACCCAGGCAGGTATATATACGCGTCCAATCGGAGGACAATGTGTGCGGCGAGCAAATATAGCTCCATTCATCACGAGCGCGCGAGCGCAATGTTCTAATTAGGTCCCTGAAAATGATAGAAATCAGAGCTACCGAATATCCCTTCCTTCGAATCATTATTCATAATTTATGAACAGCCGTCCCGACGACGCTCGTTCGTCTTGTACGTTCCCGGAAATGTTTTCCAACCAACATCTCCGGCTCAGGAAAGCCCGAGGAGCCGAACATGGCAACGGCGAAAATACACAGTGCGCGTGTGAGTGAATAAGTATATCGTAGACCGAACAAAAAGTCAAAATGATTTCGTGAGATCATTTTGACTTTTTGTTGACTATGCCATCGTATGGAGGATAAACTATGGATATGTTGTGTTATGATTTCTGCACGGGATTCGTGTTTATTAATTAGTTATAAACATTTCGGTGCAAAAAATACATTTTTATTTAGTTTTTACTTATAAAATGCAAAATAATATAACAATCTTGAATATATTTTGAGGTTCGTGTCTAGGGCTGCAATATTGGGCCCATTACTGGGTGTAGAACATTTTGAAGCTCTTGCGTCCGGTCCAAAGATATTATATGGCGTAAAAATTTGATCGTTTTCATACGTATTGAATGCTGTACTGAATAGTTGACAGGTTTCAATTTTAGGCTAGAAAGTGTGTTATTTTTCTAAAGAAAAACAATTCCAGACCAATATCTGTCCCTAGAATTTTTTTGGTTTTGTATTATTTTTATGCTGAATCCGACGAAATTGAAAGCTTGAAATCCTTAATATCAACCTACTCTTTTCTCATATTTACACATAAAGTATCAGAAATATGAATAGTGCTATATGTGAGGGCCGTTATCAACTGACTTTCTGATAAAATATTTGGAAAAGGATGTTGACTTGTTGACGTAAAATAAGCCATCTATGTATACATAAGAGTCTCTCGGTGCCGACATCCTTTGGAGGACATCCGCCGGCGCGATATTCGAATCATCGCCCGCAGATTTGTATGCGCGAATGACAAAGCTTCCGTCTCGTGAGTCCCGCGAATATGACACTTTGGCGGTACGGCTGCCGCTCGCGCGGCTACTTTGCATGCGGATCCGGCCGCGTAGGAGGCGTTATGAAGAATAAACATGCCCGCGTTCCTCGCAGCCGGAATTTATACAGAGCCACGCCCATAACTCATCGGACGTATGCAGCAACACGGCTTTATGACTCGCGCAAGGAGCACCCCGAGCAGCAACTCAACTTTTTTCTATTATTTTTTTTATCAACGAATTTGTTGCAAATGGTCATATTGACACTCTTGAATTTTTTCAAATTCTTAATGCTCATAGACATTAAAATTTACTGGACACTCAATTTAATTGTTTTCATATTTGTATCAACTTTGTGGTCTAATTTACCCATGAAGTAGTGATTAATACAAAAACATCAGAAGAGTAAAAATTGTTACAAGTTAACTATGCATCATAGAAAATTAACTTTCTAATCTCAAAATACACTTTTTCTAATCATTTGGTAGAGTATGTATACATGAAAATAGACTTGTTCGCCACTTGTGATTAGAACCGAACAAACTTTATTTCAATTCTTGGTAAAATTATCAAAATGAGCTGTCTCAATATGGTGATTGAGTTACAACCATCTGAATAAAATAAAATCAACCGTAGATCATATTTTATCTACTTTTTGGCCTGACTTATTCCCATGAAAAATACTAATCACAAAATTAAAGTTAGAAACACAAGAGATATTTCAAATAGTTACGAAAACTACTCGCTATTTATGATATTCGCTAGCTATGATTAATAGTTGTATTAGTACAGTGATTGATAGTTCCACGGTTGATACATTGGATATCTCAAGGTCAGCAGAGGCGCATATTTGGAAAATTTTAGCTTAAACGGCTGGGAATATTCGTCAATCCAATCACGGTAGGAAGCAACATCAACGTAAATCTTTGGTATCACAGGACTAATGCAGCCATAGCTCCAGGATACAATCCCAACTTGAACACCGTCGACAGTGAGTGGACTACCAAGATCACCGTGGCAAGCGATTGTTTGGGATGACATTGACATCAATATTCCGGGCAAGTCTTTGGTCACGTTCTCGCTGAACTGTATTTTCGGGGACACTGTCAATAAAGCCAGATTTTTTTCGATGCGATACCCCTCGTAGCCTTCGTGTTGCTTTACCCGCACAACCTTGTACTCCGAACCACCTTCGTCGACTCTGGAGCTGCCTACCCGTACGCTCAAGCTATCCATTGGGGCTGTGGTGCATTGGGCTGCAGTGAGAATCATGGTCTCGGATAATATGCTACCCCCACAGATGTGGGTGTTACCTTTTCGAATGGAGACAATCCATGGGTGTATATCAGTTGTGGACACATCTTCATCGACCAATGGATCTCCTGCAATAATATGATCAAATTTCCATCGTACAGTTCCATAACATAACAGGATCGTGTTTTCTGTAAAAACCTTATGAACGGAGAATATTTTGTACATGAGTTTACTTACCCAGAGCTTGCCACAAAAACAACAGAGCGATAACGAGCAGTATCATTTTTGACGTCACGTACAATGAACATTCATTCGAGCATTGACTGAAAATGTGAGCTACACGCTATATTTATACCATCTCAATCCATTACAGATCTACGTAAACGTCGATACGATAAGCTTATTCATGAATAAATAAGGTTCATGTACCCAGTATGCGTCACCTAAGCGAGAAAGATTACTACGCCAACTTCTAAGTTTGCGAACTGGGTGGTGACAAATGGAAGATCTACTCAATACCTTCAAAATGAGTTAAACCGTATTGAATTTTGATTTCTTTACGTTGAGATACAAAGCTTCAAAAAAAAATTGGGGAAGAGAATTCGAGTTTACCCAATATGCGCCACCCTGAGAATAATTTCTTACATCAGGTCTCTTATTGTAATTTTTTTGTGGAATTCCATTTAGATGGTATAAACTGGAAAGGTCTATTATATACCTTCTAAATAAGCCAAATCGCATTTGGCCGAAACTATTCTACCCTGATCTTGACTTGATTCAGCCTAAGAGTATCAAAAACAATCGTATTTACCTAAACCAAATTAGGTCAAGAATCAGAATTGGTGAAAAAAATGAGAAAATAAACTGTAACAAGTTGGTGTTCGAGACCGGTCAAAATGTTTTCTTTACTTATTTGACAACTCACATAGCGTCACGTGGTTTCAATATGGTGGCTCAGCTTGCCAAGGATAAGCATTGGGTATATGGGAGTCTGACAGTTATTCTCCAAAATTGTCACGGATAGAAAGTATTTGGCAGTATACTGGACAAAATATGAAGCAGATGAAATATTTTAAAGGTGGGAGAGTTTTTGTGGCAGGACACATCGTATTATAATGAGGAAGAGTCGGCACTCCGAACACTTCTCAAGAGGTTATCCGAAGATGAACTTGGTAAGTGAGATCAGCTGTTTCGGTGCAGAGAGCTATTGTTTACCAGCCACGTGTTCATCATTCTCATGAGGACGGTATTTTCTATTTTATCGACATTTTGATTATCTAAAAACAAATATTTTCCCATCCGAATTTCTCCAGCTAGTTAAAATTAGTCGGGTTGTTGGAGTTCATTGAATGTTGTCTAATTTGTTATTTTTTATGCAAACGAGTTCCTGGAAAGTTTTTCGATTTCTCAGAATTTGGGATTCAAAACAGAAGTACCCATTCAAGCATTTATTATAGGAATATCGAAATTAGCCTCAAGGTCAAGTCTACGGTTCTTACGTGGTGGCTCTGTGAAATTAGAGATGATAACAATGAATATGGTAATTGGTCTCCAGCGAACTGAAAATGCTACATTTGACATATTTATCATTTTAGGAGCATTTTCCACCTCCACTCTCACCCATCAAATTCTTGTTTAGAAAATGTCTTCATTGTGTAGCCCCGAGAATAGATTCTATGTTTGTTTTCAATATCCGTGTATGACTTCAAGAATAAATAGACTTACAAAGAGGATAGGTGATAGTAATGAAGTGTGACTAGGGTTTTAATATTAGACAAATAAGCTTATTGTGTGGACGCTAAACTCACTGAAACAACAACTGTGAAAGGTATATAAATTTAGAAGGTCACAGTTTCTTACAATTGCCAAGTTTCTATAGCCCAGCAATAGCGACGAGAGACCTCTAGAGTGTACAAGAAATTTTATTGATGAATATTCATTTATCAGGCTTTGTAAACCACTCTAAATTATTAAAAAAAGTGAGATTGGGAGAGAAAACATTTCCGCTCTCCAGGCTGGACTCGAACCAGGGTTTGAAAAAATTTTAATGTTCATTTTCCTTGTCTCTAATTTGACGATCTATCAAATAATATACTGGCGATATTTCATGGTAGTTATTGAGGGTTACCACATCGTAAACCTTGGACTTGACCTCAAGGGTGATGTCGATACTCCGATAGTATACACTCGAATGGGTGCTTCTATTATGGAAACCGTTTTCTGAAAGATCGGGGAATTTTGCATCCAAAATAAAAACTTTGGCAGCATTCAATGACTTGAATTTCAATAATCCACGTGCATATTTATTTTAGATGATCGAAATGTCGATGACAAAAAATACCGAAAATGATGAACACGTGGCTGGTTGTAAAACTCTTATGCATACGTGAGCTTATCATATCAGCATTTACTTACAGACACAATATAGATTTAGAAGATATAAATGTAGTGTTAAAGTGATAAATTCAGTCAGTGAATGGCTCTGAGGACGTGACTTCGAAGATGATACTGCTCGTAATCGCTCCGTTGTTTTTGAGGCAAGCGTTTGGTTAGTAAGCTCATTTACAAAATATTCTCCGTCAAAAAGGATTTTGTTCCGGTATGCAACTGCACGATAAAAATTTGATTGTATTATTACAGGAGATCCATTGGTCGGAGAAGGACCGTCCAAAACTGATGTACAACCATGGATTGTCTCCGTCCAGTCAGGTAACACCCATATCTGTGGG
Source organism: Aphelinus atriplicis (assembly GCA_020882685.1). Classification (NCBI taxonomy): domain Eukaryota; kingdom Metazoa; phylum Arthropoda; class Insecta; order Hymenoptera; family Aphelinidae; genus Aphelinus; species Aphelinus atriplicis. Next base: position 101,770,352 of record CM037073.1, read on the forward strand.
GGTAGCATATTGACCGAGAGCTTGATTCTCACTGCAGCCCAGTGGGCTGCCGTGAGTGCCAGCCCACTGGGCTGGCAGTGCGCTGCCCAGTGCACTGCCTCACCACAGACCCATTGGGTAACTTGAGCGTACGGGTAGGCAGTCCCAGAGTCGACGAAGGAGGCTCGGAGCACAAGGTTGTGTAGGTAAAGCGACACGAAGGCTACGAGGGGTATCGCATGGAAAAAAATCTGGCTTTATTGAAAGTGTCCCCGAAAATACAGTTCAGCGAGAACGTGACCAAGGTTACCCTGGCCAATAAAGGAGATGTTGTAGCAGAGGATACAGTAGCAAACATCGCAGGTTGGGCACTGATAGCTCAAACAGATGAACCGTATCTAGAAATGAGGAGCACCAAAGTGCGGTTAATCAAGAAATCTAACGGCAAATGGAAAGACTTGCCCGGAATATTGATGTCAATGTCATCCCAAACAATCGCTTGCCACGGTGATCTTGGTAGTCCACTCACTGTCGCCGGTGTTCAAGTTGGGATAGTATCCTGAAGCTATGGCTGCATTAGTCCTGTGATACCAAAGATTTACGTTAATGTTGCTTTCTACCGTGATTGGATTGACGGACATTCTCAAACGATTTACTCCGAAGAGTTAGAACAGTCCATGAAACCCTTGGTTCACGCGTTCTGGGGTTGGTCATTAAATGGTCCATTTATGGCATGATTTCAACAGTAATACAACGATGCAACTACTATTCATAATTATTTGAATCATCATTTGTATTTCTATCTTGAACATTGATATAATTATTTATTGTAAAACATAATTTCGATTTTAGATAATATATAAGTATAATTGAGTATCCATAGCTATTTGATGAATTTATATATGTCACGGATGATAACGCAAGCTATTTTGAAAAAAATACTGCGAAACAGCTAGTCACACACTCTTATCTTGCATGCATTGTCAACTTTAGTCCTCGGGTTAGTGGAGGACGTAGCATCCACTACCTCATTCAAAATTTGGTTAATTGACATCTTTAATCTTATCTTTGTTGAAATGAGCTGATAATATAATTATAGCTGTGATTTCCGATAGGTATTGATTTACCCTTCAACACGCCGTTGGCTGAATTTCATAATTTCAAATTAGACCATGGCTTAACATTGGCTGCACTTGGCTCATCTGCCGAAAATTGGACAACCTGTTCTCGACCCAAAGAGACGCGACACTCCTTCTGCCAGATTCGGCCACACTTCATTTCGCAATGGGTCAACATATCGGCGCGGGAGGAGCTAAACAGCTGCCCGATCCCCGTAACAATAATAATTGTCGTATTCCCACAGGGTCCACAGCTCGCGGAATTTACGAGTTTTCGAAATCGATTCGATCGAGATCGTAACTCGTGGCGCGGCCGAGCGCGGGCCACAAAAATGAGTCAAACCAGTTTTTTGTCACGGCGGCGGGCGCAAGAATATATATAGATTAGCCGCGAGCGCGACGCTGATGGGGGGAGGGGTAAAAAATGCAGCGCCACCGTAGAGGAATTCTCACGGCGACGCGCGCGCCAAATCCCGACGAGCTCGCGCCCCAGGCCCGAATCTCACGGATTAGCATATAATGGCGCGAGAGATATAGCCAGGCCATAAGCGATACACACTGTCAAGCCGCTTGTCTAGATATGATCGCCGATATACACCGATCCGAGACGGCGCGCGCGCTCGTGCGATGGTACATTGGTTGGGCTGCGCGCGCTGGACAACCAGCACCGGCTGGCTTCGGCGCATTGTCCGCTTTTATCTGCGGAACATGTGTTCCGAGTCAAAATTCGACGAGATCGTTCTTACGGCATATAGAGTTGGGTGTAAGCGGGGCAATTTGAATAATACACTGTGACATACGGATGGATCTTGATAGACCGGTTGTCTCGCACGTGTAGAGTTCGATTATTTCTTTTTTCATACGAGTATTGGGAGAGCAAGTTATTCCATTGGGCAATCACAACAATTGCAGCGATGAGCAAAACCTAATGGTTAATTTTGTTTCGCAGGAGCATAATAGAAGTAGGTTTATTTATTTCAAATTTTGCTTGAATGTATATTACTGCCAGGAACGAGGAAAAATCTAACTAATAATTTTGTTCCGTGCCTAGAACAGAAACTGAATTAATATAATATTTCAGCTACGTTTTCAGAGGACGAAACGTAACAAAATATTGAATTCCATACCAGTCTCTGCTCCTGGCATCCAGGACCTCTACTCAAACTGACGAATCAGGAATTCTCTAACAATAAAGAAACTCGGTTCAACTAAAACGTTCTAATTAATTTGAAGATTTTTGTGATGATCCGAATAAACCATGGTTTCAAAGTGAAAACTCACCCAGAGAATTAATAGTCGTAATCAACAGAAGCAGAGCAGTAGGACACTTCCGTCCAGCTGAATCTCTGACGCAGGTCAAGATAATCAACTACCCAGCATGTAAATATATGTATAATTCCTGTATACCCCGAGAAACTTGAATCATGTATTATGACAATGCGAATTTAGCACATCCTACCAAATCGTACCACTTGCTAATTTGTCAACCCTAGGCTACAGGATACCATTGAATATTCACGCGATCACCGACGAACAGATTACTCTGTGATTTTTTTAGCGTAGTTGCGTATTACAACTGTGAAGAATCGATAAATATGTCACATACAAATGGCAATAATTAAAACAAGTAGTTTTTCCAAGGTATATCTTTTTATCGTGTCGGGGTAAAAAATGCATCGTGACCATCTTGTCGTCTGAGGTTTTCGATCGAACGATGCTGAACCGCGCGAGCGTTTCACGATTTTCACGGTGAGAAAAGTACACGGACGACGTTTCCTCGGGTTATAATCTCGCAAAACGATAAAGATGAAGTTGTTCGCATCATAAATCACCCGGCTCGTTACAGCACAAAGCCGATGCCCCCTTCTATCGCATCATAAATCTTCTTCCGGAGTATTAGTCCGAGTATCAAAATAACTTTTCACGAGAAAAAAAAATCGGGTCCGTCGCCCACGACACACACACACATATAAAACGTAAATCGAACCGGTCAAACGAGCCCATCGTGAAATGGTAATACAGAGAGAGAGTGGCCGGTAGTGTAAACTTCGTTTACGAGCGTGATTTATGAGTGGGGCCCGACTAGCGCCCGTTTAAAAAAGCATCGCGAGAGCGATTTCGACTCGTCATCGTGCGCTGACGTGCTCCCCCCCTCTCGTACTCTCTTTCTCTCGCGCGGGCGCGCGCCGAAAGATAGTTAACGGGCGAGAAAATGGAAGGTGAGAGGTAATAATTGTTGGCCCGCCTAATGGAAGCTTAAAGAGGGTTGCCAGAGCGACGCGCGCTCCAGGTGGCTCGACTTTTTGAACCGCGCGCGCGCCAAATTGCCGCGAGAGCACCTCTTATATACCCGCACGCGTGTCTTTCTTTTTTCCCTCCTTCTCCTTTTCAATTCGTCACTCTCGCGAGCGTCGTTAAGTATACTCGTCGGCTTTCCACAAAAAGTTTTTCACTTAACGGCTCGCCATGTTTTTTTCTTTACATTCCGGCACGCGGCCGACGTATATAGGCTCGATTGTTTTAAACACCTAATGGCGGTACTTATATTCCCTTTGTCCCAAATTAATTGGCTGTCAGTCTTGAGGCGTCTCGCCGAAACATTCGTATTGTCGGCGATATTTAGAAAATTCCAAAAGGATCGATACACTCAGCTCACTCATTATGACGATGAGTGAATTTTATAAATCAGATGGATCTTATAGATTTACACAGCATCACAAAAAAAAATTGAACGAGAGACTAGACCATTGTCGTACTTTTGAATATTTTGGGCCGATGATTCCGAACCTGGCCTCGGAAAAATTCGATTATCCTCAGTTTTTTCTCTAGAAGCCAAGTAATTCTGGGTAACGATCAATTCCAGCGACTTTTTGACTGCGAGAGGGGCGATTGAATCGTTCTAACTCCAGATTCAGATTTATCGATCAACATACGTAAGGACAAAAATAGATTTAAAAAGTCATATTCTGCGACGGGGGAGGGAAGTTTCATTTGGAAAATCTTGACTTTGTCTTGATTACCAGTGTAGTGAGATACTTGAGCAAGTAAGAGTGACCACGAAGATCAACTAAAAATACAAATGTCCGGAAACGTTGATACATACGCTTTACATCAAGTTATTCATCCTGGAGAACAGAGTCAACAGCTTTTAGATATTGGTATTTATGTTTGAATCAACTGACGGTATCTATTGGGTATATTAATTACTCAAATCAATGGTGTTATTTAAAATATGAATGGGATATTCATTGGATAGATAAAAAAAATCAAGTACAGGACTGATGGAAAATATGAGGAAACAATGTTGAGAGAAGCTTTCGTTTTGGGGTTGAAGCGTGCGGTACAGTCCGGAACTTGCATTCGGGATTTTCACTTCACGAATTTTCGGAACGAGCCACTACTATTTGTCGGATCATCAAACGTACGCCTGATCCAATTTTTCGATTGGATAGTCTTCGATAAGACACTCGAAACGGTTCACGGAAGTACGTTGAAAGCATCACGAAAGGCCTATTTGATACATCGAAGGGAAGAGGGAGTTTTACCACACGTCGGGTGCCCAGTGCAGACTTCCGTCAAACATAAACACGAAATAGCCCACTAGGCGTTGTGATTCGCAGTGCAGGAAGGCGACCGCGGGGGAGCGGCGATCACCTCCGCGCAGGAGCGCACAACGGGCATACCGACGCGTTCGTATACTTGAGCTGTAAATGAAAAAGAAAGGAAGAAACACGTGTATACGGGCGCGTTGCGTTAATGACGCGCGCACGACCCTATGGACGCTCGTCAAGCCGAGAGCTTCCTTCATCACGGCACAATTTCCATGGCTGCTTTTTTTTTACGATTGTTCTTGGAAGCAGTGGTGCGTTTTTGGAGTTATGCGCTGCGGCCGCGTTCGGACGTGTGCATCAGTAGATTGCCGGTGGACTCGGCAACAGTGCGTACCCGTTGGAATTCTCAATGGGAGCGTGCCGAGGTGTTACGACCGGCACGTGCGATATGGCGCTTCGTTCGTTTGGGAAAATAGTTACAGGTCGACATTGCTCCTTCATCAAAACTTCAGCTCTCGTGTACTCGAAGCTCAAGATGCATGTAGAATCCATGTTTTCCATATTGAATTTCGCAATCCATATGCGAAAATAACGAAGGGAAGTACTTGGCTCAATATCATAGTCCGACCGGCTCTATCAAGCGAGGGAGAACTGCTGGTTAGTACTAGGATCCGAGACTCGTCGAGGTGTCAAACGAAATTAGACGTGCTGTTTGGACTCAAATCACCGATTTGCTACATGTGCGAAGTCGGCAATGATCAGCTAATATCTTCGGAATTATAAATTACTAGAGCGAATGAATGCAAATATGGGGGATACGCGTGTCTGTTATGTACACGTTGCTATGAATTGTGGGTGCACCTGGAAAAATTTTAGAAATTAAAATATTAAGATAAAGAATCACGAGATGTAGAGTTTTTAACAATGTAAGCAGTACGACAAGTGTTCTGATTTCTTTTCCCATTTTTTCAATCAAGTGATAAATAATTATATTTTATGCATTCACAAATTCGATAAACTAATTATTCAATGTATTACAGAGCAATTCACATTCTAATAAACTGTGGCCTGATTTTTTATTTTTAAAATCACAATAAAACGTTTTTTTTTTAAACTGTGCCTCGACCTTCATCTTTTTCAAAAAAACATCCATATGTTCTATATTACTATAGAAGTACTTACTGAAAACATCCAAAAAGCTTCATAACACTTGTCGCACTGCCTACGTTGCTGAAACTATCCACGGCTCTCACGACTTTATCTAAATCCTCACTTCAACATTTCTTTATAGAGCTCACGCATCCTCATGCTAAATCGTACCTCCAGTCACTATGGCTCAGATGTAGTATAGTAGATATACTTAACACGAGCACGTAATAAGGGTCGTGAGATTCGTTGATTCAGATGGTTCGATGTACGGTAGTATATTTCAGACATTCGGATTCTAAAGCCGTTCAAGAATATATCATGAATATTCATTTGTGTGAAATTTATTGAAACGAGCAAGAAAAGCAATGTCAAGTTTCATGCACTTCACGCATATACCAAAAATTAAATTATATAATATAAGAAAATACAAAATATTATCGAATGACTTATCAGGAAGATCGTTAATGAAATCTTATCAGTTAAAGATTGGTCTAGGCTTCAACGGGTCCTTGCGATTGCTCTAATTTCACAGCATTTTCGTGAATCCAGTCACGGTAAACAGCAACATTAGTAGAGACGTTTGGGGATTCAGGCCTAGCGCAGCCCCTACCCCAGGATATAATCCCGACCTGAACACCGTCAACCATAAGTGGTCCACCAGAATCACCCTTGCAAGCATCGGTGCCAGGTGCATCGGTGCAGATCTGTCCATGGGAACTCATCCATGCGCCGGTTAAGTCTCCGTAGTCTCTGGCGCACTTCTTGCTGTCGACGATCACCAGGCTAGTGCTCCTCAGCCATCTGGACCTTCGACCGTCTTCGGACGTCCGTCCCCATCCGGCAACGGTAGTAACTGTACCTGGTGCGACATACTTCTTTTTGGACAGGACGACATTGGTCACGTACTCGTTGAACTCCAACGGCGGCGACACTTTCAACAAAGCCACGTCGTTCAACGAGTAGGTATATTTATTTCTGTAGTTCGCGTGTATCATAATCTCGGCAACCTTGTGCTTGGAACCTCCGGAATCGACTGTGGAGCTGCCGACTCGTACGCTCAAGACATCCGGAGGGTATTTGGCAACGCAGTGAGCTGCGGTGAGGATTATGGTCTCGGACAGTATGCTACCGGCACATATTGGGATGTTGCTTCTCTGAATCGAGGCGATCCACGGGAACGTGTCGATCTCCATAGGAATACCTCCGACTATGCGCTTGTGACGTTGGTTCGCCAGCCCCGAGCTTTCGACCGGGATGGGGTTTCCTGAAACGATATTATCAACGAATGATTTTGTCTCTTCGAAAATTCGTTTTCGAAAGAAATTTCTTAAATGCTGAACGGGACAACTTACCCAGAGCTTGATTGAAGAAAAACGAAGCGATGATGAGGAGTGACATGTTTGCAATAATGAGCAGTGGACGAACTATACAGTTGGTTACTGTTTGAAACTGTATAACTTCAACACTGAAGTTATAACTTATCATATGCCGTCTATATATTAACAAAGTTTCCACGAAGAGCTCGAGAATTAAGATGTTTTGGTAATGAACGAATTATTCATACAAATCAAACGATATCTTATCTCGTCACTAATATGTGATTGTTTAATCTTGTAGAATTAATTTCCACGTGGGCATACGGATAGGCTAATTCATTTCCCCATTTCGGGTGAATCGTGTAAATAATGGTATGAAGTCTCTTCTTACGTATATCATGTTTACTATTTGAGAGATTTCCTGTTTTTTTCAGCAATTCCTATTCTTCATTCAATTTGGCCCATGTAAGTGTCTTATAGTACTATTGAATGTACAATTTTACCCATGTTTTTATTATCCTCGTATGAAAAGTGATGGCCTCCAAAGTGAAGCCACATAACTCGTGATTTGATTGGTTTAGATCAAACTACGTGATATGAATAAGACAAATATTGAGCGAAGATACCAGTTGTGGAAAGAATATAGGTCAAGCTAAATAAGGTAGGTAAATCTTCTTTACAAGCAAAGGATCATGTGCTTTAAGGTTTCCATGGCCAAATTTATGAATATGAATGTAGGCTTGATAAATAAACATGTTGAAATTATTTGATGAGTATACCTGTGTGGAGGAGATAATCATCATAATGAAATTCCAATACACTAATTGAAATATTATTTCGAAAAGTGCGGATGTAAATCGCGCGTCTGAATATAGCTAGTAATAACAATTATTCTATTTTTATTTTTATTTTCATTTGTATTTTATATTTTTATTTTATTTCATATTTCTTTGGAATACGTATTCTCAACTTCATTTAGCTCGTTTAACCATTTCAAATATGAATAATGCATTATAGAAACACTCGTTCTTACAATTCAAATGGAATGTTACTATTTAGTCGTATTAGTTAGATCTAGAACGAAACGTCTAGAGTATTTTTCAAACTGATAAATACAAACTGATCATATCATATATTCACTCAATAATACACCACACAAAAATTATCATGTACACACTTATTCACGAACATCTACTTTGCCATATCATGTTCTACACGTATACTCTGCAGGGAATCCACTGGATGCAATAGGATTTGCTTCAACCCATTAGTTCCGATCACGTGGTAGAACTAGTGTATTTCAGTGAACAAAACTGAACTGATTACCATCATACTTCAGAGCTTTCTCGCCGTGCGGAGGCGATTGAAGAAACACATGGATCTTCAAAGAAACCGGCGATGACATTTTGATCGAAGTAAAGCTGATTGGGAAGCTTTGCTCACTATGAGATTTATATTCACAGTGTTACTGAGTGATTCCCAGCCTTGCTCGGATACTTACGTAACATATCAATCCACAGAATCGTTATTTCGCTAAACTAGCTGTATTTAGACGCTCTGCTCGTTGGCGTTCTATGCTCGCGCACGTTTTCAAAATTCTATCTCAACTATCTTTTTTTCACGTACTCGACCATTCATTTCAATGTGTTTATCTTCAAGACCTATATAAATTCGTATTTCATTCAGCTTTCGCTAGTAGGTTTCGATGATCACTTGATCCTCACCGGGTAAGGTGTCTAAACCAATCTAATCACCGGAAGAGGCTTCGCATGACTTTTTCAAGGAAAGATTCACGTACTTCACCGTGAGTTTGTTTGATCAAACATCACAGTTGTATCATTCTTAAAGCAGGATAAAAATGTCCGAAATCCACGTCTCGATAATCGCTTCCCTGAACCAACTCGATTCAAATTCAATCTCCCACAATATAATTCTCCCACGGCCCAAAATCCACAAATCCACTTGTCTTCCTCACTTCGAGTTTTCCTCGAAAAGTCGTATAATTCACCCAAACACGAGCCAATAACGGATCAAACATATGCATCCTATCTCGTGAACTATTCGCTCCACATTAATCGACTCCTCTCTCTCTCTCTCCCTCTCTCCCTCTCTCTCATTCGGCCGTGCTGTGGCGGGGCTCACTCACGACTCGGGTCTTATCGAGGCCGATCGCGAGGCTATATACACTTTCGTTCGGCCGGACATCGTCTGCTTAATTAACGCTCGGCCTTTCTCTCTCTCTCTCTCGCTCTTACTCACTCGCGTGGTTTCCTAGAAAATCCAAAAAACTCGAAATCACACAAGGCTCGTAAAAATTTGCCCGTGGCTCTCTCTCTCTCCCTCCCTCTCTTTCTCTCTTGTGTCTCCACGCCGTCTCCCGTTTCCGAGAAGTCGACGCGTCGCGGCGGCAAAAATACCGCGCCTAATCTTAATGGCTCGTGTCGCGCTGATTACCCGGCTTGTTTACATTGGCCGCGACTCCGATCTCTCGGAATCTTCTCTCTCTCGCTCGCCTCTGCTTTTTTCTCGTTTTTCGGGACTCTCGCTCGCGGGGAGAGATCGACTATCTGTCCTTATCGATTGGCCGGCTGCATTCTCCCACACACGACCGCTCAATCATCCTCCATTTTCATCGGGACATCATGCGACTCGTTTGTCCCACAGCTATGGAGACTCTTCATAGCTCGTTCTGTGTGCTCCTCTCTCTTATGATTGATCCATTGGCAACGCTCTTTTCGTATGCAATCGGGTTTTTCACCTGTATCAACATTTTTCTCTTATGTTCATGTATATCGACCTTGTAAATTTGGATTAGTCGGGTTGTTCCGGAATGGCTGGCCGAGATTTGATCAAATTCATATTTGTTATAATATTAGATCACACTTACATATAACATGTTTCTTCACCGACAATTAATTACGATTAATTGATATTAGAAGGATAATACGGATTGGAGAACAATTTTCGTCCTTTCACTGATGGTAAGCCAAAGAGATTAGATCTATCTGCTATGAATTATTTCATAAGTTGTTTAATGATTTCATCTCGATTTTTCATTTATTCATTTAATTATTTAATCATTCAATGATCATTCGAGTCACCGAAATGGAGGCGAATTTGATATGAGCCGGGTTAAACCCAGGCTATATGTGGAAAACACGCATTGATTATCATTGACATTATGATTTAACGCATATGGAATGTCGAATTATTCAGACTTTATAAAAGCTGTGCTGATAAATTCAAATTTTGAAAATTTAGAAGACTAAAAGAACTATTTTTGAATATAATATTCAAGTAACAATGGTTTGACGACGCCAGAATGTTTCCTCGAGAAAGTATAGATATATTGAAGCTTCCGGCTCAAAATATCAGATTGTAAACTGCCTAAATACATATTAATATGTGAATCATTCAAAATGCTGACTTGCAAAACCTCGTTAACCACTTGATCGGGGTTTTTCCAATCGATATATCCGATACGATTTGAGCGAGAATCACAAAATAAAAATCAAATCGTTCGTCATATTTAACTCGGTTCTCGTTATTCAATTTGATATTCAACGGACATTGTGATTACGCCTCGGAGGTACTGCACATCTCGGATCCGGCGAATACGAGCCGAAACGAGAACACATGTTTTGTAATTGCGTACACAAGGCGTACAAGGAATTGATGGGTATCTAATGAATACATTTTTCGATGAGCTTGAGATGATAAGTTTTTGATGGACTGTATTGCGCGCGAGGGACAATCTTGATGTCTGCTACTACTGATGAGATAGCAATCAAAGGCTCGCGTGTACTCTGGAATCCATTGAATATAAGACTCGCGACAGCCCCGGTGAATTCCGATTCGATTGGGCTCGACTCGCAAATTGCACACACACACACCGACGACAACCAGAGACGTAAAAGTCCCAACTCGCCAGAGTTTCATTTTCATTCTGATGTCAAACTCGAGCGTGTCTACGTTGCGGCTCGCTTCAGATGGAATTTCACTCGAGCGCGGAAATACGAATGTCAAGCTGTGGGGGGCTGGTCTACGCGCGGCGGCCGTTTCGAGGGAAAGGGGCCCACACCTTTCTCCGTGCGACAGAATAGAAAATGGGAAAAACTCGCAGGTGCGCGGCACGTGAAATAATCCGCACAGCATCGAGAGCGGGCCGCGATTCGTCTGGTATAAGCTTTCATAAATCGAGTCTCGGATGACTTTCGCCGCGCGGCTGTGCTAATACCCTCGCGAAACGAAAGTAAGAAACGGAAAAAGAGAGAGAGACAGACAGACGGAGCGTTGCACCCGCACATTACACGTATATATATAAATCAGCCGAGTGTGCGCGCGCGAGCAGTCGACTTTCGAGGCTCTCTCGGCCGCGCACATCCTCGCGTGCGCGCGGCCCGACGGCTGCAGCAGCTGACGTTCACGGCTCGCTGCACCGCCAGCCAGTCAGAGAGAGAGACGGGTGAAACTTTATACGAGTTTTGATTCTCGCCTTTGAATTTTTTTTCTCCCCCTTCCTCCTCGCGGGATCTCTCCTGTTTCCGAGCGCTAATTGCCTCGCACGAAATTTTTCCTCCTCTCTCTCGCTCTATAGGTTCGCTTTGCATATACCGCATATATATATATCGCTCTTTGGACTTTGTTATACTCGACGCGCGCGTTTGTTCTAGCGAGCTCGCTCGTTTTGAAAGTTAAATTCTCCCCGGCGGCGGTATATACACGGGCTGATGGCCATTTGATTTGTGGGAAATGAGTTTTCGGTCGCGCGCTTTTGTATACGCACTTACGTTACGGGCTCGGGAGGCCATTGTTCTTTCGCGCCGTTTCGAGAAAATACATATGGATGAATTTCCGATGCGTGCGTATGTATGTATATACGGGAAAATTTTCTATACCGTTCCTCCCGGCTTGTATACGCCTGTTGTGTGCGTGTGTCTGTACGCGCGCGCGTCCATTATACACATGTATAAATCTCGGTGGCGCGTTCCCCTCTAATTAAAAATTGTGAATTTTGAAGTACCCGCGCAAGAGGGGGAAATTTCACAGCCACGTGAGGATCGAGGTGAAAGTGATTTTCTTGATGCTTGTGAGGCGTTGTATCCACGCGATGAAAAGCTTATATACTGTTCGAGTCTTATCAAATAGATATGGAACGAAACGTTGAGATTATTCTCATATTTATACCGATATTATTTGAAATATTACTTTGAATGCAACTAATTAATTGTTATTCAGCGTACACTCGCTTATCCACAGAAGTTTACAAAGTTAACATGTCATGTTCTAAGCATTATACTCCGAGGGGATAAAGTTCTTTTGAAAATCTCAACTTGGCGTTCATCACAAGTGCGATAAGAAGACTAGTTCCATTCCATAATTATCGACTAAAAATTACGACTCTCTGGGAACACTGATAGAATCATGAATTTTTATTCGTATACTGGAGAATGTCTAATCGCCAACTTTCTTAATATTATGTTTCAAAATTGATTGAACGGGTGTAATTCACTACAATCAATATCCCTGGACTGTTAGAGCACGAGTTCGCGTCTGACACACGAGAGAATGATTTGCATCCCGAAGTCGAGTGCGGAGGTTACAGGTCGCGATCTCGCGAGAATGAATTTCGTTGCGCACAACCCGGTGGGAGTGTGAGCTCTGCGTCGGAGCACGATGTGCAATATCTCATGCGGTCTTCCCTTGGGCCGCGAACCTAAGCTCGAGTCCACAAGAGAAATCGATGCCTCCCATAATCGGATACCCACGAAAAATCGGACCCCCGATTGATTTGCTCGATCGATCCTCGATGTACATTCCGCTCTGAGGCTCTTCTGAGGGATAGCATCTCTCGTGTGCGCGCGCGATATACAAATGCGTCGAGCACGCTCCAAAGTCCAGCAGAGGCGCGACATTCGCAGACGAATTGCAGCTGAAACTCATGAAAATCAAAATTAGCCGGCGCGTGTGCCCCTCGATTGACTCGAGAACATCAACCGTGGTATATAATAATGAGGAACGAAATCCGGGGTAAAGAAAAAAAGGAAAAATCACAAGACCGGTCAATATCCCAAATTAATTGATAGCCATCGCTCGCGGTTGCCTCGCGTCTTGCTCCTTTCCTTCGTTTTCTCTCGCTTACAAACACACACACACACACACACACGCATAACTATACACATACATGCATACATACGAGATTATCGACTGGCTCGCGCGAGTCCGCCTCTCTCTCTCCCGACGCAGTTAAAAGATCGCTAAACTCCCCCACTCTCGGATCCGCGGCGCGTCGACAATGCTCCGGGTAACCAACGAGCTCTTTATATATATACGTACGTGTGTGTGTAGATATGTATATATATATATATATATATATATATACATGTATGCATGTTGCCATCATCGAGCGAGCGAGAGAGAGAGAGAGAGAGAGAGAGAGACGGCCGGGAGGTCAAAAATAAAGGAGCGGTGTGCGGTGGGTTTTGTTATTCCGTTTGGATCGGGCGTCTTGTTAGCGCGGCCAATGGGCCGGCCGCTCTCACGCCAGCCCCGCGAGCTCCCGGCCAATGGGGGCCGCGCGGCGGCCGACCCGAGCACCTCCTACTCCCCTGCACGAGACTCTCTCTCTGTCTCTGCCCAGGCGCACGCTCTCCCTCTGCAGCACTGCACTCTTGCATGTGTTTCTCGCTATAGCAGCTCACGAACGCCTTCGCCTTTGTTTCACTCGCGGACCCGTGAACCACGTCACCCCAACATCCAAACTCTTTCGCCCCGGATATATTTATGGATACATATGGATCACTCGTGATTTCGCGGGCCGCGTCGTCGCGATTCGTATATATTATATGCTATTGAATATTTATCAATCGATTGCGAATTTTCAATTATGATTGTTGCTCAGTGTCGCGCGACGGATGAACGCTGAATTGAATAATCTTTTCCCGCAGTACCGTTAGTGAACGAGTCGATTTAAACGAAAAATTATTATTTCAAGATTTTAAGATAATGATTATGATTTCGGTTGATTCGTCGGTCGAAGTTCCGTTCATTTTCAAGGAATCATTTACTGTTATCCTTATCAATTATGAAATTTTCACTAGTTACCAGTGCGCTGAGACAAATTTACGTCAATGATTAGTACATCGGTATAAAAATTTCTATCGGTTCTGTCGGTAAGCGCGTATCCGGTTGACATAATCTGACTATTTCCAGGTGGCGCCTGAAAAAATATCGGTGACACGATAATTTTCAACGTTTTACGGTAAAACTGATAGAAACCACGAGACGTCCTATAGAAATGTCTTCGTTGTGTCTGCTGCAGTTGAGTTGTAGGTTAGACTGATTGAAAGCGATAAAAGGAACTAATATTCGGCACAAAGACTAGAAATTATAGACGAGATGATATTATGCAGTACCATATTGCTCTTGATTTGCTGACAAAGCCATTCAAAATACGATTTATGGTATGAATACGATTATGTCTTTCGAATATGCGCTTACCGATATAAAACAGTAATTTTTATAGGGATACGCCTTAATCATTGACGTAAAGTTCTCTCAGTGTATATTTCAATAAAGACTCTTGATGGATCACCCGCGAAAGGAGGGAGAACTAAATGAATTTACTGTTTGTCGTACGCGTTGATCTCCCATATGAACAGGTACGAGAACACGCGTAGCTTGGATTGACCGAAAAAAAGTCTTCATGATCGAGTTCTCGACGAAGTGATTCTTCATGAGATGATCCTGACTTCTGCGGGATCGCTTCTGTTTAGGATGTTCGATACGATGTTTTTCGTGGTTACTTCCCAACAGATGGATGATGAAGGAGTGGCTCTGGCCATAGCCCGATACATTCGAAGCACTGACAGGTATATCCATCAAGAATTCCTCGTTCGGATTGTGAGATAATCCGTTATGGGATACAAATTGAGATATAAAATCTACGATTTTCGTTTTCATTTTATACTTAAAACGAGATTCAAATGACTAGAGTATGGAATGATACTTCCGCCTTGAATAACCTCAGAGTGATAATCGTTAATCGATGATTACCCCGAATAGACAATCGCCAATTACATATATGGCAAAATTGAATGAAATAGAAATTCGAAACGTGGAAATAATTCTCGTATCACTTGTTGAAGGAGAAACAAACGAGACTGGATTGCGGGTCAAATGCAACCCGGGTCCAAAAGACATATATATTGCATCGGAAAAGCGCGTACAGAAATAAACGAGCACCTCACGGCGGATCCGATGTTTTTTTCCTTCTATAAATTATCCTTATCGATGAATGGGCGGTTCGAATTTCCCCGCGACCCTCGAGCTTTCCGCGATGGCGCGCGTCTGTTACTACTGATCGGCGATATTGACGATCGGCTCGGCGCGGGACTTATACGTATATAACGCTCTCGTCGAGGTGGATTTTCGAGAGTAAATTATATACCTGGGCTTCGCGGCGCGAGGCTCTGCTCTTTCGTTTTTGGCTCTCTCTCTCTCTCTCTCTCTCGTGGCTCATAATGAGACTTTGATCGATGATTTAAGCTTTATTTTAGATATCGCCGTGAGATAGGCGCGAGTGTGTGCTCCTCGTTGCTCGGCCCCGACGCGCATATCGACGCCACGGGGGAAATTACAGCCGAGGAGCGCGCAAGAGGCCCCGGACGCGAAGTTTTGTTCAAGTTTCAACAAAGTTCGCGTCGCGCGCGCGCCCCGTTGATCATTTATCGGAGTCAATTACTCCGGGGCAAACCAGTTATTACGAGGATATCAGGCCGGTAATGAGAATATAATCACTCACCGAGAAAATAATTATACTCCGGACAATGCCAATTTGGCGGCGGGGGAAAAATGGGAAAAAGATTTAAGGAAAATCGAGAATACGAGGATATTTGTTTTTTCTTCTTCTTCTTCCCTCCCCGGCCGTGCGCCGATGATTGTAATTAAATGTCAGCTAGCTATGTTGATTCTCGTTATTTGCGGGTAATTAAGCATCGAGTGTACTCGCTCTTCGAGAAATATACCGAGAGACAACTTGTGGGGCGTGATTTATTCCATGTATAGGGAAAGACAACGCACACTCGGCAAAAACAGGAAGTTTCCGTTGAATTTTCTTTGGTCCATTCCGTGGTTCCACAGAATGGATGGAATAATTTCGGTTCAACGGTACACTCTTTCTCGGCCACCGAAACCATATCTCAAATTACGTCTGGAGTTTTGCACTCGTTGATTTCTAGAAACGGCAAACGACAGCAGAACCATAAACTCGCTCGGTTTATCGAGGAATTTCCCGTACGTATGCGCGATCGTCTTCGAATGCGCATTACGCAGCCGAGAGAAAACCAGATCATCGGACGGTCAATATCCGGCCGAGCCGTCCGATCACGTCGGTTATCTCAATAAGCAGCTCCAATGGCTCCGGTATAGGGGCATCCTATATATATACGTATATATGCGAGACTAATTAATCGGAGCGTATATATATCGTCGGCAAAGTGGCCCTCTGCCAATCCTATACCGAGTAACTCGAGGCTGTACAATTTAAGACGCGCGAGCAGCTCGCTATGGGTTTTCGAGATCGCGAGAGAATTAAGCGCTGACCATTTGGCCAATTCGAACGAGCGCGATATTATTTTGCCCCGCTATATCGTGTCTGTGCTATCCTGTCGATCTGTTAATTAGCGAATTCGCGCGCGAGCGCCGTACTCGGCTGATTTACGAGCTCTGCAGCGGATTTTTGCTTTCTTAAAGAGAAAGCATTGTGACCGCGGGGTGAGAATCGTACTTTCCAATCGGTCCCTCGGACCTTCGTTATCCTAATGCACGTATATACGGGTCGACGAAATCCGTCGAATCTTAGAAATGTTCGTGTGGGCGGAAACGTACGTGTGACGATATTTTTGAAATTTCGCACATGTAGACCGGTTCTGGCAAGATATACTTAGAACTGATTTGATTTTCAATAGCAAGTGCTCACACTGGTCTTCGAGATGAGAAAAGTTTGACTTAAATAGATCTCCAAAATCGGGTTTCGTAGGAAGTTTGTACGTCAATAAAGAATCGATGAGATGCATCAGCGGATTTGGTAGCAACCGTTTTTCACATCTATAGGAATCGTATTGCTACGGGAAGGGAAAAATCGATTCAAGGCCCTCATCATTTTTGCTTTATCAGAAAGAAAGACTTGTGCCGGGGCAAAAATCGAATTTTCGATTCAGACTTAAGGACCTCGATAATCTACAGGTCAAAAAACATGGAATCCCATGGAATGTCTGCAATGTATATCCGTACGTATGTACGGTGTATGTTTTCGGTGCTGTTTTCGACTGCGATAACTTTCAAAGAAATTATTCGATCTTCTTAAAATTTTGCACGAAAAATCAGTCTGAAGTCCGTTTATTGACGGTGAACAATACAGAGACATCGTTTTTCCTCAGCAGCAGTTGTTTACGGCTCTAGCAATCGTTGCTAAGGGAATGAAATATCGAGTTGAAGTTCATTTACAGTACTTTTGAGGTCACATGACGCAGTATCTTCTTAATTTCCATGACAATTGTTGATGCTGTTCCTAGCAACTGTTGCTTGGTAGTTTGGGAAATCATTTCCAAGTCCATTTGTTGGCATTAAAAGACACAGAATTGTCAATTTTACATAGCAACCGTTTTTCACACAAAGCCTCTTTCAGATAGTTTACTATTAATGTAGTTGGCAGCGGACTTTCCATAGCAATCGCTACTCACATTTCTAGCAACATTGGCTAAGGGGAAAGAAAATCAGGGCAAGTTCCGAATTCAATTTTTCGAACATCAAATCATTCAAAATCCACTTGATAATTTACATTTGAGAGCTACCACTAATCGCTATTATACGAGTACAAATGCGGTGGCTCGTGCGCACTTGGGCCGCATCACCTTGATCGTCGGGATACAGACTTTGATTTATCGCGCAAACCAAGAATACCACACAATGGAATCCATTCCGTACGAGATAATTGAATAAACGAGTGGCTGATTAATTAATTGATCAACCGGCGAGGGGCATGTGTCCCTTGGCCCGAGGACTCGCGCGCGAACGGGGCACATTCATCAGGATACAGACGTCAACCATTTATCTTTATTTTCCGCAACAAATCCAAGGGCAAAAATTACACGAGGAGAGGCTCGGACCAGATTCCGCGCGCGCGGCTCGCTTTCGTATATATACACCCGGATTTTCGGAAAAAAAATCGGCGGGAATGAGTCAACTGCGCGCAAGCGAGCGAGGGCCAGAAGGGAAATAAAAAACAACGAGTATAAGCGGAGGGGAAAAAGGTAAGGAGTTGGCGAGCGAGCGAGAGAGAGTATATATATATATAGGAGAGCGTGAGGTGGCTGTGGACGGCGGTAAATCGTTTCGTGCGCGGCGTTCGGAGATCGTGGAAGACGATTCTCTGAATCGGTTGACACCTCGTGTGATGTATGGTCGCACAGCGAGTACTTGTTAATTCAGTGGCGTTAGTTCCGTAGGATGCCGCTGCGGTTAATGGCTATACATTTCGAATGACCACACGATTCGCTCCTAAGCCTCTCTCTCTCTGTCTCGCTTCTCTCGTTGCAGGTATCCCCGCGAAGGGGAAGCGAGGAAAAGGAAAAACGCCGAGCTCGCAGTGCGATCGCGGAGCAAGTGCGATATCTCGGGAAAGACTCGAGTGCGGGGAGCAATTATTTCATGATCTCGCGGCTCCTCGCGCGTCAGACGTATTACAGCAATTTCGAAGTGCGATCGCTGGCGTCCGAGCTGTGCGTTCTCCGTTATATATTGACGCAGCCAAATTAGACCGATTAGATCGGAATTCATGCAGCGTGGGTCTTAATGACCTCGCGACGTACGTTGGAAAATCGGTAAACTCCACTCATAATCTACTTTTCGATGCGATTCGAGTTTTGAAAAATGTATTTATGTGGGTGTGTGCGTGAACAGGTGGAATCGCGTGCTCGTTCACGATATACGTTTCAACGCAGTTTTTATGCGTATAAGAGCACGAGAAGGAACCTCTTCGTCCGCCGAGCCTAATCTGATTGAATATTCAATTATACAAATGATTATTATTCTTTTTCTTCTGGATGTGTTTGACAATTGTCCTGACGATCGCCCGGCGAGATGTTTTCAAAAGTCTCGCACCTATACCTGCACCGATCGGAGAGCCTTATCGTAAATCATGAGCTATGAAAATTTATGAGTTTATATCTCGCTTGCGAAATGAGACGTTGGCTTCGGATCTAAAGTAGCAATTTGGATGCATCATACGAAGGTCGCGGGGATAATCCTGGGACGTTCATTACGTTGGATAACTTTTAATTTTGATGGCGAGAGATTTTCCGATACGGTCGCTTATTCAAATCGAGAAAGTGATATTCACTTGCGAAATTGGATTTATAATCATTCTAGAGACAACGAAAACTGCTATCGAGTTCACTTTGATTTAAATCATTCAAACAATGAGTTTCTTATTCGAAATCATCGATTTTCTTAAACATCATGCGAACCTTGTTTTATCATCGTTCAAACTCAAGAAAACTCAAGAATCGTCTTTCCCAAATTTAAACTGGATACTTCGTTGGAAAAGAGTTGAAAGTTCCTTTGAGACAGAATTGAAAATGTTTGATTCTGGATATATATTTGCTGCTCGTAAGACCAGCATCGGCTGCTCGGAAGTCGTCGGATCGAATGTGTAAAAGCACCGCATGATTTGGATCCTGGTTTCCTGGAAGCTCATCACCATTATTCCAAGGAAATCATCTCTTTCTCTCTCTCTCGCATTTAGCAGTGCTCGCCATTACTTGGGCGCGTTAGTATCATGACCCAAGAGAGCTGAAAAAAATATATATATTGCTTTCTCAAAGAGAAAGCTTTGTTTTTTCAAAGATTTCCTCTGATTTTGCCGTGTGGAAAAGTATGCTGAGTTGGATCGGTTTTGGCCGATTGAGATAAACCGTTCGTTGAACTGGCTCTCTCGACCACATCGGTGCGAAGTGCATTGCGTTAACAGCATCTGAAAAATTTACGATCTTTCGTGTGCTCGTCACTTTACTCGCAACTGATCTCCCTGGATTTTAATGCCCTCCCAAAGCCATCGAGATTTCTTGCGAACGCACCAGTTCGCTGGAGGATGATATTTTTTCAACTGAATTCTCGAAAAAAAAAAGAAAGAAATGCCCGCACGTATGCGTTCGATTCAGTGGTGCGGCTACGCAAAGAACCGTAAGTGCAGAGCAAGATGATCCCTGGGCGAGTAATAATTTTCCATCGAAATATCACAAGACATTCTCTTAAAATGTCATCTAGCAGTGTGATTATTTAACGGGTGATCGCATTGATTCAGCTTATTAGAAATAGAGAGAATATCAGAATTGAAAGTTTCTTAGTGAAATAGCTTTACTAATATCGCTCGCCTCGACGGCCTTTTCGGCATAAAATTTCCACTGTCCCTGAACAATATACATTTGTCTTGAAATTAATTATTATAAAAAAAAATCATCTTTAAATTTTCTTTGTTACACGACATACTTACAATGACAGTACTCCCACCCACGGGATCTTGTATTTCGAGTGAAGCTTCAGTGCTCAATAAAAGTCAATAGCATTCAATGGTATGTTTGCTCTTGTCAAAGGTGTACGCAAAGTAAATTGATCTTTCAAAAATAAGTATTGTATAGAGTCAACAATTTTTGTTAAGTTAATTGTATTATACTAGAGGACGTATCGGTGGATTATCTGTCATCATTCTCAAGTCTATTGTAATATTAGCTATCACATGGTAAGCCTTATTAAGTTCATAATGAAATAGTAAACATTAATCGACATATCTGTCACTTGTTTTTCCAATTTTCGCGGAGGTCATTTAAAACCAATTGCAGATTAACAAATTAAAAATAAAAAAACGACAACCACGAGACAACCACTACGGGTGATATAAATAAATAAATCGACAAACAGTGTCGAAAGGACAAAAACAGACGAGTGTAATGCAAACATCTACACTGACAAGTGATTTTTAGTGGTCGTACATATGGTCTCTTATTTCATTGTGAGCTTGATGACGCTCACCACATAACAATTGGAATAGATTAAAAAATAGTTGGCCAACTCAATTATTCCAGATACTCTCAGATTTTGCAGATCCTTCCAATATTCATATCCAGTCTGCGAGTGATTTATGGATTCTCGCCATCATAGATCCAATGTGAAAAATATCATTCCTGCAATGGCTCTTACATGGAAATTGATTCGGTAACTCCTGAATCTCTCTAACGCCAATTAAATTCAGTTGTATTGGAACATCTGGCTGAGTCACCACTCTACTTCTATACGTTCACGTCGAAATTTCACGTCAGTGATCAAACACGAAGAAATATGAGTAATATCGACATACATTCGTTTCGAGGGACGATAGATCTCTGGGTTTTTTTGCTGCGCGATCGGTGTGGTTTCGTGTCTCTCGAAGCAATAATCACGCGCGCACAGAAACGAGTGTTTACGACGAAGGAGGAGGAGCTCACGAGCAGTGATTTGGTATGCGCCATATAGCGGGCATTATGTCACTCAAGACAAGCATCACGCCGGACTCGCGTTGAATGTCAACCCTTTGGCCGCGACGAGCCCTCGCGACAAACACACACACACGCGCATTCCTCTTTGATAATTTAAGAGACATTTTTTATTCTCGTTCTGCGTATATACACGCACGCCATGGCTCGCTTTCATCATTGTGGATCACGTTTTTTTCTTTCCACGGGAGATCCCCCGAGCATAGTGATCGGATTCGAGGCTCTAACTAACCGTTGCAACGGTCACGTCTGCTCGTATTCGGATCTCGTTCTGTGGCGTACTTGCGAGATGATTCAAAGCTCACTCGGCGCACGGAGTTTCTAATGGGAAACATTTTTTCATCCCAGATAACAGATCTTCTGACGCACGCGTCAATGACATATGCTTGCAGAGAAAAAAAGTCGAGAAGAAGCTCCAAGTCTATTATTTTGCGGTGACTTTCTATAACATATAAGCTCAACCATATAGTATATTTATTTTTTGATTGATTTTACATATGTTTGGTATTTGATATCCCGATTAATAGGATCGTTAAAATATACATAATATGCAAATTGATTCTTAAACAATGCAGAATCGATCACGTGAAACTCGCATGATTCGCTATTGAAAGTAATCAAATTTTGACTACACTCGTGCGGGTATTCGTATTGGGGTCGATCAACACTCCAAGTTTATTCAGAGAGACATAAATACATGTAACAAGTGTGACCATGCTTTGCACATATTGCGCGAAAAATTGATCGGAGGGGGGAGAAAAAAAGGCTATTTTCGTCGGTGCTTATCGTGTAGTATCATTAGTCATTTATGCGTGGATCGTATAAAATATATAATCAGCCGAGACGCGCTAGGCTCGTTCATTAACCGAGTGTATACGCAGCTTTGCCAAACATGATGTTACCGCTGCTCGTCGCTTCGTTCCTCTCGTGCGCAGTTCTGGGTGAGTTGAATCCTCCTCGCCATACCGATATATATCACTCGCGGCGACCTAGAGACAATTATTCCTTGAATCGTTTGATAAATAAATAAGTGGTTTGATCGTTGCAGGCGATCCGATTCGCAACCCAAGCACATACTCGACGGACAAAAGCGTGGAGGCCTCGATCCAAACTCACCCGTTCCTCGCCTCGATCCAATCGAACGAGAGCCACGTGTGCGCCGGCAGCATCATCTCCGAGAGTCTGATCCTGACGTCGGCCCGCTGCGCCACCGGCCACCCGTTGGCCAGTTTGAGCGTGCGGGTCGGCAGCAGCGACCCGAGAGACGGGGGCTCAAGGCACGAGGTCGTCGGGGCGAGGATCCACGGGAACTACCTCGACAACTTCGGCTTGCAGTTGAACGACGTGGCGTTGTTGAAAGTGTCGCCGAGTCTGGAGTTCGGCAGCAACGTCACCAACGTCCTGCTGCCCAGGAGGGAGAACTGGGTCGCCCCGGGGACGGTTGCCAGCGTCGCCGGCTGGGCCCAGGCGTCCGGGAAGCTGATGGAGATGAGCCTGCCCGTAATCGAGAGCGACGAGTGCTCGAGGGACCACGGCGACGTCTCCGGCAAGTGGATGAGCGTGAACGGGCTCATCTGCGCCGGCAGACCCGGCGCCGACTCTTGCCTCGGCGACTCCGGGGGTCCCCTCATGAACGGCGTCACCCAGATCGGCATCTCGACCTGGGGCTCCGGCTGCCTCGACACGAAT
Organism: Aphelinus atriplicis; assembly: GCA_020882685.1. Lineage (NCBI taxonomy): Eukaryota > Metazoa > Arthropoda > Insecta > Hymenoptera > Aphelinidae > Aphelinus > Aphelinus atriplicis. Next base: position 101,793,742 of record CM037073.1, read on the forward strand.
TACCAGAGGATCTACGTCGACGTCGCCCTCTACTACGACTGGATACGCGAAAACTCGATCGCGCTGAGCCTGCCGGAGGAGCCAGCTCCACGAGCGTCAAGCACGGAACCAAGTCGATCCGACTCATACAATTTTGCGTTGTTCAATGGATATAATACATTCAGCTTTCCCTATTGATTCATTCGATTCAATTATTAATATCAGTCGTTTTTAAACTCATTCTTGGATTTTTGAACATTCGAAAATTTAAAACACTGTAATTCGCGCGCATCGATTGGTGCAAAGCAATAAAAATTATTCAAGTGCCTCACCAGATCACGTAATTGTTCATATTTTCGTTGCACCTTATTGCTGTACCTCATTTCGAGAGCTTTTTTGGTGATGCGGGAATTTCCATTTCGCTCAGGGGAGAAATTTTGTATAATACACCTCACTGTTATATGTTGTAGGCAAATAACCCTCCACAGTTTTTTCTTCACAGTTTGGTTGTAACGAATCAATCGATCCGATTACTTCGCGATAAAAATTCCCAAGTTTGATAAGCCGTGGTGCCGTATCATCCTCCGTATCAAACATACATAAACTTCGTATAAGCCGCGCTCGATCAAACATCTCGAACATCTTGTAAATTTTATTGACATAGTACGGTTGAATTTCATTTTGCTTTCACAAATTTTATTCGTCACCCGAGTTAAATTCTAAGTTTGGAATTCACGGATTGTTCATCGAGTCGTGAAATATACGTACACACGTAATTCGTGCGCCTAAGCTTCATCGATCGCCCGTAAAATATGAACGAGAGGGGGGGGGGGTGGAATTCTATCAAGACAGAGAACCAAACGCCTTCGAAAATATACTACTCTACGAATATATCTCGTCGTAGCTTTGCGGCGAAGCGACAATTTCGATTATATAACAACCGCGAATCGGTGACTGCACACGCACACACCCGGGCCACGAGGATTTTCACCTCGTGATGCATCGCGAATCACCCGAGAGCCACGACTCCCAATATATTTTTCTCTCTCTAAGGATCGTCAATATATACCCATGAATAGTAGAAAAGCTCGAAACTGTGGAGTGTAAAAAAAGCTCCGATATCCCCCGCTCATCACACTCGCGAGCCGCTCGCGCGCGACAGCAATTTTTATTTCCGCGTATGGAGTATAGCGAGGCGCGCCCACGCGACATTACTGTACGGGGGTGTCGAGTCACGCGGGCGCTCGGTTCGATAGGCATAAAAAATTAATCGGCCTCTTTGCGGAAGCGAGAGGGACGAGCCACGGGGGGATAGGGCGAAAAGGGGAAGGAGTGTACCTCCCCCCATCGAGCCCGCGCGGTTTCCCGCGCTTATTCCGCGAAACGGCCGGAATTACACACACACACACACAGACACACAGCGTGAACGTGTGTGTATGCACGATCGCGGCGAGATACTGCCTATATACCCCCGACGCGCGGCCCCGCGGGCTCTCGCAAGCGAGTATATATATCGTTGAATCTCGACGAACACCTAATTACGAATGCGCTATCGGGGATGCGCGATCGGCCATGAATCTATACCGCTCGAGCGGCGCGGCGCGCGCGCGCGCACGAGTAAGTAATTTGCAATGCATTTAACCGGCGGCCGAGGGTAGGTGGGGGGGAGGGAAGAAGGGAAGGCAGTCTGCCGATTCGCCGCCATTGTTTTTCACTCACTTTACACTTGTTACGCCGCGAATTGATCGGCGCCGGGGCCGCCGCGGCGGCGGGCTTTTTGCCGGTGCTAACCCCCCACCCCCCCTCCATTGTCTCGACGCTCCATCTCTCCCCATTGATTGCTCTCTCGCTCGCTCGCTCGCTCGCTCTCTATCTCAATCCATCTCTCGCGCCGCTCCTATCGCGCCGCGTTTATTCGGCTTGGGAAATTCACCGATCACGACGAGGCTCGCGAGTTTTCGATGATCGAGGGTTGCATCGATTCGTCCCGGGGACAGATGGATTTTCGATTGGCCGCCGAGCGTCGGGCGTTTAATCGACTGTACTCTCGGCGATTCCGGGGGGGGGGATCGGTCGAATTTAACAAACGATAAACAACGTCTCTCGCGCGTTTATCTCCCACGATATACGCCTCGAGATGTACTCGTCGGTTTATGATTTTTTCACACCGATCGTAGGTCGATAATCGCCCGACCGTCGCGTTATATGTTTGACGACTTAGTCAGAGATGCAAAACGCGAGTTATTTATTCAAATGGGGTTTTTACTCACTCGCGTGTGCCGTCAAAGCTATAACATATACATATTATACTTTTTTCAGCCTCGCAAATATTCTCACGAATTCATACACGCGCGTGTGCGGATAATCGGCAATGAAGCCATTACATAGTGTACGTATATAACTTTTTCATTTTCATTGCCGATATAAACTTCCGTCGCGTCATCCATTCTTTTGACGACGTCGGTATATAAACAGTTACAAATTTAATCAACAGAGTAGAAGAATTTCTCACCTAAATATTTTCTTGTGCATTACATATAGAATCTAAAAAACTAATCAGGTCGTATTTTTGTTATTCTATTGTTCAAACTCTATTTTCAAAAAGATAAGAAAATTAAAAAATTCATCGTTCTCAATACTTATGTATAGATATACTTCAAATGTAAAGTGACAACGATAGACGTCACGTACGAATTTCTCTCCTCTCAGCTCGTATTAGATTGGATGTATAAAAATATATGACCCAACAATTTTCGCTCACGTACTATTGACTTCACAGATAAAAAAAAAAATTAGCGTACTCTTCCTCATTAGCAAAAGCTGTATACGTAATACATGTCGGTGACATGTGTATATCACCCGAACTACGTTCAAATTACGTCTAACGCGGGTCACCTGTGTGTCAAGAGAAAGCTCGCTCGCTCGAGAGAACAACCGACTCGTGTTTCCACGAAATGCCGGAAATAGTTTGATAATCGAGCGGCGAGCGAGCAAACGTGTCGGCCAGTGTCCGTTTCTCGATTTTCTCATGCGTACTTTGATCGCAACGTATATGTATATATAGGGGAAAAAAATATATATATATATATGTATAATATATACCTATGCACGACACGTTCGCGTGACTTGGCCATTCGGTATATCCACATACACACACACGCAGCCGCGGCCGCGTAAAAACGGCCGATGAATTAATGAGGACATTTTTTTTCGTGCTCGAGCAGGGGAGGTTCGCCGTGTTTTATTTCGTGTGCGGCGGCTCGCTATTTTTTTTTTCATTTTTTCTTCGCCACCGCCGCAGCCGGGCGCGTACTCGCCCTCCCGGGTAGATTAATATTCGCGATAAAAGGGTGGCTCGCGCTGAGCAATTACGCTTCGAGGATCGAGCACGAGGTTTTTTTTAAATTTATTCTCGTGAAAAGCGCTCGTGGCCCATAAATTCCGCGGCTATTTCTTTCTCTCTCTCTCTCTCCCCCCAATGATCGCGTCGGGGAAAAAACACGAATACGCTCGACGGAGCGAGCTGGAAAACGAATTTCCTCGCGGGTTGTGGATACACGAGTCGAACCGTGGCGTCGATGAATATGATATATTACATATTAGTGGAAGAGACGCGCGCGCGATCCATCAAAAACTCCGCGGGACTCGACTCGGGCGTCGAGCGATATTCGGCCGTATAGACGCGCGCGCCCCCCGATCCGAGGGTCGATAGGCTCTAACGAGCTCGAGTATGCGTGTGAGTGTGTGCATAGGCGATATGCTCTCGACCAATGTCCCACCTGCCGCTGTGTATATATAACCTGCTTTCTTCGGCTTCTGCTCGTGGCCAGAGTCGGCTGCTCGTCGCGTTTGGAAATTCTCTGGATCGGGGAGGAGATTCGAAAATGATGTTACACTTAACGTGGATACGCTTTCATAGGAATCGCTCGCGTTTTGAGGGCTAAAACTAGCGCAGCTCGATTATTGCCGAGATCAAACGAGTCTCGAGTTTTGTTTTTTTGGAGTGAAACGATCGACAACGATTTTGCCGGATCACCTCACGAGTCGAGTTTTAGATCGACCGCCGTGTCGAGTATTTCTCGCACTTTACGTTTAACCCCCTACTAGAAAATGTCACAGAATATTTCATAGAAAAAGTCAAAAGTGTTGAGATTCACGTCAAATTCTCATTGAGATATTTCTAAAAGTACTTTGGATATTGAAATAATCAAATTTGTACAGTGAATATATGATAATAAAATATTGGGTATGATTTTGAAAATTTCATAGTCCAGAGCACTGAGTTTTTTCAGAAATTTTATTGAATATTTTGTCTCACATGAGAAATTTTCAATTTTTTCAAGAAGCTAAATATGGAAGAAGAATTCAAAAGGCATTATCCATTAAAACTTTTAAATAGAGGAGAAAAGACGATAATTCAAGTATCATGGCTCAAATCGTCTGCTATCTCAAAACTGAGGTTAAATAAATTTGATTTTTTTCATGTCCTATCACCGAGAAAATGAGTTTCCTGAAATCACGAGTTATTTATCTTTAATTTTTCTCTTCTACAATAACCAGTGGTTTTTACTCAGTCATATACAATAAATATTATCGGAACACGCTTCAAAAAATCTTACAACTTTGTCGCACTATCGCGAGAATAAAAGTGAATGTATATGTTCACTCGCGATACTTTTTCAATTTCCTTCTAAACTGGAAATGAATCGTTCCTGCCAAAGTGATATACACACACGAATAGCGACTCTCCCAACTATACTGCCATTGTATCAATTGGGATTGGTTCGCATTTTATACCGACGGGTCAATTCTGATGTCTGGGGTGTAGACATCCATTTAATTGGACCACCCGTGCATGTTCCAACTATTGAATTTCATAAGAAATATATATATAGAGTTGCATCTTTGCGTCAGGAATTTTCCAGAACCATCGAGATACGCTTGCTCGCGACACGTCGCGGCCGAGGAGATGTATTCACGTGGCGAAGAGAGCAAACGGGGTTGTTGATCGCACCACGCCACGGTGGCCGCGCTCGCACGAGCGATTAGCGTATTCCAAAACCGTTTGCCTCTTAAACAGCGCGAGATTCACTGGAAAAAAAAAGAGAAACAACGCGCGTTTCCGCGAGCGACTCGAGATTACAAGCTGCGCACGCGCCAACCCTCGGGCTAAACCGCGAGATCTTGTCCTCTCTTTCTCTCTCCATCTGCCCGACATCTGACCCGTATAATTACAAAAAATGTCGAGCTGAAAGAGCACGTACTTTCGGAACGCACACGCGGGCTCACGGGCCGAAAATCTCGGCATGATCTAATCGATCGAAAAAGGAGAGACACACGCAGCGGCCGGTAGTTGCCGCTATAAACACGCGCCACACGTGCTGCAATCGGTATTTTTCATCTGCCGCACTTGCGCCCGCTCGCTCGCTCGAGCTCGGGAAAAAGCACGTAGCTAATTAGATTTCTGAAATCTGATACAAAAATATACACCGACTCGCGTGTAATTGCGATTCCACGCTGTCCTGAGAACAAAGTTGGAACGCGCGAGATTGAAAACGCCGCAACTGTTTGGGGCAATATGGCCCCGAGTGCTTTGAAATTTAAACTCTTCAATCGAGGAGATGTTGTGTGCTTTGGATGATGCGTTACTACGTTGAGATTGTAATCTGGATTACGAGCCGGAAGTTGGGAATCAGGGAGATACTTAACACGGATATGTAATCACTAGAAATTCAATCCGATTGAGATCGTGTCGCGATGCTCGGGATTTGCCCAAGACGAATTAAGATATCCAATCGCTGCGCATCAAGATGATAATCTGCAACGCTGATCTTCGATTACAATGCATCGTTTCGCGTGTGTAATTACTCCCATGCCACTCGTGAATTTTCCACCGACATTTTTCATTTACAAATTCGGGAATACCGTGTAATCGACTCTTCGCGAGAATATAATTCCAATGTATACCGATGAAGGCTGTATATGAGAAAATGATATTCATATGATCATAATTAAATTTATATGCTTGATTACTGAGAAAGTCACCTCTGAGGTATCAATATTTATCATATTCCTATTTTTATATTTACGAACCTATTTCCAAAAATTCTAGATGAAATTCGATTTTTTCTTCCTGAATGCGTGTGATGATTCGATTTCTGTATGTTCTCCGGCGATATGTAAAAATTATATACTCTCTTCGAATCTTACTGTGAAAAACCACTGCATTAAAATGAAAAGTCACTGTATGTAGGTGGATGAATTATTTGTCGGATTGCGGTGAATTTTCACTTTAGTTCCATGAATTTTTGTGTGAATTTTATGTAAAATCAAAACTCATGGACCAAGAGTAAAACTTCACTTTTATTACGTGGTATATCACTGCAATCCTTCATCGACTTTCATACAGTGATTTTTCACGTCAATACAGCGATTTTCCACAGTAAGCTTCTGAAAAAGTAAAGAAATAAATAAACTAAATGAAACTAACTGAACGAAAAGGCCATTCACCTTTGCAGATCAGAGACAAGTCGATGCAGTTAGGTTGCGCGCCAAATCGAACTTTGTACCGATTTGATTGAAAAAAAATCTCCCACATTCAAATACATTATACCAATGTACCTGAAGTTACACAAGCGCACAATAATTATTTCTCATTGAAGCGATCTTCCAAAATTGACCAATTTTCCGGCGTCTAATTATTTATCCCACTTTGCATCTACAAGAACAGAAGATACAATCTTCAACCCAACACATAAAACAGTACAGTACAAGATAAGTTTATGGAACAACGCTTGTATCATTGTAAGTTGGTAAAGGACGCACTCGAGCCAAATCCTTTGAAGATTCGTCTGTATTCCATTCACTCGCGAAGAGCAAAGTGACGGATCCACATATATACACAATGCCGAGCTAGCGCTAGCGCGCGAGCGAGGATCGGAAAAAAGAAGAGTGGAGTGGCGGCAATGTAATTCCGGTCACAATAGGCGTTTTACGTGTGCAGCATGAGAGATGCGTATCGGGCGGCTCGGCGAGTGTCGGCCGACAGTCATCTCTTACACTTTACAACGCCCAATTTTCCCCACCCCGCGCACCCCCGAGAGTAGAAAGCGGTCTCTCTGGTGCGGCGTCGCGGACGTACCTCACCTGATTAGTGTCCCCCACCCGACAACAACAACCCAGAAACGTGACGTGAATTTTTCAACTGCCGCGCGTTCGGGATCCCGCGGCAAACGATCGTCGCGATATCGATTCTTCGGAGGCAAAGTTCGCGCGACGACAATTATTCGCGCTACAAACGACGAGTTTTATCCATGCGGGGGGATAATGCAGCTGCGTCGAGTGGATTACAAAAGCCCGCGGTGCCTTCCCGAGAGATTCAATCACGCCCGCGGCCCGTAACTCTCTCTCCGGGGCTCGCAGCTCTTTATCGTTTTCGAATCCATAACGGCGCGCGAGCGCGGCACATCCCGAATAACTCGGGCGCGCGCGAGCGAGCATACCTGGCGCGTCGCGTCGTAAATACGTCGTCACCCGCGGGGGAATCTCGCGTATCCCCCGCTCGCGCGCGCGCGACCGGAATTTGAATGCGCGCTTTTATATGTATATACGGTATATCACGAGAGCCACGCGGCCGTAAGCCGACACTATATACTCGTATATACAGGGATGCTTCGCACCGCTCGATCCCTTTGTTTCCGCGAACTTTGCTCGCGCGCGGATTTGAAACTCAAGGCGGGATTCTCGTCTGCGAGGTTGTATCTCGGGACGCGTGTGTACGCAACGATATATATATTCGTGGTTGGTCCGAGGCTATTCGGTGTCTTTGCACTGCCTATACCAACGATTCAGCGAAAATGTGACGGGGTAATAGCTGGCTATAGTCTTCGGGGAAACGAAAGAATTGTGAATGGTTGCATGAAATTTTCGCACGGGTTATGGTCGTGAAAAGATGTAGCCCGAGTTTATTGTTCAGAAACACGTCCGTTGTTTCCAATGGTCCTTTGCGAATTCATATTGGGGTCCGAATACACACCCGAATACATCGACGGGAATACGGGAAACGAAATGTTTTTCCCGTAGCGATCCCGTTGTTTATATATATCTCCAGTAACCGTTGCTACGAGAAAGGAAAAATCGGTTTGAAGTCCATTAATTATTGTTGGTAATTACGAAACTCCCGCACCGTATATATGTATTTTCCCGAGTCAACAGCTGGTGACTAAATGTACGATCGCGAAAGATCGAACCTACACCCGAAAGCGCACATGCACATCTCACCGGACGATTGTTCATCGGGTGTATAAAAGAGGGAAGAAGGAAAAAGAAACACGCCGAGATATCCGTATATAGCGCGTAGATTAGCATACATAGCTGCCGGGGCAATATGCGGCTCGAGCCGCGCGACTGCAGCGCGCGTTATTCGTACGGAGGGATCAGTCGGTTGACCCATTTGTCTCGGTTAGCTGCTGTTGCTGCTGCTGCTGGTGGAGCAAACACATACCTGCCGAGCCGCGATTCGGCGCCTCGTCATTTTCGTTGGTCCGCGAGAGATTTATGGCGCGCGAGCGCGAGAGAGAGAGGCCGCAGATGCTTATCGGCGCATTATACGCCTGCCTTGATAATCCGACGAGATTGTCTCCTTGTTTGACTGGCTTTTATTCGCCCTGCCCTATTATTCCTCGCCGCTGACGCGTCCCGCCGATCTTCCTCCTCCTCCTCTGCCTCCGATCCAGTCCCAGGAGGCTTCGTTTGATCGATCGTCCCCGCCGCGGTTAACTAAGTGAATAATCCACGGGGCGCGCTCGACCGACGTGTCGTCAACTCGCCCCGGTATGCGTGCGAGTCTCCGTTTTTTCTTCTTCTCTCATCGAAAACACGTCGGATGCGGGGGGAGATGTCTCTTTGCTGATTTTCTCCCGTTCCTCCCGGAGTGACGCGACGAATCTATGGAATCGAGACGCCATACGCGAAGCTTCGGATTACCCCGACTCCCCCTTGTGCTTTGATTGGGCTGGAGAGGTCCTTCGAGTCACTGTGCCACACAGCCGAACTGATTAATTTGATGGAGTCCCCAACGACCGACGGATCTCCCTCTCAGGTATACATCCAGCGAGTCCTTCGCCTAATTAGAAGGCGAAAACTCTCGAGGTGGCTTCGACCAGTTCTTATCGAATTATACAGCTTCAGTTGAAACTTGAGCGGAACGTATTTCGATTGCATTAAGGAATATCGTGGGTCACCGACTTCATTACCATTTATTGAAAAAATGACATTTCTCATCTCGTCGACTCTTATTGTATGACGAGAATCAAAGCTTCGATTAGAACAGATTATTATTCCTAGAGTCACTTCTGAAATTGAATAAAAAAAATCGAAAAATATTTGAAGTAATAAATATTTTTTAAGAGATTGTAGTTTATTTGAGAAAGTTGTACTTGTATTAATGAAGTAATGAGATCGAAAATCCGAAACACATCTCGACTTACCCAGAGACCTCTTGGGATTTCAGTCGCCAATTCCATCGAAACTTTAGGAGATAGCTGTTTGATACCCAATCAGGTGAACTCTGCATTCGTTCGTCAACTAATGCTTTGATTTCCCGAAAATATTAACCGATCATTGCTGATTTTATACATATGTGTAAACTGTCGATGATTATACGTATATATGTAAATGAATTGTTCATATAAATACATGATAATATCTCCAAGAAGTCGAAACTTAGATTGAATAATTATTTGGGTATAACTACAAACCGCAATTCCGAGTGTTTCGGCGAAATCCGGGACGCAAATTCCAAGTAGTCTGTTCAGTTGTTCTTGAGGTGGCTTCAGCATTGGCTAGAAAAGATCGCGAGTCGAAATGGTCGCGACGTCGAATGAGTAGTGCGGAAATGAGAAGCCCGAGGTACGGACTGCACTGGGGGGTGCAAGAAGGCGGTCAGGGTAGGGAGAGGAAAGATGCTGGGGGGAGGAGGATCGCATGAGGAGCTTGCGCCGGAACGCATGTCCCGCGCTTGTTCGACCATTTGCTCGCTTCCCGTGTGGTCCATCGATGCTCTCCATTGTCTCGGTCGCGCCCCTCTCGTTGGTAAAGAGAAGAAGAAGAAGAAGAAAAAGAACAAGAGGACACAAAAAGGAAGAAAATACCCGCAGCAGCAGCAGCAGCAGCAGCAGCGTATTCAAATTGGGGATAAAATATTCGCGGCCCGGCCGGGCCGAGGCTTAATTGCGATCAAACGCGATCTCGGATTCCAGCGGCTGGTGGCCGGGCCGTACGTCTTTTTAACCTCTGTCTCTCCTTGCGCCGTGTCCTAACTCCTGTTCGTCCTGTTACAATGAGATGTATCGAGCTGTTTGCCCCAGCGCTCCCGAGGGATTATTTAATTAGCCGCGCCGCTGCCGCTGCTTCAGCGAGCCGAGCTGCTCCGAGTGTGGACCCTCGCGCACACGGGGCCCCATTGTGCCGGCCCGGCCAGGCTTAATCATTACTCAGGCCCGGAGAGCCGGGCCGGGGCTTTTCAGGACGCAATTCAAAATTAATACGGTCGACCGGCTGATTTATCCTCGTTGCCGCGTTCCTTAATTTCCTGGAAGCCGAGCGCGAGCTCGCGGGGCCCCTCCTGCGCGCCCGCCGCACAGCCTTGTTCTCTGTATATATGTGCGATCGCGCGCCAAACGTCACGTCCAATTGGTCCTTTGGCTTTTGGCTCCGCGGCTGAATAACGAGTACTTCGCGTGACGGCGCGAGTAGATCGCTGCCGAGACTAGTCAGACGGCGACTCGCTGCCGAGTCGCGGCAATGACATTTTTTATAGTTTTAGTTATAGTTTTAGTATTGATGCCGTTGTTGCCACGTATACTCTTAGGGGTCCTCACAGTGGTAGGACCACCGCGTAAAGATGAAAAATCACTGTGGACGGCGAATGATTTTTCACCTTCACACAAAATCAGGGTGGATGGAACTACAGGAAAATTTACACTGTATTACCAGTGAATATTCACTCGAGTTTCATGAGCTATCTAATATGATGGAACTCGAGTGAATATTTCCATTCGATCGTTCATCCACCTTTGCACAGTGGTTTTTCACTGTAACGATGCCGAGTCTCAAAGTCACGCAACGAATAAGGGACAAAATCAACTTTTGGATATCGCTCGTGTTCACCGAACACGAATATATCCTTGTTTTTATTGATTCGCATGTAATTGAAAAAGTCCGAGGACGATTATACGTGGGAATCACATGGGAAATGTCCAACACATTTCTTTCCCCGAGAGGCGGTTCATTGTATTCAGTGGAATCGCATATGGAAATCAAGCTGGCCGACGGCCGCGGCACACGCGGGCCGCGCGTTACCTCGCAAATCGCGGCCGCTTGTAACAAATTCGATACAACGAAGTATAAGGCTCGGACGGAATAATGCGAGAGGGGATTTTACCAATGTTTTCTCCCTGCAACAGCTGTCAATGTAAATTTTCGATAAATCAGAGGGTTATACGAAATGGCTGTATAGCTTCATTCTGCACGCTATATAATAGTTGAAAATTGATCGTTAGTGAGAATTGCACGAGTACGATTATTATCTGGTGGATTATGTTCACTCGAGTGAAGTATGCAGGATTTTGGGCAGATCAATATAATCTAGCCAAAACGTAGTGAGAAGCCCCTCTAGGCTCATTAGCCATATGCAATTCCTATACAAACGAACGTCAAGTACACACAGTCGAACGGTGCAAATTCGAAGAGTACATACACAGCAAAAACGATTCCTTGATTTAAGTAAAAAATCTTTCTTAAAATGGGACGCAATGAATTTCAGTATAAAAAAAATACTTAAATCAAGACCTTCATTATGTTAAATTCCGTTTTAAGTAAAATAGATTTTCAGTACCGCAATACTTTTGATTAATCGTTTTTACTATGTAAGCGCGGCTGAGAATTCAGCGAGTAGAAACAGACGCGACCGGTTAGACAAACTACAATCACCGCTCGCTCGCTGATAACTCAACGACACTCGTAGCTAATTCAATCCCGCCCCGCTGCGATCTCGTCGATCGAGGATTGTGTGAATACATGAGAGTGTAGTTAAACCAGCATCGCGCAACAACGTATCTCTCTCTCTCTCTCTGTCCGTCGGACGGTCGCGCGCGCAACGCTACACCGCGAGATGCAAATTAAAAACGAAAAAAGATCCCCGAACCCATTGGATATAACGCGCGCATGTATATACGCGGGCCCGCGCAAACTCGGCTTCTCCGAAAGGACCGAGCGCGGACCCACACACACGGTACATCCGAGGCCCGGGGTATATCCCTCGCGTCCCGCACGCGGCGGCGATTGGCCGAGCGAGACTGCGCGACGACGCTGCGGTCGCGAGGGACCGCGTCGGACAAGAAAGAGAGACGAAAAAAAGTAAGAAAAAAAAGGCAAAAAGAGGGAGGGGGAGGAAAAAAAAAGCCGCGCACGAAAGCTTCCCCCGCGACAAGATCACGCGTGCGTGCGTGCGCGAGGCGTATATAACTGCACGGACGAAATCTGCCGCAGCCTTCCGGGTCCCCCCGCTTGGCAGCTCCAGCAGCCTGTGGGAACTCTGCGGCGATAAGCCACTGCGTGACTCCGGCTTCGCGGCCTTTTCTCCTGTGTGTATGTATATATATATATGTATACGACGAATGAGCGCGCGGACTGTGCAATGCGTCATGCTGCTCGCGCGCGCGACGCTCCTACATATCTGTATATGTGTATACCGATGCACAAACGATCTTTTCTCCCTTCGCTTCTTCGGCACATCCAGTGTTATGTGATAGGCGAGATTTTTTCTCCGGATACGACAGATAGAGGTCCAGAAAATCAATGCTAGCGAAACACTGTACGGTGATCTCGGGTTCTGGTGTTGGCAAGTGGAATCGATGGTACTGCAGGCAACATTCATTGGTAATCGACACAGGGGCGCGATCAGTACAAGCTGGCAACATAGTTGCCCGCACCCCTGGGCTTATACACCCAATTGAGTGAATCGTGTTTCGTTTCTTGAAAAAGTAAGAAAAAACCCTCCATACGCAGTATTTGCGAACCATCTGGTAGTAATCGTTTCCAACTGGAGTACGTTCGAGGGCAACGAGTTTATCAGGCAGGACGCATTATTGAATGCGGGAAATATGTCGAAAATAAAATGTCGAGTGGGAAAACTGTAAATACATTAATTTCTGCTCGTCTATATGTCGAACAATGAGTTCGTAATTTGTATTTCATCAAATTTCGTTCATTAAGTTCATGTATTACTCGTTTGGGCGAGGTAAGCTATCATAACTAAGATCAGAATTCTCGTTTTCTCTGCTCCCACAAGTTTGCACTGTCCTGTAATCTCAGTTGGTAATTCTTCTATACCGTACGTGTTAACACGTTGATGATCTCTATCTTACTTACATTATCAATAAATTCATCATAAAGACAAATCTAACTCGAATCGCTACTCTCTTGAAACATTGAGAGAAATCAGTGTATAAAAGTGAAAAATAACTGTATATGAAGATGGATGGAGGATTGAGTGGAACTAATACTGAAAATTGACTGCGAGTTTAGTCCGAGAGATAGAATGGATTGTGCTGCAAGTGCATGATTTGCGTTTACGTGACAGATTACGCAAAGATTAGCGAGTTTGAATCTTGGAAGAGAGACATGCTTGTAGTAATAGTGACACACTGGATATAAATATGCCCTTGCCACTCGAGAAACGAGGACTACATATTTACAAATGCGGGTATCTAGAAGGTTTTCTCAGCTTGTCCATACGCACCGATAATACAATAAATATATTCGCACCTTGGAACATGTCTTCCTCTGTGTTGTGGCGAAAGCAAATTCCCGCTATCTCAAGTCACCATTGTTACATTTTTGTCTCTCCTCCAAGCTTGATGCTCGTCGATGCTCTAGTAATCGGTCACGTAAACGAATCGTACCCTCGCAACGGATATCACACTTTTCCAAAGTAAAGATTGGCATGTGTACACGTGCCTCCACTCTTTGGGCTAAATTTTCATCTCAAACTCCATAGTTTCGATGGAACTGATGGATTACCGAGCAGCTCCCGTAAGAGATATACGTACGAGTGTTGCAACAACGACGCCATATTGGCCTAAGTACCCCCTCTATTCGTAGCGTGAGCAATGTCTGATCCGTCTCTGTTGGAAAGTCGTTAATCTTTGGTTCGCACGGGGCTCGGTTGTACATGCAATAGCATTGGAAACACTTGGAATGCACGGAATGAATGGTTTTCTTGAAATATAAAAAAAAATGGTTAAGAACAAATTTAATCAATCTCGAGAAAATCTGCAGAAAAGTACGTGAGCTTTCCCGGATCCAGTACATGTTTATTTTTGTTGACGAAGAACGGGAACATATATAAAAAGAAAAAACTTTCCCGCGTTATCTAGAGAAAGTACCTAAAAACCATTCATTCCACATCTCAACGTGAGAATTCCAAAGTCGCTCCTCTCGTCATGGAATCGTGAACAGATATGATGAGCTTCGTGACTTTGAGGATCCTTGTTGAAGATATTAATATCGATCACACTGCTTGCGAGCTGCTAAATCTCGATGTATAAACACCAGTTGACATCTCTCGAATCTGCTTCTAACTATTTTCACAAGTCCCTTGTAGTTTAAAAATTTAACTTCTCGTTCGCTTTCCAACACCGAAACGCTGCCTTCGGTAAATCCTCCCTCGAACAATAGATCCGGGACAATTTCACCGGGAATCACGTGCAGTTTGACTGCGGACAAAGGTGAGCCCAGATCCTTTGAGTTATCGATGACGGCAAAACTTGGTAGTATGATTCGGATTGTCCCCCGTAAATTTTATAACATATTCATATTTTCTCGGATTCACTCCAACGAGTCGAGCTACGCCCCCTGTATAAATACGTTCACGGGTGCATCTGTCAAACTCCGAGAGGCGCGGTCGGGCGCGCGAGGCATACATATATACCCTGCGAAGCCGATTTGCCCATTGAATCGGGGCCGCGATCGGCAGTTGATCGTGTCGGCAAACAAGCTCGACGAAACGGGCAGCGCCGAAACTCGAGCGTGCAGCAACCGAGGATAAGTATTCTCGCGCGCGGCGGCGGCGGCGGGTTTCATTAATTACGGCATAATTACAGCCTCTCTCGCGGGTCCGTTCCATTACGATCGCGCGGCCCGATTAGCCGCGGCACGCATATCCCGCCGCCGCAGCCGAGAGACGTCTTGCTCGGGCCAATTATTCGCGGCGTTTTCTCGCCCCGCCGCCGCGAGCTGTTATCTCGCCGCGCGATCGCAGCCGAGAGAGAGGCGGTAATCGGAATCGGTTCGCGGGGCCGGCTCTCGTTTGCCCCGATCGTCCGCGGCTTAATAATCGATCCGCGGATTATTTATCCCCGGCTCATTTCGGCTACCGTTAACACTCCGGAGGGACTGCGGCCAGAACCGCTCGGTGCGACCCTACGAAGGGAATATTCGACAAGGTGATTGTGCCCCTGCGAGCAGATCCAATGGCAGCGAACGCAGATGTTTATGTAAAAGCGTGTATGTATGCGCGAGAGATAATCTGACTCGGGAGACAAAAAAAATTAGGCCTGGCTTATGTGCGGTAATGGATACACAACGTCGAGTTTCTAAAAGGCTACGATTACAACTACTTTCCACTGCGCGGATCCGCTATATACGGGCTTCGTGTTTCTTGCCGACTTCATCAAGTAACGCGCTGATTTCCAACGTTTACACCAACTCGCGCACCTTACTCGCCGATCTATACACAATCCGGTGGAATCATTTTACTAACGGACTTATTTCGAATTTTCATCCGACGATTCAGCCTTATAACGCGGCGTTAGATGTTCGCGCGCACAGAAAGTAGCAGTTGAGACGCGTAACTGTTTCGGAATCTCTCATGAATTGTACATCGAGTCGACTACGTTGAGATACCGATACATAAAAATTAAGGTTTTTCAGTAAACACATGTGGTTTAACTATGCATTATTGATTAATACACAGTAACAGTTCATGACATAATTTCAGAATCATTAATCGTTCGACATCTATTATTCGATCGACTCCGAAGCAAGTGATATTAGCAGTCGTTCGCCAGATAAACGTTTCGATTTGTCTAACAAACTTACCGATCTTTGCTTATTTTATGCGTCTCAAAAGATTCATCAGGATCGAAGACCCAAATGCCAAGTGGTCAAGCGGTCAGATTCAGCCACCAAGTCAACCATGATCCCGAGATTTGGAAAACTTCCAACTTGGCATTTACCGTCGTTTCATTGACGAAAGCGCGGCAATTTCTACGAGGTGAGAATCGTTACCTATAACCAACTTCGCGTGGTTTCGCCGCTTTTCGCTCGCGATTACATCGGTGGGAAGCGACGACGGCTGCAGGCGCGGAATGCGGTAGTCGATGATCGATCGGTGCGTGGGCAGCGCGCCTGGATCTTCCATGAAATCAATACGCGTCGCGCTGCGTCCGAGTGTGTGTTGCGGGCGCGCAGATGCCTATCGGGGCGGGCCCAACACGTGTAACCAACTACCGCCCCCGATCGCTGCCAGCTCGCTTTTACAAAGCTCGCGAATTTATTCGGCCGCTCGGGGGGCAGAGGCGACGATAGTTCAGCCAGATGAAAATTCTATATAATGGCAAAGCTCTTGAGCTCGCCGGGAATGGATATACATACGCTCTCGGCTCTGTCTAATTCGAGAGGATTCTATTGTGATCTTTTCAAAATTTCGGGTAGCCTCTGGTATCTCGTACGTGGTGAGAAACAATTTTTTTATCCGAGTTCAACTGAACTCGAGCAAATTTTACTGGAATCGAGGCGCAATATGCGCTCGGAAATAATCGTTTTTGCAGTGTGGGGTTTTTTGGGTATTCTACGGTATCGTCTTACAGCACACAATTTTAGACACCCGCGATTGAGCTGACAACTGAATGACCATCCCACAGTGCGAACGGGGATCCAACCAAAAACTGCACTTTTCACAGTGTGATAAATCGGTAGGGTTATAACCACCTGATTCGTAACTCATACAAAATTTGTCGCAAGGCTTTACCAATGAAAAAGAAGGGTCTGTCGGTAGCCTGGCGAAAGACTTGCGTAATCATAGCACAGCCCATGCCATGCCAGACTATTTTTTTTTTCACAAAAGTCCGGCGAAACCTGATCGGCCAGGCTCCATGACAGACTTCATGCCACTTCCACCAGCTATGTATAAACGTCATGCAGCTGCATGCCTCCCCATGTAAAGTTTGGCATAGATTCGTCCGATTTTCAGTCATTGAATTTCGCCAGACTCTTCTGAAAAAAAAGAAAAGTGTAGCGCAGTCGAGACCGAGTAACGATCCCATGATATACCAGGGCGAATCTATCGGAGAATAGGCGCCGAAGGAGAAGCTTATAAACCGGAGGTTAGCGCCGCGCGCGGCGCGATTTACGCCGCGCTCGTCGCGTGTCGAGCGTCTAGTTTTGGGTGTAGGTGGGGGAGTCGGGAGGTGGGGTAGTTGCTCGGCGGGGTGGTCCCCGGGCCCGCCGCGCGCGAGGGAAAGAAGGACACGGGCCGCACCGCGCGACAGCCCATGCGGAATCGCTAACGAGCCGAGAGCGGACACCCGCAGGATGGATGGCTGGTTGCGCGGCCCTGGGAAAGTGCGCGCGCGAGCGAGCTCCTCTCCGCGGCGAGCGGCAGAGGAGGGGCCTTTTTCGGACGCAGCCCTGTCAATTACGATCTGCCGCGCGCACTGACAAGTCCTCCTTCGGCCTCCGCTGGCGGCGATCGACTCTCTCTGTGCCGGCTCTCGCGGATTGTAAAGCATCGCCGAGCTACCAGTGATCCAACCGACCAACTCCCCCCCGTATCCAATCGCGCAGCTTTGACGGTGCGCTTTTTTTTCTCCGCCATCGGTATATACCGCGAGCGCGACCACCTATGTCACGTTCGCCGCTCATTTGTTCGGGCGAGTGACTTTTTCCCGCGTCGCCGCGCGGCCTCCTTTCTTCCCTCGGACTCGGCTATCTTGACTCTTCGACCCTGCCCGCGCGAACGCCGCCTCTAGTCCGGGGCTGTTCGCGGCACTGGTATTCGTGTATTTACCCGTTTTGCCGGATGAAAAATGTAAATAACGCTGCGAGCGAAGGACGTCGGTGCGAACAGTCCTGAGAAACGCTCGCTCGAACTTTGAGGTAATCCGATGGTCCCCAGTGGAGATACTGTCCCGAGCGACATTTTTCGAATCCGGTAGGTATGATCTTTCAAACTGACTCGACACGGTTTCCTTCTCAAGGCTGTTGCCAGAAAAGTTTTCTCTTCCATTCTGATTCAAGAGAATTTTTTCGCATGAACAATATTGTTCAATTACGAGATTGAAAAATTCAAGTGATCGTTCAAAATGGTAAGGTCGGCTATTTATTTCCTTATTCAATTGTAACAAACGCATTGCGACTCATTTGTGTTCGTGTATTCACTGAGGCTTCTATCAAGTCAAATATTTCCGACGGTACAGTTTGAGGAATGATCATCGCGCGGAATGAACTGCGATCTCAAATGCAATAGAATATTGCAATGCCAGACGAAAAATCTTGTATGTTTTGTGTCAACACATTGGAAGAAAAATGTTGCAGTGAGCTCAGCAGGCTACTTCTTTCCATCCCACTTGAGTTTCAGAAAGACTCTCGGTGATTATACTTCATAATTTGATTTTCGTGTCTCAACTTGTATGAAGAATATTATTTTCGAATCGTCGTTAAATAATTCATCGAAAAAGACATTCAAAATGCTCGAGTTATCCGTATGAGTTCGGTACTGCTGATGTACATAGAAAATGGCTATTATCTATCATTTGATAACGGAAACTTAGTGGAGTAGCTGCGAAGCCTCTATACCAAAAGTTCCCCGACATCAACTTCTGCTGCCTCGTGCGCAGCTGTTAATCGAGATTTTTTGTCGAAAATTTTGTCATCCTCGCAAAGATGTATATTTCACGACTCGGCTGAAATTTATTCGACCTCTTTAATTCTCACTCCTTTCCAGAAACTCGGGCCTCTCTCGGGTAAACACAAAAATTCTACCCCGCCAAATTTACGACGTTCAGCGGCTAATAAATCGGCTATGATCGCGGGCAAATCGTGGATTCCCACTCTGATGTATATAAGCACCTCGATGGAGAGAAAAAAAAAATACCTTCACACGAGTGTCAAGACGACGTCTCCTGGGATCGCCTCGCTCGATTCGGGTGACTCACTATTACACGTGTCGTATATACATATATATATACACCCGTGCATTTTGTACGCGGCCGAGACCCTGATTTATCCTGCGGCTCTCCGCGTATGCGCGCGCGTGTGTGTATGAGTCCCTCGAAATTCTGCGTGTCATCGTTGAGTGCACGAGCCTCTCTTGTCATGACGTCGCGTAAAAAAAAAAGAAAAAGAAGAAGGACGATGGACAGACGAAGCTCAGCTGATATTCGGCTGACTCTATAAAAGGCTCTCGCGCGAGCGCGGGCTTTGTCGCGTTAATCGATTTTAGAGTGACTCCCTTGAAATCGTTGCGGGATTTAATTCGAACTGAAATGTGAGGCGCTGATTTGCTTTTTTTTCTTTTTTTTCAAGCTTTCGTTGGAAATGATTCTTCTCGGAGGGCTCGCTAGTCGGGCCGATCTCCAACTGAAACATGTTTTGCTCGAATTAGGGTACTCTCCAAACAGGTTTACGTAGCGCTGAGATTCCCTTGGGATATTAATATCTTTTTGTGCGAGAAATGTATACATTGAATTTTTAGGTACGCAGATGTATTGCGCAAGCATAAGATCAACGTTTTGTTCAGTTTAAGTTTAAGTTTCAGTTCGGAAACCCTAAGCACTGATTCTAACTTTTATAAATTAACGATAATGAATGCACAGTTCGGAATTTATCATGATACTTGACGCAGTTTAAAAATTAACTTTATGGAAAGTTTATCGGATATTCATCTAGTGTATATTTGATCCAATAAACATATTCGTAATTTTGACCAAATAAAATTTGAATAAACTTATGTACAAACCATTGGAAGAGTAAAATTATAGAATTTCATTTCCTACATGATCAAAGACACTAGTGCATATGGATACCAACTTCGAAGTTGACCGCGATATAAGAGCCTTCGAGTATACTCAATATATCATAGAGTATAGATATTCCAAAAAATATTGAATCAGTTGAATTGAAGCTTACAGAGTCTGGAATTCACATTCGATGTAAAATCATTGAAGATCATCCGAGAAAGTTTCATATGGTCGTTATCATAATTTTATAAATATCATATACGATTTTCGTAAGGCAATGGATTCATGAAAACTTAACGAGATTTTTATCAAACAATTTGAGAATTTTTAAATTTTCAGGAAGTGTTCTTCATTTTAGACAATGTCCAGGTAGTCAGAGTGCCTGCCGACGCTGTTCCAAAGCTGCACAATCCTGGAATTTTTCTTTGGAAAAAGTGACCAAAATTCCGGATGTTGTTCGGGTTCGCCGATTCTGGGGTTCCAAGGGTGCGCTCCTGGAATTGTCCGTTGGAGACGGTGACCGTGGATCCGAGCGTCATGGAAGAATGACTGCCGACTGACTCGGCGAGACGCGATTCCTCAAAAATAGCCACCGAAATCAAAGCTCGAGCGAATCGTTTCGGAGCGTGAGATCGAACGTTGGACCCAGGCGGATTACTTGCCCGCGGGATCATCAGAACGGGGTCGAATACAAACTCACGCGCACACGCGCGTGCAAGACGTAGTTACATTGCCGGGCTCGTCATAAATCGCCGCGTGCCGTCGGTTTGGGGTATCCACGTCGAGGTTGGTGCGGCGCAGCTCGACGCGGAGGCCATTAGTTAAGCTCGCTGAGAGTGACTCGACACACACACACACACACACACACACACACACACGCACAGAGAGAGGCACAGACACACGATAGATCTCTCTGTGGAGCTCTCGAAAAGCGCATGCCTCGTGCGCAATGATATCAGATCGAGTGTATCGAGCGAGGGGGGCACTCTCTCGCTCTCTTGGGCTCGTTGCCTCTGTCCGCGGCGAGACGGTAGCCGCCGCGGGGATGTGTTCGAGCACGCGCTACCATCGATTGATTGCCGCGATTACCCGCCGCGGACACATTCCTACGGCCGATCCAAAAGCTCCCGGACTCATCCTGTATATATATGTACACGTTCGCGCGCACACACACTTATCCAGCCGTGGTCCGCGAGCCCCATTATCTCTCTGCAGGAGAGACGGAAGGCGTGACGACGCCCCATACTCGATATATCGCTGTATGGCTATACGTCGGGGGTTTTTTAAAAGCGCCGTATTATCGTGTCGGAAGCGTATGTACGAGCGACTGGGCTGTACAGTCGCTCGATCCCGACTGGCTTATACGGGACTATCCGGCTCTCGAAATCGCGTACGGTATAGGGACCTATACGTATTCGCGGGGGATATACATAGGTGTTCGCGTGAAAGGTGCCACGAGTAGCGATATCGAAGCGTAAAAGGAGAAGAGGATTTTACCGGCGACACTTACAATTTATCAGACAAATGTTATCAACGATAATTACAGTTACCAGATACATTCATGTGCGACTTGATCCAACGATATTTCAATAAAAAATTTCTTCGTGAATTTCATTCAATATTATTTTTTCCAGATAGCCTTCTACCTTCTGCTCATCTTATATTAAATAAAATGAGGAGCAAAATGTATCCTCAGCAATCCTCTGCGATTGCTGTGATACGGCCTACACAATAGTATGATTTTCTAACCATGGCGCCAAGCGCCGGCAATCCCCTCTCTCTCTCTCTCTTGTACTAAAATTATGTTAATTTATATTACAGTTTATTTAGACAGAGCGAACTGATTTTCTTGCTGGTCTCTTCACAATTCCACTTCTTCTGATTCTAACCTATGTGTACAACATCTTCGGAAAATCAGACAATTTCTTCAAAAGTTATACAATATATCAAAAAACGTGCCACATTGGCTAACGTGACAGATTATCTGTACTTAATTCAGTATTAACATCGTGTTGTTCTTAAAGTAACAGTAGAACAGTAGAATAGTATAATCTGCAACTAGTGCCTGAAATGATATTTCACGCACCAGTGCTATAAGAAGTGGACTGAAGCATTAGTGCGTGAAATAATCATTTATGATCACGTATAACATAAAAAATGTTATATCGTATGAGTAAAAATATAGATTCTTATGGAGGGCATATTTGAGAGGCTAATTTTATATATCCCATTTATCCCATTTCATGGGACCATATTTAAGAAGCATTTTTAGAAAACGCAAAAAGAAGGAATTCGAGATTACTGCACTTCCCGTTTTTCTGTCAATCCAATCACGGTAAAGAGCAACATTAACATTGACATTTGGGGAATCACGCCTAGCACATCCTCTGCCCCACGATATGATCCCGATCTGAATACCACCGGCCATTAGTGGTCCACCAGAATCGCCCGTGCAAACGTCTTTGTTAGTTGCATCGGTGCAGATCAGTCCGTGTGAATCCATCCACGTGCCGCTCCAATCTCCATAGACATACGCACACCGGCCGTTGTCACTGATGAGCAGACTTACGGCCATCAGCTTTTGAGACCGCGGGCCTCTTTCAGACGTCTGCCCCCAACCAGCGACTCTTACTACCATACCGGGGACAACAGCATATCCTTTACTCGGCAGTATAACTTTAGTCACTTTTTCGCTGAACTGAATTGGTGGATCCACTGTCAGCAATGCCACGTCGTTCCACGAGTGGCTACCCAATTCAGTGAAGTCTTCATGTACCATCAGATTAACGCATTTATGCACCGAGCCACCTTCGTCGACTCTGGAGCTACCAACTCGTACGCTCAAGCTGCTTAGTGGATGTTCGGTAGTGCAGTGGGCAGCGGTGAGGATCATTGTGTTCGATAATATACTACCGCTGCAGATCGGCATACTTTTAGTCTGAATCATGGCGATCCACGGGAACGAATCGATTTCGATTGGACTACCACCAACTATGCGCTTACTTATGTGATGTTGGTTCTTCAGCTCTAGGTCCGCATCTGAAGTAGAATTCCCTGCAATACATAGTTTCACGAATTGTTTTCGAGGAGACTGATTTTCTCTCACACGATAATCTCTGGAAGTAATACTATGAATATAGTATATTGTGTATAAGGCTACTCACCAAGTATTCCACACAAAAGGGACAAAACAATGAGTAGCAGGAACATGTTCGGTGAACTGCCACTCAATTACTAAATGTCAAATAGAATAACAGAAAAATTGTTCCCAATGGAATTCAAGCTAATGTGAAACTGTATATGAACTGGAAAGCTGTATCTGTCTAATTGTAAGTGAGCTTCCAACGATCTGTAACAGCTTGGAAGCATTGCCGCTGCGCATGAGTATACGATTATCAATGATTTTGAAGAAATTTTTAAAGTAGTTTTCTCTCACAGCTATGAGATGTTTTTACTTATTTCCCGCCAAGGCAGTCGTGTTTTATCAGCTGTAGTCTATTCTTCCACGTGTACAATTCTTGCTTTTCAGTGGATAAAAGATTAGCACTTCTCTCCAATATTGGTTCAGCATCGTTACATCTGTACATTTCATTCCAGTATGTGTGTGTGTGTGTGTGTGTGTGTGTGTGTGTGTGTGTGTGTGTGTGTGCGTGCGTGCGTGTGTGTGTGTGTGTGTGTGCGTGCGAGTGCGAATGTGCGATAGTGTGTTTAACGTTGTTATAGCTTTGAATTCCATTGTGCTCTAGAGTGATGCAAGACCGTGAGATTCGTCGCCCATACTATTGAATACATTTTCTTCAGATCTGTGCCGTCGTGCTGGGCACGTTCTCGCCAAAATTAATTCGCGAGAACAACTTTTCGGAATAGTTTGGATATGAATAATGAGTAAAAAATACAAGGCCGAATTGTCGTGACTAATACTTTATTTTGAAATGAAGTTGACAGTTCGGAGGTTCCTTGCGGAGTGATCGGTGAGCCGCGCTTACCCTCTCTCGTAGGGCCCGGAGGGTCCAAGCGGGCTACCTGGAAAAACCAGGGGGCGGCGCAATTACGGGTGTACGCAGTTTTCGTAGGCGTGCGTCGCCGTGCTCATCAAGAGCGGCGAACGAGTTCGGCGCGCCGCAATAATCGTAAAACATTGGCGAGCGGTCCGGCGCGTCGCATCTTACAGCCCGTGGCATCTGCATCGGCTTAGCCACGTTTGGGACCTTTCTGCGGCGCGTCCGCTTACAAATTTAGGGATTCGCGTCATAAACCTAGCGCTGCGCAGCGATCGGCGGACGCATCGGTGAGCCATGTGATGGACACTCGTACCGCTTTCCCTTTCGACGGGATTACAATGAGTGCGGATACAAAAAATTCGGTACGCGCTGTACATACTCCCCCCCGTTGAGAGGAGTCCGATCAATGACATTGTTATCAATTAGATTGTGTATTTATTAGGTGTACATATGAACTTATTATAAATTAATTCGTTTCATCCATTTTATTATCATTACATATATTATCGATTATGGGCAGAATTGCTATTTTTGACGTAGGACGTTTTTTCAGACCGTCCTTTGTGGCAACTGTTACAGTTCGAATAATTTTATCAGTGCCTGGGTGCATTGCTTCAATTCTGCCTAAAGTCCATTCTACCTTATAATTAGTATCGTCATTTTGAAGTAATACTAGCATGCCGATTTTTAAGGTTGGCTTATTCTGAGAATGTTTTGTTCTTACATTAAGTTCGCTAAGGTACTCTTTATGCCACCTTTTCCAAAAGTCTTGCTTTATTTTTTTGATGTTTTGCCAAGCATTTAATCGATTCTCTGGCAATGTAGAATAATTGTGTTCAGGTAAACCTATTAGTGAATCACCTATTAGAAAATGGCCAGGAGTTAAAGCTGTGTAATCGTTTACATCATTGTTAATCGGTGTAAGGGGTCTCGAATTTAGAATAGCTTCTACTTCTATTGCAAATGTGTTAAATTGTGAATAGGTGAAACGTTTATTGGATGCAACTCGTTTAAAATGGTATTTAAATTGTTTCACAGTAACTTCCCATAGACCTCCAAAATTTGGCGAGTGAGGTGGGATAAAATGCCATTCTATATTATTTTTTGTAACAAAATTGTCCAAGCTGTTTCTCACGCTTTGTGATTTTAATAATTCTGTTAATTCTTGCAATTCGGAATTGGCTCCGCGAAAATTCGATCCGTTATCAGAAAATATATGTTCTGGCTTGCCTCGTCGACCGACAAATCGAGCGAGAGCGCCAAGGAATGATTCTGTAGAGAGATCTTCAGCTATCTCGATGTGAACTGCCTTTACCGTCATACAAACAAAAATTGCCGCATAAGTTTTGATAAATCCTTTATTTCGATAATTTTTCTCTTTAATGTAAAATGGGCCGCAATAATCAACCCCAACATTATTGAATGGTCGGCAGTTATTAACGCGATAGCTTGGAAGATCGCCCATTTTATAACTCACAGGTTTCGGTTTCGCTTGAAAACAAACGGTACATTTTCTTAGCTCGCGTCGTATTTGACCGCGACCATGGACGGGCCAAAATTTCTCTCTCATTGCGTATAAAGTGTTTTGAATGCCTGTATGATAATTATGCCAATGATAACCTTTGATTATTAGATTTGTGAGATGATTGTTTGATGGAAGAATAATAGGATGACGTTTTGAGAAAGAGATCATGGCCTTGCGAGTTCTACCTCCTACTCGGAGGAGTCCATGGTTGTCTATGAATGGATCAAGTGATAAAATTTGGCTATTTTCTTTTAATGGCTTTTTGGCTTGAATCATGCGTATTTCATCGGAAAAATGTGCTTGTTGGATTATTTTGATTATTGCGTTCTCGGCTCTTTGCAATTCTGTAACATCGAGTGAATCAAACCTTTTATATTTCGGAACAAAACGAAAACATCTTGCGAATGTACGAATTAGTCGGGTGTAAGAGGAAAAACTGTTGATTTTTTGAATGAGGTAATTTGAATCTGGAAGAGTAATTAAACATTGCACTGATTTAGTTTCAGGCACATCCGTTAGGCCGATAATGTGAGTTTCGGGCCAGTGTTGCTCATCGTTTTTAAGCCAATCAGGGCCGAATCGCCATTGGATATTATTCACGAAGTCGTGAGGTAGTTGCCCACGAGATAAGGCATCTGCAGGGTTATCGTGCGACCGGACGTGACGCCAATTTTTGACGTTAGTTTTATTTTGAATTTCTTTAACTCGGTTTGATACGAATGTTTTTAATAAATCTTTTGACGTGTTAATCCAATGCAGGGCTATGGTGGAATCTGACCAGAACACAATTTTACGAAAATCAATATTTATTGCTGATGTGACTTGTACAAACAAATTAGCTAATAAAACCATCGCGCAAAGTTCCATTCGAGGTATCGTTCGAGTTTTTAAAGGGGCTACGCGAGATTTTGAACAAAGTAAAGAAATGTTATAGTTGTTTTTAGGATCTTTCGATCTGATGTAAAGGCATGCACCGTATCCAATTTGACTTGCGTCACAGAATCCGTGCAGCTCAATATCATCGGATTGAGATAATATAACTTTCCTGTCAAATGTAACATTTTTGACTACATTTAATTGATCACAAAAATTGATCCATGCATAATGAATATCGTGAGGAACAGTTTCGTCCCAGTGAATTTTTGCTTGCCAGATGTTTTGCATGAGCTTTTTTGCATGTAATATAATAAGACCCAACAGACCGATTGGATCGAAAATTTTTGCTATTTCTGAAAGAATTTTTCTTTTTGTAATTGAGCCTGTCGTATTTATACTTTGTATTTTGTATGAGAATATATCTTCATTTGCTTTCCAAAACATTCCCAGTGTTTTAATTGAACTATTTTTATCTATGTAAAAATCCGAATCTAAGTCTTGAGGTGAAATTCCGTGTAATATACTTGGGTAATTCGATGCCCATTGGCGCATTTTCATACCCGCTGAATTTAGGATACTAATCATTTGATGGCATATTTCTCGAGCTTCTTGTTCTGAATTAGTACCTGTTAACATGTTGTCGACGTACATGTCTTGTTTAAGAATTTTAGCGGCCAAGGGATATTTATGCTCTTCGTCGTCTGCGAGCTGAAATAAACCTCTTATCGCTAGATACGGTGCACATGAAAATCCAAACGTAACTGTGTTTAGTTGAAATTCTGTAATTTTGTCATTTATTTTCCACAATACCTTTTGGAACACGCGATCGCTTTCTCGTATTAAAAACTGTCGATACATTTTTTCAATATCTGCTATTATTACGTAAATAAATGTTCGAAATCGTATTAAAATGGAAAATAAATCGTCTTGGATAGTTGCGCCTACGTACAAATTGTCGTTTATTGATTTACCGTTCGAGGATTTGGCCGACGCGTCAAAGACTATACGTAGCTTAGTCGTGTTGCTTGTATCTTTAATAACTGCATGATGTGGTAGGTAAAAACCGTGTGTGTTGCTGTTAACTATTGGAGTCATGTGGCCTAAGTTAATGTATTCTTCAAAAATCTTAGTGTATTGTGATTTGAATTCTGGATTTTTATCAAAGCGTTTGTAAAGGAATAGTAAACGTTTCAAGGCCACTTGTCTAGATTCGCCCAAGTTTATTTTATTATTCCTGAAAGGTAATGCAAAAACATACCGACCGTCAGACGTTCGATTTACGTGAGCTTTAAAGTGATTTTCACAGCTGATCTCGTCTTTGCTCCATGTCGAATTTTTAACTGGAAAAGTATCAATATCCCAAGATTCTTTGCAATTTGCTTCGATTTTACTAAACAAACAATTGGATTGAAAGGATTGATCAACTAAGTTAAGCCCTCCACCAATGATCCAACCTAGTCGCGTTTTTTGTAAAATCAAATCATCATTTTTTCTAAGATTGATTTGTCCAGGACAAAACATTGATAAGGTGGGGCCTGCCGCAATTAGCATATCGATTGCTGCCGGCTTGTCAAATTCTGGGTCTGCGAGTTTGATGTGAGATGGAATATTTAGTTCGTTTCTGGGAATAGCTTCGTTTGGTATAAAATCGGTTATTTGTGGAATGATAAAAAAGGTGAGCGATTTTCTAAAGTCAGAATGCATTGATTTAAACGTTAATTGTGTGTAATAATTTGCCGTTGTTGTTAAATCATTCATAGCTTGAATAGTTAAGGAGCAAGTTTGTTTTGATACTCGTAATTTCTTAGCTAAATTTTCTGTTATAAAACTGGCAGTAGAACAGGTGTCTAGTAAAGTTCGACAAGTAAAAATCATCCCATTTTTAGTTTCAACTTTAACTCGTGCAGTTAACAACAAATCAAATTTTTTCGATAAAGTTTTTGATGAAAAACAGTGTTCAATTCTCTGAAAAACTTCTAGTCATGATGTTTTATTACTCTCGGAATCTGATTTGGAATCTGATTTGGAAATGTGTAATAGTGAATTATGTTTTTTGTTGCATGTTTTACAATTCCCAAATTTGCATTCATTTTTCCCATGAAATCGAAGGCAGTTGTTACATAAGTTAGCTTCTCTAACTAATTTTATGCGGTCAAAAACGGACATGTCTATAAATTTTTGGCATCTGAATAGAAGATGATTTTCTTCTTGACATGCTGGACATTTGCGCGTGGAAGTAGCAAAAGTTCTGGCCGTGTATTTTTGATCTAATTTTCTCATTTTTTGGGGCGGGGCTTGAGATTTAGACGATTTTTCTTGACTAGTTTTAGATGTGCTTATGGCATTTCTATAAAGGAACTCAATTAATTGGTCGAGTGAAGGAAACTCATCTCGCTCCAACGATTCTTCCCATTTTGCGCGCAAGTTTTTGTTAAGTTTTTCTTGAACAATTTGTACGACGATTTCCGAGTTTAAATCGATGCCTAACGTCGCGAGCGTTTGAACGTGTTGTTGCGCATCGTCCGCAAGTACTTCGAGATCTTTAGGGTTTTCGTGTGCAGGGAGATTTATTAACATTGATAAATGACGCGCAATCAATATTCTCTTGTTTTCGTACGCCTTTTCTAAAACATTCCACGCGCGCACGTAATTTTCCTCGGCGAGCGGGAAAATATTTATTTTCTTGAGTGCGTCATGATCTAAAGCAGATTTTAAATAATGCAATTTAGAGAGATCCGACAGCTCGTCATCGTTGTGGATCATTGTTATGAAATGATTTTTAAAGTTGATCCACTCTTCAATTTTTCCATTAAATTTTGGAATACGCGCCTCTGGAAGCCGCAGTTTTCGTGTGTTTCAGTGCCGCAGAGATGACGGGCACGTTCCTCAGGAAGGCTGACGTGATCCGTTTGTTGACTTCTGTGCCTCTGTTGAGGGAAGTCGAAGTTGACGTATTTCTCTCTCGGAGAGATGACGGGCACGCTCCTCAGAAAGGCTGACGTGGTCCGGTTGATGACTTCTGTGCCTCTGTTGAGGGAAGTCGAGGTTGGCGTATTTCTCTCTCGGAGAGATGACGGGCACGCTCCTCAGAAAGGATGACGTGAACCGTTTGATGACTTCTGTACCTCTGTTGAGGGAAGTCGTGGTTGTCGCGATCACTATTTGAACTTGCGATCACTCGTATATTTCGTATAGATGGATCACTCGTATATGTCGAACTTGCAATCACTCGTATATGTCGTATAGATGGATTATAAAATCCGGCTCGAAGGACCAAAATTATGTGCCGTCGTGCTGGGCACGTTCTCGCCAAAATTAATTCGCGAGAACAACTTTTCGGAATAGTTTGGATGTGAATGAGTAAAAAATACAAGGCCGAATTGTCATTGACGAATATTTTATTTGAAATGAAGTTGACAGTTCGGAGGTTCCTTGCGGAGTGCTCGGTGAGCCGCGCTTACCCTCTCTCGTAGGACCCGGAGGGTCCAAGCGGGCTACCTGGAAAAACCAGGGGGCGGCGCAATTACGGGTGTACGCAGTTTTCGTAGGCGTGCGTCGCCGTGCTCATCAAGAGCGGCGAACGAGTTCGGCGCGCCGCAATAATCGTAAAACATTGGCGAGCGGTCCGGCGCGTCGCATCTTACAGCCCGTGGCATCTGCATCGGCTTAGCCACGTTTGGGACCTTTCTGCGGCGCGTCCGCTTACAAATTTAGGGATTCGCGTCATAAAACTAGCGCTGCGCAGCGATCGGCGGGCGCATCGGTGAGCCATGTGATGGACACTCGTACCGCTTTCCCTTTCGACGGAATTACAATGAGTGCGGATACAAAAAATTCGGTACGCGCTGTACAAGATCTGTTTCAAATAAAATATAAAATATATATTCATGGATCATTCTCTGTAACATGGCCTGAGCGACAAACAAAATTTTGGGGTCAATTTGATTATATAATCATACCGCATCATATCATATTTTCTAGATCTTCTCTGATTTTTCGGGCCCCTCTTCTCCCACTTCCCAGGGGGTTGGAAATGCTGTTTTTCCTGTTCTACAGTGATGTAATCATTTTCAACCTCAATTTACGTCCTCTGAATGAACCATCAGTGAAAAAATAAGTTCAAGGTCCAAGACGTTGAGTTAGCAGAGTTAGCAAAGTGAAATGAGATAATGTAAAAAAGCAGGTAGTTTAAGTTCAAACTGTTGTAAAAGAGTCATTCGAAGAGCTAAATGAGCGAAGATGAAATCGAAAAATTTTGTTTTAATATACTCTCAACATGAACAAACTGCAACTATAGTGCCCTGAGAGCATCGGAAATATGAAATATGAGTTGATGAACCGGGTATTGGTCTGAGAGGAATCTTTTGAAAAATTACATTTTCATGTGACTTGAACAACAACAAAAACAAGTTCTTGAAATTTTTATTTCTTGACGTGGAGAGGTTCAATACAATGCCGCTTGGCTTATATTTTCAAGGCCTTGAGATCATATTGCTTTCTCAAAGAGAAAGCTTTGTAACGGGGTAAAAATCGACCCACCGAATCGGACTTCGGGACCCCGATTTTCGTAATCTACGGGTCGAAAAACATGGAAATCCGAAAATGTCTGTATGTATGTACGTACGTACGTGCACTTTTTTTTGTCGTACGATAACTCTCGAAGGAATTGTCCGATCGTCCTGAAATTTTGCACACAGGTTAGTCGCCGCAAAATCTCGGTCGAGTTCAATTTTCAGCCAATTCCGTTGTTTATTTCTCTAGCAACCGTTGCTAACGTGTTTTGATAAAAGCTCCAAAAATCATCATCAATGCACGATGGGTCTCGAATTCTTTCGACGATCGATGAGAATCGATAAGACATTCATTTTGGAACAACCATTGTTTATTCTCCTATCAACCGTTGCTATGGAGATACAAAATTCAGCTTCAGACTGACTTTTTTTTTGTCGTACGTTAATTTTCGAAGGAATGGTCCGATCGTCCTGAAATTTTGCACACAGGTCGGTCTCCGGAAGATGTGAGCTGAGTTCGGTGTTTAGCAACATCCGTTGTTCATTTCCATGGCAACCGTTGCTATCGTGTTTTTGATAAGTTCCCATATAATTCATGATAAATGATCATTTGGGTTTGTATATTTATGGGATTCTATAACAATCAAAGAGACCTTTCCCGTATAAACCATTGTTGATGTCTCTAGCAACCGGTGTTTATATCGGTTGCAACCGTAACTAGGGAATGGGAAAAGTCAGTTGGAGGTTCATTTTTGGAACTGTTGATGACTAAGAAGTAAGAACATCGAAGCTCCGACATTTACCATAGCAACCGTTGTTTACGTCCTTAGCAACCGTTACTATGGAGTGTGAAAAGTCAGTTGGAGGTCCATTTTCGGAACTATTGATGACTAAGAAGTAATAACGTCGAAGCTCCGACATTTACCATAGCAGCCGTTGTTTACGTCCTTAGCAACCGTTACTATGGAGTGGGAAAAGTCAGTTTGAAGTCCATTTTTGGAACTATTGGTGACTAAGAAGTAAGAACATCGAAGCTCCGACATTTACCATAGCAACCATTGTTTACGTTCTTAGCAACCGTTACTATGGAGTGGGAAAAGTCAGTTAGAGGTCTATTTTCGGAACTGTTGACGACTAAGAAGTAAGAACACCGAAGCTCGGATATTTACCATAGCAACCGTTACTATAGAGTGGAGGAAATGAGTTAGAGGTTCATTTTGCTTTCTCAAAGAGTGGTGATTAATGCAAGTTGAGGTTCAATTGCAATACTTTGAGAAAGCATACTGCTGAGGCACTTGGCAGCGGTTTTTCTTTAGTCACGGACTGCGTTGTTAAACTTGCTAGAAAAGACTTAACATTTCATCATTCTATTTCAAACGGATTTCGATTTTCTTCAACGTACAGAAAATAAATATTTTTTATTTTCTAGTTTATCATATGTGTCAAAACCTGGAACGAAACTCTAATGTCACTTGTGAATTGTTAAATTAGAATTCACGTAAGTTATTCACGTGAGGTAATAGTACATTGTGTAACAAACGCGGAAAGTTGCCAATTGCGTACACTGGCTTGTCTCGCCATGTCGCCCAAGTATGCTTTTCGCAACAGTAACGTGCGAGTTGCTCATACTATTTCAAAAAAATTAAATAAAATGATAGTACATTATGCAACTAGTGCGTTAAATGCGATTTTACGTACCAGTGTGACAAGCTGGCACGAGACATCGGCGAAGCCGGCGAACGTGGGCTGGATGGTCACACGAGTGCATGGAATCGCATTTCACGAGTTGCATACAATATTTTATGGTATAGTGATTTCAGTGCGTAGAATCGCTTCTAAGGCACTAGTACTACAATAATTGGGCTAAAGCACTAGTGCGTGAAATCACATTTAATTTAATTTTCATTTATCCTAACATAAATGATTTAATACGCTCCCAAATCGATTCTTTACTTCCCGTTTTTTTGTCAATCCAATCACGGTAAAGCGCAACATTAACATTGACATTTGGGGAATCACGCCTAGCACATCCTCTGCCCCACGATATAATCCCGATCTGAATACCACCGACCATTAGTGGTCAACCAGAATCGCCCGTGCAAACGTCTTTGTTAGTTGCATCGGTGCAGATCAGTCCGTGTGAATCCATCCACGTGCCGCTCCAATCTCCATAGACATACGCACACCATAAGTGATCTACGCGAGTTTCACGCTCTAGTGCTAAAAAAGTGGGCTAAAGCACTAGTGCGGGAAATCGCATTTCACCTACAAAAATCGATGCATGAAATGCGCGTTTATGATCATGTATAACATGAAATTTGTTTTAATACACTCTCAACATAAACAAACTGCAACTATAGTGCCCTGAGAGCATCGGAAATATGAAATATTGTGAGTTGCTCATACTATTTAAAAAATCAAATAAAATGAGAATAATTTAAAAAATTGAATAAAAAATAAATGCGTTTGCGACTCTTTATGTCGATATTGACATAGAGAAAGAAAAAACATCCTCGGAGTGGCAACCGCCCCGTGCACGTAGCCTTTAACCTAGAAAATCCTGTCAGACCAAACTGTCTCTAAGTTGAAATGAAAAACAGATTTGAAGCCATGTAATTATTTAAGTTACTTCAACATGTATAATAAGAAAATGAAAGGTCGAGAAAATCAGGATTACGAAATGATTACATTAGATAATTGAGAGTATAATGAAATCATCAAATTCGAAACGGTAACAACAATATTTTGATGAAACAATGTTTTATTGTTCGATTGGTTAACAGTTTCCAAAATCTAGTTGACTATTACTACTATGTTTATGTAGTTGTAGTAATTAACATATTATTCTAAAAGTACAGAGTGTTGATATGAATATTATGTCTTAACAATGAGTATAAATATAGATTCTTGCGGAAGAGGTTTTTGCAGAGCTAACCCTAAATGTTTCTCACCCACACTTTATTGCCCTAGTCACCGGGAAAGAATTGAAAGAAAGCTGAAATAAACGCGCCCAAAACGATGCTGCACTTCCCGTTTTTCTGTCAATCCAATCACGGTAAAGAGCAACATTAACATTGACATTTGGGGAATCACGCCTAGCACATCCTCTGCCCCCACAATATGATCCCGATCTGAATACCACCGGCCATTAGTGGTCCACCAGAATCGCCCGTGCAAACGTCTTTGTTAGTTGCATCGGTGCAGATCAGTCCGTGTGAATCCATCCACGTGCCGCTCCAATCTCCATAGACATACGCACACCGGCCGTTGTCACTGATGAGCAGACTTACGGCCATCAGCTTTTGAGACTGCGGGCCTCTTTCAGACGTCTGCCCCCAACCAGCGACTCTTACTGCCGTACCGGGGACGACGGCATCTCCTTGACTCGGCAGGATAACTTGTCTCACATTTTTGCTGAACTGTATTGGTGGATCCACTGTCAGCAATGCCACGTCGTTCCACGAGTAGCTATCCAATTCAGTGAAGTTTTCATGTACCATCAGATTAACGCATTTATGCACCGAGCCACCTTCGTCGACTCTGGAGCTACCAACTCGTACGCTCAAGCTGCTTGGTGTATGGTTGGTAGTGCAGTGGGCAGCGGTGAGGATCATTGTGTTCGATAATATACTACCGCTGCAGAACGGCATACTTTTAGTCTGAATCACGGCGATCCACGGGAACGAATCGATTTCGATAGGACTACCTCCAACTACGCGTTTACTCATGTGACGTTGGTTCTCTAACCCTTGGCTCTCAGGCGAATTGAAAGTTCCTGCAATACATAAATTCCTGAATTATTGTTCAAAGGATCTGATTTCTTTTCACACGGTAATCTCTGGAAGTGATACTATGAATACCTCTAGTGTATAAAATTACTCACCTAATATTCCACACAAAAGGGACGAAACAATAACCAATAACAGAAACATGTTTGGTGAACTGACGCCCAATTACTAAATATATCAAATAGAATAAAAAATTGATCCCGATAAAACTCAAGTCAATGTGATTTTGTACACTGTCTGGAGAGCTTTATCTGACTGAGTGTGAGTAGCTTCTAACTATTAGCGACAGATTGGAATGTTTGCCACTGAACCTAGGTATTCATTTTTCGAAAATTTTGAAGAAATTATAAGGATTGGTTCCTCATATATAGTCTCATATATACGTTTGGGACTAGTTGATTTATAAATCATCGTTTTGTCTCGTAAGTTATTCCATATTTTATCAGCTGGAACCTATTGTTCTGTACAAATAAATTTGGCTTTTATAGTGCGGAAAAATCGAGTTTTTATATCTATGATGATGCTTCAACAATGTCAAAAGGTGAACCTAACATGGCACTAAAAGCAATGTGGCAATGATCACATGCTTCGTAGTTCGGGTGCTTTTTGGGAGTCAGTGGGGTTCAGGCTTTATTGGTAGTAGTGAAAGAAAATTTTCGATCGCTCCCTTCCTCATTTGGTTTCACTTTTTTTCTGTTTCTTTATTTCACCGTACTAAATAAATTACAACAAATATGTATGATCATCCTTATTTCTCCACACGTGACCAAATGATAAAAACAAAAATCATGCTGAATACTGCAAAGATTATGAAAAAAAAAAAATTGTTTGACACCAGAATCTTCCATCCCGATTGGCTACTCTATTAATTTAATATATTTGAACCAGTTTTGCTCTGTTCATCCACTTATTTTTGACCTTTCACCGTATACATACATATGTCTGTTTGATACTTTGAAAATGGTCTCATACATTTTTTGGAGCAATTCAAATATCCCTTGCAATTATTTATTTTAAGGTGCCATCTGACCATCTGACACTATTAGTTAATTTCAACATAGCATCCATCTTGAAACTCACAGTGAAGATATCAGGCCTTTGAGTCATCAGTTTCAACCAAACTCTACCGATATGTTCCCTGACACTGGGGCAAGCCACCGGTAGAGTGTGGAGTTCCATAGCTACCTTGGTTTAAAGCTTTATATGACTTTAGACTAAGGCAGTTATATATAGATATACATATCTGCCTTGACTTGTCTAAAATTCCCATAATTTTTGTAATTCCATCTTTTAAGTATCTCCCTGAAAATGAGTACAATCCCTTCTTTCTTTCTAAATGTAACCACTCGGTTTTATGTAATAGTACATTTCGATGCTAGAACAAAAGACGAATACTAGGCACGTGTGAGGTTTGTCGCCCGAGCAAATCGAAGATTTTCTTGCATGATACTTAAATCTTTAACTTTAATGATTGATAACAGTCAATTAGATAACTTTTTTTTCATTATTGATATTATCAATCCTCAACTTTTTCTTGCGATGACACTTTTTAAATATAAATAACTGTAGTTTAAAGAGCTGAAGCTCTCCCATCTCAGTAGGAGCAAAGTGCTAATTTTGCGTCTTGGCGTCTTTGCGTCAAACGGCACTCTTCTTCCGCGAGTTGCGAAAATACTGTAATATGCACTTGGCTTTACTATAGGCTAATTCGACATGCGGAAATTTGTAACTTTCGCTTTGAAATTATCTAACCTCGCCCAGATACACATGGAAGTAGACCAGTATGTTAACAAAAATTAACACTATACTCACAATACTTTGGGTTAAAAATGTTAACGAGATAGTTTGTTTGTCAATGATCGGAGTTATTTGAAAGATTATTCACTGGACTCAATGGAAGGCGTACCAGCAGTTGAGTTCCAGTTCTCCATACGCAACCACTTAATAGGTCTATACTTCGAGTATATTTCCGATAGACTCTTGAAGAAACCCGCCGAATCTGAGGTTGCTCCTCCCGTTTTTCCGTCAATCCAATCACGGTAAACAGCAACATTAGCAGAGACGTTTGGGTAGTCAGGCCTAGCGCAGCCCCGACCCCAGGATATAATCCCGACCTGAACACCGTCAACCATAAGTGGTCCACCAGAATCGCCCTTGCAAGCGTCTTTGGCATTTGATTCGGTGCAAATCAGTCCGTGCGAATCCATCCACGTGCCACTGTTGTCTCCATAGTCATTGGAGCACCTGGCGTTGATCATGATGGGCAGACTTAAACCCAGCAGCTCTTTAGACCCTCGGCCTTTTTCAGACGTCCGCCCCCAACCAGCGACTCTTACTGCCGTACCGGGGACAACAGCATATCCTTTACTCGGCAGGGTAACTTGTCTCACATTTTTGCTGAACTCTATTGGTGGATCCACTGTTATCAATGCCAAGTCGTTCAACATGTGACTACCCAAATTAGTATAGTTTTCATGTACCACCACATTAACGCATTTGTGCACCGAGCCACCTTCGTCGACTCTAGAGCTTCCAACTCGTACGCTCAAGCTGTTTAGTGGATAGTTGGTAGTGCAGTGGGCAGCGGTGAGAATTATTGTGTTCGTCAATATGCTACCGCTGCAGAACGAATTATTTTTAGTCTGAATCGAGGCGATCCATGGGAACGTGTCAATTTCGATGGGACTACCTCCGATTATGCGACTCTGACGTTGGTTCTCTAGTTTTGGGCTCTCCACCGAAGCCGAATCTCCTGAAATATATAATTTCACGAATTGTTCTTTCATGCGATAATTTCTGGAAATAATATACTCTAAATATATCAAGTATATGACACAACTCACCGAGTGTTCCACACAACAGGAACAAAACGATAAACGGCAGAAACATGTTCGGTGACCTGATACTCAATTACTAAATATTTAACGGAATAAAAAATGGTTCCTGGTAAAACTCAGATTGGGGGCTTTGCTCTCGATGAACATTAAATACTCAATGTCAATGACTTTAAAGAAATTATTAGAGTCGGGTTTTCATATACGCTACAAGATCTTATCAGTCAGTTTGCACACCGTTGTTAACTCGTGTAAATTATTTGGAGATTTATCAACAGCAGCTGGTTGTTCTGTACAGGCAATCTTTGCTCTAAAGTGCTTAAAGAAATGCATATTTGCTCTCAATGTTGCTTTAGTAATGTTATATATATATATATATATATATATATATATATATATATATATATATATATATATACATATATATATATATACATAAGAATCTAGAAATTTAGGGTGACATCATTGAATGTGTATAATTGAATTTGAAATAAATTTTGACATTATGGACTATTATACGATACGTACATATAATTTCAAATATTTGAAACTTCAATATTTCCCCAGGTGTACTATTAAGTAATGACGTACTTCACTCCGGCTTCTTATAGCGAGTAGTAGAATTAGATGCTTGTGAGCGGAAGCATAGAAACTTGAATCAAATTTGTATTTTTTTATTTATAAAATATTTGCAATGGAGGTCAGTGAGTTTATATGGCATAAGATAATTATTGCGCAGTGGACAATTGTGTAACAGACCATACTAAAACACGGTACCAAATGTTTAATAACAATGAGCCTTACTGAATTTTCTCAGGTTAAGGTAATTTATATATCTTCCCCGTATAAAGTCTCTATTATGGAGTATATTTTCCGAGAGAGCTGAAGGTATTATTTCATGAGAAATGTATCCTATTTGGTCGATAAACTAAGGTAACTGCAGGCAATTTGGCACTGCAGTCAATTTGGCACGTTTGTCAGATTTCGTATTTCCGGTGCTCTCTGAGCATCCTCAGTCGTCCTCGGGTCATGTTGGTGGTATTAAAAAAAATTGTTGGTACCTTCCCCACCCATTTAGCCCTTAAAACCGCTGCCAAGTACCGTTGCCATGGAAATAAACAACCAAACTGGATGAAAATTCTTTGCCACGGCTCACTTCTGTGCAAAATTTTGGGAAGAACGTCAGATCACTCTGAAAATTACCGCAGCCCAATTTCAATACTCCATAGTAACGGTTGCCAGGGAAAAAAACAACTGACGTTGCTGGAAATTGTCAATCCTCGCCACGACTCACTCTTGTGCAAAAGTTCAAGAAGATCGTACGATCCCTTCGAGAGTTATCGCTTAAATACGTACACACATACAGACATTTTTGGGATTCGATGTTTCTCGACCAGTAGATTACGGATATAAAGGTCCGGAAGCCCCGATCGAAAGTTCGATTTTCACCCCTGGTTGAGAAAGCAAAATGAACCTCTAACTCGTTCCCTCCACTTGATAGTAACGGTTGCTAAGAACGTAAACAACGGTTGCTATGGTAAATGTCGAAGCTTCGATGTTCTTACTTCTTGGTCATCAACAGTTCCGAAAATGGACCTCCAACTGACATTTCCCACTCTCTAGTTACGGTTGCAAGGGACATAAACACCGGTTGCTAGAGACATCAATAATGGTTTCTACGGGAAATATCTCATTGATTCTTATAGATTTCTATAAATATACGAGCCTAAATGAGCAATTATCATGAATTATATGGGAACTTATCAAAAACACGTTAGAAACGGTTGCTAGAGAAATATACAGCGGATGTTGCTGAACACCGAACTCGGTTTACATTTTTTGGAGACCCACCTGTGTGCAAAATTACAGGACGATCGGACCATTCCTTCGGAAGTTATCGTACCGCAAAAAAAGTGCACGTACATACGTACATACAGACATTTTTGGATTTCCATGTTTTTCGACCAATATATCACGAAAATCGAGGTCTCGAAGTCCGATTCGATGGGTCAATTTTTACCCCATTACAAAGCTTTCTCTTTGAGGAAGCAAAAGTAGGTGTAATTAGTTCTATCCCTTTGTATAAGGCTACTTTATTTTATGTAAAATCATCTCATCTTTCATTTGGCCATGTCAATTTTCCTCTGACATACTTTTCATAGAGAATGAAAAGTTCTCTGACATACTTTTCATAGAGAACATGAAACGCGCATTCTGCATTCTGCGCGTTTCATGTTCTCTAGTGGCGCTAGGCGGCACTCGGGTCATATGTATAGTTTTGAAACAAGATAGTTGGTCATAGATCGGTCATTTACTTCTCCAAGCAGCCATTTTACAACAGTTTAAAGTTGAACAGCGTTGAATTGTCTGTTTACATTTTTGCAACTGCAACTTTTATTTCCATCACGTAAGTATCCTCTACATAATAATTATGAAAAATGAAAATCTTTTTTTCGTTATGAATCAAAAAGCGATAGAATCGATCGCAATGTCTGATTATCAATCGAAAAACTGAATCAAATAAATCAATAAACGTCAAGCTTTTATAAAACTGGTATGATGATTGAAAAATGTTCAATGAATATACGAGTATGTAATTAATAAAATTAGCTATTTTGATCTGAACAGTTTCTTTTCCACATTCTTCAGTCAATTTTAATTAAAAAATTATTTGATTAACTTTTCCGTAAAATCAATATTTTCTTGAAAAAAAATGTTAAGGTTTTGCAAAACGCGAATTTTGAAATTCTCATGCCTATCAAGTGAAACAGTTACATGTTGTAATTTCTTTCATTTATGACATTGCCATAAAAACATTCATGAAATTCAGATAACCCGTCTAGACTATGAGGACTGTAAACACCAATCAGAAGCGGCCTGTCTTCTGGCTTTTTCGAGATAAAAGTGCAGGTTCATTTATCTCTCCAGGAAAAATTGAATATTAGGCTGTCTACCAATGGCTCCAGATCAAACTGTGAAATCACCTGTGTCACTAAGTTGAAAAACAGATTTGAAGCCATTAATATTTTGATGAAATATTTCTTCATTATTCGATATATTAACAATTTACAAAATCTAGTTGACTATTACTATTGTGTTCATGTAATTGTAGTAATTAACATATTGTCCTAAAACTACAGAATGACGGGAAAAATCTTATGTCTTAACAATAAGTAAAAATGTAGATTCCCGTGGAAGGGGTTTTTGCAGAGCTAACCCTAGATGCCCACTCACCCCCACTTCTCAAGCTTAAGCGTCGGATACCCTTTGGAAAGAATTTGAAAAAAACGCGCCCAAAACGGTGCTGTACTTCTCATTTTTTCGTCAATCCAATCACGATGAACAGCAACTCTAACAGAGACATTTGGGGAGTCAGGCCTAGCGCAGCCCCTACCCCAGGATATAATACCGACTTGAACACCGTCAACCATAAGTGGTCCACCAGAATCGCCCTTGCAAGCGTCTTTGTTAGTTGCATCGGTGCAGATCAGTCCGTTTGAATTCATCATCCTTCCGCTGTTATCTCCATAAAAATACGCACACCAGTTGTTGCTAATGATGGACAGACTTAAGGCCATCAGTTTTTGAGACCGCGGGCCTCTTTCAGACGTCCGCCCCCAACCGGCGATTCTTACCACCGTATCGGGGTCGACGGCATCTCCTTGACTCGGCAGGATAACTTGTCTCACATTTTTGCTGAACTCTATTGGTGGATCCACTGTCAGCAATGCCACGTCGTTCCACGAGTGGCTACCCAAATCAGTGAAGTTTTCATGTACCATCAGATTAACGCATTTATGCACTGAGCCACCTTCGTCGACTCTGGAGCTACCAACTCGTACGCTCAAGCTGCTTAGTGGATGCTCGGTAGTGCAGTGGGCAGCGGTGAGGATCGTTGTGTTCGTCAATATGCTACCGCTGCAGAACGGGATATTGTTAGTCTGAATCGAGGCGATCCACGGGAACGAATCGATTTCGATTGGACTACCTCTTACCACGCGTTTACTCATGTGACGTTGGTTCTCTAGCCCTTGGCCCTCAGGCGAAGTAAAATTTCCTGCAATACATAATTACATGAAATTGTCTTTCAAAGAATCTGATTTCTTTTCTGGAAGTAATACTATGAATATATCTAGTGTATAAGACAACTCACCTAGTATTCCACACAAAAGGGACGAAACAATAACCAACAGAAACATGTTCGGTGAACTGCCGCTCAATTACTAAATTTATCAAATGGAATAAAAAATTGATCCCGGTACAACTCAAGTCAATGTGATTCTGTTTACTGTCTGGAG
Source organism: Aphelinus atriplicis (assembly GCA_020882685.1). NCBI lineage: Eukaryota > Metazoa > Arthropoda > Insecta > Hymenoptera > Aphelinidae > Aphelinus > Aphelinus atriplicis. Next base: position 101,835,635 of record CM037073.1, read on the forward strand.
AGCTTTCTCTGACTGAGTGTGAGTAGCTTCTAACTATTAGCAACAGATTGGAATGTTTGCCACTGAACCTAGGTATTCATTTTTCGAAGATTTTGACGAAATTATAAGGATTGGTTCCTCATATATAGTCTCATATACGTTTCGGACTAGTTAATTTATAAATCATTGTTTTGTCTCGTAAGTTATTCCATATTTTATCAGCTGCAATCTATTATTCTGTACAAATAAATTTGGCTTTATAGTGCGGAAAAATCGAGTTTTTATATCTATAATGATGCTTCAACAATTTCAGAAGGTGAGTGGAGCTAACATGTCACTAAAAACAATGTGTCACTTATCGGATACTTCGTCGTTCCTGTGTTATTTAGGTGTCAGTAGGGCTCAGGAAACGAAAATTTTCGATCGCTTCCTTCCTCATTTTGTTTCACAATAGTTTAACTTGTATTGCATGATTCTTTCTTGCTTCTTTATTACACTGCACTGAATAAATTACAACAAATATGTAGATATATGTATATCATTCATATGTATATCAGTCTTATTTCTCCACACGTCACTACTCGACTAAGTTATGTAAAAACATCCAATCTTTCATTTTGTCAGGTGAATTTTCTTCAAAGTATTTCCTTACTGAAAATTCTGTTTTTGCGTGCAAGTCAAAGCGTATAAAAATTACTATCCCCAACAGCTTGCGGGAAATAGTGTCGGTATCCAATCGGTCATGCGAAATTCTCCATATAAATATGTGTACAAACACGTACAAGGTGAAACCAATCTCGGGGACGACAGGTGCTATAGAAATGCACACATTGTCTCGACTCCCGGGGCAATCGATCATTTCGCGCGGGTCGAGCTCCACCCTTGACCTTGGGAGCTTCTGAAAGCTACTCGTACCTGCTGGCGACTTTGTCGTGAGTATACGGACGACGCGCGATGAACAAGTTCCCAAGGAGTGAGAGTGAGAGAGGACGCCTGAATATGTCATTCGGATGACGAAAGATCGATCGGGCGCCGTAGTTTCGCTAGTGCACACGAGAAGGATCGAGGCCCGCGAGATTGCCGAGTTTCTAGGACAATATTCTAGCTCACGTGTCACGCCGACGATCAGGATTTGTATATATATTTTTCTTGAAACCTGATCCAGACGATCTTTTGAAAAAAATCCCTTTATTGTTACGATGAGACTGATATAGAGGGAAAATACTTTGAAATTATATTGTTGTATCGTCACATTTTTCAATTATCATTAGATCGAAATCAAGTTCGGAAGGTATAAATTTAACTCACGAAGTATACTTTGGCATCAAGTCAGGAAGTAATGTCAGACCTCCACCAGACTTCATGGGCCAGACACGTCCCAGACATTTTTTTTCACACGGGATGGAATCTCGGATGTTTCTACGCTTCATATCCGATAAATCAGGTTAACGTATATGTACATTCCCGAAATGACCGGGAAAGCAAATATTTTGGTCGGTGCATAAGAATCACATTATAGCGCGCGAGCGCCCGATCACTCGTCGTCCCTCTCTTCTCTTTCTCTCGGAGAGTCGCGTATAAAATGTGCCGGGAGACAAAATCGTGCCTCAATCAGGGCTGATTCCCATATAGCTCAGCGAACAATGAGGCTCATTTCCATTTTCATCACCCCTTTATCCCGAATCCTCGTCCTGGCGCAGCGGAATAAGCGATTCCGAGTACTCGGGCTGCAGCACGTCGAGTCCGAGGACGATCGAAAGTCTCTCCTCTCTCCCTCTCTCACTCGTGCAGAGCCGCGCGGCTGTAAATACACGGAGGAGAGAGCGGGTATATCGGATAACCCGGGCCCGCAACAAATGTTCCTCCCACAATATGCGCCGGGGGCCCGCCCGATCCATCACACCCCGCGAAAACCAGTTTGCAGCTACCGTTTCGCCCTTCCCCCCCCCTCCCCCGCCACCGAGCCCCAAGTGGTAGTTTCGCTGTCGATGTTTCGTAGAATTTACATTGTCGTCTACTTTGCTCTCTTGCTCCACACGTACGTTTAACCTATATGTGTGCGCGAGCACGGAGGAGCCGAGAACTCCTACACGGGGATATTTCGCGTGACTTATTGTTGTACCTCCAATGACGTTCAAATTGTCGCGGTTCATATGTTGATTTTTTTTTTCATTGTCCGACATTCGACTTTGCTCGCTTGTTATATTGTTGCGACTGGCACAAACCAAAATGCGCAACTTCGACATTCAAATTTATTTCTTTGTGACGATAATACGAATACACGCGTATCGAAGTGGTATTTTGAAAAAAAAACATTTTTTTCTCGAGAAAACAAACCCGATCGTACCCAATGATCCTACATTACTCTGAAAGCGAGTTTATCAGAGCTGCTTGTGGTAGAAATCGAAGGTCTGTATAAGACCGGAAAAATAAGCTGCATTGGATTGGTGATAGGCCGAAGAATTGCATGGCATTGTAATTCTCTCGTATCTCCCTGATTGGATTGGTTGACTTAACAATAATGAATAGACATAACGTTAACATTCTAAGGTAATAAGACGAAATTTCAATGTTTTTCTACGATTCGAAATTCATGCTCGAAATAAAATTTATCGCTGAGTTCTAATCTCTTATTACCGAAATAATGACAACCCTCAATAGGACCTCGTGAGTTGCAAAAACTCGGTGAACGGAACTATGCTAGTCGGCATGGGTAGCTTTTTAAAGGATAAAATAATCGAATGATACATTTCTCTGGACAATGAGATAATGTAGCCGGCGATGCTGACATTCAAAGCAGTTTGGGTTATACAGGATTTACCCTACTATTGACGATGGATACAAATCGGTCGACTCGATCTTGCTGTAAAATATGTTAGCGAGCAAAAAGTACGACTCGAGGTCAGTCGCAGTAGTACAATGGTGGCTCAGATAAAAAAGTAAGAATAAAACACGTGCCGTTGTGTGTTGACTCGCGGTGCGCCACGTATTACGCACGTGGAAATTTCAGTACAGGTTGAATAGGCTCCCGGCGAGCCTATAGCCGATGATTTATGACGTGCTTCAACGCACATTAAAACACTCGATTGAATCACGCGATTTCCATACTCTGACGATCATGAGTATATACGCGTGTGAGTATATATACGTTCGAGTGCGTTTGATGAATATAATTGAGTGATCGCAGCGTTTGCGTACGTTGCGACCGTTGACACTCGAAATAACTCACATGACTCGAGGTACCGATCGATTGATAAAGTCTCATAGATCATCTCGGGAAAAGTCGGTCGATCGTCTTGAAGATCGGTAGTGGTGAAAAGGATGACAATTAGGTTTATCGCATTTTTAATCGTCGGCGATCGGTTCTAGGCCGTCGGTATTCGAATAACCGATATTCGGAGATGAAATTTGAGAATGGAAATCGGGAATAAAATCTGTAAATGGCCGGGGTGGTCTGGTACTCAATAGAGCGAAATATTAACTTCACTGCACCGTTATTTGTTATGTTTAATCTGAATTACGAGAATCTGGTTTTCAAATGCTCAAAGTCACTTATTGACTTGGACTCATATTCAAACGGCATGGTTAACATACCAAAATTTCTCCCACGCAATTACATTATCATCTTTCATTACGTATATGATCAATTTCACGAAAAATTACTCGCATGCTACCTCAGTGCGCCGACGGTACAATGACGAAGTTTGAAAACTGCAAAGTATCGTGTCTCAAGATATATCGTATAACTGGAGACCAGAATCTACTGATTCGCGAATCAATAGACGAATATCGATTTCCTGAAGAACTATTAGCCAAAGTGCTATACAAATTGTCATCTATACTCGGTTCCGGGAGATTTGGAATAGTAACGTTAAAACGATCTCCACCGATTGAAGCTACCAAGCCTTCATGTCGAGATACGAGTTTCCCCGTGAATCCCATCAGAGAAAACCACACTTTGTTGGCCGAAAAATCGCGTACTTCACGTACGAAGCTGATTGGAAAGGCTCGAACTAATGACACTGCTATAAGCCATTCTCGGTTGGCGGGTGTGTACACACACATATATACGACGCGAAGGCACTAGTCCCCGAGTAATTCCCCGAAGGGCAACAGCGAGTCGGAATGCGCTGCTGTGGTCGGGAGAGAGAGAGAGAAAGAGAAAGAGGTAGAGAGGGAGATAGAAAAAAAAAGAAAAATCGCGCGCGCTGGAAACAATGCATATATGATCGGTCGCGCTCTCGCGCGGCGCGCGCATGAATAATGCATGCGCGGCGCGCCTGCCCGTGGCTCGGCGCTGCAGCACTGCACGGAGCTGCAGTGCAGCGCGCCGCGAGTGTCGTCGGTTCGACGCCTCGTTTTTGCGCCGCATACATATATACGTATATATACGCACACGCGCCAGGCCTGTAACTGCCCACGATATCAATTAGTGCTGACGCTATCGGCGATCGCGAGATCCGTATTTCTGCGGCTCGATGATTTACGAGATTTTTCAAGGGCTGTCCCCGAGTGCGGGGGCTAATTAATGAGACGCGCCAGGCTGATTCGCGGACGGAATTGAAAATCGCTACGGAGGATTTGGCGCGCGCGGGGGGTGTTCTTAATGAGTGCGGTAATAGCTAATTGCTACGTGGATTGGCGCGCGGCTCTTATTGTTGGGAAAACATGCGCTCGGGTATACGTGTGTCCGAGCACGGGTTGAAATACTGGTTTTCGCGATATGTTGCAATGGAAATTATGACATCGCGGGGCGCGAGCGCTACATCATCGTACCGACACAGATAGCATCGCGCGTGAAGTATCTGTTTACACAGATGTACTTGCTTTCCTCCGGGAATTATTGGGAGGGGGGGTGATATTATTATACAACGAGATTATATTCGGTAATTTTTCGTCAATGCCAATGGAATCGAATGGCATTAAACGCCACTCGAGCACGTGCCATTTTATCCTATAATAGCTGTGTCCTGTTTATCTTGGAAATTTCACGGAGTCGATTTAATTCGATTAGATTGGTGTTTGAAGGAGATATGGAAAGTTACAGGTAATTAGGAATATTAATCGACGGAACGATCTCTTCAGCGCTCCGCATTAGATAGTGATCGATAAACCAACTTGTACAAACGAAAATGTTCCGCCGAAATAATTTATAAACGTATGACAATATTTGACAGTTTGATGATTGTTTGCCGTTTGTCGTATTGACACAAACATGGAGGTTGACTGCATTTGAGAAATTAAAAGGTGTTTGAAATTGCTTCTTGAAAAGTATGATGCCCATTACAAAAGGCGTTCGATACATTAGCATTTATTTCTCATCGATCTCTTCCAATCCATAAGTATTCAAATGAGTGTTTACAAAAATTATTTGCTACCACCACGACTTCCGTTGTTCCAACACCTTGAATATTTTCAACACGAGCCATCAGACGCTCGTGAGAATCCGAATTATCATAACGATTTCCGGACCAAAACACAATGGTAACTACACTTTTTGGGACAAAAGACGCTGGGAACTACAAAGTTTCCAATCGCATCAATGGCTTGTTCTTTGATCACCGAGTGTATATCAAATCTGATGCTACCAGAACTTTAACTTGTACCAAACACCGAGAAAGAAACTGTCGGATTCCGAGGCCGTATTGGTCGGGTCCAATGCCCGAAGATTACTGTCTATCCAATCGCGGTGGAGGGCAACGTCAGCGTAGACCCCTGGATAGTTGGGCCTGGCACAGCCGAGTCCCCATGACGCGAGTCCGATCTGGCTACCATTGACCATGAGTGGACCGCCGGAGTCGCCGCGGCAACTGCTCGTGCCGAACGCGGCCGCGCAAATTTGTCCGTCCAAGTTCATCCAAACGCCGGAAGAGTTTCTGTAGTCCTTTGCGCACTTGCTGTTGTGGAAGATCGTCAGACTCGTATTACCGAGTGCCGGGTATACTTCGGACGCCGAGCCCCAGCCAGCGACGCTTGCCACCGTGCCCGGGGCGACGACATCTCCTCGGCTGGCCAGGACGACGCTCGTCGCGTTCCTGCTGAACTCGATTGGCGGCGACACTTTGATCAGGGCCACGTCGTTCACGAAGTGGCTCGCCAGTTTTTCGTAACTCCCGTGGTGCTTTATCTCGACGACCTTGTGCCAGGAACCTCCGGAATCGACTTTCGAGCTGCCGACTCGTACGCTCAAGGTATCCGCTGGATACTTGGTCGCGCAGTGAGCTGCGGTGAGGATTATTCTCTCGGTCACGATGCTGCCGCTACAGAAGTGAAGGTTGTCCGTGTGTATCGAGACGAGCCATGGGCTCACGTGGATTTCGGTCGACTGGTCTTCGATTACGAGCTTACTCACATTGCTTCGGTTGTCTAGCTCTGAGCTTGCGACGGTGGTGTCATCTCCTGCAACGACATTACGATCGGTTTCATTTACCCGAAAATTTGTTTCTGAAATGAACTGTTTGAACGTTGGATGTATATCCGGCAGACGAGACAACTCACCCAGTACGTGACGTGAGAAAAGCGAAAGGATTACTAGCAGTATCATCTTTGTCAAGCTGTAAACTGGGACACTGATTGAAACAATCACCACCACGTCAAATTTATACATTTTCAATTTATCAAGTTAGTGAGTAAATCGTCGATACGATAAGCTCATTTGTGCAACACAAGGAAGCTCATTCATCACACTCGAGAATACGGATCAGATTGGCACATTGGGCATTATCAAAAAAACTTAAACATGTATTTCGTATAACTGATTCTATCAGCCTTTCCAGAGTAATGCATTTCTTATTGATTCTCATAATCCAACTTTTCTACTCGGAAGTTTAAGTTACCCAGTGCCTTTAAAGCGATTTTGTACAGTAACTGTGAATAAAGAGATATTCCTGTATGCCTCGGTACACACGCAATAAGATCCCAGAACTTAATTTCGACTCATCGCCCAGTGATCGACATGAAAAATCCAATAAATAGCTTCGTCTCTCAGTGTGGCTGAAAATAATTTGCAGGTCCACAGTTCCGAATCGACTGGGTAGGAGGAAATCATCGAGGCAGACAAGAAGACTCGAGGCTATACCTCGCGCGTAGATGATGACATTGCTCGAGGATCGTGGCAGTATACACGGGGACGAGAACAGCGTGTAACGTGCGAGCAGCCCGATGAATATCGCGGCAGCTGCCATGTTCGATCAGTCTGGTGCACCGCGTAAACACGCGCCTGTATATACCTATCAAACAGCTGATTACCTCGACATCCCTCGACCCCACTACCAATACATTGTCCCGACGCCTTTGTTGCCCTCCATTGAACTTGACATCTGAAGAGAGACACCACTCAGCCTTTTCACCTTTGGTTGTTCACCAACTGTTAGTTCCTACTCTTGTTCAGCCATTCGATGATTTGTTTCGATCGTTCAATATATACGAGAGGAAGTTTTAACCAACGACGATTCTTCTAATCGAAAATGGATCTAGAGTTGAACCGATACGAATAGAAATATTGATACATGGAAAATGTGTTTTTCCATTGATTCAATTTTTTCGTGTCTCATACGTGATCGGGGTTTTATGACTATCCTAATTACTGAATTGTCACTCAACAGGGCTCATTTTGTAGGGAATTTTAATACGAACAACTTTTTACTCTACAAATTTTTTCGATATTAAGTCTCTCTAAAAAATGTTATGCACTGAAATGTGAAGAAAAGTCATTTTTCAATTTTCTTTATTTTTCCTATAATTTCCCGCAATTTTTGAGGATTTTGCTCAGATCCAGTTTTAATGTGGAGATGAAAATGAAGCGATTCCAAAAATTTCCAGACCTCAGGCACGTGTTTAGGTGTTTTCAACTAAATGCACTCCTCTATTAGTCATAATTCAGTGAGAATTCGTCCCAACAAAGTCCAATAATATTCTATTCTCCATTTTATTGGTAAATATACAATGTACAAAATAGGTTTATCGGATTGTTTTAGATGGAATACGAGAAATCAAGATACGTGCTAATGCGAACGTATAGCTACAACGAATAAATTCGACGTTCGAAAATATTTTTAACAGTATTAGTATTCGTCCAACAATAATTTCACGGCAAACGCGGATCATTCATCAATAAAACATCAAATTGAAAGCAGTACAGGAGTTTACAATATGCGCATCGTTCAATACTCGATCGAGACGAGAGTGCGAGTACTTTTTGAGTGAATGATGGATTGCTCCCTGCTGTCGAGCGAAAAAAAAAAGAGAAAGGCGAGGAGGAAAACGAAGCAATAACGAAGGATCATCAGCTGACACGGACCGAGTCTTTGCCCGCGTATACATTATATATACTCTGTGGAGTGTAACGGTGCGCTATTAGTATCATTTGTGGTGGTTATTACAAGAATGACTATGAATACGTCGAAACTCATTATGCCCCGCGGGGGATGTATGGCGCCTCCTTCGCCTTTTAAACGCTCGAATTACACGGCCCAAATATCCTGAGCTCTGAGTCGAGCCGCTGAAAGGGAATCCTCGAATGAATCGAGTCCTCTTGTAAGCGTAGTATTTTTGCGCCCGCGTCCAAGGAGAATTGGTTTTAATCACCGAGTTCGAACTGGCTCGTTTCAAGTGGCAAAACTCCGTGGTGCCTTTTTATTACATTAACTCATCTACAAGGACAAATTCATCGTTTCTATATATTAATCTTGCCCTATACATTTGATTAGAATCTGATTGCCGATAGTTACTTTGGATAAGACTAATTATGTATTAAATGAAATGTCAAAAAATATTGAAACTGTAACTAAGCTTTGCTTTACACCTCGTATAATCTATGACGGGTCAAGCTTGTCAACGTGAAAGTGGCCCAACCGGTCACATAAAAATAAACAAATAATTACACCCAAACACGTCTTTTCGAGTTCCTCTAAAATGCCACTGGTAAATCTAAAAACGACCTAAACAGAACCTCCCCACTAAGGGGTTATACACATTTTAGAACTATCAAGAAACAAATGTTTGTCGTGTAATAAACGAGGAAATTGTTAAGATTACAAATTATTTTGAAACTTTTTTTATATGAGTTTACGTAGACGTATTTAACATACTCGTATTTCAGTGGAAACGCGAGGTTCCATGCATATCTGGAAATTTCATTATTATTCTTACAATTAGCGTAGGGTTGAAACTGTACTAGGCGCCCAAATTAGATTGGCAGAACTGTTATTTACTCGGGATGCCTATTATTCTGCTTAATACTAAAAATCTTCCAAATCGATACACTCGTTGATTATTCAACTTGAAATATTATGAATATCGATGCAAATAAGTTTCAATTACTTCAACATGAGCAGTAAATTTTGAAGATTTTAGTATCGACCAGAATAATATGCATCCGTAGTGAAAAAAACAGTTAGTCGAGCCTAATTTTGATGTCTCGAACAGTTTCAACCCTACCCCAAATGTAAGACTAAGAATGGAATATCCATACGCATCGAACCTGATGGTTTCAGCAGTATTCTGATCTGCTCTCCCGATCAAATACGTTGAATCTCCATAAGAAGTCTAAAGATATATTATACAATTCAAAACTTTGTTTATCCATCTCACAATAAACATCTTGCTCAAGGTCTAAGGTGTACACAACCCCATAACTGCCTATTACCCGTCTCAATTCAATCTCCACACGCATGGTTCGATGGGTTATCAGTCAAATTTGCCGGGACTGCAGTCCACGATGCAGCGTATACACACACATCGAGGCCGCGCAGTTCCATCATCTCGACGACAATGGTCGCATCGCGCAGTATACACACGAGCGCGAAGCTGCGGTCGCGTCTCTCGGGCGATAAGCCCGAGGGGGAAGGAGATCACGAGGTATGGAGGCTCTGGGCTCGGTTTCTCTCGCCTCAAACAGGGGACCCCCGCGGCCGAGCTAATTCTGCCGGATGACTCGACTCGCGCCGCGGGGGTTTGAAACAATGCGCGCCAGCGCCCTCGTGGATTCTCGCGAGTCCACCTATACACACACACGCGCGTACGTAGGTATATGTCTGGGTGCGCACATCTGCCGAATCATCGCATGCCTCCCGTCATCCAGCTGCCCCCTGTCGTCCGGCGCGCTTTTTGAGACGCGTCGGAAAAAATTTGTCCGCGGGATCGAGCCGCGACACCAATGGTTATACGCGCACACACACACTGGAATTTCACTTGATCACCGTCGCCGCCGCCTTCTGTATACGACAAACTCGCGGTAACATGCAGCACGATTGATGATATATACGCGACTCTCGAATCGATCCAGTGAAAAACCAATATGCGCGCGCGATGGTGAACGATTGCCGCGTGCGAAGGTGGATGAGTGATTGAGTGGAGTGGAGTTTTTTTTCATGTATTACGAGTGAATCATTCACTTAACGCTCGCAAAGACACTATTTGGGATTTGGGTTTGGTCAGATCTCGCTGAGTTTCCTGGAGGTGATTCGTGGCCACCCAAATATTGAATATCGTAGGGAGTCATTCGTCGAAGCTTGAGTTTTCATTTCCCGAACATATTGTCATCTTGTCGTGCAGAATGAAATTGGCAGTGATCGGTTAATATCTCTGAAAAATCAGAGGATGATCGCAGGACGAGCGAATGCAATTATCACCTGTTTCGGCATCTATAAAATACCTCCGAAAGTTATAGTGGAATTGTCGACCCAAATCACAAGTGGTCTCAGCTCAGTGAATATTCGCTGGAGTGTTTGTAGCTCTGGAAAATGAGTTTTCGTCCCAGCGGCAGTAAAGTGTCTACTTTGCGTCCTGGCATTGCAAAAAATGGCACTTTTCTGCCGCGGGGTACGAAAAATAGTATATGCACCTCGCTCATCTAGGCTATTTCGGATCGCAAACGTTTTTCGTGCCGAAATCGCCTAACCTCGCTCGGCTGCATAATATACTATTTATTATGGAGGAAAAAAGGGAATCTAAGCTATAGGAACAGCTCATCCTGTCTCTGAAGCATTCTGGATGGGCACACTGAGAAAAATTCCCTTATCGGAACCTACTATATGATATAGTAAACGAAATTATAGAAGAATCTACTATAAATATCGTTAAATTAACTTTATTTGTGTAAATAACCCTCATGTTTTATAGTTTTTCCAACAATGCTCAATTACTATTTGATTATTGTTCATCCATCAGTAATTATTGTTTAATGAACCACAATCATAGTCAACTGTGTCCACTCAATCATATCTACTATAAATAAAAGTACTATATATAGAGTAAAATCTACTTTAAATATAGTATTAATAATACTATTTCCATGGTATACATCAGTGAAATTTGTATAGTGGAATTCACAATATCTCATAGCTGGGTCAAAATAGAACTATATTTATAGTAGATTTATAGTTCACCCAACTATAAACTGCTCTCAGTGCAGAGAAAAAGCAAAGAACATAGCATACAGCACAAAATGGATTAGGCATACCAGGATAAATCTATACATCAAAGGGTCACAAGTCATTGTCCATGAGATGTAGCTCTTATGCTCGGCACTCTGTAACAAATAATCAAATAAATTTACTGCTCGTCAGTCCGATTACGTTTGAAATGACTGTATTCGATATTTAGAATGTGATAGAATGCGTAAATAAAAAGATAGTAGTGATAGTTTGTGATAGCTCTCGAACTACTCTTGGTTAATCTTGGGTACACTTAACGAAAAACCGTTGAAAACTTGAACTTGAACTGAAACTTCATAAGAATCACCAAGTAACAATGAAAAATGCCAATATCGTGAACGTGGAATCGCTCACATAATGATGCTTTCGATCCGCCGGATAATCCCCGACAGGCCAGAGAGGCGACTGCGCGGGGGTAATCGCGCGGCATTACCGCGCGACCGCGAGCGGCGATATGATTTCGTACGCGAAAGCCAATTGTGAAGTTTTAATTGGGCCGCGCGTCAAGCTTGAAATGAAAATGAAGAATGGAGGATCAGCGATGGGGAACCGGGTCACCGATCCCGCGCGGTTGGCCGTATTGGTAATCAAAGTTGGACGCGCGCGAGCCGCACGAGCGACGGGAGATGAAAGCGCTCGCGCCTGACTCGGCGATTTCTTTCACCCGGCCACTTCTCTCTCTCGTCTTTCGTCTTTCTTTATTTCTCTTCTGGCCTCCGCCCACTATCGCTTCGTAATCGTATTATTAGCCGTGGAATTCCGGTTAAGTGAGCCAATACGTATGTGTATACATATAGATGTATACGTGCCGTATGGAAAGTCGATTGTTTGACGAACGGGATCGATCCATCGCTTTACGACTGCTCGCGTATATACGACGCGTGGCGATGCGCAGTTACGCTGACGATTGTTTACGCTGCTTCGTGAAAATCTTGGCGAAGTTTATACGCTGATCAAGGGCTGCGCTCAAACTTTGTTTCGATGACGTATCCTCTAAAATCGCATCATTTGACAGTTTGGGGTGAAACGTCGCGTTGACCTTATGATAGTTGCGTTCGGAAATTGAGGGCGAAAGAGCTTTGATAACCCTTGGTTTAAAGTGCGATACTTTTCTCTTCGATCGAAATAAGGGCAAGAGATACATGAATTTTTCTCACCTTTATATCTCTGGCAACCAATGATCTTTCATATATAATAATTCAGTTGGTATAATTGACATATATGATAATCCACTAACGACGAAATCATCGCACGTCTGTATACAGTTAGCTACTAACATATTATAATCGGTGGTGAGTCGGAGGGTATCTCGCTCTTGTTAAATGTCTCATGCTCATTTCGAAAATGGCTTATAAACAATTTCTAGACATATTCTATATGGATCGTTATTGTAGCTGCAAATGTAATTTTCGATTGATATTTTACACGTTCAAGAAACGTTTATCGAATCCGTTCTATTGTGACCTCAAAATGAAGTGCTTTTTTGATATTCTTATTCATAAAATCAAACTCACCATATGTTTTCATATTTAAAAAATGCAGTTTGGAGATAATCAGTTTCAGTCGTAGGTTCTACAACGGCATACCTTCGTACTACCTGGACTTGAAACAGCAAAAAACTACTAACTATTAGAATAGATTGTATAACCGATGAATAATAGTGAATATTCACTTGAAAATTAGTAAAATTTTCATCAGTTATGCAATTTATACTACTTAGAATTCAGAGAGTACAGAAGAAAATGGATTTTACCATAGTCCAATAAAAGAATTCTAGATTTTTTGACAATTTTACAGCGGTCTAACCAGCGCGCGCACACAAGAGTTAAAGAAACATTTGAAAAATACGCTTTTGGAATAACAAAGCTCGTCGCACGCGGTTACATTGGCCGGCCTCGCAATTACAACTCGGGCAGCGGTGCCGTTCTCGCGGCCAAGTCCACCTGCAGGAATATTTTCCGACGCTCCGGACGACAAATCACACGGCGGCTCGCAGGATAACCCGAAAACGGGGGAGAGGGGAGGGGAGCAAGAAAAAAAAAGGAATCCGCATCGGTCGAGAGCTGGAGCTCGAGGGAAAAAAAACGCGGGAGGGAAAGAGGAGTGAAACCGGAAACCCGGCAGCTCTCTCGGGGGGCGAATGAGGATTCGGCTCACGTCCGCGGAGAGCGCGTCTCTCTTTCCGCCGCGCCGCATATATATCGCCGCCGAAATCTAGCCTGCACTGCAGCTCGCGCTTTTTCGGCAAGTATCAGACCCTTCCCTCATCTCGCCGCGCGGCCCGTCTTATATATGTATATAAATCCCACCGTAAAATATGAAACGGGGCCCCCTTTAAACTGACCCGACCGCGCGCGGCTCTCCTTCTCCGCATATCATACGCGCGTGTGTGAGTGCGAGTGTATACGTTACAGCGGCCTGTGTCTCGTGAGCATCGGCGCCAATATTTTCATTTACGTGCGACGCGCTGCGCCAAAGCGACCGTCTTCTCTCCGACGAATTCCTCCTCCTTGTCCGCCTGCGCGTTGTGTATAGCACCGACGACGGTGCCGTCGCTCTTTCGGGCTTGGATTTCGTTGCTGCAGGACTTTTGCCAACTCTCAGAATTCACCCGACTCGTGTTCTTGGTGTTCCTTTGATTGCGGCACGGGATCCTGCATAGCTCTCGCGAGGTTGAATCCCAACTTATCCCAAACGTATACTTTAATTTGGGAGGAGGAAATAAAGCAGACGGTGAAAAGCTACGGGGGGGGGGATTTGGATTAATTTGCACAGAATTTTCATTCTGGCTTAGGCATCGCAAATTCAGCCTTCACTAGTTGATAAAGTTCAGGCCAAACTCGGTTCAAGCGTAATTTTTTCTGGCGCATTCTTCTTCATCTCCTGCGAAAGCAATGTTTGAATTTCATGTAAATTCAAAGGTTTTCATGCAATGGCTTTGACTTTAAATCGAGTAATTTTGGTGATAATAGTGAATAGAATTAAATTTTAATGAAACCAATTAACTCGAGGTTTAACTGGCCCTAATATCGTAGCACGAGTATAGTACAAAGAGCGCAAGCGAGATAGGAGAATGTTGGAAGCTCTGAGCAAAGCTATACCAGTTGAAGAAAAAATAGATACAATGATAGTCAGTTTTGTAAACAATTGAGATTGGAACAGCTGGAGATAATGACTTTCTAGGCTATAATGATGAAACCTGGTGCAGAATCTGCATAAAATAGAAGTAGAGATTTTTAAAATGCAAACATCGAAATCGATCGAAAAGAGATTATATCGTAATTCAATCGGTTGCTATATTCAGTCAAGAAATTATAATGTATTTAGTTAACGAATTTTTAGTTCAAATCTATCATGGACAGGTTGACGGACAACATTGACAACGATTCTCTTGGGTGCTGGTGATTATTCGAATTTCCCCGACAAACAATATTTTGGACTTAATATTCATGAGAAGCAAATGCTTCCGTTATTACTCGTAGAAAATTAATTTGAACCCAATAGCCACACATTACTGCAGCTGATTCGTACCGAACCCGGCGAATTCAAAGTGAACAGGACATCGCCGAGAGAGAGAGAGGGAGAGGAAAACCTGTCGCGCTTCTGTTACTCTAGGCAGTACCGGATCGAGATTTTCGGCTGATACGGGAACGGACGCAGCGTCGCTCGCTCGCGCGCGTTCCATAAATCCGACAATTTGTCCCGAACGTCCCGTGGATTTTGATCTCGGCGCTCCGATTCGTATCTCGCGAGCGGCGCGTTTTTGGCATAATATTATGCCGTTTTCGGACCGGCCGTGTCTCTCTCTCTCCCTCCCGCTTTGATAAATCTCCGGCCCTCTTTGGCTGCGCGACCGTGTAATAATTGTATTTACTCGTGTAAGCGGCGAGGTGCTCGGCGTTTTATAAATCCTCCTCACTTATGCAGTATTGCTTTTTGTCGTGGCGATCGAAACGCGAGATATCGCGGGGATCCTTTGCCCGCCGCTCGCTACAATATACCGTGTGTCATCTCACAATCGGATATTGACTTCCTTATCGTACGCTAATAGCAAAAAAAGAGTTTCGAAGTTTTTTTTTCTCTCGAAAGATGTCACAGTGCACGAAGTAGCTCGAACGCGTGTATGTGGTTTTCATTTAGTAACGCTTTTAATATATGAAAGAATGTGGAGTTTTTCTCATTCAAACTTCTTTTTTTCTCCCATGTGCTCGAGATTCTGTGAAAATTGATAAACATAGATGAAAATTCCGGTTTCAAAATGATGTTGACATTGGCAACAACTTATTCTATCATTTTCAAATGTACTGAAAAATGGTCAAAAGTATCAAATTAAACAGTTAGTCATATAAAATACTGGAATTAACGACATAAAGCATCCGTTGGTTTCGAAATTAATGTTTCGTGACAAAATTCCATTGTCTAGACTTGGTGACGGGTTGTTATCGTGCGACGATTTACCATAAATGACCCGAAAGATACGTTCCAAACTGGATTCCATTACCTACCAGAACAATGGATAGGATATACTCCATTCGAATCCACTGAATTATCCGACATTCGTATAGTATGCATTTTCCATGAATTCGCACCGCAACTTTGTTGTCTACAAGAACCTGACTCTACGATACAATCAACTGGATAAAGTCATTCGCCCCAGTTGACCCAAAATTTTCCCCGCGACGTAAGGAAGTTACATATTTCCAAATCCACGCGCATGTCCAATGGATCCGGGAAACAATCGGATCCATAGTTCACGAAATAACCCATACCCGGTCGCGGGCATCGGATACACGCATACACGTACAACGATTCGGGCGAGATTATAATAGGAGGCCAAACGTGGCGGCCCCGGCCCCTCTCTCGGGATTTATATTTGCGATTGGCAAGGCTTCCAGCATCGAGGAAGCAAAAGTAAGTCGAGTCGGAGGTGGAGGAGCTGCGCGCGAGTCTCGGGGTTAGGGGCAGGAGGAGGAGGAGGGAGGGGGGGATCGAGGGAGGACAAGATTTACGCGCGGCCGACTCTTATATATATACAGTGTATAACGCGCGAGCCCAGGGGTCTTGAAAAGGGTCGAGCGCGATAGTTCAGCGAAATATAAGACAGAGAGAGAGAGAGAGAGAGAGGAGAGAACAGGAGAACCGGTCGCGAGACCGCGTATACACAAACACACACACACGTATACGCGAAGCCAACTGGCCGAGGACGACAATAAAAGATGTTCGACAGTGAATGTGACAAAAATGAATCGTTATATTGTCTCAACAAATGAAGCAGCTCCTCCTCCCTCCCCTGCACCGCCTCGAGATTTCTTTCAGCTCGCGCGTGGCCGAGCGCGATCGAGCCCTCCCCCCGATCCCCTCCTGTCACCGGGCTCGACCCATCTCGACCACGTTTTTTTCCTCTACGTTAATTGGGAAAAAGCTATACTTGCGGCGGACGCGAGACCGTCGCAGTTCGCGCAGCTTGTATATGCTCGGCGTTATTCGAGCGGGTTAATACTCTTTCCAGGGACACGATACAGTCTATTCTCAGTTTATTTTGTAAAAATTATAAAAAAAAGGGATTTTATATTATACAGTATTTTTGTATAAGGTAACTGTACCCAATTTGGCACTGTACCCAATTTGGCACAATCGTCAGATTTCGTATTTCCGGTGCTCTCTGAGCATCAGTCGCTCTTGGGTTATGTTGGGGGAATTAAAAGAAAATTTTCGGTATCTTCCCCGCCCATTTAGCCCTTAAAACCACTCTGCTACAACACTTTGAAGTTTCACTTACTGATTTTTTCACCATTTTCTTATTTCACTTTTCACACTCAACCTCAAAAATCAGGTGTCAATAATTTTTATCTCTCAAAGTGTCATTACTCTTTTTTGTGTAAAAACATCTCAGCTTTCGATTGGTCTCATCAGTTTTCCTAAAATTATTTTTTATCCTACTCAAATTGCTGTTTTTCGCATCAAAAAAAAGTGTACCCAATGTGCCCCTCTACGCGTTTTTAAATGGGAAGATTGAGTGAAATCATTGAATATTTGTATAGACATATTACGATGATTTAGACGCGTATTTTTGAGTTGTATGTTAAAAATTTTGTATAAATATCACTGGGAACATAATTGAGAGTTTATTTCAATGCCAATTGGATCGTCCCTGTAGGCCTATATAGGCTGTAGCTAATGATTAAAAAATTGTGCCAAATTGGGTACACGTTTTGTGCATTTAGCCTTTTTGCGTTTTTTTTTAAATTGCGATTTTCGATAGGTTAAAGTAGTCGAATGATGATTATGAAGATGGTTTCTAATAGGTATTGAGCTAAGCTTTGAGATGCCATTCACAGAATTTTAAAATTCGAAGTCTATCATAGTCAAATTCGCGAAAAACCCTTAGGGGGGGGCACATTGGGTACAGTTACCTTAGAATAAATGTATTTTTCTAGATTGTAAGGAATTACGCGAGCGATTTCACGGGATTTTAGGATTTCATGCTATTGATATTTTATATAAGTGACAGTTTCATCTCAAAAGTGTAATTCATGAAAAAATGTAGTACTCTGTTAATATCCGGTGTTGACAGCAGTGAAGCAACAGTGCGAAATCGGGGGTGTTTCTGACAGATTTTCGCATTTTTCCACAAAAGATTACATTTGTATCAATCTCAACTCTCGAACAATAACTCTCTCCCTCGGCTACGGAGAGAATGGAAAAAAAAATTCACGAATGACGAAAAACAAAGCCAAACTCAAAGCATATACCGATCGGTCTCTCATCAGACCGTAAACATTCCGGCGGTTCATAACTTTTTCATGAAAGTACCCCGGTGTACGAACCCGGGGCGTGAATTTTTTCCGCGCATTTTTTCCGACGCGCTCGCTCAATTTAGCCGACGCTCGCGCGTAATACAGCGATTTGAAATTCTCCTCTTGTTTTGCCGCGTGGGCATACTCGGGCCGGGCAAAATTGTATAATAGCTGTCGCGGCGATCAATCCGAAACCCGCGTCGCTAATAAACCGCGAGAGAGAGACGCCGATGAATTAACCATACGCGAGAGGCCCGCGAAAAAACAGCTAATTTCACAGCTCTCAAATATATATACGCGCGGGCTACATATATGTATATAAACGAGCTCGAGCGAAGAGGCATGCACTCGACCGAGGCAAGAAAGAAAAAAAGAGGGAGAGAGAGCGTGTTTACGGGGCCAGGGAGGGCTTTTTCCTTCAGTTTGGCGGACTGGCGCGAAGCACGTGTTTTGCCAGTTGCTATTGTTTCCTGTATGATAAATGGGCCCCCGGGCCAGCGGCTGCCGCTGCAGAGCCGCGAACGCGCGTCGCCCGGAATCAATAGGTTGTTTATAGGCTCCCCCGGTTATTTATGAAGCGCTCGAGCCGAGGGACCGGCGCGCGCGCGGCCATCCGAGAGAGGAGCTGCAGTTATATAGGATCGGCAGACGTTTGTGCGTGCGAGCGCCCGTTTATATATATATACACACACGGAGGGACGTCGTGTCCGCGCGCACACGCTTCCCCGAAATCCATACCCGGCTCTCTTGTCTCTTTAGAATGTATAATTATTGTCATTTGTAATGTACCTGCGCGCCAGCTCGCTCGCGGATGTATATCGACGATTCCGAATCGTCCTGCTGCGTGTCGCGCTTGTTAAATACTCGCGCGGCCTCGTGCGCGTGTGCGTGTGTGTGAATGCTATTATTATAGTCCTCGCGTACGCTTATCTCACACGTGCAGTATTTGGATTTTTTTCATTTTACGATATCCCCTTTTGATCCTCTTCGTGTGGTGCTTTCCAAAATGCCGAACGACTCTGTGATTAATTTCACTTATACCGTTAGTAATATTCCTGGTGGATTTTCAATCATGATGTAACGTAAGGATTGTCTTCTCCGTATAGAACGAAGTCGAGTATTGGATTCGCCAATGGGTTCTCCATAATGGCAGAAAGTCCAAGCGTTATACTGGAGAACTCGACTGTTCGTCTAAAAGCGGCCACGACGTAATGCCGTCGTGTCAGTAGAACAGGTACATGTTTGGTGGGACAAAGTATGTCTACTAGTGAATTACATCCAAACTTTTCCGAATTATATTTTGATTATTTTCTCAAATTTTTCTTGTTTTTTCTCATACAACTAATGAATTCATTTGAATATTCAAAACTTACATTTAATTTCTGAAGAAAGTTTTCCCTATCGTTGACAAAACTTGACTATCTAATACAATCAAAAAGAAGATCTATCTCGTTTGGCGTATGTAGAAATTTATGGATAACCAATGGAAATAGTGAGAATTTACTGGAAAAATTAGTAATATTTCACTCATTTTCGAGTATGCAATTTCTACTATTTCGATCTTACAAAGTGATTTGAGCCTGTACCAATCGAATGAAACTTCTCTTTCCAGGCCAACACTTTTCATCTAAGGATCTTCGCTCCTGACTTGGTGACAGACACGTAGCAATAGAAAAAAAATCCAGAGTACACCGAAAATTCAGCAACAGTGAAAACATCCGTCAAAAAGTACGTCAGTGCAGAAACATGATACATGGAAACAAAGAGAAAGAGAAAGAGCGAGAAAGAGAGGAAGAGAGAGAGACAGAGAGGCAGCGGCATATATACACATACACCGTACGCGAGGACACGCGAGAGAGGGAGAACGATATCTGTCGGCCGGGGCAGACGGCGCGTCGCCGGCGACGGGGGGTCTCCCCCCCCCCGGCTGAAAATGCGCGGCCAAAGATCCCCACGGCCCGATTATATACACGGCGCGAGTCGTCGCGATATCGCGCCTCCGATACCCCCACACACACACACACACACACACACCGGCTAATTTTATTCGCTTACGCAACCTCGAGCAGCTCCGCTCCCACGCCGCGCGTCGTTTCACACGCGTGTAACGGGCGAACTTGAAATTTGAATCGGTGAAAAACAATATCGCGGCAAATGTCATATCGACCGATTCATCGGTGATCCTTCAATGTACTCACACGTTCGACGTTTTACTGTTGGAACAGTTGAAATTCGCGGGTTCATTTCCAAAACAACCGGTAGGTGGCGTCGCGGCGAAGTTTGTCCGTGAATTAATTGACGATTCGACTCGTCGAGAGCGGCGGAGAGCATTTGTATAATAGCGAAAAATCTGATCATTCACTTCGTCGACATCGTTCGCATTGGAGATCATCAGATGAGCGCGAAATTATGAAACGAGTGTTGTTACCGGGGTGTCGGTACGGATTACTACTGGTCTATAGCGAGCGAGAAAATTGAATCATGTGTATTAATATACGTATATATGTAGCGAATAGAACTGCAACCACAATGCAGAATATATCTGACTTCAGAATTAATACCCACGAGTTAACGTGTAAAGTTTTTCCGTAGTTTCATGACTCTCAATTGCAGTGAATTCAACAATATCATTAAATATTTATTTATGGCTGATACATTCGATATAGATTCAACATTAACATGAAATACACCTAACAACGATCATTACGATAAGTAGTTGGGAGAAACTTCGAGCGCGAGTTATCGAATAATCATATACGCATTCATTACCTGTAACGTACGGTTAGTTTGCACTCAAATCGTCAGCGAGTAATCACCGATTCATTCAGTGAATTTTATTCGACTATTTCAATTTGTGAATATAATGTGTACCGCGCAGAACAGACTCGTTCCGTTGAATAGCCTTTTCAAATATACGTGCATGATCAAACGGACCTTTCTTGCGATATCTCAATGGCATGTATAATGCGCGCATCGTTCGAGAGTAGGTAAAGAGGCGCTTTCCAAATTCGCTCCTGTGATCCGCGATGAAACGGTGACGATACTGTGGCCATATGGCTACATTGCTGAGCTTTCATCAAAATTAAAATTGAACAATGACACATTTATGACATGTGAATTTTATATGATTTCAAAGGAAAATATAATCATGGCTATACTTTTAAATATTTTCGAAATCTTTTGGACACCAAAATGTACAAAGACGCAGACTGTATACCGATCATTTGTTTTCGGTGTATCCTGATAAAAAGAGGCATTGTTAAGAGCTTACCCGCGAAGACTATTAGACGTTCAATGGCCTCGACTTTTTTCCCCTAAGAAATGACAATTTTTGATACTAATGCCGGAGAACACAATTCGCGCCTCGTGTATTCAACTTCAAGTCACGACTAACCATGATGTGATCACCGTTAAATTATTACCAACGTATTTAATTTTTTTGCGAAGAGAGTTGGTAACATTGACGTGAAGGCTGTTGACTGATCGATACTCGAACAAGAATAACCGATCGACCAATTTGCAAAAAGTCATCGGCAGCTTTAACCCGAACCATCGACAACAGTAGAATGTACGCTCTGTTCGTGAATATACCAGTGACGCAGGGCAAAAAAATCTAAATCGAGGAAAAAAATCAAATAGTACATTTGTAAATTGCGCTAATCAACGGCCTATAGAAATCGTTGATGAATGAATAAAATCGCTCCCGAATTTCCCAGAGCTGAAGACTGTCCCATTGAAAGAGAGAGAGAGAGAGAGAAGGGCCGAATACGGTGGCACAGAGAGATGCAGAGAGGCACGAAGCAACGTTCGATCGCGACGAGCAGCGCAGATCGCCACCCACAACGAGGTAAATTGGCCCGACGCGATATTTAGGCAACGGAACGTCGAATCTCGATGGCCGTTCTCGATCACGCGCTTATCGGCTCCCCCGGATCTCGCCCCGTCCGTCCTCGTTTCTTTTTTTCTTCCTCCTCCCGCCTATTGCCAGCTCTCTCTCCCTCCGCCTTCAGGGACTGATGCACTTTCGCCATGCAGTTGCGCTCGGCGATCTCGTCTGTGTATGTACTATATACGCGCTACCGCGAAAATTAGCCGACGAGCAAAGTTTTAGCATATACATACAACATATATCCACAGCGCGAAACGCAATTTTACGAAGTGTACGGTAATCCCCCACCCGTACCAGTCCAATGGCTTTTGGCCCGGGACAATCGCGCGCGCGACGCGTATACACACACACACAGAATGCGCGCGAGTCGACGTCATTAAATTATTATACATACACGAGGGGGGGGGGCGTATACATTAAACGATCGCGCGCGCGGTGCCCCTCTCGCTGTACAGGGAATTCCAACGAGCAAAAAAAAGAAACCACCGCGAGCGAGAAACGACGAAGCGACGAAGGCGCGCGCGGGGCATGAAAATATGATAATTCGCCCGGTGGGTTTCGTGGAGACCGCGAGCGCGAGGCCTGCAGCTGCGCGCCCGCGCTTGCGGCGTGTAAC
The DNA here is from genome assembly GCA_020882685.1 of Aphelinus atriplicis. Lineage (NCBI taxonomy): Eukaryota > Metazoa > Arthropoda > Insecta > Hymenoptera > Aphelinidae > Aphelinus > Aphelinus atriplicis. The sequence goes on from CM037073.1 coordinate 101,858,351, forward strand.
TCGTGCTCTCGCTCGCTCGCGCGACGATTTACAAAGGGAGGGGCCGCGCAGCTTCCGTGTATGCTTTTGCTGACCCTCCCCCCCCCCTTTCCCCGACGTAGATACTCGCGAGAGAGCGCGTGTACAGCCACACGAGCGCGCCGATATTGCAGTGTCCGCTGAAATGTCGCGGGTATGTACGGGCGAAATCGTTTTCTTTATTTGCACTCGGGGGGGTCGGGAGAGTTCGCGCAACACACATGTGGTGTATTTCGTTTCCCTGGGTTGCGTATATATACGTTGGGCGCGATTCAACCGGAAACACTATTGTTTTTTACGTCTCGCTCGTTTGGTGGCTGGGGACGAGATTATATTCCCACGTTGTTACAGCTTCCATGTGCTAATTGAACTTGGATGGATCCAATCGATATGGAACTGTCTCGGGGATTTTCGTCGCGAGGATATCGAAAAGTGAAACGAACCGAAGTGCGTTTCTAAGAAGACAGTTTCTAAGAAATGGAATGTTTTTGTTTTTGTTGGTCTTGCGAGGTGGAGGGCTGTTTGTTTTTCCAAGAGGCGGACTACGTTGGGTCAACCAGACGAGAAAAAAAATAAAGATCTATCGAAACGTTCGAGGGGAAGCATGACGATGAGTCGAACGAAGACCAGGGAACTTATGTTAGGGGCATCTTGTTGAGCTTACAATAGTAAGCGACAAGTACTCTGTTGTATTTCTATTTTACGGAAGTTACACAGGAGATACAATAGTAATATGCTATATATGCATGATTTTTGTGAGGTTTCCCAACTAAAGCTCCAGCTTTCTTCGAAATTCGCATATTCTTTTTCTCACATCCCCGCATGCGAAGTCTATAATTTCGTTGCTACCGGTTACATCTATTCGCAAATTCTCATATACCCCACACAGGTATATAACAATCGATCGACACGCAATCGATCTTCTCCCTCTTCCAATATATATAAAAATCGATCCGCACTCGGGAAACACGCGAGCAGCGTAGCCCTGACAAAACTCGGGGAGCATCTCCAATACCAAGGAACATGATTTACGAGTGAATTGATCTTCACTCCGCAGGCGTAATCCTTTAGCCATCCCCGAGCGATTCGGTTGATTCGGCTCTCGCGGCCAGCGCGAGCGGCCTCTTCTTCGCGCGCGATAAATCCGTATACGGGAATTAATTGGCAGCTGCCGCCCTTGTGTCGTTTCGGCCCCTGCGCTCGGCTGACACGCCGCATATACACACGCACACACATGTATACGAATAAAATCGAGGAATCGCTCGTCGCGCAGCACGGCCGACATCGGCCTAGAGCCGCGAGGAAATTTACTTTTATGGCCGCGCGCGCGTTTTGTCCGTCCTCCTTGGCGCATATATAGCATGACCGAAGCTTTTACAATCCGCGCTATATCCGCGCTGATTTATTCCACCGTTCGCTCTTCATTCAATTTAGCCGTGCGCGCGCGCGTGGGCAGCCGTATACATTCCATATACACTTGCCATTTGCATACGCATACATACACATGTATAGATACACACCGTCGACAAAGCTCGAGAGAGAGCAGCGCGAGTGAGATATTCGAGTATGCAAGCTGGACGGATTCGATGGAGTCGTTATATCGCTCGTCGCTCGAGCTGATCCAACTTGGGAACTCGTTTCGCGCGCTCGTGTATTTATATACGAAGCGAAGCAGCCAAACGAATCCCGTATCCGGCGTATAGGCAAACGCACGAGGCCCCGAATTCCCATACTGCCAGGATAGCGAAAAAAATGTGAACGAACGAACGAGTGGAGATATAAACATACGCACGCGTGTGTGCGGGGCAACGGCATACCTGGGCGCTCACTTAATTGTGCCCCGTGCCCTCTGACACTCGCCTTCGAGATTTCCGATTCGGATATACACACACACGGGCGCACACGCACGACTTATTGCTCGCGCTCCTCGTTTTTCTCTCGGCGGCCAACGCGTGTCCGGCCCCTCTCTCGCTTTTTGTCCGCCGCTCGCGCGCGGCATGATTAACACGCGCCCGCTATGCGGCGTACACACGCGCCTGATTTAATTGTCAAGCTACGGTCCTCTCTCTACGCGGAGCTGCGTGGCAGAGCGAGATACCTTACGGGCGGAGGGGCGCGACTGCGTTGCTGCGTCGACGAACCAAGCCGATAAAGCCTTTTTGCCAGCTCGACGCTCCTCCTGCAGCACGGACGCGGCCGCATTGTCTCTCGTACGTGTATATACGGTGCTTTTGCGGAATGCATCGAATTTCGAATTGGGCCCACCCGACTCTTTTTCTCCCGGTGATTTATACACCGGCGAACTCAACGTGAAATACTACTGAGCTCGTGATGTATCGAGCGTATGTATATACATATACTCTGCCGTGGACTTCAATATTATCGAGATAAAAATAAAGCCGATAAATATACATTGAGACGTGATTTTTATTGCATGGGATACATTGAAATTCAAATCCCCGTATACACATTGAAATCGACCCTTCACCTACATTGTCCTTTTCCACTGTAAAATGTGTGCTTCCCCAACGCGTGCATTAAATTCGATGGTCAAATTTCTAATGTAAGTATCGAATCTATCTATATTGAAAGTCAAACCGCCGACGCCACCGTCAGAATCTTTGCCCCCTTTTTAGCCCCTCTCTTTAGCCCCCTTTTTGAGCCCCCTCTTTAGCCCCCTTTATGGCCCCCTTTGATAGTCTCCCTTTTTGGCTCCCCTTTGTGGTCCCTCTCTATAGTCCCACTTTTTGACTCCCCTTTGTGATCCCCCTTTTTGGCCTCTGTTTTAGAAATTTTGAATCAAGTTATAAATTCAATAGTATAACTTGTTCTTGCGTGATAGAATGCCAGCAAAACATGATGAATCCTTGCTAATCTGAATTAAGAAAACAGAAAGAGTCTGAAAAATTCAAAGCAATGGGTACTCATGAGTATAACAGTACATGCTTCAATTAAATGTTGCTAGATTTTATTCTTTTATGTAAATCTCACGTGGTCATGGAAATATTGAATGATAAGTGGGGGGGGGGAGGTAATGGCGAGCGAATTGAGTACGGGGGTACCCCCCCTCCTTAGTGATGTTAAATCTTATAGAAACGTCTGTTGAGCATATGGATCAACAGACTATTTTAAGCGGACGATGTATACCTCAGAAAACTCGTCCGATACAGAATTTTTCCCACAAATAAATGATGAGTTAGAAGACGAGAAATAAGTTCGAAGCGTTGAGCGGGCCGGAACTACGTCGGCTAAGATTCCCGGCTCAAGCAAGAAATCCACATCATGGTGCTGGAACCTGTATCAACCCGAACAGGTTCAAGTATCGAAAGATTATATGCATCGAAATTATCCATATACCTCGCAGGAAAATCGCACAGCTTCTTCACGATATTCCGCGCAAGCTCGGCTGACCCCGACATTTCTTTTGCAAGTCGTATATATGTATCGCGAGGAAATTGTATTCACCCAAGCGCGCGGCGTGTAATACACAAAGCCAAGCGCTGCGGCTGCAGGGCCGCGGGACGCTGAGCCGCGAGGCGCAGCACGAGAGAGGGGAAAAAAGTGGGGCTCATGCAAATCGCGGGTTTTTTGGCAAGCTCGGGCAATCAATCTCCGGGGAGTCGTAAATAAAGCCGCGGCGGCGGCCCTATATACCTCGGAATATAAGAAGCGCTCGCGCGCAGCTCCGTACAAGGAGCCGGGACGTCCGCACAAAGCGAAGCCACCGCGAGAGACGCGCCGGGCTAAAAAGCGCCGCGCAAAACACGAGTAGCCGCGCGCGCCGTGCCGATATTGCCCGGCGCACTTCTCGCCGCGCGTTGGCCCCCCTCTTCCAACTATGTGCGCCGCCTTTTCGCGTATGAGCCCAAGGGAAAAAGTCGAGTTTCCTTTTTAGGGGGTGCAAGCGCGCGCCTGCGACGCCAGAGTTTCAGCGGTTAATCGGGGGAATATAGCGCGAGACGCGTTTACTTTTGCGTCTCGGTCAATTCGAAAGTCGGCTTGACTTCGTATAGTTGTATATACTGAATGAAATTATAAATCGTCTCGTGAGCCGACGCGGCGGATTGTGCCTCGTACGTATGACAAATTAGAAAATTATCAAAATGGAAATTAAATTAATTATTGTATGTTATTATTATTATTATTGTTGTGGTATTATTATTATATTCTTATTATCGAAATTATTAGAAAAAAAAATGAAGAAAAATAAGTATACTCAGACGAATATATATAGATATATCTCCTCTGTTCGGGTATAACCATCAAACCACTTGTAAAAGTTTCAACAAGATGCGAGACCCAAATCCCAAGTGGTCTCCAGATGATCAAAACCGGCCTCGAGCTTGCAGTGTCAGCAGAGTATAAATCCATACGCGTACGCGTACTCTCGTGTCTCTGGTGCCCACTGGTGAAGGGCAGTTTGACGCCGGTCGGGTGAATAACGCGGGCCGCTTTGTACTTAGGAAGCTGGCGGCTTCTCCCCGTCTCGTTTCTTCCTCGGTGCAGCTCGCGCGGCTCAGATTGATGTAAGGCCGTGTTTTACATTCAATTCAATTGGGCAAAAAAAGGCCGGGCCCGCGAGCGAGCGAGCGTGCGCGAGAGGATATCGTCGAGCGGGCATTGTGTCGCGGCTTTTCGGCTCGTTATACAATTGTACCGGCGCGGCTGGGCCCGCGGTGAGGTCCACCAGATCCAGATCGAGCCGCCGCCGCCGCCGTCCCACCCCCGACACACCGTTGGGTGTCTTCAATTACTTTGAGAGAGACGTCCATTGTTCGGGGCGGCCGCTTTTGTCGCGCCCGCTCGAGCTTGCGCGCATACACACCCATCAGAGCCCTGCGGTGGCGTGCGCGCTAAGCCGGCTCCGCAATCCTATATATATATATATATATATATATATATATATATATATATATATATATATATATATATATATATATATATATATATTTCACCATGATCCGCCGCTCGCGCCCGTCCTCCGGAGGATTTATATTCTCTCGTGCGTCTTCTCGACAGCTGGCCGTTTTCTTGTTCCTTCAGCTCGTCGATTTTGCGCGGGGAGAGGTGTAGAATTATTATATACCTTGGTCTTCTCCGTGAACGGAAAAACTAATCCATATATCCGTGTGTCATTTTTTTCGCAACGCTTTTTGGGGGTTTCGCTGTGAATTTCATTCGATTTAACCGGATTGCTTTGTTATTTTATGATCTTTACATTTTAGAGCAACTAATTTAATGGTCGAATTGTATGAAATTTTTGTCAATTCGATTGTATAACATATTCTGAAAAACTCTTGAAGCCGGGGGGAAGAAAACGAGAATCGAAAGAATTAACGGAGTAAAGAGCATCCACGGCTGACAATTATTCGGGAGAGACGGGCCGTGCGAACAATCGTAATTCATCGGGGCAGCAGCCACCTCCGATCGATTCGCGCGGCTGACGTAAATTGCGACGGGCCGCGGGTAAATTGGTCGCGCGCCAGTCACGTCCACGTTTGCATGCTCAGCATGTGTGTGCGTGTGTATTTATATATATATATATATCCGAGTCGCTTCACGCACAATCGCCTTGACCTCCTCCGGTTTGCTTCACCAATTTTTTGGACGCTTCTTTGGGCCTAATTTCGAGCCTATATTTTTTTCTGAAATGTTAGCTTCCCAATTGGACCCATAAAATTGAGCTGTACACTCACAAAAATATCTTCTTGTTCCCAGAGGAATTGGGCCTCATACAGAATTCCGCTATTTTCAATCGTAATATATTGTTGATTGGAGAAGAAAAGTCAAGAAGATTCCGTTTCGGAAGTAGCAGAAATTCTTGATGCGGTATAATTCCTCTGGGAATAAGAAGATATTTTTGTGAGTGTATGTAGTAGGACACCATCTTCACTACCTTCGAAGTTGACGAATTTTTTCTTGTAGAATCAGGGACTGAAAATATATACCAGCCAAAATTTCAGAGTGGGTCTCTCGAGGGGCGACTTACTGCAGTAATCCCAAGTTTACTTTTGGTATTTCTTGGTATTCCCTGGTACTCCATAGTAATAATAGTACTTCCTTTGATATTACATACAATACGCACGTCTAGAGCAGCTCCGCGGCACAAAATCTTGTTGTCAATACAGAATAATGAGGAAAAAAAGAATTTTGTCCGATCTCGAACGTTTATACCATCCGGTTACAGCTCATTTTCTACATTTTATACCATTCGATTCCTTGGCATTCCACCTACGTCAACTAATTTTTTTTTACATCATGTACTTTCAACATCCGTATTGATAGGTCTTGGTTATTTTTCTCAAACGCACCCAATATACGCCACCCCCCCCACCTCCCCAAGTCATGAACTATTGATTTTTCTCCCGAATTTATGCAGCTTAGCTCATTCTGAAAGTATTTAGTCGACTTTTTCATTTATTACCACCTCATAGGATTGCTACCACAGAAATACAAAAAGAGACAGGATGAAAAAACGGTATTCTCTGGGTGGCGCAGATATACTTGGTATTTTCTGATACTCTTTAGTATTCCTTAGTATTCCCTGGTACTCCTTAGTACTCCTCAGTACTCCTCGGTATTCCCTGGTACTCCATGGTACTCCAGGGTACTCCATGGTATTCCTTCGAACTCCATGGTACTCCCCGGTATTCTTTAGTATTCTTTGATGGAAAATTTTAGTGAGTCACCGCTCGGGGTCACTTCTCAAATAGAAGTAGAATAAAATTACACAAAACGTACGAAACAGAAAAACATTCTTTTCCTAATCATTGATAGAAAAAAAATGAAACATGTATAGTTAAATTAGATTTTTCCGCATAATTTGAGTATTAAATGTAAAATTGTTCGATCGACTTGAAGAAAAATGTTCATAGTGAAAATTTGTATCATGAAAACATGCATTTTTATCCAATCAATTGAACAATTTCACATTTAACACTCAAATTATACAGAAAAAATCTAATTTAAGCATACATGTTGCTGGTGCGTTAAATCTTAATTACTGTTTGAGTTTTTTTATTAAATTATTTATATTGATTATAGAGCCACGTAGTTATAAGCGTCACGCGATTCGAATGTTTTTTGTTCTAGGTTAAAATTGAATTGACCACTGAAATTCATTTACGTTTCGTTCGAAACAAAAGGAGTTTACGAGCGTGTTTTTTAATATCTCGTTGCCCGGAGCTCCAAAAAACTTGAAGGGCTGTTTCAGTCTGCGCAGCGCCGTCGATGAACTCACACCTCATCGATGGTTTCCTTTGCTTAAGCTCGTTTTCACTTTTTAAGACACGTGCACTCGCCGGTCAAAGTACCGAGTAGATTTCCTTAGTTATCTCTTAACTACGAAATGGAAATCTCCGCTCATTATTAAGTATAAATCGGACAAGTTTCCGTATTGCGCATCGCGGCGGACGCGCCATTGCCCTATTTTTGATTTAATTATTATTAATAGAATCGCGTGGCTCCAATTAGAGATATTCAATTAATTATAAACTGTAACTATCTTATAACTATCTCTAACCTGAATTTTAATGTTTGTTCGTTTGAGAGATAAGTTTATTTATTGTAAAAATAAAAATAATTCATGTAAGAAATTATAAATGGAGAATTTTATTGGGGAAGCTAAAATTATTCCCGACGATTACTCGAGTGAATGTGTGAAACTCGTCATCACTATTTATGAAAACTAGATGCATAATATACTGTATCATTAGATCATAAGCTTTATGGTGTTTGAATCAATGGAGGTATATAACAAGGATCAATAAAAAAGAAATGAGGGAAAATAAAACTTACTCCATCCCTTAAACTTAACGAAGACTAGGAACGTTTCAATATATTGAACGGAATTCAAGAAATTTTCAATAGAATTCCTATAGCTATTTCTGTATCAACATCGCAGACGTTTTATCTGACACTCTATCAAATAATGACTTTAAAACATTTTCTCCAATCTGACTGCAGAAGTCACTTCTGAATTTTCGCAAAGCTTCCCATAGGAACACAGTAGCTTTTAGCTGTACAATTTCACATTTATACAACGGGTTTTTCTTAGGAATAATCATTATTGAAAATAAAAAAATCATCTTAAGAAGAAAAACGCCAAATGAAGAGACCAGCTATTGTCAGTTTCGTATGAGTTTGTAGTCGTCGAAGAAGATTATGTCGGAATCAATATAACAAAGGACTATTTAATGACCATCACCAGAACCAGAATTATAAGAATATGATGATTTCCGTGGGTCAAGATCTTGGAAATTTTTGTCGATCCAATCACGGTAAAATGTAATATCCATGTAGACTCCTGGGTATTCAGGCAAAGCGCAGCCTTTACCCCAGGATACGATCCCAATCTGAATACGACCCTGCATGAGTGGACCACCAGAATCGCCGTCGCAAGCATCCCTGCCTGGTGCAGCAGCGCAAATCTGTCCGCTGAATCTCGCCCTTGAATCAAAAGATTTTTCAAAAGTCTTCGCACACTTCATGGTGTCGACGATGAGCACACTGGCGCTCTTCAGCATTGAGGACGATGGGCTTGTTTCAGATGTGGAGCCCCAACCAGCGATGGTTGCAGCTGTACCTGGCAGAACAACATAATCCTTATTTGACAGGATCACATTGGCTACAGTTCCGCCAAAATCGAAAGGTGGTGACACTTTCACCAAAGCTACGTCGTTCTCGTTGCGGCCATCGTGTGATGTGAAATATTCATGGCGCCTTATCTCAACGATCCTGTGCTTCCAACCTCCATATCCAGCTACAGAGCTACCAACTCGTACGCTCAAGATATCTCGAGGACTGGTAGTGCAATGAGCTGCAGTGAGGATCACTCTGTCTGATAATATGGTACCTCCACAGACGACGGAATCATTTTCTTCGATCGTGGCCATCCATGGGTGCTTATAGATTAGGGCCATCCTGCCGTCAACTATACGCTTACTGATGTTTATTTGGGCCTCCGACCCGACCGGAGTGGGATTGCCTGCAATAATGTATGTTTTCCGTTGCATATTTAATGAATTCCTCATAATTCAACAGTCAATGTCCAGGAAATGAGTCAACTTACCCAGAATTTGATTTAATAAAACCGCAGCAACAATAAATGGTATCATATTTGGAGAACTGTACACTTAGGTACATACTAAAAGAATCACCAAGTCCACGATGAATTTATATTCTCAGATAAAATCAGTATTTGTAACCTCTGATGTGATAAACGCATTTCCATTATGAAAAAGATAAGGCTTTACCAGGAAATAAATTATATCATATTCTACGTATTTATAAAGCGTGAATATTTCAAAATTCGACATACCACATGCATGTTATTAATTACATTTTAAAGACAGCACCTCCGTCAAAGTATTTTCTACGTGAATTTTGATCCTCTATCAAGCGATGTGATGCATTTCCCAACTTATGTACCGTTCAAAATACAAAAATTAACTTTTGTAGAAGAAGTTGTACACAATAACATTATTCACCTAGACAAGTGCAGGTCGATCATAAAACCCATCCCAACGTCAATTAACCTCTAGAAGACGGGGAATTTTCAGTTCAAATCGACCTTTCAAGTCCTATAACTTGAAAAAAATTTAGGGTGTCTTACAATGTAATTTTTTTGAAACTACTTGGGTAATGAATAGTTATAATGCTCTGATTTTGCATTCAATTTTTTTAATGTCTGGTTTCATTTTAAAATGCTAATACAAATTTGAACTACCTTATTTTTTGTTAGTTATTTTTTATCAGTCGCAAACTTAATTTACAACATAAAAATAATAATTGAATGAAGAAAAGAATGATTACTGTGATGGATTAAGTAAATATCAAATTTATGAATCAAGAAAAAAAATTGCCCACGTAATCACACCTGAGTTCTCGTATACTAATTTATTCGATGACACAATTGAAGATTTCACACGTTAACTCAACTACAACCTCGCCTGTCATCGTGTTCCAAAACGTAAGACAGTTCGTATGTCATTTCGCAAATGAAAACGCGTGTGAGTTTTTTGCAGCTGGGGAGTACTGGGAGTGGATTTCAACTCAATTTTCAATCCCTTTAGTAACGGATGAAGTTTTTGTATCGTTCACCATTGAAAATGATGGAAATGGAATTGACGTCAACTTCTCTTCCCCTTAGCAACTGTTACTAGAGAAATAAAAACGGTTGCTAGAAAAAATTGTGAGGTGTAGAAAATAATTGATTAAAATACAATAATATATTTAAATTTTTTTATATGAATCCATTCAATTTAATTGACAAATTATGTGAGGAGCGACCGTGAAGAGCAAAATGACGGCGGCGGCGCGGCGGTGTTTCAGCTTTTAATATAGGCTAATTTGCAGTACATAGAAATCTATCGTAACCAGCGAGGGTGGAGGTTTAGCGAGCGAAGCGAGCAGGGGACCTTAATTTTACCAACTTGACTTTATTCTTCCATGTCAATTCTTTTCTTCGGTGGACATTTAAATATGAAATCAGAAGTAGGGGATCGGCGAGTGAAGCGAGTAGGGGAGTACCCCTTCTAGTGTATTATAAAAAATGAAGAATTGTTAATTTATAGCGATTTTTATATCAATGACTTTGATTGACTTTATCACAAAGAAGCTCCTTACATTTTCAGAACAGTTTATTTCAATGATTAATTACTATTAGAGACAAAAATATCATCACAAAAATCATATTTGGTATACACCTGTCTACCTACTGGACTGGAGATAACAGATTTTCAAAAACTGTGCAAACTTCAACTTCTAGAATTTCGATCAACCTTGGAACGGTCTCTCGTTTGCTATATGCTTTCCCAACTTGGATTTGTTTGAAAAATTTCAATTCTCAATTATTCAGACTAGAGCAATAAAAGTATACTTATCGATGCAATGTTAGACCATATTTGATCAGTTTTAGCGCTGGTAACACGAGTCAGTTTGGTTCATTCCGTCGTTTTTTTTTCTTATATTTTTTCTTATATAAAAAGTGATGGGGGTCAAAGTGAAGCGTCTTAACTCGTGATTTGATTGGTGTAGACCTAACCACGTGACGAGTCGCGTAAAATATAGATATAGATAGTGAATGCAGGTAAGCAAGAAATATAAGAACGATAAGTTTTGAGGTTGTAACAGCCAAATCCTTACCAGATGCTTCCAAAATCCAGATATCTAAAAGATTATCGTAGGTGAATAATTAGAACATAATTTTGAAACGCACGTATGTAGATCGCGCGCAGCGCGTCTGAAAGTAGCTAGTATCACTAATGACAACTGTGTAAATATTCAAACTTGAGATCGAATATTACTTCTAATTTTTTCATCTATTATATTTGCTCAGAATACTCAATAAATGGTTCCAGAATATGTATATGGGTCATTTCACACAAACTGTGTAAGTCAACATTGTATTTGAAATTTTTTTCCGGTTAATTAGTTGATAGTGTTCCTCATAGTAATTAAGAATTTTGTCAGATTTTTTATGCCATGGATGGAATAATTGACGGAGCACTTAATTACAGTAATATCAATTTTTATCAAGTTTTAATCAACTTTGTGGTCTGATTTACTCATAAACTTGTAGAAGTTGTTATAAATCACCTATGTTCCAAAAAAAGTTACTTCCCAACATCAAAATTTACTATTTTCTAATTATTCAGTAAAGTACATTTAAAATTTAATTTTACATTCAATTTAGGGTAACCAGCTTGTGATCCGAGTCGTCTAAGAGTTGCTGGACTTTTTCTACCCCTCACCCCTCCATTCTGGTCACGGTACAATGTAATGAATGAAAATGAAGGGTGGAAGTTTTTGTCATTTATGTTTATTGATTAATAATAACAAATGTAACTATAAATAATTATTCGATAATAATTTTACCTACATTTTGCAGCGTGTGTGTGAGTGTATGTGTTTGTGTGGGCCAGCCACATCCGGGCCAGCGTCCGTGAGTGTTTGTCATACACATTTCGTCCATGCATAATATGAATATTTTTATGTCATTACAAAATTTACGTGGAAACATGGTACAGAAAGAGGTATTTACATCCTTCCTTTCCTTATAAAAAAAGTGACGAAGCTCAAAAAAAGTGAAGCCAGTTAACTCGTGGTTTGATTGGTGTAGACCTAACCACGTGACGAATCGAGTTAGCTATGGATATGGATATAGATAGTGAATGCAGACAAGCGAAAAAGGAAAGAACTATATATTTTGAGGTTTATGCACATACTGTAGTCATATGAAGATAATAAAAAGTTTTGAGGTTGAAACAACAAAATTTTCTTTCCAGATCCTGAATAAAATCGGAATATAGATTTTAAAATTGTGCATAATGTAATAAAGATAAGAGTTCAATGCAATATGTATGTAGGTTTTGAAAATGCGAATATTGAGAAGAATATTGGAATGAATTGACAAGTAAATGGAAACGATTATCGTGTGAATAACTGGAATATCATTTTGAAACGCCTGAATAGTAGATCGCGCGCAGTGCGTCTGAATGTAGCTAGTGTAACGGATTTTCAGTGGTTTTGGCTGAAATTTTTCACGAAATTCCTGAGCATCATATACATGAACGTACGTATTAATTTTGCGAATGGATGTCTAAGAGCCAAGAAATTTTCTGGATAATCTGAAAAATATTTAAACATCATTTTCCGCTATGGACAATTTAACATGCTGAAAATGAGATAGACAATCCTCTTGAAACTAATCGCCAAATGGAGGGACCAGCTATTATCAGTTTCATTTTGTCATTAATCGTTATTGAAGAAGCCAAAGAAGATATGTTTGAATCAATATAACAAGAGAACATTCAATGACTATAACCAAAATCATTACACGGTGATGCATCCTTTAGTTGAAGTATTTGCCTATTTTTGTCGATCCAATCACGGTGATATGTAATATTCATGTAGACTCCTGGGTATCTATGCCAAGCGCAGCCTAGACCCCAGGATACGATCCCAATCTGAACACGACCATTCATCAGTGGACCACCAGAATCGCCGTCGCAAGCATCTCTGCCTGGTGCAGCAGCGCAAATCTGTCCGCTGAACCTCGACCACGAAGCAGCAGGTTTTCCAAAAGCCTTCGCACACTCCATGGCGTCGACGATGAGCACACTGGTGCTCCTCAGCGTTGGGGACAATGGGCCCAGTTCAGACGTGTAGCCCCAACCAGCGACGGTTGCAGCTGTGTTGGTGACAACGACATAATCTCTATTTGCCAGGACAATACTATTAACTGTCTCGCCAAACTGAAAAGGTGGCAACACTCTCACCAAAGCTACGTCGTTCTCGCTGTGGCTATCAAGTGAAATGTAATCTTCACGGCGCTTTATCTCAACCACGCTGTGCTTCGAACCTCCATATCCAGCTACAGAGCTACCAACCCGTACGCTCAAGTTGCGTTGAAGATGTTCAGTGCAATGAGCTGCGGTGAGGATTACAGTCTCGGATAATATACTGCCTCCGCAGATTAACGCATCATTGTACTCTATCGCGGCCATCCATGGGAACTTATAGATTGGGGAAATCCTGCCACCGACTATGCGCTTACTGATGTTTATTTGGGCTTCTGGCTGGGAAGTCAAGACCGGGATGGAAGTTCCTGCAATTACGGCATTTGTTTTCAAATTCAATTTATTCCCGAGAATTCATTGAGTCATGAATGTCGACTTACCCAGAACTTGGTTCAAAAAGAACGCAGCAATCACAAGTGGTATCATATTTGTTGAACTGTATATACTTTGCTACTAACTGAAACTGGCCATCTGCTCTTACACGTATTTATAGTCTCAGATTTATCATCTAACTATAATCAACCGTTAATACAAAAAACTCATTTATACTAAGGTAGAAGATAAGGTTTTCTCGCGGAATAAATTATATTATAAGTATTCAACGTATTAAGGGGGGATATACAGTTAGAACGAGAAAAAAAAAACTCATTTTTGAAAATCGTTTTTCAAGGGTAGTTTTTAATCAAATCTATCGGAACTTTTTGACAATTATAAGTTATTATAGTATACAGAAATATATTTTTGGTATCTTAGTGCGCAAAGTTTGTCTTTTTTTCACGGACTAGGGTGCGCAAAGTACCTTTTTTTTTCACCGTGCTAGAAAGCAGTGCGAGAAAGTAGTGCGAGAAATTGAAAATATACGAATGCACTGCGAGAAAGATATAAAATTTACGGTCATCGTATTACGCAGCCACGTATAACTTTAGATTCTTGGGGATTCTGCGTAGCAGAGAGACCAATGCATTTCTATATACATATATATGTATGCATTATGATATTCCTCTCATTTAATTTCTAAAACAAAATCCCCACAAAAATTTCTGTCCAATTCGACTCGGTCAAGTTCCAAATTCAAACCTCTGGGAGTCGAAAGGACAAGATTAAGCAGTTACAACAAAGTAGAGCTAAACTCTTCAGAGTGATGCTTGAAAACGTGAGGTTCACATGGCTGGTATATATACACAAGGGTGTTCTATTTCACTTGCGAGAAAGGAAAATTAACAAATTGCAATGTTTCAGTAATACTATCATTTTGCCCTGATGTAAAATGTATTGCCCAATTGTGTTCATTTTTTTTGTAGTATCATATTTATTTTCTTTTTGATGTTGATATTTTTGTTGTTTCAAGTGGGGGGCTCCGCCCCCCCCCAACCCCCCGGCGGGGGCTTCGCCCCCTGCACCCCCACCGGGGCTGCGCCCCTGGACCCGCTCTTTCCCTTCGCCTACTCGTACTCCGCTTATCGTACCTTCGTTGAACTCGAGCAACAAGAGCATGGCGCTATGTACGCGTGTCAATCATCCATTACATAGTCAAACTTTTCGCACTTCGATACGAAAAATAGTATACGCAACTCGTGCGCACGTAAGTGAATCCAGAACTCGTGTTGTCACCCTCGCTGCGCTCGGGCGCCAATCTCCACTCGTGCTGGATTCACCTACTTTGCGCACTAGTCACGTAATGTACTATTTTCAATTTTTTTCAACAAAATGGAGCCCGTTACATAGGGTTGAAAAAGTACCTCTATTTTGCTTGTGCCGGCTCTCCTGGTCGCAATTTTGATCTGAAATCAAAAAATCGCAAAAATTTTCATTAATTACAGTCGCAGTTAGTAGATAAATTAAAAAAGAAATTGAAAAAGTGAAAAAAAAATTTGCACTTTTGGCGTAATTTTTTCAAAAAACTCAATTTTTTTTATTGTATATCCCCCGTTATAGCACGAAAGTTTTAAAATTCGCCAAATACTTAGACAAAGAGCAACTTGTTAAATAGAAGGGTAGAATCATTGCTCTCTTCTACAGTAATCTTTTTGATTGTGTAAAGCAAGTGTATGTGTGCATATGTATATGAGTAACTTATCATCTCCTTCGCTAATTGGATTGAATCTATTTGTTTATGGTATGCGTTGCTCATCGATATCTTTTTCCTTCTTGCTTTCTCATAGAGAGAATCTTTGGACGAGGCAAAAATCAAACTTTCGAATCAGACTTCAGGACCTCGATTTCTGTAATCCTTGAGTCGAAAAAATGTACGTACGTACGTACTATGTAACGCTGTTTTTGGCGCACGATAACTTTCGGAAAAATAGTCCGATCTTCCAGAAATTTTGCATACTGGTTAGTTGAGGAAAAATGTAGCCCAAGTTCGTTGTTCAGCAACATCCGTCCTTCATTTCCCCAACAATCGGTGCTACGAGTAAGGAAAAGCATGGAGTCCTTATATCGATGGTGAACGACACAGAAACCCCGTTCCTCCATCGTAACCTCCATAGTTTAAAAGCTCATGGAAAACCATAGATTATTTGTATTCTTATGAAAATATCTAAAGTAATGAGAACTTATAGTTGAACCGAGTTCCTTCATTGTGAGAGAAGTGGATCTGTGTATGATAAGCTCTGGTTATCAAGAGTATTTGGATGCGGTGGAGAGATTTGCAAGTTTATCTGCTTCCCAGGTGTTCCAAGTATTCAAATTTGGGAGACAGGGTATCCAGTAGAAAAATAAATAGGTATTGAACGGGTTATCTTTCGTAAAGTCGCAGAACATTCTTTGATTTCTCCTACAAAAAAAATCGTTCTCACGCTTTTTCTGGAAGAATCCAGAGATTGTAAAGCATCAATATTCAAGATATAAACATCAAGTTTTTATCGACACTTTGTAATGACTTAAGATACGTATTTTTCTGTCTGACGACAAAAATTTTCAATGATCATCCATGGAAACATGATCTCAAGTTTCTTTCAACATTCATCGTAGGTTGAATATCCTGTTATACCTGTTCAGGATCTAGTAGGTCTTGTCTGTATTCGCCCGCCACCTTCGGGAAGCGTATCACCACGATTACACGACAACTCGAAAAAATCCACATGGTTTTCGTCGAGGGCTCAATCAAAACTCGGGCACCACACGAGCGCCGCAATTTGCCACGGGGCCATGGCAAAATAGTCTATAGGTATAGTAACCGTCGTGGTTCTCTCTGCCCATGATACACATGAGCGTAAATCACACGGTCCTCGCGTCCGGCCGAAATAGCGAAAATCACTGCGACAAGGAAAAAGGACTCGTGAGAAAGTTGGCGGTCACCGGGGAATAAATAATTAATTCGACGAGAGAGAGAGAGAGAGAGACGGAACCCACGTACTCACGCTTGTGTGTGTTTGCATAAGGATATAAAACTGGCCTCGCGCGCGCGACCACAGAGCTGTCATTAGTCATCGGCCCGAATGTGTCGTCCGTCGTGTGTGGCGTCATGCCACGGCGCCGATCGCCAGTGCGTATAAATATATAGGCGCGCGCGCGTGTGTGTGTGTGTAGACACGTCTATACGTGTGCTTCGCTCGGGCTTTATGGGAACTCGAGGCGCATTGTCGTCTTGTCTTATGGCACACCGCGACGATGCAGAAAAACTCCGTTCGGGTCGTTACCAACGCGCGTCACCTGCCCCGAGATTTATGTTGCCGGCGATGATCGATTTTGAGGAATCGCTCCGGTGATGCGTCGGACACCCGATCGCACCGATTCGAGTCCGTTTAATTGACGAGACAAAAAACTCGATCGTTCCGTCCGTTA
Source organism: Aphelinus atriplicis (assembly GCA_020882685.1). Taxonomy (NCBI): domain Eukaryota; kingdom Metazoa; phylum Arthropoda; class Insecta; order Hymenoptera; family Aphelinidae; genus Aphelinus; species Aphelinus atriplicis. Next base: position 101,875,456 of record CM037073.1, read on the forward strand.
TAGGGTCGTGGATGAAATTCACGTTACGCACCGAGAGGTCATCATTAATTTCGCTTGGAGAATTAAAGTTCAGACGCTTATCGGAGGGACGTAGCCCAGCTGTTTACAAATCGGTAGTTCCTCAATTCCTACGAATCTGCGTACGGTAAACAGTATTAGCTGGTGCACGTGAGAATCAAACGAGATACGATGAGACGAATCGAATTGAAGTCGATTAGATTCGCTATCAATCATCAGAAACTTTGGGCCTTGAATCTCGCTGAAACTTTTCAAGGAAGTTCACAGATCGTATACATGAATATGCGGTCATTCATTCCACCGTTTCGATTTCACTGCAATAATATTGTCATTTCTTTATATAAATGTATGACGTTCCGTAAATTTACAAATATACATTCATGCATGAAATCTGCAGCAAAGATCGGCCGAATCACATGTTTAGGTATCAAAAAACTACCTAAACGTTTCAGTGTAATTACCGACTCAATTGTAAAATGTTCTCCTGATTAGTAAAAGTAGCTTACTCAAATAGATTATTGTATACCGTCTCTCATGAAAAATCGATACCGACAAATAGACACTGTTAACATGAAAGATAGTCAATTTTGAGATGCTATATGCCAGATGAGCTAACACAGTACCCATCAGCTGCCAAGATCTGCGGTGGCCGTGTGGAACGTTGAACATTGGACAGCTACCAGTTGATATTGAATATGATCCCTCGCCGATTGGGAAACTGTTGAAAACCGTCAGCCAGCCCTTCGCCTCTACATTTTCTCTATCACCGCGCGCATGAAAGGCAAAATTTCCTCGTGATAAAACGCCCATGTTCCACGTGATATTGCGTCCGGAGAGCAATGCACAAAGTCCCATCGAAAATCATCCAATCCGCGGGGTAGGGAATTGTGTTGGTTGGTTCCCAAGAAAGGACACAATCCAACTGTACACACACATATACACGGAGAGATGCAATTAAAAATTTGCCCTTACAAAGGTATAACGAGGTGCTCGGGAGAGCGCAAGGACGGGAAAAACAGCGCGTGTTGTCACCGAGCTCGAGCTCGGACCAATTGAATGTAAATTAATTAATTTCGAGCGAGTCCGAGAGGGGAGCCCGAGGTACATGAGGGAACATGCAGTGCTACACGGCTCTCTCTCTCTCTCTCTCGCGGGGCACGCGGGCCCGCGCAATCTGCAATTGAACCGTTCGTAAATTTCTCGGGCTTACAGCCTCGGCACGAACGGCCGTACTCGAGCGCGGCCGAGCTTCCCCGTGCACGAAAACGAGACAAAAACGAGCAAAAACACCGAGACACAGAGAGAGAGGGGGGCGAGCGCGAGACACGAGAGTTATCTAGTAATTTTCCGAGGGAGACGCGTGTACACACGTGCAACCGCGGCGGGGCGGGGGGGTTGGAGAGCGCGAGACACCGGCACCGCAACAAGACAAAAACGAGCGCACCAAGTAAAATAAGCTCCTCTCTCTCTCTCTCTCTCGGAAGGGTAAAGAGCGAAAGAGAGAGAGAGAGAGAGATAGATAGAGCAAGAGGAGAAAAAGAAAGCGCGCGGAGGAACGAGCGAGGGAATCCGCGGCGCGCGCGCACACACACGTGTACATACGGAGAGCAAGAGAGTAAGGAAAGAAAGAAAAAAAAGGGGGAAGTCGAGCCGCGCGCGCGCACGGGGAATGTCGCGCAGGCTGGGTCAAGGGTAACGAATTAATGAACCTCCGATTTAAATTCGACGTTTAAAACTGTCGGGCCGTGCATATATTCGGCCCCTCGCTCGCGCGCGCTCGCTCGCGTATTAAGAGAGACTCGGCCATGCGGGCCGTGTTGTCCGTTCCTGGAAGCACTAATTAGTGTCCCTCCTCCCGCGGCCGCTTGGGGCCTTAGCGACCGGTGAGTAGGGGAGGGGGAGAGGCCGGAGACTGTGTAGGCCGCGTATAGGGCCCCGAGATTGGCTGACTCGCGGAACGGCCGCGCGAGACAGACTGACGCCTCGTGCGGCGACCCGGGGGCAGCCGCGTCCCTCGAGCGACGATTTCATTTGCCCTTCTGCAGTGCACACGATAGTGCACCGAAAGCCTCGAGGATCCGAGAAAATGACAATGTACCGAAATCGAAAGTTTCTACCCCCCTACTTGTGGCAACGGTAAATACACATAATGTGTACGATTCGTTGTCCTCCTTTTCACCGGGGGATGTACGACGCGCCGAGTATCTTCCACTCGTATATATAAGCGTACGGCAATTTTGTCCATGTACGCAGCATGGATTTCATAACAATTAGTACGTACTAGGAAGTGGGTGGCGAGTTTACTACGAGGGAGGAATGCAAACCTGATATACTCACGCGGATATTCACTCGTGAGAGTAATTGGTACAACGTGGCATTTCTATGGAAGTAAGTTCAACCGCGACTTCTCCTGGTAACTTTTTGATACGTTCTATACGTGGATGTAACCATTCTATCAACAATTAGGCGTTTTTTCATCGTTTCAAATTTGAATCTCATCGAGTTTATCGATCATTCTTCGCTAGATCGGCAAATGATATACGCTATTATTACATAGGCTGTAAGCCAAGAAATGGTTCTCCATAGTGTCCTTACTTATTTTCCGAGAATTCAGATTCTCGTTAGCGTCTGATTTTACAACCACAAGTAATCCAAACATCCGATTTAACGACAATAGCTCACTCGTGTATACGTTCAAAAACACGATTAACTTTGCTGGCACTGATAAATGCTAATTAATTTATTTTTTCCCAAGGATCTACCTACTATCATCGAATTTCCACCTCGGTCTTTTTTTTATTCTCCAATTTTACCGATTTTTGCCTCTCGCGCATGTATCTAACCCACCTCGGTCTTACGATTGCTTTTGGGAAACACCAGCACCGAACGATGCGATGGATCGACAATCACGCGGGCGAATCGGACTGCAACCTTGATACACGCGGAACAAGGATAAATTCAACCCGCTGAATCCGTGGAAACCGACTCTGTGTCCTTTGAACACCTCAAAGTCAAGTCGGCCGATCCGACCACTCGGAGACGAGTCACAAACGAAGCGCGCAAAAGCGTGTCCGCCGCGCGCGGTCCTCTCTGCAGTCCGCAGTATTCGTCTCGCGCGGGGCGGAGGGGGTGGGGGAGAGCAGGTATACACACAGACACACACAAGCCCGGGGGCGGCGCACGCGGCAGCTATCAGAAACACATCGTGTCCTACACGAGGCGAGCCTGATAACAAGCGAGCGACTCTCACGTCCCCTCACTCAACGCGCCGGCCGCCATCCGATATTCCTGCGGCCGGGCTCGATAGTTGTGCCATGTGGGGGGGAGACTGCCGTGTGCTGGCAAGACTCGAATCCGTACTTACAACGATTTTCGTTGGAATCGAGATGTTCGCAACTCGATCGCGACACTCGTTTACTGCGGGCCGGAGCTCGGCTATATATACGACGGACGAATCAAACTTTGATTCGAGGCGATTGCAGTTGCTACGTCGGGTATACATCACGTAACGCGAACGGGGGTTACTTCCGCAGGGACAATCGCCAACTCGCAAAGTATGCCAGAAACATTATTGAATGTTTGGATATGGTTCCTCTCGGATCACATCGTCGTTCACGTTTGATTACGAAAACTCCCGTTCCCGATTTGTCTCTGACGGGGAAACTTCGACAAGGTAATTTATTAGTGTGCGCAATATTTTCACGTTATCAACGACGTTTCGTCAGTTTAATTTATCACTGGCAATGTTTAACAGACTCTGTGAAGCAAGCTCATTGTGGAATTTAAATTGATAAGTGTAGTTTTCGATGTTGCGAATTACGTGAAATTTGATACTCTTAGAATGCGGTGAAAATATAAACCAAAATATTATCTCATAGGTTTCTGAGCGCATGACTAGGAATTTGGAGTTCTAAAATGGTACTCGAGAAGAAATATGGTTAATTCTCAGTTTATTATTTACAGTTTACTATGGATGTACACCTTCACAAAATTAGACTTTTCAATATGAATGAAAATATAACCAGTGTGAGAAGCAGCGAACAAAAGTCTCATGAAAAGTGAGATAGATGTGGGCCCGCAAAATGTACTACAAGACAATATGAGGCTATACTGCAGTATTTGGAAGTTTATACTATAAATCCTGTCAGTGAAAAATCATCGATGAAAGTAACATTTTAATGTAAGCAAGACTTTAATGTGGATAGCTCGTTGAGTGGATTACAAAAACATTAATGATATTTGATATTTTAACTTGTAACCGATAGTTCACACAAAAAAGCAGTGCAAATTTACGGAAAGTGTATATATTCACTGATTCGACAGTGAATAATCCACTGTTATACATTCGTAAATTCATCTTCCCGTATACAGCGGAATTTCAATTTTTCCCTGAGAATTTTCCCATAACAATCTGCCCCTCTCGCGTCGCGTTATCAGATCCAACCATGACTCACATTTGCTTGGACAATTTCAGTGAAAATTATGTAGATAGTTTTTTAATACTTGAGTACGCGATATTTGTAGTGTACCTGCCGTCATATTAATTTTCCTGAAATAGAAAACTGATAATTGTTCATTTTGTGTAATCTCGATCTGCAAATATTAAGTATCATACGTATCGATATATACATACTTTGTATAGTAAGATGGTAATACTTGTGAGAATCAATACGTTAGGGAAAATTACAGCAGATATTATCTATTTGGGTCATCACTAACTACTTCCAAAATTATAAGAACTCTACAAATCTCTACATTTTTTGAGGTAGTATTTCAAATTCTTTTGTATTCAGTCTCACTGTAACATAAATTATAAAATCATCTCAATTAGTAGTTTTAAGAATAACGAGGGGGGGTACCCCCCCTGCTCGCTTCGCTCGCCAACCTCCCGTATCGTTTTAATAATGTAAAGCGTAAAAATAGCGTACTACATATTACAATATTACAAAGAAGTTTCAAGATTCAAGGTTCAAGTTTTATTGATCTTACGAAACCTGTTCGATTGAAAAGAATGTCGAACGCTTTAAATCAAAATAAAAACTTAATCCTCTTCAATAAACTTTTAATCAATATATTTTATAAAAATTTCAATAAACATTTTTAATGCGGCCATTCATGCATAAATGCCGGTCTCAAGCCCGGAAACGCAGAGAGAAAATGGAAGAATAAAATTATATTTTACCTATTCTGTTTTTCAATTCAATGAGGGATGAAATTGAGGAATGAAATTAAGGGATGAAAATGAGGGATGAAAATGAGGGATGAAATTTCCACGGCGGCGGCGGTCTAGCTTTTAATATAGAGAGATAAGCATTTTCAGATGGTCGTAAGCTTCCTCCAGTGATATTTTAGTTTCTCTCTACTTATAGTCTAATAAGTACTCAGGTTATAGAATCAACGTCAAAATTGAAATCGGTTATATATTATTTTAGAAAACATTAATTCTGTGGGTAAATAGTCTGGCATAAAACTGTTCCAGATCTATTCCCAGAAATGTTCGTGCCCCCATGGTCCATCCACCATCCAGGGGACATTTTTCAACCAGCTGATAATATTCATGAGTTTGACTCGCGTCACAAAAGTAAATTTGCCAAGAACTGCAAATATTTATTATATATATATATATATACCTATTACCGATAAGCACAATCAATATAAGCCTCAACTTCTTTCCTGGATAATCTACGTGAAAACTACTCACGGAAAAGTGTAGTTTTGTTACTAAGTCAGGACATCGAGTGCACTTGGGATATCTTGAATTCTCAAATTGACAATGGGGACGATATTGTTTTATATAATTCAATTTTTGATATTTTGTGAGTACAGCATAAAGAAAAATTATAGCAGATGAGGAAATACATTTTTCAAAATTTGTTAACATCAATAATTCACAAATACTTTCTTTTGAGCAGCCAGCGATTTGACAAATGCACAGCCAGTAGTAGGGACCATTACCAGATCAGCCGAGGATAAAGAATTTTCATCCGTAGTGGCAATCGGCTTTAAACATTTTGGGCCAGATTTAGCATCAACACTGTTCTGCACAGGAACACTGATCACAAGGAGACACGTCCTAACGGCTGCTCACTGTCTCGCGCCGCACAACAAAGAACAGGTTCAAGTACTTGGTGGCTCGAGTCGTATAGAGAGATGCGACCGATATGATATCGAGGATTGGATAACATACAACGAATGGGCTGCTAACAACAATCTTATACCAGGCATCGACGATAATGACATAGCCATAATTACGGTAATTCAATACTTTCACAGATATTGACACGTGGAGTGATCGCAACGTTTGGTTTACAAACCACCATGAAAATTTGCGAGTTGGATTTCGAGTACGCCGTGAAAATGACTCTTTGATTCAAGTACTTGTTACAACTTCATTTCAGTAAAATTGGCTCGAGTAAAGTTGCAACGTTGAACTTGAATCAAAGAATCATTTTTAAAAAGTGTACACAATGAGGCGGTTTTTACATCCACCGAGTCTATCGATTTGAACTTCGAGAAATCGAAATGTGAGAACTTGCAGTTTCATTGGATGGAAACTATTTTTGAGAAAGCTTCATAGGGATTGATAACACTCGTTGTGAGAGAGGGTCACAAATGACATTATTTTCAATACAACCCGTATATACGATTGTGATTGAATTCTGGAAGGAGATACGTTTTTCCAGAATATAAGTTTGAATATGTTAATTTTACCCAGGAAGTATAACTTTTCTTCAAAAGACTAATTTTCTGTGAAATTGTTCAGTTAAATAGGGATACCGATAGAGCTAAAATGGTACCGGCATTCATCTCTCCTGAAGTGAGAGAAAAACACGAAGGACTCAAAGTTGCAATAGCTGGCTGGGGAAGATTGAATGACAATTCAAAAACGGCAGTCCTACAGACGGCACCGGTTGAAGTATTAAAATTGACAGAATGTGAAAAAAGATGTTCGGAAATCATGGGATGCAGAGCAATACTCCATTTAAATGCCATGTGTAGCGCTGCATCAGCAACCAGAAGTGATCCTCCTTCTCCCGAAGAGGATTGGGCATCATCGTCATGTGTGAGTACATAATCATCAGCCTTCTTTAGACAATTTCGCAAGTTTGAATATTTCATGTCGATATATTGAGGTTGAGAACAATCCAAGAATGACAAAAATTGCATTTGCACCGCGTGACCGAAAGAAATATGTAAAAAATCAGAAAAGTTCAAATGGCGGGTAGAATATGTACAATACAATTTTCTCAGATAGTTTTCTATGATTTCATACACAGAAAATCGAACACTCACGCACGAACACACCCATGTCTAAACATATAACGTGAAAAGATTAGTCTTACATTTAAATTATGAAAACGTAACTACAATTTCCATAATACTCTTGAGGAGTTATATTCAAATTATATTTAACTAATATTTTATTTTTAGGGTGACAGTGGAGGGCCATTGCTATACAACAATAACGTACTCTTAGGAATTACTCTAGGAGTATGTCCTCCGCAAGCCGAATCTAAGGACGGTATGACTTTCCACGTCAATCTCAATTATTATACACACTTTTTTCACCATCTGACAAGTCAAGGTCTTACATATCGACTTCTACATTGATTGCTTTCTTAGAACTTCTATTTAGATATTAAAATAAATGAAACCAAATAAACAAATTTATTATTTTAAAATTCACCCTTGATCAAAATTTATCCGTAAAACTGGTTGTCAGCGTGTGTGATGAGGGAAATTGATGCAAACAATGGAAAATACTCACATAAATTCATGAAATTATTTTCTGGAGGATTTTGACTTCAGAAAAACTGTATATTATTCACGAAAAATTGAGTGATTTTGGCATGAAATACCATTGGGCGTGTAGAAATAGCCTGTTTTTAGAGAGCCTCAAGTATATGATAGTATCACCTCGAAAATAAACGTTCTTCCAGTAAACGCGTGTCCGCAGCATAATCTCACTCTTTACTGATGGTTGTTGAGCTTGATTTTCTCAATTAGTAATACTATATTCTAATCAGATCCCACAGATCGCGAAACTTGTTTCGATTGCAATATATTATTCTGAAAAAATCACCTAATCATTCTAGATGTATTATATTAATTATCCAAGTCCATTCCAGTTCATTTCACACTGAATGTTAATCGATCCATTTATATATTCATCTATTAATCTATTCATTATCGAGTCTCTCTGATTCTAATTCATTACTATGAGGAAAACGAAAACCAATGACAAGTGAATTAGCAGTATATTTTCTGAAAGAGGCTTTAGGAAATAAGATATCTTGAAACTGGGCTTTACGTTGAATTAGTCTCACGGTTTCCAACGGTTACTAAGGAAATTCACATAAGTTCCTGGGAATGTAAGCTTTCAAATACGGTAAATTTTGTGAATTTCAATAAATTTGACACTGAAAATATCGAAAGTAAATATTCCGAGTCCTTTGCCACCAGAAGCTCTGTGGACCTCAAGGATTCGACATCGTCCACCCCTTAGATTACAAAAATTAAGGTCTGAAGGTCTAACTTGAAAATTTGATTTTTATCCCTTGAATAAAAACAAAACCACTTCTAAACAGTATGTTTTCTCAAAGAGGCTTTGTGTGAAAAAAAATAAATTCAATGAGAGAAGTGTTCCGCACCAGTTGGACACGATATTTTATGTTACGAGTGCTCGTTTAAAGAGCATTTGGAAGAAGCAATAGTTCGTGAAATGCGATTTCACGCACCAGTAACATGAAAAAAAATTTCCGCGACTCTCAACTCACCATTATCTCACGTAGATTAAATATGTTCATGGTTGACGCACGTTTTGTGGTAGTGACCAAAGAACACTTGGGGTTAGCTTCGGCTTTATCAGTACCAGTATCTATAGTTTTGACAATAGATATTTGCTAAACAAACATACTAGAAACAAAGTAGCTGCTGAATAAATTTTCGGGTTAATATATACAGGTAACGTTAACTTTCTCGATGACGTAATAGTCTGCGCTACGAAATTTTATTTCAGAGAGATCGGTAGACAAACGAACCGAATTTGAATAATTGCTAATTATTTTTGAAACGATATATGATCTGAGTAAAATCGTTGAATATTTTTATAGACTTACGGGCATCCCCCGTCGCGGCTTCGCCCGCTCTCTAAGTTAATAGAATCCAAATGATAATTATTAACTGTGCGTAGAAATAAAACCGTAAAATTCAATTGTTTCAAATTTTACTGATGCCATATACTTATAGGCCAGATGCGCCATTTCAGCCGCGTGAACAGCTAAAATAGCGTCTCGATACCTAGTGGCCAAAGAGAGAAGCCGGAGCTGATTTGCATGTTATTTCCACATTTTGCATAGAAACGTTCCTAATTAATTAATTAATAATCAATCTTAATTAATGACACTTCAGGGTACATAGTAAAACTACTGTCAAAATTTGGAGGCGATTGGTTCAGTAGTTTTTGAGATTTTTGCGAACATACAAACAAACGTTTCCTCTTTATATAATAGCAAGATAAGATAAGATTACGATGGTTTAGATATCTATTTTTGAGTTGAATGTCAAAAGTTTTGTATAAATATCAATGGGAACATGATTGAGAGTTTATTTCAATGCTAAATTGATAGTCCCTGTAGGCATATATACACTTAATACAATCATAATCACTCAATACACTCGCTTAATACAATCGCAAAGATTTCTATAGAAGAGAGCAATTATTTTACTCTTCTATTTATCAAGTTGCTCTTTCTCAAAGCGTTTTCACGAACATAAATTATCCATGTGGCATATACACATACATATACACACACATTTACTTGCTTAATACCATCACAAAGATTTCTGTAGAAGAGAGCAATTATTTTACTCTTTTATTTCACAAGTTGCTCTTTGTCTAAGTGTTTTCACGAACATAAATTATCCATGTGGCATATACACATACATATATACACACACATTTACTTGCTTAATACCATCACAAAGATTTCTGTAGAAGAGAGCAATTATTTTACTCTTTTATTTCACAAGTTGCTCTTTGTCTAAGTGTTTGGCACATTTTAAAACTTTCATGCTATAATAAGTTGAATACTTATAATATAATTTATTCCGCGGGAAAACCTTATCTTCTACCTTAGTATATATGAGTTTTTCCTATTAACGGCTATTTATAGCTGCATGATAATTCTGAGAATATAAATACGTGTAAGAGCAGATGGCCAGTTTCAGCTAGTAGCAAAGTATCTACACAGTTCAACAAATATGATACCACTTGTGATTGCTGCGTTCTTTTTGAACCAAGTTCTGGGTAAGTCGACATTCATGACTCAATGAATTCTCGGGAATACATTGAATTTGAAATAAAATGCCGCAATTGCAGGAACTTCCATCCCGGTCTCGACTTCCCAGCCAGAGGACGAAATAAACATCAGTAAGCGCATAGTCGGTGGAAGGCTGTCCGTAATCAGGAGGCACCCATGGATCGCCGCGATCGAGAACAATGATTCCCTCGTCTGCGGAGGCAGTATTATATCAGAGTCCGTAATCCTCACCGCGGCTCATTGCACTAAATATCCTCAACACACCTTGAGCGTACGAGTTGGCACTTCTCTAGCTGGATTTGGAGGTTGGAAGCACAAGGTCGTTGAGATAAGGCGCCATGAGTTATTCACATCACACGGTGGCCGCACTAAGGACGACATAGCTTTGGTGAAAGTGTCACCACCTATCCAGTTCGGCGACACAGTTGATAATGTTATCCTGGCAAATAAAGAGTATGCCATTGTCCCGAACAAAACTGCAACCATCGCTGGTTGGGGCTATACGTCTGAACGAGGCCTGCCGTCTCATATACTGAGGAACACCAGTGTGCTCATCATCGACACCATGGAGTGTGCGAAGGCTATTGGAGAATCTCCTGTTTCGTGGACGAGTTCCAGCGGACAGATTTGCGCTGCTGCACCAGGCAGAGATGCTTGCAACGGCGATTCTGGTGGTCCGCTCATGCAGGGTAGTGTTCAGATTGGGATCGTATCCTGGGGTCTAGGCTGCGCTAGGTCCGAGTACCCAGGAGTCTACACGAATATTACATTTTACCGTGATTGGATCGACGAAAATTGGCAATTACTTACACCATTAAAAAAAGCATAGTTTCATATATTTTCATGAATGGAAAGACTGAGTAAAATCGTTGAATATTTTTATAGGCATGTTACAATGATCCAGGTATGTATTTTTGAGTTGAATGTCAAAGTTTATCAATGGGAACATGATTGAGAGTTTATTGTAATGCCAATTTGATCATCCCTGTAAGCCCATATATGCTGTATAAAACAAATGATTAAGAAAGCGTGCCAAATTGACAGGACGTGTAGTGCATTTGGTCCTTTTGCGTTAACTATAAAGGTGGTTTCTGATATAGGTATTGAGCTAAGCTTTGAGATACTGTTTGCAGAATTCGAACTGGCCCCAAGTCCGAATTTCAAAAAAATCGTACGACGTTCACTGAATTTTTTATTCTGCTTCAAAACCCCGTTCGATTTTTTGTCCTAGGTTTAAAATTGTGACCCGTTGGATTACGCTAGTGGAGAAAAAGAAAAAAAAATTTTTGGATTAAATAAAGTGTGTTTTCTGTAGTTGGATAGTATTACTTTCATATGCAACCAACCCCATATTTTTAAGATTTTTCTTGCACTCATGGTAAGTGTTTGAAAATGACCTCGAAATCAAGCCTCTTTGTGGACCAAAGTTCATTCCATCGATCTAACTCTATCGCGGTTACATACAAATACTCCAGGGAAATAAGCTCCAAAAGTACCCGTTTCTCTACAGAATTGCGACAGTCAATTTTTATTGTTGATTCAGTAAGGGGGAGTGGTGGAAATAATAAATATTTATGAAAGGATCGCTGACTAGCAGTAATTTGTTTATAGCAGCACGTTGAATGTCATGAAAAACGGTTTTTCTGCTATAACAAAGAACATACTGGTCGGATAAAAAAAAATTCCAAATAAAAAGTGTAGGTATCAATAATAGAAACATTTTAAAAAAAGTTGCATCGAAATTAGTTCAATATTTTTCTTGAAAATTGCAAAAAACCCCCCAAAATCGACGATTTTACATTAACTATTATTCAATTGTAAAAAAAGAGATATCGACCTAATATTAATGTGAAAGTGTAGAGTATTATATACTGAAACCGTGGTTAAAATTTGGTTCCGAAATATTCAATATTTATTGAGTAATTTAATTTGTTATTAAAAGTAGGGTCGTTTTTGCGATAATACCTGAGAGCTTTTGACAGATCGTTTGTAATGAAAGTCAGCTCATTTGAAAGATACACATTTCCACTATCAATTCCAATCATGAGTCAATCCATATTTGCTAATTGCAATATGTTTAAAATGGCTCTAAACATGATGTCATTATTTTCTTCGTAAACAAATGCAATAACTTGTTGAGTTTTCATCGCAACATATTGTGATACGAATCAAATTGAAGCTGAGACTATGACCGTGACATTGCAATGTCCCACATTTGTCTACGATAATTTGGAGCGGAGATACGTTTTTTTTTTAAAAAAATCACCGCTCCTCAATTTATTGACACTAAGCCATGAAAATTTGCATGTGTTTAGAAGATTACTTACAGTTCAAGTGGAAAGTATTTGCATCGTTACTACATGAAAATAATATGCATAATAATAAATGAAAGGAACAGCGTTGGTGCGCGATGCATCAAAGTGGTTGGAGCGGGGCGCGAGGAGGGGGACAGGCAGCGGCCGCGCGCCTTGGCACGCGCTCGGCCAAAATTTGCTCAAACCGCTTCCCGCGACATCATCTATCAATATCTCCGCTTCTTTTCATCCGATTTCGATGATTTTTTTTTTTGATTTGGGGTAGCTCGATGAGCTAAGACCAAATTTCACATGAAAATGAAAAAAAATCTCGTCACGAGTGCAGAAAATTGGATGTTCATGTAAAATCAATTATTCATTATCAAAATACTTATAAATTATAGCATGTACATACCACTGATACCATTGATAATGTTTAAATTACTATTATGATAGAAAAATGTAATAAATAAACATGTACATGCTATAATTTATATGTATTTTGATAATAAATAATTTATTTTACATAAACATCCAATTTTCTGCATTCGTGACGAGATTTTTTTCATTTTCATGTGAAATTTGGTCTTAGCTCATCGAGCTACCCCAAATCAAAAAAAAAATCATCGAAATCGGATGAAAAGAAGCGGAGATATTGATAGATGATGTCGCGGGAAGCGGTTTGAGCAAATTTTGGCCGAGCGCGTGCCAAGGCGCGCGGCCGCTGCCTGTCCCCCCTCCTCGCGCCCCGCTCCAACCACTTTGATGCATCGCGCACCAACGCTGTTCCTTTCATTTATTATTATGCATATTATTTTCATGTAGTAACGATGCAAATACTTTCCACTTGAACTGTAAGTAATCTTCTAAACACATGCAAATTTTCATGGCTTAGTGTCAATAAATTGAGGAACGGTGATTTTTTTAAAAAAAAAACGTATCTCCGCTCCAAATTATCGTAGACAAATGTGGGACATTGCAATATCACGGTCATAGTCTCAGCTTTAATTTGATTCATATCACAATATGTTGCGATGAAAACTCAACAAGTTATTGCATTTGTTTACGAAGAAAATAATGACATCATGTTTAGAGCCATTTTAAACATATTGCAATTAGCAAATATCGATTGACTCATGATTGGAATTGATAGTGGAAATGTGTATCTTTCAAATGAGCTGACTTTTCATTACAAACGATCTGTCAAAAGCTCTCAGGTATTATCGCAAAAACGACCCTACTTTTAATAACAAATTAAATTACTCAATAAATATTGAATATTTCGGAACCAAATTTTAACCGCGGTTTCAGTATATAATACTCTACACTTTCACATTAATATTAGGTCGATATCTCTTATTTTACAATTGAATAATAGTTAATGTAAAATCGTCGATTTTGGGGGTTTTTTGCAATTTTCAAGAAAAATATTGAACTAATTTCGATGCAACTTTTTTTAAAATGTTTCCATTATTGATACCTACACTTTTTATTTGGAATTTTTTTTTATCCGACCAGTATGTTCTTTGTTATAGCAGAAAAACCGTTTTTTCATGACATTCAACGTGCTGCTATAAACAAATTACTGCTAGTCAGCGATCCTTTCATAAATATTTATTATTTCCACCACTCCCCCTTACTGAATCAACAATAAAAATTGACTGTCGCAATTCTGTAGAGTAATAATGCTAATGTCACTGGAGTAAAAAGGCGCGGTGCGGGTGAATCGCATGCGCGACACTCTCGCCGTGGAAGCTCGAATCCCGCAGACGTCAAGAATATCCCCGTATACACACATACACATATATCCCTCGAATCTCTCTCTCGCGCGTGCGTATTTTTTTTTTTTCAGCTCCTCCTCCTCGTGGCAAAGACAATCGGCATCCGAACGACGCCGAAAATCCCGGCCAATACGGCCGGATCGTACAGCTGGCTCGAGCCGCTGCGTCTTATCCGCCGGGCGAATCTCCCCGTGAATTTTTCGGATTCTCCTCTATATCGTCGCGCAGCTCTCGGGGCAGCAGCGCAGCAGCACTTGACAAATTACTCTCTCTCTCTGGCTGTGTTCTCGGGGGGGCGTTGCAGCGCGCCCCATAACGTCTTGCTTTCTCTCCTCGATCGCGCGAGTCCAACCCTCGGGAGCAGAGGGCAGCACGTATCGCGAAATTCATCTCCGACCCACACCCACACGCGCACATTTGCCAAGAGAGAGAGAGAGAGAGAGAGATAGAGGGGGTGTGGGGGGGGGGGAGAGGAGTGCAGGGCACGAGCATGCACGTGCGCGAGCGAACGGGCGCGCGAGAGAGAGGCGATTCCAGGAAACGTGTCCTGCCAGCTTGTTAGGTGTCCCCTGCGAGAGTTCTCTAATATATGACTCTAACTTCTCTCTCTCTCTCTCCCTCCCTCCAGCTCTTATACTCCCTCTTACATATACCGAGCGCGAGAGAAAGGCCTAGGCTGCTGTTGCTGCTGCTGCTGCGCTTACCTGCCACGTCTCGCGCTCACAACAGCCCGGTCTCGCGCGCGCGCGCGCTCGCTGACGACGAAATAAAATCGTCCGAGAGAGAGAGAGAGAGAGAGAGAGAGAGAGAGAGAGAGCCGGTATCGTTCTCACGATTCCTCCTCCCGCTCGGAGGGAGGAGAAGAGTAAAAGAAAAGCAGCGAGATGAAAAAAAAATAACTCGGATGAGAGAGAGAGAGAAAGAACGTGTCTCGGACGAGATGATTAGCATAACGATTCTTCGCAGCGCGGGCGCGCACGTATAAACAGCGCGGCCGCGATTGTCCCTCTCTTTCTTCTCGCTGCTCGCGCGTGAGCTCGTGTTTTTTGGCGGCGCGCGCGCGACGGGTCGCGGGGGTTGCGCGCGCTGTGGATCAGCCGATCACCTTGGTTTCGCGCGAATATCGCTCAGCGCGAGTCTGACGATTTTGGAATTGTATAAAAACGTCGTTTTCGCGCGCGCAGGTATACGTTGTCTCCGATTGATCTTGACGCGCGGGATCGAACTTGGCAGTTGTGACGGCCAAGCTTGGATCAAATTGAGCCTATTTTAATTGTCGGTATTGTCGCATGAAAATCGGTATAGCGGATCGGAACTTTTTTTCCCGATTGCTGCTGCGCTCTTGTTGTCCATGTGATTTTTCACCAGTTATAAAACCCCCAACGACTTCTGCCGTATTTTGTCGAATGGGAAATATCCAACATTGTGTACGAATGACTTGCGGGGCTGAAGTGTGGCAAACAAAGTCGCGAGGATACGATCAAAGTTACGATCGGGTATAATTTTGCGTAGACAGGTGTATCCTCGCACGGGATTGTGCGTATCTGAGGAGCTCATTCAAAATGTTTGACACCCAGTATATACGTAGCAACCGGTACTTCACGCAAAGGGGAATCGCTTCACGCAAAGGCTCTACATATCCAATCGGAACACACGAGAAATCCAATGCGAAGTCTCGGAAGCTTCGTACAAGCAGCCGTGAAGCTCGCAAAGCTGGGCTTGCGCGCAAGCGACAAAGTGCAGGAGGGAAAACAAAAATTGCACCGAGGCGCTAACGAGCAGTGATTACGGCTTGGGCAAGGCGTGTATATATACGTGCCGGGCGTATGGAGCGTGCGACCAAGGCGCCGCGCCGGTATATCCATCAATCCAGTCCCGACCTCCCGCGACGCGGCTCATCTTCTTCTCACGGCGCTCCCGCCGATATTCGGCCTTCCCATCGCGCTATATACATTCCTCCTCCTGCTCTCTGTCTCCCTCTGTCTCTCGGCTCTCCGATCCAAAGCAGTGTTCTGCGCGCGCTGCGACAGGAATTTGGGTTTTTCCCGTTGCTCGCTGTTTGATGGATCTTGACGCGCGGCCGTCGTTCGACTGCGCTCGGCGGCCAGACGTGTCATGCGAGCTCGAGTCTCGAGCCGCGCGAAAAACATTCCTCGCACGCAGCTTGCCTTTCCGCGGATATAGGTTTTGCTCGCTCGTCCTTGATCGGATTCACCCGCGAACTCTCCGTGATGCAGTTGACGAGTTTACAAGCGGGTGGCTTGACCCGCGAGCGAAATCGGGCGGTGGAACTTTGTCGGATGCGGCAATTTTCTCGATGGACAAATGATTGATGTCCTCGAAAAAAATAAAGGTAAACGTTTCTTAGGGCGTGGGACGGAGACATAGTAGTTATGCGTGGCGTTCGTTGAAAACGAAAATAAAATCATCATATTGGTGGATTTGATTTGTTTTAGTTAGCTGATGGACATTTTTTATTTCTCGATTATTCAAAGAACTATAACGACGAACCAAATTGACGCCACTCGCCGGGTTTCCGATCGAGACACTCACACGCCCTGGGACATAATATGCTCCATGTATCTTTTGTTCGAGAACAGGTTCTCGAATCGTGAATTGATGAACGTTTCGATCTCTACAGATTCAAAATAGTAAGAGACTACTATTAATTAGTCGAAATTGCACAACTGATGAATAGTAGTAAATATTCATTAGGAAATATGTAAAATTTTACTACTTCACATCAGTCATACAATTTCCACTATTTTAAATTCAGGGAGTACGTTTATCATAAAACAATTATTCGTAGATCACGTGTTCTCGTAATGTCTCCTCGTTCGTTCAATTTATTCCTAATATCAAATCGATAATGATTCCCGAATATCGCAAATCGGAAACGGTAGCCCACGCGCGGCTGCAGATATTATCAATACGTCCGTCCGGAATTGCCGTCACACAGCTCGACTCTCACGGTATATGTAGCGATAAATTTTACGCAAACATTGTGCGCTCTAGCGCATTTTCCAAATGGTAAACGAGCCATTTTTTCAATTATCGACAATATTGCCACACAGTCTGTGATTCGCACTCGTTACCGACGCGCATTTGTCGCACTCCAAGAGCCAATCAAAATTCTCGAGAAGTTAGTCACAACATTGGTGGTCGAGTCTTGATTATTATCTTCGAAAACAAAGAAAGAAACGCGAGTGAAATTTATCAGTCAATTAATTTTGAACAATTTCCAAAACTCCCATCGATTATGAGACGTCAACGTTTCGGCTATGATCTCAATCTCGAATGTCCTCCTCGAAATATGAATGATGGGCCGAGAAGTGACGAGCCTCTCGAGACTTCTGATTGGATCTTACAGAGCGTGACAAATGCGCGTCGGCGGCGACGGCACGTGCAAAAAAAAATACACGTCAGTTTTGTCGAGGATCAGAAAAAAGAATAGTTCAATCGCTCGTCGAATGAAATTCTGAAATAAGACTAATTGAGATTCAATTGAATGCGTAACGTTTCTCGAGCGTCGCTTACATGTGTCGAAATGAGAAAAAAAAGTAGTTGTATCTTTCTCACCGGACAGAAAGGATCGGATAACATTTTCGAGAAAAGTAATGAAAAAAAAATCAAATGAGGATCTTGATCTGGGAAGAGCTGAGAAAAAGGCTAATTCAGAGAAACGCTGAAACAAGAGTCAAGCGCGGGTAACTTTATTTTTTCGGTAATATCGTGTAGAAGCGTATATACAGCTCTCAACTCACTTTCCAATTCTTTGAATCCTGATGTGTATGTCCCCTCGACCAACCGTACCACATTGAATCCATAGAGATTTGAAAGTTCTTTTCTTATTCCGCGCACAACGCGCTACATGATTCGCATTCTTCCTCGTCAAAATTCATCAAGCAATACAAATAACTCAAAACCTCGTGGATCCATCCAGAATCCGGATATATCCAGGTTAAGATGTCGATTTGTCAAGACCAGCATGTATTTGGTTTAATTCTCGGTTTATTTGTGAACTTGTAACTTTTTTCGCATCGGAAATGTGAGGTAATGGGGCCCCTTGTCATATGGACCCGTCTATATCGTGCCTGGAATATGCTTTTGAAATTAAACTGGATTACTTTCGTATCAAAACCTACATGTATATATCAACCTTTCGTAAAAATCTAAATTTCAGTTTTCAAACCGCGAATATTGAAGTGTAAGGGGAATCTCGAAACTTGTTGTCCGCAGAATAGGATAAAACTATCAAATACTCAATAAATCAATCAATAAACTCTTTATATCATATCTGTATCACTATGTAATGGACAACCATGTCCGTATATGTTTAATAAATAAATAAATAAAAAAAATAAATAAATACTGGTTCTATTTCGTACTCTGAGATATGCACGCCGCTATACCGAAAAGAGTCATATTTCACCTGAAGAGTATTTTCTCTTCCTAAATAATTGACCATTACTATCTATTTTCCACGCTATTATACACTATAGCAGTGATCTACAAATTTGTAACATCCTACAATCTTCCGATCTATACATGCATCCATCCAGACACCCTCGGTTCAAAATTAAAGTTCCCCATTACTCTCACGACACGATAAAAAACGCGAAATCATCTTTTCAACAGCCATTCCCCCGGCGAACTTGCGGCTCACATCGGACAAAGCTCGACTTGGAAATTACATAATAATCAGGCAGGATTTTCGTTGCGAGAAACGATCAGCTCGTATACCCGAACCGGACAATGCGCTCACGCCCCGCGGGCTTATCGATTCTGTGCTTTTCCACGAAGAAGGAAAAAAGAAAAAGGGGGGAGTATCTGGCCACGGGAGGGGGTCTCTCTCTCTCTCGCGCGAGTCCATCCACATTTTTCAGAAAATCAGCGGCTTTCTCCGGGTCCGGATTTATCGGCGGCTGATCGGCGAGTTGTGCGCACTCTTCCCCTCGCCCGCTATCGCGATTCGTTTACGCTCGATTTAAAAAGCTCGGCTGCGAGCGAGCGAGCGAGCCAGGGGAAGGAGGGAAGCAAAAAATATCGCGCGCCGCTGCTTCCATCGCGGATTTATGAGTCGTGATCTTCCACGCCTATTTCTTCCTCCTCCGTTTGACCCTCTCTCTCTCTCTCTCTCTCGCTCTCCGATTGCATATCGCTCCGCGAAGAGAGAGAGAGAGAGGGAGACGGGGAGACTAGTCTTGTTGCGCTGTTTTCGCCGCTTCGTGCGCGCATTGTTCCGACGCTCGAATTATGATCGGCCGCTTGTGTATTGCGGCTATGAAAAATTCATCGTTTCAATTTGTACGCCGCGGCGATCGCCACACGAGCCCGGGCCCGGCTCTCGCTACATATATGTGATACCCGTTGCCCGCAGTCCTTACACTGCCATATTATAGCCAGCGCTTCTCGCAACACGTATTATACTACCATGCTGATATGGGCTCGGGTATACAGCTGGTAAGGATGCTTTCCTCATACAGTAGATCGAAACATGTGTGATAGTTTTGAAAAAAAAAAAATCCACACCGTCCGTGTTTTATATATTTTTATTCTCGTGTCTACGACGATGTCGATTGAGCCCCTCTCGATTGATATCGATTCATAACAATACGTGTATTCGTGTCTACATTGATAACAGAAGTCCTCACTCACACCATACCTCATTCCCACGTTATTTAATCGAAAAATATTCATTTTCAAGTGAGCTTTAGAGGGGTTTTTTGGAACTATCGATTGTATAGACATGCTTACGCCTAAAAATTGTATATTCTAACAAAATGTAAAAATGGTGAATCTTGATCCAAAATGAGTTTACGACGTAACGTTTTCTCCCCTTTTTCGAGCATTCTACAGGACGTAGATTCCTAAGGAGTGAAGTTGAATTTCTTTTACAAATTTGTATTCTAGAATGTCCCTTTTCGGGATATTTATAAAAATATGAAACTCCAGCTTATGGAAACATTATGTTATTTTTTTTATCAAGATGTCACAAATGTACTGAGAATAAGAGTATTCATGTGATCAGGTATAAGTCTAGAAAAGAGAAAACAATTGTCTTTGAAAGAAGATTCAAATTTCGAAAATTTAGCGTTGTTAGAATTGATGATTGTTTGAATAAAAACATCAACCCGTGTTTCAATAAGTTGAGGCAGTGAAATAACTTTCATTTCTAAGCTATGTCATAGTTTTCCAATTCAATAGCTATTGTGCTTATCGATTAGCTCAGTATAAAAAAAACTATACGTAATCTATTAAATTGACGATAAAAGCCAACAAATTAAAAATTCTGTGTACTAAACTACGCTTCGTGTGGCACCCAATCCTGTAGCTTCTTCAGATTTATCAATTCTCTTCCAAAAATCAATTACAATTTTGATTTGCTAGTATTCATAATGGAAGAGAATTTACCTAGTGCTTAGTCAGGTCTTGAAGTATGGTAGCCATGGCGATAGGATTATCAGCTGGTACCTGCAAAAGAAAGAGTATGAAAATTTCGAGAAAGATATACCACGATATCCCTAAAGCCCCAATATCACGGGAATTATCGTAAAAGGACGATACTCACTTTATGTCCTGCTCGGTTAACCCAGTAAAAAGTCAAATTGCCAAAGCTCTTCGAGAAGCCTTCAATGATGTTGTTAACGACTACCGGTAACCTGTCGCTCGCGAGCCAGCCTTTGGAATTCGTCCATTTCAGTCTCTCGATCCATTGTACAGTTCCTGAAAGCAGGTTTTGAATGACTCGCCCAAAGTGGCTATAAATAATATCGCAAATTTTTAATCTTTCACTTAGGGCGGAATTGAAGGTTCGCAAGAAGTCGATCTTGCGGGCATGAAAACACCTCTTCGTAATCGTTAAACTGTGAATTACCAGGTGTATTGACGATAAGATCTAATTGACCACTATATACAACGAATTTCAGCTCCGTCTGACTCAGCAAACGCTCCACTGTGTGTATATGAAAAGGAAGCAAACAACATCGTTATAGGACGATAGAGCAAGATAAATTGTTCTTTTATGTATTTATAATCTACAATAAGTCAAACTCGTTGAGAAATATTAATGAAATAATTAAAAAAACCGATGAAACATTCATTGTTATATTCTTATAAAGAGATACGTTTCACGTGGAAATAATCTCCCATAGCGGAATAGTAAATTTCATTTGCCAATAAATAATAATTTCGAGATATATTGATGTTTGAATTGTATCGGTATTATATCGAATAAATCATGAGCGACTTACATATGTGTGTGACTGGCTTCATGAAATCAGCAACGAGCGAGTCAAATACTCTGCCATTCGAGGATACCCAAGGAATATTGATATTGAGCGCCTTCTTCACTGAGCCGTTCATCAAGTTGGACAAAATAGTAGTAGAAAAGGCTTCCGAGTTCTCTGCGATATTCAACCATGAAATAGAAATTTTAGTGAGCTAACCAATGAGAGAAATATCATAGTACGCCTATACTATGTGAGAAACTACTATTATACAAGAAATTGCGTAACTGATGTAAAATAGTAAACATTCGCTTGAAAATTAGTAAATTTTATTAATTGTCGTCGGTTATGCAATTTCTACTATTTTCAATTTAGAGAATGAAGAAAACATATAAAATGGTCACCTGGGGCGTTATCATTAGAATCGCTGGATCTCGTTTCTAAATCGATTTGCAGACATCCCGTATTTACTCTTGACAAGACATTGAAAAAGTCGACTCCTTTCGTAACTTTTTCCACAACTGTCTGAGTTGCGTCCCATTGATCAGTAGCTTCCTTCCATTCTAGAGCTTCCACAACTTCTCTTGCACGATTAGCTGATTTTTCGATCTCTTTTGCGCCGTTTGTATCGACCATACCCTAAAATATTATCATTTATAAAATTTAAAAACGAAAAAATTCGGCTGTTGACGGCTGAAGGTCCGATTATTTTGCATTTCGCATGCAGAGTTGTCGTTACCATTTGCAGAAGAAAAGGTGCCCACTGTAGTACTGAATCGATTGGCGAAATCCAGGGATTACCCAATCCTACTCCTTTGAGATTGGTCTCGATGGTTCTTCTCCTCTTGGCATGATAAAACAGAAGACAAGTACAAACTTTGTGAATACACATTTCCCAAGTAAATCCAAATTAATCTCGTAATTCATCAAACGAATTTCATGAAAGATGTTTCAGGAAATGATCTACTCGAAATCCCTTGTCAAATTTACCTTGTACAACTCAAGTGCGAACTCAACAGCCATCTTGCCTCCATAGGAATGGCCAACAATGTAAGTCGGCACTGCTTTGAATCTTGGTAGGGTACTGTAGAAGCCGCGCATCAGTGCGACCAAATCTTGAGCGATTTGTTTGTTTGTTTTGGGGAGTAAATTTATATCTTTCACGTAACTAAAACCTGTGCCCACTGGATTGTCGATGAACAAAACATTGTAGTCTTGTACCTTGAACGAAAATACACGTGTATTGAATATTTCACTCGCAAAATAGGCGTCGAATCGGATTTAATTTAGTCCTATATCGCTCGAACGAATTTCGTAAACATGAATTGGAAATGACAATTTTTCGAAGCGTACCCAAGAATAATTGCGGGCCTTTTGATGGATATCCAACGGGCCTACGAGATCGAAGTTGCCAACCCCCGTGGAAGAGACGCCGGGACCGCCCTGCAGCCAGATGATCAGAGGCTTCTCGTAATACCGAGAGACGTTGGTTGCCAACGTGAAATAGAGCAGCCAGAACATATGGGCGCCCGGGCGCACTTCCACGTGTCCCGACGCGTGCTTGCCCGGCCCGAGGACGCGGTTGCCTTCGACTTTGCTATTACTCGGTTTAATTGCCGCTTCCGCTGCCGACGCATCCCAAAGCGCGATGGATATTCCGCAGATCGCGACGAAAACTGCCAGCCTCATTTCTCGTTGGCAATCGGAACACGACTGATTATTTCGACACGGTGAATCCTCTTCTTGCGCTTCGTGTGTTTTAGATATTCAAATAAAAGAGTCGAGTCATTAATCCTGCCTGCCTGCACATGTGTTTCTCGACTTTAATCTTTGCAGCTTCTAATTTATTCACCATTGATCATATTCTGCGCGAATAGTACGAGTACGCGTACGATTAGCAGTTTTAGAAAAACGATTTCAACGCGGAGATTTTGATATCGGCGGGCCAATGTACGATTTAAAAGAACTCGACTAAATATATTCGCAATTGAAGAATATTTTCAAACTAAAGCTAGGTTCGGGGAATTAATTCTATACTTTCATTTGCGTGAGCATAATGAACATATTTCGTCATATTCGATTAAAATTTACGTATACATTCCTCACATGCCGAAAGCTCGTTTTGCGATGCACTTCATATGGGCATAATATATGTGTTTGAAATATTCCTCCCACTCAGATATATATATATATGCAAACTCGGGTGAGTAACTATTTTAAAACTTTTTTCGTGGAGAAACATTGTCCTTGATTGATAAAAATGATTGTGCCTGGTGTTATCAGTTTTACTGTGGACACTTGGATCAACAAAAATTTTAACGAACGTGAATCTTTAAAATTGTCATAAATTTTCATAGAAACAGTTGTTTACATCCCAAATGATCATTGCTAAGTAACAACAAATTAGTATAAGATGCATTTTTGATAATTTATTCTTACGTTAAATTTAGTAAAAATCACAAACTATTCCATATTTGGAAGCCACTGTTTCATCTCTGTTAACCAATGTCCATTTCTAAAAATTCCTAGTTTACAGCCTCTTTAAGAAAGCATACTGCTAATTCATTTGGCAGTGTTCTTTCCCCATAGACTCACGAAAGATTATTTTCAAACTTCCCCCGAGATAACTAGTGCGTAAAGTTTCAAAGACCCGCGAGGACGCATCGACGAGTGTTACACGTTCACACTAAAGATGGATACAGTATTTTATGTTATGAGTGCTCGTTCAAAGGGCATTTAAAAAATAGACTAGTAGGTAAAATGCCGTTTCACGCACCTAACAATATAATTATCAATGTCGTAATATTCTTAACATAGTATAACGAATGAAGATATTGTTGTGATTTACACTTCTTATATACTCTTCACGCAGGTAAGGAAAGTTCTTTCAGTAGACATATTTCCAAAAGAAAATATAATGTGTAGCCTCTTGTGGCACGATTCACTCAGTACACAGAGTAACGACATACATGTGATTTTCAATAAGGATTCTTCCTGGATTTACGTAATAATCATACGAATAGAAGATTGTTTTAAAAACCCAGTCTACAGTTTGGAACTTGGTCAAACGTGGTCAAACTTCTGCCCATCGATACTCACCTCTGGATTTCCTCATACGAACGGCATTTGGATCTCTCGGATCCCGATGACCGTCCAAAACCACTGGATCGACACCCATAACTGCTTCGTGAGAGCTGTATCGCCGGTT
This sequence comes from Aphelinus atriplicis, assembly GCA_020882685.1. Taxonomy (NCBI): domain Eukaryota; kingdom Metazoa; phylum Arthropoda; class Insecta; order Hymenoptera; family Aphelinidae; genus Aphelinus; species Aphelinus atriplicis. The sequence continues at coordinate 101,900,308 of CM037073.1, forward strand.
ATTTAGAGGTCTGCGCGTCGTCATCATTCAAAATGCATACCTTGTCGTCTGGTTGAATCAGGTCGAGTTTCTTGTTGTCGCCTCGGGGTGTAGCAGATACATAAGTCCGCTGTATACGGCCGCCACCTCCATAACACTTATTCTCGCACAAAACATTGCAGTTTCTCCCCAGTGATATTATATATAGACTTCGGCTCCTCGCTACTGAACTGGTTGTGGCAGATTCCGAATCCATCATCGTCTTCAGTTCTTGTCGAATTTACATAATATTCATGAGCTATTGAAATCCAACACGTATTGATATATTATGAAGAATTGGCTGTGAAGGACAGGAAAGTATATCTGATCACAAATGATTGCTAAGCTAATAGCACCATGCCAAAATATGTAGATTTCCAAAACAGTCTTTTTTTTTTCAAAGAATCATTTGATTTTATCCAAGCGATCAAAATGCGCTGTGGATCGCGAGATTTTCTCGAAGCAAACATTATTACTTGTTTCGCGGGCAAGCTCTGCCAATCAAATCAAAACAATGCTCCTCTGCGTTCACAAAATCTTTACAATTCACATTACGCTTTAACCGCGTTGATGAAATCGAATAATGTTTTAAAAAAAATGAAGAATAAACTTCAGAAAAACAGTTTAGCAATGGTTGCTAGAAAATCAAACAACGGATTTTACTGAAAATTGAACTCGAGTTACATTTTGCCACGCGTAATCCTGTGTGCAAGATTTTAGAAAGACTATTTTCTCGAAAGTTATCCGCGCCAAAATACAGCGTCATACATACGTGCATGTACATAAAGAAATTTTTGGGCTTCAATGTTTTTCGACCCGTAGATTACGAAATCTGACTCGAGAAGTCGATCTTTGCCCCGTCATGAAGTTCTCTCTTTGACAAAGCAAAACACTCCATCATACAGAATAACAAACGACACTTTCGCACTACTCTATCGGATCAAAGTGACCATTATATTTCCCTACAAATAGTATCCTTTGGAAACCCTATAAGCATCAAGTCATTGAAATACCGCGTTCACACAAGCGAACCACAGTCGAGAATGACATAATTCCCTCTAGATAAAAATCATTGATTCGCCAAGACTTGGCCAGGTGAGTTCCAGCAGTTCGATGAACCTCGCGCGCCTCGAACGTCTCATCCTACGGCAAACATACTTACAACGGGTAGAAAATAATTGCAACAACCCCTCGCTCGCGCGAGAGAGGCGGCGTCGAGAAAAGTATATTAAAGAGAAAATAAAAAACACGCAGTGGGCCGCGCGCGCGAATGCACCCGGCGAGCGTAAAACAAAAGGCGTGCTCGGCTCGTCACCCCACCGCGGTATACCAACACACACACGGCTGTTCTCCTCGCGCGCGGTATGGGATGGGCGTGGTTTTGCACGCGCGCGGCTTATCGACGGCCGACTATCGGCGATAAATCTACACCTCAACTAGCGCCGGCCGATGCGCCGAGATCCGCAAGAGAGAGAGAGAGAGAGAGAGAGAGAGAGAGAGAGCCGATCTGTCAGGAGCACCTCCGCCTCATTGTGTATACGCGCTCTCATGGGAAGCTGGGATTCTTCACCGGGCCCCCGCGCGCGCGTATGTGTGGGTATACAGTTCCCGTGGCGGGAGGAAGGGACAGACGGGAATACGTCTGCTTCCACTGCCGAATTTTATACTATGAATTTATTCAAATCTGACTGATGAGGCCAGTGAACCTTACTGGCGAAACGTCGAGTCGCATCAATTAAGTATGTGGAGGAATTTGTGATTTTCCCTTTTCCACTTCACACTGGATTGGCCCTCAAAAATCGACCATTTATACAATATGGGAAAATGCGCATGGATCGGACGGATCAACAGTTCGGTCTCGACCGATATGATGGATGCATTTTGTTCATTTATTCGAAACGGTCAATGCATGATCTCACGGGCGCCGCACGAAATTGTGGGAGTTTTGCCATACGACCTTAGCGCAAGCCGGTGGATCTGGATATGACCAAGTGTGTATATGTAAATATATCGACGAATGCCGACGATTGACGATGTTGCAGTGACACCGGCCCCCCAAACGAAGGAGGACAATATCAGCCGAGAGCGTGTAGGATAACGTACTGGCCACGCCATCTCTGGCGGGAAGCGCGAAACTTGCCAACGGTCAAGAGGATAATGGAAGTATCGCCGCGAGGGCAGTTTCAGAGGTTCCTTCGATCGAGTAAATTTTCCCGATTTGGCGTTGTTGTACGGGAAAAGTTTTTTGAACGTTGTTCAATCGCACTGAATACTAGGATGAGCCTCGAGGCGAAATTATAAGCCACTGGAGTTTCAGAAGATACTGTGGTTGGTTGTAAATATCAACTTGATTATTTTCGGTATCATTTACTGACTGGAGTTCGATGATTCCTTTGGAACGACTTCACAATCAAATCGTAATTGTCGTCAGGAATAATCATAACCACGAACAAACAAACAAAATCGTGTATGCGTTCCAAGGAAAATAAAAAAAAAAAAAACAATCACATCGATACAACAATCACAATTATTATTTGTGACTATTGTATTTATATTACTGTGAAAGAGTAGAAGTGATTTTGCACATTAATAAGATAACTCATTGAAGAAAATGTGGAAAATATAACTTCTCCAAACGTCCGTCTAGCTAGTCCCAGTCCGTTTCTACTTGGGCTAGAAGACTACTCGTCTGTCGCGAAGAAAAAAAGACCGACCCTGAAAAATGTCATGTGTGCCAATTGCAGCGTGCACCCCATCGCATATATACGTATATATACCGTATGGAGCGGAGCAGCTGATATCAGGCTAATTGGTGTAGAGGAGCGCGGGGGCGCGGGGAAGCGAGTCGGAAAGTATTGATGTCCTGTGACTATCGGGGCAGTCGGGCTCGGCCACTTCCTAGGCGTTGTGCTACCCTGGCCCGAGCACCGGTCCAAATCAATGACAAATCCGATGCGCCGCGCGCCGCTCATGGTACAATGCGAGCTCTGCAGCTCTCTTTCGTCGGTACGCGCAGCGACGATGGGGTCGATTTATTGACGCCACCGACCCGACCCCCTCCCCCCACCCCCCGAGCCTGCCGCGCCTCCGCTCACCAATTACTCCGTTGTATCGTCGCGGGTGAATTTTTTGATTTTCATCGTGGTATCTTAGTTTTCTTGGTGAATATTGGCACGTGCGATCGATGTGTATAATATATTATTGTCAATGAGATTTGGGTGCGTATAACCCCATATGAACCACCTAAGCGAGAACAGCGCGAACACTGTATATACATAGCGTTTGGGGTCAAGTTCACAACGTTGCCGGTGGGAAATAAAAGGTCTAATACGTTTGAGATGAGCCAAGCCAGACCCGCTTTGGGCCTTTATACTACGAGTGAAAGCATTTTCAAAAAAAATTATGGTATTCGGTGATAGAGATTGGTCAGATCGAAGGAAAAATGTATATCGAAATCGATTCAGCGGAGTGGCTGCGTTATTGGGTTCACTTGTGGAGAGGAAACGAAGGGCTATCGAAACCATGTATGAAAATAACGTATGATGGGAAATAAAATTCGGACGATGTAGGTAAAATAGCAAGAAATCGAATGGTATATCGCTCACGTGAGTGAAAATAGATGAATTACTAAGAAAACGCGAAAAATAACTGCTAACAACCTATCGTGAACCTTCGCGATCCTATAAAATGTTTCCTTCTGTCATTATTCTGTTACACTAACAATATTCCACGCTCGCGGTGCTGCTCTAGACATGCATATGCTAAACTCCAAAGGGTGTCTCGTATTGACGGCTCGTATGGACGGTACTGGCTCATGTTGGGTATTATGCCTACCTTACGTATCAATTGGTACAACTAATATTGTAACATGATGAAGAAGTAGAAAACATGAGGATCGGAGTCGAAAATCACTAACCAGATATTCATGGTCCAGGTAAGTTTTTCAGGAATTAAAAACTTCGGTATTTTCGAATTTCAGTATTTGAATTTCGCAGGAGCATTCTTCGGTTTCTCGTAGTGATATTTTTGCACAATAGTCCGAAACACAGTTACGATTAAATGAAATGAGGAATTCTCAGTTGATCATAGCAAATTGATATTTTTATGAAAATTTCTGAGAAAAGAAGTCAATCATAAAATACATAGTTACATATTTACAGGTTCGAATAGGTTTTCATATAACATTCATGGTTGGAAATCGTCACATTCATTGAGTATCAACACTACTCGTTTAGCGTGTCGAGCGAATGAATGTGGAAAAAGACATCGTAACTTTCATGAACTGAAAGAATATTAAACAATTAATGAATCGCGAATACTACGTCCGAATATTTTTTTTACAACTTACCGAGCAAAAAGTATCTAAATTTAGAGGCATCAATTTACCAACAGTAACATAGCTAGGTCTAGAAGATCCGAGTAGCATAGGTATCAGTAGTTTTTTGGATTTTGGTGGAACCATGATATATCGTAACTAATCAGCATTTTGAATAATATATACACAGCAAACAAGATTACTTAATTTGAGTAGAAAATCTTTCTTGAAATGGCACGGAACGAATTTCAGTATATAATAAGTAATTGAATCAAGATTCTTATTTTGTACTTTTTCATTTCTGTATTTAGGTTATTCTTTTATTAGTGTCTCAATCTCAAAAATATGCGAGCGATAACCCTTTTAACGGAACTTTTACACACTGCAACAGTTACGTACTTTTACGTACTGCAACTCTTTTCAGTAATCGTTTTTACTGTGTACCTTATTACTTGACGCGAATCAAAAAAAATGAAAAATGAAAAATGTCCATACTCCACCCATCCACGAACAACTCCCACCGACGGGAACGACCCCTTATCCGTCTTACTGACTGACCGGAGTCCGACTGCACCAAGAAAGCTGAACCCATTGCCAGCGGGAAATCATCCGCAAACGAACAGAATACAGACAAAGTCCACCCAGATGCCCAATTGGATTTGATATTCAAATTCAACTTTATCCCAGTAAAACTCAACTATGCATGATAGTCCGGTTCGAGTAAGGGGGTATTGGGGATCGAAAGAGTTAATCAAATTAGGACTTATCTTTGTTTTTGGAGTGGCGGACGAAATTCAACCTCGCTCCGATGGTCCTCTCCCGCCGGGAGTCTGGGGCGAACTGAGGCAGCTCACTAATTCGGTGATTATGGTCGATTTCGCGCCCTCTACCGGATAAAGTGGGGTCGGGTGATCCTATTCGCGGAGCAGCTACTTCGCCGATGAGTCGTTTCTCGTTGATGACCGCTGACCGAATGACAATCGCATGGAACTCCCGAGGGACACACAGAGTACTAGCCTGAAATAATCCCACGCGTTACTTACCTTTCTTTCCATCTGAATCACGGGAGAGTTCGTGAGATGGGAACCGGAGTATGAACGAGAGTTGACGTTATAAAAAGAAAAGACTAAGTATTTTAGCGTGAAATATTTTGCACAGTTCTCTTAACAAAGTCGAAATGTCAACAACTCGCCGTCACCTTGGGGCATTATCAATTGAAAGAAATGCATTCATGACAAAGCAAGTACCAAAGCCCTACCCAATTACTTGACGCGATTCAGAAGAATGTCCATACTCCACCCATCCACGAACAACTCCCACCGACGGGAACGACCCCTTATCCGTCTTACTGACTGACCGAAGTCAGACTGCACCAAGAAAGCTGAACCCATTGCCAGCGGGAAATCATCCGCAAACGAACAGAATACAGACAAAGTCCACCCAGATGCCCAATTGGATTTGATATTCAAATTCAACTTTATCCCAGTAAAACTCAACTATGCATGATAGTCCGGTTCGAGTAAGGGGGTATTGGGGATCGAAAGAGTTAATCAAATTAGGACTGATCTTTGTTTTTGGAGTGGCGGACGAAATTTAACCTCGCTCCGATGGTCCTCTCCCGCCGGGAGTCTGGGGCGAACTGAGGCAGCTCACTAATTTGGTGATTATGGTCGATTTCGCGCCCTCTACCGGATAAAGTGGGGTCGGGTGATCCTATTCGCGGAGCAGCTACTTCGCCGATGAGTCGTTTCTCGTTGATGACCGCTGACCGAATGACAATCGCATCGAACTCCCGAGGGACACACAGAGTACTAGCCTGAAATAATCCCACGCGTTACTTACCATTCTTCTTATCTGAATCATGGGAGAGTCCGTGAGATATGAACCGGAGTATGAACGAGAGTTGACGTTATAAAAAGGAATGACTAAGTATCTTAGCGTGAAAATTTTGTACCGTTCTCTTAACAAAGTCGAAATGTCAACAACTCGCCGTCACCTTGGGGCATTTTGAATTGAAAGAAATGCATTCATGACAAAGCAAGTACCAAAGCCCTACCCAATTACTGGACGCGATTCAGAAGAATGTCCATACTCCACCCATCCACGAACAACTCCCACCGACGGGAACGACCCCTTATCCGTCTTACTGACTGACCGAAGTCAGACTGCACCAAGAAAGCTGAACCCATTGCCAGCGGGAAATCATCCGCAAACGAACAGAATACAGACAAAGTCCACCCAGATGCCCAATTGGATTTGATATTCAAATTCAACTTTATCCCAGTAAAACTCAACTATGCATAATAGTCCGGTTCGAGTAAGGGGGTATTGGGGATCGAAAGAGTTAATCAAATTAGGACTTATCTTTGTTTTTGGAGTGGCGGACGAAATTCAACCTCGCTCCGATGGTCCTCTCCCGGCGGGGGTCTGGGGCGAACTGAGGCAGCTCACAAATTTGGTGATTATGGTCGATTTCGCGCCCTCTACCGGATAAAGTGGGGTCGGGTGATCCTATTCGCGGAGCAGCTACTTCGCCGATGAGTCGTTTCTCGTTGATGACCGCTGACCGAATGACAATCGCATCGAACTCCCGAGGGACACACAGAGTACTAGCCTGAAATAATCCCACGCGTTACTTACCTTTCTTTTATCTGAATCATGGGAGAGTCCGTGAGATATGAACCGGAGTATGAACGAGAGTTGACGTTATAAAAAGGAATGACTAAGTATCTTAGCGTGAAAATTTTTGTACCGTTCTCTTAACAAAGTCGAAATGTCAACAACTCGCCGTCACCTTGGGGCATTATGAATTGAAAGAAATGCATTCATGACAAAGCAAGTACCAAAGCCCTACCCAATTACTTGACGCGATTCAGAAGAATGTCCATACTCCACCCATCCACGAACAACTCCCACCGACGGGAACGACCCCTTATCCGTCTTACTGACTGACCGAAGTCAGACTGCACCAAGAAAGCTGAACCCATTGCCAGCGGGAAATCATCCGCAAACGAACAGAATACAGACAAAGTCCACCCAGATGCCCAATTGGATTTGATATTCAAATTCAACTTTATCCCAGTAAAACTCAACTATGCATAATAGTCCGGTTCGAGTAAGGGGGTATTGGGGATCGAAAGAGTTAATCAAATTAGGACTTATCTTTGTTTTTGGAGTGGCGAACGAAATTCAACCTCGCTCCGATGGTCCTCTCCCGGCGGGGTCTGGGGCGAACTGAGGCAGCTCACAAATTTGGTGATTATGGTCGATTTCGCGCCCTCTACCGGATAAAGTGGGGTCGGGTGATCCTATTCGCGGAGCAGCTACTTCGCCGATGAGTCGTTTCTCGTTGATGACCGCTGACCGAATGACAATAGCATCGAACTCCCGAGGGACACACAGAGTACTAGCCTGAAATAATCCCACGCGTTACTTACCATTCTTCTTATCTGAATCATGGGAGAGTCCGTGAGATATGAACCGGAGTATGAACGAGAGTTGACGTTATAAAAAGGAATGACTAAGTATCTTAGCGTGAAAAATTTTTGTACCGTTCTCTTAACAAAGTCGAAATGTCAACAACTCGCCGTCACCTTGGGGCATTTTGAATTGAAAGAAATGCATTCATGACAAAGCAAGTACCAAAGCCCTACCCAGTTACTGGACGCGATTCAGAAGAATGTCCATACTCCACCCATCCACGAACAACTCCCACCGACGGGAACGACCCCTTATCCGTCTTACTGACTGACCGAAGTCAGACTGCACCAAGAAAGCTGAACCCATTGCCAGCGGGAAATCATCCGCAAACGAACAGAATACAGACAAAGTCCACCCAGATGCCCAATTGGATTTGATATTCAAATTCAACTTTATCCCAGTAAAACTCAACTATGCATAATAGTCCGGTTCGAGTAAGGGGGTATTGGGGATCGAAAGAGATAATCAAATTAGGACTTATCTTTGTTTTTGGAGTGGCGGACGAAATTCAACCTCGCTCCGATGGTCCTCTCCCGGCGGGGGTCTGGGGCGAACTGAGGCAGCTCACAAATTTGGTGATTATGGTCGATTTCGCGCCCTCTACCGGATAAAGTGGGGTCGGGTGATCCTATTCGCGGAGCAGCTACTTCGCCGATGAGTCGTTTCTCGTTGATGACCGCTGACCGAATGACAATAGCATCGAACTCCCGAGGGACACACAGAGTACTAGCCTGAAATAATCCCACGCGTTACTTACCATTCTTCTTATCTGAATCATGGGAGAGTCCGTGAGATATGAACCGGAGTATGAACGAGAGTTGACGTTATAAAAAGGAATGACTAAGTATCTTAGCGTGAAAATTTTGTACCGTTCTCTTAACAAAGTCGAAATGTCAACAACTCGCCGTCACCTTGGGGCATTTTGAATTGAAAGAAATGCATTCATGACAAAGCAAGTACCAAAGCCCTACCCAATTACTTGACGCGATTCAGAAGAATGTCCATACTCCACCCATCCACGAACAACTCCCACCGACGGGAACGACCCCTTATCCGTCTTACTGACTGACCGAAGTCAGACTGCACCAAGAAAGCTGAACCCATTGCCAGCGGGAAATCATCCGCAAACGAACAGAATACAGACAAAGTCCACCCAGATGCCCAATTGGATTTGATATTCAAATTCAACTTTATCCCAGTAAAACTCAACTATGCATAATAGTCCGGTTCGAGTAAGGGGGTATTGGGGATCGAAAGAGTTAATCAAATTAGGACTTATCTTTGTTTTTGGAGTGGCGGACGAAATTCAACCTCGCTCCGATGGTCCTCTCCCGGCGGGGGTCTGGGGCGAACTGAGGCAGCTCACAAATTTGGTGATTATGGTCGATTTCGCGCCCTCTACCGGATAAAGTGGGGTCGGGTGATCCTATTCGCGGAGCAGCTACTTCGCCGATGAGTCGTTTCTCGTTGATGACCGCTGACCGAATGACAATAGCATCGAACTCCCGAGGGACACACAGAGTACTAGCCTGAAATAATCCCACGCGTTACTTACCATTCTTCTTATCTGAATCATGGGAGAGTCCGTGAGATATGAACCGGAGTATGAACGAGAGTTGACGTTATATAAAGGAATGACTAAGTATCTTAGCGTGAAAATTTTTGTACCGTTCTCTTAACAAAGTCGAAATGTCAACAACTCGCCGTCACCTTGGGGCATTTTGAATTGAAAGAAAGCATTCATGACAAAGCAAGTACCAAAGCCCTACCCAGTTACTTGACGCGATTCAGAAGAATGTCCATACTCCACCCATCCACGAACAACTCCCACCGACGGGAACGACCCCTTATCCGTCTTACTGACTGACCGAAGTCAGACTGCACCAAGAAAGCTGAACCCATTGCCAGCGGGAAATCATCCGCAAACGAACAGAATACAGACAAAGTCCACCCAGATGCCCAATTGGATTTGATATTCAAATTCAACTTTATCCCAGTAAAACTCAACTATGCATAATAGTCCGGTTCGAGTAAGGGGGTATGGGGGATCGAAAGAGTTAATCAAATTAGGACTTATCTTTGTTTTTGGAGTGGCGGACGAAATTCAACCTCGCTCCAATGGTCCTCTCCCGGCGGGGGTCTAGGGCGAACTGAGGCAGCTCACAAATTCGGTGATTATGGTCGATTTCGCGCCCTCTACCGGATAAAGTGGGGTCGGGTGATCCTATTCGCGGAGCAGCTACTTCGCCGATGAGTCGTTTCTCGTTGATGACCGCTGACCAAATGACAATAGCATCGAACTCCCGAGGGACACACAGAGTACTAGCCTGATATAATCCCATGCGTTACTTACCATTCTTTTTATCTGAATCATGGGAGAGTCCGTGAGATAGGAACCAGAGTATGAACGAGAGTTGACGTTATAAAAAGGAATGACTAAGTATCTTAGCGTGAAAAATTTTGTACCGTTCTCTTAACAAAGTCGAAATGTCAACAACTCGCCATCACCTTGGCGCATTTTGAATTGAAAGAAATGCATTCATGACAAAGCAAGTACCAAAGCCCTACCCAATTACTTGACGCGATTCAGAAGAATGTCCATACTCCACCCATCCACGAACAACTCCCACCGACGGGAACGACCCCTTATCCGTCTTACTGACTGACCGAAGTCATCTGCACCAAGAAAGCTGAACCCATTGCCAGCGAGAAATCATCCGCGAACGAACAGAATACAGACAAAGTCCACCCAGATGCCGAATTGGATTTGATATTCAAATTCAACTTTATTCCAGTAAAACTCAACTATGCATAATAGTCCGGTTCGAGTAAGGGGGTATTGGGGATCGAAAGAGTTAATCAAATTAGGACTTATCTTTGTTTTTGGAGTGGCGGACGAAATTCAACCTCGCTCCGATGGTCCTCTCCCGGCGGGGGTCTGGGGCGAACTGAGGCAGCTCACAAATTTGGTTATTATGGTCGATTTCGCGCCCTCTACCGGATAAAGTGGGGTCGGGTGATCCTATTCGCGGAGCAGCTACTTCGCCGATGAGTCGTTTCTCGTTGATGACCGCTGACCGAATGACAATCGCATGGAACTCCCGAGGGACACACAGAGTACTAGCCTGAAATAATCCCACGCGTTACTTACCATTCTTTTATCTGAATCATGGGAGAGTCCGTGAGATATGAACCGGAGTATGAACGAGAGTTGACGTTATAAAAGGAATGACTAAGTATCTTAGCGTGAAAATTTTTGTACCGTTCTCTTAACAAAGTCGAAATGTCAACAACTCGCCGTCACCTTGGGGCATTTTGAATTGAAAGAAACGCATTCATGACAAAGCAAGTACCAAAGCCCTACCCAGTTACTTGACGCGATTCAGAAGAATGTCCATACTCCACCCATCCACGAACAACTCCCACCGACGGGAACGACCCCTTATCCGTCTTACTGACTGACCGAAGTCAGACTGCACCAAGAAAGCTGAACCCATTGCCAGCGGGAAATCATCCGCAAACGAACAGAATACAGACAAAGTCCACCCAGATGCCCAATTGGATTTGATATTCAAATTTAACTTTATCCCAGTAAAACTCAACTATGCATAATAGTCCCGTTCGAGTAAGGGGGTATTGGGGATCGAAAGAGTTAATCAAATTAGGACTTATCTTTGTTTTTGGAGTGGCGGATGAAATTCAACCTCGCTCCGATGGTCCTCTCCCGGCGGGGTCTGGGGCGAACTGAGGCAGCTCACAAATTTTGTGATTATGGTCGATTTCGCGCCCTCTACCGGATAAAGTGGGGTCGGGTGATCCTATTCGCTGAGCAGCTACTTCGCCGATGAGTCGTTTCTCGTTGATGACCGCTGACCGAATGACAATAGCATCGAACTCCCGAGGGACACACAGAGTACTAGACTGAAATAATCCCACGCGTTACTTACCATTCTTCTTATCTGAATCATGGGAGAGTCCGTGAGATATGAACCGGAGTATGAACGAGAGTTGACGTTATAAAAAGGAATGACTAAGTATCTTAGCGTGAAAAATTTTGTACCGTTCTCTTAAGAAAGTCGATATGTCAACAACTCGCCGTCACCTTGGGGCATTTTGAATTGAAAGAAATGCATTCATGACAAAGCAAGTACCAAAGCCCTACCCATTTACTGGACGCGATTCAGAAGAATGTCCATACTCCACCCATCCACGAACAACTCCCACCGACGGGAACGACCCCTTATCCGTCTTACTGACTGACCGAAGTCAGACTGCACCAAGAAAGCTGAACCCATTGCCAGCGGGAAATCATCCGCAAACGAACAGAATACAGACAAAGTCCACCCAGATGCCCAATTGGATTTGATATTCAAATTCAACTTTATCCCAGTAAAACTCAACTATGCATAATAGTCCGGTTCGAGTAAGGGGGTATTGGGGATCGAAAGAGTTAATCAAATTAGGACTTATCTTTGTTTTTGGAGTGGCGGACGAAATTCAACCTCGCTCCGATGGTCCTCTCCCGGCGGGGGTCTGGGGCGAACTGAGGCAGCTCACAAATTTGGTGATTATGGTCGATTTCGCGCCCTCTACCGGATAAAGTGGGGTCGGGTGATCCTATTCGCGGAGCAGCTACTTCGCCGATGAGTCGTTTCTCGTTGATGACCGCTGACCGAATGACAATAGCATCGAACTCCCGAGGGACACATCGATTCGGTAGCTAAAAATCATTGATTTCCGCAAAATAGACCAACGATCGAATCGTGATCGTATCCCGCGTGATGACAGTAGAGCAACTTACCGTAGTACAGCGTACATACCACACGCATGGTGAACAGTCATTATGAAGTAAGCGTCGAGTGCAAGATATATGAGGGTAGTGAAAATTATCGAAAACGCACTGAGCAAATAGATGGGTATGTAATATTCAGATGGATCGATGTAAAACTTTACGTCGGCGATCGGCTCCAACGACAGCGGTTCATCCATCGGTCCGAGGACGTAAAACAGAATCGCTATGAAAGGCTGGATTACGTATATACTGACGTCTACTGCGGCGATAGCTGGAATATAACGAGGATAACTTGAATCCATTAACGCGTGTCAATATAATCGATTATTGGCTCCGACGAATTAACTTTCAGGTTACCCAAGCAAACGAGGATGGGAAATTTTCCCTCATTTGCATGTCTCGCGAAGATAGCATTCTCATCTTCATTCTTCAACTGCAGCCAATTACTTTGCACATTTTCAAGCTTCTCCTTCATCTTGGAATAATTTGAAGCTCATTTTACAATGTCCAACGTCTCTTTTGGCTAAATAGACTCGAATTGACTAAATATAAAAGGATCATTTTCGTACCACGTCGAAATTGACAACGCCGTTGATCAGCAGGACATACGCACTGTACGACACTACTATGCCGAAGAAACATTTCATCGCAGCATCGGCGTCACCGAATACTTCCTTAAAGTAAGTCACCTGATGGAAATATCTGCACATGAGTGATTTTACGGTAGAATCTAACGCTGTCAGACTCAACGAATTTCAAAATAATTATAACTCAAAATGAATATTTGTCTTTACGCGATGTTCATTAATTAGAATTCACAATAATCAGTAATCGTACCTCTCCTGAAGTCACAATAACGTTTCCAGATAGTAGCGTGAATAATATAATCTTTCTCCATTTATGGTTTTGGTACGGCCATCTTCCGCTCATCAAAAGAAATATCTTATTCCACCAGTAGAGCTGATTATCGAAAAAACTATCAACCGTAGTATGATCATGACTTATCATGATAGTTTTTAAGAAAACATAATTCCTCTTTCGCATATCTCTTATTCTGGATTTTTATAAACATATTTATGTTAAATCAGTTGAACAATGGAATAATATCTCCATTTGTGACCTCTTACCTCGTCTCTTCGAAGACAAGAAAACATCAAGTGAACCTCAAGAAAACTAGAAACTTTAGCACGTATTACCCTAGTCAGTAATGGGTTTGATACGCATTTAGAAACCCTTCGCTCAATGGGCATATTTTCATTAGACAACCATGATTGGATTTTATGAATGAAGAACAGATACTTCTGGTAATATAGAAATCGTAGCAATATGAGAACATAAATTCCAGAATTCTACCAAAATAATTAATATTTCTGTTTCGACTGACGGATTGATACTGTTGACCACATGTCTACAACTCCAAAAAAACGTCTATAACTGCTGAATGAACAATGAGTTTAGTCATCGGTAGGTATGCATGAATGTCTAGCCTATACGTAGTAATACCTCTTGGAATCATAATGTATCCAAAGTTTATTATCTTCTCGATCCGTACGCTTTCTAGTAAAGAAGTTTCAAGTCTACTTTAATTCTAGCTACCACATGATACGTGTAATAAAGTTATTAAACAAACAAACAATCAGTGCTCGGCATTTTTGTTTCTTTTTCCCTTTTTCTCATTTATCAGTTTGATTTGACTTCAAGTTAATTAAGCAAATGAACACAAAGAGAAGATCTAACACAATGGTTCGTGGGTAATGAATAAATAACACCAAGTGATTTTTGGAGAAATTTACAATGTATTACGTTTATACGCCTTGGCTCAAACCGCGACTCTGCATTTCGGCCACGTGTCGGAGCAATACACTTTGGAAGTGTGGCGTACACGTGTGTACGTGTATATATATAGCCGCGTGCACCAATAAAATGAGATAGCGGGCAGAACTCGCGCGCAGGTACATAGCGGAGGATTCGTACAACGACTATACTTATCGTTGATCGTGCCTCGCAGCTCTTGATGAACGAGTGAAAGAGAGAGAGAGAAGCGTTAGCGCTTGGTGCGCGCATCACTACTCGGCGAGTGCTGTGCAACACAATCCGTCCTAGATGCTGCCGCTGCTCCTGTAGCGTTCGCGCAACACTTATTTCCCCGAGCAATAATCAATATCTCATATATGTGTTCAACAGCGCCAGATTATTAGGATGGGATATGGTTATTCGAGTGTGTGCTGTTTGAAAATGTTGTGATGAGTTTCGGGATAGAAAGCGCAATAGAACGTGTGTATACCTTCGATCTCGTCATATGATGACAAAGAAAATGTATGCAACTGAGGTATGCGCACCTCATATGAATCATCTATGCGCAAACTGTCACTGTATTTCGTTGAATGGTAATTTCAAAAAGTTGCTGGTGGTAAATAAAGGGTCCATACACTCACAAAAATGAAGTCTTGGTTCAAGAAGAAAAGTCGGTTTGACGCTATAGCAAGAAGATTTCCTCTAGACTATATTCTTGATTCTAGATGAGTCTGTTCAGTACAAGAATAAATCTTCTTGCTATAGCGTCAAACCGATTTTTCTTCTTGAATCAAGACTTTATTTTTGTGAGTGTACTGAATATATTTCGAATAAGCCGCATTAGGCTCGTGAATTCGAGAGAAAAATCAACGATTCGGGTCATTGGGTCCACTCGAACAAAAGAAAAAGAAAACCCATTGAAACAATCCCGATGAAAAAGACGTATGATGGAGAAAAAAAATTGTGTGACATAGGTGAAATGCTTAGGATCAAATGCTATTTTGTTAATTTTTTTGGCCTCATCTAACTACAGAAACACATCACATTTGGATCTCCAGTGACACCGAAACTTTATGAGGTACTTTTCTGGTGCTCGAACAAGTGAAAACGCAAGTTCTTTCATTCGGTTTGCGATATTAACCAATTATGGTTGACTTTATCAGTGTGTCACTTGTATATATCGATATCCATTCTTTGTATTATAGAAACATATGACAGTATCTCCGGGAAATCGAAACGTTACGGCCGAATGACTATAGATGTCATCTGTCTGAGAAATCGAATTACATACTAAAATTTTCAACGAGATCTGAGACTCAAAAGCGAAATTAGATGGAGCGTTTATAAAAAAAAATGCAACGTATTGGGCTACCGTATTATGTTGGGTATATATACGTCACTATACCATATACCTCATTCGTATATATACGAATCGAAATGAGTAAATTGCGGTGCATGGAGTGTACTGTTTCACCGGCGAAAGCTCCAAGTGTATATACAGACATAAAATCTCGTTGTTCCAATCTGGCTACGATCCCTATATGTACACTCGGGGAAAATTTCAAATCCCAGTGGGCGCGCTCTTGTATATTTCTACGCGCTCGCGATAACTGCAATTCAATAACGCAAATTGTTGAAGCGACGACGAGGCGCTCGTATACATATACACACGCATGTACGCGCGCGTGGAGGGGCAATCACGGTAATAAGGGGGCCCTCGACAAAAGTAAGCACGTCGTACAATAGGTAGTGAGTGCAGAGGTGCAGCATGCGCGAGCTCGTTCGCGCCAAATGCCCCCCGCGGCCGTTTATACACTCCGACGTGCGCGCGCGCGCGAAACACCTATATATACATGTATATATTCCTCGATCACGATCATATAGCCGCACGCGAGCTTCGCCGATGTATACTGCACTAGGGCCGATACATCGCGTATATATATGCTAATGCAAAAGCGCGCGCTGCAGCTACCCGAGCTTCTTCGATCGGCTCTCGTTATTCGCGCCACAGGATATACGGAACCAGGTGATTCGCGGGACGGAAGAGTCGTTTTCCAATCTCCGGACCCATACATACCGGAAAAATTGACTAGCCAAAATCAACGATTCCTATAACTTTGATCAAACTATCAACTATCTTTTCTGGAATTATACTTTCGATAAACATGATGAACAATCGTCACTGTATATGGGATCAACCCTGAACCATTTCACAATATTCAACTCTACCAAAATAAATCCAAGCATCACGTGAAAATTTTGATCATCAACGAGTGCGAATGATTTCCCGAGTTAATCTTTTGCTTTTCCCCCTGTCATACGCACCTCCGATTAAACGCGATCTATTCCAAAAACCTATGAAAACAATTGCACACTCGTGGACTTGGTTTTAAAAAATACATCCTCAATTCAATTTTTCGACTCGTCCTCGCGAAGAAACTTCAGAAGTACAATGCCCCGCGAGCTCGCTTGTCCCACATTCTCGCGGATCCAGCGAGAAATTCTCGCAAAATGACTGCGATCTCGTTTCGTTCTCCGCGTCGATGCTCTCGCTAACGCGCGCGCGGAAGTTCGATTACCCTCGAGCACGAGGAAACGTTGCGCCGTGCAGCCTCGGCTAAGCCAACATCTAATTTGATAACAGGTGAAAATAATGCCGCCCTCAGAAATAATGCTACGCGCGCGACTCGCGTTACACAACAAACGAGAAAATCAAGAATGATGAGACTCCACCGGGGCTGCGAGCTGCACTTTCCAACGTAATTTCGGACGCAATCTCGCTTCCATATAGGAGCGAGAGGCTTTATTCCTGATGTATTTTTACCTCTCCAAAGCGTTATGTACCGTTGAAAATCGTGTGAATACTTTTCATTATTTCCCAAGCGGGATAACAGCATATATATACTTGATTGAGATGTATCATTCCAAAGCAGTCCTTCAGCTTTGATCTCTAAAAAAACTAATTGTATCAACTTTTTGACATAATGAACGTGATACGCTATTCACTGATTTCAAAGTTAGAGGGGGATGCGAATAATTAACTAAATCTTGGATTCTGATTTCGGTCCTATGGCGTCTACAATTTTCGATGTTATCTTATTTTTAATTTTAATTTTCTATGTATTTTCCTCTTACGCAGATACAGCCATGTAGATTTCAATTTCGCAAGTCGTGATCTTCAATTAAACTATTCCGCGATTCATATATTAAATTGATACTATCTGGATTTTTGTATAGGATAATGTTCATTGATTACAAGTCAATTTTTCATGTTTCAATGATACGCGAATACAGCTGAATCTACGAGGATTCGATTGGTATTGCATAAAACGTCGGATACTTGATATTTCGGAGAGATATAAAAATTGACAAGATTAATTCTCGGAGCACCGTGGGAATAGATCGCGCGAAGCGCGCATGTACATGCGCGCGGTCGGCTCGAAAAGAAAGCACCCGAAGCTAGTAATTGCACAAGAGTTGGAAATTCGAAAAAAAAAAAGATAAAATAAACAAACACGTCGCTCTGAATTAACCTTCCTTATCACTAATAGCCGTAAATATCCGCTAATGAAGCAGCATTACAAAACTCCCAGCATCTCCGTGAGCCAACATCCTTATCAGCTTGGCGCCCTGGAAACCAGTCGACTCTCTACTCGATCCCCATACACACACATACTCGTTGGAGCCCATACTGGCATCCATAAATATACTCCGTGTATACGCGTGCGCTTGTGCCGGGGAGCGAAAATTTTTCCCTGTAAAAACCGGTAGCGGAGCCGCTCATTAAGAATTTTCGTATATAGCAGACGCGACTTGTCATCGATCTCGCCGCGGCAGAAAAGTCGAACGGTTTAATAAGCGCGCCCAGGTATATTTATATACATAGTCGCGCAGCCGCGCAGATACAAGATAGGGTGGATTCTCATCCATCACGGGGACAGAAGCCTTCATTACGCTCTGGGAAACACGAGCCATTCTCTCTCTGATTCGTGACTCTTTCCTCGTTTCTTTACGATCGGACCGGTGATTTTTGAGCGGCGAGCTCGCGCTTGATTGCTGTTTAGGCCACCTCGTTTTTGTTTCTCGCTCGTTCGACTGCGAACGTGAGAGCAGTGTCTCGTGACAAAAGTTAACTGGGGAGTTACGGGAAAATGAATGGATTAAAATTCATCCAATGGACCACTTTGGTTCCAGACGTATACGGTAAAACGGATTTTCCTTCTTTCCAATCGACGGCTTATCTTCTGAGTCTCTTCTGAGTCTCGGTAATTTATTATTTTTCGGGATACTAGCATATATCTTTAGGTAATTTGGAAAATTTTAGAAAAGATAATATACGATGTTACGGTGACGATATCGTCAGTGAAGTTTACATAAACTCGTATAATTGATGATCACTTGACGAAATACGTATCACGTGATCATGGTGTATAACTCCATTGTATATATTGTTGGCGATACTCTGCGTTTTCAAGTGTGGGGTAATCAATTCATCACGGCAACTCTTGAAAATATATGAACGATCGGCCCCGACAAGGTTTCTCCACGCTATCCATTTATATTACAAAATAATTACAGCTGAGCATAGAATAATGGACGTACAATATGCTCACTTAACGATTCTATCTAGTTCTGAAACGCTAGACGAGTGAAATTTGACGTGGGAACGTAACATTTGTCACGTGTTATTCTGCATACTCGCAAATTATATTATATGTATACGATTGAAATTATTATCAGCTTACAAAGTAGTTAAAATCAAACACTAGTACATCGTTGCACTAGTGTAATAGCTCCAACTGCGAATTACATCACGCGATTCCGCATAAAATGCCTGCAGCTTGTTGCGAAGGCCATCAGCAAACGATCCGAGACCGATAGAGACTTATCCTAATCCGTTTACTCGATCAATTGCTGCCAACGTACTAGGAGACAAAATCAGACACTGCGATCTGCAATTCGGCAATGTTGAAAACACCCCTAGAAAGCTTTAGACGTTAAAACGCTGAAACCAATTCACCAACATCAATCAACGGTCTGTCCGTGTGATCCAAACTCTCCAGCATCCAGAGGACGATTCGAATAGCCGCATGATTCGATTAATTTCGCTCCGGATGGAAATCGTTCGACCGGTACACCTCGAGCTCGACATCCCCTTCGAGTTGGCGCACCCCATCGAGCCAAACAGCATTCCCGTACTTACGAAAAAAAAATGAAAAAACAAGAAGAGAGAGAGAAAGAGCGAAAAAAAATAGGACATTCTACGTGCCGGGGTACGTTTCTCTCGGTTTATCCGCGCGAATGATTGATGGGTGCGGAGCGGCGCACGGTAGTGCCGCGGATAACCATCTCAGCTTCCACCCCCCGCCCGACTGTCATTTCGCGCATTGTTTATTATTGCCCCGACGGATCTTATCGCGATCGGGGCCCCGCCGAAGCGAAAAATATTGTCGCCACGGCTTGTATATACATACATACAGGTGAAGATATGGCCAGCCCCGTTTATTTGTATGTGTGTGTGTACTCGTCGAGTCCACGGTAGAGTTATAGGATCGGGAGATTTTTGCGGCCTCGTCCACGGGACTACCGTTTATATACTTTGGCCCGGCGATCGGGAAGATCCATCAAGCGCTGTTTACAGCGAGATCAGATCGGGAGGATCGTGGCGCGGGAGTTGCGCAATGATGCATTGCCGCCGCGGCTACCGAATTCTACCTACTTCCCCACGCGTAAATTCTTCAGCTTAAGATGACCAATAGATATAGCGATGCTTATGGGAGGAAGTTTTGCCATTTTTTGATAACCTTCCGCACGAATTTCGGTAAACTCGACGAGTTCAGGCTGAAGTTTATTGTTGAAAGCTTTGGCTCATGCAGCACGACAATGTAATAACAAACTTTTGCCGAACTATAAAATTTTCACGCGGGTCGTTCGATTGTCGAAGATTCTTACTCGATATCATCTAGAACGCGTCAATGGTATATAGATTCCAATCGAACATGATTGTGATGTATGGGTGAAACGGCCGATTCAATCATTATCCCAAAAAGTGTGTGTGTGTACTCAATCAACGAGCTGTGAAATATAAGAATCGGCTGAAAAGGTTACGCATAAGGGTTACGCGTAAGCAAGTGTGTTAGCGGCATATCCTCCGAATGAGTCGCCGTAACAAGGCGACTGCGTGTTATACCTGCAGTGAGAGTCGAGTAGAGCTCTCTTGTGTACATATACACACACAACAATGTATAATACACATGGCGAATCCGTATAGAGTTTGCACAACGCCGCGAACAATAGCTTCGACCTGCTGGTGTGTGTGTGAGTGTGTGTGTATAAGGAGACCCGACTCACTGGATCGTCGGCTCGGCTCCGCTGCACGGGGGAACCTCGCATTACCGCGAGGAACGGCCTATCTGCCCCAGCGGTACTTATTACAGTATTATATTTTATACCAGAAGGAGGGGGGGGGGGGGGGGAGGCCGAAGAGCGGCAAATTTTTCCCGATAATGCGAAACGCGGAAGAGGCTCGCCCGGAGCGACTCATCCGCGGCGAAATCACCGGTCTCTCGTCCTTATCCTCGTCGTTGCGCCCTTTCTCTGCACGTGCGCTCCCTCTGTCTATATACCATGCGTGTGCTCGCGTGGCTTTTTTGTTTTTCTTGATTTTTTTTCTTCCTCCTTTCAAACAACCTCGACGATGATCGTGCTTAGGCGCAGGCTTCGGCGCTTTTACATTCTCAGATCTTTGAGCAGGAAATATATATATAGAGAGTGTTGATTGAGTGTGTCTCGTACCCGGCTGGATGTAGGAACGTTTACCTGTTGCGCTGCTTTTTCATTGATTTGTGTTGGCGGAAAGACTGCTACTGAAACAACTCTTGCGTCGAGAAGGCATTTTGGATAATCTTAAAAGTCATTCGATTCATTCGGGTTTGATAAAAAAAAATTATGTCGTTTCATGGGGTTGAAGGATTTTTGATTCGAATGTAGTGGTCCAGAAGGGAAACTACGAGGTCTGATTCGCCGGGACATTCATTAGAAACCGGCAAAGAAGACGCCTGCCTTCCGATACTGGTGTGCCTTCTAGGATCTTGCTTATGTGAAGTTGCGTTCTCCGTTCGAGCCGGAAAATCAGGATACCGTGATCAACACACGGGCATGGTCGGAAGAAAATATGTTTTCATTCAATTTATATTATTCATTTATTATTCATTTATTTACTATTATATTATATTATTTTATTTTTTGTTCAATCTTCGAAATAATTCTGGGCAGAACAAAATATTGTTAAATACCCCGAGTGTTGGCGATTTTTCAATCAATACTCTATTTTTCCGGGAAGTATAATTGTGTGAATCATGAAATCACTCCGAGTCTTTAAAAACTTTTGTATTACGGATGAGACATTATAGAAACACTTCAAATTAGTATGTAAACAAGGTTACTTGATTTTGTACAGTTTTTTTGCTGCACAGGGGATCGGTTGACGTGAAGCAAGCAAAGGGTGCTAATAAATATCAGTATTATATTCATTTTCACATCGGGTAAAATGTAACCACTTCGGAGCACCGAAGGCTGACGAGTTTTTTCCGCGAAGCGCAAAGACGATTGAGCTTTCGCGTTCGTGAGCTACGTGATTACCACACAGCGCACTTCTTCTCCGGATGCATTTTGGAGTTAACAGGGCAGTTGAAATCCTGGGCGAACTCGGGCCTGTTGGACAGTGGCCCGATAACCCGAAATTCGTCGGGGCTCGTCATGCCGATCGCGAACATCATCTGGAGGAGATCAGGCCGGTAGACGGTGCAGTGCGCGCTCGCCGCGCTTATCCAGAACAGTTGCTTGGGCGAGTAGTTTAGACCGGGCAACTTCGGCTCGGGATTGCTGCGTCGGGCCCACTCGTCGTACGCGAGGTAAGCCAATTTAATGCCACCATTGTCCGCTGCGCTCTCGTCTTTCAAATTGAAACTGTTCAGCTGGAAGATGAATCGGAATAGTTATTAAGATATCAAGTATGGTCAAAATAGTCGGCCATAGGACTAATTTGCCCTACGCCCGTGTGGTCTTGTTTTTGGGTGTAAAAAATTTCACATCCGTACACAGTTGTTATGGTAGCAACGCAAAATGAGGCCACTTCGCTAAAAAGCCAGACTGAATCAAGTACTTGGTTGCCATGGTAACACCCCTTGGGGCGTAAAAATAAACTTTACGCCCAAAAAACAAGACCAGAAGCTTAATATGATGAAAAAATTGTCACACGGTACAGTACATGTTTCCTAAGATTCGAGAAAATAGTTTTGTTTTATTCCGCTGTCTGGCTCTGCGATTTGTATATTAATTTTTTTTCAATAGGACACCGCTTTAGAATATATTCATTTCGAGCAATGAGTTTTTAATCAAACGCGCATAAAATCAAAGATAAAATAGGCGGAATCTTCGGGATACCTTGAGATTCGATTCGGAATCAGTGTAATTGCCATACTGATGTACGAAGCATTGGGCGTGTTTCTGGTACTTCTCCTCGGCCTCATCCGTCCACCAGTCGAGCAAGTTTCCGTCCTTGTCGAACTCGCGGCCCTTGTTATCGAAGCCTTGTGTGATTTCGCGACCCACAATAGAGCCGATCGCCCCGTAATTCAGATACTTCGGCCTGTCGTTACCGAATATCACATCCTGAAGCATACCAGCTGGGAATTCTGAAAAATCGTACAATATACCAAGTGAGAGGGTGAAATTAGCATTCGGAGGGCTCTGAATCACGACTTACTGATGCTGTTCTCCTCAAACGAGTAGAAAGCGTTGACGATAGCTAGACTGCCGTAGTTCACCCAGTCGCTCTTATTTACGGGCTTGTTCAGTTTCTCGAAACGGTACTCGGTGTCAAAACGCGTTAGGTTCAGGGCATTTTGCAAATAGTTGCCGGGCGCTAATTCAAGCTTCCTGTAGAACTCCTCGAGTTTGTTGTCGTCGAGAAGCTCGTCGGGGTAAGCGACGTTGGTGCTCATCGACTCGGCTTTGGCGAGGGCCGCTTCCTTCGTCACGTCGTCCATCCAGTCGATCTTAAAATTAACATGTTCATTGTGTTCATCATAGATTGTGCATAGTATTCGACTTTACTATTAGCTACGTATGTGCTCGCTTCAATTGACAACATATCTTCTAAGAGACATTAAAATCAAATGTAAAGAGAGTTATCTCTTTCATTACCCAGCGCTGCGCCTCAACTCTATATACACACTCTGTATACACACGTTCGAAATTATATTTTAATCATTGTTCTAACATTCCATTGCCGATCTTTCTCTACGTTTTCATCGATTAATTTCAATGTGTACAGTTCCTAAACCTATATATTAGTATTTTATTCAGTTTCTAAAAATGGTATTTGACAATTATTCGATTAAACTGAATTTCCTTGTTCAATATTTGGAAGGTAAAAGATGATTCATAGAAGTAAATGGATTGGAGCAAGTTATTACTACTTACTGTTTGGAGAATTTTCTTGAACTCGTGCATTATATTGGAGACCATTTCGACGACAGTCGTTTTAGCATCTTGATGGAAATATTTCCTAGCGTAAAGTGAACTGATGCTAATGTCGAGAGTTTTGAATACGATATTCTCGCACTCCTCCGACCTTGGCTTATGATCTCTTATACCTAATTTTGATTACGAATAAAAATGTCAGTGTTCCATTCTTTTATAAATATACCCAATTGCATATTTGTTCTCGATTCCGCTAGTGAATTATAGTTCTACTCAAATTTAAATTATGCTTTTACTGTGAAAATCGATTCAGGTATCGATTCAAAAACGATGATTATCAATTTATTTATTGAACCCCAGTATTTCATCGAAATTCAATCAAATATACATAGAACCTAGAGCAACAACAAAATTCCACTGACCTTTACTCAGAGTCAAGTAAGCTCTCTCCTTCTTCCTGATATCGTCGTTTAGGTAGCTAACCGAACTGGCCACGGCTCTCCATATCAGGTAGTTCGCTTGAACGCGTTTGGGCGTGTGATCGAGCAGCCGTTCGAGCTTGGCGAAGTAGTCGGGCACTTTTACGACGACCGTCTTGTCTTCGGTGATGCTCGCGATCGGTTTCAGTAGCGCGTTTATGTACTCCAACCACGGTATCGTCGGAAACTGATTCTGCAGCTCGAGTACCGTCATCGGATTGTACAGGTTGGCATATCTACGCTCAATTTTCGACAGGGAAATCTGGAAAGTGCGTTAATTTTCGTCTTTCTCATTTCCATCAGTGGAACGCTTGAAATTCGGGCTCCACTTTTTCAATATACAGTCTAGCTCACGGATCAATACTTACACGAGCTAGTTTGATTTCAAATTCGAGTGATTTCTCCAGCTCGCTGGCAGCCTGCTCTCTATTGGCTCCCAAAGTCTCAGCAACGTCAACCATATAGTCGTAGTATGCCATTACGATCCCATTATCCATTCCTTGCGCTAGATACTCCCTCGATAAGCCCAACGAGGGTTGATCTAGCTGAAGAAAAAAATTATCATCTTGATAGAAGGACCGTGGATCGAAATTCTCTAGCTAGACCGACAGACGTTATTTTTATCACACTCTCTCGGAAAATGCCAGTTGTTGACAAGGATTTCGAGTTGAAATATTGTTTTTTTAAGCGCAAATTTGACAATCAGATGAACTCACGCTAATGATGCGTTTAATGTTGTTATATGAATCAACATCGATTCTGAAATCAATCAAATGTCCGAAAGAGTATCCCGTTTGACGGAGCTTATACGTGGACTCCGTCCAATTGAAGTCAGCATCGATCCAGCTGTCGCCCATCAAAACGGGCCAGCCACCCAAGTCCTTCAATATCTTGTTAAGTGGTGTGAGTCCCTGTTCCTGAATGAGAGCTGAAACATTTTTTTATTCAATTTATTCCTCAATTTATTGAATAAAATCAACCGCTGATGATCTGACTATTAATGTTGTATTGAAATTTCAACATAAGAAGAATCAAGCTACAGATCATAAGAGTATCCATTAACTCGTTTTTAATCCTCTAAAATGTAGTTTGCGATAAAGTATCGAACCGCAATAGTGTAATTAATTAATGATACTTCACGATTGAATGTGAAATTGATCTAAAACTGTAAAAATATGAAAAACCCCAGAAACTGCTATGAACAAGATCACCAAGCTTCCTTACATGTATTCATACAGGCATTGTAGAGAGTTTTCACAAGTTGGAAGGGTTTGATGTCATTGGGATTGATCTCTTCCTGGACGATAGCTTGAAACTGCTGCTTCAACTTGTCACCAATGATGCTGTACGTATCCACGCTTGATTTACCCTCGGGGATGTTCATTTTTTTCAAGAAGTTGCCGCAAGCAAATCGGTAGAAATCGTCGCATGGCTCTACTTTCGGGTCCATATTCCCGAGAATCGACGACGCTGAAGGATCAAAGGATGATTACAATTGGTACAAAGCAAAGTTCAGGAGCAACATGAAATTTTTCGTCGTATGAAATGTTAATGGTCATTTTTTTCGTCGATTAACAAAAATAAAAAATAAAGTACTAATTACAGTTGCATAATTATGCTTCCATGGCGGGGATATTTTAACTTCCCGAAAATCCAAATAAAACAATAATTCGAGCAAATAAATATTTTTTATTTTTGCTCTACATCTATCCGTTCTCTGGAGGGATGGGTATTACAATACATAGCATGATATAAGTATGGGTATTACACTCCATACTCATATGGTGGGACTCAAAAGATATGTGGAACGAAAACAATGAGCAATTAAAATTGGCTAAATACAGTAATTTATGAATACAATAAACCAACCAATCAAAGTCTTCAATGACCATTAGATAATATTTGCAATTCTACGATAAGAATTAAGAATTTCGTCATATATAACGTCATGTACCCACCTGTGTGTACACATCCCGGAGTTAGGCAGATGTCAGCGGTGTTGGTTGCCGCCTCAATCACCTGGGATGTTGCACTGAATTGCGGATCGTCGCTCAGAACTTCATCTGTGGATGGTAGCATTTTTACATCAACTACATGCGCGTCAATGCCTGTACCCCCCCCCCCCCATCCGAGAAAGTTGCACATAGAGTGCGACTTTACTTTCCTATTCAAGGCTCAATCAGAAGGTTTCGTCTGTTTGTTTTCTGTCTTGATTGTTATTCAATATGGCAGAACAAATATTGGATTATATAATAATACATACATATTTATTCATTCTATAATCGACGTCAGAAGTTATCGACACATTATTCATGTTTGATTGTACGAAACTGTAAAACTTCAGATTGGAAATTTTCCAGTTGAAATAGAAACTTGAAAACTGAAATTTTTTTTCTCAATCATACATCATGATTCAAAAATGTATGTTACGATGTCGCATTTTTTAAACTACAAGCAGAGTGGCTAGTTTTCTTTTGCATGAAATTAATTCGTATGTAATAATCGTATCGTGGATAAGTTACATTGGAAACTGCGAAACAACGGGCCCGTGGCAAGTATGTATTTGTCAATTCCATTGACTGAAAATAATGAAAAAAAGAAGTGAAACAAAATAATTACATTTAAATTGAATAATGGAAATAATATTATGATATAGAATTGTAACTTTCAAACGTTAAAAATTGCAATGTAAAAGTTTCATTCATGTAGTAATCATTGGGATTTGGGATTCTAGTAAAATAACGTTAGTTATATTATGAGAAAGAAAATTTTGATTATGGAATATTGTAATCAATTGCAAATCATTATGAATTTAATACTGAACCCTTACAAAGTGGTACTACTTGACATAGAATTGTGATTTTAGTACTTTCTATCTCAATATTGGCAGATGTATTTGAAATGTTTGTAACTACTCGACATAGATTTTTGATTTCAGTACATTCTATCCGAACATAAGTGAATTGATATGGAGTGTATTGACATTGGATAACAGATCGTGCAACAATTGCTTTAAGGTGTACTTTGAAAAAAAATATTAGTTCAGTATAGGCTAATCACACTAGTTGCATACTTGTCAGTTGATGCTAGATTTCGTTACTTTCTCATGTCATCATTGAAATAATATACTGGAACATATAACGATCATGTGCTGGTAAAGATGTCTATTATAATGATACATCTGTACTTCCAAAAAATATATTAGATTGAATAATATTATTATCTCACATGCATTTGGATGGACTGAGATTAAACGGACATTATCAAATTTCTTTTTACATAAAAAAAATTAGTCGCATGAGAATTTATTCAACGACGAACCATAATAGGATACGGAACATACTTGTCATCAACGTATACCTTTTTCAAAGGTCCATTTTTTAGTATAAAAAAGAAAATTTCTCGAGGAGTATTTTATTTGATTTCAACCATTTATAATTTTTCTACTTAATTTCCACAAAACTATATGAGTTGAGCACTTGACATAAATTTGTGATTCGAGAACTTTTCCATCTTAACATTAGCAACTTCAAGAATTAAGTTTAATTATATATACATATGTTAGCCATATATATTAACCTGTAGGTCTGCTGAATTCTTATGCAGTTTAGAGTAATAACAATTGAAACAACGTAAAGTAATGAAAAAGCGCGTCAGCGGAACGTAGGTGATCTTGTTTTGTTCCGAATTGCAGGGCGAATTCCGCATACCAACGTCTCTTACTGTCATTTAACTTCACTTACAAATACTGTATTGCCAATCATCATTAAACTCACTTATGATGATATGATTACCTATTGGCGCAGTACGATACTCTGGAAGATGAAGTGTTGATGTAGCCGTATCATTTGGCGACTTTCCAGAGAATAATGGAATTACACTGTATAGCAGCCAAGATATGAAGTTCATTTTATATGCTTGTACACTTATAGGTACACACAAAATTCAAGTCGATAACAACAATGAAGAAAATTAATTCTCGATCAAAGCTTCCATAAGCAGCAGTGAGATCGGAAAAAGCTGACGAAAAAAATGTTAACCTAATGCAATTACGAATCACGGAGCTACTGTCCGTGCACCTCTGCCTCTGCGACATTTGAGAGCATCGGAAATTAAACAAATCCACGAAAGTTGCATTCAGCACATACATGATTGATAGGCAACGCACCAAAGATGCGTGCCATGAATGATTAGGCACGCGTAAAAGCGATGAGCGGTGCGTGCCATGATTGATTAGGCATGCGTAAAAGCGATGAGCTGATCAAGTCGCTGACCAAATCAAAAATTACTAAATAACTGTGAAACAACATTTTTGAAAGCAGTACTGACGTCATAATTTCGGGGTTTTCAGATAACTCAATCAAAATTTGATACGTAAATTGTAGATGGAAAATTTTCTAAGATGTATAATACCTGCAGACGCAATGAAATCTTCCGTTGTGCATACACCCAATGAATTTAAAATCTTTCTCGAAATGTGGCAACTTTTAGTACCCATGGAGTACATACATGGGGGGCTCTTGATGAGTGAACTCCAATCAGGGTACAAAAAAAGAGGCTCCAATTAGTAATGTGTAGTGCTTTCTGTGTTCAAATGATCTTGGAGACAATTTTTCTGTAAAATTCAGGTGATTTGTAGACAAAAGTTTTCTATTGTTTTTTTTTTGTCTCAGACGTCATTTTAAGGGTGTAAGTTAAGGTTGAAAATGCCTCTGAAAATGCAATAACAGCCAAATTAGCAACTTCGCCTAACTATTAAGCATATGTACATACAGACATTTTTGGGGGTCCATGCTTTTTGACCCGTAGATTATGAAAGGTAGGTACCCGGAGTCTGACTCGAGAGGTCAAAGTTTGTGCCGTCACAAAGCAAAACTAGGTGTTGTAGGATTTCTTCCATCCAATTGATTGAAATAGAGAAAAAGAGACTACAGATGCACGAGCAACTTTGCCTACCCTGCGGTGAAAATTTCAATTTCCCGGAAATCGGATTCAAGGAATTGATATTATTTTTCGATATAGTAACAAAAAACAAATCTTAGACCTGTGTGGCGTTTGCCGCCCGAGCGAAACGAGGGTTGTAATCACACATAGGATCAGCTTTTGCCACTATATCAAACGGTATTTTTCATCATATGTGTAGGAAAACACCGTCCAAAGAACAACATTTCCGCACATAGGGATGAAAATAACTATTTTATGTTACTAGTGCGTGAAATCGCATTTAAAATATCGTTTAAAATATCAAAACATAAAATATCGTACCCAACTGCTGCGTTCATTTTCAATCACTTGTGTAAACGTGTAACACTCGTCGCCGGCTTCGCCGGCCACTCGTGGACCCGTCCACACACGTCTTCAAAATTTCACGCACTTGCATAATACACTATTTTTTTTTCAAGTTAGATTTTCACATGTTCCCAAGTATCTGACCGGGAAATGCATTGTCTAAAAGTATCAGTAGGACATTTTTTTTCATCGTTTGTATCAACAAGTTGATCATTGAACCTTAGTTTTGTACACTTGTGATGAAAAATATTGTTCGATACTAAGGCAGAAGATGATTCTAGCGAGGAGCTATTCACTTCAAAATCACTGGTGATTTCCTCTGATTTTTTTTTGTGATTTGTTTGAATTTTTGCGAAAACAATAGAAAATAAAATTTCCTAAAACCGAGCACTCGCTGTAGGTAATAATAGTACGCAGCATTCCGTTCATTCCATCGAATAAATTGAAACTGTATTGAGAGATAATAACTAAATTTTCGATACAATTAGTGTTAAGCAACAATGCGAGTGAATATAACAAAGCCTCACATGTATATATTTGGTGGAAAATAATGCGATACTCACGATTGAGGAGTGTACTGGCCCAGCTTCTGTCCGTAACAGTGATCACTGTCATGCCAGCGATGATTCCCAAGGAGACGAGGGCTCCGAAGACGGGCATAGTAGCGACCCTCAATCGTAACAACCAATATTGCAAATCGATCGATACAAGTATATATATGTAACTATAAGATACTATCTACAGATCATAGATTATAGATAGTATACTATCTATAAGAATAGATCGATCACAAATGACTACAGGATACAGTCAGTGAATGTTATCAGTGAATGTTATCAGTGAATGTTTGATCATCATTAATGTGATAAGATAAACTAAATGATTATGTACGAATGGTCACAAGAACTAAATGTACTGTTGCGATCGCGAAATATAAATAACCGTGGTTATGACCACGATAACTTTATCAAGAAGTGTTGGGTGTGAGGTAATATTTTAGACAGAATTTTTTTAGACAGAATATCTGCAATTGCGATTTCAGTTCTTAATGGCACCAAGCTGTCGATAAAGAACATGAGAAAGGATCAATGATTTATATTATTATATATACATAAGTTATCAGGGAATGATTGACAATCATAATTATTGAGATGATAAGATAAAATATGTTAAAGCTAATTTTCCAATTTTGGCCTCAAAAGAAAAGTTTTTATAACTGGGTATTCACTTCTAACATCGCAGACTTCAATTAGAAGTCCACCTATTTAAATTCATGCTGATTGCAACTAACGTGATATATGGAACTTTACGAGCTTTACGTCTTTTATACTACGGAGCAGTATAAACAACAGACTAACAAAAATAATAATAATAATCATAAAGTAAAGAAAAAAAAACAAAATATCTCTAATAAACTAAATATATACCTGATTATTAGTTATGTAATTACTTCTTCATTCTTGACTTAAGAACATCGTAAATAATCAACATCAAAACCTCTGGAAGAAATTGTCTGAACTTTTTGAAATTTTGCACACAGATTAGTCAAGCAAAGGATACAGCATATCCGCTTTACCCGTAGGAAACGTTGTTAACTTCTCTAGCAACATTTAAAACACATTTGGTTGAACAGTATACCGACTAACATTTTTTCATACACGATTCAATTGTAAAATGTACAATTTTTCCTGAAATTATGCACAATTTTGTCTTTAAATAAAGCCTCTTTGAGAACGCGTACTGTTATCGCACTTGCAGCGGTGTTTTTCTTTGCGTGGGATATATTCATTATTGAAGGATATTGCTTCGTGACATCTGCACAACATGAATATAAACTGACTGGGAGATGTTGTCAACTTCGAAACCCAGAAATATACTACAGGAAGATAAATAAGATTAATTATGAACGATCTACATATCTAGAAGAATCTACGCTCACTTGGAAATGAGATAGCATAACCGTTTCATTGATTAGAAGAGCCGGTACAATCGTCGGGATGTATAATAATATCACACCCACATTCAATCTAATGTTCGGATTTTTCGTAGATATTCGTATTATAATTATAGATCCTAGCCATCTATAGCATTGATTTATTAATGTAACCAAAAAGCATCAACATGCTTGAAATTAGAAATGATTGACAGAATATTTCCACTAAATCAAAATATTTGAAAAATCGCTTGTATACAACGTTGGCTCTCGCGAAGACTCTATCACTGTTTAGACTCTGAAGTTTTTTCGTACCTTAGTTTGAAAAGTTATACGTTCTATATAGTCATCAACCAATCTTAGTTTTTGACGGTTATATTGCGGTATCGGAGTTTTGAAAGTGACCCCATTTCAAATCGTGCTAGTATAATGAGAATCGTCAATTTGACCGATTTAGGCATTTAAAAATCAATCCCCCGAAATTGTGAGCAGTATCGTAGTAAGTACTGACTATGAATAACTATTGCAAAAAATGGCACTTTTCTTCCGAGGGATATTGAAAGTAGTGTATGCACTTTGCTCACCTAGATTATTTAGGCAAAAAAAAGTTTGCGATCCGAGCGGGGCAAATGTGGTGAAATCACCTAAATTCACTCAGGTGCATGACTACTAAACCATAAATCATTTTCCACGTTATTATGAATTGAATCCTACACTAGCTATAAGAATCTAAGTAAAGAGACTAATTCACTTCACATTATAGGTTCATCGTGTTTGATTTCGAAGAAAATGAGAATTTCTTCAATTATGTGGCTTATTATAATTTTGATCTACATCCCCGCCGTTTTATCTGATAAAAATCAACATACACTTTGGTTCAAAACAATATCGAAATTCCAAGATAAATACCCTCCTTCTAATATTTTCATCGCACAAAGCGAAGCTTTTGATGGTAAATAATATCCATCATCTCAATATTAAACTAAATATCCAATTCAATGAATATTGATTACGGAATACGAATAATCCACATTTCGATTTTGATCATAGATTTGCAAATCTCATATGCTCTAGTGTCAATGCTAAGACAATTCTCTGAAGAAAACGTTTCTGCTATCATTGCAAGGATCACAGATATACCAAGACAAATACATTACTGCCGCCAATCGAAACATCGGCATTTATTCGTCGTAATTCTCAAATCCATCGTTGACCTCGTTACTTTTTCAGAAATCACAAAGAGCAACAATCTGAATAAGTACCGAATACTTATATTATTCACTAGGAATACCTCAGAATTCTGTCATAATCCCGTAGGGAATCAATTCAATTTGAATTTCGATTCTAAAATGCTGGTGAAATGTGAAGACTCATTCGTCATACAAGAATGGTATTCTATTCATACCAGTACAACAAAAGTCGCAAATTTGTTTGTTTGGAACTCAAATTTTGATAGGTTCGTGGAGCTCACTCGTTTGGGCTTCTACGAAAGGAGAAATTCATTAAATGGCCTCGAACTACGGGTTGTAACTAAAAATGTAATGTCATGAAATAATAATATAATATGATTATGTAAATTATAATTTAATTTATGTATTATTTATAAAACTGTATAATTCTGAATGCAGTACTATGATTACACGGGAATTTTCGCTGAAGTTTTGGGAGTGATTTCTGAAGCTGCTAATTTCAAGGTGAAAATTCAACCGTTTGAAAAAAAAGCCGAAGTGTTCGATCATGTAACGAAGGAACGGTCAGGGATAATTGGTCAGATAGAAGCAAATCAAGCAGATATTGGGTTTACTGCCCTCGGATTGACTATGACGACCAATAGACTTGAAATAGTTGAATTTTCAAAAGTACTTACGATCATCAAATCCAAGTTTTACATTGGGAAATTGTCAAAGGCTTGTTCGATGCCATCGATGTATTACAAAGTAATGTAGAAACCGATTCAACGCGATTAGTTTTATCGAAGTTAATCCAATATAATTTTTCAGGTAATTGGCATCAAAGCTACGTATTGTCTACTGGCTTTATTAACTGGGTCACCTATTATACTCACAGTTATTATTGTAAAAAAGAAACAAATCAGTTACGGGAGAATTCTGTATGATAACTACTTATATGTATGGAGAACCTTCTGTATGAATTCATCACCAGGTACATAGTTTACTCATAGTTTGAATTCAACTTGATGAAATGCTCAATAATTTTATGATTTTTCACATTCGATTGATTGATCTTAAAAATATTTACGTTAGCGCCTTCACTGAATTTATCAACAAAAGTAGCATGTCTGTCGCTGTTATTTACTGCCTACGTGTTACATTCAGTTTATTCCACATTGCTCGTCAGTTATTTGACAGTTTTTAAACCTGACCTGCCATTCCATACAATAGAAGAATTTATAGACGCTAAAACTCATAAAATTGCGATATTTAAAAACAACAGCTTAATACGAGCGCTCGAGGTAGGTATTTGAAATATCATTATCCATACGGTTGCGATGAACATACCGATCACTAAAAGAATAACTGTTGTAGGTTTCGAATGATACAATTTTAAAACAACTGAGGCCATTTTTCGTAGACTTCAGCAATATATCATTTGCAAAAATGGCAAAAAAGGTAAACTATCATATTTTCCCCGTATGAGCTTATTTCCGTATGAATACGCATTACATTAGCCTCTTATTTTTTATTCCAGGTATGTAACAGTGGAAAAAAATTAGGTCTCTTTTCACATGACATACGCTTCAAGAGTTCACAAATTGATTTCCCATGCGAATTGATACCATTTGGTAACGGGCTAGTGCTTAACAAGGTCTTGGTTTTCACTAAAGATACACCGTATAAAGGACTATTCGATCATTAGTAAGTATACTTAGTACTTACTAATAATATTAGTATATTATTATTCGTATAATCATCAGATTTTCAAAACTTTCAATTGATATTCGTCACTGTAAAAAGTATACGTATATGATAGTTATTTTCTCCATGCGCTAGATCATAGCACTTACATCGTGCTCTCTTAAATCCTTACATGAAAAATCACTGCATTATAGTGAAAAATTATTGTAAGAAGATGGATAAAAAATTGACTGGATTGCAATGAATTTCTTATGTAACTAAAGTGAATTTTCACTTCAGTTCCATGAGTTTTGATAGCACATTTTTTAGATAAAATTCACAGTAAGTAGAGTAGAAATTCACTTCACACCATACTAACTGCAAATTATGATGTAGAAATGTTTTCTATCAAAACTCATGGAACAGTGAAAATTCACTGCAATGCAGTGGTTTTTCACTGTAAGGATTTAAGAGAGTGAGCTCTTGGAATCTACTTGTGGACATATGAATAGCGGCGCTTTACAGAACGAATGATATTGGAAGTGTTCTGAAAAATAACGCTGGTGTACCCAATAGGACGTTCCTACGCCAAGACCGCGTTATTAAAGAATCGTCTTTTTCGATCATTGTCAAATGGAGAAAAAAAGCATCTAGATTCACAGAGGTTGGCGTTATTGGGTTCACTCCACAAAAGAAAAGATGTAAAAGATATACTTGTGATGAAAAAAAGAATTAGATTACGATGGTGAAATTCTTTCCAAGGAGTCAAATGATACGAGTCGCTCGATTATTTGAACCCACTATGAATTTATTAAAAGAATTCTCACTCACCGGTGGGGAAATAAGATAAAATGTTTCGATTACTAAAAAAAATCCTGAGAATGATTCACAAAAACTGGTTTAAACATTCGTAACCGGTCGAACAGTTTTCGTTCGACATCATTCTATGCCACCAACAAATTTCCGTATACTGTGACGCTGCTGTAAACGCTCGTATATGCATGAGATTCAAAGGGCCTTATTGGGTACACCTGCCTCATATGATCAGCTAATCTGTATATTTACGTTTTGATGATGAGTGATGATGAGATTAACTGAAACTGATAAATATTTTCAGTGTGCAAAGAATGCAAGATTCTGGAGTGTTGAGAGCTCTAGTAAACCGTTATTTCAAAAATCCTAAATCAGTAACGACTGGATATAAATCCGTGAATTTGCAAAATACATTACCAATACTTGGGATTCTAGGAGTTGGGATTTCACTATCGCTTTTCATATTCATTTGTGAAAAATGCTTAAAACTTATCGAGAAGATCAGCAGTAAATCGACTACAGAAAGATTTTAATGGAAGGAACCAAATATTGTATTATGATACATCTCTTGCCTTAAAATTTTCTCATAAACATGGAGAGAGATTTAAATTATAATAAATATTATGTAATAACATGCAGAGACAACAATCTTTTATCCATATGTATATACCATTCGCATGAATCTAGAAAACTGTCTGCACATCGGCAAAGAACTGCGAAGCGCGGTCTGTGACAACCAGTTCTGGACACAATCATTCCCAAAAGTTAGATAAATTATAGGTGTATTAAGGATTTTAAGCAGCGTACACTGAGAAAAATCTGGTTAGGAAAATTTACTAAGTTAACTTAGTAGAGGAAAACCTAGTAGCCTTTACTAGATTTTCTGAGACTGAGTACTATATTTATTGTAAAGTTAAAAATTTCGGATAGTAAAATTTACTAATATCGTTTAATAGGTAAATTCTAGTAAAATTGCTTTCTCAAAGAGAAAGCTTTGTAACGGGGTAAAAATCGACCCACCGAATCGGACTTCGGGACCTCGATTTTCGTAATCTACGGGTCGAAAAACATGGAAATCCGAAAATGTCTGTATGTATGTACGTACGTACGTACGTACGTGCACTTTTTTTTGTCGTACGATAACTCTCGAAGGAATTGTCCGATCGTCCTGAAATTTTGCACACAGGTTAGTCGCCGCAAAATCTCGGTCGAGTTCAATTTTCAGCCAATTCCGTTGTTTATTTCTCTAGCAACCGTTGCTAACGTGTTTTTGATAAAAGCTCCAAAAATCATCATCAATGCACGATGGGTCTCGAATTCTTTCGACGATCGATGAGAATCGATAAGACATTCATTTTGGAACAACCATTGTTTATTCTCCTAGCAACCGTTGCTATGGAGATACAAAATTCAGCTTCAGACTGACTTTTTTTTTGTCGTACGTTAATTTTCGAAGGAATGGTCCGATCGTCCTGAAATTTTGCACACAGGTCGGTCACCGGCAGATGTGAACCGAGTTCGGTCTTCAGCAACATCCGTTGTTTGATTCCATGGCAACCGTTGCTAGCGTGTTTTCGATAAGTTCCCATATAATTCATGATAAATGATCATTTGGGTTTGTATATTTTTGGGATTCTATAACAATCAAAGAGACCTTTCCCGTATAAACCATTGTTGATGTCTCTAGCAACCGGTGTTTATATCGGTTGCAACCGTAACTAGGGAATGGGAAAAGTCAGTTGGAGGTTCATTTTTGGAACTGTTGATGACTAAGAAGTAAGAACATCGAAGCTCCGACATTTACCATAGCAACCGTTGTTTACGTCCTTAGCAACCGTTACTATGGAGTGTGAAAAGTCAGTTGGAGGTCCATTTTCGGAACTATTGATGACTAAGAAGTAATAACGTCGAAGCTCCGACATTTACCATAGCAGCCGTTGTTTACATCCTTAGCAACCGTTACTATGGAGTGGGAAAAGTCAGTTTGAAGTCCATTTTTGGAACTATTGGTGACTAAGAAGTAAGAACATCGAAGCTCCGACATTTACCATAGCAACCATTGTTTACGTCCTTAGCAACCGTTACTATGGAGTGGGAAAAGTCAGTTAGAGGTCTATTTTCGGAACTGTTGACGACTAAGAAGTAAGAACACCGAAGCTCGGATATTTACCATAGCAACCGTTACTATAGAGTGGAGGAAATGAGTTAGAGGTTCATTTTGCTTTCTCAAAGAGTGGTGATTAATGCAAGTTGAGGTTCAATTGCAATACTTTGAGAAAGCATACTGCTGAGGCACTTGGCAGCGGTTTTTACTATTTTTTCAGCTTTTTACTAGATTTCTAGTAAATTTTACTAAGTTGTATATGAATTTCCACTAGTTATCCATGTAACATTTTTACGGATAAACATATTTTTCGCTCCAAAATCGTATTAGCGTTTGTAGAGCAGCGAAATTATTTGACTTAACTTGAACTTAATGGGTTAAAATAGCCAAATTATTAGTATAGTAAAGGTTTCGGATAAGCCTTGAATTACATTTGAAGATGGCGTTAGCAGAATTTCGAAATTCTTATATTATCTTAGTCAAATTTGCAAAAGAATACTTCAAGTGATGGCACATTGGGTACAGTTACCTCAAATATAGTAAATTTTACTAGAAATATAGTAAATTTGAAAATATATACTAGTGAAACATCCTATTAAATCTAATAATGAATGCTAATTTTTCTAGTAATAATTACTAGTTTTTGCTTAGTAAAGGTTACTAATATGACTCAGTTATCCCCGTATTCTACTAGAAAACCTAGTAAAAATCTAGTAACCATTACTATCTTTTTCTCTCAGTGTAAAATCACATTTGAGCATTTCAAGAGATTCCTGAGATTCTCACTATTTTTTCCATATATTTTTCACATATTTTAGAGCAAGAAAATACTCGAATTTCACGAAATTCCATGAGAGTGCGTGTAAATCAAAAGAGCTCATATATCTTTCTAACCAGACAACCAGGCTTTCTAAAATTTTGGGTACAACTTTCATATCACAAAATATGCTTATGTACAAAGTTCCAAGTATTTTTCATTATTTTCATTTATAGCCAGAACATCTTTTCGTACACACGTGAACTCGTGCCTAATGTAGCGCGTCTAACGTGCGGTATAGGGCACGTGTATTACATGTCTGTCTTCTCTCCGTGTGTTTGCATACCCTCATAGCTATAATTGCCAATTGAGCATATTTCTCTTATCACGAACTGTTACTGACGTACCAAAATCGAGTAAATACTTTTCACAAAGTTTCACTTTCAATTTCTGTAAGAACATAGTTTAAAATGTTTTTCGAGTATACATCGATGCCTCTTACGAAGAAAGACACATGTTGGGATTATTCTCCCGCGAATAAAAACGAAGAAAGAGTTTAAACCGCAATCGAACTGTAGAAAAAACTTTTTCTTATTTTGTTAACTACCTTCTGATTCTAAGCTTTCATTCCATGTATTATTTTACGTCGAAAAATTCTGGAATGTGCGCTATGTGTTTTTTTCGCGGACAAACGTGACATGTGTCTTTCTTCGCGGCCAGATTGCGATATGTGACTTTCTTCGCGGCCAGATTGAGATATGTCTTTCTTCGCGGACGGAGTTGCATGTGTTTTTCTTCGTTAGAGGCATCGACATAATACTTGACACTATGTATCATTATGGCGACATCTGGCTTTTTATATCGATACGTCTTACGAAGAAAGACAAACATCGCAATCTGTATACGCTAAGAAAGACAAATGTCGGAATTATTCTCCCGTGAATATTAACGAAGAAAGAGTTTAAACTGCAATCGAACTGTAGAAAAGACTAGTTTTTTGTCAATTATAACCTACTCATTCTAAGATTTCATTCCATATATTTTTTACGTCGGAAAATTGTGGGATGTGTGCCATGTATCCTTTTTTCGGTCAGATTGCGATATTTGTCTTTCTTCGTAAAACGTATCGATATGATGTATTTACAAACATTTTTCGACGAAAATCATTCCACAATATGCTGAGTTTACAAGGATGACAGAGGGTGGGACTATGGATTTTGACATATATTTATCTGAAAACTGTAGTTGTTACGTTACAATTGAGATGTCGACAAATGTTTTGAAACCAAGTGTTGCAATTTTTGTCTTTTTTTCGTGTTAAGGGTGCGTAAAGTATCTTATCAATTCGGGGAGAAAGTATATAAGAGAAAAAGTAATTTCTCGTTCGTAAATGTCAATTCGAAAGTTGCAAAGGAGGACTGGATATTGACGTTGGCAGGTCGTTGTCCATAGGGAGTCCTGTCCAATATCTCGTAGTTGGATATTACAAGTCTATCTTTTTTTCACACTCTTTTCAAGGTAATTACACTGTTAGTTGGTGGTTGGCGGATCGCTTCGCTGGACAGCAGCACTTCATCTTTCGAGCGCACGCCGCTGATCAGGTCGTTTGGTTTTTGCCCTCGGGCACAGCTTATATGACCATGAAGATCGCTACTGAGAACAGCAGTACTGATTTCGAAGCCATTATCGGCTGGAATGAAATTTTGACGGTGAAGTGAGCGAGCTTATAGTGAGTGTCACAACAAAACGATACGTGGCAATGAATATTCGGCGACAAGAGAAGAAAATAAAACGCTTATTGGCTCTGCGGTGCTGCTTGAAATCGAGAAGAAAACCAATCGAGCACTGTGAACTTTTTGGAGCTTATGCCCAATTTATATAGATCTTGATCATTCGCTATCTTATTGAATCCGATGAGACAGATCTGTTGTCTTGTCTATATAATGCTGAAATGATCAATACGAGGAACTCAAGATTCATCTGTTCAGACGAATAATTGTCGCACGGAAATATATCATATCGGTCATATACCTCTCTGTAGTAATAATACGTCATATACTTCTCTATAGTAGTATATACTTCTCTATAGTTCAAGGCTTACTTTTAAAGTAGTCTTATTCTGAATCACTTGTGAATTCCATCGATCATTGATAGACGTTCCTCTAAACGTTCTTGTACAACGTCTTAGCAACGAATATTTTGCCCGAAGTATAATACGTGCGGGCATTGAAGGTTATGCAACGTGGTTATTTCGTTCTTGAAAAGTTCTTCGAGAACGTTCTCTGTTTCCGAAAAAAACGTCCTGAGAACGTTTCAGTAGAGCTGTTCGAGGGCCCGAAAACTCGCGGGCCGGGCCATGCTGGCCTTTTCCATCGGGCTTTTTCGGGCTACCAGAAATTCTATCGAGCTACCCGAGATTTTCGGGCTGCCCGCAAGCTCGTATAATCTTGACGCCGAACTTTTCGGGTACTTAGCCCGAAAATTCTGATTAGCCCGACAGCGGCAAGCTTCCGGCCCCGCCCGACGGGCTGGGCTTTTTCTTCGGGTAGCCCGAGATTTCGAGGACCCGCACACTCCTACGTTTCAGCAACGAAACTTGCTTTATGTGGGGCGGTCTTGTTTATGGCAAAGTTGATAGAGATTTTGAGAATTTCCTACCTTCGTTTGTCCAATCACGATGAAACTTTGTGAGATGGTTCATGGGTATATCCTGAGATATTCGTAAACTATTATCGACCGTATCTATTTACAGAATATCTATATATTATTCCGAAATCGATATTAGATCATACTGTGCATACCGAAAACCAATAATAATTCGCGAATATCTTTAGGAAAATGAATATTTGGACTGCGTAGCTATATACTCCGGGCGCAGGGACCGATTCCGTAGCCGATGGATGGCCCAAGCTCCACCCAGGTTTTTCCTATGTGGTTTGAGCTGCTGAACACGAATTTCGAGGGTGGACAGCCGGAAAATGGGCAGGAAAATTTTTATCGAGAATTTTCCGAGAGCGATAGAAAAATCAGTTTTTTTGCGAAAAAAAAATATTTTTATATTCTCCTCAGCATTCTGCACAAAAAAGGTCCTTATACATTTTTCACGAAAAGGCGCCGTTCCGGAGTAAAAAATTCCCAAACTTTGAGAAAATGCGATTTTTCCGATTTTCAAGGTGCTGCTGCTCAGTCACGCCACAATATTTTCCAGTCCACCCGGTCTCAAACTGCTGTTTTGGGTCTCAACTGGAGATTTTGATAGTTTTTAAGCCAGAAAAATGGTATTTTTCATAGCGCCCTTCTATTACGCTTATTCACGTGCTAAAGGTTTTTCCGAGGTTGGGTCGATGGTTAGATTCGACCCCAGTTATTATGTAAAGCGTTTGTCTCGACTTTCTCGGTACTTTGTAATTTTCTTTGCTCGGGAGATTCGCTGAAATCTAAAAAAATCATGTCTTTTCAATTCCTATAGCGCGCGCGTCTATATTGCTCGCACATCTCTCAATATTCTTCTTAATTCTTTCTTCACGCTGGCAGTTGGACTCGTGGACGACTCAGGAGCTCCAATTTACCACAATTTAAATGTACAGTATGTACTTATGTATATGTACACCGACTGTCGATATTCGATATCGTCTGCGGACTGCGACTCACTGCGACTTGCGAGTCCGGACTCCGGCCGGCAGTCTGGCGCACGCTGCACATGCGCTGCACGCATGACATCAACAATAACCTGCAGACGACGCGAGCGGTGTTGTTCAGTGTTGTCATACATTGTTGTCGAGCTTTGCATGGTTTGAAAAAATATCGAATGTTCTTGCGCAAAATATTTTCGCATTTTTCGGTAAAATGACGTGGACCACAGAGTAGGGTAATATGTAATCACCAAATACAAGTGATCACTTGCCTATACAAGAAATACTGTAATATCAATTCTAACCTCAATTCACATCACAATTTTCCCATTAGATTTCAGATTAAAGCTTGGATTTTCCAGTAGAACAAGACTTATTTATTCAGCAGAAGACAAAATAATCACCTCGTCATGAATTTCCGGCCGAATCTCGTGAGCGTGCCGACGAATCAGCAAATGCAGCAAACCCAAAATCAAATCCGTTTGATACAAGCCCAGCAAATTGCAAAACGCCTGACTCTTGCAGGAGGAGTCAATCACAATGCTGGACCCGTCGTCCCCATCATTCTTGATTCAGCAGCAGCTATAAGGTTGACCATGGGCAACACTATGTTCCAAGAGAGGTGTTTGATGGCCAGGAACGACATATGGCACAGGGTGCTTATACTCCGCGGAGCTCAACACGACAAAGAATTTGTTTTAAAAAGTATCTTGAAGGCTGTCCAGCCTGCAGATTTGATCCCAGTCAGATATCAAGTAATAGGCCAAGACTCTTGTTTCATTGCCAGGAACTGTGACAAAGCACTGGAACAGCTTTGTCGAACAAGTTTAATTGTACAAGTAGAGAAAGGAAGTCCAATGATCCTTTCGGTAACACTGGGATTTGCCTCTATTCACGATCTCAAAATCAACATTCAACCAATTCTATTGACAGCACTTACTAAAAAGTATGACGTAACGAAAAAACTTCTGGTTCTAGATAATTTTCATCAAGATCCAGACGTGTACAAAACAGTTTACTGTCCACTGGCACAGTGTAGAACTATGGCTCATGTATTGAAACTTGCAAAACAAGCACTTGGTCCTTTTGAAAATTTGAGTTTGAAAAATAATGAACTAACTTCACTTTCAATGGTTGATTCTGTTAACATAAAATCCATTAAGTTTTTGGATTTGAGATTTAATGATCTTATGTCAGTGGAAACTCTGCAACCTTTGAAGTCATTGGATATATCAGAATTATGGCTGGATGGAAATCCTCTGTGTGATAATTACTCAAGTGCCAAACAATATGTTGAAGCTGTGAGAAAATATTGTCCAAAAATTACTAAGTTAGATGGTATACAAGTTAATACACCAGGACTTCCCCTCACATTTAGAAGTTATGTGAAAAGTTGGAAAAGAAGGCAATTAGTTCAGCAATTTGTTCAGCATTTCTTCTCAGCTTATGATCAACCAGATAGAATGGTTCTGAGAGGATTGTATCATGATGATGCATGGTACTCAACAACAGTGGGCACACCAACTTCACCAACAAGCAAAAAAGCTCTAGAACCATTTGGAGGTGAAAACAGAAATCTATTGATTTTTGGAAAAAACAGTCAGCAGTTATTGTACCATGGCCAAGAAAAAATTCTGAATGTTCTGAAGAAATTGCCTGCTTCCCAAAATATTCATAAATCGTTCTGTTGTGATTTAATATATGACAGTGAAGAAATGTTAACCATAACTGTCGAAGGACTCTTTAAATTAGTTAATGTTCCAACTCAAATATTCTCTTTCAATAGAACTTTCATTCTATCTGCTCTACCAGATAATGAATTTAAAATAATGAATGACCAATATCATGTATATTTGCCAAATCACGGAATAGATTACAGAACTTACAAAATAGAGATTGAAGATCCAATGCCTTTCCAAGCAGATTGTTTTGCTGCTGAAGAAAAAGATAACTTGGTTGTTCTTTTACAAGAATCAACTTCAATGAAATTCGATATTTGTGAAAAGTATTTGAAGGAAATGGACTGGGATTTGAGAAAAGCTTTCATACATTTTTTGAATGATTACAAAAATGGGAAAATACCATTGGAATGCTTCTAAAATACATTAATGCCTGTATGAAACATAAATCTTAGTTTTTAGTTTATAACTTTTATATATTCAATGTATATAAAACCTTTGTACATACAAATTTTTCACTCTTGAATAATCTAGCTGAATAAAAAGAACAAACTGTGTATCAAAGTCTGTATCACCGATCATTCATTTTTCAATAATTTAAATATACATAAATAATTTGTGTATGTATAATGAGTTATTTAAAGTATTCTTTGAAAGTATTTTTTCTATTAAGCAATCGTATAAATATATGAATAATAATATTTATGATGGTAAAAACATGCACTGTCTTATCGATCCCGGCAATCGCCAACATAAAGCAAAACAATCATATTGCGAACGCGAAGCGTGCAACTTTTTGAGTAGCGTTAATTCTAA
This sequence comes from Aphelinus atriplicis, assembly GCA_020882685.1. Taxonomy (NCBI): domain Eukaryota; kingdom Metazoa; phylum Arthropoda; class Insecta; order Hymenoptera; family Aphelinidae; genus Aphelinus; species Aphelinus atriplicis. The sequence goes on from CM037073.1 coordinate 101,944,550, forward strand.
ATATTTCACCCAACCTGATAAAAGTCAGAATACGCTTATTAAACTAAATAGAGAAATGATAGCAAGTATGTAGCTTGAAGAATTACGTAAAAAAATGTCAATCAATGCTACTATAAAGCCGTAATCACGAAAGTTACCCTAACCTATAGACGTAAGTATACTATACATCTTCACCATCGGAGAATATTTTAGAATTGTACATTTAATTTTCTAAATCATAAAAATAATCTTTAATACCCAGTTTTCAAAATGGCAACTACTGCTGAAGCTTCTGCGGCTGTACCTGTGAGTGATCCTGCAACTGTAGTTCCAGTTGCACCGCCAGAAAAGAAGTATACTTCTCCAGTAAGAATTTCGTATAAGGATCCTGTGGTGACCCAAGAAGCTGTTGAAGCAGCCAATGAAATAAATGTCTGGCATAAATTTATTCTCTTCAATGTTGAGAATTCTGAGAAGAACGAAATTCTTGACTCATTAATTGTACAATGTGCTCCGATGTTTCTAGTCCCAGTGATGTATAAATTGGAAACTCCTGGCAAAGCAACTTTTTTAAGCTTCTGTCGATCTAATACGGTACAAAAATTGGCCAATAACAAAATGCAAGTTAAGCTTCAGAGTGGTAAAATAATCAACTTTGACATAGTACTGTCATTCCTTCCTTTCAAGGATATGCAACTAAATCCACAACTCAATATTACCAATTTCATTATGGTTCGCTTTAGTAGAGAGCCTATGACAAAAAAAAATTTAAATCTAGGAAATTTTACTAATAATCCTTTATTAGGCTCAATATATTGCCCCATTCACATTCCTTTAGTATTTGACAATGTTCTACGTTTTTCTAGAGCATTAGCAATGTCTGGCACTAATAGAGATCAAAAGATCCCAGTGAAAGGTTTGATTTTAAAAAATAATCAGATGAGTTCCCTTGTTTTTACTGAAAAAGTTTTTGGCTCATTTTTTTCAAAACTTGACGTAAGCAATAATTTATTAAATGATTTGGATGCTTTGAAACCATTTACTGAATATAAAATCACAGAACTATTCCTTGATGGCAATCCACTATGCAACAAGTTTACTAAGCCTAAGGAATATATTGCTGCAGTAAAATCAATTTTTCCCTATTTACAAACTTTGGATGGTATACCGGTGGCAACAGCACAAATTTACATGCCTATCAGTCATAAACACTTCATGCACAGTGGACGTCAGACAGGATTAGTTCAACAGTTTGTTGAACATTTTTTCACTTGCTATGATCAAGATGACAGGATAGTATTAAATGGACTTTATGATGCTGGGGCATTTTTCTCAATGACAATTGGCCAAATTGTGAATGCCGATCATCAGCAAATTATTAAATCTTTTGCAACTAAAAGAAATTTATTGAAATGTGTTGATTATGCTAAATACCACGAAAACCTTTTACATGGGCCAGAGAAAATTATCTCAGCATTGAGACGTGAACCACCAACTCTTCACAAAATGAAATATCTAGATATTGATTTGATTTATAGCGTTAAAAATTGTTTTGCTGTCACAATACAAGGGCCTTATGTATACAGAAAAAATAAGGTTCTTCCATTGTGGTTCCACAGAACACTAATTGTTTCAGCAAAAGACGACAACGAATTTTGCATCATTAACGATCAGTATCATATATGTGCCTGTCCACCAAGTTTAAACAATATTGATATTAGTGAATTGAATATTATAACTGAGAGGTCTATTCCTCAGTTTAATCCGATATCGTTCAGTATGCCAGAAAAACAGCAGCTCTTAAAGCTATTACAAGAACTAACTACAATGAACCCTGAGTTTGCAAATAAATATTTGAAGGAAGCCAATTGGGATATTCGTCAAGCAATAAAATCTTTCATGCAGACTTATGTAAATAACAAAATACCTTATGACGCTTTTTGGTCATGATTTTCTTAGTTAAAATAAAATATATTGTATTGGCCAAATGTATGTACATATATACATGTATGTAAATTTCATCAAAAGTCATTTTTATGTATAGTTACTTTATAATTTTTTATAAGATTTGTATAGTAGTGAAATATAAATAAAAAACCAAAGTACAAAACTTAATACATATAAATTTATTCTCTTCAGAATTTTTCTCCTTTTTATAAAATATTACAATCTTAATGACTAACAGCCTTTTTGCGTATTTAAAAGAGTAATGCTCTTATTAATATAAGGAATAGTATTTACATTAGAGTTCACTCCAAGTTCAAACACCTTCTGCATGAGAGGTAGTGCGTACTCTGGAAGGACAAATATAAATAATTGAATTAATGATTGACTGTAAATATTACAGAAGACATTTTTGAATTATTCTATTTCAAAATACCTTGCATGCAGAGAACGTAATCTGGAAGCTTATCCAAAGCCGACATGAGAATATCTGCCCTAGAGCTGTCGAGACACCTTTGAAAAGCTGACAGAACACCAAGATTTGGATATGGTCGATGTTTGAGCGCTCGGGCGATCAGAAGATGCGCAAGCGACCTGATGTTCCCCTGAGGCGATATGAGCAAGTCGGCTATATTGTCAATAATTGGTTCTAATACAGATGGTTTCTTCGAAGATAAGTGATCTATCTCTTGAAGAGCATTGTAAACATCTGTAACGAATAAGGGGAAGCATAAATCAATAACTTCTATATCCAATGAATAATGTATACATTTGTAAATCTCGTACCATCTCCTTGCATTTTCGTCAACGTCATAAGTAAATCTGGCCAATGCAATAAAAGCGGGGAAGGTCCGCGTCGGTGGGAAGTGCTTGGTATAAAAACGCTTTCTCCATTCTCTCCTTCTCTAGGAATTGGGATTCCAGATACCAGAGATCGTAAATTTTCGAGTCCAAGATAATGCGCCTGTAGATCACTGTACAGAAATAGGAAAATGGTGTGCGTTGATATATTTGAGATTGAGCAAGAGGTATTCTTTTATATCGTTATAGAGTGGATGTACTAACTGTAGGATGTGAGAATGTCTCTGAAGATATTTCACGGCATGCTGCTCGTCGTGTGCTGCATAAGCTTGCAAGAATAAAGCAAATCTATTCAAAAGTGACGTGAGTTCATCTATATTACAATAATTCTGTAAAATAAAAAAATATATATTATATTTTAATAATAATACGTTATTTGTAAATACGACAATCAAAAACTAATCTCGGTCACACCAGCAACTCACCCGGAAACAAATAAAATAATTCTCTAACGTGGCTTCGAGACCTTTTCTGTGCTCCTCATTAAAAATATATGGCTGGAGTAGTTCCATCAAGCCCATGACTTGCGTAAACAAATTCAAATAATTTCCGGACCTAAATTGGCCGAAGTCAAGGTCACACCAACCCATAAGTGCCGTAGCCAGCAGAGGTAATTGCCTTAATACGAGAATGGGATGCACGGCAGCCATTTTCCGAGCGCACAGTTCCAAATCTCGCGCCTTCGAGTTCCAACTTTTCTGACGAGAGACCGTAGCCAGAGACGTGAGTAACGTGTGACTCATACAGTCCAAGATTGAGCCCGTCCAATGTGAGATGTTCACGTTATTTACCATCTTCTTGGCTTGGAAGGCTGACAGATAACAAATTACTCTCGGTATTTTCATGTACAACAACAGCAGAAATTGATGAGACATATCCGAGTGAGAGCTGCAACAGAACGAAGAAAATGTTTGAATTTTGAGAACATTGATTCAATTTTCTTTTAGCAAATAAATATAAATACTAACTCGTTGCTCATCGTCATTTGATCAGCTAAATATTTAACTACATCCATTGTCACTTCATCTTCGCCGGAACAACAACATATCAGTAAATCTAATCTCGTTTCCATTTGAGTAATAGCGGTTTTTCGATTCTGCCGTTGTAGTAAAATAACCGCTTCCTCGATCAGGTACATAACTAACACCAACAATTGTTCCCTGCTGAGAAGTAAAATATTCTCGGGGATATCGTTTTTCGTCGAGTACTTTTCCTGTCCTTGCCATAACTTCGGATTACACGTCAAAGCCCACAAGAAATCCAAAACCGCCGTTGGGTCATACCTAAAACACAATCGAGTTTGTTAATAAATGTGAAGAATCGATTTATTAAAATCAAATAATGAATGATTAATCTGCTGAACCCTAATGAATTTCAAATTGACAGAATAATTACCCGTGATGGCATTGCTTCAACAAATGTCCGACGCACTTGTAGAGCGTAGCCCAGCTAGCCCCGTGAGTGAGCAATGTCAGCAGGTATGGCCTGCAAGAGTGCGAGCTCACCAAGCTCTCGTCAATCCTGACGTAAATATTCGTCTTGCCGAAAAGTAGTCTCATCTGGAGGTTTGGACAGGTGCCGATCAGCTCGGGATCCATTGAGGCTAGCCAATCGATGAGCAGACCCGTCCTGGGCTTTATTGCGCCCTGCTCGCAATCGGCCACGAGGAGCCTCGCCATCGCCTCCACCAGCGCGTCATTCTTCTCTTGTTTCATGCAAACGTCCAACAGGCTCCTGCCTACGTTCTCGAGGTCCATGAGATCGGTGTTCTCGAGAATGGTGCCCGGGTCCTGTCTCTGAGCAAGGACCTCGAGCTCTTTGGGATGAGGCGTTCGGGAGACACGTAGTTTCGCTAGGTCGCGCAAAATTACAAGAACCGGCGCGTCCACGTCGCCGATCAGCGAGATGAGGTTCAGGCACATTGTCTGGGCCAACTCGACCGTTTTCGGACAGGCCGAGGGCTTTTTCAAAGGGAGGAGAATGAGACGCATGAGGGTGCAGGAATATTGCGGCATATGCACTAGAGACGCCAAAAATTCTTTGACCTGAAATAAGTTGTCGAATAATATAATAACGAAGCAAACGAATATTCACTGTTCGGCAAGAAAAATCCCTTTATAACGTAACATAATACTTTACCTGGATAGAACTGAGTACACTCAAGATGTGTTTGATTGCGACAACAATCGCCCCTCGATCAGCTTCTGTACCCGATCTATTCAGATCTTTAGCCAGTATTTTGTGCAACCTTCTGTACGCCTCAATTTTCTTTTCGTTGGGTTTTTTCTCAATAAAAAGCTGATTTATGAGATTCGGCACATCGGTTTTTACAGCAGCCTGCTGAACAGCACTATGCTTTTGCAACTTTATACTAGGCGGTATCACATTTAGTTTCGTGCTTATCACAGGAGCATTCTCATCTGGGAGTTGTTGAGCTTGCAGCTGTACGTGCTGTAAGAAAACGAGGCCACCAGAAGCGCCTCGATTGTGTAGAATCTTCACCAGCTGAAAAAAAATATGAGTAGTTAAACATCATTTTCCACTAGACTCTTTCCAGAAGGGTCGAACCCTTGTGTCTGAAAATTCTAATTCCAAGCATCACATGGATACGTCCTTACTTGAGCCATGTACGTTTTGTCCAATACATGATTTGTTACGGAAACAGGATCAATTTGAACGGCAGCATCAAGTAAATGCAACAACTTTGTCATTGCGTCTACAGGTACTCCAAAGCTTTGAATGAACAAAACCAGCTGATAAGGATCCAAGTCTTTCAGGGCCGCGTCAACAAGGCGCGGTATATTGCTCCTGATGATACGGAGCTTCAACCAGTCGGGAATTAAGAGAGCTTCCTCGCTGGTGTCGACCAAGAAGGCTTTTGGCGGCTCTGTTTCGTCAGGAAACCAGGTATTCAACAGCTGCTTGAAAAGAGCATTGTGCTCAATCTGGTCGTAGGTCAGGAGGATGATCATCGCGTGCACTACGAGAATGTGCATCGTGCACTCTTCGCCCGTCGCCCACTCCACCAGAATCAAATCTTGATTCTCCGACCATGTTACTCGCGAACCGTCTTGCCTCGGTGCACGTGCCTATAATAACAAATGAAAAAAATCAAATTCTATGATTTCATATGATCTCATGAGACGTAGAATTGAATTGGAATGAAAAACAATTACCTTATTCAAATAATTACAGTAGATTTGCAAGAAGGCATAGAGGGTTGATCTTCCATGAGAACTTTCGCTGTCGAGCTGAGGCAGAATAGCGGCGATGATAGTGTTTCGTTCGACTACCAGCTGTGATATCTCGTTGACAAGATTTATGAGGTCAGGAAGATCGTCTTCGGGCGTGTATGTCGCAAGGTAAGCGATATACGCTTGCACGAGCTCGGGACTGTTCTCTACCTGGCAGGCTCCGCGCAAGGCTTTTGAAACTAACGGCCGAACAGAGGGGAAGTGCGGTATCGAAGGAAGCTTACGGAGGAGCCACGTTTCACTGAAAATTAATTTCGTTTTTTTAATATTCTTCTATGAAGTTTCACATGAAATTTCATATGAATCTTTCAACAGTAGAAAAAATTCACAGCAGAACAAGCAAATGAAAGAAAGATACTCACGACTCCATTTCCCCATCGACCTCCATACCGTCCTCTTCGGTAGGGATGGTATTCAATAAAAGTTTCAAGCCAGTAATAGCCTGGAGTCTGTTACTACTCGACTGACTACCCAGCCTTCTCAAAAAGTATTCCAGCACTTCATAAGCTTGTTGCGAGTCCTGCAGAGGATCAGTGAGTAACAGCTGCAGATGAGTCAACAATTGCTGCTGCCGTATCGCTTTTTCCTGTTGACCGATTGAAGAGAGCAAAAATTCGCACAAACACTGCACCGGCAACTGACTGAGGGATCCCTCACTATTCTGTACAAGACCAGCCAGCCATGGCATGCTCTGAGATGAACTCGACTGCTGTCTTTGAATAATGTCGAGTAAGAAATCTGGTTTGCGAGATCGGCACAATAGGTGTCCCAGACGATGAGTCCCGTTCAGTGTCTTAATCTGTTCCAAAATGTGCGATGGAGGCCGTCTTGGTATACCACTAGGGTCCATCGTCATCAGCTGCGGAAGAAGTAAGCTATTCTGCTCAGATATTTGGACTCTTGATGCCGCGGCCAAGTAAGTTTCATATTGCAGAATTTGCTGTTTTTCCAAGGCTTCCAAGCGAAGTTCTTTCGCTCGCTCTTCTTCCATTACTTCTGGTATTGCCATTGTAGGAGGGGGGTAAGAGAAGTGACTGTAAGGAAATTCATTTTTTTCTATAACTATACTATTTCAATTTGTATCGAGAGAAAATAGAGTTTGAAGACTCACTTTGTTATACACATTTCCATGAGTACTCTTAAAATCGGATATCGCTCCCATGCCAAGGCACCGATTGTCGATGGATTATGAGCTGCTATAATTAATAGTATGACCCAACTTTTCCAGTACGAACTCATTATTGCTAATGTCGGCGGTACAAAGCCTGCTGGAATATTTATCGTTGGCGGAGCTTGGTAAGAGCACAAATTGAATACAAGATTTATGATGTCTATGCTTTCAATGCGTAATAAAGGAAAAAGATCTGTTGAACACATGGCTGCTCTTAGTGCCAACTTCTCCGCAAGATCTAGCGTGTCTGAATGAGTCAACGGGATTTCCTGAAATGAATTTATTCATGATTTATTGATTCAAATTTTCGCGAATTGCATGTGAAAGATTTCATTGATTCGGAATCTCAACTTTAAAAAAACTCACCTTGGTCGCGCCAATCACAAGAAGCTTTATTAATGTACATTCAAGCAAAGGTACTTCAGAAACCATTCGCATATAAAAAGACCTCTCAGTCTCCGGTGGGAAATTGTCAGGCTTGTAATACTGCTCAGGAGCTTCCAGCAACATTATTTTGTTTAGTGCATACATCAATTCGATCTTTCCAATCCCATAAATTTGCGGAGCCGAGCTCTGAAGCCACGATACGGTTTCATACTGTATCAAAGCTACCAAACCCTGGAACTGATGAAGTAGTCCAACGTCTTTTCTGTCACCCCTTTGATTCAAGACCGCCGCCTCTTTTACTTGCGGACTAATCGCCAAGAACATGCACATACACAGTAGATCAATTACGGAAGCAAACATCCTTTCCTTGAATTCAAATCCATTGAGTTTCTGGATAAGTTCCATTCTTGCCGTCATCAATGTTCTAGCGAAGATAGTCAAATTAATGTCGTGCTTGCAGACTCGTACGATTTCTCGTAAAAGAGCGCGCAGGGGCCTCAAATAGTCTTCGCGATTTAGCAGCAGGTCTTGGAATATTTCAGCCAACAGTTTGGCGGCTAACTCAGGAGCAGTTTGGAACATTACTCCTATCATTGGCATGTTATTCGGATTCCTAGCATTAGATAATTCGTTGTAAATCGTGTGTTTCAGTATAGTGGACAGGTTTTCGGGATGGAGTCCAATAAGTTCTTTCACACCATTCAAGTACAAATTTATCACAGCTTTGGTCTTTAGCCTCATTTTGACAAGTTGACTAATAACCTCAACGTCTCTCTGCGTGTGAGAGGTGCAGTTGTAGCATACGTAACTGAGCAGCTCTTGAGCAGGTCGCATCAATTTTGGATTGTGCAACCATAATTCAAGTCTAGGTACTACAATATTTCTGATCTCCACGAAACCACATGTTGAAGACAGTAGTTTGAGAAAATTTCGCGTAATAGTTTCTGGCTGTCTCTTATTCAATGGCTCTTTCACTACTTCTAATACAATGTTTTCCACTGCTTCAATACAGTGAGTATATCTAGGAATAATAGGTACGTCCACTTTGTCTTTATCTCCTGAGATTTGGATTAGAGAAGTTGTAGAGTCTTCATCGTCTAATAACATTGAGGGACTATTGCAGTCTCTGGGAGTCATAACTGATAATTCTGGTTGTAAAACACTCTTTGGAGGTATTCTTGTGTTAAATCCAGTCAAAATATTATCTACAAATCCTTTGCATTCTTCATTATCCACCCACACTCTCTCTCCTAATGCATCTTCAATGTAAACCTAAACAAAAATTAACTGTTAATCAAGTTCATAAATCTAAAGAATGAATGATACACATTTTTCATTTAAATACCTTGACGAAAAGATCAGGCCACTCTTTCTTATCTGCATATCCTCTCATAAACAAATTAGCTACAAGTACAGGCACCAATGGATTATTGGTATTCTTGTTCTTGAATGCATGACTTTGGTCCCGCGATGATGGCTTTAACAATGATGCCAAGGCATGCAACATACAATTTTCTTGAAACATAGATGGCCTTATCTTAACAAGATACAACAGCCCCATACAGATGACTGGATCTGGTTTATATCTTGTGTTTTTCAATGTTTTAATAGCCCCACAAATCAGACCATTCAATTTGTTGGCATCATCTGCATCATTAGCTTCTAAAACTAGAGGTACTAAATCTGAAGGATCACAATCAATAGCCAGACCTTCCCAATGGTCTGTGCAACTGATTGTTGGCCTTGGTGGTGCAGTAGCATTTATAGACAATTTTGGCTTCTTCGAAGGGATGTGAGACTGCAAAGTTGACCCTTCTTTCTTCCGATCATTGTCTGTACAATAACAAGAAAATTTTATCAAAATCACAGCATTTATTAGAATATATCTCTTCAACCGACAGTACAGATTTTTTTTCATTCATGAATTCATTCATAATAGTTAGATACAGAATCATTGATAAAATATACATGAGAAGTGATATAGAGTACTGTGATGAGAATGAAATGAATGAGTTTTCAATGCGATTTTCCTAAATTTTTAGAAATGACAAGATACACCGATGAAATCTGTTAAAATTGCGTATCCTTGCACTGCATAACAAAGAAAATAAACAATGAAATGATTTGAACGCATGATAACTCACTGATAGCAGTTGCGCTGGATCCAGGTTTGCTGAGGCCAACTCCAGGCCTCTTTGGGTCTGGCACATCCCTGGAATTCTTTGATCCGAGGGCTATGAAGTCAGACGGATGGGGGGCAATTTTGTTTTTGGAGCCTCTCCCGGTGCCACTCTTGCCTCTCTCCATCTCTGCTGGCTCTCGGCCCCCAGCCGCACATGTGCTCTCTCAATATCTGCAAGCCCGCGGCAATAGCCAAAGTTCGGCGCCGCTCACTTGTGCACATTCAAAGCGGAGCAGCTAAGGTCGGTTCGCAATCGTGTCCCTAGCATTCGCGGGCGAACTAACCTGCAGCAGCCTAACCTCCGGATAATACACCGCTAGGCCATCGGGGCGACTTGGCCGACGAGCATGGCGTTCTCCGGTCGAATGAGTCGCTGGCCGGATTCCGCGGCTGGTCCCGAACAGCCGGGTATGCTCGGACGCGCGGCTGCGAAGCCGAAACCGGAGCGAAAACGGGATCGGTGTTACGCACCCTGGCCTGCACGGGCTCGGCCGAGCTATTGTTTGCGGCGCTGGGCACGTCAGCTCCTATTGCTCTCTCGGTGCTTGCAGCAGCCAGCCGCACGCGACCAAATGTCCCTGCTCTCGAGTGTACGTGAGCGGGAGGCAAAGCCTGATGTATATATGTATAGGCCCTGTGCAGGACCCACGTGGACTCGATTATATTATGTGTGTGTATATACGTATATATGTATATACTTATTTTACGTGCTGTTGCTTGGCTCTAAAGAATTTTTTGAGCTGCTGGTATATATAAGTACACGTATAGGTACACGTATATATGTACAACGATTATTTGGATGCGCAGAACACGAGACTATTATAAGGAGCAAATATGTGAAATACAATAAATTTTTTTTCTCGGAAACTAGTATTAAAATTTTAATCATGAAAAAAGAATTTGGGTCAGAGTTTATACATATGGATATATGTTTCTAATGATTTTTATAATTCTCCAACAGTTATAGTAGCAACATGACGTGGACAAATTTACCCAAACAGAAATCGATTATCTGCTCCGAAATGAAAAACGGAGCAATTCGTGAAACCTCCATTAATATTATATATACGTCTGTGCAACTTGCAAGCTCTCATCGATCATCACGAACTGTCATTAGTTGTATATATAGGGCCGTAACGTTAGAGCACACCTCAGGAGGGTCGGACACGTTATCAACACAATCATCAACCCTGACTCGAGCTGTGCAACTACGAGAGAATACCTATAGGAATATACGCGTTCAAAAGGTGAAGGTGGTACGGCGAAGTTGTGCGGGGGCGCGCAACGCAACTATCATGCTCTCGCCGAAACAAATATATATAGATATATATGATTATGTTTGCTCAGCCGTATAGAGATTGGCAGTACTGAGTCAGCGCTAGCTCTCACAATCCTGCATTGCAGGTCCCACATCGCGCAGGGGCAGGCCGCGCTGCTACCTTCAGTATTCCCGTGGACTCTGCTGCTGGCGCACTGCAATCATGGTGAGTCTCTCCTTGACGACCCTTACACCCATACTTATATACGTGTGTCCAGCCCTTTGCTCCGTCCACTGATGGTATCATCGAGTCTCGATCGAACGAGATAAGGGTGGACGGACCAAGGGCGAGCTTGACGAACCGAGCCCTTGAGTCAATACATCTGTCTTATTGAATCCTAGCCTCGTTTTCACCAATCAATATATCGCTTATCTCGCAGCGCGTATTATTTTGCTGAGCTCGTTTTGATTGTTTCAGCGGATGAAAGCAGTGAAGTGTACCACCGACGAGCTTAGTCTCACCAATTGTGCCATCGTCAACAGGGGCGACTTTCCCGACGATGTCAAGTGAGTGTGGCTCTATATACTGCATGCGTGCTCTCGACACTTTTACTCTCGCGGGCGGAGGGGCAGCGAGACGATATTTATTGATTTTCTGACAGGATAAATGATTGTGCGCTATCTTTTGGGGCTTCCTCCGCCCGACCGACGTATGCTGTAACCTTGTCCACTTTCACTTTTTTTTACTTTCGGTGAAATCAACAGAAAATCAATTTGCAGGATATGCTCATGTTTTGGGATGTGGTTGCATCATGTTTATTTTTGTTCCATGTATTGTGATCAATACAATGTTATATTGGCTCTTCGTTTTTTGTTTACTTTGATTTGTTCAATAGAGACAAATTATTTGATACATAATCCTGATTGTATGAAGATTCAAAAAGTAATACAGAATTTTTTCCCATGTCATATGTTGTTATTTACTATTTTTCTCTACAGACATATTGAAGTGTCAACTGGACCCAATCAGCATTTTGTTTTCACCATCAAAACATGCCCCCAGATCGGCAGAGGGCAGGTGGGTTTCAACCTACCTCAGAGGAAATGGGCGACCTTGTCTCTCAATCAGGAGATCGAGGTCAAGCCCTATTACTTTGATCCATCGTCTCCAAATGAATTTCTCTGCAGTATAGTCCTAGAAGTAGATTTTCTACAAAAGAAAACGTCAGTATTATTCATTGATCTATATTAGTTTACAACTTGGGTTTTGGAACATTAATTATGAATTCATGTTTCCACAGTACTACAATGGAGCCATTTGACAGTGAAAAGATGGCCAAAGATTTTCTTATGCAGTTTGCTGGGCAAGCATTCACTGTTGGCCAACAATTAGCTTACCAATTTCAAGAAAGGATGCTAGGTTTAGTGGTTAAAAGTTTAGAGGCTGCCGACATTCAAGCTATTCAATCTGGTCAAGAGGGAAAGCCAAAGAAAACCAAAATAGGTCTCTGCCTTGGTGATACAGCAATTCAGTTTGAAAAAGCTCCAAACTCAGGTTTGAATCTTACTGGCACGAAAACAAAAATTGTTCGCCAGTCAATAATCAACCCTGACTGGGACTTCAACAAAATGGGCATTGGTGGTTTGGATAAGGAATTCAGTGCTATATTCAGAAGAGCATTTGCATCTCGGGTTTTCCCACCAGAAGTTGTCATACAACTAGGGTGCAAACACGTGAAAGGTATTCTTTTGTATGGCCCACCTGGCACGGGTAAAACTCTAATGGCTAGACAAATTGGTAATATGTTGAATGCAAGAGAGCCCAAAATCGTCAATGGTCCTCAGATTTTGGATAAGTATGTTGGTGAAAGTGAAGCAAACATCAGGAGGCTGTTTGCTGATGCCGAAGAGGAAGAAAAACGAGTATGTATCAGTAACATCTGGAATCATCTTCATCACTACAAAGGAATGAAATTTTTAATAAACTAATATTTCTGTAACAGCTTGGACCAAACAGTGGATTGCATATAATCATCTTTGATGAGATTGATGCCATCTGCAAAGCAAGAGGAAGTGTTGCTGGTGCTACTGGAGTACACGACACAGTAGTAAATCAGCTGTTAGCTAAAATTGATGGTGTAGAACAGCTAAATAATATTCTTGTGATTGGTATGACCAATAGGCGTGACATGATTGACGAAGCTCTAATGCGACCTGGTCGATTGGAGGTAAGTTCTCGAAACATTCATCAAAATATCGGTATTTGCGTGCCCAATGTACTGAATAAATTTTTTTAATCAGGTGCAAATGGAAATCAGTCTCCCTGATGAGCACGGAAGATTTCAAATTCTGAATATACATACCACTAGAATGCGTGATTACAAGAAATTAGCCCCAGATGTAGATATGAAAGAACTTGCGTTATTGACTAAGAATTTCAGTGGTGCTGAACTGGAAGGTCTAGTTAGAGCTGCCCAAAGCACAGCCATGAATAGGCTAATCAAAGCTTCCAGCAAAGTCGAGGTAGATCCAGCAGCTATGGAAAAGCTCATGGTCAATAGAACCGATTTCCTGCACGCCCTGGAAAACGACATCAAACCTGTAAGTCAATGGATAAATATGGAAAAGAACCATAAAATTTGTTCCAAAACTAAATGAAATCTTATTGATTTCCAGGCTTTCGGAGCAAGTGCTGAAGCGTTGGACCACATGCTTGCTCGTGGCATAATAAACTGGGGCAGGCCCGTCGCCGATATCTTGGCCGATGGCAAGCTGTTCGCCCAGGAGGCTCGATCCGCAGAAGGTTCAGGTCTCGTATCGATCTTGCTTGAGGGTCCACCTAATGCCGGCAAAACTGCTCTCGCTGCACAAATCGCCAAGAATTCAGACTTTCCCTTCGTCAAGGTTTGCACACCGGAGGATATGGTCGGTCACACTGAGTCTGCCAAGTGTTTATCCATCAGGAAGGTAAGTCAACTGTTTTCCGAAAAAATAGTCTCAAATAAACCGTTCCTCTACTTTTTTTTCAGATATTCGACGATGCATATCGCTCACAGCTTAGTTGCATTGTCGTTGATAACATTGAACGTCTGTTGGATTATGGCCCTATAGGTCCGCGGTACTCTAATTTAACTTTACAAGCTCTACTGGTTCTACTCAAGAAAATGCCTCCTCGTGGCAGAAAACTTTTGATTTTGTGCACTACCAGCCGCAGGTAATTTTTAATTGAATTTATAATGATAATATAAGTCGGAAGTTTGTTTCTGATGACGGAAGTAAGGATTCAAATAAATCTAGAAAAAGCGGTTGAACAATGTTTGTGACGAATTCAGAAACAAGGACTTTCATCACATTATGATTGTTGCACTTTATGTATATAAGCGATTATTTCATATTTTGTGTCATTTTTCAATTGCAGACAAGTTTTGGAAGACATGGAATTAATTACGGCCTTTAGTACTGTTCTTCACGTTCCCAACTTGTCTACCGCAGATCACCTCTTGGCAGTGTTGGAGGATGTTGATATCTTCACCAAAGACGAAATGGCAAAGCTACATGCAAAACTTCAAGGAAAACGGTAAGATTGTTATGTGTCACCTAATATATCTTATATCATGTACTTTTAGTGGGTATTTGCTCCAAATTACTTCTTACAAAATCTTATAATTTAGTTAGGATCATTTCGATTTTCACTAATGTAATTTACTGAATTTAAACGAGATGCATTTATCTAAGTTAATTGAATAGCTTGACGTAAATTTCTTTTATTGAATAATTTTTTTCATTTAGAAGATGCCGAATTCCAAATTGTTTTAACGAATTTAAAATTTTTTATTTGCGATATTCCATGAATCGTTCGAGCAGGCCGTGGGTCTTTCCTAATCGAAAGGCAAAAACTCAAAGACAATGTTCACACAAGTAATAATTGAATCAATTTTCTCCAATTAGAGTATAGTAGTTCAGGCAGCGGAAAGCTTCTATCAATTTCCGTTTCATTTCGCGTTCAATAGGCCCCCCTTTTTCCTGAAGATGTCATTTGCTTTCACCTAAGCATTCAATGGAAATGCAGTAGACAATATTTTCATTTACTAAAAAATATTGTATCAATAAGTTTCCAGGGCGAAATATACAATAACTAAGAATTTGAGACTTTTTCAATCAGTTTTAATCTGCTTAGATGCTTAACTTGTAATAATATTTGAGTACTCTTACATTCGTTCTTTGTTTTTGAAAATTTATGTAGATTAGATACTTGCTTGCTTCCCTTGGCTGTTTATTTTAGAAAAATAGATTTCCCACTATAGAAATAAAGGGTGCAAGGAATAGCTGTACGTTCTGGAGTTACTAATAATATCACAAAAATAAAATTTATACATTGACGGCGGTATGTAAATTTTTCGAAATTTTTCTCATAAAATTTTGTAATTGGATATTTACTTTTTTTATAAAAGACACCAATCTGACAGTTTAATAACCGTATCTCGATCTAAGATCATAAATTCTTTCATTTTCGAATTTTTTGAAGATGCAGGGAATGAAAAATATATTTTTGTATTTGCTTTGAACTTTCTTTTATAATTGAACATAATTTCAGTAGTCAAATGTGATGGTTCTGTCAGTTGACCTTTACGCAAGAATTTTCTTTTGGATGAAAGGTTTGTAGCAAACATAATTTATCTTTGTACTTTCAGTGTCTTCATTGGAATTAAGAAACTGCTTGGTCTTATTGACATGACGCGACAAGTGGAACCGAATTACCGAGTGACCAAATTCCTCACGAAACTAGAAGAAGAAGGTGGCCTCGAGTAAACTGTACTTACCATTTCTAGTATTTCATTTAATATTCGTTTAGCAGAATTCGAGTCTATCTAGTTCCATTAGTGAAACAACATTGCTTAGCATAATTAAGCGATAACTTGGCTTTAAAATGATGAATAATCAGAAATTGCAATACAGTCCTAACAGGTGCATTTTGTAGCCACGCAAGTTCTTGAACTGGCTATAATTCAGTTCATATCGAAGTGTTTAAGTTGAACTATGATAATTTCGTTCTATCCTAGAAAATCTGAATACAAACTTAATATTAGCGGCTCCAAGGCTAGATATTAATAAATTATTATTATAATTATTACTATTATATTCCCAAGTCTGACTTGGGCAAGTCCAAGGATATTTGACATGTGTTAATTATACCTCCAAGAGATGCCTTGCATTTCTCAATTTGTTTTGTTCATGCATTGATAACTTGTTGATCAAGTCCTGAAGTGAATAGATCTCCTGTATAAATAATAAAACATAAATGTACAGCGTTAATAACTGTAAGCACGATTGAATACTAAATGCACATTTAGGATGGTAGATGTAGTTGAAAATGTTTGAGCCACTAATTTATTTTCCTTGTAGAATAAATTAGTATTTCTTCATCATTTTTCATTTTATGTTCCATTGGATTCTTTATGACGAATCAAATGTTGGGCTCGTCTCTTGGCAATAAATCGCAAGCTGTGACAGAATAGAGAAAAGGAGAAAGAATATATACGGTTTCTGAAGTCTGCATGACATAGCTTTCAGCTTTTTCCGTGATCTAGGAGTTACGTATTAGTTAATTTATATTAATTTAATGACTAGAACAGGATATCGTGAAATGTCAGGTGATCTTCATTATTCTGAAATGATCTAGGTGAAATCAGGCTCTAGCATTTTTGCCTCCTGAAGAATTATTTTTTTAATCATTATATAAAATGTCAATTCTTAAAATATGAAAAATGTAGATTACGTCTTTTAACCAGAAATGTGAATGATATTTAACATTAGCTGTTTATTGAGATTTACTCTGTGAAGTCATTCCATCAATTATTTACAACTAATTTTTATTTTATTTTTTTATACAAATGTTGATGACATTCTTGTCGTTTTGATGGAAAGAACATATCGTTTCCAAATTATTTTTACTTGATTGATTTGATTGATTGTATTTGTACATTGATAGGCATACCTATTCCTAATTATATTTCAATACGACCATTTATTATGGACTGGAATTTGACAAAACTGTATATTCTTAAAATGAATTGAATCCATTGTTATGAACATGTGATTATCAAACCAAGCTTCATCCCTGGTTCCTTTATTTGACTATTTCAATCGAGTCCCTCAAATCTCCCTCGCCGAACCAGGCTTTTTCCCTGGTTCCTTCAAGTGATTATCAAACCAAGCTTTATCCCTGATTCCCTCATGTGACTATTTTAACCGAATCCGTCAAACTTCCTTCGTCGAACCAGACCTTTACCTTGGTTTCCAACCACTATTTTCAACTTGTTCATTCAGAGATTATTTGGGATATAATTAAAAATTCCGAATTAAAGAAAATAAATACATGATTTATTTTAACCAAAATTTATAATAAACATATAAATAATTAAATACATTTGCTATAGTAATTTAACAAAATAAATAGATACATATTGTAATTTTAAGTGTCTAATTTCTTTGATTTTATATTCTTTTCTAGGCAGTATAGTTTTAATTCTTTCATGGCTCTTTCATACAACATTTCGAATCTAGGAATAATCATTTTCTTAGCTCTGCCAAGTCCTAATCTTTCATTGAAATTGTAAAGATTTTTAATAAATACTTCTTTTAATATTGAATTTCCGGACCCATCAAAAATTTTCACAATTATTTTCTTTTCTTCGTTTTTCTTGGTCCTTTCTTCTACAGGTGGTGGGCCAACTATTATCACAGGGAAGAGGATGATGGGCTTACGCCCTTTTGATTTAGCTTCCTTCCATTCATCTGGGGTAATGTGTCCCGTGAACCCAACCGTCTGTTTCCTTTTTGTGAAGGTTCTTTTCCTTTTTTTTGGTCGGTCTTTTCGATGACGAGGCAGTTGGTTCCAATTCCTCAGGTTCCTCAGGAATTTCAGGACCATCCGAATCGATGGTCCCTAGGTCCTTGGAATCAACTCCTCGTCATCGAAATAGTCTTCGGGTGGAATGGCCGAGGTAGTTTCTTCTTCGAAGTCTTCGTTGTCCTGGATTTCGATGCTTTCTTCTATTACTTCGATAATACTATCATCCGGCACAATACAATTTCTGAAAATACAAAAGAAAATTAATAATTTCATAAAAATGTGATAAATTAAACGAAAATTTTATTAATTTTTCTACTTACAAATTGTAATTTAATTCTGGATGTTTGTGTTCTTCGGCGACCGTTGCTCTCTGATTTGTTTGATTTCTAGATTTTTCTTCATTATGGATCATCGCTTCGACTTCTAAAATTACGCGCTCGGCTTCCGATGTTATTGGAACTGGCGCCTCAGTCGATCCATCGACCTCATCGTCAGATTCGCTAATTGGGAGAATTCTTCTCCGTTTGACGATGGGCGCGATGGATCGACTGTCGTCGATCGGTTGCTGTTGTTCAGTACCTGATGTTGCTTCATACCCAATCCTATATGCCCATTCCTTTTTAAAATCCGACTTGTGGATTTTATAATTAGCGTTTCTGGAAAAAATTAAAAAATGAAAGAAAAATAAAAATTATTTTGTGTTATATAAACTATGTATTATGTATTATTCTTGGTATGTTCTTCCATTGATGAACCAAGGTCTTTTCAAGGTTTATCAATGGAAGAACATACCAAGAATAATGCATGGTTTATTTATTATATTATTTTATACTTACGTATTCAAGCGGAAAAAGTGAAGCATTGAAGCTTCATCTTCTGTAGACGCGTCGCTTAGATGGTAAGCATCAGGAAAAACTTCAATTGATCAATAAAGCGTACAAAATTTATTTCTCCAATTTGTGTACAGTATATTACGTACATGATTGTGTTCAAATGTATTTATTGCTGCGAGATTGTATTAATAAATGTCAATGTAACAACAATCTGATTACTTTCTTCTGTAGAGTACCCTTGATGTTTGATTTTTGACTGAATAGTAAGTATTTTATGGTATACATCGCGTTTGATCACTATGCCATAAAATATTGTATTCGATTGGTGAAATACGATTCCGCGCACTCGTGTGACCACCTAGCACTCGTTCGCCGACAACTCGTGCAGCCTGCAGGCTTGACACTGGTGCGTGAAATCGCATTTCATGCACTAGTTGCATAATATACTATTACACATACTTGAGGATACTTTTGATACATTAATTTTTTACCGTAATAGGAAAAAATATTATTCAAGCTACAGCAGTAATACTATGAATTTGTTCAACTGCCCATTGCCCAACAATCCTTTCAACGAATTGCGTAACCTATACTCGATTGCTGTATAACAGATCTGAAAATTACCTACTTTTGAATATGCTTCACGACAGTTGATGTATTCAAACTAGATCAATATTCAGAATTATGGTCTTAGTACTTTGAAAATAAAATTACAATATTTCAATTAGAAATCTTTGAAATTAAGTTTTATTTTTATCTTTGTTGTATAACTGCAGTCTACTAAAATAATAGAAATCAAGAAACAACGTTTATGGCACATACATTTTTTTAACAAAAAGATTAATTAAATAAGTTGTATTTTTCGTAATAACAAAAGTGAAGATGCGCATAGATGTAGATACGTTACTATTACAAATGTTCGTCACCCTCGCAATATAATTTTTTTGTAATACTTTTAAATAACTTTTTGAATTTTTTCATTAATAATTACATTTTATATATATGTACATACAATTAGACAATCAGGTATTTATCGTGAACTGATTTGTCTCTTTAGTTGTCATTTCTGAAATGGACACAATAATTTTCTCAATAGAACAATTGACTTGTCAAAAAACTAATTCTTATAATTTAACGTTTATAATGTTTATACGCAATTTTTGACAAAAATTATTTATAAGTACTATTACCGACTCAATATAACTTTTGTCCTTTTTCCTCAATTTATTTTATTATGTAGTAGATTAACAACATATATACAATCGCACGCTTTCAATTTACATCACCATACGCTTTAAAAAATCAAACTATTAAATTTACAAACGAAGTGCTTCCATCATCCAACCTGTTTAAAAGTAAGTTTAATTACATTATAAGTTCTAAAAAGTTTCGATTTATATCCGCATAATGGCAGTAGGTAGATAATTCAGATCGACATGAATGATATGAATCTTTGTTGCATTATTTTTCATTCTTTTCAGTTAGTAACGCGTGATAGTATACACAAATTTATTTTTTCATGTTCCTCATACCGTCTATTAATACTGAGTTTTCATCATAAATCCATTAAAATTTCACGCTTGACAATATACCATTTGTGCTTTGCAGAAAAACTTAACAACGTTTCTATTCGCGAATTAAGATACAACCGTAAATACGAAGAGTGCTGGATACTTGGATATTGGTGCTTTTTTTTCCATGTTCTGTATTACTTTAGTAACTGTTAATGAAGATCTGAGAATCATTACTACTAATAAGAACAATCATGTCGAACCAGTACAAGATCATATCACATGTATTAAAGATGTGGCGTATTTTCAAGTTATGCATTTCAAAATATTCTTCTATTATGAAAGCGAGAATCTGTACTTTCAATTTTTTTAATATTAATCATGTATAAAATTTATATATATCTAGGAGTGAGCTCGATAAAAAAAACTCAACAACATACTATGTTTCTATCAGAATTCTGCAAGTTAAGGCTAATTGATTAAACCTATTATCCATAAGTATCACAAAAGCTTTTACAATATTCACTATGTAATATGCTTAAACTTAGGAGCTTTGTGTATCAATGGTCATAGAATAAGTAAGAACTGCAACTGCACAGTATTCAGCACTCTTGAATGTATCATTGTTTTAACCATCGTTCCTTTAATTCACAGAAATAATTCATGACTGTCACTGGCATCAAAATTTGAACATGGATACGTGTGATCTCACAAGTACGGTGAAAAATCACGATAGTTTGCACGATGGAATTCTCTTAGCACCAATGCATGATATTGGTTTTCGCCATTTTGACGATCTGCTACTTTGACGGCCATTGGATTTATTTTGATGACTAGGCTCATAATTGATTTTATCTTCCCTGTACTTTTGGTCCAACTCTTGATTTCTCCTTTCTTCTGAAAAATAAGAAAATGAGTTTATCATAACATTAATAATTAGGATGATTTTCGATTTCAATCAACACATGAGTTATATTAGGGTATTATTAATTTTTCTGTAATGGAATTATGCAAGAAACTTGAAGAAGTTACGCTACTAGATCATTTTTCATTATAATTAAGAGTTAAATTGGTATTAATCTCTAGAACATTTTAATAATCACATAACTGTGTATAAGAAATGAAACCGTTTTAGCTCAAATCACACTGGAATTTACACAATCCACACATGTGAAATTCAACTTCAAATGTTAGTCATGCTAAATTCGAACAAAAAAGGTTAATCTGCCAATAGCTTATATCTTACAATTATCCAGAATCCAAAACTGAAGTATTCAAACATGAATTTTACAAAATGATGCAAGTTTTTGACAAGAATATCGTCACACGCTTAGACCAAACGCGTCTCGATTTGGAATTACAATCTGCAATACAAATTTGAAAAATCTATTTCTCCATTCTCATACATTTAAATAGAAGTTTCGATTTTTATTTTTCAAATAATGTCACAAGCCAAAATTCACACATCCTAATCTTACTATATCACTTACCAATGACAGCGAGACCACCTTTTGGAACTCACTGATTTTTTACAAGAATATAAAAAAAATAAAAATGTAACAAAATCAGTGGTCAATTTATATCACATATGATATTGATATTGATAAATTATTATTAAATAAATAAATTTTGGATTTCATTGCTTTTAAATTAAAAGGTATTTTTTGTAAATGAATTCAGAGTATGATGATATAATATCATCAAAAACAGTTTTAAATTGAATTTAGATTTCTGATGATATGAAAAAATATAAATTCAAGCAAATACTCAATCAATAGCTATTGATACAACTAACCATTCAGTTCTCGCTCAGTGTAGTAAGTTGGATTATTATCAGCACCATAATGATGTTCCATGAGATATGGTAATACAGTCATTGTATGCCATTCATCTCCTCTGAGAGGTGGAATAGGTACCATCTCTAGCGTCTTTGGTGGCTGACACAAAGTCCAAGGATGTCGCCTTATCTGCTGCAGAGAAAATCTCTTCTCTATGTCTTTCTCCAGCATTCCTTGTAGAAGGGATTTGAGCGCATCATCTACTTCTGCTGGAATTGTGTACTCTCCACTACCAATATTCTCATATAGTTTATAAATATTGTCACCTTCAAAAGGATAAGCTCCTGTCGTTATATTGTACCTAATAATATTGAATGAATAATGAAGTCTTTGGTTCATAAGTTATTTGAAAACAATTGAAAATGTTATAGTTACTCACAATGTAACACCACTACTCCATATATCTACTTTAAAACCTGAAAATGATTCACAGCCATTAGCTATTTCAGGAGGTTGGAAAGCTGGAGAGCCCTGACCCGTTGTACATGTATCATCTTCTGCAAACATATCTAATGCCTGGATTTTGAAGAAAAGAATAACATTAGTATACAACAGAAGTCCCTTGACAAAAGGCTACCACACATGATATACAATGGAAAAGATTTTCTCGGTGAACAAAAATATTTTGATAAGAACTCGCGATTTTAGTAGAGCTTGAAAATAATCTAGCTTGAACAAGACTTGATAAAAAAAGTTAAAATTCAAGATTTAAACAGCAAAGTATATTTATGAGATGATAGGCAGCTTTGATTTAGCATTATGAATTCTTTGCTGGTACCTCTGCAACACCAAAGTCACTAATTTTCAAGGTACCATCTAGCATTAAAAGTAAATTTCCAGGCTTAATATCCTTATGAACGATACATTTACTATGAAGATATTCTAGCCCATCCAGCAATTGACAGAAATAGCCGTGTGCCTGCCAAACTGGGAATTTCTTTAGCGGCGTGCTTTCCAGCATATCCTGTAAAGAGCAGTATGTGAATTACTGTCAAAGAATCGATCCGAATAAATGTACCAGTGGGAGGGAGGGCCCTACCTGAAGGCCACCAACACAAAACTCCATGATCAAGTACATCTTCTCTTTCTCGTCGTTGTAGAGGACGTCCACGAGGCCAATGACATTCTTGTGATTGAGGACCTTTAGCAACTGTATCTCTCTGCGCACAAATGAAAAACAAAAAGACAGAGTGATGGCTGCAACGAGGTGGACTAGTCGAACAGCGAATAGCCAACTTACCTCTGTACATTCTGCTCTCCGTTGGGTATCCTCCTGAGCTTCTTCCTCTTGAGTATCTTGACGGCCCTGCGGCAGAGGGTCTCGGAGTCGAGCATCTCCTTGACCTTGCCGTAGCTGCCCTCGCCGAGGAGGTCGCCCATCACGTACTTGCCGATGTACTTGCATCGCTTCTTCTCCTCGTAGATGATCTGGTCGGAGTCGACGCGGTGGAAGAACACGTTCACGTCGTCGTAGGGCTCGAGCGCGTGGCTCCAGCTGCTGAGTGGCTCGAGGTCATGGAATATCGCGGCCGCATCCTCGTCGTCGTCCGGCTCGTAGATGTCCATCGTCCGCGTGTCCGAGAGGCTGTGTGTGTATAACCTACAACGGGTAGCCCGGCCCGTCGCTCGGCTCTTTTTTACGCCGCCTCCGATCCATCTGCTGTTCGGGCGGCCCGTATATGTGCAGTCTGCAGTCTGCAGTCTCTGCACCACTCGCTCCCTCGACCGACAGTCGACCACCACTGGTGAGTTGATGAGTACCCAAGTACTCCGCGGCGCGCAGCTGATCGACCCGCAGAGTTTCGAGATCTTCGCTGCCCACAGCTCTATATATATATGTAATATGTATACGTATACACATATATACATGTATACATGTATATATATACCCATGCGCGAATGACTATTGATCCTTTGGAATCGCGCGGCTTGTTCGTTGTTTCGCGCAGTTGTTTTATCCGCCGTCGGTCGCTCCGCTCATAGCTCATCAGTGGACTCGCTCTCGTCGCTGCGGCCGCTGTTTATTATAGAGCTCCGGCGCAGCATTAGGTATAAGTACTATATATTATATTCCTGTGTGTGAAAAATGCCCACGAACAAGGGGCTAGTGCTCCTGCCGCGGCTCGTCGCCGTCGTCGTCCTCATTGCTGTCGGCTCGTGTGTGGCCGAAAAGGATCTGTGCAGCAATAGATGCAAGGATGCTCCGCTGCCGTTGCCCAATGTAAGATATTCCGTTTTCTTCTTACAACCAACGAATTTACTTCTACCCGTACTTGCTATTGTGTCGGGATCGTCGGGTCTTTTGAAAACTTACACATTTTATAATACGGCTCTGTGTGTTTTCGTTTGGCTTTTCGCAGAAGGACATAGATCCCGAGGGTAAATACGTCACGACCTGCTGTCAACGGGGATGCAGGTTCTTCAACTTAGCCGACTTACACCGGGGAATCGAGCCCAAGAGCTTGAACAATAGCCTGGAAGCTTGCGACTCCTGTAAGCTTGCATATACAATATAATAGTCTGACTTAGCGCGATTCTGCCAATAAAATTCTCAACACGACTTTTCAATGTTTTCTTTTCTAGCGTGCACAGAGGCATACTCGGTGATCCAAGATATCATAGCTTGTAGGATTGGATGTGTTTTCAAAGCAAATCAGCGAGCTAATGGTTTGGTGTCCCCCTTCTCTATTGCTATACTGAATATTGATGATGGAATTGGTCCTAATATTCTATTGATGTCTCCGGATATTCCTGAAAATGATATTCTGACAGATCCTGTGCTTGGCAAAGAAATGATACCAGGATGGTGGGATGCTAATGGTTTCAAATTACCGGAGACTTTTCTTAAAACTATCCCAGTTGACTCAGGGGTAATGGTTTGCATTATTATAAAATTATCAACATTAATATCTTTCCTCTATCTAGAGTTGATTTTCAATCATTGCTCAGAAATAAGTAATGTAGCTGAATAAACTTTATTCTTTACAGTCACTTGACTATAGCATCTCGTCAGAGTATTTGACAGAAAATGGTAAATCCGCATCTCTGCCTGGCTCCGATTGGCTTCAGTGTGCTTCCCGCCACACAGGAATTCCCCGCTGGCTTTTAGCATTTTCCATTGCTACCGCAGCACTCTCAGCTCTGTGGCTGTGCTTGTCACCCGAGAAACCAACAGATCCTGTTGACAAAATAACTCTGGTCCGACCTAGTGTACCAGCCAAGGTAACAGTATATTTACCGGACGAGGCTCCACTGCACAAAAAACCCCCTCCTAAATATTATGACGTGGTGGATACCAATGATCCTAATTTACAAGTTTAAACAAATTGTCCTTAATAAATTTTAACGAGAGCAAATGCTTGAAAAGCTAGATTAAATGAACGATCTATGCTGAATCAAATTCTCATAAAGTGTAATATTTGCGATTTACCAAATCAATTTGTGATTGAAAGTATTACAATTTTTTTAGGATCATGAACTGTTAAATTAATTGTTAGTGAAAAACATTTTTCATCCTCATGTGTACCAAAGATTTTGTTATAATTATTGATTTGTTTATTTGATGATCAAGAATTGAGAGAACTCAAGGCTCATCTTTTTTTTTGCATCAGATTGTAACATCTGTATACAGTTTTTAAGAAAATTATAATCATAAAAAATCATCGAGTAGCAATCTACATTATTTAATTATAAGGAATATTGTAATAAGCTATTCAGAAAATGATTGATCAATTGATTACAATCAGTAGTAAATATGCTACTTGTTATGATGCACACGAGCAGCAAACTGCGATATTCATGACATGTATATCTCAAATTACATGTTAAAATCAAAATAATCCCATCATATGAATGTTTTAAATATTACTTATTTGAATGTGATTTTTGATTAAATTCAAGTAAGAATCTGATACTTACTTGATTTGTCTTGTCATACATTTATAGAAATACTCACAGTACTTGTTATATATACATATATACACATAAATTAGTGGTCAAGTTACAAGTTGATACTGATGTGATGTTATTTTTTTTCTCATTCTTTTTATATTTTTGTAAGCTAATTTAAATTAAATAACATTTTCATCCAACGAAAATGACTAAAATTGAAAAATAGATTAAATAAAAAAAAGGACATTTATTACAGTAGGTGCTGTTGAAGTCACATCTACTCTGAACGATTCAATTAGAAACTTTATATCTATGTCAATTCGAGTTTCATTTACAGAACATTGAAATTGAAAAGTGGTGAATTGACTGTTCTGTGATTATGATTTCCTCAACAGGATTGATAGAATCTGCTTGTGATGTTTTGATTCAAATCTCTTCAAGTTCAAAACTTGATTAATGTAAAATATTCATGTTGTAGTTTATTGTAATAAAAATAATGGAATCAAGGATCAATAAAAGAATACAAATGAGATTGTAAGTGGAAAATCTTTATAATACAAGATTCACAATTCTTATATAGATAATTTCTTTACAACGTTAATATAATACAAAAACTGTCATACTCTTTGATCTTTTCGAAAAGCTATCAAAAAAAGTAACAAATACTAACAAATCAATGTTTTTCTCCAACATAATTTTTTTATGTTACTTAAAAATAAAATTTATAACTACTATGTCACGTAATATTTACAAGTGTAATACGTTTCTTCAAAGAGTATTCACTAGAGTAAAATCATCAATGTGAGAATAGAATTTGAAAAAACCATAATTTTTGACTTAAGAAATCATGATTATGACTATTTGCACACATAGTGTAGAGATTCTAAAGCCAATACAGATTTGGATCATCTCTTCGATGTTGTAACTTTAGAACATGTCGATAAATTTTCAATGCTGGGCCCAGAAGTAGTCGGAACTTAGTAAGTACATTGTTTCTTGTCAGAAGTAACAACGAATGTCCATCTATTTCCTGAAAATTGACACAGTTATTCTCAATTTTTTTCTTAAGTTATCTTGCAATTTTTTCTTCACAAAGATAAAAAATTTAACGCAACATACCTGACTTCGAAAAACTTCTGCTTCTTTAGGGAACAACCTAGCAAAATACTGGTATACCTGTTCTGACGACCAGTCAGTAACATCTGGTATATTAGGATCTATAGATTCTTCGGGTGTTTCATTATTAGCGTGATTATTAGAGTTATTATTAGCGTTATTATTAGCGTGATTATTAACGTGATTATTAACGTGATTATTAGCGTGATGTGCGTTATCAGATGTACTTCTTGATGGTGAAACTTGCGGACTCAAAACTGGCGGTATCAATGTGTTACTTGTTAACTGTGTTGAAATATTATTGTTGTTCCAATTGCAATTAGAACTCGTACTTTTTTCAGAAACTTTAAAACGTTTTCGATGGCACTCACTGCAGTGCCATCTAGATTTTGCGACTGTTATGCGAGGTGAATGACACGAATAATGATATGCATCATCGCAACTAAAACAGGTAACTAGAGGACCCTAGAACAAATAAACAATGCAAGACCATGAATATAAAGGATCAACATGACGTTTTCAAAGAATTTTAGGTATTAGGTAGACACATACCACTTCAGAGGTTTCGTAGCAACTTACACAAGTTTTGCAACGCTCGCACTGCCAACTTGTATGTACTTTTAAAACCATTTCTTCCGGGGTATAAATACAGGATGGATGCGCTGAAAAATTACATCAATGAAAAACACGTTGTGTAAATTTTATATCGATGGATTGTTTGATCTTTACCTCTTACAGTACAATCTCGACAAGCAGTAAGAGCTTCTTGTTTATCTTTTGAACACAAGCTACAATGTCGATTTACGTTTTCTTTCGAGTTTGGACTGTCTTTCGTAGGTCCAGTTTTAGAAACATCATTTTGATCTTGTGTATTATTAAAATTCTTTGGATGTCTTCCACGCTTCTTCTTTACGACCATATTGTCTGATGGATCAAATACCTTTTTTGCTCTCTGAAATATAATTAAGAGTTTTGTTGGAATATTTCATTGGCAAAACTATGAACAGTATTCATTTTGTTGATATTTTTTCTTCTGCTTACCTTCCTTCTAGCACTTCGAAAACTTCCAGCATTAGGATTGGATGGTGTGGGTGATGGGTTTGTTGAGCTTCGACCAGCCTCATCTTCACTAAAACGATTATGCCTATCGTCCTTCTTACTTTCATCCTTATAACTTGACTCCTTTGCAAAGTCTTCATACTTGAAAAGCAAATCTGATGAATCATCGCTCCTTACACAGAGTCTCTGTTTCCTTTCAGTTTTAGACTTTCTATGATTAACTTGTGCTTCAGCTGGCTTTGAATCTTTCTCTTGGTTGGAAGATTTACTACTTTGTTTCATGATATCCTTTGAATAGCCATTGCTAAGCTTTCCTGAAAAATTATATTCAAAATAGTCATTGATGCATTCATTTCCAAATACTATTACAATTTAGTACGACTGATTATGAGCTTCCTGATAGACAAGGTATGTAATAACCATGAATCAAAGTTTCAATGAAAAAAAATTTTTCGAATATTTTTTATTATGTAGATTGTTTAGTTATTTAATAATATCTCACCATTATTTTCTTTGAATCTATTTTCTTCTTCTATGCTTGGTGGCCGTCTACCAACAATAATCTCATAGCAGTCTTCCTTCCTTAGATTCTCAAGCTCAGTCTTGTTGCTATAGTGTCTATCGCGATCATCATCAATAGACATATCATCCATCTTTTTAAGTTCAAACAAATTCTTGGACGATGAAATGTTCAAAGAATTTGTAGAGCTGGAGATATCTCCATTCTGCTGCTGTGTGAACACAATGGTATTGCCATTGCTCATATTGCTCCCATCGACCAGAGAGTAATTGCCACTAGCAAGACGTGCCAAATTGCCGCTGGACACCTCTTTGCCCAAAAAATCTTCAACCATCCGTCTAGATGTTGGATTTGAAACTCCGTCGAGGAGATGTTCAACCAACCTGTAACATTTTTCAAATTCAAATATTATCAACAAATGAGCTGTGATGTAAGACTTTGTTATTGTCGATTAGGTTAGGAAAGGTTCCTCCTATCTATATATGTTCAGTCAGTGAGTATTGATCATGTATAAAAGGACCTTAAGGGAAAATTTGATAATTTGCAAAATTGCAGTTATGAAAGATTACATTGGGTTAATATTTGTGCACCAAATGTCTCTCTACAAACAGCAACATCAATTTTTTTACGTAATAAAATTCGAAACCGTCAATCGCACATAACCTGCTCGACACAAACTCAATTAAGCATATTGAATAAAAACCGTCGTTTGCCACCGACTTCTTTCTCGTTTTCACATACAAAACTACTCACATGTCGTGCCCGTGTAACAATCCTAGGGTGTCGCTGGTACAGAACATGTCTCGGTTCCCAAAACCCCACAGCGTAGCCTAACCTCCCGCATGCGTTATAAAAATTTGAAACACCTCAACGGTGTCTGTCCGAGAAAGGAGAAGAAAAAAAAGTCGCCAACTCACAGAAACAATGCGAGACGCTCCGCGACTGTATGAGTGAGCCCGAACGGAATATAAAAAATAACAGAAGACGCGAGTTTTATTTATAAACTCTTGTGCGAGGGCGCGTAACCGAGAGAGACGGCAAATTTTCGAGCTCCGTTCCGAAAACCAATGAAATCGGACCAACAGGTTGTCTGCAGAGGTAACTATTGCGTAGACACACACACAACGGGCGAAATCCGCGGAATAAAACCATCAGAAGTGAAGATGCCACTGCTATGAAGCAGCAGTGGAACAATGGACGTCTAGGAGTACCCTAATAGTTGCACGCACTGTACCTACACCCATAGACGCGCATACCTTCGCGCTCATACACTCTTACTATGTGTGTGCGCCAAGCCCATAATATATGTATATTACGTGATAGATACAACAGAATTGAATTACGCTCTAAAAGTGAAGCGCGCCCCCCTACTTTCTTCGCTCGCCAACAGCTTATATATATACACGATCCAACACTTTGAGCGTTCTGTCACGACAATATGGACTGAGAGTTTTCAAAGGGTTTTTAAAGAGTTTTCACGCGCTCTCATTCGCCTCGATCACGATGAAATGTGACGCAACCCGAGTATGTATACATTGAAGCACTCGACGACATGGACTATGTGTGCTCAACAAATTTTCTTCCAGGAAAACACTCGATTCCGATTTTCCTTGGCTAATCCCTATTTCGAGGAGAAACAAGTTTCTACTAATTTTTTCGCCGCGACCATGAATTAAAGAAGAAAAACACGAAGAAGTAAATTCGTAAGGTCTTTTGTTGTCGGATTTGAAAAGGACATTATGCCGCGCCCGACGAGTTTCCCAAAATCATATATAGAGACACGTAAGATCTGTCGAGTTACACTTATATATACGTCACGGCCAAATTACAAACACTCACCTGACGGCGGGGACGCCTGCCTCGAGGTAATCGGGCTCGGCGACGACGAGCTCGGCGAAGGCGTTCGCAACCATGTTCGAGTTGATCTTCTCCTTGACGAAGCCCTCGGGCCGGTTCTTGTACAGCTGGAGCCTGGTCCACTTGGAGGCGTTGCGATAGCTGGTGTTGCCCTTGTAGTCGACCTCGATCACCTTCTCGGACTCGATCAGCTTGTGCAGGTCGGCTATCGTGTCGCGGGCGTCCACGGAGAACTTGCGCAACAGGTAGGCGCAGATGCGGTCCGAGTCGGGGCGAGCCTTGCGCCGGCGCAGCTGGTCTATCGCCTCGAGGATCTGCTCCTCGTGTACGATTTTCGGCTGATTGGCCTGGGCAAGCTGGAGCTGGGCCGCCGCGGCGGCGGCCGCCTGAGCCGCCAGCTTCTTCTCCGAAGGCTTGCGCCCGGGCTTGTTCGGCCGCGTACCAGCCGGCTTCTCCGACGTGCTCGCCATCGTTGGCATATATAGGCTCGCTGCTCCGGCCAATATGTGCAGGGTAGCGAGCGACGATTCCACCACTTCAAACCGCCGCGGCTGCAACATGACGATTGCCAAATGGTTATGTGGATATTATGTGCGCGATGCTCTGTTGCCGAGTCGTTTCGGGACGATACACAGACGCAAAGGGTGTACGCGCAGGTATATTGTATATTGTATGTGTATATATGAGGCTGTAAGCGTGCAGTCGCAAAGGAACCACCTCCTTTTCGAAGACAATGGGATGTTGAACCGACGCGACGCCAATATCTCGTGCTTGGCCACGTATGACTTTTTCGTCGTCCTGAATGTAATTTTGACCCGACACGTAATTGATTTTGAATAATCATAAATACACAATGTTGTGACTGATTGGAAAGATGTCTCGGGCAATTATTTCTATACTGCATGCGGGACATTTTTTGAGATCATATCTCTTGCGTGCGCGTATTGGGCTCGCGTCCGCGACTATATACGAGCAGACTCTCGGCAATGCGTCAATATTTTCCTTTAGATAGAACAATATTTTTCTTTTCACTCATCTTACGGTTTCAATCAGCTACGAAAGAATTTAATGTCTACGAAGAGGCATAGAAAGAGAATTAAAAAGATGATTCCAAGAAATTGATTCGAGAGGTATTCTGCCAATTCATGCATACGAATATATATGCAATTTGATTTCCATCCACCGCCCAATTTAACACTAATGAATGCAAGTCCCCAAAAGTGAACAATTAAGAAACCCCTATATTCGCGCGCTATTTTTCAAGTATACTACTCGGAGTATATTTGCACTAACGCTAGTCAACTTCATGGATATAACACATTCAGTATCGTTGCAAGTACTCCGAGTACAATATACTTGAACTCGAAGTACTTGCATCCGAAATATTTTGACACAAATCTCCTATAAAAGCTATATAGAACGAAATGGGGCTGATCGTCACCGATCGGAGAACAACCTATAATCGATCGATTTCGTTTCTGTCCACCGTATATACATCAGTGCGAGTGTGTTAAAAGTGCGAGCTCCGTCCTATTTCCAATATTCCAAACTATATCCGACCGAAATACTCAGCTGAACAAGGACGAATATGGAGTTACCGAGTATAACGAAATATATATATCTATGAGAGACAGGAACGAAGAATTCATTGATAAGCAGTGTGTAGAAGCGCAAAATCTCCGCACTCGAACGAGCATCGATTCCGCGGAACTGCATCCGGACCCGATAGCTTATCAATGAAGCTATACGATGAGCGAGAAGAAGCGAGCGCGCGCGCACGTGCAATAAGTAGTAACCATTTTTTTAACGCTTCTGCTTGTATACAGTCGCGTAAAATCATTTTCTAGGACCGCGGATATGAGTGTCTCGCGGAAAAAACAAAATTTTCCGCTTGTAACAGACCGCTAGTGCGCCACGTAAAGTAGAATCGATTCTCGCGCGCGCGGCTCGCTATGCGCGCTGCATTGCTGAATTAAACCAACTATATATATATATATATAAACATACGCGTGTACGCGTGTATACGCTCGTGTCCGGCGTCGAAAAGCGCACTCCATGGTCTCCCGGTTTAATTATACTCGGGAGGGCCTGAGCTTCGAACGTAACGAAACGGAAGAGAGCGGAAGCTCGCTCTCGCGTTATGCGTATAGGTATAAATATACACACGCACCATGCACACATACTCGACGCGAGATCGCACCTGCTGATGCAATCACT
Source organism: Aphelinus atriplicis (assembly GCA_020882685.1). Taxonomy (NCBI): domain Eukaryota; kingdom Metazoa; phylum Arthropoda; class Insecta; order Hymenoptera; family Aphelinidae; genus Aphelinus; species Aphelinus atriplicis. Next base: position 101,977,281 of record CM037073.1, read on the forward strand.
TTCACGAGGTTGCACACCTGCCAATCGATCCCGTAGCGCTCGAGCGTCATGCGCTCACTACGTCGCGTTTCTCCTGTCTGTTTTTTTTCTCACCCTCTTACTCGTCCGCGCTATACGCAAAGAGCACCGGAGCGAAAGCTGCGCGCGCGCGGATCGCGCTCGATTACATATACTGCGCGTCGCGCGATCGATTAATCTCTTTTTCTCGTGTCACTGCAGCAATGTCGTCTCTCACTCTATATATATCGTATTAGCGGGTACGATGCATACTACAGCGCTCCCGGAGCGCGGTCGGCGATAACAAAGCTCTGGACGTATACGCGCACGTGAGGAAGGCTATATCGCGGACGCGCGTACAGTGCAAATTGGCACCGCGAGACGCTGCGTTTGCTTACGCGGACACGCACACTCACATACATATATTTATGTGTATATACATACACTCGTATACTGGCGCGCGTTTATCCAACTCGGGCGTGTAAAACGAGATACAGCTTTCCCGGCGCTGCCGCCGCGTTGAATCTAGCGCTGCGCGTCTCTCTGAGTGCGCTTTTTCCGCATGTACACCTGCACGCTATATAGGTATACGCGCATATATAGATACACACCCGAGTTGCGGCGAACGGGTCCGATGCGTCCGCAAGCGCGCGGACGACAGGAGACTTCATGGACAGGAGTATGCGAAAGGTATAGGCAGTATACGAAACGAAGTAAAGTATATATAGCGCGAGACTCGATAGGTTGACAGCTTGCGCGGGCGTGCATATTATATACGTCCGATCGATTATCCACAGGAGAGAGCCGCGCGCGCGAGCCCGAGGTGCTCGTACATACACGTACATACCTATAGATATACATATACGTGTCGCGGGACAAAAGTCGATTGCTCGCGGGATCTCGCGGCCGCCGCGCGTTGTATATATATGTATATTGATCAAACGCCATGGTAGGGTGGGCGCGTGCGGAGTTTTCCCTGCGTGTACAACGTGCACGTGCGCGCGCGCGCTCTCAATATCTCCGGGAGAACGCGCGGCCGCGGCTAAACGGAGGGTGCGTAAATGTATCTGCGTGGTGTGTATGCGTTGCAGCAGCAGCAGCAGCAGCAGTCGTCGCGAACGTGGCGGCCGCTCCTCTCTCTCGCGCGCGCGCGCGGGCCACACACAAGGCTCATATTATATGCTCTGCCGCATGCAGTCTCGCGCGCACTGCAAAATTTATAAACGTGTACATGTAATACGTACACGGAAGAGAGGTGCGCGTACATATAAACTCGCTGCAGACGGGTTCTCTCGCTCGAGAGCGATCGCGATCGAAGAGAGGCAGCGCACGCGGCCAGGCAGCCCGAGCGGCAGCCGAGCGAGGGGGCCGCCGCGGCCGCCGCGTGACCGATGCACCGGGCGGGCGGCCCCCCGGGATCGTGGCAAAAGTGCCCGGGGGCGACGTGTACGCGTACCACGCACCGTCGGCGACAAGAGCCGAGAGCAGCCGCGCGCTCCTCCCGCACACGCGAGAGCCGCCGCCGCGGTGTTGAGTACAAGTATATGTGTGTGTGTGTGTGTGTGTTGTGTGTGCGTAGTGTGCTGGCGCGAGCGCGCGAGAGAGCCGCAGAGAGCGGAGAGCGCCAATGGCGCGCCGATAACGCGCGCAGCTGCGCGGCCCGCACCGCGCTGTCGGCGAGGGCCCAGCCCTGCGCCCCGCTCTCGCTGCAGAATGGGGAAAAACAAGCGCTGCTTGCGAGTGAACGCACATATGTATAAAGGAGTGTATATACTCACTTGCGACACAGCTACGAGTGTCGGTCGTGCAGGGCAGCCGCTCGGCGCCGATGCTCATCCCCCGCGCGCGCGGAACTGCACGCACTCTGTCGCGCCCGCGCGCTCGTTGTGCACTGCACGCACGCACACACACACAGAGACACGGACTTTGGCCGCTATACGTAGTGTATATAGGGAGCACACAAAACTTAACGCGACCGTGTGTGCGGCGAGTAGCGCGAACACTGTGCGCGCCGCGGCTCTCGCACGCGCGCCCGCGCCTCCCGACACACCACAACCTCCTCGCGCGCGCGATCCGTCCGTATATATATGTATATTGCACGTATAGCTACGTACGTATATACACGCGTGTGTATTACGCGGCCGCACCGGAACGGAGGTGGGGAGAACTCAAGTGTGAAATACACTGGGCCCTGTGAGCACGAGTCGTCGTCGTCGTCGTCGTCGTCTGCGTCGTCGACGAGGCGCGCGCGCGACCTGCTGCAGCGTCGGCGCGGCCGCCGCGACAGAGACTGCCGTGCGCGATGTGCTCGCGCGGCTCTAGAGAGAGGCTCGTGCGCGCGGCGCCCGGCGCGAAACTGCCAGCCCCCGGAGAGCTTCGCGTTATATTATGTGTGTATATATACACTCTCTCTCTCTCTCTCTCTCGCTCGCGAGCGCGCGCGCGCCGTGTGCATATATACATATACGCGTCTGCTAGCTGCTCTCTCGGTGCTCGCGCGCGCACGCACACACGCGCGATCCCGCAGTGCGCCTATCTCTGTCTCGCGCGGCTCCCCCCGCAACGCCTCTCGTGCGCGCACACTAGCCGGCTGGCCCGAGCCGCAATCCGCACCGAAACACGCACACACACACACACATGAGAGACCAAAGAGAGAGAGAGAGAGAGAAGTTGCCTGCTCGGAGAGCCCCTCCTCCCCCGTGACCGTCACGTCAATTCTCGAGTAAGCTGACGCACGCACGTCGCGCCGCGCTGTGTTGTATTATATGTGCGATCTCCGAGCGCAACGCCGCTTTTCTCGTATACTTACTTTAACGCACAGTGTTTGCGCTCGAACGACACACGTGTGCGTACATAAACGAGAGTCGCGTATATCGCGATCGATAATTCGATCGGCTAAAAGAGATTCGCGAGAGTTCCAAAGGGGAAACGGGATTCTTTTTTTTCTCCGCCGTTTTTCCATCCAAGGACGCGATACACCCGCGATCTTATTGATCAACCCAGCTTGAGCCAATACGTATACGCGCGTGTTTCGACGGCCGCGTCTCTCCGTCGGCCGATAGCTCTTTTCTTCTATATTACACGATCTCGAAATCGAAATGAGCGCATGGCGACTAATGCGTGTCCCGAGGATGCGAAAGAGCCGCGTGTGCGTCGTGTGTCCGACGCGCGCGTGTGTGATCCACGGAAACTCGCGCGACGAGGGCAATAGATGTATATAAACGCGTCGGGTTTAGGTGCATGTATGTGAGAACGAAGCTTTCGTTCGACGCTCCTCGACGAGATTCGAAAAAATCCTTGGTATACGAGAGACACACGTGACTTGGTATACAATCGATGATGCACGCGCGCGTGCGACGACGACGCGCAGTTAATACAGCGCCTCCGTTTGGACGGTATATCTCGATATCCGATCCAGCAATGACTCGATCGAAATAGGAAGATTCGCATGCGACGAACAATCCGAATTGTATAACTCGATTTTCGGAGCCTCGTTGCGCGGAATTGAGTGAATCAACTGCGCCGCAACGTGGGTATATCAGAAGTCTGACGGTCACGCGAACGCGAGAGGTATAACCCCCCTGTATATGTTGCGGCGCAGCTTTAGCCGCGCGCCAGTTTCCGCGTGACGTCAGCGGCCGCAGTCCGCACCAGTAGTATATACATATATACCCGCACAGGCTGTCTGCGACTTTGTTCTTTGGTTCTGCGCGCGCTCGATTTTTCCCCTATACGACTGGTTCAGAGGCTATCTTCCTCTCTCTCTTGGTTCATCTTCCCCTTCGTCTTCGATCGGGTCGCTGAAGTTGCAGAGCCCACGTGACTTCTGTAATTGTGAGACAAACTCGTTCTCAAATTACGTAATTCGTGCGCGCTGGGCGCTCCAGGCGAGGGTGTAATGAAAGGACGGCTGTTTCGTTTGTAAAGAACATTTTTTATATTAAAACATTGGCTTATCATTAGGAAAAAAATTAGTCTTGGAAAAGTATCGACGTTCGCGTATAAAAAAATATGTTCATCTCTTTGTTAATTAAGTAAAACTGCCTATATATAAATTAAATAACTGCCGTCTGGACTGTCGTTCACATGTAGTTTTCCTTTTCCGGGCCAGTCGGGATGACGCCGGGCTTGAGTCTCGATGCCTGCAATTAACGCTCGTTAGAAACATAGGTGACAAGTATTTCACAATTGTGAATGAACAATCGAATTACCAGATTCATAGACGATCCTCTGGTCGGTAGCTTGTTGAGATTTTTCAACGGACTAAGAACGGACGAGTGGCGCTGAATCTTCTTTTCCGAAGAAACTTTTCGGCCATTAGGTGATGGCGGACAATTGGCGATTCTCAAATCGTTGAACGAATAATTCCGTACTCGAACCGGTCGAGGTGAATATTTTGGTAATCTAGAATCACAACGCCCCGGAGAATCTTTTCTAGGCGTGGGCGGCTTCTTTTGCGGTGACGGCTCCGTCCTGTTGTTTACAAGAAAGTAAAACATTATTAAAAAGGATTTTGGTCCATTGCTACTTTTTCAAGATACAACAACAAATTTGCATCTGCACTACAAAACTGAACTAAAAAAATCTCGGAGCAACTTACCTTTTGCCAGCGGTCTTTGTAACGGTAAGCTTCCTTGGACTGGTCATAGTTGATACAGGCGATGCACTGCATCCTAGACTATTTTTTGAATTTTTTTCTTGAATTTTCTTACGTTGTTCGTGTGTATCAGAATTCGGTGTCGATGAGGCTGTAGGTTTTTTGCGATTCTTGTCTTCATCAGGATTCGGCGTGCTGCTTGCCATTTTCAATTTCGAAGTACTGTCTTGTTTACGAGGAGTCGTGGTTTCATTGTGAACTGACATTCTCTGACTCATTGATGCTAAAAAAAAAAATTTATCAAATAAATTGTTATATTTCTCTTTCTTCTTACTTCACTTTCTTGTTCAATTTACCTCGTTTCTGCATACTTCCTAATGGAATAACAGCTTTGAGAGGCCCTTTTTTGCTTATCATAGTACATGACTTTGTTTTTAGTTTTGTTTTAACAGGATCAAGTGTTGTTGTACCTTGAAGAATTTATTTCGTGAATAAAAGAATTTAACTTGCAAATATGTGAAAATTAAAAAACAATTGCCAATACCTCTTCCCAGACTAGATTGAGATTTCATTTTTGACGGGCTTGTAACCTGTTTTTCATGAACTGGAATTAATAATCCTGGATCACTTGGAAAACGTTTTTTTGTGGCGATAAGATCAGACCTTTGTCTATCCTTGAGACTAGGCACTACTAGTAAATTGCTACTACTTTTGTAAATTGGATTAATCGATACGCTTCTGCGTGTTGGTAACATTTCGAACGATTTGTTCTGGAAAAAGAGTTTAACATAAATATTGCTTATACTCTCAGTTCCTAGTTGATGAATAAATAAATCGGTATTGATTAATTTACCTGTGTTATATCACGCCTTTTTACACTAGGAGATTGAACCAATGAATTTGTGGAATGACTTAATTTTCTTGATGGCTTATTTTCAGAAGTGACCGTTTCTACATTTTCTGGCGATCGAATAGTGGCGCTCAATACTGTACCTAAATTCTTCAAAACATTTACTGCAATATCTTTATTGTTTCCATTCAAAATTTGGTTCAATGTACTCAAAAGATTCTGAGCTAGAGTTTCATCTTCCTTAGATCTGTTAATCCTTTCTTCTTTTTTTGTAAACGTAATATTCACTGTTTTGTCTTTTCTTTTTGCACCTTCAGATAATTCCTCTTTAGAATCATTAGCCATGGCTAGTCCAGAATCATTATCAGAATTCTCTTCATTAGAAGTATCTCTGGGATTTGAATCATTCGGAGAATTATCATGCATATCTTGAGTAGATTCACTGTATTTATTGATATCATCAGGTATCTTCTCTTCTGCATTCAATTGATTTTCAGATTTCTGTTCATCACCAGAAGCGTTGTTTTGCAAACACATTTCCAAAATTTCAGTGTTACTATTACATTCTACTCCTAAAAGTTTCTGTAAATCATTTAATACTTTATTTGCATCTGGATTATTTTCATCTTTGATTATCTTCTTGAGATCTAGTAGCAATGTTGCTGCCATTGCTTTTTTGTTAGAATCTTTGTTTTCAATGAATTCATTTTCTAATTCTCTAATATCGTCCTTGAGTTTATCTTCATTTGATTCTACATTTGTTTGTTCATTTTTATTTACTTCTGATGAAAAAGACTTGAAAGGTGATACAGGTAAATCAATTAAATTATCAACTGTTTCGTCATCTGATGGAGGCAGTTCATCAAAGTTCAACTGTATCTTTGAAATCGAATCATCCTCATTTCTGCTAGAAGGATCTCCAATACTTTCAAAAAGAGCTCGAGCTTCTTGTGAAATAAATTCACTATTGTCAGCACTTGCCTAAAATGAAATTTGTGTAGTGATTAAATAGTTTTCAAATTAGCCTATAATTATAGAAACTCTACGCTCAAGTAAAACACTCTAGATCCGTTTACAATTCCTTAAAATTTCTACTTTTGATGATACATTATTCAATTGATTGTGCACAAATACAAAATATATCTTACCTCGGAAGTGGAGTTATTGGATGTGGCATCAATATCTATGAGCTTTTTTCCAGGATCCTCTACACTGTTTAGTTGAACATCTGAATAATTCTTACTGATGGAAAAGTCTACAATTTGGTTCTTATTCAATGCTTGTTGGTCTTGCTCCTTTGGCAGTCTTAAATCACTTGTAGACATTCTGGTTTTAATTTCATTGAACTTTTTTATCAATTCTGACTTTCTTGCTGTGGGGAATGGTGATTTGCCCACTGTGACAGAACCGCTAGTAATGAAAGCCTTATTGATAGTATCATTTGAAAACACAGAGGAATCACAGTTCAAGGAAGCACTGCTATCAAGAGCAGGAATCATTGATATATTTGAAATTCCAGAGCAGGTAGAACTTTCGCTGCACAGCCTTTCTTGCCTAAATTTACTAACAGGATCAGTCGGAATGGCAGAAATATTTGATAGAACAGAAAAAACTGAGCTATCGCTGTCCAGTCTTTTTGGAGCTCTAATATGTACAGGTGTGAGAAAATGACTATTAAAAGAATTAAGACTTGAGCTCTCATTGCTTACAAAACTACTTTTTCTGAATGCATTATTCATTGGATCATCGAACAAACTTGACTGAGTGGTGAGATTAGTTTGTTCTCCGAGGGAATTTTTGTTGAATGCATCAGTAACAGACAAAGATCTTCGCAGAGTGCGCTGCAATTTGACGGGTGAAGAAAATAAATTGCACTGCGAAATGGACAAACGAGGATTACAAGCAAAAGACTGGTTGCCAACAGTTTTCAAAGAACGATTGCTATCTATCAGAGAGTCATTCAGATCCGAGGTATCCAGAATTGACAGATCACAACTTTGAGTAACATCAATGCGAGGCTTATTATACTTATCACAGCTCCACGATCCGACTATCTGCTCCCCATCCACCTTATTATCATTGAGCTTAATGTTGTTCAACTTGTCAATAATACTAGTATTGTCCTTGTGTCCTGGCTTGTGTTTCTGCACCGCAGGCAAGTTGCTCAGGCTCTCGTCCATGGTCTTGTTAACCTTGAAGACAACAGAGGGCTTGGCGAGCTGGGGAGCTGAGTCATGAAAGCCCTTGGCCTTCTCGATAACCCTCTCGAAGGGATCCTCCTTGTTGCGCTCGTATTCTGTGACCTGCTTCATCACCTGGTCGAACGGGTTGTTTTCCAAGCTGCAACGCTTGCCGGAGCCGGCCAGCTGGGTACCGGCCTCGCCGGACTCGGAGCCGCTGCAGTTGGGGATGTCCGGCGCCGGGATCAAGGGGGACGCGAGCGACACTGCATTTTCGCCCGAGCTGTTGAAGTCTATCAGGTCGGACATGTTTGCCGCCGCTCTGCCGCTCCTCAACCAGGTTGAATGAAATTTTACCCAAGAGTCTGCCCGTTAAATTGCTGTCGGCTACATCACGGGCTCAAGGTGTGTCCGGTGCGCGGCAAACTATGGTCAGAACAAGGCAAAACGGAAGATAAACATCTACTTGTAAACACAATCACATGAAAAAGGAGGGAATTCGTTCGTGCCGTTCAGTGCCGTTACAGCTGCGCTGCTCTGCAGCGGCGGTTACACTTATATTTAAAAGTTAAATACCCTGCGGGTTGCAACTGCAATGTCGACGTTTACATTCGAGCTAGGGTTCCGTATTCCTCAGGGTCGCTACGCATTGGCAGGTGGAACGTAAACGGGACTGGAATTTGCGCCAAAGTTGAAAATGCATGTAATACAGTGAGCGACAATTTACTGAAACTTGTACAGTAAGGTTTCACAGTGAGGAATTTAGAGAGTGGCTCTCAAATTTTGCCCAGATATCCACGTCATTTCAGCGTTACGAAATGACACTATCACAACGGTGTGCATAATCACCCATTTTGCATCCACGAAACTACCACGCGATACATTATTTTTCATGCCGACTCGCACGGTACAAATAGCCAATAGCATACTTGGTCGACGTAGCCCAATGTGGCTTTTTTGAGTTACTTTGGTTTATTAAATTTTAAATGCGTTGAAATGGTTCAATGATGATTGTATCGATGGTTCCTGATAGATATTCAGCTAGCATTTCAGAGAATTTTGAAATTCCAATTTTATCATAGGCGAATTTGCGAAAAATCCGTAGGGGTGGCATATTGGGTACAATTATTACATTTAGCTCATAATCACACGGCACACGCCTTGAAAAATATTTCAATCCTTTAATATTACTGCGTAAATCGAGCATCATATGTAATATACCAACGTTCCGAGATGGCTAATTTTAAATTCGACTCAAGTGCAAAACATCGAGAGGGAATAAATTTTTTTTTCCCCGCGCAATATTTGTGAGCACATGCAGCGGAGTAACACGCCAACGATTAGAAACTACTCCGTTCCCAGTTATTTCAAACTCGTTATTGTCGTGGACGGGCTCGTTAATAATTCCGCGCGTAATAACAGAGAGCCGGCGCGCGTAATAACGCTGGATCTAACTCAAACATTTACCCTGCACCAGGCCGCCCCTATGCCATTCAAAATCTGGGGCAGTTGGCGCCCCGTTGTTGCACACACTCCCGCGCTTGGGTATCAAAACCGTACCTTTTCTCTATAATGTTGCCCCTGCCGATTTTTTCGATTCGGAGAAAAAAAAATAGTTCGACGCGAATTGTTCGAAAGGATGACGCGACGTATACACATATGTATGTATATCGCTCGGTGAGATCCGCGGCGGAGATAGGCAAGGGTAAACTAGACAATCAGCGCAGAGAGCAGGATTTATTGAGCGAGCTATTTTGCCCGATCGAGGGATAACGCGGGTAAATAAAGCCCGGCGGCTTGCTTATCTAATGAATTTTTCCCCCGTTGCACCATAGGACGCCAGCCGTTCCTCTGCGCGGCGCACACGATAGTCGCGACGGGCTCATCCGTCGAATCGGCCATCGCGACAGGGTATAAATGATATTTGCCGCTCGGTGAAGAATGGAGGCTTGGAGCGACAATTCGAAAGGCATCAAAATTATTTTTACAGTATATCTATACGTGTGTGTGTGTGTGTGAGTGTTTTATACATTTACACTCTGCAGATGCACATACTCGTTCGAGTAGTTTTCGTTTGTCCACCGCAGCGTTGTGGGATTTTTTTTTTGTTGAAAAACTTTAGTGGCGAGCACGGATGGCTACGAGACGAATAGTTTGATTTATGCTTGCAGGGAAAAACGTGCGACAACGGGGAGAAAACTCGGCGCCGGGATCTAAAACGACTCCGTCGAGTGAAGCGGCCAAGTCCGATGTGTTCCACGCTCTCGTGCCGATTTATCACATCAGCAAAATCTTCGGGCTCTGCCCGGTGAAGTTCGTGAAAGATAAAACCGGCAGATACAGGGGCAGCCTCAGTATTCAAGAAGTCATCTACGGGTGAGCGAATTCATTTTTTGTTTTTCGTATATTGTATTAAAATAATTTTGTATAATTTACAATAAGGCGAGAATAACGAATACGTATGCCCCCTCCCTTCCTTAATCAAATCAAAATATCAATTAACCATAATTACTCAAATCGCTGATTTTGAAATTTGGGTGTAGTCAGTGTGCCTTTCTTAAATTCAACCCTCTTACGTGTCCCAATCTTGCTCTCTTTCATCAATGTATATGTTTTTCCCATCCTGGTGGAAAATTGAAGTAAGAGTTGGCTAAGAATTCAACTAAGGATATCAAGTCCAACCGATGCTTATAAGGTTTCTACCAGAGATATCCGACGTGTGGAATATCGACTCACAGAGATATTTTTATGTAGTAATTATTCATGGCAATATTTGAGTATTTTAGGTTTTTCTAAGAATTTCAATTGTATGTTGTACCGTATCATTAGCAACTCTCGTTTGTTGCTTGAGCTAAAAAGACACATTTTAGAAAAAAAATGTACCAAAAGCGACCCCCGTTCACGGTATAGCTACGAAAATAATGAGCAAAGATTTTAATTTCAATCAGGTATATGGTATTGTACTAATTATGGTAAGAAAATACGTTTCTGCAATGATATAGAGAAAATCACGATATAGGGGCGAGATGGTTTCGATCCGTACATCCATATACTTTTGCTGTCGCAAAGGCCTTCGAAGTCAAACCTTCATGACGTAAAGAGAAAATATCTTCCCGATTTTTTTTCTTCCATGTTGCGTAATCAATTTATCTCATGACTCAGTATGCAAATTTCGTATTTTTTCTCCGTTTTCGGTCAGCAACGTACCCGATTTTTCCACACGAAAGTGATGGAAAGTAATATTTGATATACGTTCGAACAGGTTTTCACATGGGACGCACAAATCGAGTTTCACACACAAGACTCGAAAAGAGCTATAATCAAAAAGTTTAAATGAATTGAATAATTGTTGAATCGAAAAAAATAATGGAATAACGGTATTTTGAATAACAAGACGAGAAACAACTTGAGCAAACACCTGTACAGATCAATCCACGGACACTCGGTGATAGTCAGATAGCCGCATAATAGGACTGACTCACGCAGGTCCAAGCTGCGCCTCTGAAGCTGTTTGTTCACTCTTCATACTTCTATATTACTATCGCTATAACCCAATCCCACAACTATATGTAGATATGATCGATTCAAACTATCAACAATATTGAAATTCGAAAATATACCAAATCTGAACACGCTTGAAATAGTCCAACACTCGGGAGTCTTGGGACTTGTACGATTCTTATTTCTCATTCTTCTTTCTAGTTAATTTCGTTTGTTATACATATTATTACTTGAATGGAATTTTTCAAGACAAATTTAATTTTATTTGATAAAATATCTTAGGGTACTCGAAAAATAATTCACAACATTTACGAAAAATGGAGACTCGGGTTTAGTCGTCAATTTTTATTATTTTTTCTTCGATACCTGAGCTATCATGTGCTGAGTGTTCTCTCTAAATTCAAAATTTTTAAAAAATTGCACAACGGGTGAATAATAGTGGATATTATTTTGGACAGTAAATTCTTTCCCACCAATAAATAGTAAAAATTTCACTGGAAAGTTTACCAGAACTACTTATTTGTATATCGAATTCTTCACTATTGGTGTTAAGAAAAATATATATATACTACTTCGAACACTTAAAAATTGCCTGTTTTTTCCATCGGTAAATACAATTATGTCCAACACTTCATATGTACATATAGGTATACACGCATCTCTGCATATTAAATGACTAGGTTTATCAGCAGCGGCCGCCGATCTGAATACGGCTATAACGGCTGTGTCAAGTCACCTCGGAATATTTGAGCAAAACTCGTACATGTCGCCTGCCCTTTGAACGCGCGAAACATAACTTTTCAAAAACTTGTCCGAATTCGTGGGCAGGAATCAAAGCATACATAAATAGAGGAAAAAAATGAAATGTTTGTTTATGGGTGAGCTCAGATTGTCGCTGGTCGCGCTGTACATCGGCTCGATATGCTGGGGCCTGTACAGGGACCTGCGCGACGGCTGGCAGAACAGCACGAGGCTGAACTCGGAGACGGCCATAACGGTGACGTGCAGCGACGTCTTCGCCGTGCTCAGCACAGTCGTCGTCGCCGTTCTCGGATTGGCCATGCGCTGGAGCCACGTCCAACAAGCGCTTTACAATATCGTCGAGGTAAGCAACGTATCGCGAGATATGAGATGCATTTTCATATGGATCACACCGGTATCCTCAATGTCCTCGACATTTTGAGCAAATAATCGCACGCGACGTCCCGCAAACAAGGCTACTTTAGATAAAGGGTGTCCTTAAATTTGAACAGTGATCAGTTACACTGAGAAAAATCTGGTTATCAGAGTTCAATGTTTCAGCATAGGAGTCATTATACTATATTTTATAAATCTAATTCCAGTTGAAATATTACGATTGTCCCATAGTAAAATTTGATACCGTTTGCTATTTTATCACATCTTTTAATATAATTCGAGTTAATTGTATGTATTGTACATACATAAATTGCATATGAAAAGTAACTAAATTATTCATAGAACATTATTACCAATCAATTTTCATTTCCATTTTAATTTTTGCACCGAATCCTCACCCCATTTGTTATTTTGGATATCAATCATGTACATAACGCGTCCCAATCCCAAATGATTACCTTTCTGTTAGCGCTATCTAATTTATTTTTGAAAAATTACATGAATAATTATTTCTCAAATTCATACAAGTATTTTCGAATTGTTTTTATTGCAACTCACTTCTTCTCAGTTTTGGTGCGAATCTGAATCCTATACTTCAAATATAGAGTTTTTGCTCATTTTCACAGTATTTTTCAAAATTACACTCCAAAAACAGGTTGAGATGGTTGCTTAGACCGCTCGCTCACCCTCTCAGTCCTCTAACCGATTATAACAACAATCAAATGAATAACAATTTTGTCATTTTAGACCTTGGAAACCACAGCTTTTTCCCTTCCTAAGGCTATGACCACCGGAGTATGTGTCTTATTGAGATAGTAAATTGATAGATTCGTCTTTTCTTGTTTTTTTTTTTTTCAATAATAGCTGTCACAAAGATTATTTGAGGGCATAGGTTGTCGAACAAATTCGTAGGAGAACCATTACGGAAATTGGATTATCAGTGCGTTTCTACAGGCCCTAGCGAGAGAATCTTGATTCACACCCATGAATAAATTGGATAAATACGCGCGCTTGTATAGCCGGGAGAAGTCAATAAAAGAATATACACGTTATACGTTTCCAGATAACAAATACCGGAAACTACCGTTAAAAAACGGGGTCGTCGAAGGTTTGTAAAAAGTTATTTAAGAAAAACTTTGTCGCAAAAGTCTGATGCATATTTAAATTTTTGAAAATTTGTAATTAATTTTTTTTACAAAATCAGGTAAAATTCGATAAGATTAACAAAATAAGATCAATTGTTATCGTTAATTTTCTGAAGCTTGCACGTCTCCCTTCGTACTTTGCGTTGCATTGAAAATCGATAAAAAAGGAAAGACAAATACTTATGTGCTACTTTTATCCTCAATTTAAACTGAAGAACCTCGAGGAGAGAGAAATCGCGAATTATGTCTGAAAATTTACCACGGGAATCACCGAAGAGACATTCAATTAATTGCCACGTATTTTTCTCTTTTCCTGAAATTTTAAAAATTTTCTGTACGAGTACATAACTCATTCTACCCGTCCCGCGACAAAACTCTGTACAGCAAACCAACGGGATGTTTCGCGCGACCGGAAAATATTTTTTATGCAAATAAAAGGGATAGAATGTGAGAAATGGTTCGTTGTTCGGCAGGTCGACGAGAAGCTCGGCATCGCGACCTCGAAGAACCTGCGTCGGTACTCGATAATCGTGGTGATATGTACGCTTGTATACACGGCCATCCTCTGCACGCTGGACTTCAGCTCGTGGATGACGCTTTACAACAGCAAGACTAACATACAGTTCAACGACAAGGGCCCCATGAACTATGTGCCCCTCTACTTCATGTACTTGGTCATCATGACTTTCGAGTTGCAGTTCGCCCTCGTCATAGTCAACATCAGCGAGAGATTCCTCAAGCTCAACAAGACCATAGAGAATCTCACCAGGACCAACTTGATCATCGACTATTTCAGGAAAGACATGGGATTAGGTGAATATACTTATATGGATGATTTTCAACAGCTGAAAATATGCCACCCTCCCTCTGAATTGAAAATAGTAAAAAGCTACAGTTTATATTAGTAGGAAAGGCATAACTGATGAGATAATAGTTGATATTCACTGGGATATCGGTAAAATATTCACTGATTATCAGCAGTTATGCAATTCCTACACTATTTTGTTCTATACTAGGTGCGATATTATTATGGCTTCTCATTGATTATCCGGTATTGGCACGTTTAACAGCTCAGATTTTAGTTTTCTCTATGCGCAGAAAGATTACGATTCTTTCGCGAGAGCAAATTTCTAAAAACTGATGACCTCGGCAACCATACGAATATGCAGCTTTTGAAAGGATAAGGGGAGAATCGTCAAAAGACAAAGTGATACATTATTGAGTGTATCTAATAAAAAAATGTGCGATGAATAAAATATGTTTCATATCAAAGGGCCACTCTATGAAATTTGTAGAAGGATTAGAGTCGTATCGAGCAGAATCGTTCATACTTAAATGTTACTTTCAAAACAAAGCTGCTATGGATCTTCGGAGAGAAGCACCGCCGAATGTCCCGTACATTTCATCCGACGCAGGCCACAATCGGCTTCGACGAAACAAAGTTTCGGATCTAATCACTTCTGGAGATGGTAAAAGTGATTCCGAATTAAAACACGTTTGCGCGGCATCCCCGATAAATTTGACCCTACTCGGAATTAATTTTTCTTCTCTCTTTCCCGACGAGGTTCTCTTGGGCACTTTTATTCTTACATTCACAAGTTCAAAGTCCCATTGAACCCCTCGTTAGACGGGAGAAGTAGATTAATTGCGATAGGTCAAAATTATTCTCGGGGACAGCGTTACCCTCAGTCGCGACTTTATACTTTGAAAAATGATGAATTGATTTTCAGGAACCGGAGGTGCGGCCGAAGCGATAGATCAGCTGATAACGTTGCACGGCACATTGTGCGACAGTGTGATCCACATAAACAAGGCTTACGGGGGCTGCATACTCATCGCCATGATAGGCTGTTTGGTACACCTCATAATCACCCCTTACTTCTTGTACAACTTTCTGCACAGCGACAACCAGAACATGAACGTCCTCGTGATGCAACTGTTGTGGATCGTTTTTCACGTCTACAGGCTTCTGCTGCTCGTCCAGCCCTGCTACTCGACTGCAATGAAAGTTAGTCAGAGACGATTAATCACTGAAGTTTCCTCGTTGCTACTGGTTTACAGTCAACATTTTTTCATTCCATGCGTTGCCGACTAGGCGAAAATAACAGGAGCATTGGTTAGCCAAGCTTTAGCAGTCAACTGGGACGCCGACGCGAAGAAGCAGCTTGAGATTTTTTCACTGCAGTTGTTGCAGAGACCAGTCGAATTCACCGTGTGCGGACTTTTCTTCCTAGATAGAGGTTTAGTAACGTCGGTAATTTGACTTTTCACGAACGATTTATTCCAGATGAAACTCGAGCGATTGATCCAAACCAGCGATTTTTGGAACAATTGAAAAAAATATATATTAAATTCTTCCAGATTGCTGGCTCAGTAACTACGTATCTCGTAATACTCGTGCAATTCCAGAATGCTGACGATACTAAAGGAACTAAGCATTTGCTTCTGAACGCAACAGAACTACTGAAAAATGCGTCTACTAGCATGAAGAATATCAGCTTATTCAAGAGTTAGAATTTGAGGTTTGTGATCGAGGGTCAAGTGTGATGAGATTGACAACAACATAGTTTTACTGGAAATAAACGGTTCATTTTATTCCATTCCGCAGATACGTACGTGCGATCGCTATCTGAGAACTACGCGGTTAACGTCTGAATACAGTAAAGAACGCGAAAATACTTTTGACTCTTTTTACCTTCGATTTTTTTCTTTGTGATTCAGTATGTACATTGCACAATTTGTAATGCATCAAATGACATATAATATATACTTGTCTTTAGCTTTTCTAATATTCCAAGTATAAAATTGTTCCGTCACTTGTTCACTATTTTTTTTCATGTATGATCAGCGCTCAATGAGCATACAATACATTAGAAGTGTTTTCGAAGTATACATGCATTTTACTCGATTGAACATCGAGTTTTTTTTACACTCTTTTTCAGAATAAGAAGGCGCCGGGCCGTCAAAAGAGAAAACTCGTGAAACTACCCAGAGGCACGAATCAATAATAAAAATATCAGAAAAACACTAAAAAACTAATATTTTTTTTCGAAAACGAAGATACTTACGAGAATATTATTTACATAAAATTTAAATCGCAATCACAATTGAAATATTCATTTTAGTTCATCCTCAGCCAACAAATATATATAAATTAAAATTTTACATTGGACATTTAAAATAAAACGTCTTGGTCACAGCCAGTCCAAATTGTGTTTTCACTCATCTAAACCTCAATAAAACCTAAAACAGCATAATTTTTTTTTTTAGTCTTTCCTCAAAATAACAAATCACACTTTTCAAACTCTACATACATACTTTGTTCAAGAGAACTGAACACTATCCAGTAAACAATTTTTCATCCAAGAGCCTCTCTCTCTCTCTCTCTCTCTCTCTCTCTCTCTCTCTCTCTCTCTCTCTCTCTCTCTCCCTCTCTTATTCTCGTTCTCTCGCTTTCTAAATCTTATTTTCAGCCTTGCACACAGTCACAATAACCGCTTTGTATAAATGATTAATCTACAAATAAATATCTCGCTAAGAATCAAACGTGTCACTTCGTGCCTACCGAGTGATATCAGAATCTTTTTTCTCCCTATATTTTAATGTAGACATTTTACGTACGTTACAAAGTATGTATAAATTCGAGAGAAATCGATATAATCGTTTTCTATGTATTTCTTAACTCATTGTTGAGAAGAAGTCGATTGAGCGCCAGCACTCAATTCGCTTTGCTTGCTTCAATCTTCTGTTGCACAAACTGGAAAGACTCGCCACACGAATCTTCCTTGCCTTTGCGCGCCGATCGATGACAGCCGGTTGCCATTGTGGGTGGTGGAGGTGATAGTTGCACCGGTTCGATCACTGTGTCATCGAAGATTCTACTCTGATGACGATCTGTGCATTGGCACGGACTTGTGTGATGTTGTAACCTTGTGAAGCAATCACTGCAGACTCGTACGGGATTGTAAAGCTGTTCGTCGGGCAACGGTGTGGAATTTTCGGAGCAGTCAGCGCAAAATATTTTTCCACAGCATCTGTATTATATAATTATTAGAATATAGCAAAGACTTAACATACATTGCATTTCCTCAAGATTTTGTGAATGAAAGAAAAGCTACTTATTGCTGAAGATTTCTGTTAAATGATACCTGCAATGATGTTTGCGCCTTCCAAGCCAAAATTCTGTGCCGCATCCCATACACTCATTGACGGCATGATCAGGTACCCATAATGTTGGCGCTCCGGGCTCATCCAATGCTTCCCAAGACATATCAGATGGTATAGATTCTCCATGGTCTCCTACACTTCCCACAGAATCGGGTAACGAGCCCTTGAACAAAGAAAGATTAATTATTCAGCTACGATACAGTGCTAAGATATTTATATAACTGTCCTCAGTTACGATAACCTGATAACGTACAATGTCGTCAACTCGTTCAGAATCCACATTATGGTTGCATACTTGTTTAATTAAAGCCATTCTTGTTGTATGGAGTTCCTTTCTCAACGCTTCTTCTCTGAGCTAAAAAACAAATTAAACATGATTTTAAAAGTTGTATTACGAATCAATTCAATCATAGATTTTGTTAAAGAGAAAATTATTCAACGAGGAAAATTTACGATCATTAATCTCCACATCAATATTAGTCTTCATTCATTCCGCCTTATAGACTTGTGTACGTATATTACATAACTTTTTCTGAATCTCTTTAAAGTGTTGAGGTAACAGTTGTTTTCATGATTGTGCAAATAGTATAGTGTGTGAATACTTATATCTCTGAATATCTATTCTTTGAATCTTTCAACTTCTTATTGTTTTATTTCTACTCCGGAGATTCGGAACCACTCATCCATTTTGTTACTCAACTGACAATTTTTCTGACAGAGATATTAAAAAAATGAAAATAGAACTGAATAAACTATTAGTTTCCATAAGGTATTGTTGCATTTTTACCTATAGCCCATCAAAGACATTCTGAAAAAGAAAATAGCAAAAAAAAATAATAAATTATTTTGCAGACATTTACAATTCCGTATCGAGCCACATGGACTGCACAGCCCTAAGACGTTTTACGATTACCGAGTTTATAAGACGATGCTGTGAGCACTACTGCAACGTAGGAACGTATTGCGAGTGCCTCAAGCTAATTACAACAGTCACCTCTATGAAAATGATAATGTTCGACTATCACGATCAATCATAATTTACAACTGATTAAAATGCTACGCGGGATTTTAACTTTGAATCAAATTGACGATCACCTTATATTCTGCGATAATTTGTTGAACTCGCATCTGCACGTCGCACTGGATAACAGGGAGACCATCAATGTCGTCTACCCCATCGAAATTATCGCTCATGATATCTTGGTGGATGGGCGATGCTGGACAGATACTGCTCGACGTTCTCGATGCTAAGTGCGCACTTGCCTCGCTTACATCGCTGCCTTCAGTAGTACGGTTACTAGAGGTCCGTGTGCCATTTGTCATAAATACAGAACGTGGGTCTGCATCTTGTATGTGGTTCGTTTGTATTCTACGATTTACAATTTATTTCGTTGATTGAGACTCAAATATGCTTTCTTAGATTTAAGGGCAAACAATACTTACATTTTTTTCTCTTCTGAAACTTGTTCTACATTCAAATCATTATTGGGTATGATAGTATCTGTAGAGCTATCTGCGGAAATAGTGACTGAGGTCTCGTTTGACGCTATCTCTCCGTTGGGTAATTTCTTTTTATCATCAGTCTCTTTCGTATTCTCACTAACAATTTGAGGTTTATCACTGTCGCTGTTAGTCGCGATTTTCTCGGGCTCATTCTCTAAATTAAGTGAATCGAATTTCCTAGAAAATAAATATCAAACGTTCAGTTATTCTGCTGAAAATATGCACGTACGGATTCCAATTAAGATCTTACTTTTCGATTGAAATGCTGGGATCACTCAACCTGCGATGTAGATGAGCCGCATGATCTTGCAACTGCACAAGATCACCGAAGGAGCGAGTCTTTGTCATTTGTCCTTGCGGCTCTTCATTATCGCCATTTTCAATGTCGATCATCGACACTCCAGGCTTGACATCATTGGTACCTATGGGAGTCTCTACTGTCCCTAAATAAACGGCTGACCAAAGTCTGAGATCTCGAAGATTGCAGCTAGGCCATAATACCTATTACAAAATTTATTTATGAAAACATTACATTTACTGAACTAGTTATTGAATTTATGGGATTTTAAAATTCAGACTCACTTTATGTTTTGAAGGGGAGTATAAGTGATTGTAAAATGATGGAGTATTAATGAAGCGCCAAACTGAAAAAGTATTGTCGCGTATCTTCAATTTCAACCTTTCATTCTTGTTATTGCACAAAAATGTACCAAACAATTGCGAGTACGTATGTTGGGCTAATTTTACCTGCAAAGAAAAGTACATAATGATCTCGTCATTTTTTATTATTAATGACCTCGTTCAACGAGTTCAACGACTAGTTGGTTGACAGAGACACTCACAAAATATGCCGGGGCCATCTCGAAGCTACACTCGAATTGCTCAGCTAATTGGTGCACGCAGTCTAGCCATTGCAAAAATACGGGACATCTTTCGTTCGGATCTTCGCATCCTACGGTGTGACCGCATCGGTCCGCAAATTTGTGTCCAAAATCTAGCCATTCCCTTTCGCATAAGACTTGAAAACCCTATCAAGAGGAAAAAGCAGTCTCGGGTGAGTAAATATCGTTTAGTATAAATTCCAGGTAGACGTACATTGAGAACTTCTTGAATAAAACATCGATTGATTTGAATGTTTATTATGCAAAACGAATGGCATTGGACACTCACAATCCTGTATTTCATTAATTCATATGTTTGTTTTACTTGTCGCTAGTAAAAAGACAACGTTTAAAATTGAAAATTCATGTGTACGTGCAATCACTATGTATCTCAAAAAGAATAAAATAATCGCGACTGACGTAACAAGTTCAACCCTGTAATGAAATCGGTTGTACGCTAATGGAGTCGTGACCTTTCGGTAGTTAGAAAAAAAAGTAGAGAAAAAAAAATCGAACCTCCATTGTTCGATAATACGGGTCGAGTAGGATCTGAGCGAGCGCAACAATCTGGGGCGTTCTATCCCAGCCATCGCTGCAGTGAACTAATACTGGCCTCCCGTCCCTCTCGATAGCTGAGGCTACGGTGACAGCTGCTCTCATCAAGCCCGACATGTGCTGCAACCACCTCGTTCCTTCCAGCAGGCTCAGCCAGCTGTGGATATTGCACAAAGTATTAATGTATCTTCAAAAGTAATTTCTACAAATTTTGATAAATTTTAATTCAATAATTTTTTTTTCCTCCGGAAGTTCAATTGTGATCTTCATATTCGATAGGACTGAATGATATTCAAGATAATATACTATTATTGGGCAAGTTAAACTCTTAGATTATGAAGACTTACACCGGTGAGGCATAAAATGAAAATTGGATTGTAGCACGACAATGGCCTCGATTTTCACGTCTGTCGTTTGATATGAATTGTGTAAGGGTGGCGCGATCTGAAGGATATTGAATTTCGAGGCATTGTATACTCACTTGGTCGGATCGGCATCGCTTGCACATAACTGACGCACCGCATGGAAACTCTTTCTTACGTAGTGAATGTTTGGAAGACTCATGAATTGGATTTCGCAGCTCGTGTAATAATCAGAACACTCGCAGCCACCACCTCGTGCTCTGTTCGCTACTGCGGTTGTGTAAGATCTCGCATCGACGATTAAAACTTTCTGTAAATTTGAAAAGAATAGCGTCAACTCCAAGTCAACTAGAGACAGCAGAAGTTTGATGACTGAGATCTCAAAACTAATTGCACATTGTTAACTGCTGATGAGAAACAATTTACATTGTAAATATTATTATTTAATTACTTTGGGCTCAAATTGAACTATCGCGTCAGGCTCATCGCCTGAATCGGAATTGACTGTCGAGTCGATCATCGTAGATTCGCCTCTGTCGAAGGAACATGCATCCGCTAAAGCTTTCAAAAAATCTTCGTCTTCTTTTTTCCGCCAGCCTAACCAGCCGACCTCTGGTTGACTGCTTCGAGCTATAACAGCTCCATTACTGACGTGTCTGAAAGGACAACGAAACACATGAAAAACATGTTCCTCACGAGACAGTTTCTATAATTCTGGATTCATAGATATTTTACCTCCAGACCATTGCCGGGATTCTTCTGGAACTCCTAAATTTTGCGACTTCCTCAAGAACTTTATCTGAAATGCATGCAGGAACGAGAATTTGGGGTGGATAGGATGGGCACATTTGGTAATCTTTGTTGATATGACTAATACGCCAAGTTCCATGCAAGTTAAACCTTAGCCTTTCTACCTGAAATTCGAAAATAAGATTCGAGTTATTTTTGGCTATAGGGACAATATTCAATACTGTCATTTTCGAATCCAATGAGTAGTCTTTCAGTTTTGATTAATATTTATATCAATCTATAATCATATTTTACTGCACTCATAGAAACATTATGAAGGACTTACTTCTGCATTCAAATTTGTGAGGTAATCATTGGTCTCTTTCCCTAGCCTGGGATTGTCTTTGCCTTCTCGTTTTACCCACACGTGGTAAGAAAAGGCAAACATTTCTTCAATACTCTTTCTTGGGAAAGTGACTTTGTTAAGTCGTCTTTGCCAGTCCATGCATTGATCATTGGTGGCAAAAGCACAACTGTAATAGAGTAATATAGAGTAATAAAATAGCAAGTTGAAGTTGAATAAATAATTCTTTTGACGTTTTTTCAATATTCCATTTTTTACATGTGAAAGCTCTTCTTAAAATACAATAACAGAACAGTATCTCTGGTAATTAATTCACTGATTGAAGACTTCAAGAAGAGATAATTAATGATTTATTGTTCTACTGTTTCCAAGAATTTTCAGTAAAAACCATTCATACTTCATGATAAATCATCATAGAGTTAATTACTTATTAAACGAATCTCAATAAACAAAAATATATATCGGATACAATTGAAACCAAGACTGAGAGTTTGATAATTACCAAACTTTGAGCTAATGTGAAGTTACTAATTCAAAAAGAATTGTACATTTAAAGATGTTGATTGAATTATAATCAAACAAACCTTATTGAACGAGCATCTTTGCAACTGATGTGCAAATAGAAGATCTCCTTTACTTCTACTTGTTCTATCAAACCAATTGGTATGTTGTAACATTTCTGATTGAGCTGCAGATACAATCTGTAGTTTGTTAGTGCCAACATTCCATCTGACGTTCTACCCATGGCCACCAGGTATTCCCCACTCAGAAGTGAGAAAGGTATTGTAAGAGTTGGATCTTCACACTCATAATTTGTAGGCTTTGGGAAAAGCTCTGAAGCTTGCAGATGGCAAATTGATTGCAGACTGGTTGGTTCTTCTGAGCTTTCCATTTCAGTCTATGAATAGGAAATTACTCTTATGATTATAATATTCAAAATAAACACCAATGGACATTTGCACCCCAAAGTATAATCATGTTTAGCTTTCATTGACCATAATCGTTAAATTATCAATGTAAACCAACAGACTATGATTCAACTGTATGGGAACTCATTAATTTTCCAACAGAATTAGAACATCGACAGGCTTTCTTATAAAGTAGTTCCAACAATTAACTCTGTAATTTTGATGTGTACAAAGCTACTTTGATCAGACCAAAGCAGTAAAGGAACCCAATGTCAGTGGGTAGGCTGACATGTTTGATAGTCACGGAAACCAACACAAAACATGGAAGTGAAACCAGTTCGTATATCTTCTTCCTCTGATAACACACTTAGCAAGCAAAGCACAGACACAAATACACTTTCTTGGGCAAATGAAAGTTTACGCAAGACATGACGGGGAGAAAGTGCAACAGCTGCATTGATAAACAAGGCGATTCATCATCACTCACCTCTTGATTAAAGCGAGCCAGCAGTCGTCCTAGACCCCAAGGGTCAGGGAGGGATTTTCACGCTTAGCTAACAATCCTGGAACAGCAAACAAAACAAAATCACGAGTCAGAGAGGCTCTCCTCGAGCGCGCGAGTTAACTCGAAACACACGCTCTTTCTCGCTCTCCCCCCGCTAGATTAGCCATTAAAACTTGTATATAGGAAAACGTATTCAGATGTCAAGGCTGCGGCGCGGTTTGATTGATACTTTCTAACGACGGTCGCGCATAGTGTCGTTGCGTAGCCATTACCGACGGCACAATCGCGAATTCGAGAAAACTGACATATAGCAAAAAGAGCCGCGTTGTGTCGCTAGATCGGAGCCGTAACAAGCATATATACCCACATATACCTATACATCGGGAGTGGAAGAGATGCTCGCGTCGCACGCAGTTGCATCACCGCCACCTGATCACCGTTTCGGAGCAACTGGAGCAATGTCATGTACTTATATACATGCACAATGCCGCGCGGACGTGCAGAGGAATGCGTATATACTACATACACACACACACATACTCACACACACACACACACACACACCCGTG
Organism: Aphelinus atriplicis; assembly: GCA_020882685.1. Classification (NCBI taxonomy): domain Eukaryota; kingdom Metazoa; phylum Arthropoda; class Insecta; order Hymenoptera; family Aphelinidae; genus Aphelinus; species Aphelinus atriplicis. The sequence goes on from CM037073.1 coordinate 102,001,231, forward strand.
CCCCCGGCAGTTGAATTACATTACCCTCTCGGGACGACGCACGAGCGAACGCGACGACGACGATGTCGACGACTTTCACGAACGGCTGCGCATTGCTCGGGATTTGGGACGCAGAGAAGGAACGAAAAACAAAAAAAAATAGATCGAGCCGAAAATCCGCGCCATTGTCACTCGTGACACAGCGCCCCAAATTTGACGTTTTCCAGAGGCCGCGCGGCAGCAGCAGCAGCCGAGAGTCGAGACGCTCCGATGCCCGCGACTCAACCTGCAGTATATAGACGTTTGGTCGGGAAAAGCGCGCAATTGTCAAGTTGTCGCGCCGCTGGATGTAAAGCTCCCCAGCACGCACATCACGATATGACACTTTAGGAGCGCGAATGCGGGGAGCTTCTCGAGAACGGAGCGCGACGTCTCTGCGCGTCGAACGTCCGAAATATACACGCGACTTTTAGAAGCTCGACTCGCGGTTGTTTATTTTCGAGAACTGGGGCACACGATGCTGCTCTGCTGTTGTTTTTTACGCTCCTCAACCAATACACACACACACGGCCGTATACTTATTTACCGAGACGACATTTACCTGTATACTTATACACACACGAGCGCGCCAATGGCTGGGAATGGCTCTCGAGAGACTCGCGACACACACAGCAGACGCACACAAACACACACACGCGCACACTGTTATATAGACTGTCGGCGCGCGCGACGCACTTAGCTCAGCTGCCATGAACACACACACACACACACACATACATATATATATGTATATATGCATACCCACACACAGGTATGTATATATACATACATCTAAAACGATCGCACGACAAAAACAAACTGGTCGAATGATATAAGAAGCGGCGATTGTGTAAGGATAAAAACTGGAAGCGTTTGGCCGCGGCACTGGAGTAGTACAGCAGCTGCAGCATATCCTGGCAATATGCATATACGGCCTAAATATAGCGCTCGCGCGCCGCGCGCGAAGGATTATCATCGTGAACGTCTCTCTCGCGCGCGCAAGTTAGAGAGAGAGAGAAAGAGACCATCGATCGGAGGTGCACGTGAATAAACACAATCGTCGGGTACACACGACGGGCCCGCGAATCGATGATAGTCGCATATGCCTATAATGTCGCGCAGCACGACGTGCAGTAGGTCGCTCTTGGAAAATCCGCCTACGTCATGCGGGGCAATGGCGAGAGAGCCCGAGAGCGAGCGAGACAGAGAGAGACTCACCCGACGAGACGACGTCGCGCGCGAGCAGAGCGACTATCGCCACTCGCCCATGGTGGCACAGCTCCACCTCGAGAGATGCACTCTGATCCACAGCGCACAGCACACCGCAGGCACGCACGCACACCTCTCCCGCGGGGGGTCCGCGACTGTTTCGTGGTGTATACACTGCTGCGGGGGGGCCGCGGACGGGTTGGCGTATATTATACGCAAGAGACCGCGCCTCGAAACACTGCTGCCTGCCTGCTAAGCTTCTGCCAGCTTCTGCTTTGTGCTCGTCGACAAGCTCATCCGTCGGTCTCTTTTTTTTTCTCTCCTCTCCCGTGTACACACTCAGCACTGGCTGTCACGCATAGATACTGCACTACGAGAGCTCCGCCAACCGACTGCAACAGACTCTCGTGCGATGCATTTACACACAAACACACACACAACTCGCGCGAATGCAGCCAACTCGGGCGCAGCTAAAAACTAAAAAGTGCCCGAGCGAAGGAGACAGCCAGTGGGGAATTACGTGGCTTGAGGTTGCCGGACACGAGTGGGAGTTGCGCGCGCGCGCGTCGTGAACGGCAAGCTCTGCAGCTGCACCGTCGAGCTGGCGGGGGGATGCCGGTTGTTTATATATATATATTGAATTCTCGTATATTAGGTATATATAATACAGGTATATATATATATATATATATATCGAGCCGCCAGCAGCGCGACATGAAGATGAAGAATAAACGACGTGCGAGCGCGATTCGGTCTTGGTGGATTTTGCTGATAGATGTGCCATTTCGTTTCTTGATACAAGGATAAAATAATATGATCACGCGCTCCGACAATCGATTCGCTAACGAGAAAGCGTGTGACAAGAGTTATTGTCTTGTTTATTTTTACAATGAGAATACCAGATTTTAGGATTCACTGAAGAGCTGAGATGAATGCGGAAAAATGTATGGAATAACAAGTTTGAATAATCAAATCCGAGAATTGAATACATTTGACGAATATAGTTGGTAGAGAAACAAAGGAAATGCGATTGTTAGTGTATAAAATTAGTTTTTAATTAAGTAAAAAATATCAAACTAATTCTTATCACAAATGGTATTATACACAGTTCTTTCATTGAACATTGCTGCTGGAGTATCACTTATCAATTATAAAAGGGTGATACAACGCCCTTATCCTGTACTTGACAGCAGCTTTGATTAAAAAAAAAATTGAATTTCCACAGAATTTTTTCTCACATACACAGTCCTTAATACTTGAAATTGGTCTTATAAACATAAAAAGAATTCACACATTCTTCCATGCGTCACACACATTATCAATAAAATGCAAACCTCTTTTTTCACTTTGCACTCTTGTAACATAAACAACGTGATGGAATATGTGCTAAATTATACAGATCTTGGATTAATGATCATGCTTTCCAGAAATTGGGATTTTGTTGTAGCCGTCTTTCAAAGGTTTCGTACCATCCTTGTATTGAGGACAGAGGCACAAAATTTTCTGTAGGATTTGGCGTCATTTGTGACTGAGTGACAGAAAAACTAGATACGTAGTTTAGAAAACTAGTTATCATCTTCTGTGCAAACTCGATAAATGAGTTTGTGTTATTCACTGTAACTAGAGCTGTTTGTGATTCTATAATATTCAGCGGCTCCACAGATATTCCTATCTGAGCAACATGCGAGATCTTGTTTTCTCCAAAAATTCCTAGATTATTGTTCTCAAACTCGTGATTCCTTTTCAAACTTGAGATTTTGAATATTGCTGACGGCTTGGCGTTAGAAACGTATCCTAAAAACTGCCAGTTCGGTGGTGCGTTTGGATCCGGCCAGCTGAAGTAAACTGTAAAATTGAAATACATACAATCAGCTCTTGGAGAAATTCATGCAGAGAGATGGTAACAAGTGTGATAATATAAAATATTTACCTGCGCCACCCATCCCATCTGGGAAGGGAACTGTCCCAGTAAGGAAAATGACTACATGATTTATATCATCAGCATCGGTAACTGTGAATATGAATTTATTTTCTGTAATCTGCTGGAAATCTGTTTGGACCTAGAATTGTAAAAGAAAAAGCTACATTCACAATATACAGAAGACTAGATATGCACAAGACTAGATTTCTCGCTAACAAACTAATTATCAACAAGAAGATTTTCATGATTTTTAATTGAAATCTGGCAAAAGATTGCGGTGGCACGTTGTGAATATTAAGAAATTTTCAGTGTTCTGGAATATTCTAGATTGGGACAAACGGAGAACGAGAAATTGAAAGAGCGGCAAGGACTCTTTGAAACAAGTAAAAATGTAAAATACTCGGGACTCACCAAGCGCCCAGACACTATCAGACCCAACATGCTCATTTAGAATTTCGATTATTTTTCAAATGAAAGGAAATAACAACGAAGGCGCTATGCGTCCTGTTTATAACGCGAGACGAATATATCATCACGTCGCAGTGTCGCCGCCGTCTTCCCGGACCGGTGAATTTGTGTACTGAAAATCTGGACCGACCGCCGCGAGCGTGCCAGCCCAGAAACTGCTGTATCTACTTATTGCGCAAGCACATTTTTGCACTCGTGCTTCCGCTGTCGCTCTGCGGCAATTCTTTCGTCAATGAGTATTCTAAATGAGGGATTGAACGGCAAACTCCGAAAAGTAAACAATCGGAATTGATTAAATAGATGTTTACAATTTGTCCACCAGCTTATTCACGAATATGTACATATATATATATATATACCAAATGAATGTCGGCAAGGAAGGTCGTGTAGAAAAGGCGGTGAATATGAAAATTTTCATTCTCGATAATGGAAATGAAAACATCGTATTTTCTGTTTTCTATTTATTTCATATGTACAAGTTCAATAACAAATATCAACATTATAATTCATCCTCATCTTTCAGCTTGGAAGTATAGCCACTCCAGAATCCTTGCACTGGATACTTTTTTAGATGATTTTCCAGAACACGAGGAAACATTGAAACAACTTTGAAACATTCGCCCATTTCATTTTCACTCACAAGCTTCTTACAACCATCCTTCAGTTTTTGTCTGTCCTCTAAAGATGTATTGTGACAGAGTTCGTTAAGTCTAACATATATGCCTAGTTCTTCGAGGAAATCTTTTTGGGTTACAGGTCCAAAGCTCAAGAGCTTCTTACTCTCTTGAGCTACTCTCTTCAATAAAGCAAAGTCAACATCTGCAGTTAGATCTGCTGTTCCCGGTTCTTCTAACGGATCACATTGCTTGTGTTGTCTGAACGCTCTAAAAGTGTCTGTTTTATCACCATTATGGCCATAATCAATGAAAAGTGAAAATCCTCCATTCTCCGTAATGGCTGTGGATATATATTTCATGGTATTAATCGCTTCAGGACTGATTTCTACATGGTCTCTGGAATCATTTCTATTCAATATTGTACTGCAGGCATCTGTCTTTGACAGGACAAACCTGAATTTCTCTTTCTCACTTGTTGGATCAATGTCCACTAGCACTTCGCACCAGCCATCTTTTGTTTTTTGAAATTTATGTATTGGCAAAGCATCAAAGAACTCTTGAGCAATAAACACATTAAACCCTGGCGGGATGTCAAGAATTGACTTGTACCAAAACACTTCAACATTCTCAAAAGTTTTCCCTTTACCATAATACTTTTGTCCGTCCAACTCTTCTTTTTTAACTTGTTTCACTGATTCTCTTGTGCACAACAGTCCCTTTTGAATTTCAGCCAAAGCAGGACTAACTTCCACCAAATGCAGAGAAACTTGATCACTCTTATCCAACTGTTGAAATACTCTGAGGATATCTTTTGACAATGTACCTCGTCCTGGACCAAGTTCCACTATATTAAGTGGCTTGTTATGGAACTTCTTGCACTCACTTATGATCCAACATCCGATCAGTTCTCCAAAAAGTTGACTAACCTCTGGGGAGGTTGTAAAGTCACCCTGGGGTCCAAAAACATCTCTAGTGGTGTAATAACCTTTTGTTGGATGTGTGAGCACTTGCTTCATGTAATGAGCCACACTAATCGGCCCAGACAATTTGATTCTATAGTGCAGATCTTTGTAAAGATCTGATTTCTTATTAGTATCATCGTGTCGAGCTACGTTTTGATCTAAGCTTCGATTTGTTGCTGATGTTACCAGTTGTCTTGCACGGCAGTTAGCTTGAAAATGACAGCCTATCCTTTGACAAAACTTCTTCACTGTACTATTCATTTTTCATTATTAGTGATACGCAGTTCTTAACTAATAAAACAAATTAGTTTAGTATTATGTTTTTTCTTTCCAGGGGTTATCCTCAAGATGTACCCAAAGTTGAGTATTCTAACCCTAACTATACGTGATTTCTGTTTTCATTCCTGCTGTGCAGCTCTAAGAGCCTGCAACTATACCTATATATGTATGTCATAGGTTAGACGTCAGAGTCGTCTGCTGGCTAGGAATATTTCGAATATAGAGAAAAACCAACTTCGAAATAGCGAAGACTTTTTGTAGAAAATTTCTCAGAATTATTTCATTGTAGTTGATAGAACTATTATGTGATTAAATATATGAGAATATATTATGCAACTAGTGCGTAAAATTTAGAAGACACGTGAGGACGTGTCTGCACGAGTGTTTGGCAAAGCCAGCGACATAGTACGTGAAATGCAAAAAGAACAATTTAACTATAACAAACAGTTTATTAGCGAATTTTAACGAATTGTTGTAGATTATTAAATATAAAATAGTAATTGCCCGCATAACTGTAGTGCCATTATTACAGCACATGCATGTGCAGCAGTATAACGTGGCAATGTGGAATTCGCGAAGGTATTAGTATATTATGCAACTAGTGCGTGAAATCGCATTTCACGCACCAGTGTGACAAGCCTGCACGAGTCGCCGGCGAAGCCGGCGAACAAGTGTTAGGCGGTCACACGAGTGAATGGAATCGCATTTAACGAGTTGCATACGATATTTTATGTTATAAGTGATCCAAACGCGAATTTCACGCATCGAGATTTGAGTGCGTGAAATGCAATTTCTCGCACTAGTGCGTGAAATATTTCACGCACGGAAACCGATGCGATTTCACGCACTAGTGTGTGAAATCGGATTTCACGCACGGAATTCGATGCGTGAGATGAGCGTTTATGATCACGTATAACATAAAAAATGTTATTATCATCGAATTTTCCATAAGCTATAATACAGTGAGATTATCGCATATATTGATTCTTCTCGTTTCGCTCAGCTATCTCATTTTCATCAGCAAACTGATGTTTATGTATATATCATGAGTGTATACAAATGAGCATATAAACTGTATGTATATAGAGTCGGTGGAGGTTTCGGAACATGAACACTTCAAGCTCTAATATAATTTATGACAAAAATTGTTGTCGTAGACATAAATACATATCGAAAGGATAAAAGGTCGTTCGGTTCTCGATCGCATACGTGTTTACCTCATCGATTAATGACGGGAAAAAGTGTATATGACTTATTTGACCCTTTAACACATCAATAACAATCGCTGATTGTTATTATTCTGGCATTCGTTTATTTAGTTTAATCAATTTTCTTGAAAATGTTTGTAATTAATTGTAAATCGAGGAAACATAGTAAATTATAATTAACATCCAACGGAGTTTGAAAAGATCCGAGTCAAGAGCAATATTCAATGTCAATAAGTGTCCATAATTCATCTTTTGTACGCGAACGCTACAGCTATATTTGAAAGAAATAAGTTCGAACTGGATCTTGAACCTCGTGCATACTCATACCTTGGACAACTTAATAATCGGGTCACGGATAGAACCCTGGACCGTCTACTTATTCTACTTGTCTATATACTTGTCGTCGGCGCCTCGCGTCCATCAACAATCAGCTTATATACATTTTATTTTCTCATCAGAATTTATGAGAATGCTATGAAAGCCGAAAACAAAATCCACGTTAAATTATAGCTCTTTTCTTCTAATATTTTGTCACGTTATTTGACACAAATTCCACATACTCGTCAATTTTTTAACATTTTGGTGTGTAACAGTGACATTGTATGTAAGGTAACTGTACCCAATGTGCCCCCCCCTAAGGGTTTTTCGCAAATTTGACTATGATAGACTTCGAATTTTATAATTCTGTGAACGGCATCTCAAAGCTTAGCTCAATACCTATTAGAAACCATCTTCATAATCATCATTCGACTACTTTAACCTATCGAAAATCGCAATTTAAAAAAAAACGCAAAAAGGCTAAATGCACAAAACGTGTACCCAATTTGGCACAATTTTTTAATCATTAGCTACAGCCTATATAGGCCTACAGGGACGATCCAATTGGCATTGAAATAAACTCTCAATTATGTTCCTAGTGATATTTATACAAAATTTTTAACATACAACTCAAAAATACGCGTCTAAATCATCGTAATATGTCTATACAAATATTCAATGATTTCACTCAATCTTCCCATTTAAAAACGCGTAGAGGGGCACATTGGGTACACTTTTTTTTGATGCGAAAAACAGCAATTTGAGTAGGATAAAAAATAATTTTAGGAAAACTGATGAGACCAATCGAAAGCTGAGATGTTTTTACACAAAAAAGAGTAATGACACTTTGAGAGATAAAAATTATTGACACCTGATTTTTGAGGTTGAGTGTGAAAAGTGAAATAAGAAAATGGTGAAAAAATGAGTAAGTGAAACTTCAAAGTGTTGTAGGAGAGTGGTTTTAAGGGCTAAATGGGCGGGGGAGGGAACGAAAATTTTCTTTTAATTCCCCCAACATAACCCAAGAGCGACTGATGCTCAGAGAGCACCGGAAATACGAAATCTGACGATTGTGCCAAATTGGGTACAGTGCCAAATTGGGTACAGTTACCTTACATACATGATTGACAATAGCATGCCATCCACTCGTTACTGTACACATTTTTCCATCCGAATACTCTTTTATACAGTGAAGCCACTACTCATCGATTGGAACGAAACTTTCATTTTTTTTCGGTTTTACCTTTTACACCGTTCGATAATCTCGCCCGATAACTCCTATACGAACATCCGAAGTTCAATACGGACATTTTTCTCATCTTAGAAATCAATAGCTCGCGTTGAAATAATTGGGTCATACTTTTTTTCTGGTTTTTTCATTCATTCAGAAATTTAAGGGAGTACTTTTAGCTCAATGAATATTTCACTGATCATTCAGTTAGAAACAAAGTGAAAAAAAGATGACCTAATTCATTTTTTACATTCTGCTAGTGTTTATAAAAAAAGCTTTCAAATCACACATGTCTGCAGGCTTACTAGACACGTAAAAAACTACACGAATAATTGAAACACCTAAATGAATCATGAGAATAACTACTTTTACGCCCATTCATTTATATATGTTTCGAATTTATCCTTTCTCAATTATCACATTAAAAATAATTTAACATTGACAGCCTGTGATTAATCTACACGTCAGCTCTCTCCGTTTCTTCAAACATACCGAAAACATAGGAATTTACAGTTCAAATCGATAATCATATATATGGTCATAAATAATTGAGACTATATTGACTATAAATTCTTAGTTTTTGAACCACAACAGAGGTTATTACCTCGAAATTTGTACCATGATTTGTACATATATACCGATCACGCCAGCATACTACATTTTTCAACTCGAAGTATACTATCCCTCCATCACTGCCCCCATGTGACACGAGTTAGGAATCTTTAATGTGATGTATATTTTGATCATTGCTTAGAAACGAATGAAATTTTTTGGTATAATATATCTTGAGACCATCTATAACATATGTATGTACTTATTATGGCTTTTTGGTGTTCCATAAGCGGAGCAATAAAAAAATTTGTTGCACGGCATGAAACAATTTTTCCTATGAATTCAAATTCTAACTCCTATTTCGATTGTTATTCCAAATGAATTCATGTATGTTCTAAACTAGATAACAAACGAGTTAACGTCTCAAGAAATTGGATGAAAATATGGACTCTAGAGAGTTAATTATACCAAGTTGTTATCAGCGTACATGGCTTTTTAATTCTACATGTTGGTAACACTTTTTAATATGATTAAACTTGTGTTCAATTATCTGAGATGAAAGAGGAATAACCCTTTTTCGCTAAGTTGATCCATCAACTAAGTATTTCCCCGTCAAATTGTTGGATTATCCAATCAATCATACTCATTGGTCCGTGTTTCATGTACTCTAATCTAATGGTGAAGATAAAAGAAGAGATAAAAAAGATTTGGAGAATGTCAAATCTTATCATACAGTTTCTAAAACATCTCTGAAAAAAGGAAAAGAAGATGGAAGTATTGAGATTACAAAAAATAAAGAAAAAAATTAGTCCCAATATTGCTTTCTCAAAGAGAAACCTTTTTTTGTATGCATTATACGTAATGTAGAGACATTTGTATGAAAAATGTATGTTGTGCTTATGGGTGTTACTTGGGGTTAAAGTTGTTGATAAATAAAATGGTTTATTTATATTTATTGTAATATTCAAATGAGATATGTTTCTCTCGTACAATATTTTCGTCAGCACCCGTGTATTTATTCTGTTATTAAAATAAAAAACTACGTAAAGCACTTCGAAAAACAGACGTACACGCAATGCATTTTTGAATTCTAAAAATATCAAAGATGCTGTAAACAAAATTTCACTTATGCGTGCTGCGTGAAATTCGATGTTTTACTTTACATCTGACATTTAAAAATTTCCAAAGACATGGCCCACATTTGAATAGCTTGTATCGATTACCGACCGCACAATTCTTACAGAATCGTTGAGATCGGACGAGGAGTCATTACGGAACGTCGCTCGCGCAATGCCCCACTCGAGAGATGGAAAAAATTCTATTCGCGCCGTCGCTTACATACACACACAAGTCGATCGTGTATATAAGCGTGGCGACAATGAGTCGCGGGGGATGCGCCCATATATACACACACGGCTGTTGTGGCGTTTCGGTTGTTATGGAGATACTTACACGCGGGCGACATGCAGCTCTGCTAAATTAGGCTCGCGCGCGCGCGGGTTGTCTCTTCAGCCCGCGCATATGCAAAAAAACCCACGATTCGATTATTATCGCGCGTGTACGTGTATATATAGGTAGTGTCGCGCGCCGAGGGCTCGGTATGTGCAAGCTCGCATTCGCCCCGCGAGCTTCGCTGCGAAAGAGCCGCTCGACTGTGTAAATACCGCTGTAGGGGGTGTAGATCGTCGCTTTCCCGGCCTGGTTGACCACACAACTTGATACAATTTATTTCCGGCGAAGATTCCGGTGAGAGCAAGACAATACACGTACACACCGATTAATCGATTCGCCCACTCATTTTGTTTCTTATGTACCCAAAGGTGATTGCGGGTGGTGATGTGCAGCCACGTTGTTTATTGTTTTCCACTGTTTTTAAATGCCAACCGACAATTCTTTGCAGATACCTTTTCTTGATCGTTATCCTGAATTCAAGTTTTCAGGACTTTATTTTTTTCGTGAGAAGTGTTACCGTTTTCCCAGCCGCTTTGGCAAATTGTTAACATGGGATGGAACGAGCTTGAAAATTTGCTGGGGGTCACGAGATTAGCGTATTCGACGGGTTCTCGAATCTTTGTCAGAAATCCTGGCAGGATCTTGCGCGGAGAACGTCCTGCAGCATTTCAATCTTATGACCCGGCACATTTTTCTTTTTCATTGAAAAGCAAGTATTTTGCAAGTCCAAAAATGAAGCAGTGAGTTTTTTCACTAATAGGTATATCGCGTATCGCAGAATCGGCTCCGAGTGTTATGCACTTGATATAAAACGTATAGTTTCACCAGCCTGGCCCGTATCGCCTGCAACCACCTCATACATTCAAAGTTAATATTTGTTCGTAATATATCATATGGTTTTCTTTTCGTATATTAAAACGTTAAAGACAAATTTCGTCCTGTAAAGCGAAGAGAGTCTATATTTGTCCCGTCATTTAATTGTAGGGCAAACATGAATTATGGCAGAATTTCATACCTAATTATTCAGTAGCAATCCTCATTTACTCGATTATTGATCGATTTTTTAAAGCGCGACTCCATTATTACATTCCATGTCTCCAGTATCCCGATGATTTTCAGTTTAATAATGGCGCTACTTTTTCTACTTTTTCTGGTCGTTTAGATATCGAAAAGACAAGCGATCGATTTAACTTACAAAAACAAGGGTAAAGCTGATTTCTTGCTTGTTCAAGGTAATAGAAACGCGGTGCTTTCGATTTCCGTCAAACTTTTCACGTTTCTTTTTCCATTTTTTTCCTCTCTTCTTTGAAGTCTTGGAAAAGTATTTTCATATAAGTACGCTCATCACATGATACAACTTTCATAACGATATGACCATACACACTCTGGTATATACTGCGTAAGGTCAATCTGTGAATTGTCGTTAAAAATCTCCAGTCACTGCAATATAAATCGACACCTCTTTTTCGTATGTTTTATGTGTGCACGGTTTTCCTTCCTATCGATCGGCCACGAAAAATCGAGGTTTGTATCTTGTTTCCTTCTTCCTTAAATAAAGTGCACTGTTTTTTCGACACGATGTCCTCGGATCGTTTAGATGTGAACACCAAAAAAATAATGACGAATGCAATACGTTCAATCGATGGCATGTTCGGTGTCTCAAATCCATATACGCAGGATTTGAATTCTCTTAATATACGAAGAAATTACAGGATTTTTCTTCCCTCAAAGTTTCCAGTAATTTGCGTGTATATTTATATATAAGCGTGTGAAATATTTAATGACTGAAAGTTTCGCGATGCTCGCATATATTATACGCGCAGTAATTATTTAGCGAGTTTTTAATGACCGGCCTAGTTCATATCCCTGCACCAATCGGTATATCGAATAATCACGAAGAAGAAATTTATGTAACGAATCGAACGAAAACGTTTTCGAATAGCGTTTTCGAATCGCTGGTTTTTACGGTAGCGCGACGAGTGGCGCGGGAAAAGAAGAAGAGAAATAGAAAAAAAAAGAAAAGAGAGGAGAGAGCCAACGACCGCATCGACTTTCTACGACAAACAGTCCGTGACAATCGCTATAGTTGTCAGCCGGTTTATCAAGCCGCGCAAACGGCATCCCGCCGGTAAAATTTCACCTTTCGCGCGAACGGCCCTCATATATACGTACACGTGCACTCGGCCCCGGGTATATACGTATATATAGTGTGTATGTAAGTGTTAAATTGCATGCGGTCGAGCGCGTGGGGGGATTACTCGGCGCCGGTGGCGGCGGCGGGGGAAATCTCCTCCGGCTCGTCAATGGATGCGCGCGTAGCGTGACTCAAGAGTGTGGGTGACTCTGTTGTGCGCGCAGGGATGTTCAACCACAGGCCGCAAAGTGCCACCACCCGTCAGGAGACTGAGATGATAAACAAGGCCCAGCGGGCCATAATCAACACGACGGACATTATCGAGAAGCTGCGCCTGCTCTGCCTGGCTCGGGGTGCCCATGGCATCCTCGGCTTGGGCAGGTGAGTCTTTACAATTCGCTCCTACAATTGTCGATCGGGATTTTTCACGCGGTTTGGTGTGCGTGTGCCGGCGCGTTGATACGCGGTTTTCACTTCGGCTCGTCTCGGGACTCTTTCGTATACAGGCGAATTCGTGATTTTGAAGATCTGTTTGCTCTCTGTGAACCTTACAGTGAAAAACCAGTGAATGGGAGTGATTAACCACCGATTGAAAGTGGATGAGGGAAATTGCAGCGAATTTTAAGTGTTACAAAAGTGAATTTTCACCTTAGTCATCCTTGAGTTTTGATAGCAATGATTTTTTCACAAAAACTCGCAGTATATTTTTGATATCAAAACTCATGCGACAGAAATGAAAATTCGGCTTTATTATAAGAGATAGGAACTGCGGTCCACTCAATCATTCATCCCCCTTCATACAGTGAGTTTTCACTTTCATCTAGTGTTTTTTTTTCTCTGTGAGATTAGAAGAGAGTATGTTTGGACATGAGCCAAAAAGGCTTTAGAGTGTCCGGACAAGCTTCGTCGAGTGTATACATACTCTTCAAATTAAAAAAGAAACTACTTTTCATGAGTAAAAATTTCCCGATTGAATTACAGTGGATAGTCGCTCAACACTTAGCCGAATATACACTATTTTGTGCATTAAATTTCTTTTCTACTGATAAATAGTAAAATTTGATTGATCAGTTCGCCAAAAGTACTTATTCATATATCGAATTATTTGAGTTATAAATTACCATTTAATAATGAACGTTCACTTATCATTGATTATATCTGTGAAAAATAAGGTCGAGAAGACTCGTTTATGCAGTGACTCACGTGAGAGTTGTTAGATGAATCAATAATATCTTGGAAATTTCTTTTCTTTTAGACGACCTCTCGAATGTTGAATGTTGTTGGAGAGTCGATTAACTTGTTGGATGAATCAGTAATATCTTGGAAATTTCCTCTTTCCAGGCGTTCTCTTGAACATTTTTGGAAAATCAATCACCCTGTATCACTTGTCAATTTTTTAAAACCTAGTAACCTAGTAACCTAAAAATAGTAACGTTTCGGAAACTTATACATGTCCCATTATGAAGCTCAAGAAACAATGCGAAATAAATTGATTAGTCACATTTCACAGTGCATCAAAAATTATCGAATTGATTATTATTAAATAAACAAATTAGCGAGTCTGATAAATTTTGTTGCGATGACCGATGTGAATTGCGTGTAACCAATGTATTTCGTATTATTTCTGTAGCCTGCAAAGGGGGACAAACGAAGTCTTCAAAACTTTGCTAAATGAAGTAAATTTTGAAAAATTGACAGGCGAGGATTGATAGATTCTTCAATTATAAAGTTCCGACTTCAACAAAATCATTATTCTTCTGAATAATATATCCCCTGAAACTCCTACAAAAGCTTGTTCAGCCATTTAAGACTCTTAATTTTACATATTACGCATCAAATCCTGCAATCGTACACAACTATATATGTATACGCCCTCGTCAAAGTTACGTCGGAGAAATCCTTGGATGATGTGGCATTGTCAAAATCTCTAGGCGAGCCGGATAAATTTTCCAAGACATTTCAGTATCGAGTTTGTAATTTTTCGCACTCAACCTTGGTATAGACTTTGTCGAGCTATCTATGAACACTGCGCTACGTCCTTGCGTTCGCTTTTACTACAGCTGTAACGATTCGAACGAATTAACCTATTCTGCCGCGGCAATGATTCAGAGATGTATATAGCTTCTCTGATGCGTTACGACACACGGACACACACCTCTAAGGCGAAAGCGTTACGTCCAAACTGCGAAACGAGAGATTCGACAGCGTGAGTCAACGTATATCCCTATAGAACGCGACGAATCTCGATTGATTGTTATGCCTGGATTGTTCGGTTGTACATTGAAAATTACTCGACGTTTTTACGGATTCCAAGCGAAACACGATTATCTCCGTTGAAATTTATGCAAATAAACAATGTTTTTCATTTCATTATTCGATTTCGACGAAATTCCTCAACAATATAACCCGATCATGGTAATTTTACGTTGACTGCTGAATATACACTCTAGAACTAATACAAGGAGAAACTAGTATTTATTAGGAAAAATTGCAAATCTGATAAAAATAGTAAATATTAAACTGAAAAATTAAAATTTACTCATTTTTAATGAAAATTAAAAATTTACGAATTTTGAGTAAAATTTAATATTCCTCATTTTTATCAGTTATGTGTACTATTTCTATCTTATAGAGGATATGGTTTGCTCGACACCCTCGAGTTTTTCATTCTCGTCGTTTGTCAACACAGCGTATCGATTCCCACCGCACTTTCGACGTGTGTCAGAGTGAAAATCAATAAAAATTCCCTTTGGATTCAGAGTTTTCCGACGTATGGACGACGATGGGAACAAGCAACTGAACAAGGAGGAGTTGATGACCGGACTCCAAGAGAACGGACTGGAGCTAAGCGACGACGAGGTCGACGCGCTGTTCGATAAACTGGACGCGGACGGCAGTGGAGGCATCAACGTCGAGGAGTTCATCGTAGCCGTCAGAGTGAGTGATTACGGGGTGATGCGAATAAGCCATTAACGCTAAGCTGACACGTTTCATTTTTAACTGTCTTCGTTTAGCCGCCAATGAATGATAGCCGGAAGAAGCTAGTGGAGCTGGCCTTCCAGAAAATGGATAAAACCGGCGACGGCGAGATTAACATTGACGATCTCAAGGGTGTGTACAACGTCAAGTGTCATCCTCGTTACATAAGCGGCGAGGAGAGCGAGGAGAGCATTATGAGAAAATTCCTCGCTAATTTCGAGCAGAATGCAACAAAAGATGGACTTGTAAGGACGACATGTTTATATATTTTATCATTTTAGTTTCATGGTGATGCGTCAGCGCGGATCGATGAGAAATGATAATCTTCATTTTGTGTATTTCAGGTGACGTTCGACGAATTTTTGAACTACTACAGTGCAATTAGCGCGAGCATCGACAATGACGCCTACTTCGATCTGATGATTCGCAATGCCTACAAGTTGTAAAATAAAATACACAGAACTTCAAACCGTTACTCATATATGTGTCTAAGAATATTGAGATCTTAGATCATTGAAAAAATAGAATAGGGACAACTTTTATATTTAGACAATTAAGATTGAATGCTTAAATATATTCAAGATTTCACACATTTGTTATCCATCGTAATCTCGTAATGATGACACGAGACTCGATAACGAAAAGCAAAAATAAAATATTGACGATCAGTCTGCTTGAACATTTATTTAGTCATTATCAAAACTTGCCCCGCCATTTTACTTTGTAATTGGGAAATTGCTCTGTAGGCACCAGCCGCCATTAGGTTATGAGTATTGAAATAAAATTTTCGGTTGTTTCCTTGATTATTTAGCCCTGTAAACTACTCTCTCACAACAGTTAGAACTTTTAATGCTTTCTTCGTTTTTTTTTCTTATTTTACTCAGCTATACTAACTCAATAACAACATAATTATACTTGATTGAGTGTAGTCATTCTCATTTTAATTACGGGTGACAAGTCTATTTTATGTAAAAACATCTCATCTTTCGACTGACCATATCAGTTATCCCCAAACTATTTTCTATCTGACTCAAAATACTCTTTTTTCGTATGAAGTGTTACCCGAGTAGTATGGATATCTTATAAGAAATGAACGTAAAGTTTTTGTAGACATGTTGTCATGATTTCAATAATCATATGTGGAAATGTGATTTCAAGTTTATTTGATCCCAAGTTGATCGTCCCTGTAAAGAGGCTGTAACAAGTTATTTTGAAAAAGTACCCAAATTCGCAAAATTAAAAAAATTCCAAATTTACTGTAGTCAAATTCGCGAAAAACCCTTGGGGGTAGCACATTGGCTGTAGTTACCTTATATTATTTCAAATTAATGTAGAGTCATGGATAATTTCTCACGCACCAAACATTTTGAGATTTACGATTAAGACAGGCATGGGATATTTAGAATGATTGGCTACAAATAATTTCTTGGTAGAATGCATTTATTATCAGATAGACCAGTAGGTGCTGCAATCGCTTCTTTTGATTTTAATTATACCCTACATTCCCTTAATACATATAGAATGTCTTGAAATATTGATTACTTTTGGCCTGGAGTTGCTACTAAGGAATCTACTTTGAATCCAGATTTTTTTTTCATTGATATGAAACTGCAATAGCCATGTAAGAAACGAATGTCCTGAATACCTAAAAAAAAAAAGAAAACTTTTTTTCATATAAAGAATATTACTGAGAAAATTCTATATTAACTTATTTATTACGAGGCAAGCGTTTTCCAAGTTCATGATGTACAGCCCCCCAGCAGTCAAAACACTAGGTTTTAGGCATCTTTGCATGACTATAAGTAACATCGATTTAACCTGCTTCGATGATTGATACCAAGAGTTATGGTACCTACAAAAACGTCGAAAACTCTCCTTTAATTTCTGGTTGCAAACTATCTAGGACGTATATCGGGGATTTGAATGATAAAGGGAATGGGATTCTTGGGAAATGCCGGAAGCGGAATAATGAGGAGGTATCTCGAAAGGGAACAAATTAAGGACATATCTGGGACGAACGCAAGCTAAGGGGGGGACTTTAAACAAGATAGTAGCTCAGAGAAGCGTTAGATAATAGATTTGTGAATGTGTGGTTCCAACGCGAAAACGAAATTCAGTCATGAGTCACTTCGGCGTATTAATCCCATCTTAAAGGTGAGATAGCGATTAGTATCGAATTGAAGGTCCGCCACTGATAGTTGGCCAATCAAATTTATTCTTAGATCTTTTTCGAGCTTTGGATTAGTCGTCTCGAAAGCAGCAGTTGTTGTTGCTATATTCAGCTTGTTTTGTACATCGCTTTTTGACGTCATTATCCGATCCGATACGTCACCGCGCGCGCGGTACGCGCGCTAAACAGCTTCTAATCTCCCGCGTAAAAAAAGATGTGATCTCAAAGTGATCTCAAATTGATCAGTATTAAATATGACATTTTTTAATACTTTTTGAGACGAGAAAAAGATTGCATAAAAATATGAGACGAGATGAGATCGTTTTGAGATCTCCGAGAGACGTTATTTTTTTCAAGTTTTGAGACGATTTTTCAGATATTTTAAGATCAATTTGAGATTCTAAACAGATCATAAATTGATCATATTGAATATATAATTCCTATTCACTCCATTTTTCGTTCTCGATCTTTCACATTATCGGGAGAGAGCATCCCGGACAAAACCCAGAACGTGAGGTTTCCGATGATGGTGTTCCAAAAGTGCGCTCCTGGTGTATTTGCTTGGGGGGAGCTGAACCAGGACCAAAACGATGTCTAGGTAGTTAGGGTTACAAATGACGGTGTTCCAAGGGTGCGTTCCTGGTATATTTGCTTAGGGGAGCCGACCCTGGACCCCTACGATGTCCAGGTAGTCAGGGTACCCGATGACGGTGTTCCAAGGGTGCGCTCCTGGTATTTTTTGATAAAGTAGCTGACCCTGGACCCAAACGATGTCCAGGTAGTCAGGGTACCCGATGACGGTATTCCAGGGGTGCGCTCCTGGTATTTTTGTTGGGAGAAGCCTACCCTGAACTCAAACTTTAAGGGTAGGCTCCTGCTCAGCTTCTTCCACTAAAAATACCTGGAGCGCACCCTTGGAACACCGTCATCGGTGACCCTGATTACCTCTACATCGTTTGTGTGCAGGGTAGGCTTCTCCCAACAAAAATTCCAGGAGCGCACCCTTGGGACACCGCCATCGGGTAACCTGACTACCTGGACATCTTATAGGGTCCAGGGTCAGCTACTTCATCGAAAAATACCAGGAGCGCATCCTTGGAACACCGTCATCGGCTACCCTGACTACCTGGACATAGATTTGTGAATGTGTGATTCCAACGCGAAGACGAAATTCAGTCGCGAGTCACTATGGCGTATGAATCTGCTAAAAACTGCAACCAAACGTCACTGTTGCGTGAAACACTACCTGATATACAGGCCCTTTGCCGTCTCCGATTTTTCTGGACATCTATTAGACAGTTTTTGGCCAGCCAAATAGGAATGCAGCCAGGTACTTACATAGTTTTTTTCCACTAGAGTGTAACTTACGCGTAAAAAAATATATTTTCGCTTTCTTCGATGATCAATTGTCCTGGCCAACTTATGTAGAATAAATGTATTATCATACCAATTCCGAAAAGTATGAATTTTATTGCTATAAGCGTTTCATCTAAGCTGTCCACAATCTACGAGTGGAAGAGATATAACAAACAGTGTCATTCGAATATTTGTACACACTCAATATTGGACAAATTATACTCACTGCACATGCACCGATTGAGACGACCAGCGTAAAGCCCATCAAAATAAGGAAATAGAAAGAGTATGACGACTCGATTATTTCTACAAAACTATATTCCAATGAAATTGTAAATTTTAGCAAGCAATGTAGAATGAGAACATAATTATTTCTAAAGTAAGGTGACTATAGTCTATGTAACACTATAGCCAATGTGGTGCAATGGTAGTTGAGATGCGTTCGGTATTAAAAGAGTATTGAAATCGGAGTATTGAAATGAAAACTCGTATACGCATCTTTGCTCATTAGAACCACTCTTTAGAACAGTTTTAACTTTCACTACCAGCTATTTTGCCTCCTTTTCTTATTCCAGCCTGCCAACGAAATTACAAGTAAGTGTAACCACTCTCATTTTTAACTATTCTATCACATTTTTCACATATGAAATTGATGGTGGAAATATCTAAATTGGTCAAAGTGAGCCATGCTGGCACAAGTTAAAAACCGCTGCCAAGTGCCTTAAAGCATATATGCAATTTGACCAAACTTTGTCACGAGTGTTAATGTCTGCCCGGGCTCTCTTATTATTTGATCAAATGCAACAAAGCAAACGGTTCTAGGTTCTTCACGATGCGAGACATTTGGACCTGATCTTGATCATTTCCGACGGCTGAGGTTGGAAAAGATCGATTCAAAATCTATCTTGATCATTTTCGACGGCAAAAGACACCAAATTTTTCCAATTTTCTCTATAGCACGTTGAAAATACTGGAAACGAAACTTACATGAATTTTTCTTCCCGTTAGGAACGGTTGCTAAGGAGCTAATTGGGAAGATTTTATGTCCTTTACCGCCGAAAATGATGGAAATAGGTCATAAATTAATAATTTCCAACCTTCGTAACGGTTGCTATGGAGAAAATAGAACAATTCAGTGTCCTTGGCCATCGAGTGTGACTTAAACTGATTTTCCGGCTTGCTCCAATGAGCACTCATAAGGATTTGTGAGAAAACACGTTAGAAACGGTTGCTAAAGAAATAACTAACAGATTTTGTTGAAAATTTAACTCGGGCTAGATCTTGCCACAACTAACCGGTGTGCAAAATTTCAGCAAGATCGGACCATTCTTTCGAAAATTATCGTAGACGAAAGAAACAAAAAAGTAAACATCTTAGCAACGGTTGCTAGGGAAATAACCAACGGATTTGACTGAAAATTGAACTCGGCCGAGATTTTGCCGCGACCAAACTGTGTGCAAGATTTCAAGAAGATCGGATAATTCCTTCGAGAGTTATCTTGGACGAAAAAAAACGGGACGCTCACACATACATACATATACATACATACATACATACAGACACTTTTGGATTTCCATGTTTTTCGACCCGTAGATTACGAAAATCGAGGTCCCGAAGTCCGATTCGATGGGTCGATTTTTGCCCCATTACAAAGCTTTCTCTTTGAGAAAGCAAAAGGATGAATATTGTAAGGAAGGCATGCATTGACAATACGAATTTAACAATTCCGGATTTGAGTGACTTCGGTTCATTTATATTTTCAATGGATTCAAATGAGCAAATGATGGTTATAGCAATGGTTTCAGAAAGGTCTTGAACTACCCTTCAAGATGCCGTTTGCAGAATTATAAATTTTTACAACAGCCACTTTTGCGGAACACCATTAAGAGTGTCACATTGGCTGCAGTTGCCTTAATAAAGTAACTTAACTGTAACCCCTTTTTATGTAATTCGATAGCTGAAATCATGGTTTTTCGAGCAAGTTCGTCATTTGATAACGATGTAGCTTCCACTAGCCGATGTCTGGAATAGAGACAAATTGTATTGATGTATCTTATATCGGTTCACCATGCCTGTATAAATTCCTTTTTAGTTCTTGTTTGAAATTCTTGGGTCACTACGAGGTAAGGTATTATCTGAATTCGGATAATTCTTTAGCAGTAGCTTATTTTGGACTAGTGACTTTTAACTTTTCATTCCAAATAATTCTCGAGTTATTTTGAACTGGAGCTGTTGAATAAAGATAGTTTCCACCAGTAGCAATAGGATATTCATATTTAATATGAATTAGCGCTAATTACTGATCGAAGGTGACCATTTTTGACTCACGCGCTTAACCCATTAGCGTCCAAACGGCCGCTCGAAGGTTGCAACGAACCCCGGGAAGTGAATTTCGAACGTCCATGGACTTTGAACTAAAAGTTGGAATAGTTGCAATTGTTCAAAACATTTTTGAAAGACCCAAAATGGCGGCCGGTAGAAAAAATTGTAGCTTCCAACTTGGCAATTGTTATTCTCGGAAACTATAGATCAAATCAAAAAATTCTTAAGAACAAAAGTCTTAAAGTCACTTGGAGAACACTCTTGAATTCTTTCAACACAAAAAAAATTTTGACTCGATATTTCGTGTTTTTTTGCAATCAATTGTTTATAACAATGAGGGCGTTCATTTAAACGAGATAAAAATAACGGGATTGGAAAGCTGACAAAATTTTGCACAAGAAAATATTCTTCTCAAATTTTTTTAACCATAATTATAACCAGATGACATCTGTTGATCAAAAAAGCGGCCGTCGAACGGCCGTTTGGGCGCTATAGTGGGTTAAAACGCTCACTGTCTTGAATTTGACCATCTTAACATACGTTGTTTTCAAAAATATTTGAATGAGAATATTACTGCACGATCCTGAAGATCCCAGCACATTGGTAGACCATAGTGATGTAAGACGCATCAACAGAGGAAACAACTATGCATGTACCAACTGAGGATATGGTGTACAGGATGTATAGTTCGTAGAAATGTTCATACGGATCGAAAATGTATTCCAATCTTGCTACCAAAATCTTGGATCGTGAACCATTTGTTGGGAAAATTAGATCCAACACTGGATTAACTATTGAAAATTGACTGAAGCATGCTGCCGCCATTGTCATGTACACTGAAAATCATAAAACATCATCAATCGGGCAGTTTTTCAATCAAGTTCACATTATATAATTCAGCCGTTGCTTCCACTGCCATTGGCAAACTATTGTATACTAAATAGACTATTATCACTTTCTACTGGGTTGGCCCTCCAGGATCGACAATTCGTCTAATTTTTGTACAAAAGAAAGATATCTTGTAAAAAAGATGAGTTGAATAAAAAAGATTCCAAATGTACTCCGATGAGAAAATTAGCTGCCAACCTACGCTAAACCAACGAATATAGCGGTTTTGTGTACAGAAGAGATACTGTTATACATTTTTCATCACTTGTATCAGAAAGTTTATCGCTGAACCTTGGTTTTCTACACTTATAAAGGAAAATACTGTTTAATATTAGAGCAAAAGATGATTCTAGGTTCGTATGATTCCCGGCCTCCCTTCGTTTAGGCCGCAAAACTCACACGTGCTGATAATTCGCCTTTTGCTCAGATAAACATAAGTAATGAGTCGAATGGAAGCTTAATATACAACTATAATAGGTAACTCACTGAAATAAGCATGGCTCAGTTGATAGCTTTGTTTAGCACAGTCCACGAGTATGGCGTGTTCTGCAGGATCAGTCAAAGTCATCCAATTCTCCGCCACCATTATGTATACTCTTTCTATCTGTTGTTAGAGGAGAATGGACTACAAATTTTAAATTATAAAGTTCCATGTACGCACCTTAGGTTCAAAAACTCTTGTTATCGTGTGTTTCAACATCACAATAGCAGCTGTAATTAAACTCACACAACTTTCAGTGCATAGAACGAGCTGTGAGAAACACCCTTTCTGGATACCAAGTATCTGTGAAGAAATCATTGATTCAATTATAATTTTTCCCCCTGGATCTCAATTTCATAGGTTCCTGACCAGCATCAATGACTAGAGGAGAATATTTAATTAACGATGATGGTCAATAGAATATAACGAATATCAATATCCAAAAGTTTATGATTCTATTCTCTGTTATGAATCATCATTAATTTCACTGATTTCATCAGCAATACAGAGATAATTTCCTAGTTGATTATTATAATAAAACTATCTTGCCCAAGAGACTAATGCAACTTGGTAACAAGATTTTATAAGATTATTAAAAATAATCTTTTTTTACCCTTTGAACAAGTGTGTGTCGCGTGAGGGAAGGGGAGAATAAAAGGTGCATTTTTGTTGGTAAAAGATTTTCTTGCCCTTTGATCGCTATTGATTTGCATGAGGAGGCTGATGAGGAGACTTTATAGTCAGAGAAATTGAGAGAGAGAGAGAGAGAGAGAGAGAGAGGGGGAGAGAGAGACATGATAAAAACCGAAACTCAGTACTGGAGGTAAAGAAAGGAGCAGTGATAATCCATCTACGACGATTGTTCGCATCAATCTGTCTAATTTTGATGCACATGGCCATAATCCGCACGATTTCAGTAGAGTTTTATTTATATTGAAGTACTCATTATTGAATACTCGTTCATGTTTTTCATTCATTCTTATTTATCAGTGAATATGTACCATGCAGTATAACTATGAATTTTCCGGTAAAACTGAATACACTTTGACTTTTCAATAAAAATATTGAAGCCTGGATTCAGTTTTGCTTTGAAGTATTGAGGAGAAACTTTTTGTGTATAATTATTTTTAAATATTAATTTTGTTATCGAGATTTTTATATGATTACATGCGGTACTGCACTTTTATTACACAGGATCGATAGTATACTATATTCAGTAACACGTATATAGTCATGATTGATTTTATTCGGGAAATTGTACCACTGTCAACTGAATTATTTACTTATATTTAACCCATATTTAACCCATATAAACGAAATTTGAAAAAAAGCAAATATTTCTATCCATCTTGTTTTCAATAAAATCTGAACTTAGATTGGAGCCTACATCTTTAACCGAATTACAGATAACGCAATAAAACGTAATAAATATAACTAAACTTCCAGAATATGGATTGAAAATGAGTGAATTTCGAGAGTAATGAGATATTAAGGAATAGAAAGTTAATAATATACATAAACATACCAGCTTGAGATCACAAAGTAAAATTGTGATGAATTATAATTTTGTTATTCCATATTCCATATTTGTCAAATGAATATTACAATTCTCAATTTAAAGTTCCAACTCTACCTGCTTCCAATTCCACCCTAGAGCATGATCCGTGGGATAGTCTTTTGACCAACGAAACGTTGTCTGTTTAACCAGAATCCTACAATCAACTCATAAATATTATTTCAAATTATTGTAGACTCATGGATAATTGCTCATGCACCACACATTTCGAGATTTGGGAATAAGACAAGTATGGGATACCTTAAATAATTGGATATACAAATAATTTCTTGGTGAATTGCATTTATTATCAGAAAAACGACAAGATGCTGCGAAGTAAAATGCCCCGCCATTTTACTTTGCAATTGAGAATCCATCAAACAATGATACCTTGTAGAATGTGAAATGATTGGTTGATACAAATTGTTCTGTAGGCACCAGCCGCCATTAGGCTATGAGTATTGAAATAAAATTTTCGGTCGCTTCCTTGCTCATTTAGCCCTGTAAACTACTCTCTTACAACAGTTAGAACTTTTAATGCTTTCTTCGTTTTTTTTTCTTATTTTACTCAGCTATATTAACTCAATTACAACATAATTACACTTGATTTGGTGTAGTCATTCTCATTTTGTTTACGGGTGACTAGTCTATTTCATGTAAAAACATCTCATCTTTCGACTGATCATATCAGTTATCCCCAATCTATTCTCTATCTGACTCAAAATACTCTTTTTTCGTATGAAGTGTTACCTGAGTAGTATGGATATCTTATGTGAAATGAACGGAAAGTTTTTGTAGACATGTTGTCATGATTTCAATAATCATATGTGGAAATGTTTATTTGATCCAAGTTTATGTGATCCCAAGTTGATCGTCCCTGTATAGAGGCTGTAACAAGTTATTTTGGAAAAATACCCAATTTCGCATAATTGAAAAATTCCAAATTTACTGTAGTCAAATTCGCAAAAATCCTTTGGAGGTCGCACATTCGCTGCAGTTACCTTATATTATTTCAAATTAATGTAGAATCATGGATAAATTCTCATGCATTACACATTTTGAGATTTACAAATAAGACAGGCATGGGATACTTAGAATGATTGCCTACAAATAATTTCTTGGTAGAATGCATTTATTATCAGAAAGACGACAAGAGGCTGCAATCGCTTGTTTTGATTTTAGTTAAACCCTACATTCCCTTAATACATATAGAATGTCTTGAAACATTGATTACTTTCGGCTTGGAGTTGCTACTAAGGAATCTACTTTGAATCCAGATTTTTTTTCATTGAAATGAAACTGCAATAGCCATGTAAGAAACGAATGTCCTGAATACCTAAAAAAAAAAGAAAACTTGTTTTCATACAAATAATATTATTAAGAACATTCTTCATTCACGCATTCATTACGAGGCCAGCGTTTTCCAAGTTCATGATGTACAGCCCTCCAGCAGTCAAAACACTAGGTTTTAGGCATCTTTGCATGACTATAAGTAACATCGATTTAACCTTCTTCGATGATTGATACCAAGAGTTATGGTACCTACAAAAACGCCAAAAACTCTCCTTTAATTTCTGGTTGCAAACTATCTTGGACGTATGTCGAGGATTTGAATAATAAGGGGAATGGGATTCTTGGGAAATGCCGGAAGCGGGATAATGAGAAGGTATCTCGAAAAGGAACAAATTAAAGACGTATCTAAGACGAACGCAAGCTAAGGAGGAACGTTAAATAAGATAGTAGCTCAGAAAAGCGTAAGATAATAGTTTTATGAATGTGTGGTTCCAACGCGGTGGCGAAATTCAATCACGAGTCACTATGGCGTATGAATCTGCTAAAAAATACAGCCAAACGTCACTGTTGCGTGAAACACTACCTGATATACAGGCCTTTTGCCGTCTCCGATTTTGCTGGAACTCTATTAGACGGTTTTTGGCCAGCCAAATAGGAGTGCAGCTATGTACTTACATAGTTTATTCCACAAAAGTGTAACTTACGCGTAAAAAAATATATTTTCGCTTTCTTCGATGATCAATTGTCCTGGCCAACTTATGTAGAATAAATGTATTATCATACCAATTCCGAAAAGTATGAATTTTATTGCTATAAGCGTTTCGTTCAAGCTGTCCACAATCTACGTGTGGAAGAGATGTATCAAACAATTTCAATAGAATGTTTGGAAACACGGAATATTGCACAACATATACTCACTGCACATGCACCAATCGAGACGACCAGCGTACCGGCTATCAAAGTAAGGAAGTAGAAAGAGTATGACAACTCGATTATTTCTACAAAACTATGTTCCAATGAAATAGTAAATTTTAGAAAACAATGTACGATGAGAACATACTTATTAATACAATTAAGTAAGGTGACTGCAGTCTATGTAACACTATAGCCAATGTGGTGCAATGGTGGTTGGGATGCGTTTGGAGTATTGAAAAGAAAAGTCGTATACGCATCTTTGCTCATTAGAACCACTCTTTAGAGAAGTTTTAACTTTCACTACCTACTTTTTTGACTCCTCTTCTTGTTCCAGCCTGCCAACTAAATTACAATAAGTAAGTGTAACCACTCTCATTTTTACCTATTCTATCACATTTTTCACACATGAAAATGATGGTGGAAATATCAAAATTGGTCAATGCGAGCCGTACTGGTACAAGTTAAGAAGGTTGAATATTGTAAGGAAGGCACGCATTGACAACACAAATTTAACAATTCCCGATTCGAATGACTTCGGTTAATTTATATTTTCAATGGATTCAAATGAGCAAATGATGGTTATAGCAATGGTTTCAGAAAGGTCTTGAACTACCCTTCAAGATGCCGTTTGCAGAATTATAAATTTTTACCACAGCCACATTTGCGGAACACCATTAAGAGTGTCACATTGGCTGCAGTTACCTCAATCAAGTAACTCAACTGTAATCCCTTCTTATGTAATTCGATAGCTGAAATCATGGTTTTTCGAGCAAGTTCGTCATTTGATAACGATGTAGCTTCTACTAGCCGATGTCTGGAATAGAGACAAATTGCATTGATGTATCTTATATCGGTTCACCATGCCTGTATGAATTTTTTTTTAGTTCTTGTTATAACATTTTGGCTTTCTACAGGGTAAGGTATTATCTGAATTTGGATGATTCTTTAGCAGTAGCTTATTTTGGAATAGTGACTTCTAAATTTTCATTTCAAATAATTATCGAGTTATTTCGAACTCTTTTTCTTGCAAAGTTCGTCGCTAATTATTTATTCTTTGAACAATACTACATTTTTTTTTAAAAACAGCGATATTTCAAACGATATCCTCATCATCAAGTGTTTTGAAAAATCTTCATTTACGTGTCGAGTGAAATCAATACTAACTCATAACAAAAAGTCACCATCTGAATTATTGAATTGACTACTGCATAGAAAAGCCTGAACTGAAAGTAGCTCAACTAATTTCACAGCTGTTGAATATAGATCTTTTCTACCAGCAACAATAGGATCTTTATATTTGATACGAATTAGCGCTAGTTACTGATCGAATGTGACCATTTTCGACTCACGCGCTTAAAACGCTCACTGTCTTGAATTTCACCATCTTATTATAAGGTACCTGTACCCAATATGCGCCACCTAAGCGAGAAAGGTCACTACACAGCGTCAAATGAATATTTTCTAACATAATTGGTGTCAAATGAAAGATCTACTCAATACCTACAAAATGAGCTAAGTCTTTTTCAATTTAGAACAGTTCTACACTAAGATACCAAGGTTTTAAAAGAAAAAAATTTTTCGGGAAAAAATTTTTAGTGTACCCAATATGGCGCCACCCTGAAAATACTTCTTTTCATCCAATTTGAAGCACGAAGCATGTCTGAAATGAATACAAACAAAAAAATATATTTCTTATATAATTTTATTGAAAAATACATTTTGTCTTTGATTAAACCATAGTACATAGATTATATGAACTTCTAACAACCTAAATCAAATCAAGTTTTCAGTTAAAATTCATGACAAAACCGTTGTTTTTGAATCAACAAAATTAACTTATGCAACATCTAATTCCAATATTAATCTCTCAAATTGATGAACATTCTTTTTAGTGTAATTTTAAATATAATTGAGATGTTCTCACTGAAATAGAAGAGTTCCATCTTAAAAAATGTCCAAGCCTATTTGAGACTAGCTATTGTCATGATGGTAGAAAAATTCTGTTTGATGTTTTTTCCTAGACAGTACTTATAAACGCATAACCTCAAGATTTTTCTCGTTATAGGATAGCCAATATCTGCTAAGCGTTTAATTCGACTACATAATTCTTCGTTCTGTACTGTCGTTAACGCATATGGTCGACTCATTTTACTTTTTTCGCATATGTTTTGTTTGACATATCGTTGAAATGTTCGACGAGGTATCTTATATATAGTCGAAGCCATCCTCTGCGATATCTCACCTTTCTTGACCTGCTCCAAAGCTTGAACTAAATTTTCTTTCGAACCTGTTTGGCGGATATTTACCATGAATGGGTTGATTGTAGCAGCTGGAACAAGAAAATAGGGGTGGCGCATATTGGGTACATTCGATAAAAATAACGAAGAGCTATTGAAACGGTTGATAAAAAGGGCGTAAGATAAAAAAAAAATTGGATGATGTAGATGGGATGTCAAGGAATCGAACGATATATGGCTCGATTTTTTTGGCCCAGTTTAAGGGTATTAAAAAAATTCGCACTTACCTTAGCGAAATTAGATCGAGAATGAAAATTGGCGAAAAAATGGATAAAATGAGCTGTAAGAAGTTGGTATAAGGGTTCCCGATCGGTGAAAATGTTTTCTTTCCTCATTATTTAGCATTACCGACAAGATTCTGTGTCGCGGCGATGCTCTAGACGCGCGTATATATGAAATACGAAGGGTGGCGCATATTGGGTCCTGGCGCATATTGGGTACACCTACCTTACATTATTTTCAAAAATATGTGAATGAGAATATTACTGAACGACTCTGAAGATCCCAGCACATTGATAGACCATAGTGTTGTAAGACGCATCAGCAGAGGAAACAACTATGCATGTAACAGCTGAGAATATGGTGTACAGAATGTATAGTTCGTAGAAATGTTCGTACGGATCGAAAATGTATTCCAATCTTGCTACCAAAATCTTCGGTCGTGAACCATTTGTTGGGAAAATTAGATCCAACACTGGATTAACTATTGAAAATTGACTGAAGCATGCCGCCGTAATTGCTATGTACGCTGTAAATCATAAATCATCATCAATCAGGCAGTTTTTAAATCGTCGCCTGGGGGGAAAAAGCAACGATCTCAGAAACGCGCTAAAGAAAGATCTATTTCGAATTGAGCGAAATAAAAAGATCTATCTCGGATCGAGCGGAATAAAAAGATCTATCTCGAATCGAGCGGAATAAAAAGATTTATTCCGAATCGAGCAGTATAGAAAGATCGTTTTCAAATCGACTTTTAAAGAAAGATCTTTAAAATTCAAATTTTTTCCAAAATTTTGTCAGGTGATCTTAGAGGCTCTAATTTGAATTCTCAAAATTTGAGGCGGGATTCGTTATCAGCGACCTCAAAAACACACGAATACAAATTTCTACGAGAAACCATCGAGGCAAAAACTGTTTAACGTAAATAATTAACTTGGCATTTTACATTCAGATGTGTCCTTACACACACACATACACACATTATATTTACATACACACACACACGCACATAAGCAATCGCACTCAAGTGCGCGCGTACCGCATCAACTTGGAACTCGAAAAAACGCCGCAAAATAAAATTAAACCTGAGATAGATTTTTCTATAATGTAAAATCTGAGTTAGATCTTTCTTTAAAAGTCGATTTGAAAACGATCTTTCTATACTGCTCGATTCGGAATAAATCTTTTTATTCCGCTCGATTCGAGATAGATCTTTTTATTCCGCTCGATCCGAGATAGATCTTTTTATTTCGCTTAATTCGAAATAGATCTTTTTATTTCGCTTAAATCGAAATAGATCTTTCTTTAGCGCGTTTCTGAGATCGTTGCTTTTTCCCCCCAGGCGACGAAATCAAGTTCACATTATATATTTCAGCCGTTGCTTCCACTGCCATTGGCAAACTATTGTATACTAAATAGAATACTATCACTTTCTACTGGGTAAATAAGATGAGTTGAATAAAAAAGATTCTAAATGTACTCCGATGAGAAAATTAGCTGCCAACCTACGTTAAACCAACGAATATACTGGTTTTGTATACAGAAGAATATTTTTCATCACTTGTATCAAAAATTCTGTAATGAAACCTTGGTTTTCTAGACTTTCAAAGAAAAATACTGTTTAATATTATGGTAAAAGATGATTGGAGGCTCGTATGATTCCCAGCCTCCCTTAGTTTGGGCCGCAAAACTCACACGTGCTGATAATTCGCCTTTTGCTCAGATAAACATGAGTAATGAGTCGAATGGAAGCTTAATATACAACTATAATAGGTAACTCACTCAAATAAGCACAGCTCAGTCGATAGCTTTGTTTAGCACAGTCCACGAGTATGGCGTGTTCTGCAGGATCAGTCAAAGTCATCCAATTCTCCGCCACCATTATGTATACTCTTTCTATCTGTTATTAGAGGAGAATGGACTACAAGTTTTAAATTATAAAGTTCCATGTACGCACCTTTGGTTCAAACAATCTTGTTATCGTGTGTTTCAATATCACAAAAGCAGCTGTAATTAAACCCACACAACTTTCAGTACATAGAATGAGCTGTGAGAAACACCCTTTCTGGATACCGAGTATCTGTGAAGAAATCATTAATTCAATCAATTTACTGAACCGAGTCAGTGAATTACAGTTTTGTAGTGATTCGAGGTATGATGAGTCTAATCAGGTAGTACTACTTTTGGGTATAGGAGCTATCAGGGCACTAACCGAATTTCTTAGACTGAATTTTCAGCAAAAATCGTTACTAATTATCCGAATTCGTTCAGAATATACCGTGATTAGTTTTACAATATATTCTTTTTCAATACTGGGGTAGAATTCTGCTTAACTCTGTCCAAAGTTACATAGCTTACCGCAACGTTCATAAAAATACCACTATCAACAGCTCAGTATGATGATTTAAAACATTTACAGAAAATTTACAAAATGTTTGTGCTTATGTTGAGTAAGTGCAGTCGATGTTAATCTTGAGTGAATTCTATCTGTGCCACCGCTACGAGTCGCGGGA
The DNA here is from genome assembly GCA_020882685.1 of Aphelinus atriplicis. Lineage (NCBI taxonomy): Eukaryota > Metazoa > Arthropoda > Insecta > Hymenoptera > Aphelinidae > Aphelinus > Aphelinus atriplicis. Next base: position 102,032,588 of record CM037073.1, read on the forward strand.
GGGAAGGGGAGAATAAAGGGTGTATTTTGTTGGTAGAAGATTTTCTTGCCCTTCGATCGCTATTGATTTGCATGAGATGGCTGATGAGGAGATTTTATAGTCAGAGAAAGAGACATAGAGACATAGAAAGAGAGAGGGAAATGATAAAAAACCGAAATTCAGTACTGGCGGTAGTGCAAGGAGCAGTGATAATCCATCTACGAAGATTGTTCGCATCAATCTGTCTAATTTTGATGCACATGGCCATAATCCGCATAATTTCAGTAGCGTTTTATTTATATTGAAGTACTCATTATTGAATACTCGTTCATGTTTTTCATTCATTCTTATTTATCAGTGAATATGTACCATGTAGTATAACTATGAATTTCCCGGTAAAACAGAATACACTTTGACTTTTCAATAAAAATATTGAAGCCTGGATTCAGTTTTGCTATGAAGTATTGAGGAGAAACTTTTTGTGTATAATTATTTTTAAATATTAATTTTGTTATCGAGTTTTTTATATGAGCACATACGGTACTGCACAATTATTACAGATGGTCGATAGTACTACGTTCAGTAACACATATATATATAGTCATGATTGATTTTATTCGGATAATTGTACCACAGTCAACTAAATTAAACCTTTATTAAAAAAAAAAAAAAAACAAATATTTTTATCCCTTTTGTTCTGAATAAAATCTGAATTACAGTAAATCAGCATGGACCTATATTGGATAGATCTAGCACATTCTTCAAGCGATGTATAGAGAATGTGATAAAATGTAAAAAATAACTCAACTATTACAATTTAGATTTAATATATGGAGTGAGTAAACTTTGAGAGAATTGTATTTCTCATTCGTCTAATTAATATCACTTATCATAATTTAAAAATTACGGAAGAACACATCTCACGATCCTGCGAAGAAATATGCATACTTTAGAATCCCCCGCCGGAAGAAAACACATCTCATGGTTTACTCTTTAGAAAAGTCGTTGAAAAAAGAACTAGGGAAGAATTAGATTATGTGCACGTGCTCGTTGTTATATAATTCTTTCCACTGCTCTTTAAAACGATTTCTCAAAAGATTAATTAGCTGGTCATCGATTTTCAAATGCCTGGTGTAAATCACTTTATTTTCACGTGGTCATCGCGTGTTCGATGAATGGACTACAATTATATATTCTAATTATAATGGTTTCCAAATCTTCTTCCATACTTTTTTGAAACGAATATCAATCTTTTGGTAAAGCATGATTGATGAATATTTTTGTCTAGCTTGATTCCTACCTACTACAAATTTTCATCCATCGAACCACGTAATGTGTGTCCCTACGTCAAAAGATTCTGGGATGTAACATTATTCGAAAAAAAGTATTCGACTAATAATTTAATCCTACTATACGGAATAAATATTTTTTCAATGTACACTCAATCGTTGTAGCTGCTACATCAAATGTCAATGCCCTCCAGATCAATTTACTAATGTTGCGATAGAAAGTACTAAAAATACAAATCTATGTAATGAAGTGAAGTGTTGTTTTGTAGAGATTCAGTATTAAAATCATGAATGGTTCAAATCGACTACAATACTCGTATTAATTTCCTTTTATAATCATTGTTTTTAACCACTTTGTAGGATAATCCGATGTCAACAATAATAGACTGCAATTTTAACGAATGTTAACAATGATAGACTGCAATTTGCGAGACTAATATTATAATCTCGGTGGCATAATGACGTCAAGTACTCGTGTCTCGATGAATTAATAATTTTTCATGATAAAATCGATTTTATTAAAAAATATTCTGATTGTCATAATCGTGAATAAGGGACATGTAATACCCCACAATATAAGAATTATACTTCCACATTTGAATGGCTTCAATTCTATCATTCAACATCAAGATATTTTATTGATAATAAATTTTCGTTGAACTACTTCAATCAGTTCAACACGTACTAAAAGCGCAAAAATTCATAGTTACAAGTGAAATAAAATTTTTATTGGTGAAAAACTTCATCACATTCAATGTAGTATTAACGATAGTTCATGTAGGACTGTATGTCAGTATGGAGCAAACATTCGTAAAGCAAGAATCTTAAGAAAAAATCACAAAAAACAAAAAATTGCATCGGCCGGGAATCGAACCCGGGCCGCCCGCGTGGCAGGCGAGCATTCTACCACTGAACCACCGATGCTTATATATGTTTGGAAATTTACACAATATATGTATTTTTGGAGTCCATTTTATGCACACCTGCGCCTCTGCCGGCGTATTGTGAAAACATTCACCCGAATCATATGGTACAATATTCTATCGACGGCGCACGTATACCTTCCATCACGGCACTGCAGATCAAGCTATCTCCTTGCCTCGCATAAACGTTTGCCCGATCGAGTGTTTTACTCGATTTATATTATAAGTCAGAAAGTTTCCAAAACAATAATATAGTTTTGAAGTGTTTCAAGATATGATCTTGGAATGTAACTCGACACGAATTGCAGTTGCGATTATGAAAGCTCAGGTTTTTTTGAATATTAATTTTTTGTATCTTTTGAATTCTTTCATGGAATAATGCTTAGCTCACTTGAAAATTAGCTCACTCTCAGCTTTTTTTTAGTAGTTCTCACTACAACTGTAAAGCCGATTCGTTCACAAATCGTCTCTTAACTTTTTCGTACCAATCGTTCTTTCCAATTTACGAAAAATAATATAATATTTCACAATAACCTGAAAAATAAGTATACATCATTGGAAAATAGGTAGTTCTAACAAACATTCATGATATTTAACAATTTTTTATAAAACAATTGATATCGTTATAATACAATGTGAATCAATCGTGACATCGAGGGATAAAGCCTAGTTTAATTAAATTAAATCATATACAAAAAGAAACATAGACGATAAATTGATGAACCTCACGCTTTCAAGTCAAAATCAACTGATGTGATCAGACTTGAATTCTTAGGCGGACCTTGTGCAATGTTTATCGATATAATTCTACATATAATCGAAGAATAAATCATGTCGAAATTTGCAAAAAAATGCAAAAAAATCCTCCCCGGCGGGGAATCGAACCCCGGTCTCCCGCGTGACAGGCGGGGATACTGACCACTATACTACCGAGGACCTTGTGTCGTGGAATCTTTCAAAATGTACATATAGCGATCGCAGCGCCATTTCTCAACTTCGGGTATTTTCACGTTTAGAATGCCTATTCGCAACGAGTAAAATAGTATACACATGTGAATGAATGAAACTCTCGGTTCATACATTTTGGAATACCAAGAATGGTGCATTCAATCGAAGAATATAATTTTTTTTTGTTACGATAATCAATCCTGTATAGAAGGATGAAGCGTAAAAATCTTCGAATTCTCATTTGCACATATTTCTCTTGTTTATCAAATTATATAAGAGTAATTCTGTTTGTTATTGCATTATGGACATCGTCACTGCTTCATGATAAACCATTTATTAGAAACTATACATCTATATCATATATTGATAAACATTTTGGACAAATACCTAGCTGCTCGCAAAAATACGTCGCAAACGAAGTTCTACTTCAACAAGGATGAAGCGTGTAAACGAACACGAGTATACAAATCCGTAAACACCAAAATAAGTAAGAGTTGTACTCAAGTGCGTTTACAGGCATATTGGTAGAGGGGCGCGCGTATAGCGAGCCATGGAGTTGTTGAGATACACACACGACACACACGCGCTTGGCTATATATAAAAGCGCGACGCGCGCTTTAAAGAGCAGCGGCAATCGAGCGTGAGTGTCGTGGTGTATATATAACAAGCGGAGAACACATATCATCTAGCCGGAACGAGGCGCAACCTGTTAGTCGCGTGTGCCACCGACAGTGAGACAGACATCAATCATCGGAGGACCACGTGGTTTGACCCTTGGAAACTTCCTCAGTTTCTTCCTAGCCATGCAGATCCTACTTGTTTTCGTTGTCAGTGAGTAAAGCTCGTCTATCGGCTCTGAATAGGGACGGAGTGCGCGTGTGCAAAAGGTGAACGTATGTTTTTCACGATATAGAAAAGATTCTTCGTAAATTCGACTTGAAACAAACAACGGATGCATGACTCATCGGTCGATTTTGCCTTTATTCCCCTATTTCTTCCTATTTTTATACTCTCATTACCGAACAACTCACCCAAGCACGAATACAGGAATAATTCTATTACGTTAACATTTGGGTCTGCGACTGACCAGATATACGGTTTTTTCCCTTCTCCATTTTTCATAAGTTTTTCCTTTTTTTTTCGTTTGAGGAAGTTGATGATACGACTAGAGAACTTGGTGTGCCGAAGATCGAATATAAAACGTACACGTGGGGATTATACTTTGTAAAAGCCGATTATAAATGCACCAATTGTTAAATCCAGTCTTCTTTTATTGCAAATCGTTCATTTTGATTTTCTCATAAATTTGGCGGATAAATTAGAGAACACTTTATTTAAACTCGTTTATTTAAACTTCCAAAATTATTCGAATGTGGAAGTAAGAATTTATTCACATGCCAATTAAACTCTCATAGAAGTTTGTCGGTCGCCTGCGTCGAGAGAACTTTTCCAAATTGGAAAGAGGGGATGCGAGCTAATAATTACATGTTTATCGAGGCTCTGGCTCCATGGAGTGAATCCACGCCGACGAGCTTTTATCTCTGACACATGATTGGTCTGTGATAATTCATTTTAGTTCGGGTCAGAGTTCGATGTATTTTCATTTCTATACAGCTAAATATCAGTTTGACCTTATTCGGAATTACGTATATATAGCAAATGCGTCGGAAAATATTTGTAATGAGAGTAATACAACACCAGCTCGTGTTCCACACCTACTGTGAGATATACAATACGCATATTGTGCAGCTCTATTGCGCGTACGAGTGAAATGTAATTATTCATGAGTCTATATTTTAAGAACTCGGTTACGCATTAACTAAACGCATTGTTTGGGTATTCGAAGAGGTCGTTCACAGGACTAATAATCATTTGCAGCATCAGCACATAGCTCGTTCGCGAGGCTACTGTAATTCATCGCTGTTTCATGATTATTAGTGCAACGAATACGCGTTATTTGTCTGTGAATTTCAAGGAGATTCTCGCGAAAAATTTTAGAAATTTTCACGCGTGATGAAAATAGTTAGTTTGAGCGTTATTTTTGCATGGATTAGAGAATTTTGAACATTCGAAATGTTTGCAAACACAATTCCTTTCGCATTTATTTGATGAATCCGAGTTTCCTGAGATTTCACGAGTGAACTCATTCGGAAATATTTTCCTATGTGAATGCCTATGCAACTTCAGAATATTATTGATTGAAAATAGTATATCTGTGATACATTACATTCTCGTCCATCTCGACACGCACCGAGAAGCGGATACATCTAAACCATTATCGTTTATCTTATCGTCTACCATGGCATGACATAATAACATAAACCTCAGCTATCTCATAGTTTTCATAAAAGCGAGTACGATATACGTGAATTCAATGTGCTCACTTGAAAACTAAATATTTTCAATAAAAATATAGTTAAGCATGATAAGATGGCAATTTTCTGGAAATTTAATGTAGAAACCGAAGAAGATTTAGATCTAAAAAACAGAGTTATTCTTTCGCAATTATTGACGAGTATGATGAAATACAATTTCCTCGTAATATCTGGCTATATACGATTTATATAAATCAAGAAGTCAGCGATTACTTCTACATGTCACGAACAGTAGAACTGCAACAGTGGTGCATAAAAGTTTTCAAAGCAATAAATTAATTTTCAATCGAGATTCTAAGAATTGCATACAAAAATCACTCAACAAGCCGATATTTTATAATCAAACGGGAAAATTCCATTATTGATCGACAGTGAAAGAAACACATTGAAGCATAATGGAAAGATTCCTCTTCTGTTTGATGTCGAAGAAAAATTAAATGGTTTATCGAGCTACACCAATAATTTGCACAGTGATCGCATAAACGAACCAACAGAATCATTCACTTACTCTTGTTAACCAAGACACTTGGTGCAAGTCGCGACTGGCAAGTTAATCTGACGAGTTATTCGTCGAATATGAAAACAAAAAGCAGCTTAATTATTTCTCGCTTGATCAATAAGGAGATGATTTTCAATTCTCGAGGGAATAACGCGAGACCTGTGAAAATCTTCGCGTATGGGTATTTCGATGTAACTTTTGACTTTAAACGTATTGCTGCTACAAAACTAGTTCCGAGATAAAAAAAGGCGGTTCCGTTTGAATAGATTGATTCATCATAATAGTTTGAGATACGAGAAATATTTTCGTATCTCACATTTTAATTTTTAATGATGAAATTGCATTCTTCTTTAACAATGAAATTTTTTTGAAAAATTTATGTTTTTTTCAATTTGTTGCCTTATTTACCTGGAATCACGTATTTTGATCTTAGAAGATCAACAAACCGATTTCATATGAGATTGAAGTTTATACCTCAAATTTTGAAAATTGTGCGAGTCTGCTAATTGCGAACGTATGTATATTAAGCTTATAAATATTCGAAGAATCTGGTATCGCATGCAAGAATCCTCTCTAGTAATTGTGAATAACGAGTGGGTCAGAGAATATTTTCCCGAAAGTAGTCCAATTTTTTTCAACTTTCACGGTATTTTATATACGGTCTAACTCGGTAACGCGAATTTTTCCCTCATACACTCGCACTTTAAAATGTACTCGCATCAAAATTCTTGAGCTTGCGGCTTCAAAACTAATTCCGTATTTTATTTATTTAGCGAAAAATTAAAGGTTACATATGCCCATTTATAAAAACTTTCAGCTTTGGCGAGCTTGGCCCATGGTCAAAACGTGCCGAGCGTCGACGCGGCTCTGGCTAAGGTGAACGAGGTGATCGACCTGCCGGCGCTGAAGAACCTCAACCTGTCGGGGCTGAACATCTCGGCGCTGCCGTTCGACGACGCGGAGTCGGCTCTGCGCAGCAAGTGCGAGAAGAACGGCGGCAAGGGCTCGTACGAGGCGGCCAAGAAGGCCGCGACCGACCTGTACAACTGCACCAAGGACCTCGTCGTGCTGAGCGACCTGAAGAAGGAGATCGAGGACAACAGGCACAACGGCGAGCTCGACACGGTGTTCAAAAAGTACTGCGGCAAGAAGCCCGTCTTGAAGAAGTGCTTCTCCGACTTCACAACCGGAATCGAGCCCTGCCTCGAGCCCGTCGAGAAGGACAACAAGAAAATCGTCCACACCATCACCGACAAGATACTCGATTTCGTCTGCTTCAAGGAGGGCGACCGCATTGCTCGTGAGTTTGACAAAATATATACATTAGTCAGAAACTCTTATTTATTCGTAGAAATTGCATGAGTGACATGAGTGGAATGGTAAATGTTCAACTGAATAGTCGGTAAAATTTAAATGATTTTCAGTGGAATTTCACCAATTTGCAGTTGGGTATTTACTATTTTTATCTGCAATTTTTACTATGTCAATCTTAGAAAGGGAACAAAATAGACAGAAATAAAATTTTCACGAGAAAACAAAAGTCAGTTTGGCAAAATGTATATAGCAAAAAGTGTGCTTAGGATTACAGAAAGATCCTATGAGAAATAAAAAAGTTTAGAACGCCAAAGTAGGCTTTTCAATGTTTAACAGTTTCACAAGTATTTTTACACCAATGAAATGACGTAGTATTTTTTAGAAAAGCGGTATAGATACGGAACGTGCAATCCACGGCAAGTACGATTTTTCAAAAAGAGAAGAACTCGACTTCAATGATAATAATTTGAAGGGGAACGTATAACTTGCGAAGCGCATAGCAACTAATAAGGAAGCAATATAAATCTCGAACAAACCTTCACCTGCATCGTTGTTCCCGCGCTTCCAAACCCGAATTGCACACAGTCATCACAAGCTCGACAGATTTGAAAATTCAAATTGGCAAAACGCGCACTCGCAACTGCCGATAATCAAGCATCGCATCGATCCTTGATGCGGATGACGCTCGCGCTGAAGTGCAACTGTGGTATATGCGGCCTGCGTCACTCAAGGAGGGCCGGCCCTAACGTCGCTAGATCTTTTCCCCGAGAAAGCCGAACGCGATCCTCCCCCGGTATTTCGGCTGACCAATCAGCGGTGGGCCGAAGGCCGCACCCCTAAACAGCCGCTCGGCCAATGGGAGCCGCGGCGAATCGGCTGTGCTCTCAAGCGGAGCGGGAGAAAAGGGACGAGAGGGGAAAAAAATTAAGTGCCTGCAGTACGTGCATCTAGCGCTGGTCGCGCGGGACGATTTTCCCGACGCCCGCACGTGGTCGGCTCATGCCGCATGCGACTAGGAGAACAAGGGGCCCATTGTCAGCTTCGAGAGCCGTGAGACCTTCTCTCAATTACTGCAGCAGTTCCGGCTTAGCGTCCCTGTTTATTTATGGTCTGGTCCCTTTTTTTTCGCTCCAGAGCTCGTGAAATTGTTTTTTCCCCGATGCGCCGACTCGGTGAAAAGTATGTATACAACTGCAGCTTGGTGCATTGTATAGGTATACATTTGTCAGCGCCTTCTCGTAATGCGAGCCTTCGTATATCATTTTTCAACGAGGTTCGCGTGTTTCCCCAATAAAGTGAAGAATTTCGTAGTCGACAATGAATTTGACGTAGGAAAAAATCGTTCTGGGTTCCCCCGAGTACAAAGACAATCTGGAAATATTGAATTTTGTTTGTTTGCAGTCTTCATCGCGGCCAAAGGACCGGAGTGTTTCCAGAAACGAGCCGAGGCCATCGGGCAGTGCGCGAATCAAACCTACGGAGGTTACACGAGCCAAATCACCAGCTTGTTCCCGGCTGGTTTCCCGACGACCGGACAACTGCCCAACCTACCCAAAATCGACAACATCCCGACTCTCATCTTCGACGAGAAAGCCTGCTCGTGAGTTATAATGATGGAACATCAATCATTTTCAACTGAATCGCGTATCGTTTTACGAGCAAAAACATTCTCTGCTAACTCTCTAAATCTAAAATAGTAAAAAACTACTGTTTAATAGTACAAATTGCACAACTGTACAAAATAGTAGATATTCACTAAAAAATATTAAAATTTTACTGAATAATAGTAGAATTTTGACTAAATAATAGTAAATTCTTACTATGTTACTGGAATATTAGTAAAATTTTACTATTTTTCTGGTGAATATTTACTATTCCAAGCAGTTGTGCAATTCGCACTATTAAATAGTAGTTTTTTTACTATTTTAGATTTAGAGAGAAGATAATCAAGAAGAAACTTTGATTTGTAAAAATATCACTGTCGATCGGCCGAATTTATTTTCGTGATACATACATATTTCATCTTTATTCGTCCGTTCTATCATGAATCGGGGAATATTATTTTCCTTTCTGCCCGATGCGCAACGCTTCAAACATCTTATCGATCGGGGAAAACTCGTGATTTTGCTCTAAGCGAATCGCGTCCAATTCGTCTCAATTGAATAATACATACAAAAATGTCGACAGAAACATGGCGAAGCTGCAGACTTGCGTCGTAGCGGCTCTGGAGGGCTGCGACGACCCGACACCCGCCAACCTCCTCGACTCGATTTTCAGATACATAAAGAAGGTGACGCCGTGCGAGAAGATGTCACAGACATAGGCTGGAGTCCGGCCCGCACTTACCAACTCAGCCACGAACAACCTCGATCTTTATGATTTTTTCGCCGACCGACTCGCTCTTCTAACTGCACGGTTACATCGTCCGGAAGAATCTCAAACATTTCCATGTTTCGTACTACTTTTTCCTCCCCCCCGAAGTTATTTTGATTGACGACAGATTCGTTCTGGCCGATCGTATATATAAGTGTACTGTCCGGCCGCGACGCACATGTTCATAACCGATTTTCAGCGATTTTTAAAAATAAACTCTCTTTTCTCGGTTATCTCGGTTATCTCAATTACATTCCAACCGAAGTAAGTTTCTATCTGTCGTTTTTAATTCTCCGTTCAACGAGAGAGCGAAGATTCACACCATATCATTCGGACGTTATCGCGAAGTTTTATGCGCGCGGGATACGAGAGAAACAAGAAAATTCAAACCCACTAATGGCTCGTCAGTTTTTCTGCACACAAAAGATTGCGCGCATTAACGGTCATTTTTCTATCGTATATGTTTACGATTGGGGTTGTGGAAATCATTCCGCGGTGATTGATTAGCCGACTCGCGATAAGCTTCATATATATACGACGGCTCGACGAATCCCGAGTTGGAATTTAAAAAAAAGGGAAACGGATGCTCCATGACTCGTGTATTGTGTTAATTTTCTTCACATAAATTCGACTCGATATACTCATATTCATTAGAATATATATACATACGTATTTTGTACAAGAAAGTTCGGCGCCTTACTGTAATTCTGTAATTGACTCTGAAAAATATAAAGATCAAGTAATAAATCGTACTTCTTAAACAATTCTTACTCCTATGTTTGCATTTTACTATTTTTTTCCCAGGATATTTTATCGTTCAGACAAAACGACAGTCTCCTGATTGAAGCAATACGTGCGGTTTGTCGATGATGGCATATGGAACGGTATACATACTCATGCGAAGTCACGATAAAAATTTGATTTTTTCTTATTTTCCATAATAAGTTAATAATTCATCGTTTCTGGGTGTGAAAGGTGTTTAATTACTTTAATAGATATATATAGAAAATAGATATATTTTCGTGGCTATTAATTTTCAATCAAGAATATCACAGATTCACATCATATAAATATAACTCTTGAAATGAGAAATCTCGGTGCAAACGAAAACAGCTGAGAAAAGTTTAGAGAAACGAATTTGTATGGTGATGACACGATATAACGCTGAATAGATATTTTCTCGATGAATTATAATTGAAATCTCTATCGACGTTTCAATAGCTACCCCCGCGGGTATTCAACATCACTTGAAGCCTTTTTTTTGACACTCCACTCGGCGGGGGAGTTCGACTGGACAAACATTAGTAATATTCGAACATAAGAATCGCATAAAATAAATGAAAAATATATCGTATATGTTTCGTATTTACTTGAATACTAATGTGAATAAATTAATTTAAAGCAAGATGTCAAAAATTGAAGAAAAATCCACTCCTTGTCATCGTTTAAATTCTGTAATAGAAAGTCAATAACAAGTGATATATCATTTTGAATTACACAAACCCACACACGCACACACGCACACACGCACGTTATAACTAATAAATAACCAAGGTTTCATTGAAAATAATTATTATAATTTAAGAAATAGTAACATGTTTATTCCATATAAATGCATGTGTCCAACTGTATTCCTTAGTATGTACGTTACGAGCTTCACGTGCCTCATGCTTTTCTGTAAGAGGACACTCGGTTTTTTTCTCTCTCCTCAAGTCGCTCAATACGCAGTTCAATATATGCACTTGAATCCGAGCTCAACACCCCCACTGACTCTTGCGTTCCTCGCGTAAAAGACAGTTCTTGGAAAATAAGGCGCTAGCTTTCCTTTCTATTCAATACAGGGCTGTGGCGCACGTATGGTATTCAAATCGACCTGTGATTTTCGTGGTGTTATATTTTGTCAGTGCTGCGATTTCACTCATTGGGTCCAATTTTCTACTTCCACTTCGTCGCTATAGTAAATTGACATCTAACAAGTCACACTAAAAAATTCCCTTCTTTCTTTTTATTCGTAGTTAATATCAAGTGTTTATATACATCTTAATAAAATTGTGCGTCCTTAACTTGATAGTAATTAATTTTTATTCAACTCGTATTAAGATCGTGAACATTATCATATAGGATCACTCAAATTTTGAATCCACCTGGGAAAAAATCTCACTGATGAGTCGCTATCAGATGCATGAAAGACGAAACAATTAAGATCAAGATAATTTTTCTTTCTACCTGCTAGCATTCATATAATATATCACTAATTATATATTGATCGTTCTATAATTCCCTATACCCATTCCCTTAATAAACATTTGCAAAGTCATATTCCAAGGGAGATAAAAGTTATGTTTGACATCGTCTTGACTTACAATAATTATTGATACGAGACACTCGATCAACTTGAGACACTGATTGAAATGAAAATGCGTGTAAACATGAGTAGATGAGTGTCCCGCGCAAAGCTGCGCGCGCGCGAGAGGACTTGGCGCGCACGCGCAATGGGCCACGCGCGTCGCGCAGACCTGCAGCAGCGCCGCAACCGCCCGCAGACCGCAGCAGTGTCGGTCGGTCTCCTCCTCCGCTCGCGCGCGCGTGAGCCGTCCTGCTCTCTGTTCTCGGCTGTTCTCGGCAATATATAAAAGCGCGACGGCCCGTGCTCGTGTGCAGCCCGCAGTCCGAGTGCAGTTCGAGAAAGCCGTTGGTGCAGGGTGCAGCAGCGAGTCTCTCTCTCTCCGTCCCTCCCTCTCCGCCTCTCTTTCTCTCTCTCTCTGGATCTTTCTCGACGGTGCAGTGTGCAGTCTTTAGTGTGCAGCCCCCCCGCGACACAGTGCAGAGCCCACATCACGCCCGCATCACGAGCACCCATCGGCAGTGCTAAACGGCCCGACTCGCGTCTCTCTTTCTCTGCCCTGCATCATGTTAATGAGTTTCCACGCGGTCCCATCAGCAGCGCCCCAGGTCCGAGAGCCCGAAACCAGTGCGTACAGCATACGAAGGAAAATCAAAAGCGCGAGCAATTCGCCCTCCTGATACCGAGGCGTGCCCGCCAGCTACTCGTGCTCGTCCGCAGCCGATCTCCTGCCTCCTAGTCGCCCGTCGTCCTCGTCGTCGTCGTCGTCGTTTCTCCCCTCCGTCGTGCGTCGCCTGCTGCTCTCCTCCGACGCTGCTGTATCAAGGCGCGCAGTCAGATAGTCAGTTGCTGTTGCCGTGCGAGAGCCAAACGACGACATGCCTGGCAAGGGCTCGAGGCGGGCCAAGTCCGGTGAGTCTCTCTCTCTTAATGCGCCATACGCGCCAAATTACCGCACACGTGCGCGCGGCTCGATATACGATACGTTGTATGGTGTACGCCCCATTTTTGCGGGGGCGAGACTCGCACATATTGGCCCGTACACCCATGGCGCGTGTATATATAGGTAACACGCGGGGCCGCCGCGAGAATGTTATCACGATTTGCACGAGGCTGCGCAACTCCTGCGCAATTTATATGTGTGTGTATATATATATATATATGTGTGTGACTCACACGTGTGTGCGAGTCTGGTGCGCGCCGCGACGCGCTTACTTCGCGCGCGCGACCGACCTATCGATAGACATAGAAAACACAGCGTTCGTCTATCGAGCCCTCGCGCCCGCGTCCTTCGCGATGATTCTGTATATTATATATACGTGCTATGAGCTTCTTGCGCGCGCGCGACTTATTTTTCGCGCATTCGAGGCCGCGACCTTCTCCCTGTGTGCGCACGTGTATGTATGCGTGTGTGCGTATTGCCGCGCGGGAGAAAGTAAAAGGACACAGGTCGAGCGCGTGCGGGCCTCGTGTCCGCGAGAGAGACACGGATGCAAGAGGCCCCCGTGCACTACGCATTGAGTTGCGCAACCCGGAAAAACCGCAACGCCTATATATCCTATCTCGCGCATATGGCGATTGTGTTCAACAGCTGGCCCGTACTCTGTGTTACGTAACGCGGGCCCCGTCGCTCTTGTTTGTCCCGCGAGATTTTCGGGAATTTTTCGCTCCAAAACAGATGAGTCAGCGCTCGATGGTACACAATAAATGGTTCCTCGCGATTCGTCGGGCCGCTGTTTCGTATGTGTATTCGAGGCGCCGCGATGCTATTTTGAAATACAGGTCAACCTTGACTGCGCGCGCGGGTCGATTGTTAGAGAGCGCACGCCGCGGGCGAACCGATGAATAGGTGTGCTCCTCTATGCGGACGGGAATTTCGGGGATAGTCGAGTGAGGCAGCGTTGAATCGAAGACGAGTCGCTCGCTGCATCGCTTTGTTCTCATTTTATCGATAACAAATAACGAGTCTATAGTTGACGATCCGCGAATCAAAATACGAATATGACACGCGAGCTGAAGATTATCCAGCTGGCAATGCCATCAAATTGAAACGTCTTGGCTCCATATGCAGCAAACTGAAATCTCACGACTGCAGTCATGAGTTGTATGATTCGATTTCGCTTTCAATGTAAACATATGCTTGGCTCTTCTATGCATTGTTTGACATTTGATACAAGCATATGCTCGGGACATAATGTAGACGATCCGTTTTCCGTCTGGATGTATAATGTTTCAAACCGAGTCTTTAACAGTTAATTCACGTGAAAGAACTTTTACAATTGAAATAATGATGAAAGTATTACAACAAACTCTATATCATGTGAAATTGGTATTTTCCTTCTAGGCCAAGGTGGGAAGAGGGTTGAAATAGCATCTGACGAAGATTCCAATTTTGATGCGTGTAGCATAATTAGTGGCCAATCCGATAATCGCAGTGTTCTTGAAGATGCCAATGAAAATGAGATCGACGAGGTGACTCAACAGGAGGCATTTGAAGATAAACTTAGAGAAGCCATTGATGGCCTGACCCAAAAGAGTGCTAAGGGTAGAGTGAACTGTTTCCAAGGAGTTGAAAAGATCTTTGCAATTAAGTATGTGCCTGATTTTGTGGAAGACAGAAAAATCACCATTTCTGATTCCATTGAGAAAGGGCTGAAGAAAGGTAGGGGCGAGGAGCAATCTTCTGCGGCAAGGCTGAGCACTCTATTATGTGTTCAAATTGGCATGTATGACTGTGCCGAAACTATTTGCAAGGATCTCAAGTCTACATTGACTTTTATAGCTAATGATAATTCGGCTTCCATTGTTGGTCGATCTGAGGTAAACTTTTGTTTTTTTTTCATTTGTAAATAGTATCCGTTGATTAGAAAAAGATTTTTGTGTCTGATGTGGGTGGCTTATTGAACTATAGGGTGAATAGATGAGTTCTTATATCTCAATATGCTTTCACAATTTAAAGGATTTGACAATTAACTTATCAACTGAATGTGCATCAAAATTATCTAGTAAATGCATATTTATCTACTATCTTTATAAATACATTTAGTCAACTCGGATACATTACTGGAAGAATGTTATCGAAAATAAACTTGAAATTTATTTTTCAGTGCTGTTGGGCTCTGAGCATGAACCAATTTCTCTCTGGAAACGATGTGACTGATACCATTGAAATTACACAATTGTTATCCAATCTTTTTGCTGGTTCTTATTTGAAAGGAAATGGTGCTGTGGCAGCAGTTTCTGCTGAAATGGCAGCACTTCATGCAGCAGCAATTTCTTCATGGACATTGCTTTTAACAATCATGGCACCTTCAGATGTATACAATTTACTTGGAAGTAGCCCGTCTACAAATAATCTAATGCCGTATGTATAATGAAAACGTTTCCACAAAATTTTTCACATCCACAATATTGTAATATTTGACGAATTTTCATTTTTATTCTGTATATTTCAGATCACTCAACCGATTAAGTGAACTGCTTGAGTCGCCTCATCTTGATGTTCGTATATCAGCTGGCGAAGCTTTGGCTGTGATTTTTGAGCTCGGACGTGATTTTGATGAAGACTATGAACAAGAATGGGCATACGATTTGATAGATATTCTCAAACAATTAGCCACGGACTCAAACAAGTACCGTGCTAAAAAAGATCGAAAGCAGCAGCGTGCCAGTTTTCGAGACATTTTACGTTACATTGAAGTAATTTATCTATTCAATACAATTATTCCAACTGTTAATGATTTTATCATGTTTATTCAGTGAATTGTTTTACTATTCCAAAGATTTTATTCACGTTTTAAAATTTATTGATTAATTTACAGGAAGATATTGTTCCCGAAACTACAATCAAGTTTGGAAGGGAAACGCTATTTCTTGAAGGCTGGTGTGCACGAACGCAATACAACGCTTGCTGCCGATTACTTGGTCCAGGTATAAATGTGCATTTGGCGGAAAATCAGTTGTTACGCGAAGTTTTTCATCTCGGCAGCCGAGTCATTGAACCTATTGGAAATTCTCACAAAAGTACCAAACTGGAACGAGTAAGTCTATCAATCTTTTATTTACATATGCTTTAGTAATTTAATGAAAACCAAGAGACTGAAAAATGATTCTAAAAATGAAATGAGACTATTAATATTTAAATTTACATACAGAACAAAGATTGTACCTACCTGAGTTTTATATCTGGCATTTTTATGATGCAAACTCACTATTTTTCGACATTGAAATATACTTTTTTAATGCAATAATTTTTTGCTTCGATAAAAAGATAGAACAAAGACATTTTCATTGTATCAGAAGAATATAAATTAACATATGAATTCGATTATTATTTATAGACTCTGATGAACGCAGCAGCATTCAAGGCCCGCACAATCCAGAGGAATAAAGTTCGTGATAAACGCTCAGCTGCCTTGGCGATGTAAATTTGTTGAAAAATATTTTCCTGGAACTTAATATAATTTTTGGTGGCGCAGTACAGTTGTATATTTTATTTATTTGAGATACTGAGCATTAAATAATAGTGCTGTTAATTCTTTTTTATCATTGGTATTCGAAATTTATTGAAATCATTATTGTGAACAAGTACATTCTATTGTACATGCTTAGGAACCTGGGAAATGACTGACTACGTTCTCGTTTCCTGATTGAATTTAGCATAATAATATCTATTTACTACTTTTGTAATCTGAATATACATGGATAGTATGTGTATAGTTTATTGTAAATATATTAAACTCAAAATTCGATGGTATAAAATTTTCAGTCATTAGATAGATTAATTTTGTTTTACTACTACTTATTGGCGATAGATATTGTTGATTGACTCTTAAATGAGCAAATTTGTTTCTCTTTCAATCGATCAATTGACGTTGATTTGTACGTTGCCCGGTATTTATTTTAATCAAGTGGATTAAGCATTTACATGTAAAACTATATTGTGGAGTATTTAAGACATAATAAACTTGATAATCCATGATACACCTGTATTTATTCACCTGTTAAGTTACTACCTCGAATTAAAACACATGAGATTATTGATGCAATTTCATTTATTACTGGTAGATATTTATTAACAATGGTATACAATAAGTCTTTTTATAAAGAGATTCCTATAATAATGTACATATTTACAATTCAAACATAACTGTAAATGTTTTGCCAAACTATGTAGGAACATAATTAAACACAAATGAAGATGTGAATATAGATTTATAAAGCACTTATTTAAAGTTATGGAAAACGGATAAATTAAAATGAGTTCATTTGAAATAAATACTGTTCAAAGATGAGGAAAAATACTGTCAAGTGGGGTAAATAAATAATTTAGCAATAATTAGAATATTCGCCAAGCATTTCAATACATAAATAAATTTGAATAAATAGCTTAAAAATAAAATTGTTTAACTTAAGGCAGTAGCAGCAAATATGAATGAAAATTTGAAAAGCGATTGTTTTTCGACTATACATGCAAACATATTTTCTGGGATGCATATTCTTTCTCGGACTGCATATGCCATCGATATCCTAATATCTTTGATATTGCGTTTTCAGTTTTTTCGTAATCACAACAATTATCTTTGATCCACTTGTGATGCTCTGCAGACCAATCGCCACAGTTCAGCCAATCGGCATCGCATTTTTTCAAAACAACATTTCGCCGAACGTACAGACGTCTCAATGACTTTGCGGTGGATGCTATTTCTAAAAGTGTCGCTGTAGAGATCTTGTCGCGGATCATCTGAAGAAAAATCAAACTAATGCTTACCTCGAAAATAAATTATGTCATAATAGTGTTTGCAATGAATAGAATACAAACAAGCAAAGAGAATTGCAAGTATTAGAAGGGAAAGCAGAATTATAAGGTCATGAGTTCGATTAATGTAGTGAGTTAAATAGTTTTTTTATCTTTAAATCAGTCTTATAGTTACAGTCATTAAGATAGTAGGTGCAATAAAAATAGAAACACTCGTACACTCACTCACACATTTTGATATATGTACATATTTTAGGGCACTCAACTTGTGTTAATTGTTATTCCATCACAGAGGATCACACATTAATAGAAAAATGCAACATCAACAATTATTAGTATAGCTATACAAATATTTACAGAAAACTATAATATATAAAATTCTACCAATGTATGAAGATTCGGACATAATTTGCAGAGTTTTACAATTGTCTCATCTATTCTCTTACAAAATGCCTTTGGTAAATAGTATCTTGTCAAGCCTTTCAAGGCATAGACTCGTAATGTTTGTCCAAAATACATTGCATGACTTAGAATGATAGTCGGAGGGATCTAAAGAGTGAAATAGATTTATTTAGAATTTTATTTTTATTTCAATTTATAAATATTAAATTTAAATTATATTCTTTACCTGGGTGCTAGGATTATCCAAAACTATGCTATGGCAAGGAATTAGATTATGAGTATATGCATCAAAGCCCAAAACTATATCTGATGATTTTTTACTTTCTATTTCAAAGTGAACTCTTAGTTTTGGATTATTGAATCTCATTTTCTTCCAAGCTGCATTCTTAGGCTATAAAGTCAATAACACGTTAGCAATGTGAGATATGCTGAAATTTAAAAGTGAGAATGTTTGAATGCATACCAAAATGCCTGCAGTCTCTTTTGGACTATAGCGGTTTTGGAAAATGTGAAGGTGCCTCAACTTAGTATGACCTAATAATTCAAGCACGTCTTCATGAAGATTCTGAGGGCTAATTACTAAAGTCTGTAACAAGGTTTAGAGCAATCCTTTTAAAAATTTGCAATAAAGTTATGAAAAGATTGGAAATTATTGAATCTTTCAATTTTAATCAATTTCATGTGAAATATTTTCTAATATTATATACTATTTATATGTAAACTATGATGAAAGTATTTCAAGAGGTACTTACTTGTAAGTTAAGAAAAACTCCAACATGCAGAAGAGGACAGTGGAACCTTGTGGTGTTAATTAGAACTAATTTTGTTAATGTCAAGGTGCAATTTGAACATATATCATCCATCAAGTGTTTTGCTTCTTTGTTATCGAGCAGCAGGTCAATCAATTCTAAAGATTTTATATTTGGAAGATTTCTCATGAGTCTTTTGAGTGCTTCTAGTAGTTTTCCTCCAGTTCCAAACAGTCTCATTGTATCTGGATTATCCCTATTTGCCATATTGCAAGGAAAAGTGAATTTCAATTTACGAATATTAGTCCCAACACCAATAGTGTCTGGTGATTCAACAGTTTGTCTCTCAGAATACCAGGATATCATGTTCATAAATTCAAAAAGATTGTAAAAATTCATCATTGGCTCAAAGACAAGACACTTGAAATGCTTCCCAACTTTGTTTAAACATGTGGAAGTCCTCATGTGATCCAAGACATACTGCCATCCACTGTAGTAATTGAATTTTCCTCTTGTGAGGGTTGAATCTCCCAGGGTAAATGTTGACCAGACATATGGAAGGTTGAAAGCTCTGTACCAATTGTGACAGACTTGAGAGGCATTGTAGCGTTCTCTGATATTTAGGTAGGAAAATATCTCTTCAAGAAGTATATCTGGTAACTGATCCCAGTTGCTCCAGTCCTCATCTTCCTCTTCATATTCAATGTCTTCTTTATTATCAATGCAGAGGACTGGAAAATATTGAAAAATGTTTGAGTCTCTGACATTGTACTGTCACATTTATCTTTTGGAAAATAAAAAATATATCCCAAATTGCACATGAAGATATCAAATTTTATAACTTGTAGAATCATATAAAACTTGGAATAAACGTCTTTCAAAGTAAGGTAAGTAGAGCAGTTTAAAATAATTAGTAAAGCGCGTTTACTTCATCATCAAGCTATCGAAAAAACTTTTCTGGGAAGCGAGAATTCATTCACACACAGTCACGTTCGATACGTCGTCGGAACGAAATCGAAAAGCACTAAGTATATTCCCGCGGAATAAAATTGGAACAGTGCTTTAAGTCATATGCGACGGACTTTCGCGTTTAGACGCGGTCAGAGCGACAATAGCCACATTTCGAGCGTGTAAAGTAAATATAAAACAACAAAAAGCCGCGCGCGGGTGAGGAGAGGGCAATTTATAATTTTAGCCGTGAAACCGCTCGAAATTTCTCGAGGTGACGTAAAGCGAAGAATGTATATATATAGCGGTAAATCCGCAGGGTATTCGTCTTCCGACGTATGTACCAGCTTCTTGACGGTCCACGGATAACCTGAGCCGTGTCGCCGCGCCGCGGCTCTCACGAAACACACCATGAGAGAATCTCGGGTTTTTTTTGCCGATCCCCCCCCCCCTCCCGCCGCGGGACTCACCTTTCATCTGCTCGCTGAATTTCCAACCGTCATGATCCATGATCTCGGTGCGGATCATCCCTTGGTCCTATCACATTTGAACAGTCCACTGCAGCGATGCCCAAGGCATAATGTGCAGTGCAATATTTCTAAAAATACGCGCGACAGCCAAGCGGGTAGGGAAGGAAAAAAACGAGCCGCCGCAGCCGCCGCGACGAAGACGACGACGCAACCATCTTTGCAATACTACTGCGGAGCACAGCCTCGGCGCGCCTCACCTTTTCATCGGCCGCGCGCAATCGATCGGACGTCCGCCGCATATTTTCCTCGATCTGTCCGCTTCCGCGCTATGCGGCTCTCAAGATTTTATTTTGCCCTGGCGCGCGACGTGCAGCTTGCGCGCGTCATTGCCGCATATATATTATTCGCCTTGGATGCGCCCGCGCATATAGACACTCGCATTTTGCGTATATATCTTTTCTAATTTTCATTTTGTTCCCATTTCCCCCCCCCCCCCCAATTGATCTTCTCCCGAGTTCTTCCTTTTCGCGTATATATGTGTCTCCACGAAAGATCGAAAGTCGATAAAACAGAAAATGGATCGGGCTATTTTTCCAAATTTCCTTTGATGGTGGATTTTATTTTTAAGTGTTCTGGTTGAGAAGTGCTATAACTGAAAAGAATTAAGAAATTCTTACGCAACGCCGCATCAACAGATCAATTTCGTTTGTCTCTGATTTTTATAATCTGGTCCAGACTTTTTTATCGTTGAAACGGAATAGATAGGTTCTGTGATTTTTCTGATTATTCTTCAGAAGACCAAACTACACGTGCAAGGATGTGTCGTGTTTTTAGAAAATTCATTCACATTTTCGAAATGCAAGCTCTGATTTGCCGACTTTTGATAACAAGGAATACGTCAATGAGAAAGCGCCAAGCGGGGCATTGACGCACATACACACTTCTCCTTCATAACCTCAAAATGTGATTCTAATTAATTTTCAGATAAACAGTTTGAAAATTCTTTGTTAAATAGTGTCAATTTGAACATTGTGAAATAAAATGGATAGAAACGACGAGAATTGGATGGTCGAGTGTTCAGACGACGAGAAGTACGAGGTTGATCCAAAGGTATGAACGAGATTGTGCTTGTTGTACTGTGCTCTCTCAAGTGTTCATCAATCATATTGATATTAAAAAATTATGTTTTTCACGGTAGAATGGCTGGATTCAGAAACCCGAAGATATTATCACACTTATTGATAGCTTGGAGAAAAACAGGGTGATTGATCTTGATTGGAAATGTCCAGGGAGGCGTGAACCATCTCCAGTAACTATGAATAATCATCATCAGGATCAAATGAACGAATACAAGTAAGATTTTCTAGTTTCATTAAACAATATTCATGGAATCAGCACTATGGGAAACCATTTGTTTTAAATTATCACTTATACAACACTTTACAAGTCTCATCAAATAGCACTTTACAAGTCTCATCAAATAGCACTTTCTTATTCCAGGCCAAAAGAGAAATCAGATTTTGATTTTATGGACGAGATGTCTTCTCCGAGGTTACCTGTCAGAAGAGCTGGTGAGAGTACTCCTAAGGGTAGTGCCAAAAAGAAAACGGCCAGTTTCAATGGAGTGTTATCGACTATGCTTCGCCATCGAAGATTGGAACAGCAAGAGATCAATTCGAGTCCCAAAAAGACAGAGCCAAATTCCCCAGGCACCAAGTTGTAAAATGAACTGCTGATTGAAAGTGTTGGTTAGAGTGTAGTGAACAGGCGTGCTATAAGATCTAGTTGTGCATTGCAAATTTCTAACTGATCATAGTTTCTTTTAATATATAAAACATTCTTAGTTTTTTGTAGTCTACGATCGAGATTGAAGACTATATCTACCTGCTAAGGGTATTTGCTAAACTATCCTCTATGAGGATACAGAGTATATCTTCTTATGACAAAGACATTTTATCTTCGTCAATATAGTTATTAAGATATAAGATTTTATAAGTCACAATGTAATTTGTGGAAGATTATTTTTTAAGTAAGCAATATTGTAAAATATTATTTTTTAAGGCTCGTTTTATTTTGATAAAGTAGCAAAAGTTTTTTGTAACAAAGTATCTTACAAAGTATACAATAAAAATTACTTTTTATTGTCTTAAGTTAATGATCCAATGCTTGTGTATTATTTGGATGTGCCCAATCTGGGAAGCCCTCTATTCCAAACACTCGTACACCCCATAACGGAAACAATATAACTGTAGTCAACAGACCATACGTTGATGGTAAACATCCACCAATTAGGAGGCTCTTTGCAGGTAATTTACCTTCCACAATGACTATTGCATTTGGAGGTGTGCCTGATGGTAATCGAAATGCATAAGAGCATATGATAGTAGATGGAAGCATTAAATACAGCGGATGAATCTCCAGAGTTTGGCTCTAAACAAAGGATTGTCAGTGAATTAGTCATCAGATTCGTGCTTGATTCACCAAAATATTCATTTTACTCTTTGCAATTATCTTGGCCGAATAGATTTTCATGTCAACAATGATAAATGACTTTGTCAAGAACATTACATCAATGAATTTCAGAATTTTTAAGAGCACTAAATCATATCATTTTGTTTAACTCTCAATCTATTGGCCTCGACTCGCCGTGAAAGTAAATCTCAACCGTAAGTGAATTATTTAAATTAACTAAAACCCACTCACTATTTGAGCAACTATTGGCAGCATAATACTCGCTGTACCTATATTGGAAGTGAGTTCGGTGACTTGACTAATGAGCCCACAAATTACACATAAAACCGAAAATGGAGATAGATGCTTCATCCATGACAACAAATGTCCTATCCATTCTGACAAACCAGAACTATTGACACCTTTGGATATGGCGAATCCACCCCCAAGTAAGAACATCAAACTCCAAGGCAGTTTTTCTTGAATCAGAGGCCATGTTATCAGACCTTCAGAAGGTCTAGTGGGTCTGGCATTTGCTAGAATGGAAACAATGATCCATCGGTTAGATTTGAATCGTTTGACACAAACTGACACTACTCCGGGAAATGGTATACTTAATCATAAAAAGAGAAAATAGTGTTTTTGATGATCAATTATCGTATTTCAATAGATTCCCATGATTATAAACACGTGATATTTGTCATATTATAGATTTTCGCGTAGTAAGAACGTGTCATATTAGGTGTCAACAATTGTGATGGGTTTACAAATTTAATCTAAAACAAAACAGGAGAATCTAATCTGTACAGAAATAGATATCTTATTGATAAAATAATTGAAAAGATGAAAGTCGAGAAATTAAAGCTGGAAAATAGGTCTTGGAGAACGAGATGATATTACAATAAATACTTTTTTAGTTTAGGGTGGTAGTATTCTTGTAGTCACATCAACCCTCAACATACACACCAGTTTTTTCACTAAAATTAATTAATTCGTGATGTTTCACGTAGTCATTTTTCAGTTTTCAATTCATCCACTATCGAGAAAAATCAACAGGGGTTTCAGCCACTTTGATTTTCATTTATTTTGGCTTGTTTGTTTATTGTTGCTTTAAAAGAAATGTGAAAGCCATTTGAAACAATATAATCTCAGTTTGAAATTGAGCTTTGGAACACACATATTTTTCAAATTTTCCAATATTCAAAATTCTGTTAAAAGTATCAGTATTGAATCAATATTGATTTCAACATAGATTTTAATATCAAACAATGTTGATACCACGTAAAATCAGTCCCGAAACGTAATATTGATTCATTTAAAAATATACAGATGCAAGATTTTCGTTTTCGAATAAGAGAGAACATTCTCTCATGTGAATCAGAGCTTCCTTCAGAAGCTTGATGGGATTGAGCTTCGACGTAAGATTTACAGTGTATATTTCCTATTTAAGAAATCAGAAGAAATTGAAATATCAAATGAAATATCAATTGTTTTCGGGCCAGAAAAAACGACCATGAACAAAAAACTCACCGTCTTTGCTGTAGATACGACAGAACGTAGGCTCCTTCGGGATAATGAACATTAGGACAGAAACAAACAGTATCGGCACTGAGTCTCGGATATCTCTGCGATAAAGCAAACGACCAGTAACCAGTAAAAAATCATATCGTTGGGAATTGGGAAAAAAAAAATAAATCCGAGAACAGACTCACACGTTGCGACGCTTGCCCTTGACGACTTCCGTGTCGGCGATCAAGTCCGCCCAGCCCGTCATGAAGCCAGGCTTTCGGAATACCCACAGAACAACCGCCAAAACAAAGAGGACCAGCACCGCTTTCTCGTGGAAATTTATTCGGCCCAGGTTCTTGTACCTCTCCTGGATCACCTGATTTTCGAGAAGAAAAATCCCACGATC
Source organism: Aphelinus atriplicis (assembly GCA_020882685.1). Taxonomy (NCBI): domain Eukaryota; kingdom Metazoa; phylum Arthropoda; class Insecta; order Hymenoptera; family Aphelinidae; genus Aphelinus; species Aphelinus atriplicis. The sequence goes on from CM037073.1 coordinate 102,057,325, forward strand.
ACTATCATGTATTATTTTCACTGTTGGCGTCGTCGACTGGCTCGATAAATTTCGTTAAATTTCTTTCGAAGCTATTCTCGCGGTATTTCAAGGATCAGTTTTCTATCTTACATTTTAATATATATATTACTTGTGATAATCTTTGCAAAGTACACGTCATCATAGATAGAAAAATTGAATTATAACTTTTATCAACCCATGGGATATAATGTATCAATTTATACCAAACATTGTATTCATGAATAATTAAAGGAATTTCGTATTTATTCAGAGTTGAAGAAAATCATTGACCTGGAAACATTCCAATTTCCCTGGCTAAGTATAATATTCCGTCCCATTTAATTTGGCTTTGCGTCGCTTTTTCAAGAGGGAAAACTCTAATCTACCCACTTTACTGCGTAGATGACGAATGCGCATTCCACTCCCCCCTCGTCACTGGGTCGTGTATGTGCATTTCACTTTTCTGCTTTATAAAATATTACGTCATTGGCCCATGCAAATCCCCGCACCGATACTCGGAACTTTTTACTCCCTCCAACCTGACACACCAGTTTCACCTCGAGATTAGATACAGACTTTCGCGAATTTAAACAGCCTTAACTCGTATACGAACTACAGAACGAATTGATATTTTCCACAATCCTTCTCGAGTTTCTCGCAGTTTAAACAAACTCGGATACTTGTTTGCATCCCATTGGACTTTTCTCCAAAAAACGCAACTTCTTGCCTTATTACATTTTCCTTGTAACATCATCTGAACTTCCGGCTTGTTTCGTTCAATAGCAATTCATTCTCTGCGTTCCAGACTTCCTAATTTATTTGTCATTCTTGTCCCCCTTGGTTTTTTCTTATTCAAAATATATATTCACTTATTTCGACTCGATTATCGTATTTCTTACTTTATTTACGCCCACGTCATTTCTACTTTTTTAAATCCTCACAGTGAAAAATCACTGTAAGGATTTAATAGAGCATGAATTCTAATTCATTCTTTAAACTGTATTCTGACTTTTTCAATCATCGGGGTTGGAGCCAACTACTTCCAAACGGAAATAGTCAATCTTCCTATCGTTTTTCCTTGTGTTCACTAGTACACCAATTTTCCTGTCTCATCCTTTCTAGGTGTCCCGAATCGCTCGAGTAGCGAATAGAAATAATTGAGTGCCAATAGAGCTTCAACGCTTTCGAGTGTCATCATCAACGTCAACTAAGCATAACATGTAATTGCATCGAGTCTCCAAAGGGAATAACGCCTATGTTTAGTCGAAATTCTGACGTGCGACAGTGGTACGCGGTTCGAATGAATTCCACGAGAAAATATGGGAATTGTTGAGTAATTCAATTTACTTCATTTTTCCTTTGCGGATCGTAAAAGTGAAATTTAATTGCATGAGAAAACAACGTTCTGGCCGAGCATGAATAAATTACACTGAGCGCCGGTGGCTCCGCGGATAAACTCTTGACTCATGAGTTTTATCAGACTTTTCTTTGCGCTTTCGAACATTCAAAGTAAGCACGAGAGCTGAAAGGCTAATCATTAATCTAATTGGACGTCCACAGCCATATTCTCATTAAATTAATGCGCGGAGTTGCCCACGGAGGGACATATATCATGTAATATGGCGCGTCAGTGCCACCGACGTCGAGTACTTAAGCTGCTTTTACGGTCGTTATCAGTATAAACCGTCTTTAGTCGCGATCAAATCGTCAGATAAAGTTTTATTCATTTCAACTTCATTATTTATGAGAACAAAAGAAATAAGTTGATTATCAGACGAAAGATACTCTTTTTTCGAGAAAAAACATCTTAAGATTGTAAGTTTGCGTGGCGATTCTATCGCGTTAAAGAAAACTAAATTTTTCACATTGTCCCTATTGTCAAGAATCGGTAAATCACATGTGAACTGAATATAAAGAATAGGAAAAATCTGAAAAAATTCACAGCAATAGATGTTTATACAAAAATAGATGTCGATATGCTCAAGAAAACTATACGTCGAAAAAATAAGATCGAACAAGCGATTCTACTTTCTTAAATCCTTACAGTGAAAAATCACTGTGAGAAGATGTTTTTACTGGATTACAGTGAATTTCTTCTGCAACTAAAGTGAATTTTTACTTTAGTTCTATGAGTTTTGATAGAAATACTTTTTAACATCACGATTTGCAGTAAGTATGGTGTGAAGTGAATTTTTACTCTACTTACTGTGAATTTTATGTAAAAAAGGTTTGCTATCAAAACTCATGGAAGTAAAGTGAAAATTCACTTTACTTACATAAGAAATTCACTGTTATCCAGTGAATTTGTCATCCGCCTTCTCACAGTGATTTTTCAATGCAATGCAGTAGTTTTTCACTGTAAAGATTTAAGAGAGTAATGTTCTTCCTTTCGTGTTATTAATGATTGAGATCGATCCACTTTGAAACGATAGAATTACTGCGCAAGAGCTGATAGAATCATTAGTTGGACGATCGTATATCGTTTAGTATTTCACCAGATTTTCGTTTGTGCAATGAGCAATGACAAATTGGTGGATGGAAGGAACCTTATTGGCGATAGCCTCTCCTTCTCTACCGATTCTCGCGTCCTTCGCAGCTTTGCTCCCCGGCCGGAACATACCGAGATAGACTATGAGCGCGTAGAAGTAGGTGAAGATTATAAGGATTAAGGCCTGGGGCGTGGCGAACACCATCCACTGGGTGAAGTTGATGCCCGGCGACTGGTAGAACTTCTCCTCGAAGAGGCCCTTGAACGCGAGGTTGGTGCCGGTGCCAACCAGGGTGGAACAGCCGCCGAAAGTCGACGAGTAAGCCGTCGCCAGCAGGTAAGCCTTCGTCACGTCTGTCGGGTCCCGGCTCCTGTGTCACATATTGCCAGCCGGGTTATATATAACACACGGCTCTCAATACAAACAGGTCGAGATTCGTACCCGTGTGGATCCTCCGGATTCGGCAAGTCGTGATATATCTTTATCAGCCCCTCCTGAAGTTGAAAAGTCGTATTGTCGGATCATCGGGTAGCTAAATCGAATCGAATCGGAAGGTACAGTCCTGTATACGATCCAAGAGTTATTTCACGATACTCGATTTTTATCTTTCTGTATGCGCGAACTACTCGACATTTGATCGATCGGTTTTCGTATTTTCAAATTCTGACTGAATAAGAACGATGATTGATGATTTCATTCGAGGTACTTTGGGTTTATTACTTTGAAAAATTCACTCTTCCGTTTGGATAATAAAGAATAAATTGTTCGCGAATCTGACTATACCGTAAAAAAAATAGCGAAAAATACTAGATTTATATTTGAAATCTATTGTATTATAAGAAACTCTGCTATCTATTTCTTTTCAAATTTTGTATACAATATCGCTATACGAAATATAATATCTGCTATTGTATTTTCAGAAGCAATTTACAGTTTTGTCGGAATTATAAAACAAAACATTATAAAACTTCAGAATTCGTCGTTACAGTTATCAATTAAGGTAAAAAATTGTTTGACAATCGTATTCTCCAAACCCGTGAAATTTGAACATTCCGGGTATTTTTTGAACACACCTCGTGTGTACACTGAGCTTAAGGGCCCAGAAAACCTGAGAAAAACCTGTTTTTCGTTCAATAATCCGCGAAGAATGAAGTAAATTCTGCAATATTTATCCATTCAAAAAATATTATCTAGTGAAAATATAGTAGTTTTTGCGATATATTTTTTCTCAGTGTACATATTTCAGTAGACAAGCTTTTTTTTTCTCTTTTAATTGTGACGTCAGGAAAATAATTTCTATGAAATTTCACGTATCTCTTATTCCACCCTAGAGATTTGATTTTCACATCTACAATATTACTCAACCGAATTGAATAAAATTCCCCAAGCGAAATTCGTCAAGTCGACATTGTGAGCTAAATGAAAAAAGACTCGCGGATAATTTGTCAATCGGCGACGCAGCCTCTATTGCGCCACACTAAAACGGAGTGACATAAAAAATCTATACTCGTCGATTTCAAGCCAATGTCAGTACAGTGAAGTTGAGCTACGTCCCGGATGACCAAGCTCTCTCATCCAGAACGTTGAAACCTACTCTCTTAAATCCTTACAGTGAAAAACCACTGCATCATCTCTTCAATCCTTGCAGTGAAAAATCACCACAAGAAGGTGGATGACAAATTCACTGGATTACAGTGAAATTCTTATGTAATTAAAGTGAATTTTCACTTTAGTTCCATAAGTTTTGATAGCAAATATTTCTACATAAAATTCATAGTATAACTAGAGTGAAAATTCACTTTACACCCTACTCATAAGTAGAGTGATGTAATATACTGTGAATTTTATGTAAGAATGTGTTGCTATCAAAACGCACGGAACTAAAGTAAAAATTCACTTTAGTTACATAATAAATTCACTGCAATGTCCAGTGAATCTTTCATCCACCTGCTCACAGTGATTTTTCATGTTAATACATCAGTTTTTCACTGTAAGAATTTAAGAGATCAAGTGTAATGTCATCCTGCCGACGAACGTGGATTAAGCCTAAATTAATAAGCTGGCGCTGGTTTTCGCGCAGACCTTCTCGAGCTCTTCGAGCACGGCAAAGACGATGGGCAGCATCATGGCGACGCAGGCGGTGTTTGATATCCACATGGAGAGGAAGGCGATGACGGTGAGGAGTCCGGCGAGGAGCTTCCTGTGGCTGCACCCGACGAGGCTCATCACCCCCAGGGCGATGCGCATGTGCAGGCTGCTGTGCTCTATGGCGCTCGCCAGAACGATACCCCCGACGAACACCATTATCGTGTCGTTCATGTAGCACCTCACCGTCTCGCTCGTGCCCAGCACGCCCAGGCTCGGGAACAGCACCATCGGCAGTATCGACGTCACCGCCAGGGGAAGCGCCTCCGTCCCCCAGAGCAGTATCATCGTCAGCACCACGAAGCTGCATCGCACTTGCTGCCCCCCGCTACAGTTAGTACACGTGCACCTCGCGCATGTGTGTATGTTGAATCCTCGCGGAGAGACGCCCTTTGTCGTTCGCACCGAGATATTCGAGCGATGGTTTCACTTGGATCGATCAATGTGTCATGATCGAACGAGGAAATCGATTTTATTATCCAGGGAATTTCGCACTGCGAGGATTCAACAGGGTTACACACACTCGCAGTAGTATACGAGTTTGCCAGCGATTCGCATAATCCAAATGGTCGCACTGTCTACGTTTGTTGAACAGCGAAAATTCAGCGGTAGCATGGGTGAAATTTACAGTGCCCTTCAGTTTAGCTTTGTATGCTTTTCAATCAATGCACAATGTAATAGCCGCTATTTCACTAGCATGACTATCCACTGTTAAGCGCCGCAGACAAATCATCATGTGTGATACGTTGTTTGGGGATCGATCGAATGGGATATGGAGGACAAGAAAATTCCATTTCATGGTGGCAGCCCAGCGGGCTGTTCTTGATTCCGCAAAAAAAAGAACAAAATAAACAATACAAATAGTGTAACTAAAACTATCGACGAAAAGTACGATAATTGCTCAGAGTGGATTATTCAAAAATACCATATTCCGAAAATCACAATGCAAATCGTCGTATATTAAAATGTAAACTGGCGAGGAATTATCGTGTTTTTCTTCGATGGTTTGTATTTGCTCCATTTGCATTATCTATTCGTTGTCTATTTTTCGTAACATAAAACAGCAGCTGCTGGGCAAAATATCAAGATCCACAGTTTTTATTTTTGTTCTCCATATCCCACTGGATTGGCCTCCTCGAACGTCGTGGTTGTTACATCGCAACAGATCGAATTAATCCACTGTCCGACAAACTTAGAGAGAGAGCCCGGGAAATAACGTGGCGTGTGGAGCAAGCATGCATTACCTTGTGCTCGTAGTAAGTTATGAGTGACGGTAGTAGCAAAGACGGCCATAATATACAGACGAAAACCTTCCAGTACATCGACAGCCGGGCCGATTTTTGTAGGAACGATTTGCCGTCGTAGTTCGGCCTGTTGGAACGATCGCTTGTCTCATTATGTTTCTCGTATATGCAATACACGCGCGACCCCGAGCGCTCAGCTGATCTTACGGTAAGGCGGTGGCCTGTTCGGTCATTTTTCCACGTCGACGATGAAAAACAACTCGCAACAACGAACGAGACTACGGCGCCAGTGCGATCCTCGTGCGCCCATCGCTTCTTGGTTATAACCTGGTTTTCGCGCGACGCGAGGGGGCAAAAACATGAAGATCGCGCCACGCGCGCGCGAGTTTTTTCCACCCCTCTAATGTAGTATATAAATGCATGCATGCGAGGATGAATCATCCAACGCTTCCGAGGGGATACTCGCGGGAATATTATCAGGGAAGTTTACGATGGGATTCGCGAATCGGTATTTCCTGGTGGACGAAAAGAAATACGATTCGTTTTCTGCGAGAGTGAGTAATACCCCCGCACTACAAAGACAAAAAATGGTAAACCTTATTATATTTTTTTTACTATATTATAAAGGTGGAAAAATGCGAAAGCGTATACTTTTTTGGCGAATTATACTAGCAAAAATGTTGAAAATCTTGCAAAAAGAAATATAGTACGTGTATTAGGTAAATATAGTAGGATTTACTTTATTTTTAGTGTATTGTTGACCAAATCCGGTTTTTGATAACATGTTTTGTTTGGGTCTTACCAATTCCATCAGAGGTTCATAGTAGCTTTTTGCCATTTTGCAGTTTGAGATGAATTTTCGACCTCCATTCATTTACGTCCACAAGTTTTAACGATAAATATTGATTTATATTGATTTATCGGGCTATACCTGTCGAGTGTCTACCACAGTATCCAATTGTTTCATAATACAAAACTTTCCATCTGTGAACGTCAATCACTCAACCAAATATTGACACATCATCCGAACTAACTAATATTATTTTGTCGTTGGAATAGAGATGATTGTTTACTTTACAATCTTTCATAATTTGATATGACTCTGATTGATTTTGTCTATCAATTATTATATCTACCGGTCCATACATGCACTGAGAGCAGTTTATAGTTGGGTGAACTATAAATCTACTATAAATATAGTTCTATTTTGACCCAGCTATGAGATATTGTGAATTCCACTATACAAATTTCACTGATGTATACCATGGAAATAGTATTATTTATACTATATTTAAAGTAGATTTTACTCTATATATAGTACTTTTATTTATAGTAGATATGATTGAGTGGACACAGTTGACTATAATTGTGGTTCATTAAACAATAATTACTGATGGATGGACAATAATCAAATAGTAATTGAGCATTGTTGGAAAAACTATAAAACATGAGGGTTATTTACACAAATAAAGTTAATTTAACGATATTTATAGTAGATTCTTCTATAATTTCGTTTACTATATCATATAGTAGGTTCCGATAAGGGAATTTTTCTCAGTGTGATGTTATTTTGGAATATAATGTTATAATGAAAAAATTGGTTCATGAATAATTGATTTTTAGTGGCTAACGTCAAGCCCGAATGAATCCTCATCATCCAAAAATCAAAAAGAACCGACCAACTTCATGAGTCTCGAATCATGAATAATGATATGATGCTTGGGTTTTACCATTCTAATGGGAAGTTTCACAGTTTCGAATTTGTGGATTTATAATGTCGACAAGTAGAAAATGTAGTGTTGCTCACTATATAAACATTGAGATTTATCTAGATTTAATAGTGAAACCTACAAAAAATATAATCACCGGCACTTTATATGGTATATATTTATAACGTTTACTCAATTTCACTACAAATAAATGGTTCAACTTCCAATAATATAATGAACTCCAGGTTAAAATTTAGTGTCATTAACCATATTTTATTCTTCCATACGAGTATGTACAGTAGTATTCCCCAACGACTTTTATTTTTCCAGTTCGGGTGTGTGACGTATCTATACATGTTAAATAAAGCGCGACGAGCATCGGAGTCGCGCGGTCACATCGTGTCATCCGGAGATAACGCGAACGAGCCCCTTGATAATCGTATCGATACGAGAGACGCCCGTCGACAAATCCCGAAATAAACCAAAAAGCCACGAGCCGCTGCAGCTCGAAAGCGATCTCCGATTCCCTTCGGGACGTATTTTTTCCTTTGTCGCCCCCCTCCCCCACTCGCTCGCTTTTTTCCCGACCTTGCGGATGGCGTGTGTAATTCATCGAGTGCGCCGCGGCCCCGAGAAAACAGCCCGGAGTGGAATATATATACATACATACATATGTGTGTGTATATACGAGATAAATGGACTGTCGGTTCCTCGCGCGATTCCTCGAATTTAAATTAGCCCATTTCCAACGCTAATCGCGCATAAATCGATGCGCGCGCGCTCGCGACTCTCCCGATCGATATATAGCCGCGCTGCACTCGACTTTCCCCTCGCGCCGCATATCCAACATATGAACGTCGATTGTTAAATAACGCTTTGTGTTTGACTCCCATAAAAAACGTCCGTTTTTTCTATTGCGACACGTCTTTTGTTGTAATCCGATTATCGTTGTCATTACGATCTCAGTATGCTATGAAAATCAAAAGAATATTTTACTTATTTCAATCAATTCAGTTTCAATCCATTCGTTTTCAATCGACTCGTCAATGATTGGTCAATAATTGTTGATTTTGTCTAGTTGACGAAAATGTAATACGTACAGTCGTAATGCGCAGATTTATATTCAAATAATGATTCTTCGAGTGACTATATTCTTTCACGAGCAATCGTCGATACACCGGCAACGTATTGGCAAGCGTACGGCGAAATAACGCACGAATATTGGTAATCATTCACGCAGCATATTACCAATACATCAACACCGCTCTTATACATTGCCTGTACACACACTTTCAATTTTTACGAGCTGGCACGTGCGTACATTCAACTTTTCATCGGGAGTATAGCTCGAGGCGCGGCTGCTCGTAAATTTCCAAACGGCGAATATCGCACACACAGAGCTGCGCGTGATTCAGCGTGACTCAATCGGCTGACTCGCAATGGAGGGAGGCATTAATCGCACGCGCCACTCGAAAACGCGAGTGTCGGAAAGGGGCGCCACACTGCAGGATAAACGAGCGCCTCGCGCGTGCGACCCGACCATTAGTCCACTAATGCGCCGGCCGAGCAATGAGTGATTACGCTCTCTCTCGCTCGCCCCAATTTCTTCTTTTTTTTCCGAAATATACCTAATTGACCATTGCGAGTCGTCGAGACACGGAAGCGGGTTTTCCGTGGCTGCGACTTGGGAATTCGTGACTCGCGCCTGACAGATGCAAATGTGTATGGAGAGGCGCGCGGCAAGTAGTAGAGCACAGCGAACGGGTAGACGCGGCGTTTCAAAACCCGACGTTGCTCGCCGACTTCCATCCCCGTTCACTTTGGCTCCTCTTTGCTTCGCCAAACAACCTACAGCTCCACGGCGCTATATACACGCTTATTCGACGCAGTTGAGGAGGTGTAGTACCGGGGGAAACGTTAATTACCGTAATAACGCGCAAAGTTCCATCCCGCGATGTATCTCTCGTTGAAACGTCAATTTCCCGTTCGTTCTTTTCATACCCTCCGAGCACGCCGCTTGGGTTTTTTCTTTTTACAACGAATCGCGCGTTATCTTCTCCCGAGTTGAACTTTCAAGCGCGTAAACTAGTTTTAATTTGGCCCAGCCGAGGAATGATTTCGCGCGAGTTTGCGACCGAATTGAATACGATCACACACGTTTCGGGTTAAAATTGCGATCGTGGCTGAGGTTTCTTTGAGGCTTTGAGAAATCGCCCCCGAAAAATCGTCGATATACTCACGCGTGATGTCTTATTGCACGCGACGTTCGACTGTTTTGTCAAATTAGTCGACATCGTTGCGTAGATTGTAAACTTGGATTACTGTTGTAGTTGTGGATGTAACTTTGGGAATATTTGAGGGAAGCGTTATTGCGAAATGTTCAATGAGAATTTAATACGTTAAGGGAATTTCCTTATATTACTCACAATAACGTTGGAGTTCGAGTTACTACTTCCCTCTCCAGCTCCTCTTCCACCATTGATCCGCCAAAGTAAGCCTGAAGCTTTGCTTTGTTATTTTTCCCATTAGTCTCCATGAATATTGGATGTTCATCAATAACAAATCACATTGATGAGACTTCCGCGATGAGAGTATGAAATAATAGATGGACAAATAATAGGCGAAAATTAATACACTGGGCGTCGGAGAAAAATATCCTATCGGTAAATTATCCTGTACAATTACAATCTTGAATGGTTTGCATTGCTGGAATTTTCATATCGCGCGTATATTAATTTCATACTATATTTATAATTGGAGTTCGGATGTAACAAAACTAGATTCTAGTAGTTGTGAGATTATAAATCTGCGATACCAACAATCCTCGTATAATTTGGTGTATTAAAGTTACTGGGTGTAACTGTTCTCAATCGTTCAGTAACCTAACATTCTATACTTTATGCTTCCATTGTTATTAACTCTGTCGCATATCAAGTGTTCTCTTTGATGATGTTAAATCGGATCGTAATATGTATAATGAACATCACATTTCCTATACTTTGAATATCTCATATCATTGATTGCGGTAAATCATAAACTTATTTAATAACGTTGATCCCATCAAATATGCAATATCCGTGTAATTTATATCTTCTATGTTTCGCGGTACGATGAACAATTCATATTACTCATATTCTGTCTCTATTAAGCCGGAGAGCTGTAATTTCTGATTGATTATTAATGATCAATATCTAACTCGCTCCAGTGTTTTAATCGAAAGGTCCAACTGTGGTTGAATCGGGCTGAAAAAACCTCACCGATGAGTCTACCATCAGGTGGCTCTAGGACGAAACCAAATATAATTTTCCATGTGTCAAGGGCCATTACGAAGAAAAAAAACACCGCGAACGAAAAACCCATCCCAGTATCTGTCGCGAAAAAAACAGCCCATCCGAATAGAAACCTAGTTTGCTTTGATAATGATTGACATTTATTTTTTCTCGCAAGGGCTGTCGACACACATCACACGCATACATATTGACAAACTGTCACAAATTTGCTTCGCGCCACACACAAACATACCGCGAGGATGTAGGATATATTTGGATATAGTACATTTCGGCACTAGACCAAAACCCAAATTCTAGGTACGTGGGAAGTTTGCCGCCCAAGTAAAGCGAGGTTGGTTATCGCAAGAGCCTAGAATCAACTTTCGCCCTAGTATCAAACCGTATTTTTCATCACGAGTGTAGAAAACCAAGGTTTAACGATCAACTCTTTTCGATAAAAGCAATGATATAGCTTTTTTTTCCAAAGTCTTGTATGCGCGTAGAGCGCGATCGTCGGATCCGATCGTCAATAATACCTCGACGCGCCGACATTGAAAATCGCTATACGACAGACGCGCTACTCGCGAAATCGGCGGAGAGTATAGTGGAGAGCGCTTGCGCGCGATACTTATCGTTGGGGTTGGCTGGCTGCAGAAGTGGGGGATCGGCGGCGGTGGGGTGGGTGGAGATAGGCGAGCTGGCGCCCGCTGGGTCTTCGAACCCCCTCGTGCAGTCTGCATTGCGCAGCTTTACGGCGTGCCCGTGTGTCCGCTCGTCCGCCGCCACCCGATCGCCACACGCCACACATCGGACAGCCGGGCCTCACTTGCTACCCCCGTCTACTACCTGTATACGCCTCGGCGTCGCCCATTTACCCTCCTCAGCAAGCGTGAGTATATTTCCCCCACCGGCGATCCGAATTTGGAATTATGTAATCGGCGACGAGTCGAATGCACGCGCAAAATTTTGACGCGATCGACCGCGTGTGTAAAGTAAGCACGCGAGCGCGAATCGACTCGCCGAACCAATAATACGCCTCTGGGGAAAAAAACGGGGGAGAAAGAAAAAGAAACGCACAGATTGCAGACGGGTTACCGGCTTTTATCTCGAGGGGGGGCACACGCGTGAAGGGTCGCCCCGGATCCTGTGTGCGTCTGTGTGTGACATTGATTCGCGGCAACCCGACGGTATATACCGGTGGGTGGGTGGGAGGTGAGCTTGTGGTCGCCGCAGCAGCAGCAGCTTGGTACACTTGCGCGCGCGCGCGTCCCTTTAGGACGACACGGTAGGAACTTCCGGGTTCGGGGGGGGATGAATCGCGCGCATAATTACACGCGCGTTGCCTCGAGGCACAGGAGAGAGAGAGAGAAGAGGCAGGTGAAGGGACGCCACCGGGCCGCCACCCTTCCGTATATCGATCCAACCCCAAATCTCGAGCCGCGCGCGCGCGGATGTATGCACGTACACCTCTTTGACACGCCGTGTCGCACGCACGACGATCAAAGTACCCGCTGCTGCTGCTGCTGGCCCGTAGCTATATACGTGTCTATCCGTAGATTGGAGCGCGAGCGCGTCGCGACCCAATGATATTCGCTGCGAGACTCGTATAGCTTTTGAATTGGATCGAGCGCGCTCGAGTAGGAGAATCGTTTTTTTTCTGCCAGTGACGGTATATCATACGTATACACACTTCCTTGGAAAGGCTGCGTGTCGCGAGGCAGGATGAGTTATCGATTAGCCGAGAGTGCAGTTAATTTACCACGCGTTAAAACTGCATTTGTCACTCGTGGTTCCGCGAGTTTCACACTGAAACAATCGATTTTCGGGGCTATATATTACGCCACCGTATTTCAAGCGAATTTCGCACTGGAATCGAAAATTTTTGTCGTCGAAACTCGCGGAAAAACCAGGGTTTATCGCTGCGAATAACCGAGAGCCGGCACACACTGCACGCGAATACATATAATCCTTCGCTTGTGTCTATTCAGCACGTGTCTATCGTCGCACGGGAAAAATCAATCGTCGGCTCGCGACATCTAATAGCTCCGTGATTAAGCGTGTAAACTCCTCGTCGATTCGCCTCCTCCTTTCCGTCCGCGCGTAAATCTCGGCCGGCCGCGCGCGCGAATTACCGTGTAACCATCCGTACATACGCCGCCGAATCGATAGCTCGAGCACGGGTCTGTGTATAAATCATTCCGGCGCTTACACATCCTGCCGTTCGCGCGAACGGTTTTACGGGGACTTGTCAATAGGCCGTACATCCGATCGTTCGCCCGCGATATATTGGCGCAAATCCACTATATGGCACCAGCGGCAGAGGAAAAGCGGGCAATGATTGACGCGAAACCCCGATATAAGTATATATATCTCGAGCTCGCGTGCGAATTTATATATATACGAACGCCTGGCCGATGTTGTGAGCCTCGGTTGCCAAGGGACACCCGCGGATATACACGTACACGAGGATCGCGGAACACGCGAAAACAATCGTTATGCAAGACGCGGCGCAACTTCCTGAATATATATTGCCCGCGGTGGCAAAGTTCCTCACCGGGGGGGAGGAATTCTTACGTGGATCGACAAGCGAGTTTGCGAATTAATTTTCCCGGGAGGCTCCGCGAGGGGAGTACCTTGATAATTCGAGACTCCCGTGTTATTTTACGGGTTCAGCTTCGCCGTAACGTAGATCCACCGGCATATTCACCAGCTACGGCAATTCGTTATTGCGACATCGCGAGTCAAAATTGTATTCGAGCGTGCAGAGGGGGTCCCGCCATGCTCGGTACGACAAAGCGACTGTTTTATAATTGCTGGCCACTGCGGGGCGGGTGAAATGTTAATTCGTTCTAATCCCGAGTTCGTCGTCCCCGAGGAAAGTGTCAAAACCATACGCGTTTCCCCAGGATGAAACGAGCGAATTGAATCATACATACGCACCTACTCGTTTGTTTTTTTTTTCTTCAGCAGATCCGGATGTGGAAGTATTTATACATCAGAAACGCGGAATTGAACGTCGCGTGGGTGAACGTATCCGTTCGAGGACGCGATTCGCGATACGTCCCGTTGCGATCGATCTGTCGCGAACGTATGGGCTCGCGAGGTCGTATGTACGTATGTTTCCGCAAAGTTACCTCCAACGAGGTGTTAACCCGAGAACTCGAGATAGATAGTTGGAAAGTCGAGTGGAATATACTGTAATGGAGGGGAAAGGAATGTATAGTGTGATGGCGATACCATATCTCCGGGCAAACGTCGCTCCGGGGAGTTTGGGCAAACGCGAATCGATCCACTCGAACTACTCCAATCATCCCGATCGAAGCGAATTGTTTTCGTAATTGGGCGCCGCTATATATCCGGCCGGGAATATTGATTTGCTCCAATGACAATCTCAAATCGTCCCGTATAGTTATAATCAACTCGTCACTTGCGAAACGGCACATTACATAATATACACATCAGCAATCGGGTGAAGGAGCGACAATCATCCGTTACTCGACGCTAATTACGTATGTATATACTCGGACGAGTTTCATCCAATCCGGAGCATCGAAGCTTGAATCGCGCGACTCCGCTCCGGTCCCTCGTTTTGTAGAGAAGAGGGAAACTCATTGTGACGGAAGTAACAAGAGTTCGCTTATTGTCGCCCTTGACGATTGAACAGTCTCGAATCCATTGAAAATCAGTGACCATTCGTGGGTCGAGAAATAAATATGTCACGGCATACGTCCCAGATACACATACGTGTTTTATCACACTTCTGGGAAAACCCTTGGGAAAGAAAAGTCTCTCGCCGCGCGAATGAGTGAAAGAGAGCAAATCCTTGACACGCTACCAGCGAGCGAAATTAAATCTCGTTAGTCGCCGGAAGGGGACTAAAGTACTCGCAGATCTAATTAATCCAGCGTGTGTGTGTTTGTGTTTGTTGTTTGTCGGCAGGAGAATGTGGGGCAGAGCAAACATGGCTGCGGTGACCCTGCAACTCCTGATGCTGCTCGGCTGGATCTGCGTCTTCGCCCGCTCGGCCGAGGGTGAGTCTTCGGCATTGCAATGATTATGTTTACCCGTCCCCGGTGCGCTTGACGCTTCTTCGATATATATTGCTTGCAATTTTTATTTTCTTTGCCTCCTCCTCGACGACTCATTTCGGCGTTGTTTCGTTGTCGCCGACCGGGAGAGAAGATTCGTTGATGGGTGGATTTCGTGAAATTGCTACTTTAGATTGAGATACCGAGATTGAAAATAATCGTGACCTGTGGATTGATATTATTCGGGTGCAATTATGCACAGGGCAATTTTTTCCAAGAAACAGCTGGCAATAAAATTATTATTATTAAAGTTATACATATTACATAGTTCTGCATCGTAATATAATAGTGGAAGCAATTTTGTGAAATTGAGAAATTAACTTATCGTGCGTTTGTCAATGAATTTTTGTTAGAGCTGTGATGTTTTGTCTAGGCATAAACGATGCGCACAGTGGTCGTACGTCTTATGAATACCTAAACGTTTTCTATAGGCGTATCTACACATATGAGGGCATAGATCACTCATTTATACGAGGCATATGCCTCGATTGTGCTCGGATTATGTCAGTCAATATTTAAGCGTAATTTCTCATGTATAATTTGTGATGATTTTTTTACTCGAGTTTATACGCTCGCGTGGTAGGAAACTCGGGAACGCTTCGTAGTTCTTTCTAGCACGAATTTACTCATCGATAATATGCAGCAATTTTCGACGGGATAAAATGCTCCATATATTCACGAGAAACAAGAAAACGAAGTTTATGCAACGGGTGCAAACGCATGAGGATCCAAATGGAATCAATAGCTGTCAACTATTGGATAACAGTTGCAAATTGGACAAACTTCAGTGCTACTTTGGAGCTAGTTCCATAAGCACCGATATCCAATGACCTCAACGTCCGCTTCAGCCTATATAATTCCTATAGAACGCACGTATGGTTTCTAATACAGTTAGATTCTCGAGCGGAGCGTTGGTTTCTCAATAGATAGTTAATACTCCGATATCAAAGTATTCGACGATTCGTCAACATTAACGTAGCATTCAATTATATTATACTCTGTCAAAAATTTACATTTACAATTTACCGTATGCACAGGGAAAGCCAGAGAAGATTTATTGAATGGAAATAGACTGGATTTTCTTAGTTATAAGAGTGAATATTCACTTGAGTTCCGCAAGATTTTTACAGCAAACATTTTTACCTTAGATTCATCGCGAAGCCCAGTGAAAAATCAATGGAGTGTTGAGAGCGTTGGTACCCAAAAAAATGATTATATTATGAAAACTTGCATTTCATTTTATATGATGTGAAGCATGGAATATAGCGAATACGCAGATACAAGAAACTCATTAATAATTTATTATTTCCCTTAATTAGTATTCAAAATTATATTATTACAAATGATAATAAACCCTCTGGCTCATAACCAAGTCCTCGACGATCGAATTTTTACTGAATTTTCGCTGCGAAATTAAGGTACAAATTATTGCTTTCGAATCACACCTAACTCGAGTGAATATCCACTCGTATCACACGGAAAATGCTTTGTAGTTCCACTCGACAGTTCATCCACCATTTCGCACGTCGGATTTCCACACAGCAAGGATTCGAGGGATTACTCAATCGAGTTCATTTCGAGCGTTCATAATAAAACTGAGCTCAATGGGAAATCCCTCGAGCGAACGGTTTCACTCCTCTCGATCGCATATACATATATATTCGAAAACTCCTCTGGCACTGTACCGCAATGGATTTTCCCGGCTTTTACGAGCGAGGACTTAACGTCAACGCTAATCTCGAATAACTCGCGAACGTCGAGGCGCAATTTGCTCGCGGCGAGAGTTTCATTCATAAGACCCGAGCTGCCGTGCTGTAATCGTCGGCCATTCAGTTCTGGCTTCAACCAGCCGTGAGTCTCGAGCAGTTGTTGGCCCCGCGCGCGTTCGCCGGTATTCGCCGACGCATCCGCTCAACGGATTCTCCCGTCGGTCGAGGAAAAAAACAAAAGCTCGCGCGGTTGCGCTAATTAATTTCCCGTTTGTCTCGCTCGCGCGGTACCGTATATACATCTATAGACTCGCTCGAACCCGAAACGTCACTCGGGCGGGGCTTAATCAAGTAACGAGAACGCGCCGAACAAAGCGAAAAATCTGCCCAGTAATCTGGCACACGCCACGTTGAAACTCATCTCGGATGCTCGGGGGCGAAAGAGAGAGGGGGGGGGAAAGGGACAAAAACGAAGAGCAAATTGCCGCGAAACGGGGACGCGTTATTAAAAAGTTTGCCCCCGCCCCGTTGCTGCAGCCAGCTCGCGGAATTGCGTGTATATTAGATTACAAACGCGCGCACTCGAGTTTTATTAGGCCGGCTCCCTCGGCTGCTGCTGCAGTCCCGGGCGAAACGCTGCAGAGTTTCGAGAAGGTGTGCGCCCATGTGTGCGTGGGGGTATTGTAAGCCCCGCGCCTAATGTATATTTATGGTTTCCCGGGGCCCTGCGGCGGTGCGTTGAATTTTTTGAAAAAAAAAAAAAAAAAAACAAAACAAAATTCAACTCGATGCGGAAAATTGCCATTCTCGGGGGAGAAACGTCGAGCGACGCTTTTTCCCCTTTTTGGTTATTCTCGGTTCGACGGACGTGGCGTACGCGCTGCGCGGCGGGTTCGGAAATTCGATGTGTATGTCGCGATGGTCCGTGTGTTATGGAGCTTCGACGGAAAGATAAATTCCATATGCTACCTTGTTTTACGCACAATATAGAATGACATGGGAATTTTATCGACTAAGAAATCAATAGTGTGTAGTTTTTATTTCGATTTAACTAAAATCCGAGCTATTACGAGCATGTCGTTATAGCGACTCGTCATTCGTATATGAAGTATATCTTTATACCTTGGAAACGCTAAATCCATCAAAGTTCGTGTATCTTTTGATAAAAGCAAATTTAATTTGAGCAAACATAAAAGAAACAGGACCTAATTGGTTTTTCATACTCGGGTGAAAAGAAAAAACTGAGGTGTCGTGAGAAATTTGTTTACGTATTCGCTGGCCACTCGGAAAACTCAATCCGCCATTTCTGCGTGGGGTCAATTTTGCCTGTGTGCGCAAGGCCAAATACTGCGATTCGGAACGATTCAAAGGGAAACACACGCGCGAAACTCAATCGAAGTTTGACTGCTCCGCGGGTATACGGACGTGGTCGGGTGTATACCGTTAAAAATAAACACGAGACAAACGTCGAGGTTGATTAGTCATGCGCACGAACGAACGAGCCCCAATCGTGAATTCTCAAACGGGAAGTTCATCACTATCGAGCGGCAAATCCGGGCAGCGAGTTTTTCTCCTCTCGGACTCGCCGAACTCGCTCTATTTACGTAAGCCGTGTTTTTTTATGATCTCAGCTTTTTTCCTTCGCGCAGAGACGGATAAGCGATCGTACCGTCGGCTACTATATATAGATGACTTTATAGTGAGAGGAGCGGTGAACATGAATTAACAAGCTCGATAATGCGCTCGTTGTTTTCGAAACGATCTGTCAATTGTTTATTCTACCCCGCGGAATCAGTTTATTGAGGATTCATCGATAGAATTGAGTGACAGCATTAGCGTCTGTATAATTGTCGAAAATTTATGTCGACGGGTATACCGCACTCTTTTTTGTATACAAATTTTCGAAATTATACGTCACTGATTGCAATTCTAATGGTTCGATTACAAGATATCGAATATAAATTAACTGTATATGGAGAATACGCAAAATAAAATTTTCACATCTCCAGCTTTTTGCAATGATAAAAATCCGACTTATTTGTATACGCGACGTTTTTTATAAATCAATTAAATTTTTCACCGAATTTGCCTGACTCAGATATCTTCAAGTTTCGAAAGTAGTTATAAGCGTGAAAGGACTAAAATCCAGCATGTTTGATATCAGGATATCTTCGGGGGAACAAAACGGTATGGGTCGAGGTATGAACTACTTGGGTACGCAAGAACCGTCTCACAAAGTTTCATCGTGCGATTAGTTTTCCAATGGTTGGACAGCCATTTTCTTATTCAGTGAACACATGAAGCCACTGAAACCACTCACAAAAATTTAATTTTGGGTTAAAGGAGAAGAAGAATCAGTTAGACAAAATAAAACAAGCAGAACCTTCTTTACTGCTAAACAAATTACTTTAGAATCAATAAAAGAGTTATAGAGTCTAACTGATTCTCCTTTTCGAACCAAGATTCTATTTTTTTTTATTGATTCAGTTGCATTTAAAATATAATAATAACATGTATCCCATCCTATGTGAATAAACTTATTTAATTAACTAGCTTAATAAAAATTCTGAAAAAAATTTACTTTTTATCATAGTGCGCGTAAAATACCCGTTTTTGGTCATGTTTTACGTAAGGTTTATCTTTACACCCTAGACAGTTATTATATTGGTAACCAAGCAAGAGTACGTGATTCAGTCTATCGTATTTAGCGATATGGCCTTGTTTTGCGTCTTTACCATGGCAACTGCCCTGGGGCGTAAAATTCTTTACACTCACAAACAAGTCCAGAAGCATACTCTAAGCTTGGTACGATAAAAAATAATGTTCGTACCACGGAAATAACTATCTAGAATATATATATATATACGAGAAAAAATCCATTTTCATGTATAATTTTCATAAAAGAATGAGAATTTTTCATTTTCAGTGATTATTTTACTCTGCATAGCGTTTTATGAAAATACAATCGAATACGAAGATTAAATTTTTCAAGAAAAGATAAAACACATTCCCGCATCCATGTCCGGTTGAGCGTCACCAGTGCTTCTCTATTTAGCTCGTATATACGCTCGCTTTCGTGGCACCAAAGGGGTACCATAGTCAATTGTCAATTATGCCCAGCGATCGCCGTCGGCTGTTGTCTCAATTCATCGTCGACGCGTCAAAGGTCAATTCGGTTGTGTAATTCGACGAGAAGTCGCGAATGCTTTTTTTCCATGCAGCTATTCGGGCTTCTTCATTTTTCATAGTTTAAATTACCCTTTTCGTATGACGCCTCCCCCGTTAAATCTCGACTCGACACACCGGTTCAACCTGCCCGTGTTATTTGCGAGCAGCAGAGGAGCAGCAGCAGCAGCAGAAGCAGGTGGACGCGACCGAGCAGCAGGTGTTGGAGCGGGCGGTCGCGTGGCTGTGGGGCCAGAGGGACAGGGACTCCGGCTGGGCCAACGACACCCAGCGCGTCCTCCTCGCTCTGCGGCTGGCCAACCTGTCCCGCGACCAGCCGACCCAGCCAAACCTTCTGCTGCAGCTCAGCGCCAAACAGATGCAGATCGAGATCGTCCTGCTGCTCTGGAGGTGAGAACTTTGCTTCTCTACTTAAGCAACGCGTCCCGTTATCTCGTCTAACCATCCGCCCCCTTTTTCCTCCTTTCCACTCTCTCTTGAGTCGTCACGGCTGGGAATTCACACTGCGCCCACGGGATGCAAATGGATTTTTCAGTGAAATTCTCACAGCGATAACAGAGGATTACTCGCTCGAATATCTCACGACATTTGATAAATCCATTCATAGTGAGTTCCAGTAAGGACGAACTTCACGAGTGGATTTTCCTATGTACCAAATCATCAAATTTTACTGTGATCCCTTGGAAAATTCATAATAGAAGATTTTTAAAGGATATTTGAGAATACCGCGAGATTTGAAAACTTGAAAATTGCTGAAATCACATAGCAATGACCATTCAAACTTTCAACGGCACCTGGAATAAATCCTCTTTTTGGTTTCACTGCTCCAACACAGCCGAGTTCACGTCGTTCAAATATCCTCACCGCCGGAAATCCATTAGCTGGGTTGAATTAAAAAAAAAAAGAAGCAAAAAACACCAGAAATCCGACGAAGCGGACGCGAAGCTCGCCCGTACAGCAACTGCAGAGCGAAATCAAATATCTCGCGCCGAAAAATCTCCTCTTCACTCGTTTCCTTCCCCGTTCCAGGTCCTGCAGCCCCGAGCGCTCGAGAGTCGCTCGTAAAGTAAAAAAACCCCTCGGTATATACATACACACACGCACTCGACAAAGTCCCTTTTTCCGCCGCGCCGTAATAGTCTCATCTTGTTTCGATGCATATCGGGCGCAAGGGTGTCGCTGCAGAACAGGACAATGCGCAAAATCAGCAGGGCTCCGAGTCCGTCCTGATTTTTCATATTGTGCCTGGGGGGGCGCGGCGGAAATTGTATAGCGCTAGCGCGCGCTCGGAATCGCTTATTGTCCAGACAGACGCTCCAACTCGAGGGAAAAGTTCACGCGAGGCTCTCTTTCTCTTTCCACTACTGCTGCTGCTGCTGCTCGGCCAGCGAGATCAATACTTTCTTCGCTATGCGATTTTCGTTGTGTGTACATATATATGCCCGCCGCGAAGATGCCAGCTGTGTATAGAGCTTTGAAAGATGCGGCATACGCTGCCATGTGGTTTTCTACATTTTGAAGTTATTCGACGCGGTCGCGGCGAGACTCGAGGAAAATTTTCGAAGAGACGAACGGAGCGTTCGTGCCTGACCCAACACCACCTCATTCCACTGGAATAACGTGCGCGTCGCGCCGTAGCGATTTTTCATCCTTTCTTTTTTCTCCACGCCCGTCCGTCATTTTATCCTCTGTTATATACTTCCAGTGTTACTTTGAAGCTTGAAAAATTAAATACGCCGGACGCGTCTGACCGAACACTCCCTTACTCCACTGTATATAATATACACGCGGACTCTTCTCTCGCAACGATTCTATTAGCGTATATATATACACTCGCGCGTTTCTTTTTCATCCCGAAGCTTCTCGGGGCAATCTTCTCCTCGTTTTTTTCCTCAACCCCCGGCCGAACATTTTCATTTCATTACCCCCGCGGGCTTTGCTCGGGAAAAGATAACTGGAAACAAGGTGTAGAACTGGAGAATTCAGTTGAAGCGATACGTATAGGACACGGCCGTGTCTTATAGCTCAGCTCTTTTCCTTCATTCGTGCCGAGTTTCTCTCTCTTCTCTCTCTCTCTCGAGACAATTATAAAGGCACCCGTATAAATCCGCTTCGTATTCTACCTTTGAGAGTCAGTTTTTGATTGATACAGTTTTGTCGGGCAAGACTAAATATAGAAAACACTCAAATTGTTAATCGATGAAATAGTAAGTTGGAATCGTTGATGTAGAAAAAAGTTCAGCGACTCTCGCAACGATATTGATATACTGAAAAGTTTTCCCACTGCGATGACGCTTCAGTGATGACAAGATCGCGAATCGAAATTCCGCGTAACGTTGATTGTTTGCGAAAAGAAAGAAGCAGATGAACCCAACATTCAATAATGATAATACAAGTAAAATTCACTTGAAGATATATGGAACATTCTTGTTTTGGTACGAACTCAAGTCAGACTTGGTCCGTTATTGTTACGAAATGGCGGAAAAAAACAACTGTTCTCATTGTTTGAATGAGAGTACCGGAGAGTTTTAAGACCGTAGTTGAATTACGCGGAATTGAGGTCGAAATCGTGTATACCTTCCCTACTTTCCATTTTACGTCGATGTACTGAGATAATGTTGGTACAGTAAAACTAAGAACAGAGTAAATTGCAGGGGTGGATGGGAATCAAAGGGATTTTTACTATGATAATATTCATTTTAAATCTGAGAATTTCGTTTAGAAAATTCTCCACTATATTCATGCAGTAAAATTTTCAAAAATCAGTCAGAGGACTACACTTATACTGTACAGCAAAAATCTACGAAGTTCAGGTGATTATTTTTACATCTATGCAATTATTGGTAAGAAAAATAGAATGTTTATACATCTAGATACAGGCTCCGAGATATTTGCCGTAGATATTGCCATTGTTTCATGCAAACAATGTTTTTTCATAGAACGACATTACATGCATAAGATGAAAACGACAAGTGGCGAACGACTGCAAGCACCTGTTTCAGTAAAATCGGAGACTCAAACGTAGTCTCCTGGTAATTGAAATACATCTTTAAGACCCTCTAAGGGCGAATATCGCGTGTATGCCAGATGAACGAATTTCTAAACAAATATCAGAACTAATAGTCGACGAATAGATTAAATTTTATAACTCTTCGACTCTATTCAGATGACGACTTGCCATTCACATCACAGTTTAGGAACTGAAGTTAAGAGGTACTGTGATCGATCTTCGAATTTGTATATACAAAAATAGCTACTAAAATGTATCGATTACTTAGGTATACCACGAAAATTAGATCCCCAACTAAACTTCCTCGTGAACTATTCGGTATCAGAAGACGATTGGAATTTCCTTTCACATGCAGTGTAGGCTTCTGAAACTTCAACCAGAGTATATCGAGGTCTAAATATAACTTTGAAAAAAAAATCGATCATTATCTCTAGATTAATTCCGTCGCCGCCTAGTCCTCTCCTGACTTTACCTCAATAATAGCTATTGAAGGGATTAGTTGACTCTCAAAGGCTGAATAAAGTTTTAAGGGCGTATTTAACATGTTTGAAGGCATGGGAAAATATTTTTTGATTATGATTTAGATTCCAAAATGGCGTCGGGACTACTGCGGTAGTCTATGTTTCTGATAAACGATCAAACGATGCGTCTTTAAAAATAATTAAATTCTGTGAGAGCCTTTGTTTCCCTCTGGCCCAAGTAAAAATGTCCGGATGGATTTTTCCCACCCGAAAAACACCTCCCACCTCCCAATTTGCAGCCTTGTTTCGCAACCCCCCTCGACCGCTCCGGTTAACTTTCAAAACTCGATTGGCAAAGCGTGTGATATACGGCCATATGTGTGTTTTGTCGTAGACACCGAGAGATGGGAAGCTCGCCGGTGCGGCTGGCGCGCTACAGCCTCGCGCTGAACTCGATGTGTCTGGACCCTCGCCAGTTCTTCGGCCACGACCTCGTGGGCACGCTGCTGCACCACGAGCCGGCCACCGACTACGAGTTCGCCCTGACCGCCCTGGCGGCCTGCAACGCCCAGGCCCACGTGCGCAAGAGGCAGATGCGCAGGCTCCTCGATATCGCCCACACCGCCCAGAAGCACAACATTGGTGAGTCGAATTCTCGTACAGCCTGATTTATCTTTTGCAGATTCATGAATAGTCGGTATTTGACACTGATGGGTAACAGTGAATGTTCGATCGTAAATTGAAATGAGAACAGGAAAGGTTTCTTCTTCTCGTGGTGTGGACGGTGGAATTTTACTGGTTAATCCAGCCAAAACTGCTGTGTTGTGTAGCGAACTGTTAAAATCGTTGATCCCGTGAGAGGCGAACATTCATTCATTTATCTGTTAAGAATACACCTATTTCGAGTTGATTTCCATTGTTTGTTCATTGTTTATAAATCGATCATTGCAACATCTTTGAATTATTTATTTTGAATCAATCGTTCGGTGTTTGTAATTCATGAGACTTCGTGTAATTACGTAAGATCGAGTAGAGAAGGGGGGGGGGAGGAGACGAGAGATTGGAATCGAAAATTTCTCTTACGTAATTTATGGATGGATATTGAGGAAAACAAATTTAGAATTTAAATAGTAAATATTGACTATTGAATTGTAATTGTCAACGAATTCGAAGTGTATCGGATGTGTTGCTCAATCAAGTCGATACTTGTCCCACGTGGAATAGAGCAAACACCAGGGCCACTTTTTCTCGTCGCAATCACACGTGTGAAACATTGACAAAGACTTCGTCTGTCGTAGAACACATAAATCGTTTCAATTCCAGCTATCGCGCGTTTCCGTACGGAACTCAACAGATCAAACATTCTTTCCAGCCAAACGAGAAATTTCCGATTAATGAGTTTTTTTTTCGACTGAACTCTTGATTCGATTAAAAGTACAATTTAGCGAGTGTTATCTCGCTCGATATCAGGCTCGTGCGACTTTTTCCCAATATTCCCTATATTATAGCTATATATACGATCGAGGAAAAGTCATAAATCGGAGCAGCCGAACATTGGAGGAGTTACGTTGGACCGTATAGCTTTCGCTCGATTACGAATTATTATCACGGAGACTTTCTCGACGCGGCACAGGATTCAATCGGCCTCGCGCGAAGCCGACATCCAACCCAGAAACCCGGGAGAATCGTTATTTTTTGAAAGTAGGTGAAACGTTCGCGGATACACATATATACAGGGTCGTGACAAACGCTCAGCGTTTAGACGCGGAGAAAAGGGAAAAGCATCAATCCACGGGTGCGAGATGTACCTCGACCCAGTTGACCGAGTCCCAACGGGCCAATGAGCATTCGCTCGGCAGTCTGGATTACGCGCATTCATTCCTTCCCCCCATTCAGCCCGAGAGGGAACTAGAGTGGCTCGAGAGCCGAATGAATTTTAACGCGCTCTTTATATGCCGCATTCATTACGGGGCTATATGCATGAGCAAGGGGAATATTGAAAGGATCAACGTCGTCTTTTTGTTTGATTGCGTGTGCGAGTGTCGGCCGTCGTGCAGTGGCTCGAGATTACACGTGTTTCTCTCTAGTCGTCCGCTAGACAAGGGGTTTCGGATGGGTTGCGTGCTTTTGACCGGACGTATCGGAGAAGAGCAGAACAGACAGCAGCAATTTCATCTCGAATTTCACGTGAGGGGATTTTTCTATTTCCTCTTTTCGGCCTCGCAGACGTTTCAATATCGCGAATAGTTTGACAAAGAGTGGATATAGATATTTGGTGAAATGTCGGTTCTCGCGAAGTTTTCAAAAACCTGTAAAAAATCGATTTCTCAACCATACGATATGAAATTCTCGCAGACTGTTGGTACTTTTCCGTATGAGAATACGCGCGGTCTCGATGCCCGAGGCAATGCGAGTAATTTCGAGAAATAGTAAGTTTCCGTCCCGCTGTTATGCCGTTTTTCATTTTGCAATATATCCCAGGGTCTGAACAAGATGCGAACGTCGAATACAGCGAACGAGAAATTTTTTACCCCTGGTAAAGTCTCGCTCTCGATTTCCCGCTGCTGTTCGACTGTCCGCGTTGAAAAGCCGCCACCAGTCCAACGGATCAAGGGATAAAAAAAAGCGTTCATTATCTACTGTATGTTATCGACGAAATAATCGATAACTCTGCCGCATGTTTAGCCTCGCAACTTTTTTTACACCCATTGTATTGTTCTACTTACGAGAGGATTATCAATACACCGGGAGAAAAATATTTTAATGGCTAGTTTTTAGAGCAACATGATCACGGCTGGGTGTTATTAGTAAACTTTAGTATTCAATTTACAGCAATCGTTACCGGAAAATATAACATACATTATTATATTTGTAGGATGTTGTACACGTACAAAGTAAAATATTACAGTACAATTCACTAGGTTTCTAGTAAAATATATATGGTGAAGTTAATACAAATTTTAGGATGCATCATTTAGGATTCGAATTTACTCAAACTGTGGAAATGTTCGATGAATTATAGTCACGTCTCATGTGCAATTGTTGTACGATAATTTAGAATTACAGTGAAAAGCTGATAGAAAAGTATACTTTACATAATTCACATTGTTAACGGTTACTCTACCTTATAAGTAGATAAATTACTGGTATATAAAAGTAGTAAACTCTCATAATTAGATTTTGCTCGCTGTGCGATCGCGAGGCAAACATTTTTCTTGTTCTCGCGTGCGTTGCTCTGCATACTTTTGACAAATTGCGCGTGGAAAGAAGTTCTTTCCGAATTTCCGTACACCTCCTGATATAAATTTGAAATTCCATAGCATGAACTACGTATAACAAGCTGAAAACATAGCAAATAATGTTTTCGAAATAATCTAGGATGTATGACAGGTTTTCTTTAATGTTTTTCTTCCATTCATACAATCACACGAAATATTTACAATAGGGTTGAAGAATTTTCCATAATACCTAGTTTTTTAATGTACATTATACAAATAATTAGAAAATAATTAGGTCGTATTTTTTTATTTTTGTTTAAATACATTCCACCAAAAATATATCGATGTGGATGTATTTTACAAATGTAAATAACGTCATATGGTCGCCAGCGACGCGGATTTCATCCCCTCGTATTAGATCAAAAAACGTCAAAATACGACCCAATTAATTTTGCGCATACTTCTACTATTCCGGTGGGACGGGTAGAGTATTCCAATAGAACGACGACGAGGCGATTGGAAGGTATTAACCATTGACTGTTGTTTATTGTGTTGGACGAGCAGACACGGTGGCGATGGGTATAATGACGCTGCGCTGCATCGTGCAGGACCACCGGCACCGCAACCTGCAGCACTTTGTGCGCAAGCCCTCGGTGAGCCTGGGCCAGCGTCAAGAGGCGGACGGCGGCTTCGGGGACGTGAGCTCGACGGCCCTGGCGCTGCAGGCCCTCGACCCCCACGACGACGAGCCGCTCGACGGGTACAACCGGAGCGCCGCGGTGGCTTGGCTGGCCAGCCGACAGGCGCCCGACGGCTCCTTCGACCAAGGGGACCTCACCAGCACCGCCGAGGTCGTCCTGGGCCTCGCCCCGACACCCATACCCGGCATCAGGAGCATGGACTGCGGACAGCAGGACGGGCCCGCCGCTCCCATCGCTGGACTGCCTCGTGAGTCTCCTCTTTTCTCTTTCACCCCGTCTCCCTCTTTCGGATTCCCAATAGTATTACACCGGCCGAAGGTATAGCTTCTCGTTTCTATAGCTACGGATTCATCTCGTACAGGTTCCGCGGGGAAATGCATGTATATAAATCAATAATTTGTAGAAAAAATCCCAATGATTGGGCATCTCATGGTATTTCTTATACTCGAATGAAATCCTCCCAGTGAAAATTAACCAAATGAAAAATGGTAAATTGTCGTAAAATGGTATATGAATCATCGATTGGGGCTAAAGTAAATTTTTTCACTGCCCTACAATGAATTTTAGCTGTGGGGATTTAAGAAGATTCAAGTAGATGAATATACACTGCACATGAATATAAAACTAATTGTCAATATTATTACATAGAACACGTATAACTACCTATATGTATATTATTTAATATTCCATGATATTCTAAAGTATTCTTTGGTATTCGTTGACGGAATACCTACGCGAGTCGTCCCTCGGGAAAAATAATTGGGTCATGCTTCGCTTTATTTTGTTACCAACTCGATAATCAATCGAATATTGATGTTGTGTCGTTACGAACGTTGTGAACTCCATCGAGCTATATTTCGGTTACTTTCAAATAATGAAATACAAAGAAAACTACTGTTAATTTCTAATTTAACGAAACGTCCCTGTTCTTCCATATTCCTCTACTTTAAATCGCCGAACTGTCTTGAAAAAAGGTCCTTCTTCTTCAGTAAACAAGATGTTATTTCCCATTCTCTGCTACGTAATAACACGAAGAAGCATATGATAAAGAAATAATGTCCCCGACGAGTTTGCGCTTGAAAGTAGAAAAATCATGCGTATATGAGGCCTGCTCGAGATGAAATTATCATCACGTAAATTGTAATTTTTCTTGCTATATTTGATTTAGAGCGTAGAGCCAACAAGTTTTGTTACATCAATGTTCGAGTCGATTGTCTGTATTTATTGGGTGTATACAAGTCACTCTGTTGGATCGCCTAAAAACACGAGTTTGCGCTTGAAAGTAGAAGAATCATGTGTATGGGACCTGCTCGAGATGAAATTATCTTCGAGGGTGTACGATCAACGTCGATCTGCCGTATATACAATAAAAATAGTGCCCTGTGCAACGACGCGCAAAATTTGGCTGCGCAATCCTCGCGTAATGATGATGTTTCGCTCGAGCTCTATATAGCCGAGAACGACGAGCCGAACAAAGGCGCGAGTGCAAAATCACCGCAACCGAGGCTTCACGTCCAAGCCCGTATTTTCGCCGACGAATGGCGCATTCCGAGTCGCGACACTCGAGAGAGCCACTTGAAATCTGAATGTTTTGGAAACACGCGCGAATGCGGGCCATGAAATGAGTTTCCTCCTTTTCGCGTTGAAAACGAGCGAGTATACACTCCGCGCGAGGGAAAGTACCAATTCCAGAGGCTGTGTTTGGGAAACTTTCACGAAAATGTATACATTTTTCAATTTTCGAAAACGGAAAGCGTTTGAAGTAATACGAGTCATTTGAATGACATCGAGTTAGAGACATACTGGTTATTTTTCAAACTTTTTTTTGAAACGTTTTTTCCGAACATTTGCCTAATTCGTTCGATCTAATCGTAACGAGACAACGGGATTTCTTTCGCAGATGTGACAATTTGAGGAAATGAATAAAAAAATCAGCCTTCGATTCTCTGCAAGTGAAGTCGATAGAATGCGGGTCAGTCATATGTCAAAAGCTTTCGAACTGCCGATAATTGGATCACTTGCTTCGACTCGAGTGTCATTGAAAAAGTTCAAATGCACGTGAATTCCTCATTCCAGAGCGAATCATTGAACCGTTTATGATGCCGTATAAGCTTCATTTCTTCGGTCTTCCTTCCATCTCATTGTCAATCGAACACAATTAGTCGGCAATCATTATAACCAAGAATCAAATACTCTCTCGCGGATATTAAAATCTAAAAACTCGTCACAAAATTAATACTTCAACTTAAATCCTGTTCACTGGAACGTATAACATCCCATCGCAGCCGATTCCACTGTGAAGCGTTGATTTTTTTCTCCTCTCATTCGAAAACTGATTGAAATGAAAGGTTCTACGCTAATTAGAAATATTCAACCCGGTATATCCTATTTGATGTTTTGCGCAATTTCCAAACATTGCGTTCGCTATATTGATTGCCTTGGATGGAAATAGAAGCCAATTTGCAAACGACTATTCGTGTCGTTAATGAAATGAAATGGCTATTGAAAATACCTGTCACCGCAACCACCGACATCCACGGCTCGCGGATCTCGATGAGGAACGTTGAAATCGTTTCCACGGCCTGCACGGCCGAATAAACAGAATTCATCGCATCATTCACTTGTCAATTTCAAGTTTCTCGAACGGCTCTTCAACTGTAGCATCAATTGACGGGTCGCATTATATGCAATCAAATGTTTTATCGAACGAGAAAAATCACTTTGAGCAACGAAATGATATTTTTAGTTGATTCGTAACAATCAATCTAACTCGCTCGAGTCGAACTCTGAGTGTTTCACTACTCGTCTAATCAAGAGCATGTCAAGATTTTTAACAAAACTTTTTTTCTCCCTCAGTCAGGTGACATGGTAAATTTGTGATTGATTGTGCGATTAATCAGTTTATGAATTGTTATTCGCCAAGGTTGAAATATAGATAGAAATTGCATTGCTGATGAAAATAGTGAATAATCAACTAAAAACTAGTAAAATTATACTTATTTTCCAGTTGAATATTTACTGTTTAAACAGTAGTTTTCTTTCTATATTTGATTTAGAGCGTAGAGCCAACAAGTTTTGTTACATTAACGTTCGAATCGACTGTCTGTATATTATTCGGTGTGTGCAATTCACTCCGTTGGATCGCCTAAAAACACGAGATAATTTTTTTTTGTAATGTATCGAGAGGGGATGGATGAGAAAACCACTCTGAATAAAACTACTAAAGAAACTCAACTTTATTAAATGAAACCGCATAAAGGTACAGTGGAATAGGGAGTCTATCAAACGGCCCGTGCGTATACTTAGCTGATATGCGACTGCCGCTCGCCGACATACGCGTACTCTGTTCCTTTCCACCATCACTCACACATACCGTTGACAGCGCATACCTACGTAAACACTACATTTTTCAAAAAAGTAAGTACATACGCACGTGTTTCAGCGGGGGAGACGTCGACCGCACGGGAATCGTCGTCGACCGCGGGGCCGTCGCCGACGACGACCGGCCTGTCGATGAGCGGCAGCGACAAGAAGCAGATGCAGCAGCAGCTGGATTACGTGTACACGCAGGGCCCGAGCGCGTACCTAGTGGGCCAGCAGGAGCAGCAGCTGGTTAACGTGACGTACACCCTGTGGGTCGGCAGCGACGTCGGCGAGACGTACAACCTGAGCCTGAGCGCACCCAAGAACGAGACGTTCTACGAGGTGATGGTCCTCGCCGCCCAGCGCTCCCCCAACTTCCAGTTCTCCGCTTACGAGTGGCCCAACGGCCATTACGTACACACGCTCGGCGGATACAAGGAGGAGCCCATGTCCTACCACTACTGGCTGCTGTACAGGCTCCAGGCGCCGCCCGACCCCGAGTCGCCTCCCGGCAACCAGCTCGTCGCGCCTGGAGGTGATTTGCCCTTTTTATTTATGTCCTGTAGGCTGTAGATGAGGGTATATATGTGGTAAAGAGTACTCGAAACTTCGCGAGCATATTTTGGGGGTGGAAAAGTTGTACCCGAAATTTGAGGCTTGGTTGGCTGGTTCGTATACGAGCAGTTTGATTTGGATGCGCACTCGAGTGGAGTTTCGGAAAGTTATCGAGTATTTCCAGGCCGTAAACTGTGTCCAAAAGTATGGAGGAATTAGTGAGAATCTCAGGAAACTCTTGAGAACGAGAGAATATTATTTGATGACTGGATGATATCATATGGCTGGGCTGGTTGTGGAGCAAAATGTCAATAACTTTTCATCCTTTCAGAAAAAGACTAGTCATAACTTTAATGCGTGCTTATGGGAACGAGGTCAAATGAGATTTAACGCTGGTTAAAATCCTTTATACAACGCTTGATTTTACGAATACGGCTATTCACATTGCATACGAGAATGTCTTCACCTCTCCAAATACGTTTTATTGATTTATGTAACTTTTACGAATGACTGTATAGCCCAAATATCCTGAGAAGGGAAGTCTATACCAAAGGGGTAACATGAACTGTTGTTGGGAACCCAGTAATTATCGTTAGCCGCTGTCTCAATTCACGTCGATGCATCCAAACATTAATTCGATTGATAATTTACGATAGGAGTTGCCGGGAATATACTTTTCTTTTTGCAGATTGAATCAGTCATAATTTTTCATATATTATAGCTTATTTACATGAACAAGTGTCAAGAGCCCAATAATTCCCGCCACCTGTAGTCTCAATTTACGTTGAATCGTTAATTTTGAAAGTTAATTCGTTCGGTAATTATGATATGAAGCCACGAATTTGGCCACTTTTCTTTTTTCAGATTGAACCGATTGTTTATGTTAATTTGGCAATATTGATCATCCTCTTAATAGCTTATGTTATCTCGTTGGTTTATTGTATTGAATATGTCAGAACTCTTTGCATACGCACGCTTTTACACGGTACTGCACTTATTGTTTCCGATACAGTCGAAATTTCGAGACTTTTTATTCCGAGAGTTGCATTGAAAATGGCAAATCTCATTACTCTCAGTAATGAAGCATTTTGAAAACTCGATCTTCTTACGAAAAATTTCATGTGAACAGAACCATGACCGTGGCGTGCTTTTTTTTAAAAAAAGGAACACGTGAACTTCCGAAAATTCAAAAACGTGAAATTATAACTTGGAAAAAATTACGTTTATCACGAAAGAAATTCAAGTATCGCACGAATTGTGCGCCAGATATGAATCTCTGGAAACCTTTCCAAACGTACTTTAAATATCCGAATATTTTAATTCAATGTTCAGAAGATTCAATTTCTATCATTGAAAACTGCCCTAGTCAGTCTCGGTGATACTTTGGATGGGATATCGAGTTTTTTCAAATAAGCTACGGGTACAACCCAATAACGCTCACCTCATTCGCGAGAATTTTGTCAAATGAATGGTCTACCGATTCATTGTACATGTGCAGCTGTAACGATTAAACGTGAAATTGTTCTGAAGTGCCAATAACAATCAGCTCAAAGTATCGAAACAGGATTGCAATCTTCTATTTAATTCAGTGGAAAATCCTGTTACCGTGATTTGCTTTATTGGGCCATTTTTTCCGCTTATCCAGAGAACTTTAACGAAAATTTCAAATCGATTTGTAGTTGTCATAGTGTTTTCATCGGAATATCGATTCTTTAATCAATACCTTTTTCGAGTTGATTGGATAAAATACGCGCGCGTTTTATTTCTCTTTTTCTTTAAATGAATTTCACCAAAGTAGTCGGTCGTGCGTTAAAAACTAATCGGGATTCTTAATGAAATTCAATTCATTTTCGTTTGAAATTTTCAATCAAAGTCATTGTTTCATCCTCAATTCGCTTTGGAGCATTGGTAATTTAATTAATTTAGATACTCCTTTGAAACACAACATTTCGTCGACGAGAGAACATTTTATAAAACTGCTTTATACAACAAAAGAAAAATAATTCAAAGTAGTTATAAAATTATTTGTTTTCAATTGATTGATTGGGCACTCTAATAAATACAATATTTTTGTTTCAGGAGTTGACGATTTGACGATCAGCGACGGAGAGCATTATCTATTCTGGTACAAAAAGCTTTAAAAAAATTCAATGTACAAAATAACAAATACAAACATTCCGAATGTCGATGATACGGAAGAAAAAAACAGAAATAACAAAAATACAAAAGTGAGTGAGAGATGACGCCGATATAATAAAAAAAAAGAGAGAATGAGAATGAAGAATGCAAGAGATATAATGAGAGCTATGTAATAGTACGAAATATACATATTATACATACATATATTTATATTATTACCGATGGTGATTTAGAGACTGCAAGTCTAATATATTATATACATATATAAATATATCGGAGAAGAATAATTTACTTACATGAAGAATAAAACAATAACGCGCGAGTGCTTGCCATGTCACGGCGAGTTAATGAAGATATATCAAATTAATATCGTTGTAACGTAATAAGCTACAAGGCATAACATTTTTTATGAAACTGCAATGCACAATTATATTGTACTTATGATACGTCGTATATATTGAGTAATTATTAATAATTTAATAAATGCGATGCGTCAGTATTACATTTCGCTTAATCCTGTCTATTATTTTATCAACCCCTCACTCGTTCCTGTACATTCACGGTAGTTTGAGCTCACCAGCAGTACGTGGTACAGAGCATCATTGAATCATATTCGAATTTTGTCATTGCTACATAATTTTTCAAATCGATCATGTATTTATATGTATTAATTTACTGCATAATTTTTCGCAGCACATACAAACCTTCAATATGCGTAATTTTCATTCCTTTTCCAAAAGATTTTTTTATTTTCTCCCGTAATAGTTCAACATCAATTTTCCATACACAATTTGATCGTTCACCTTGGTTACCAATTTTCCATCGTCATTTTTCTCCCACGATAATTTTGGATGGAAATGAATAAGTTGATGCGGCTATTGATTAATATTTTTTCCTCTACATTTGGAATGATAAAAAACTATTATTCGTTAGTAAAAATGGCACGACTGATGAATAATAGTTAGTGTATGTTTGAAAATTGCTAAAATTTTCACCAGTTATGCAATATGTACTATTTTAAATTTAGAGAGTACGCGCGACAATCTTTCATTAACTTACGAGCAAAACATATCGTAAAGATCAAACAGTTATTTTGGAAGAAAAAGATCCAAAATAACTGTACTGTAAGAATCCATTCCATGTACATATTCGCAGTGTTCTATTTTTCACAAACTATGCGTTTGAAGATACATTTCTAAGACAATTAAGAACGATAATGAATGAAGAAGTCATAAACTATCCCTCAGAGCCAAAGACATATTTTTCAATGTAAAATAGCGAATATAGCAGCCTCAATAGTCGACCGTCGAGCTGTGCAGACGTGTGCGCGCACCAACCGCAGTCGGCAAGTTGCCGGATGAATTGCGCGCGCCGTTTGGTTATTGACCACCCGCGAATACCGCAGTTGTAGCGCGAGATAAGAAAACCAAGAGGCAACCAAGCGGCGCCGAGCACCACCACGCGCCAAGTACCTCTAGACTACACCGTAGGTGAGTGAACCCAAGGGCGACACTCGTGCGCGTGAGCGTACCGCATTACCATCGACAAAATCATCGCTATATCAAAGCCTCATAAAGACTCATGCATACATATACGGAGATTCTTTGGGGAGTGTGGCCAAACCATATGAATAACATGATGGCATGATAACGAAAGAACACAAAAATGCGCGCTGTCTAGTGAAATGTAAATAACTGTACCAAATAACATATATGCTTTATAAATTAGAACAAACGAATCGATGACCCTTACGAAGAAAAGCACAATTCAGAATTCGATATTTGCAATGCTCCCAACCAGTGTAATACGAAGCTTGAAATTCCCCTCGGAAGAAAAATTTGAATAGTGGTATTTATTTACTTTTCCAATTTTTCTTTCGAGGGCAACTTTAAGCGTATATGATTACACTGTATGGGAGAATTGAAAATATCTGATTCTCAATTGCGCTTTTTTTTTTCATAAGGGCCATCAAAATATACGCTATGTCACTTTGAAAAAAGAATCGCTCAATAGAACGAGGAAAAAAAACACGAATGACATTGTTGAAGTTGCGTTGAAATTTTTCTCGCAGCTTTTGAAAGTGTCATAAGCAAGGGAACTCGAGTGTTTCACATGTATATGCTATAAATTAGAATTAGTTTCTAAAGAATAGTTGAAAGCAACTGATAATACTCAAGGTAATGCGACTCCAAAAAGGCGTACAGTTCGACTGATAAAATCCAGACGCCTCGAGTGAAACCGTAATATTTTTCAGTACATTCACGAAATTTCGTAGTGAACAATCACAGCCATCAAAACGGAGAAAAAAAGAGGATTTTTCTATAGTATGAAAATTGGTTCTCCATTCCCGATCCGACACCGGTACTCCAAAATACTACGAAAAATGCAACTTTCATTTATCTTGGCTGCCGGAGTTCTGGCAATTGTCGACCAAGTTTTCACTGGAGCGCCACCCGGTGAGTATGAGATTTTTCTTCTCGTCATTCATTATTATCAATTGATCTTTGGAACAAGTATAAGTCATGGCAATTTGTCTTTTCGATTATCCCGGGTTGTACTGCTAGAGAAATACTAGTTACTGCTGTCGCGAGCAGTGGAGACCTAACGATATCTGTTTCCAAGCTCAATAGATATCACATTTTGGTATCACGAATTTAATAACTCTCCATAATACATCTCGTCAACATTTAAGAGTTTACTTTGAGTAGATTTGGATAATAGCAGTTTAGTGGTTGGATAGTTCAGATGTTCATTGATCAGATAATCAGTAATCGTTATTCAGATTAGTAAAATCAAACGGGACCCAACCTGGCATTTCGCAAATTCAGATAGGAATATAAAGAATCTATACTATAATATAAAGTTAATCCTCCCGGAAATTTCATGTAAATAAATATCAATGAAGGAGTTGACTTCCATGAAAACAAATGAGACGGATCGAAAGGAAATTGCCTGCGGTATCATGTTCCACATTGAAATTCACGAAAAAAACAATGCGTGGGCGTCAAAAATGGTAAAAATCAACTTGCGTTTTTTTTGGTATCCGATAAACCATTGAAAAAAACTGTGAGAAAGTTGTATGGTGCGAATTTGAGTTTCACTGATTTATAGATCAATCGAATAGCTTTCTTATTCTATGGTGAGAATTTTGGAAAAGTTGATGCGTGGGCGTGAAATATGGAAAAAACTGACTTTTGTCAACTTGTGCCGCATAAACCATTGAAAAAATATATGAAACAGCGTCGTGATGAAAATTCTGATTAGAGGTATCGATAGAGCTCATTGAGCGCTTCAATTATTCATCGTGAAAAATTCAAAAATATTGATGCGTGGGCGTGAAGTATGTGATTGAAAATTGGTGGTTTACTTCGCGATTTTTATGCTTTCAGATAAATACGTGAAATTATGATTTGGTGAAATGTCGGGTATGTTCGATCGAAAGAACATCGGATGGGCTTGAATATCCATGGAGAGAATTTTGGAAAAAATGATGCGTGGGCGTGAAATATGGGAAAAACTGACTTTTGTCAACTTGTGCCGCATAAACCGCTAAAAAAATCTATGTAACAGCGTCGTGATGAAAATTCTGATTAGAGGTATCGATAGAGCTCATTGAGCGCTTCAATTATTCATCGTGAAAAATTCAAAAATATTGATGCGTGGGCGTGAAGTATGTGATTGAAAATTGGTGGTTTACTTCGCGATTTTTATGCTTTCAGATAAATACGTGAAATTATGATTTGGTGAAATGTCGGGTATGTTCGATCGAAAGAACATCGGATGGGCTTGAATATCCATGGAGAGAATTTTGGAAAAAATGATGCGTGGGCGTGAAATATGGGAAAAACTGACTTTTGTCAACTTGTGCCGCATAAACCGCTAAAAAAATCTATGTAACAGCGTCGTGATGAAAATTCTGATTAGAGGTATCGATAGAGCTCATTGAGCGCTTCAATTATTCATCGTGAAAAATTCAAAAATATTGATGCGTGGGCGTGAAGTATGTGATTGAAAATTGGTGGTTTACTTCGCGATTTTTATGCTTTCAGATAAATACGTGAAATTATGATTTGGTGAAATGTCGGGTATGTTCGATCGAAAGAACATCGGATGGGCTTGAATATCCATGGAGAGAATTTTGGAAAAAATGATGCGTGGGCGTGAAATATGGGAAAAACTGACTTTTGTCAACTTGTGCCGCATAAACCGCTAAAAAAATCTATGTAACAGCGTCGTGATGAAAATTCTGATTAGAGGTATCGATAGAGCTCATTGAGCGCTTCAATTATTCATCGTGAAAAATTCAAAAATATTGATGCGTGGGCGTGAAGTATGTGATTGAAAATTGGTGGTTTACTTCGCGATTTTTATGCTTTCAGATAAATACGTGAAATTATGATTTGGTGAAATGTCGGGTATGTTCGATCGAAAGAACATCGGATGGGCTTGAATATCCATGGAGAGAATTTTGGAAAAAATGATGCGTGGGCGTGAAATATGGGAAAAACTGACTTTTGTCAACTTGTGCCGCATAAACCGCTAAAAAAATCTATGTAACAGCGTCGTGATGAAAATTCTGATTAGAGGTATCGATAGAGCTCATTGAGCGCTTCAATTATTCATCGTGAAAAATTCAAAAATATTGATGCGTGGGCGTGAAGTATGTGATTGAAAATTGGTGGTTTACTCCGTGATTTTTATGCTTTCAGATAAATACGTGAAATTATGATTTGGTGAAATGTCGGGTATGTTCGATCGAAAGAACATCGGATGGGCTTGAATATCCATGGAGAGAATTTTGGAAAAAATGATGCGTGGGCGTGAAATATGGGAAAAACTGACTTTTGTCAACTTGTGCCGCATAAACCGCTAAAAAAATCTATGTAACAGCGTCGTGATGAAAATTCTGATTAGAGGTATCGATAGAGCTCATTGAGCGCTTCAATTATTCATCGTGAAAAATTCAAAAATATTGATGCGTGGGCGTGAAGTATGTGATTGAAAATTGGTGGTTTACTTCGCGATTTTTATCTTTCAGATAAATACGTGAAATTATGATTTGGTGAAATGTCGGGTATGTTCGATCGAAAGAACATCGGATGGGCTTGAATATCCATGGAGAGAATTTTGGAAAAAATGATGCGTGGGCGTGAAATATGGGAAAAACTGACTTTTGTCAACTTGTGCCGCATAAACCGCTAAAAAAATCTATGTAACAGCGTCGTGATGAAAATTCTGATTAGAGGTATCGATAGAGCTCATTGAGCGCTTCAATTATTCATCGTGAAAAATTCAAAAATATTGATGCGTGGGCGTGAAGTATGTGATTGAAAATTGGTGGTTTACTTCGCGATTTTTATGCTTTCAGATAAATACGTGAAATTATGATTTGGTGAAATGTCGGGTATGTTCGATCGAAAGAACATCGGATGGGCTTGAATATCCATGGAGAGAATTTTGGAAAAAATGATGCGTGGGCGTGAAATATGGGAAAAACTGACTTTTGTCAACTTGTGCCGCATAAACCGCTAAAAAAATCTATGTAACAGCGTCGTGATGAAAATTCTGATTAGAGGTATCGATAGAGCTCATTGAGCGCTTCAATTATTCATCGTGAAAAATTCAAAAATATTGATGCGTGGGCGTGAAGTATGTGATTGAAAATTGGTGGTTTACTCCGTGATTTTTATGCTTTCAGATAAATACGTGAAATTATGATTTGGTGAAATGTCGGGTATGTTCGATCGAAAGAACATCGGATGGGCTTGAATATCCATGGAGAGAATTTTGGAAAAAATGATGCGTGGGCGTGAAATATGGGAAAAACTGACTTTTGTCAACTTGTGCCGCATAAACCGCTAAAAAAATCTATGTAACAGCGTCGTGATGAAAATTCTGATTAGAGGTATCGATAGAGCTCATTGAGCGCTTCAATTATTCATCGTGAAAAATTCAAAAATATTGATGCGTGGGCGTGAAGTATGTGATTGAAAATTGGTGGTTTACTTCGCGATTTTTATGCTTTCAGATAAATACGTGAAATTATGATTTGGTGAAATGTCGGGTATGTTCGATCGAAAGAACATCGGATGGGCTTGAATATCCATGGAGAGAATTTTGGAAAAAATGATGCGTGGGCGTGAAATATGGGAAAAACTGACTTTTGTCAACTTGTGCCGCATAAACCGCTAAAAAAATCTATGTAACAGCGTCGTGATGAAAATTCTGATTAGAGGTATCGATAGAGCTCATTGAGCGCTTCAATTATTCATCGTGAAAAATTCAAAAATATTGATGCGTGGGCGTGAAGTATGTGATTGAAAATTGGTGGTTTACTTCGCGATTTTTATGCTTTCAGATAAATACGTGAAATTATGATTTGGTGAAATGTCGGGTATGTTCGATCGAAAGAACATCGGATGGGCTTGAATATCCATGGAGAGAATTTTGGAAAAAATGATGCGTGGGCGTGAAATATGGGAAAAACTGACTTTTGTCAACTTGTGCCGCATAAACCGCTAAAAAAATCTATGTAACAGCGTCGTGATGAAAATTCTGATTAGAGGTATCGATAGAGCTCATTGAGCGCTTCAATTATTCATCGTGAAAAATTCAAAAATATTGATGCGTGGGCGTGAAGTATGTGATTGAAAATTGGTGGTTTACTCCGTGATTTTTATGCTTTCAGATAAATACGTGAAATTATGATTTGGTGAAATGTCGGGTATGTTCGATCGAAAGAACATCGGATGGGCTTGAATATCCATGGAGAGAATTTTGGAAAAAATGATGCGTGGGCGTGAAATATGGGAAAAACTGACTTTTGTCAACTTGTGCCGCATAAACCGCTAAAAAAATCTATGTAACAGCGTCGTGATGAAAATTCTGATTAGAGGTATCGATAGAGCTCATTGAGCGCTTCAATTATTCATCGTGAAAAATTCAAAAATATTGATGCGTGGGCGTGAAGTATGTGATTGAAAATTGGTGGTTTACTTCGCGATTTTTATGCTTTCAGATAAATACGTGAAATTATGATTTGGTGAAATGTCGGGTATGTTCGATCGAAAGAACATCGGATGGGCTTGAATATCCATGGAGAGAATTTTGGAAAAAATGATGCGTGGGCGTGAAATATGGGAAAAACTGACTTTTGTCAACTTGTGCCGCATAAACCGCTAAAAAAAATCTATGTAACAGCGTCGTGATGAAAATTCTGATTAGAGGTATCGATAGAGCTCATTGAGCGCTTCAATTATTCATCGTGAAAAATTCAAAAATATTGATGCGTGGGCGTGAAGTATGTGATTGAAAATTGGTGGTTTACTTCGCGATTTTTATGCTTTCAGATAAATACGTGAAATTATGATTTGGTGAAATGTCGGGTATGTTCGATCGAAAGAACATCGGATGGGCTTGAATATCCATGGAGAGAATTTTGGAAAAAATGATGCGTGGGCGTGAAATATGGGAAAAACTGACTTTTGTCAACTTGTGCCGCATAAACCGCTAAAAAAATCTATGTAACAGCGTCGTGATGAAAATTCTGATTAGAGGTATCGATAGAGCTCATTGAGCGCTTCAATTATTCATCGTGAAAAATTCAAAAATATTGATGCGTGGGCGTGAAGTATGTGATTGAAAATTGGTGGTTTACTTCGTGATTTTTATGCTTTCAGATAAATACGTGAAATTATGATTTGGTGAAATGTCGGGTATGTTCGATCGAAAGAACATCGGATGGGCTTGAATATCCATGGAGAGAATTTTGGAAAAAATGATGCGTGGGCGTGAAATATGGGAAAAACTGACTTTTGTCAACTTGTGCCGCATAAACCGCTAAAAAAATCTATGTAACAGCGTCGTGATGAAAATTCTGATTAGAGGTATCGATAGAGCTCATTGAGCGCTTCAATTATTCATCGTGAAAAATTCAAAAATATTGATGCGTGGGCGTGAAGTATGTGATTGAAAATTGGTGGTTTACTCCGTGATTTTTATGCTTTCAGATAAATACGTGAAATTATGATTTGGTGAAATGTCGGGTATGTTCGATCGAAAGAACATCGGATGGGCTTGAATATCCATGGAGAGAATTTTGGAAAAAATGATGCGTGGGCGTGAAATATGGGAAAAACTGACTTTTGTCAACTTGTGCCGCATAAACCGCTAAAAAAATCTATGTAACAGCGTCGTGATGAAAATTCTGATTAGAGGTATCGATAGAGCTCATTGAGCGCTTCAATTATTCATCGTGAAAAATTCAAAAATATTGATGCGTGGGCGTGAAGTATGTGATTGAAAATTGGTGGTTTACTTCGCGATTTTTATGCTTTCAGATAAATACGTGAAATTATGATTTGGTGAAATGTCGGGTATGTTCGATCGAAAGAACATCGGATGGGCTTGAATATCCATGGAGAGAATTTTGGAAAAAATGATGCGTGGGCGTGAAATATGGGAAAAACTGACTTTTGTCAACTTGTGCCGCATAAACCGCTAAAAAAATCTATGTAACAGCGTCGTGATGAAAATTCTGATTAGAGGTATCGATAGAGCTCATTGAGCGCTTCAATTATTCATCGTGAAAAATTCAAAAATATTGATGCGTGGGCGTGAAGTATGTGATTGAAAATTGGTGGTTTACTCCGTGATTTTTATGCTTTCAGATAAATACGTGAAATTATGATTTGGTGAAATGTCGGGTATGTTCGATCGAAAGAACATCGGATGGGCTTGAATATCCATGGAGAGAATTTTGGAAAAAATGATGCGTGGGCGTGAAATATGGGAAAAACTGACTTTTGTCAACTTGTGCCGCATAAACCGCTAAAAAAATCTATGTAACAGCGTCGTGATGAAAATTCTGATTAGAGGTATCGATAGAGCTCATTGAGCGCTTCAATTATTCATCGTGAAAAATTCAAAAATATTGATGCGTGGGCGTGAAGTATGTGATTGAAAATTGGTGGTTTACTTCGCGATTTTTATGCTTTCAGATAAATACGTGAAATTATGATTTGGTGAAATGTCGGGTATGTTCGATCGAAAGAACATCGGATGGGCTTGAATATCCATGGAGAGAATTTTGGAAAAAATGATGCGTGGGCGTGAAATATGGGAAAAACTGACTTTTGTCAACTTGTGCCGCATAAACCGCTAAAAAAATCTATGTAACAGCGTCGTGATGAAAATTCTGATTAGAGGTATCGATAGAGCTCATTGAGCGCTTCAATTATTCATCGTGAAAAATTCAAAAATATTGATGCGTGGGCGTGAAGTATGTGATTGAAAATTGGTGGTTTACTCCGTGATTTTTATGCTTTCAGATAAATACGTGAAATTATGATTTGGTGAAATGTCGGGTATGTTCGATCGAAAGAACATCGGATGGGCTTGAATATCCATGGAGAGAATTTTGGAAAAAATGATGCGTGGGCGTGAAATATGGGAAAAACTGACTTTTGTCAACTTGTGCCGCATAAACCGCTAAAAAAATCTATGTAACAGCGTCGTGATGAAAATTCTGATTAGAGGTATCGATAGAGCTCATTGAGCGCTTCAATTATTCATCGTGAAAAATTCAAAAATATTGATGCGTGGGCGTGAAGTATGTGATTGAAAATTGGTGGTTTACTTCGCGATTTTTATGCTTTCAGATAAATACGTGAAATTATGATTTGGTGAAATGTCGGGTATGTTCGATCGAAAGAACATCGGATGGGCTTGAATATCCATGGAGAGAATTTTGGAAAAAATGATGCGTGGGCGTGAAATATGGGAAAAACTGACTTTTGTCAACTTGTGCCGCATAAACCGGTAAAAAAATCTATGAAACAGCGTCGTGATGAAAATTCTGATTAGAGGTATCGATAGAGCTCATTGAGCGCTTCAATTATTCATCGTGAAAAATTCAAAAATATTGATGTGTGGGCGTGAAGTATGTGATTGAAAATTGGTGGTTTACTTTGCGATTTTTATGCTTTTAGATAAAATCGTGAGATTATGATTTGGTGAAATGTCCGGTAGGTTCGATCGAAGGAACATCGGATGGGCTTGAATATCCATGGAGAGAATTTTGGGAAAAATGATGCGTGGGCGTGAAATATGGGAAAAACTGACTTTTGTCAACTTGTGCCGCATAAACCGGTAAAAAAATCTATGAAACAGCGTCGTGATGAACATTCTGATTAGAGGTATCGATAGAGCTCATTGAGCGCTTCAATTATTCATCGTGAAAAATTCAAAAATATTGATGCGTGGGCGTGAAGTATGTGATTGAAAATTGGTGGTTTACTTTGCAATTTTTATGCTTTCAGATAAATACGTGAATTATGATTTGGTGAAATGTCGGGTATATTCGATCGAAAGAACATCGGATGGGCTTGAATATCCATGGAGAGAATTTTGGAAAATATGATGGGTGGGCGTGAAATATGGAAAAAACTGACTTTTGTCAACTTGTGCCGCATAAACCATTAAAAAAATATATGAAACAGCGTCGTGATGAAAATTCTGATTAGAGGTATCGATAGAGCTCATTGAGCGCTTCAATTATTCATCGTGAAGAATCCAAAAATATTGATGCGTGGGCGTGAAGTATGTGATTGAAAATTGATGGTTTACTTTGCGATTTGTATGCTTTCAGATAAATACGTGAGATTATGATTTGGTGACATGTCGGGTATGTTCGATCGAAGGAACATCGGATGGGCTTGAATATCCATGGAGAGAATTTTGGAAAATATGATAGGTGGGCGTGAAATATGGAAAAAACTGACTTTTGTCAAGTTGTGCCGCATAAACCGTTAAAAAAATCCATGAAACAGCGTCGTGATGGAAATTATGATTAGAGGTATCGATAGAGCTCATTGAGCGCTTCAATTATTCATCGTGAAAAATGGAAAAATGTCGATGCGTGGGCGTTAATTTTATGAGAAATTTGCATGTTTTCATGGCGAAAGTTATTAAGTTGCAATATAGTAATAAGATGCAGTATAGTAGAAATTTTATTTATTTCCATTGATATTTCTTGAGGTTTGACGAAAATTCATGATCATAACAAAATCTATTTCTGATTATGTTATTTTACTTCCTCAAAGACAAAGCTTTGGTATGAGGTAAATTGAAATTGACATCTCAAATCAGACATCGGGACCTTATTTTTGATAGCCTAGAGGTGAGATACATGTTGATGTAAAAGCGTCCGTAGATACTTTGAATTATTCACCAATAATTCCAATAAAAATTTCATTATTTTCCTTTATTCTTGATAGAGCAAATGAAAGACACGAGCGAGCGATAGCGAGTGAGTGATTCTGGCTAGTTGAATATATAGAGTCAGCAGCGTCCGAGAAGTTTGCCAACCGAATCGAAATTGCATCGGACCTATCGCCAATTCATAGGTCGAAATTTCAATTTGATGATAACAAGCTAATTCTATGATACTGCCACGTATAACATTTCCGTATGAGCTTCTGCCTGGCTCTGCAATCAATTACATGCCGCCATTCGCCTGCACGTGCCTACCCAATCAATGGCTTCATCAGTGATTGAAATATTCAGAA
The DNA here is from genome assembly GCA_020882685.1 of Aphelinus atriplicis. Lineage (NCBI taxonomy): Eukaryota > Metazoa > Arthropoda > Insecta > Hymenoptera > Aphelinidae > Aphelinus > Aphelinus atriplicis. Next base: position 102,102,178 of record CM037073.1, read on the forward strand.
TATTCTTCATGAATTAACAAACAATCAATACTCAGTTTTCTTTTAATATTCTATTCAAACGTAAATTCACGAAGAAAATTCTTTTCAAATATTGTATTTTCATAAAATACACGTGTAGAATAGAAGAGGGGTGTCCTTGTATACGAATAATAATCTTCAGCAGCGGAAAATCGTAAATTTGTATTTCAATATCCTAAAGGTATCTTCCCATCGCCAATAATTTTTCACAATATCAATGTGTAGATAATAATTACACGTATCTATGATTTTTCTCGATTTCCCGTCGGAAAAATCATTCGTGAAGTATTTTGCAGGGAAGAATAGCGATGAAAAATATTGCGCTCGAAAATGTTGTGCAAGTCAACCATGATTGGGATAAATTTGGGAATGATCTAATTATGTGTGTGAAATTAATTGAAATGAATGTATTCTTTCATTTTCTTGATGTCGAATTTACCTACTAGACTAGACCAGAACAAATTGAAACAGCCGATAACAAAACTCAAAAGTCCTGATTCACTGCATACGATGTGAGAGAGGCCGGTGTTATCGACAAAACGCCGGTAACAGCGAGACGAATTCGGAAATATTGATTTTTCGTCCAGCGTCTCTTATCTTATCGCGTCCGAAAGTTATGCTGCAGCTCAATGGATGGCGCTGGTATCCTCGTTGAGCAAATTTTAATAAGAGACAGAATTCGTTTCTTGATTATTGACAATCCAAAAGAAAATTCCAATGAAATGATGTGGCAAATAACTATTGGTGATTCAAAATTTTTACTCGTGATCTTTTTTATCTATTTTCATATCATGAATCGAACTGTTCGTTTATCCATTGAATAATAGATGATTACGCATTATTTCAATCGTCAACGTTCTAAGGAGGTCCTGAGCCCATTATCCAGAAAAACAAACATCTATTTACTAATTGACTTATCTTAGCTACAAGAATAAGTGTGTAGCATTCAATTCAGTGCGTTGAACAAAATTCTCTCATGAGAGCTTGTACTAACGTCTATTTAATTCTTATGATTATTCTTATCCCAAGTTTGTTCGCAATATTTTTTGCAAAAAGTGATCTATATGGACTAATATTAATTTTAGAAGGTATTCTTGGTCTTTAATTGAAACCATAGGATTACCTCGTTTATATGTGTCCTACTTGGTATGTATCGTATTTGAATAGAAATCCCATCGATTTTTACGGATTAAGCTAAAATAATGTTCAGTACGAAGTTGACACTTTTTGATTCATATCAAACTCTCATCCAGACTCAAGATAAATTTCGTGAAAAGTCGGATTTTTCAGATCTCCACATTATTTTCTACACTTTATGAAAACCTAAATCAGCCCCGTGTTGTTAAAACTGAACGATAACAAATGACAATCAGCGAGGGAAGAATTAAAACGACTCTCGAATCTTCAGTCACATATACAGCACTGAGAAAACGTGTAGCGAAACTTGTTGGAAAGAGGCGGCGGCGGCGGCGGCTCGGAAGGCTTCTCGCGGCGCTGGGGCGACAGGCGGAAATTCGCCGAGCGGAGCCGGAGGGCCAGATTATACGCGAGGCGCAGCCAAAGAGAGGAGCGCGACGCGCCCGCATGAATTACCGAGCGCGCCGCGCGCGAAATTGAGCAGACGAGCGACGGCGGCAGTGGCGCGCGCGCGCAAGTGTAAGTCCGATGATTAATGCCTCGCGCCCCAATCAGTTTAATTTTTATGTAATAAGCCGAAAATTCACGGTAATTCGGTGGGCTCGCCATCGTCGGGGCCGGGATACTTGCGGATACTCTTCCGCATGTGCTCCGTCGACTTTATCCAGTCTTGGACGCACTACTGAGGGACAAATATTGTAATATGCTTACTATATTTTTACTGAATTTTCTAGTACAATATGATGATGGCTAGGTGGTATTAGTAAACTTGACTATCCAGCTTACAGTAATCGCGACTGGAGAAAATAACATATATTTATATCATTCTACGCGTAAAAAGCATATAGCGAAGTTAAAGGATTGAAGATGGAAAATTAGTTACACGATTTTGAAGGATTTGGTAAAGTTTCAAATGAAATGGTTGTATTATGAACTACAATTACAGTAATGGCTGATTAAATAGTAAACGACTACTGTATTTTCCTCTATACTTTGAAATAGTATACTCATAGTCAGACTTTTCTCAGTGTGCAATCGCCAGGCGCGGCAAACATTTTTCTTGTTTATCTATATACTTTAGGTAGTTTTTGATACACCGCGCCTGCGAAACAGAGATCGAATACTCGCGTCATCTATGATGGGAGGAATTATTTGAATTATGGATGGCGGTGTATTTTCGATCTTTTGCGTACCTCCTGGTATGAGTACTAAAATATCAGACTCTCCGTTGATCGAGCGATTTCGTTGAAATTTTTTAATTTATCAGAACGAAAAACGACACATGAACAACGTGATTCTGATCGATAACTATGTTCACTTTCATAAATTTTTTCATCCATAATCACATAAAATGTTCTTAAATTCGGTGACGGGGAAAATCGTCAACTTGATTCGTTCGATAGAACATTGATAAAATATTTGCAAGGGGTAAAGCTTTGCTACTGCGTACAAGTGACAAGTGAAGTAACAAGTGAAGGTTCTTCTGGTATAGTTGACGAAAATTCTTCATCTTCGACGTATTAAAGGTGATGAGCTGTTACCGAATCTCCTGCTCTTTCTACCCATGAATCTAATAGTTTCTTATAACGAATCATACTCTATCATTCGCGATACTCCACTTCATGATCGTTCTTCTGCTGTAGTGACACTTATAGAATTTGTTGCAAAATCAAAGTGACATTCGAAGGAAAAATATTAACTTGATATATACATTTGCCAGATCAATACCACAGAGCAACATCCTATCGTATCTCTTTTCGTGAGAAATTCTCCATAACTCATACATGATTTTGCCTTCGTACTTCACAAAAACATTAGTGATATCTTTGGAGCACCTTGGATTTTTTGACTCGCAGATAATACTAACGATTTTTTCTTCTGATTCTCGCATATCAGCACCAACTAATAAAGCATGAGTAGTTGGTCCGTTGGATAATTCTTATTCTGCACGTTTTTCCATTGTATAAAACATTACCTTATTTACCATATTTTTACTTCTAAGTGCATTTACTCGAGCAAAATAAATATCTCGACCCAAAAACTGTGAATTTAGTATATAGGCTTCTCTAGCAAATTTATTTGTTTGTTCTAGCATATAGTATCGGGCCATTGACAAGGATATTCAGTTTCACTTTGAACCACTAAAAGAGAATTGCGTATCTCGTTCTCCGGAAAAGCTGTTTTTGTTTTCCAATGCGCAGTTGCCATTTTTAGTGATAAACCACTACCGTTTATATACGAATAAGTTGCACCTTTTCCCCGAGTTCTCCGAGTACGTATCAAATTCGTCGTTAGCTGGACGAAGTACTCCTTTCCTATTAGCGAGCTACAATTCTTATCGAGCGACCAGACGTACTCGCACCTGGTGTACTGCAGTGTTCGATCGATCAAAACTGATCAGCTTGTTATATGAGCGATCACTTTCGAGCCTTGTGCTTCGGATCTCTCGTACACAATGAGCAGTGAATTTGAGGTGTTTTTATCAACAACACATAACAGCAATATCAAATACTATGTATGATATGTGTTTGATGAATATCTTGATTAAAAACTGAAAGATGATATTACTCTTTCGCTGCAGTAACATCAATGCAACGCCATTCAAAATAACAATCAGTTACTTAATAGTCTCCAGTATGTGTAATAACATCCAAGTGATTGATTCTATCAGAAATTTCGGAGATGACCAATTGATTTTAATAATCAATCACAAATGTCAGTTAACGAGTGCCTTTTACACTTGTTGATTTTAAAATTGAGTTTATACTGGTGCAATGAATGTGTGAAAGTCAGTTTATATGTGAATGTGCCGCGCGTGTGTGTACATATATAGAATGAAACAATATCACTATATTACAAGCTAATAACAGGTATCCATATATATCACTATAAAGCGTTTCGTCCTCAACCCACCTGACAAGACTGGTCAGAGAGATATATCTATTGGTTTGGTAAGATTTGAAAGATACTGTCTATTCGCGGATGATACTTGCGTTAAATTATCACTATACCTTCGGTATACTTTATGTTTCTCACGAGGAAAAACTCAAATGTAATTTGTAACTTGTATCTAAGGTTAGGTCCACTCAATACATAGTATATATTATGCAACTAGTGCGTGAAATGTTTGAGACGCGTGTTACACGTTCAAATTAATTAAAAATCAGCGCACCAGTCGTATACAATATTTTATGTTACGAGCGCTCGTTTAAGGGATATTTAAAAAATGCTCCAGTGAGTGAAATGTGATTTCACGCATCAAATAACATGGAATATATTTATAAACATGAAAATTAATTTATACATTACAAGTGTACATAGTTACTTACACAATTTCCAAATCGACAGTTAATTTGAAAATGTACGAGACGCTTCATAAATTAAACGAGTGTAGAGAGAAGGAACTTGTCAATTGCAATGTAGGATAGATTATCAAAATCGATCAGCAAATCCTCTCCTCAATCGTCGATAGAAAGAAATTACTCGATTCAAGTACAATAATTCGTCAAGCAAGAATCTTCTCAGATACCGGCTCGCTTTGAAATATTTTTCTCCTCCTAGCTCGAGGAAACTCAAGCACTCGACGTCTCTCGCCCACCGAGCCATCAAATTTTTTTCTCAATCATTCGCGTATATTTTTCTCGAATAACTCAAGCCTCAAATACTGTGCAGCAGTTTATCCTATATGTATGTATATACGTATATGCATCCTACATACATACTTTGTTCTTCTCCCTTCGTCTGCACTAATGGGTTTTCTCCCATATCTATACATACACCGGCGAGTTTCCATACACATGACCCGCTCCCTGATCAATTTCTTCCGAGTCCGGTAAAAATCGCCCGCGAAACCGCAGCGACGAGAGAGTGGGTGTCTTTGAGTTTTTCGATTTTATTTACTCGATTCACCGAGGAACCTAAAGCTCGAAATATTCGCGCCAAAAAAGCAATAGCCGTATATATATAGCTCCGACTCGTCTAAATCAAAGGGGTCACGCCAGCGGATCGTCATATATACACATATATACAAAGGACTCGCGAGTGCGCGATAGCCTGGGCGAAAATAATTGAAGTCTCGAGTCTCAACGCCGCGCGCGCATTTAGCATATAGACATATATATACACGCGCACACGTCAGGGACTCATTGTCTGATGGCCGATGGCTGCATTTTTAACGAAGCTCCATTTCAAAGCGGGGAATATTCGATCCTCGCGCGTCCACGAGACACACGCATGTATTATATACACGCGGGAAAAGCTCACTCTGCTTCCGCACGGTCGAGCCGTGCGCTGTCGTGGATGATGCGGATTACATGTTCGTTAGCTCGGGCCCTAGATCCACTTCTATGGGGCTGTACGTTTTTTTTCCATCGCGCGCTTCGCCACATCAAGCCTGTCTGCCTGCCAGTCAGTAGCGGGGAAATCGGTGTACTTAGTCAACGAATCTCAACTCATTTGGCATCGGGAAGATAAAAATCCCTATGTTTGCACACATTCACACTTATTGCGGATAACGATGCTATGCTATGATGAAAAATTTTCATCGAGAGCTATAGCCGCTTGATGCCCCTGTGTTACGAACCTGTGGTTTATCGTCATCCGTCGACCTGATCCATCATAGATTGAAACTCGCGACTATTGCAGTGAGTCGCAACGAGTCGCACGAGAGGAAATTGGGAGAGAACGGTTTTTCGAAAAATACGCTCTCGTGCGAACGACTGATAAGGAGAAGATAATTTGCTCCACTCGCTCGTGCCCTGACACGTCCCTTCGAGGAGTCGGGAGTTTTGCATACACGATCCACAATCTCGCGCTTTTATACGAGGGAATATACGTCTGGGATGTATATTCGGATCATATTCGGTACCGAAAGAAGGCTTACTTTGCGAGAACGTTTGTGTAATTAATCCCAACCCCAAACTGTCGGAATATTGATTTTGGAAACCTAATATCCTCGGTATACCAGCGCAGTGGTAAACTCTGATCCTCCGATGACTCTCGCGATTCCCCGCCGATGGATCGTTCGATTCCGTAACAATTGTTTAAAGTTAAAACGAATAAAAATAAAACTTTGAAGTCAAGCATCGAAGACTCTTCGTACATTCCCAGCTTGAGCAGTCCATACATACACATAAATATCGTCACGATTAAACAGCCATCCCGTACGTATAACGACGTCTACTGGTCACGCGCGACGAATCCGAAAATCACGATAGAGCGGGAGCGAGGGAGAGAAGAAGGGAGGGGGGTGGCAAAAAGGAGGGCCGCGAGCGAGCGGAATGCGGGGGTCGAGTAATTGGACGGGCGGATCGTTTAGCGGCCGTTCGGGGAGGGAGAGCGGCGCGCGCCACCCCAACCCCGCGCGCGCGGCTCAAAGGAAAAAGCAGGAGGGGGCGCGAGTCGCGACGTGTAACAGGTGGTTCCGAGTGCGGCGGCGGCGGCGCCCCCCACACACACCCACCTCCGACACTCGCGAACAGCTTGAAGGGACGACGCGGCGCGCCCGTGTGTGTGCTCGCGCGTGTTTCTCGTGCAGCTCGCTCGGGGGGAGCCTATGTTTTTCTTTCCTCTCGGTCGGCTCCTGCAGCGGTGGACGGGGAGGTTGAATGACGAGTCGCTGCGGATTAGACGCGGCTCAGACTTGGGGTTTCGGCTGGATGTATGCAGTGGCTGTATGTATACGCGTTTGTGGTGGGGGGATGCAGTGCTCCTGCCGATCCGGGTGAGTTTTTCTGGGTGTGTGCTTTTGTCTAGGGTATACGAAAACGCGCGAATAAATTTTGGAAGATCGAGTTATTCTTTCGGGCTATTTTATAGTGGCTATCGGTGAAGATATGTAAATCGACGGGAAGTTTCGGAGGTTCGTGAGCACCGTGGACATCTTAGGTATCGCACGAAGTGTCGTATACGTATAGGGATGCACATTGTTTGGTATGAAGGGACGACAAATTCGAAAGGTTGGCTCGCGAACGACTGCGTTGGCTACATCTATTCGATTAAACATAAACCACCCGAAACAGTTTTTCAGTAAGTTCCGGGACCTGGAAGCCAAGTGTTTCCAAGTTCAATTGGAAATATTATTATTTCTTCGGCAATATTATTCATCTCAATTTTGAATATAGTAGGTCGAATTTTCACTATGCATCGACACTGAATTCGTTGAATGAGTATACTAAGTTTACGCGTTGCATGAATGAATGGTTGATATAAAATTTCATCCCCATTCTCCGACGATTCTTCGATTACACTTATACTTCTATAGAAACTCTATAATGAGGATATTAATTCTTCAATTTCAACCCTATGAAAAGTCTGCATTGACAGATCAATGATATTTCTCATTATACTAGCTAACTCTATACTAAAGTATAAAGGTTTACCCAATATGGCATAGCATAGTATCGAAAGAAATCGTTTTGACGATAGTTACTAAGGTTTACAGTACATGAACTTTTTACTAACCATAATATTTCAGTTAATCTCCGTGAACGAGAATTTTCCTAATCGACTCAGACTAGGCCAAAGGAATCAAGCGAAATTATACAATTTGACTCCTCGGCAATTAACTTTCAAAATACAATTTTTCAAGCCTTCGCTCTTTTGTCGAGGGAACTTTACAACGTGGCTATCCTTTAACGAACGAAAACGGCGATTGTTCAAAAACGTTCAACTCTGTTGGGCTATTTGCCAGCGTATATAAGAATCTAAATCCCATACCGTTTGATATTATTATGCTGTGCACCCTCCATAATTCCAAATATGTATAAATTGTCGATCTTTGAGGGCCAATCCAGAGTGAAGTGGAAAAGGGAAAATTCACAAAATCCACCACATGTTTATTTAATGCGACGTTTCGCCAGTAAGGTTCACTGGCCTCATCAGGCTAAAAATTTATTACACAAAAAAACACGTAATAAATAATACAATTTAAGTACAAAACAATCGACGAAGTAACAATAAAATATTCTTTCTCACCAGTTTTGAATAAAAATATAATATAACGTTCGGCAGTGGAAGCGGCTGCCCATACCGTTTGGCTTATCACAAATGTAACGAGTATGTATGTACACATATATATCGATCTTTCATCCGACCGAAGCCACACTTTGGGAAATTTCCCGTTCAAAGCGATGCCGTGACATTTCGCGCTTACCGTATGCTTCATTAGGTGCGCACCTATCGCATGTGTTTATATACATAGTCTCATACTCGAGAAACGCGCGACCCACAAGCTACGCGCGCGATACACGACTTATTTTCCAAAATATATACAGAATCCAAACCGCGAATCCACGCCGCTGCTGAGTCGACGCGCGAATGCGATCGCGACGTACGTCGACTCAGCCGCGGCACGACATATCCTCTTCGAAGTTCGCCAGCCCGAGAAATATACACGGCCATAAGCGTGTCAACCGTGGCGAATTCGAATTTTTTGTCAAAAGCCGCCGCGCGACGCCAGCTGCGCAAGCCGGGGGACTCTCGGTCGATTTGCATCGGCGATCGAAGATTTACGAGCCCCTCGCGGGGAGGAGGCGACGGAGAGCCGCGAATTACCCGGCCTCGTCGTCGTCGTCGCGACGATATACGTACTTGCGGCTGAAAAATCACCGGATTATATCGGGGCGTCCTAATGACAGCCACTCGGCGATTATTATACAGCCGGGGCAGATGCGCGAGCGAGCTAATGAGGAGCGTGCCGAAAATTCTCGACCGGCCGGGTGTCGATGGCAATTACAATTTTACATCGATGGCTCCCTTGTTACTCACGGGAACGAGTCTCGCGCGTCGAGGGTATGTTTTGCGCTTTCCAGCGACGGTAATATATACGCTTTCGGAGGCGGTAGGCCGAGGCTGGCATCGACAATGTTGAATCGAATGAAAACCGCCCAACGTTGGACTGGACGCTGTGGAGATGAATTAAGAGACGTGACAATTTCGTTGATTTCTTAAACCAAATTTCTCTTTAATTCGACTCGGTCGAGTTCAAAATTCAGACACAGGTATTCGATTTCACTCGCGAGAAAGAAAATTAACAAATTGCAATGTATCAGTAGTACTATCATATTGCTCTGATGTAAAATGTATTCTCAAATGTGTTATTTTTTTATATTATCATATTAATTATCTTTTTGATGTTGATATTTTTGTTGGTTCAAGGAGGGATAGGGGGCTCCGCTCCGACCAGGGCTGGGCCCCTGGACCCTCTCTTTGCCTCCTCCTACTCGTGCTCAAACGCTTATCGTACCTTCGTTGCACTCAAGCAACAAGGACATGACGCTATTTACATGTATAAATCATCCATTGTCATAGTCAAACTTTTCGCACATCGTTACGAAAAATAGAGAAAAAAAAGTTAATACCGTATTAATGATGGTTGATCGGAAGAATAATGAGTCGAGACGCGTGCTCGAGTAATCAGTTGTGCGTAGACATAATATACACGTATTGAGAAGGCGGGTATACCGACTCGAACTGGAATCGATAGCTTGACCGTATCTCCGCTGAATGTAATAGTCTGGAACATCCCCTTTAATCGCGGCTGCGAAAGTTTATATCTATACGTAATCGCGTTCCGAGCGTTCCCCCGCACTCGCTGACGCGCACAACTGCTTTTACACCATCGGTGACGACAATATATCTTTCTCCATCTTTTCCCAACTCGATATTTATACACAAACACACTCACACACACACACACACACACACACGCACACACACACGCACACACTCACACATTGTTTTCATCGCGAGAATTCGTGTGTGTATTCTGCCTTGATAAGGATTTTTCCCGATCCAATAATCCCGCTTATCAGCACGAAATGATTTTCAAACGTTTGAGAAACGTTATCAGTGAACGTCTAAACGGTTGTGTAAAAGGTCAAAAATATGTTGTATGAACGTTTTTTAAACGTATATTGAACATAAATTCCAATATTAGATATTTAGGGACAAGCAACATTTATAATGTTAAAAGATTAAATACGTTTCATTTAACGGGTTTTGGAAAGTTTGCATTTTTCTTGTGGTTGATAGATAGTTAATTAATTCTACCCTAAAACTATTAAACATAATGTAAATTATAAGATAGATAATGTTCAAGCCAATAGTGTTACATACATTTTTTTATTTTACAGGTACAATAACATATCTCTAGCTTCTCAATTTTTTTGCTCTTCTTCCGTCTTCGTTATTGGATTCGTAGAAGCCACTTTGCATAGTCATTTATTTAGCCGAACTCCCCAGATTTTGTTCGTATGCCAATTGAGCTACGCTCAGAATCGTAATTTAGATTCCGAGCTTTTTTCTCCTATTCTATACCGGATTGAATTCCTCGTTGTCACAAAAATCACGCGTGAAGAATATATATTTGTCATGCCGATCGCACGAGAATACGTTTCGGTATAGTCAAACGATCCAATGCCGCTCGTTAGCGTCCTCCGGACACCAGGTAACCGCGGTGGACGGAGCTTTGAAATCTTGCCGTGGGAGCACGCGAACGTGATAAACGTCGTCGAACGTATCCCCGGGTGCTTGTACATACGCATGTATTATAATCTGGGCAAAAACGACTAACACGGCCCATCAATTACACGCTCGTCGATCGGATCGGCCATCTACTTAAGGACGCTCGCGCGGCTCAACGGTTATGGTTTAATCGCACGCAGCCGAAAAAAACTCGAAGGCCCGTAAAATCCATTAAAAGTCCAGGAGCAAGACCGGGGCAAGTTAGGGGGCGCGTAATTACAGCGACGACGAATCGGCCGCGGTGGCGCGCGACGTGTCGCCCCGGCCCTCTTTAGCCGGCGATTTACCGGCAATTTGCTCGGCGCGTCAAAGGAGCTGCTGATGCTCCTGCGCGCGCGCACGCGACTTGTCGGATTGCTATATGGGCGACACGTGTGAGCAGATATATAGTCGGGTGCACCGGCCGTTTTGTCGTGTGTACGGGCGCCGAGGACATGTCCTATTCGTGCCTTCCATGTCCTGCATGTCCTATTCGTGCCTTCCATGTCCTGCAGGGAAGTCGGGTGGAAAATTATATAAAATTATATAGAATAGTCGACGCGTGTTTTTTTTTATTGCTTCTCGATTAGGCTATAAAATTACGGGAGATACGAAGCTCCGGTTGAAAATCCGTTGCGTCGCGAGTTCTCGCACGATTTACTCAGATTATATTCCAGCTCGATGCGTCACTTTTAATTTTAGTCAAATCGAGAAACTATAACAAACACACGCGTCGATTATTCTTGAAACGTGGCTCTTTTAAAAGCTTACAGAGACTTTGAGAGATAAAAATAATTTACACCTGGTTTTTTAGGTTGAGTGAGAATAGTGTAATAAGAAAAGTGTGAAAAAATCAGTTAGTGAAACTTCAAAGTGTTGTAGGAGAGTGATTTTAAAGACTAAATGGGTGAGAAAGGTACCGAAAATTTTCTTCTAACACCCCAACATGACCCAAGGGCGACTGATGCTCAGACAGCACCGGAAATACGAAATCTGACAAACGTGCCAAATTGCCTTCCCCCTGCAGCTGTTCCACGAACCTAATGATAAAACTTGTTGTAATCATTGCAGGTTGGCAGGTGGGTGTCGCATGCTCGATCCCACCGAGGAACAGCATGGCGAAGCGCATAGTCGGGGGCGAGCCGGCCTCGATCCGCTCCCACCCGTGGCTCGCCTCGATCCAGGCTCGTGGTTGATGGCGTTCAGGTCGGGATCGCGTCCTGGGGCATCGGCTGCGCCAGGCCCGGCTACCCGGGAGTCTACGTGAACGTGTCGGCTTACCGCGGCTGGATAGACACGAATCTTCGCAAACTCGAACGAGCCCCCTCGAGATCGGCCGGCTTCATTGAGAGACTCGGCGAAACGTACTCGAAGAACACCCCGATCAAAGTCACCTTCTGACTTTGGGGGATCGTCCCATGCTCGTCGACTGATTAGATGTTTTGCGTATGGTAAGCTGATAATTTTAGACCCAGGAAGCACGAATTTACGTCACGCGGAACACGGGTAGTTCGATGCTCGATTTTCGAAACTTGACAAAGGAAAAATACGACATTCGTTTTCTTGGATTTTCCCGAGTGATAGTGGATCGTTTGAGGTGGCTTCAGAATTATAGATGTCTCTCATTCATCGAAATCTACTTTTTTCCAATTTTCGATATTACTTCTTCAACAACATACTTTTGAAAAGCTCTTAGTGAAAAACCGCTGTATCACAAAAATTTACTGCCAATTGTGATGGAAACATTTTTGGTATTAAAACTTATGGAACTAGAGTGAACATTCACCTGTATTACATGGTTTTATTCACTTTTATTTAATGGAAAATTCACTGCAATCCAGTCAATAATTCATCCACCTTCGTAGAGTGATTTTCCACTGTAAACTTTTGAGATAGTACAATTCTCTTGAGTATATTGTGATCTACTTGAAAATACCTATTACTATGATTTTTTTCATATTTTTATATGCAGTTCGGATGAAAGGCTTCGGTAATGTTAGGTGCATTCTGTTGAAGTTCCAACTGAGTCTACAATTACATGATATTTCGCTGAAGCCATCTCAAGGAAACTAATGGTATACAGAATTAAATGTTCAAACTCTTCATTCCTTCTAGGGGAAGAAGAGACGAGTTTGAAAATTCTTCCCCTCGCGAGGAAATTTCGAAACTTGGTTTTCAATAATTTTTTTCTTTTATGTGCCTAGGCTTTAATGTTCGCATGAAATTGAATAGTTTCTTTGATAAACTACGTTCTACCCTTGGGGGAGGGTGGGTCGGAGCCGAGCAAAGGCTATCACGTGACAATTTCGATATTTCCTAGTTTCCTAGGAGCTTGCTGGAATCGTATCACTTGCACATTTTTTACTTTTTCGTTCACTCAAAAATTGGGATACTTGTATTTATGATGTTGAAAGTGAATCGATTTCACGTAACATCATATCTGTCGCAGCATATCCATCTATGGAATCTATGTTAATATCATAAAATATATTTCTTTGATGATTGTCGAGTTAAAAAGAAATGTTTTCAAAAGGAAAAAACATTTTTGTAATTATTTATGTTTGATTGATTTATCTCTAGAAACGTGTACAAAGTCAACTATCCTCGCACTATAAACGAGCGTTCGCAACATACGACTTTTTTGCTTAGAAAAGAAAATCTTCACTGTGTTACTTTAGTACCAAAATTTTTACGGTAATTCTCAGACCAAGTAGTACACATCTTGAGAAAAAAGGGACTTGAAAATTCTGAATATGTACTCTCTCAAATCCGTACAGTGAAAATTCATTTAAGAAATAAAGTTACATAAGAAATTCAGTGGAATCCAGTGAATTTGTTATCCCCCTTTTTACAGTGATTTTTCACTGGAAGAATTTAAGAGAGTAGAGAAAATCCAGGGAGCGAGACTATATTTTATGCAAAATCAAAGTAAAAAATTTAGCAAAATCAAATAACCGATGTCAAAATTCAACCTAGTCTTCGCTTTGCGTCTTCTTATCCAGCGCGCACAAAGAATTTGAAAAAGCCCGTCGCAAGTCGAGCGACAGCGGAACTGCTATGTGTGCGAGCGTCAGTGGGCGCGTGGCTGGCGCGGGGGCGAGGATCAAGGTCTAGAGCGCGCGACTCCCTTTGATTGAATCCGACACGCACGCGCCAACTCCCCAAACGCGCTCCGATGCTGCTTCTCCTCTTCAACGCCCTGCGCTCTATACACACACACTATATATGTATATTCACGCGTTCTCTCGGCGTGGGCTGCTCTGTACAACGGCGCAAAGTTTAAATTGGAGCTTACGTCCGGCGTTACACGTCCCGTGAACAACCGGCCGCCCTGCAAACATCGCCTCGGGTTTTATAATTTTTCACTTACATCTGTCCACACAGGCGGATCTTCGCGCTGGACACACGCTCGGGGATGAAAAATTCCCCTGCAGGTGCGTAAGCTCGTGGACAATGATGAGATTATGCCGGGAAAATGATAAAACCTGATATCGATCGTTGCGCAACTCGACGATACTCTCTTAAATCCTTACGGTGAAAAATGACTGGATTGCAGTGAAAAATCACTGTAAGAAGGTGGATGACAAATTCACTGGATTGCAGTGAATTTCTTATGTAACTAAAGTGAATTTTCACTTTAGTCCCATGAGTTTTTATGGAAAACATTTTTACATAAAATTCGCAGTAAGTAGAGTAAAAATTCACTTCACACCATACGTACTTACTGCAAATCGTTATGTGAAAATGTGAATTAAGGATTTATTAATTCAGCTGTTTTTCTCTCTAAACTAGAATCTAGAGCCTGTTTTCAAATAATCAAATTCCTCCATCAGTATGAACTAAATGTATAAAACTACAAATATAATTTGGTATGTGAATATTTTGTATAACATGATTTTGCTACTCATTTGATGTATATCTTGTGATGCTTATAAATCTGTGTAAGATTTCAAGCTTAATAAAAAAAAAAACAGGATGTAAGAGAGTATATACATATTTCAGAATATATACATATACATATATGTCAACGTAGGAAAATCAAGTCTCACACCGAAGGATGTGACGCTTCTGCGCAGCTTCGAGATGCATAAAGACGAGCGAGGGATGAATCCAACCCTTTCGTAAACAAACTCAAAGTCGGCGGGAGGGATTTGGAGGGAGAGAGAGTGAGAAAAATTGAGGAAAAATCCGAACCAACTCTCCCGAGTCTGTCTACCTTCTGGGTGTCAATTAAGCACCAGCGACTGGATATAGCTGGTGATAATCGTCAAACATCAAAGGAAAATTCGAGTCTCGGCTGTTAGCTCGTAGCATAGGAACAGAGCTTCTAATCAACGGCACGAGATACCTATGCCGTAAGATGGAACTTGATCCAGTGTGGCAAACATGCACTTTTAATTAATAGGATATTCGTTCGCGGTGAATAAGACAAAATATTGAAGACATTTGTGTTCGAGCTTTCTTATACACGCGAACTCCAGGTGGAAATAACATTGAAAATACGTGTAACATTTTACCAATGAACTCATGGAATTCAAAGATACTTCGACGTGGACTTCAATATTTTCAAAGTAAAAAATTCAATCGAGCGGTTAGGCCACTAGGAAATTTTCAAAACATCCATTTCTCCCCGAAAAAATTATTTTCCGTATGTTCAAGTACTTTAATAGAATAAAGACATGGAGTTGTAGGAATGATTGAAACTTTAAACGCATTTATCTACGAACAGCATTTTTCAAATCGGCTTGCAGTATAACTCGGTCATTTTTCAACTGGTCGAGTTAAAATTTTAACTGTAGCTTTTGAGTTAGACGTCAAAGAGATTCAAATACGTACAAATTTTGCAAAATATAGAAAATGTTGAAAGTCCCGACTATTTTTTTTGACAAATCCAACGCTTTCTTTCAAAAGCTTGGACTGTTTTTGAAAATCAATTACATTTTATGCGTGTTCCTTCTGATAGTTTTGCGTAAATCGAGAAAAAATATTGCTTTTCGTTAAACAATAAAATTCACTCAAGATACGCTGCCAGCCAAAATTTTTCGGTACAAAAACATATTTGTGCCCTAATACTTTATATGTAATATAGTGTATTTGGTTTTATGAATAACATTTCAATTCACATAAAAGCGTCCCAAATATATTTAATTTAGCGAGCTCTAAAGTGGCCTAACCTCTAAATACATAAATTGACATTATTCTCAACAGACACATTGAAATTTCAATATTTTGAGCATTAAATTTTATCACTAAGCTACGAAGAATCCACGAGAAAATTGAAAATTACCATTATTTTCACTCAGATTTCCAACGCCAATTAAAGTCGATGTATCACTTTGAAACACGCGATTCCTGCTTACGTTAAATCCAATAATTGCGTTTCAAATTCGTTGTATCACACAAATTTTCATCTCAATGTCGGTGTCTCAAAATCACGAGGTTACTCGATATACACCAGGGAAGAGTTGTGGGTTTCCATCGAGCGAATATTCGCTGTTTTGACAATCGTGATTCGTTACACACGACAGACTCGCCAGACCCGGTGTGGAAGGCCCGACAAAGATATATATACATATACACGCAATATTTAATTGCACAAGCCGGGCGAGCGGCGACTTTTTCGAGGAGCGCGTGAAGCGAAGGGGGTTGGGGATCTTCTCCACGGGCGACGAATTCGAATTAGAATTTCAGCCGGCTAATGAATAATGCAGCTGCCAAGTTTTTGGGAGGCGAACTTTGGCGTGACGTGGCTGCGACAGTTTGGAAAAAGTATATATATAAGCGCGTCTCTCCGCCGAATTGCCATCCCCGAATAACCGAGTCGAGATAGCATAGTCTCGAATTCAAAATTGTTATTTCCCCGAGTGTGCATTGCATCCGCGACAATCGCTTCGAGTGTATATAAGTCACCGAACAGTCGCTACCAGGCAATTGTCATATACTCCAATTGTTTCGAAGAGCCTTGGTGGATCTCAGTGGAAATATAATCAAAGTTTAGTATATTTTTAATGCCTTAATTGCTGATAGATGCAATTACAGAAATACATTTTCGCTTTCACATCCTCCATTCTTCAAAGATCGCAGCAAAGTCCAATTTTTTATAATGAAATACACTATAGTTGAATTCCCAATGATATCTTCAATGAAAGTCATACTTTGAGTAAACTCATATTGCTACGTGATATAATAATATTATATAATTGCAACACCTATACGATAACATACCAGAAGATGATTTTCACCTAGCGACTATAATCATAGTAAGCCTGCCGCGCGACTCCGCCTAAAAATAAACAAGTCACAACGACAACATCCTGAATAACATGCGCCGATTGAAAAATTGCCCGAGAGAGTATATCCGGCCGCAGTCGAAAGCGCGCGCACGTGGCGCTCGCGCGCGCGTCACTCGCGCGATTTCGGATGTCTTCCAAATTAACAGAGCGCGTCAGAGAGCTGGTAGAAATTCGAGGAGATCAGCTCGTCTCGGCCGCTGTTGAGTCGAGCCCGCGGGGCTCGATATATATACATCCAGCCCCAAAGTAGCCGCCGCCGCCGCCGCCGCCGCCGCAGGGCGGCAAATTGAGGCCCGCGCCCTGTGATCTCGGCGCGTCGCGACCATTACCGCAGCTGCTCTTCGCGCTTGATTTTTTCTTCCTCTCTCTCTCTCTCTCCCCTGAGTCAATCCCTGCGTATAAGGAGATCCTCGTTAGGCCCGAGCCTCTTTGTAATTTGGCTGGTTCGCCACGCGATTCGTAGAATTTGAGTTTGTCGATTTTGCGGGGCCCGGCTTTCACGCGCCCAAAGAGGCGTATAAATATGCCTCGCGAGTGGTCATAAACCTGATCAATCGAGATCTGCTTGTTGGTAGTGTTGCGGTCACTTCTTTGCCGTGTTCGTTTATTAAAATCGACCTGCTTGCATCACGGCATATGGTGATTTGTGTATGGGTTTCTGTTTAATAATTCTATTCTCTGTATATATTTAAAACAGTAATTGTGCTACAGTAAATTCAGAGAGAGAGAGAGAGAGAGGTTGTCATCAACGGGCGAGCAATCATGACGAAATGCTTTTTCGGTACCTCAATAAGCCATATATACAATCATTCAATCTAACGTTTCAATTTTCCAGAGATATTCTCAATCGAATTAGAATTTATGCATCGTACAGTATATCTATACATACAAAAAGTCATAGGATGTGGGTATACTGTACGTGATATAAATCATAATTTATTGTTCGAATATGTCGGAGAAATCTAAACGTTCAACTGAATAGCTGTGTGTATGGCTTATTTACGTATCCAAAAAGCATTTTGGCAAGTTTCATCATTATTGGTCACCAGTAGTTGACAAAGTCTTCCAGTAAGCATACATCATATAATGCATAATGATGTTCTCCAGTTGTGAGCTCACTTCGAACTCGAAAAAATGGATATAAATATCTAAATAAAGAAAATAAGAAACTCACTCGAGTTAACGTTTTGAATTTCAGACTCGTGAATCGGGGGTTCAGTCGTTTTTGTGCAAACCCCCCCAGTCGATCTTATCTCTTCTGCCGTCACTCGTAAATTTTGGAATCAGGAAATCTTCATTCGAAATTCACGAAACGCGTATACACATGAATAGATATTGTACACGTTGATAGCGCGACGAAGCGCGGACGGGAGTCTCGAGAGCTCCTTTCCTTGCGCACCGAGATTTTCGTTCTCTCCCGCGCACGTAATTAACGAGCGTAAGCCCTTCCCGGTCCAACTCAATTGCCAACCCGATCGAAAGCCGAGCGGGGTTTGCGTTTTCCTTCGAGGTTGATTAACCGAGGCCCCGAGGTTTGTTTCGTACGGGAACAACATCTTAAATGACTCGTGCAATCTGCTCACTATACATTTATATCGACGTGTATTTTTTGAATGATTTGTTTATAAAATATGGGATCATACTTGAGTTGAGTCGATGATGATTAACAATGATTGCGCATGTTAGAACACATAGGAGCAATGGACAAGAGTATGGGTCTATATTTACATACATACAATTATTGGCAACAATTATATCGCAGCTTTTTGATTATTCCGTTGGTCATCGGTTGCTCGGATGTTTAAACCGAATAAAAAAACAATGATTATTTTTTTCCGTATGAAAAAAAGTCTAAGCGTGTCTCAAATTCAAATGAATTTTTCTCCAAATTTCGTTTCAAACTTGCTCTTTGCTTTTAACAAAACGCCTGCAGTCGTTTTTAAAAACATTGTCAATCAATTTTTGTATGAAACGTTCATACGATCCTTCAAGATATTTATACAGGACAACGTGTGATCCATAAGATTACTTTATATAAAAATTATACGGAAGATGTGTTTATTTTTATAAAATTTCATGTATAAGCACATAGCACGAAACAATATATACACTTGCCAAGAATTTTATACTTTCTTCTCGCGTGTATTTTCATTGACGAGCAAAGAGAAACTCGCACGAACGTGGGATAAATTCGATCGGAGGAAAAATTAATAGTTCCACGGGGTTGTTTTACTTTTTTCGTGGACGACGGTAGAGACACGTCCGCCCGAGAAGTGAAAAAAAATAAAAGTATCCAAGACGAGGGGAATATCCCTCCCTTTCGCATATATATAAATATACACAGTGACACGGCGCCCGTCAATTTCAGCTCCTAATCACAATTAGCCCGAGGAAAAATGCGCGCCGAGAGATGCAATTCCAATTTGACGCGCGAGCGAGCGCGTCAGACTTGCCAATCAAGCTCGGGGATCGCTTCCCAAACTCTTTGGCCGGCCCGAATAAACGAAGAGGCGAGGAAAAAGAAAAAAGACGCCGCGATAGGGATCTTTAGGCCCGCATGACGGTTCCCCGCAGCAGCGTGTCCGCGGTAGCTCTCGCGCTATAATCGTAACGAGTCGAGGGAAAAAAGAAAAAATTTACGAGCGCGATGAGGACGTCGCTCGGTCGTGCGCGCGCGAATTCAATTTGACGCACGCCGCGCCGCGCTGGCAATGAGAGAAGTCGCATTCCGCCCTTTTAAATTGAGCTCTGGCGCGCGCGAGAAATTGAATTGCCGGGAGCCGGCGCGCGCGCGGCCGAGCAATGAAAAACGCTCTCCGGACTCGCGAAATTGATTTCTCTCCGCCCCGGTTGTTGTTGCGCGCTCTGCCCGCGCCCCACGAGAACTGCAGCCCGACGCTGATTATTTCGCTTCGACTGCGACGGATTTTTACACTCGCTGCACTGTGTATTTATGCGAAATTCAAAGGGGAAATATTGCACTGAGCACCAATGAATCTAAACTCCGACTGATTAAGAGAAGGTATGCAAAGAAACGAAGACCTATCTAATTAGTTGATAGAAAACGTCGCACAATAAAGAAGAAATTGGATTATGCAGGTATGCAGTACCAAGGGTGCATGTCGCTCGGTTATTCTGGCCAGTGCAATTTGAGTCGATTGGAAAACGTTTGCTCATCAGCGACAAAATCAGCATGTAGTGTCTCGATTCGTCAAAAAATGCAGCAAAAACGAGCGTAAACATTAGCATCTGGTCAAAACGTTTTTTTTTTGTATTCTACGAACAATATTCTATTACGTGACACTGCTTGGTATGTACTTCAGATCCAAGAAGTGGACCTGATTTGAGTCTACACAGGCATATTTGGCGTACCCCAACTCGAATAAACAATGCCTCGTCTCGAAAGTCTCGACCATCAGTCATCAAACGTCGACCGTGTCACCCACAAGACTCGCCCCAAGTATATCATTCGAATTACGTGATCGAATCGAAATCGCCCCAAAAGCATTCTCCAATAACTCAATGCCTCTCATACCCACCGTCGCAATCGACTCACCAATTCGAGCCCACAAAACACCGAGAGGACCGCAAATATAGCCCGTGCGTATATCCAACTGTGGTTTCACAAAGAAACCCATCGCGCCAATACGTCTCGCTCCTAACCAGGCGCCTCGAGCGAGCCGAATCATATATATCACGGGTGCACTTGGCACTGGGGAGCACAGGTGCGGGAATAATCCTCGGCTGCCACGGGACGATCACGCGCGCGTGCGATCAGCCAATTTCCCCGGCTACACACCATCCACACACACATACACGCGCGTATATGGCACGTGGGCAAGCGAAACCCATTTCACGCCGCTAATAATCGATGCTCTCGGGCACTTCTTTCGCCGTAGCCACGCCTCGGCCGCCCCCTGTAATCTCGCGTGTGCGCGTATACCTATATATACCACCTTCTGCCAGACGGTAGCGAGATTCGGCTCTGTATATACTTTTCGTGTGGGCTCTTCGTTCGTCCTGGCCCCCCTGAAGAGACGAGTGGATGAATTTTAGTCCGAGGTCCGATCCTCAGTGGGGGCCGATACTCTGGGAATTGGGGATCGAGACAGTTCAACATCCCACGTGCTGCACTAGATGTATACCATCGCTGGTCTCGACTTTTCGTCAACGGACAGCTGTGAATGAACGAATGATTACCGAGGGGCGACTCACTGCAGTACTCCCAATTTCACTTTTTGGTATTCCCTGGTATTCCCAGGTACTCCATATTAATAATAGTACTCCCTTTGAAATTATATATATACGCGGGTCTAGAGCAGCTCCGCAGCACAAAATCTTGTCGGCAATACAAAATAATGAGAGAAAAAAATATTTTGCCTGATCGCCAACGCTCACATCAACTTGTTACAGCTCGTTTTCTCCATTTTTTTCACCTATTCCGATTATTAAGCTAATTTGGCTCAAGTGAGTGCGAATTTTTTTAATACCCTTAGACTAGGCCAACAAAATCGAGCGACATACCATTAGATTCCTTGGCATTCCATCTACATCACCTAATTTTTTTTTTCGTCATACGTCGTGTTTATCAGCCGATAGGTCCGATAGGTTTTCCTTTTTTTTTCTCAAATGCGCCACCCCCAAGTCATTAACCATTGATTTTTCTCTCGATTTTATGTGGCTTACTAGGAGATGCACACCCTATCGGTCACTGATCACGATGAAACTTTGTGAGATTGTTCATGGATTCTCTAATAGCTTATATCTCAAACCATAAAGTCTAACGTCTTAATTTGCAGGAGATATTCTGTCAATTCATTCGATTTTATACATTTACAGTATATCTATATTTATGGATTTTCGTATACATAGATATACTGTTTATGCTCAAAATTCAATATGTTTGACAGGATATCTTCGGAAAAACAAAACGTTAGACTCAATGAATCGAAATATAAGTTATTAATATACCTTAGAACCATCTCACAAAGTTTCATCGTGATTGGTTTCCCAAAGGTTGTGCCTACTCCTAGTTAGCTCATTCTGAAGATATATATATATATATATATATATATATATATATATATATATATATATATATATACACTTGGTATTCCCTGATACTCCTTAGTATTCCTCAGTACTCCACGGTATTCCCTCGTACTCCATGGTACTCCATGGTACTCCATGGTATTCCTCCGAACTCCATGGTACTCCCCGGTATTCTTTAGTATTCCCTGACGGAAAATTTTAGTGAGTCGCCCCTCGATGATTACGCACTTGTATTGGGTTGCAACGATATACTACTTATGAGAAAGAGCAAAAATTATTTATCAAGGAATTTTGATGTGACGAAAGTGACGAGTGTATAACGCGATCGTATTCGACGTATGGGCCGGCGAAGATATACGGCTGGCGAAACGCTGCACCAACACACGAGCTTTGAATTTTCCCAAATTCAATTCTTAAAGTGTTGGCCCGCGAAAATCGTCTCGACGAAATTATTATTCAATTTCATTGAAGGGGGTTCAAAATTATACGAGATGTAGATGCTTCGTCGTGATGTTCCGATGCATCATTATGGAGTAGATAGTTGAGTAGTTTCAGCGTCTGAATTTCCGGAAAATTTCTTCTGGATCCTGTAACTTTGGGAGTTTTTATAGAGACTAGCGGAGAAATAAAGTATGCACAGAATGTAAATAACTTGATACAAATCATTTGATGCTAAATGAAATCATATACTGCACTGTTTTGGTTGACTGAATTATCCAAATTTTAGTATATACAAAGAAAAATATAAGAAAAATCAGTCTCGATATTATTGTGTTCGTTTTGTAAAAACATGAAAGTACCAAATACAGGACACACTATAGTAGATTGAAAATGACAAACTGGCAAATATGTTTATTTGTGAATTTTCGTGGGGGTAATGATGGGTTGGAATAAATACGAGGTTGATGTTTGCGTAGTTCAATGTTCTGCGTTTATTGACTACGATCTAAGTACATTGAATTATGAGACCGAATCGCGATATATTTTTAGCAGTTACAGATAAAGTTGGTGGAATCACGTTCAAGTTCCTACTTACGCTTATAATATACACAAAAAAGTTCGCCGTAATTCATTTCACACCTTCGCTCAATCGTCACGCGCTTCACTTTCTCTCTCTCTCTCGCTCAATCTCTCCCACCCTTTCTCACACTCAGTTTCATCGAATATACACAATGCAATAATCCATTAACCTTTTGCTAGCTCGTCATTCTTCCAATATACACCTAGATAACATTAGAATAAATCTATATATCTTCGTAGTCCAATATGGCGCGGGATTTCCTCTATCCTGCTCGCGCGCGCGAAAAAACTATTTACAACGCTTGGGGACAGACGTCAGGATCGGTGTTCAATCTCTCGCTCTCGCGATAAGCATGATCCATCGGTCCTCTCCAATTTTCGCGCGCTCGATTGATATCATCACGTGACTCTTTCTTACACTGTGTACATATACATACAGTCGGTTTTCATTTGTCTTATATAACTATGTCTTCGTAGACGCGCTTCCTACCAACCTCATCGTGCCGCGAGTTGAAACGTCGTTTTTTTTTCACCTCCAATCGTGTTTCTAATAGCCGCGAACGTTTCATCCCGACGAGTTCGAAAATCAACCTCGTCCGGGGAGAGGCGAATCGTTTCGAATCCCTCTCGACTGTCCAACCGATGGCACGATGACGTCCTTTCCTAACTACATAATATTACCACAGACTGATGAAAGCGATATCTGGTAGAAAAAAAAAATAAGTAAAAAAAAAGACAGACGCGCTGTTCGACTACAACTACAGGAAACGAAAACAATTGCGGATATATATAAATGGTGTAGCGGGCGCATCGGACGACATCCGCCTCGATGCTTCGTTGCGCTCGGTGTTTTCAATCGGTTCTCGAAAATCCGCGGGTGAGAAGAAAAAAAAATCACTCCGATAATCGCGGGGGGGGGGGCTTATGATACCTTCTCGCGACTTGACTCGAGTGGAGAAACAAAAATAATCTAAAGGTCTTGCTCGGAAGCGCAGTAAAAAATATATAGGTCTGTGTATGCAGGCGCGCCGAAATTTCAGCGCTGCCGTGTGTATGTATATATATAATATATCTAACGCACGTGCGCACGATTATCTATAACTTTTTATACAACATGGAGTATCGGGTTAATAGCTATTCCGTTAAATAACATCATGCACGGAAAAGTTCCTTCGCAGATTTTTGTACAAGACTCGAGCGAGCAGCGTGAGATGCGTAATTGTAGTACCCATAAATATTTATGACTAAAAAAAAAAACTGGTCGAGCCGTGGCTGTGGTGAACGAATAGTCCAACGAGTTCGAGCCAGCGACGCGACAATAGCGTGCATTCGAGAAAATTCACATTTTCGCGCTTACGCTCCATCGAAAAGTCTGCCTCCCGAACGCGTGATGGGTTATACGCGCACACCGGCTCGAATATGAAACGACGTCCGGCGAAATTTCTCGAAGAATTCGTCAGAGGCCGGACGGAGTTTGGCAGGTTTATATACGCCGTTGTGTATTTCACGCGTGGAAATCATGGACTAGGAGAAAGCAATTCGGACCAAAACTGCCAAAGCTCGAATCGGTCCTCGGCCAAACTCTTTCCATCTCTCCCGACGTCGCAGCTCGTTCCGCGGCATCTTCGTCAATCGACAGCAGCAAAAGAATCTCCTCCAAATGGATCGCAACAATTCGTTGGAGCGCCGCTAATATACGTCCGAACGGTCGTCGACGATTCGACCCAGCCTCGCGTAATCGAAAAACAACGCGTAACTAAAAAACACAAGGTATAAAAGAAGAGAAAAAGGAAAAGGTAACAGTTGAGGGGGGGCGAGTCTACCAGGGTCGCCACATGCCCTCCTCGTCCTTGACCGGCTGCTGCAGGCCGGGGGTGACGTGTTCCGCGGGCGGCGACGTCCTGCTCGGGTTGTCCACCTCGAGCGCGGCGACCGGGCTCGCCTCGGGCTTCTTCTCCCTCTCCTCCTTGACTTCGTGACTAGGTCTGTCCTCCGTGTAGGCCGTGGCGGCCGTCGCGACGTCCTGCTGGGCGAGGTACCTCGCCGCGGCGGCCTTCAGCTTCCTCGCGCTGCTCGTGGTGAAGTCGAGGGGCTGCTCCGTCGGGGTCAGCTCGATCCTCGGGCTCTTGCTCGGCTTGAGGCCCGACGCGACCAGGGGGTCCTGGCACCAGTCGACCATCTCGTCGCACAGCGGCCTCTTTATCAGCTTGTCCGTCGCCTTGAGGAGGGACATGTTGGTCGCGGCCCAGATCGCCGTGGGCGGGTTCGGCCCGATGCTTATGCCGTTCGCCGCCGCCGCCGCGGCCAGCTGAACGTAGTGGCTCGGCAACAGGAACACCACCTGACCGTCGGGTAGCCGCGATGGAATCACCTGTAACCCACCACGCCACACGTCTTTGTTATACATTCGATATCCCGCTTGGAGGATGCGGTGAGATAATATTCCCCGACAAGTGTATCGAGTTATTCGCGTGTGTTGGAAATGAATTGTTTTCGGACCTCATAAAACGGAACTTGTAAGGAACGTTTTGGAAAACGTTCGAATGTAACGTTTGAAAATAAATGCTTCCAGAATTTGGATCGTTTTCTTCGGAACGTTGGAATAACGTTTGAAGAGTTTTCGAAATGTTTGTCTCGAATTGTTTCAACAACGTTTTTCCAACGTTTTCCTCGAAACTCTCGGATAACGCTTGACAAAATGTTTTCGCAATGTTTCTCTTGAACTCGTCAGATAACTTTTTGAAAAATTTGTTTTCAACGTTTTCTCCGTAATGTTTGAATAACGTTCAACTCTAGTAGGTCGTCACGGTAAGATTCACCCAAACATTTTTCAGAATCCTGCTCTCTTGAATCCTTACAGTAAAAAATCACTGTAAGAGGGTGGATGAAAAATTCACTGAATCGCAGTGAATTTTCACTTTAGTTCCATGAGTTTTGATAGCAAACATTTTTATATCACGATTTGCAGTAAGTAGAGTAAAAATTCGCCTCACAATACTTATGCAAATCGTGATGTGAAAATGTTTTCTCTAAAAACTCATGGAACTAAAGTGAAAATTCACATTTATTACATAAGAAATTCACTGTAATCCGGTAAATTTTTTATCCATCGTCTTACAGTGATTTTCTACTGCAATGCAGTGGTTTTTGATTGTAAGGATTTAAGAGAGTGGTTTTAGCTCAACTTCAACGATGTTTTACAACATTCAAACAATCAATTTTGATTACGAAAACCAATCAAGCTCTCTCTACGAGCCTTAGGCAACACGTAGATACTTTTTTCAAACTTTTAGCATTACATAATCCTTTTTTGAGTGGCTATAGGGAGAAATTTTTCACCCGAGTGTTATCGTTATGCGACTCTACCGGAGTTAACTGCTCGAAACTGAGAATCACGGTGCCTCCTCGGGCCTGTCGACATGACAATAAGTATATATATCTCACCTGTACAACCGACAGCATGTTGGGGTTGGGCGGCTGGCTGGCCCCAGCCTGATCGATGCCTGCCATGCCGGCGGCCACGGCCGCCGGGTGAATCTGCCCGAAGGCGGAGGTGGGCCTGCTGCTGTTGTTGTTCTCGTCGCCGGGGGCCGTGCTGCTGTCGGGCCTCGCGGACACGTCGAGCTCGGGTATCTCCTGCTTGATAAGGGCCGCGCCGAGGGCGGCGCTGCAGTGGGCCGCCGCCGCGGCCGCGGCCATCGCGTGCTGGTGCTCGAGGGGCCCGGGACTGCCCGGCCCGAGGACCCGGTCCGTCACGCTGCCCGGACTCGAGCCCAGGCCCGAGTCGGGTCGCGAGCCCAGGTCCAGGTCGAGCTCCGACACGCAGCTGTCCAGGTGGCGCAGCATACGCTGCTTGAACGCCGGGTCTATCGGCGTCGTGTTGCCTGTGATTATGTCGGGGGCATCTAGGTACCGGGCGACCTGCAACCCAAATCGAAAAGACCCGTTCAGTTTTGAAAATTCCCCGATCCACAATTGGGGTGAACCCGATTGCGCTTCGATCGATATGTGGAAAATAACGAGGGATTTCAACTCGCGAGCTGTCAAAGGTGAATTGGGTTGAAACTATGCGTGATGTAGTCGGCTCGCATAGGGATGTATTATAATACATCCCTATGTTATTTGTCTTGTATCGATGTTTCACGAACATTTCGGTGAAATCGCGATGAAATGTCACCATCGAAAGTGGATACCCAACAATGGATTGTGCTCCCATTGTAGATTATAATCACGTGATGATTATGGACTAAAATGAAACCTACGTCGACAGTGAGGACTCGAGTTTGTATACTCTATAAATCTCACATAGAACAACCATATTAGAGTACAAATTGTCCAACTGAACAAAATAGTAGATATACACTAAAAGATAGTAAACTTTTACTGAATTATTAAAATGTCAAGAAAAAATTACTATTTATTAGTGAATACTCACTATTTTCAGCAGTTGTGCATTTCACGCCATTAAATAGTAGTTTTTTACTATTCTAGATTTAGAGAGTACGTCACGACCATAGTTAAATTATCATTACGAATTTATACGGCAAACAAATGTTCCGACGATCGTCTATGTCGATGCTCGATACAAAAGACGGTTGCAATTACGGAAAACTCGGTGCGCGAACGACGTATCGTATATATTGTATATACGTGTGAAAATTCAGCTCATGCATGCGGTCAGGCGAATTCCCGGCGTTGACTACGTCACGTCGCGAGAAACAGAAAAGCGTTCGAAGAAGAGACGAGATATACAGAGGCGGGGGATAGGAGGAGGAGGTGGGGAAAAAGGAGAAAGAAATCCGGAGCGCGCACGTGTGCGACGGTGCATCCACCAAAGGGGTTGGGGGGGTGGGAAAGATCCAAAGCACGCGCGGCGCGCCCCCCGGCCCGGAAAGTCCGCAGCACTCGAGCGCGAAAAGCGCGTCCCCGTTCCCAAATCCCTCTCTGCAGCTCTGTTGCGCTCGTTAATCGGCAGCTCGGCTCCTACACACACGTATACCTATATAGCTCGGGCAAAAAAAGCCTCGGCTTTTTCCAGCTCTGACCGTCGCTCGTCTGTGTGTATGTATATACGTATACATATACAACTCGGCGTTCGATCGCGGCGACGGTGGTGGTAGAGAGAGAGAGAGTGGGAAACGCGGCCGAGCGTGCAGCAGCGGCAGCCAAGTGCGCGGCTGTGAGAAAAACAGCCCGAGCGTGCGAACACCAGCCAGCCGGCAGCGTTTGCTCTCTGCCGAGAGAGAGACGCACGTATATATAATTATATATATATATATAGAGGTGTCGAATCGATTTTCCGCTCCGAGTTTTTCTGGCTGCTCCAGAGGCGCGGCCCTCCAACACACGTAGCGACGACGCGACCCGCCGCTGATGATATTTCGTTCGCGACGAGTTGGTTACACAACGAGATTTTTCAAAAGCGCCGCGCGACTCGAAGCTCGCCGCCGCTGCTCATCCGTGTCTTACGCAATGCGCGACCGTCGTATATGCACCTGTGTGCGACGACGCGTCCTGTGTACACGGGATACGTAAACATATGCTTCTCGTGTATGGAACTCTCGCTCGCGGAGAAGAATAGAAAAAAATTCGCGCTTTTGTCGGATATCAGATCTGTGCGAAGCAGTTACCGGCAACGAGAGGCGGTCAGCAATGCGCGGCCTCTCGTGCACGCGTGAATATATATTATACATGTATATATATACTGCAGAGCGGAGAGCTAGCCGCGCGCGCGTCCAATGAAAGTGGGCACGCGTGTATGTATGTATATATAGAAGCTCGGTGGCGAACGAGGCGTGAGAAACGGGCGCGCGCGCGCATATACATATATAGGATAATACAGCGTGAGGCTCGCGAGCCCGAGAGCGTGACGCACGCGCGGCTATATTATGCGCGCGTCACGCGATCAAATCCACCCGAGCATTGTCGGCGGCTTTTACGGCCCGCCACCGCCGCGGCTTTTTGGCCTTTGCTGGCTGTGTGTGCGTGCGAGCCACTGCTCGGGCCGAGAGAGAGTGGGCGTATATATACACGCGCCCGCGCGCCACGTAGTGTGTACGTTACGCGGAGCTATATTTACGACTCGGAGCCGCAGGCTCCGAGCGCCAGAGAGACACACTCTCTGCCAGCTGGTGTACGTATGTATCTGTGTACCGGGGTCCTTGGTCACGCGATTTTCCAAGCGCGCCTCGGGAAAATGGAATGTCCGTCTCCGACGGCGAAATCACCTCGGCTTTGTTACGCGCGGAAGGTTCCCTCCGCCGCGGCTGGAAAGAAAAGGAGTCCAGCGATGCGCCGAGTGATTTTCCGGGAGGTTTCGCTGGCTGTTGTTTAGGTTCAGGTTTGGGCACCGGCGGTGTGCTGTGGATGAATTCGGGATGCGATGGAGTGAATCCGTACGGATATATACTTTTTGGACCTCGAGGCCGCCGCCACGCGGGTAATGAGATTTTCATCGTCGAATTCCGTCTAGCGGGAAGAATGTTTTTCACGGCTCGGCTTCGAGAGTACGGTATTGAGGCAGAGCTCGAAACGAAAAAATAATCTCCCCGGATTCGGCAGCTGCAGCAGGACAAACTACGTACACAAAAAGAAATCCCACGTCCCATTGTTTTCTTTTATGCAGAATCGTCTCTGTGGAACTATACTCGATCAGTCCTACGTCTCGCATACATATCGAACGTCCTCGCACGACTGCAGAGTCGCGCGGATCGAATTAGCCTCGGCTCGTCGGTGCTTGGCGCGCGCACGAGGGAAAAAATCACCGGGTCGCGAAAATGTCTCGGAGCGTTTTTCCATTTTAATCGCGACGCCAAAGAAAATCCGTCGCAGCGCGGAAAGCGGCAAAAACAGCACGAGAGGCGGCCCTTTTCTCGGATATATCCGCGAGAGGATTACCGCGCGAGCAAAAAGGAGCAGCGCGAAGCCGCGCGCGCCGGCGCGTATAAATATAAGCGCGCGAGAGGCTGCCGCTGCTTCCTCCCGCGCACAGCTCGCTTTTATTTCCTTTTTCGATTTATGGCCTCGAGCGAATTCCCCCGCGCGCGCGCGCGCGCGTTCAATTCGAGCCTGCCCGTAATTCCGCGATAACCGGCGCTCGCTCGCTCGCTCGAGCAGTGGTGTGGGTGTTTGCGTGTGCGCTCCGGCCCGACCAGAGAGATTGCGGCGCCGATGCGACGATAAAACGCCGCTCGCACGCGCGCCGAGCAAAGCCACTTTTCCCTCTCTCGCTCGCGCGCTCGCCGCTTTTTGTTTGCGCGCGCGCGCGGCTCGGGCTGGACAGCCAGCCAGCGAGGCACGCTTTGGCCTCGTTCGCGTATATATCCAAGACCGACTCTCGCTCGCTTCGCTTCTTTTTCCTTTTTTTTTTTGTTTCCTCCGCGTTTTTTCCCCTCCGACGTTTTTTTTTTCCAACTCTCCGTCTCGCGCTACTCTTTCGAAATATTTCTTCTCGGGGGACACGCGGAGCGTTTTGAAAATAACGACGATGCTCGAGCGTGTCTGTGGATTATCGGGCTTCGTCTGTCGTGGCTCGTCTGTTACTACTTGTAGCGGTATCGTGCGATCGACGCGCACGCGTGTGCGGTACTCGCGTTCGTATACCCGAACGAATTGAAAATGTAATCGATGTTTCTGGACGACTGGTCGATTTAGCATTTCTACCACGAGTTTTTTTCCACGAGGCTAGTTATATATGTGCACTGTAACGATGCGTTGGACATCGAGGCGACTTTTATCAACGCTTGGCATACATTGGATCAAGGGTTACTCCGAGTAGGCCGTACAAACTTACGAAACAGATAATCGCGCGTTCGATCTCACTCCCGCGATAGACGAAGAATTTTAGTCCGGCCAATGATACACACTCGACACCGTCGGGTAAATTGTTTGTCCGCGGGCCGCGCACCGAGTGTATATATTGCGCATTGAATTGATAAAAACGCCTCTGGGGGGAAAAAAAATCGCCACGCGCGAGCCGGTCCAACGAAGCGAGTCATTTATTTATCGTATGAAAAAACTTTTCTCGTCCCGCCGCTGTAGGCAAGCTATGTACGCGAACACCTCGGGTCTATATCTCGAGTCAATGTTGTCTATGTATGTATATAGCCTGCGCCCCCGCATCCGAGCGTTTTCTCCAACCTGCTCGAATACGAGAAAAAGAGAAAGAGCGAGTGAGAGAAAAAAAAGAGGAAAGAAAACGTTTAAATTTCTTCTGTGCAGCCGCGAACGAGCCGACCCACCCGCAGAGAGCGCGACTTTCTCTCGGCGTGGCGTGTATGTATGTATATACGTACATATATCCACGTACTCAACAGGCTCGAGCGACGTGCGCGGCGCCGCGTCAGAGAGCCAGAGACAGAGACAGAGACAGAGAAAGAGAGTGGGAGCAAGAGAGCGATAAGCTCCGCGCGTGCGGCGCGCCGTCCAAAGATAGTCGAGCGCGCGAGCGGCGAGAAAAACAGGAGCGGCGGCGGCTTTGTTTAGAAGCCAGCCGAGAGCCGAGCCAGAGGCGGCGGTGGCGGGACGGTGGGACGGCAGGAGGGGGGGAGGGTCGGCATTAAATCGAGCGGCGCGTCGCGCGCGCAGTCACGGAACGCCGATAGCATCGGCCGCCGCCGCCGCCGCCGCTGCGCAGTGTGCGAAAGAGCCGCCCGATAAACGTCCGATCGGAGATAGCGCGCGCGCCGCGCCGCCCGAGCTCGTTTGCCAATTCGACCGAGAGCTCGCTCGCCTCCTCCTCCTCCTCCTACTTTGCGCCGATGAATTTTTCCAGCGAATTCGGTAGATTGAGAGAGGAAAAAAATCGCCGTTTCCTCAGGAGGATTCGGTGTATGACATTCGATCGAGGAAAACTCGAATACGACGTGCATGTACGCCTCGAGGTACGCGTGCGTATGTATGCTATAGGTTTTTCGCGACGTATAATATAGGTCCACGGGATAATCGTTCGCGGTTCGGGTGGATCGATCGCGTTGACGACGTTTTGTACGCTCGTGGAAAGGGAGACGGGGGGAATCGAGGAAAATAGAGCACATGACGGGAGTTTTCCGCCGGTGTCGGGGAAGCGAGCGAGACACACGGGACTCCTTGTCTCGCGCGAGGGTTAGAAAGGAAAAACGGTGCGGAGAACGATGTTTTTTTCCGCCGTGGCACGCACGTGTAAAGTACCGAGCAAAGTCACCGCGGTTTTTGTCCGAGACGCGTGCGGTTGAGGCTACGGCTTTCCTCCGCGACGAGGCTCGTGGCTTTGACGGGTCAAAGTCGGCCGGAGTGGCAAAAAATCCTTGTGTAATGATTTTGATTGCATGCCCACTAGCGCGATCACGAAATACTATGTTGTCCGACTTTATATAGTGCGTAGAATTTCGAAGACGGGCGTGGACGTCTTGAGGAGTGAACAAAATTTAACACGTAGTTTATAGTTAGATACGAAAATTTACGTTGTGAGAGCTCGTAAAACGGTCTGTTAAGAAACGCTCTAGTGCGTGAAATAGCGTTTTACGCATTGACAACACACAGAATTCCTTGCCACACACTGGCGTACGTGGAAAAACCCACGAGGCAGTATAGAGTCGATGCGGGGAAAACCACTGCGACTGTTACATAGACTAGTACATAGGAAAAAATCCGCCGCAGAGACGGACTCACCTCTCTGGAGCAGTCCTGGTATCCGGCCTTGTACCTGGAGAGGCCAGGCTGGGCGAGGGATCGCTGCCTCTGCAGGTGTCGAACCGTCAGCTCGAGTATGTCGGCCTTCTCGAGCTTGCTGTGCTTGGTGTTCTCGAGCCTCGCCGAGTCGAGTATGAGCGCCTTCAGCGCCGCCAGCGACTGGTTTATCCTCGCTCGCCGTCGCTTCTCCATCAGTGGCTTGTTCGCCTGCAACAACAATCCACCGAGCGATCCATTAAACCCTCGAGATCCTCTCAGAACCGTTAGTGGGAAAAATTATAAACGACCCGAGCTACACCTCATACAAACGCGAGCCATTCCAAATCATCCTTACACTATCGAATTTGTATTTGTCCCTGGTATGTAGATGAAAATCAACGATTTTTCCTTATCCAGCGAACTCGATCGTCCCTATACACCCGCTCCTCGATTTCGTCGATTTTCCAAACACAAGCTTGCCGCATAAACTCGGATCGTCGGCCGTGTATACACACACACACACAGACCATCCATCGAGCGAGAGCTGTTCTCGCCAAATTAATTATCGGCCCCCGAGCGTCGAGCGCACGGAGCCAGAAGCAGAGGGAGAGAGAAAGAGAAAAGTCAGCGGCGCCTGAAAATCGCCCGCGCGCGCCGCTGGCGGATTCAAATAAGAGGAGAGCTCGAGCGAGCCGCGCTTCTAAAGTCTTGCAGCGCGCGGTGCGGCTGCCCTCCCCCCCTACCCCCCGCCGAGTTGGCAAAGTGCCGCGGCGTGCCAGCAGCTCGCTCTCCGACCAGACGAGCGCGCGCGCGCGCTGCCTCTGTGCGCCCGTGTCCGTGTGTCTGTGTGTGTGTGCGAAATGCGCCTCTCCGCGACCGCCCGTGTGTATATACACACCCGATCGCGCGCGTATATATATCTATACAGCGCGCTACCTCCGCTTTCGCACTCTCCGCTTCGTCTCTTTTTTCGGCCCGAGCTTTTTTTTTCTCTCTCTCTCTCTCCGCTTCTTTTTTCTCCTCCTTCTTTTATATTAGCCGTAGAATTTTCCCTCGGTCCGCGCGGCGCTGGTTTGGATCTCTCGTTTTTCTTTTCTTTCCTCCTCCTCGTCCTCCTCCCCGCCTCTTTCTATATATCCTTTTTGTGCCCGGGGATTTTTTCGGCTGTAGCGCTCGAGCCGTCGATTGTTCGGGGGGTGGGAGGGAATTTTCAAAAATCGGACGAGAAGAGTGGTTCACGCGTGCAGCGACTCGACTCAGCGTCGGAAAGTCGTCGATTATATTAGAATTTTCTCGAAATGATTAGTGTATGTCGAGGGGAGTTCGGGATACCACGAGTACAGGGGATCTAGACGCTGCTGTTTAGTTCGTTTCGAGAAAAAAAAAGAAAAAAAAGACTCGTGACCCTACGCGCATTTATTTGACCTTTTGCAATCGATTCGGATACATACTCAACGAGCGAATGATCTGAAACTCAATTGGGCTTTGTTTTCAAAGGCAATGTGCTATATATACTTATATATATACAATGCAAACTCTCTCTCTCTCTCTCTAGCGCAAGTAAATCGTCCGAAATTGAAGAATGTCGAATCGCTGAACATCGCGCGCTTAATTAAGCCCGTATAGCCTGTACGATCGATCCTGATCAACTGTTAGCCTTGGAAGTGGGAAATATTAAAAAGCAATATCCGCGTCGTGCGACCGATGTTTCCGAAAAAATTTATCACGGTTACGGATGCGGCTCGAGATGTTCCCGAGAAGGAGTCGTTTTTTTTTGCGGCGTGTAACACTCGTGTGGGAGCGCGAGCGCAAACGTCCGAAATAGTCATACCTAATCGCTATCAGTTCTT
Organism: Aphelinus atriplicis; assembly: GCA_020882685.1. Taxonomy (NCBI): domain Eukaryota; kingdom Metazoa; phylum Arthropoda; class Insecta; order Hymenoptera; family Aphelinidae; genus Aphelinus; species Aphelinus atriplicis. The sequence goes on from CM037073.1 coordinate 102,136,700, forward strand.
GACATTGGATTAAACATCGTTCCGGATCGCCATCGGCCGCAGAGCCGCTTGATAATTCCAGTGTTTCCTCGTTCAATTCGATATACCGAATACAACGACGAATTTTCGGATACACGTGTACTCCCAAACCCCGTGCCCAACTGCGACGCGCGATGGCGAAGAAAAAAATTTTTCCCCGGCCCTCCCCTATGTATATTTCATCAATTCTGTTCCCGTTTCTCCATCTCCGAATCCAAACGAATCGCGTCGGGCCGCGCGTGATGAGAAGAAATAAAAAAGAAAACGCCACACGTATGATACACGCGCGCGCGAGGGCATCGATACACTAATTCCCCGGCGTTGGTATAATCTCGTCGGTATCCCGTATAGCGTTATCCGCGGATCGGACAGCGGGGCGGACGCGCTTATTATCGGGCGGATAAACACACGCGCGCTACTCGTTATATTCACACACACAAACACATACATCGGAGCTCGAGCTATTGTCGAGCCGGCGCACCCGCGCATACGTATAAATATATATACACGCGTATACGTATTGTCATTCGATCCTCGTGCCTCCTCGGCGCGTTGAATTTTTCATGCCCGGCCGCGAGCTTTGAGCGTCACGTTTATTTTAATTGTTGCGCGCGCGCGCGTGCCTAGTGTTCTCCTTTTTCCCCAAGGGAATTGCGCGGCTCGCTCGATTCCTCTAGATATATATATATATATACGTATACTCGCCGCGCGGGCGTACGTATATGTATAGACCGTGTTTATTGTGAATCGAGGCGACTATTTTCAATTTTTTTCTTCCCACCTTTTTGGATTATCCGCACCCGACAGCGAAACGGACGCGTCGGCGCGGCTTTTTCCCCCGCAAGTTCAATTCCGGTAATGGAGGAGGGGGGTTGGTCGGTTGGCTCGCTCTAATGACGCGATAACTCGAGCTAAATAGACCAATTACGGCAAACTGTATTTGTGTGTGTGTGCGCGTGTGTGCAGTGTGTATATATACGTGGCGTGCTCCCGAGCGCCAGTTCTCTCGGAGCTGCAAGTGCGTGCACGCGCTTAAATACATATATAGATGTATAATGCACGATACGGACGATGTGCAGCTTCACGCCACCCCAACACATACATGCGTACGATATTTCTACATACGCGGGTCCATCGTTTTCTCTCTCGTTTTTTTTCCGTTCCTTCACGCTGCGTCGAGAAACCCGCGTTACCCGGAACATTCGTCACCAAGGTGCGCTGCCTTCCCCGTCGTGCACCCCTTTACATTCAAATACGTGGATATCCGAGTTTTCGCTCCTGACGAATCTGATGAAGGGGGAAAACAAAAAACAAAAAAAAATAACGAAGAAAAGGAACGTCGGCAAAAGTGTCAAGGTCCGGGTTGGATTCGTAACAAACCCAAAACCACAAGCGTATACACTCGAGCTTACCCACAGAGCTCGACGAGGAAAGCCCTTTGCGATTTCGGGGGAGAGAGACCGAGAGCGGGCGCGCGGCTCATTAGGCTGGCGTCGCACGTGTGGCTATATACGCGCGCGTGCACGTGCCTCGGGTGATCGGATTTAACGGGCAGACGCGCGCGCGCGACCGAGCCTTGGGGGGGTGCGGCTCTCGAGGGGGTATGGGCGCGCGCGCAGGTGGCTTGAGACCAAACCCGACGCGCTCGTGTGTATATGTACACACACCCTCGTATATACATATATGCCCAAGTGTGTACACACACACACACACACACACGTGTGTATACGTATATACGGGAGCTTTTGATCGATGGCCCCGCGGTTTATTCCTCGCGCGGGCCTCCGTACGTTGTTATACGTGCGGCGAGGATGCAAACGTCTATCGAGGGGTTGAGGAGGGGCGCCGAGATTACGCGGCCGCGAATTTGGAGAAGGAATCGGTTGTGTCGCGCCATCGAACCAACGGGTTCATCGCTGTATGGTTGGAAGAACTCGATCGCGGGAAGATTGAGAGATTGATTCTCAGCGATTCGAGCTGTTTAAGATCGTGGAATCGGGCGCGCGTTTCGAGGCTACGCTTTGAAATTTGGTCGCATCGGGCCCCCCGCTCGCGCATGTTTATTCATACATACGCGGATTGAATAAGCAACGGCGCTCGCTTCTAAAAACACGCGCAATAATATATACGCGTGTAACAACGGGGCACACGAATCTAAGAGCCTATCCATTTGGATGGCGACAAGCTCCGACCTAGTATAGGAGTCTCAGATTCCGGCGGGAACCGACCGTATACGAATCGCGCGTGTGCATGCTATACGTATCGGGAGCGCGCGTGCACCAAGTGCAGTGTATATGGGCCGCGCGGGAAAATCGGTAGCGGCGCTCACGCGTGGAAAGAGGTGTAGGATATATCGGTGAATATACTGACTCTGCGTCCGTCGGCGAGTTTGGGCCCCGGGCTGGGCGTGGTGCACGGGCTGGACGACGAGTTGTCCTCGTAGAAGACGTGAAGCTGCTGCTGCTGCTGCTGCCTGGGCTGGGCGTCCTGCGACGTGTGCTTGCCTCCAGGGGACGAGTGGACGCGCGCTGTCATCTTAGGAGGGCTGCTGCGGTCGACAGCTCGAGCTGCTCGGGCCCGAGCTCAGCATCATCTCAACGACTTGTATAAACAACGGCCTCCCGATTGTTTATATTCAGTTTCTTTTTCTTTCTTTTTCTTTATCACCCCGTCTCGTCGATGTTCTTCGGTAAAACGAGTATATACAGTCACCCGCACGGCGCACAAACACACGGCTGCACCCGCGCACACCTCGTCCTCGTCTTCGTCGACAAACGCACTCTCCGGGTGAACTCTCCGTGTGTGTATCGCTGTCGCGATAGGGGACGGGAAAGTGGGCAGGGGGAAGGGGAGACAGAGCTCGGCTGCTGCAGTGCGCGCGCCACGAGCGCCCGATACCGACTGCGAGCTGGCCGCCGGCGGCTCAGTGCCAAGCGGCGGCGGTGGCTGCCAAGCGGACGGGGAGGCGGCGGGGGGGGGTGGAGGAGCGAGGCGGCACGACACGACGAGAGGCGCCCGCCACCCACCCGCCAGCGCGCCCGACGTACCGCACGCGCGCGCCCGCCAGCTAACCGATATATAGCCGCGCGCGCACCGCACGCCTGCTGCTCGCTCGGGGGCGTGCTGCCGCCGCCGCCGACACCCACCCCACCGCCTGCTTAGCGCCCGTAAAAACGCCAACTGCGCGCCGAAGCGCGGCCCGCTTTTTCCCAGCTCGCCGCACGCGCCAAGCGCACTTCTTGCGCGCGAGCTCGCCAGCCTCGAGTCTCGTGTATACGTATATATACACGCTTCCGATTCTTTTCTTTTTTTCTTCTCTCTCTCTTTCGTTTCTCCTTTCTCTATGGCTCCTCCACTCTTCTCCTTCTCGCGTCGCGAGTTATATACATATCTACGGCTCGGTTCGGCCTGGACGCTCGCGAGGTGTCGGCGCGTAATCGATCGTGCGTCAATCGCTCGCGACGTACGGAATTCGTCAGAGATTCGCATGTACAGATATTTAAACGTCGAGAGCAGAAATTATCGGAAACGATAAGATATATATTATATACGCATATAGGTTTCGATTTCGAGGATTTTTGGTTCGTATACTCCGATATATGCTTCATTCATTCGAATATACGAGCGTCGCGCGAAAACTCGTCATTTACTAATATACCAACGATCGCCGAAGTTTCCCCCAATATACCATCGAGGTATGTAGGAACGTACGCAACTTTATAAGAATCGAGTCGTCCTCGCGGGTGAATGCACATGTCATTATACGGGAAAAAAAACATATATATGCTGTCGGTGGGCTGCATCAGCTCACGAGACCGAAATCCCAAGGAGAAAAACATCCGCGTGTATATATCCACGGATATATAGCGAGAGACACGTACACACAGACACAGATAGAGGCAGACACGTAGACACGTGCGCGCGCGTGTGTCGGGGGCAGATCAATCCCACCGCTCTCGGTCGCGCGAGCGCGCCTGCCGCACACGGACGCGCGCGCGCTCGGCTCGTTGGCGCGTCGCCGTGTTGGTGCGAGCGAGAGAGCGGGCGCGCGCGCGCGCGACAAAGCGAGCGAGCGATGAGCTGCAGGCGGCGGCACGGAAGGCCGAAGCCGTTGGAGCGCGGCACGCGCGCGCCCGCCCGCTCCCACGTCCCCGCACACCCTCCCACGCCGCGCACCCGACCGCCGCGCGCGTTTTATTGCCGAGCCCGCCCGCCCGCCCGCCCGCTTTTATTCTCCTCGCCTCTCTCGCTCCTTCTCCCGTTCGCTCTCGCTCGCTCTCGCTCGCTCACCGCCGACACCGAGCCCGGCTTAATGAGGGCTGACGCTGGCGCGCCGCCGCTAGTTCGCGTGAAATTCGAGCCATTTCCACATGGCTGCGCGGCCGCGCGCGCCAACCCACTGCTGCACAGAGAGGAGTGTGAGCTCGATTTTGGCCGAAGTAGAAACAGACGAGTTTGGCGGGACGCGTCGAGATTTTTCCGAAATACGCTTGCGGACTGCTGTACGTGTGTCCACGCTATATACGATAGTACGAGCGGCTCGCGTGCGCGTCGATTGATAATGAGAGCGTGTGTGTGTGTGTGTGTGCCGGTGCGATGATTAACGCGGCAAAATTAATTTATATAACGAGTAGCCCTCGAGTGGCTCGCCTCCGTATGGCTACGCGCGCGATCGCCGCATGTAGATCATCGCGATCGATATACCCTCGGCTATGTTTTTCCGCGTGTGCGGAATCGCGTGTTGTTTTTCCCTCCTCCCCCCCCGCTTTTTTTTCGCTTCGTTCGTCAATGTTTCCTCGGGAGTCGGGTCGAACGTATTCGACGCACGGCCGAGCTTGTGTGTGTGTGTTTATCGAGAGAGGAGCAAAAAGTCAACGGAGCGGCTCCCTCGCACAATCCGCGCGCCGCTATAATCTTTTTGCTGCCCGCGGCGAAGGACCTCACGCGAAGCGAGACAGAGAGAGGAGGCTGTGAGGTCAGCGAGGCGAGGGAGTAGAGTGGGGGCGACGCGTCGCTTCCGTTCGCGGCCTCGTTTGCATCAGAGTCGCGCGCGCGAGCGCTCCATTATACCAGCACGCGCGCCGCTCGTTTCTCTTTTTTTCCTTTTTTCCTTCTCTCTCTCTCGCGCGCGCGAGCGTTTTTTTCCTCTTTCTTCTTCTGCTCTCTGTGTGTCTCTCTCGCTCTCCGCCAGCCAGCCCGAGCACGCGGAGAGATGTTTTGGCAGACGTGCGCCGGGTGAGGGAACGGGTTTTTCATCGGGCGAAGCTATAGCGCTCTCCACGACACACACACCCGCCGCGCGGCGCGTCTCCGATCGACCGCGACTCGGCCGAGCGTGGCAAATTGATTCCCGATTTGTTCTTTTTTTTTTCTTCGCTTCTCTCCAAAATCGTTTCGTAATTTTGCGTTTTTTTCTCTCTTTCTCTCGGCTGTACTTCTGTAGATTTCGAAGGGGAAGAAATCACTCGCAATGAGGGGCGAGGCGCGTCCGCAGTTTCCGAGTGATTCGGCTTACGACCGTCGTTACGAAGAGCAATTATTAGAACAAGAACGATGGCCTTATCGGAGTCGCACCATCGCATCTCGCATTTTCGCATATGTACGTTCTGATTTCTCTTCTAGAAAACAAATAATCGGAATGTCGCTCCATGTATAATATACAGTTCCGTGCGAATTACCGTCGTTTTTAATCAATCTCTCGCGAATAGCGCAACGCACGCGCGCACAAACAAACACAGAGAATTAGAAAGCAGCCGACTCTCCACCCGCATTCGAATGAGCTCATCGATAATCCCGCCGTGCGCGCACACACAGACACAGAGCAGCGGTGCCCACGTGTCGATGCTCGACCCCGTTGCGTATTTCACCGGGATCGATAATCGAAAAATCAAAGCCCGTGTACATACGCGGGAGGGGAAAAAAACCCGGCTGGAAACGAGATAAAAAGAGCTGCGACTGCGGGGGGGAGGAGAGCCAAGGATTAAAGCGTGTCCGCGCGTGCAGCCGGAATTTCGCTCAAATACACAGGCGCGCGCGCGCCAGAGAGCGGTTAACTCCGAATTAGCCGGGCGCTGCGGAGCTCGAGCGCCAGCCCCGCTTTGATTTACGATCGAAAAGTTTCGCGGCACGCGAGGGCCGCGCGCGCGCCGCGTCGCTCACGCGCGGCGCACGTTATATAGCGTACCCCGGCTATTTATCGAGTGCCTCGTTACGCTCGCCGCTGTAATGTATGCCGCGGGGACAGCGTTTTCCCTTTTTTTTGGCCCCCCCCCGCTTCTCGCTCGCTCTTTCGCTATGCTCTTTTGGCAGGGGCGAGATTCGGATACAGCGGCTCGCTCGGGCCTCGACGGAGTCGTGTGCGCCACCGGTTTGTACATCGATTGCCGAATCGACAGTTTGTTGGTCGGCGTCGCTCGTACTGATGTGTGGTATATATTATATATCTCACCAAGAACTTCCGCGTCTGCGCGTTTTTTTTTTGTCTAGTTCGAACGGCCGGAATTTCACTGGCGATAGCTTTCACCCCTCTCGGACCCGGGCTCTGCCCCGTCCTCAAAATTAGAACCAAGCGGAGTCGTTGAAAATTCACGTTTTGCCCGTTTGATTTTTCATTTCTGGATACGTTTAAAGATTATGGTCTCGGCTGTACGGAATAGACTATATTTATTCCATTCGCATACGTTAATTTTCCTCGCAGTTGCTTTAATCGATCTATAATACACGTGAGCAAGAGATAAATCGCGCCAGATCGAATAACGCATTCACATATTATTTCGATTAAACCATCAAAAGTATAATGTTTCATACCTAAATGATGTTTCGAAATTTCTATGATGGATCAAATGATTGATTCAATTTGTTCGGAGCTCGAGGGCTAACTCAATGATTGGTCCAATTGTGTAATTTTGATTCACAATTATTGTTCAGGACTGACGCGCACATGGACTTATTTTTATGTTGGTGAGATTCATTAATGAAGTATATGTATATATATTGAAACCATGTATTGCTATCTGTTCTCTTCTTGAATATGGATAATTCTGAATCATAAATCTTACGTAAAAACCAACTTCCATACGGCTTTCAGTGTATTCATAGCGTGGTACAGTCCCAAATTACCCCTTTTCGGGTGAATTATTACAACTCATCTTCGTAGCCACAGCTTATGATGGTTGCCATATTCTATATTAAAGTTGGTTGTCACCTTCAGGTAACGAATCAAGACGATACTGTATCGCGAGGTTTCTCAGCATCAGAATCATCTCGTATCCTCAACAATTCAATCAAATTTTTCTGGGTTATTCACATGGATGTTGACATACTGTAATCTAAAAGCTCAAAAATAACTGACAGAATATCTAAACTACAGCCTTGATTGGTGACATCTCGCTTTCATCATCATTCGCCAGAAACCGTCTCCCCGTTAATGAAATATATATTAATCAATGTGTATGTATCAGTGAGTCACTGAAGCGGACTGGCCAGGCAGAGAGGCGCCCGAAATAGTTAGGCTTGTTTATTGTAGTTAACTAAGGGGAACTACAGTTCGAGGATATGGGAGGGGAAATTGTAATACCTGTAATACTTATCTCCTCATTAATCAGCAAACTCAATTTTCGCCGCGAAAACTCCGATTCAGTTTTACGCGCTCGACCTGCCACATTTGCGCGCCGCGGCCGAAATAAATTAAAGCAGAATATTCGCCGTGTAAACTTGACTACTGGATTACACTCGCGTACACATGTGTGTGCTATCGAGCTGATTGCCAAGAAATTTTTTTGTTCGATTTTGTGTAACGAACCCCAAGGATTGCAGATACGAGCAGGGGAATACGTTTTTCTGAACTAATTTCCACATGGAAAATATACGCTCCGGATCGTATAAAAACCCTAATAATTCGAGGATTGCGAATGTCATTTTGCTCATCGGACCGTGAATACTGGGGGAAGCGGACAGTTGATACCTACTTTAAGAAATTTTTTTTTTCTTTTTAAATTATTACTTTACCGTTAGGAGGAAAGCTAATCCCAGATAGGCTCACAATATCGAACATCAAGTATCTTCTCGGCGAGTAAATCATATGACGAATTTCTCTTAATATCAATACTTTTGAGATATTCATACATATATTTGGATTTTCAACAGTCGTACTTGATGCTTTATGCATCGTAGAAGCTTGCAACTCAAAATTGTCCTGGACTAAATTGAAATTTTTTGATTGAACAAGCAGATAACGATAAAACCAACAATGTTTGTATAAAACAAACGTCGAGTCTGGAATTTTTCGAAGAAGTCAACATTTCGAAACTAGATTTTTACATCGCCTCGATGATCCAGCGTGTCAAAGGATTTTCAATACTCGACGAAAGTTCCGTTACAAGTGATTCCTATTATAAATCAACTATAAATTTAGTTTCAGTTTGTACCACCTATCAGTTGCAGTAGATTTAGATGAAAAAATATTGCTACTTTGAATGTATAAACATATTTTCACAATTATTTCAGTGTTGCCTTACTGTATTTTTAAAATATGTTGCTATATGCTCATAGTGCACGTGGTACTATACAAGTGTAACGTCATAGACCGCATTCAATATTGAATTATAAAAACTCTCGAAAAATTAGTCGCAGCATATAGTGTATCATATTTTTAAGAAAGAATATTTGGGATCGACTATGTGGGACATGGATAATATGGAAAATACAAGGAATTTTTAATATATTAGAAAATTGAGTGGAAGTATGGTTTAATTCACTGGAAATCTGGTCGAAGTTACGAGAAAATTTGTCAATTTTACTGAAAATATAAAGAATATAGTTAGTTGTAACCATTGCCGCGAAGTACGGTTAATCTAAAGCAAAATATCGCTTTCACAATGAATTTATTGTTTCTAACAAGAAAATACGTTGATACTACGATTTTCCATCATACCACGCGAAACAGTATATGTACATTTGCCTCGTGCGATTTTTCTCATTGCAAAGAGAAGAGAGAAGCCAGGCGTTCAGATTACGAGAGGCAAACTCGACCGGCGTACATCAGGGCCGATGCCCGTGAATCGCCGGGCAAAAAATTTCTCGCTCAGACGTCGGAGCGTAAAAAATTCACGGCGGCGTCGGCGGCGCGGCGGCCGGTGAATATTCGCGTGCGGATCTCTCCTCTCGCCCATATACGGCGGAGATCAATAGGATAAATATATTAGCGCGAGTTCACGTCGGCGCGGCTATTTCGCGCCGCGGTTCGGACAAAACAGGTCAGCGAGCGGCCGGCACGCGAACGAAACCCCGGGATCCTCTGATCGCCGCAGCGGCCACAGGGTTTCCTCGCGTCGTTGGGCAATTTTTTTTTTACTATATATACGTGTATTCATCAAACCGGGGGCAGCTCTTCCGACGTCGGGAAAATTGAGGCTCGGTGTTCGCATAGCGCGTTGGATGGGATGCAGCAGTTTTAGCTCGATCGTATATAAACGGGGGTTGCGTTGCGGATGGACGCGTCAATGCCAGGTGCTTGGCGGAGATTTCGCGAGATGCGAATTTAGAAAGAATCGCAAGACAAGACAACTCGTCTTATACGAAAGTAGGAGATTCACAAGGCTCGTGGTTAGAAATCTCGAAAAAAAAAAATGTCTCATTTAGTTAGTAATTTATGGGAAAACATATAAAAATCCAATTTTCATGAATGAAAGATTGATTAAACATCGTGGGTAATAAGAGAGAAACATTATAAGTTGTCTATTGCACACAAACGAAACGCGTAATTATGTTCTTACACCAATAACGCCTGTTCAGTCAGGTCTTTCAGTTCACCGTAAGTGGCATATTCGAAATATCAGACAAAGGATTTTACGCTACTAATCTTTGTACACCAAGACTAAAGTAGTAAACCAAAATTTTTCGAGATTAAGACTAGATTACCTGAAATATCGTTTTATCTCGTCTCGCAGAAGCCATCGACTGTCTGCGAGTAAATTGATTGATCTTTTCCAGTATTTTGAAAGCAACCGGGCGGGATTCTTCTTAGATATTCTCCTTTTTTGGCGATTAATCTATATTTGAGTATTAAACTTTTTTTTGCAAGTAAAAAATACAAATAATTCTTTTTCCCGGCATATGGGATGGAAAATTGATCGACTTACTCTGAAGATTCCGGTGGAATTTTTCGTACATTGAGATACTTTCAACATTTACTACGAGTTATGCTGGTAAAATGGTCACTTTCAAGAATAGGTATTTTCATTACCGACTAACTTGAAATTCCAACAATCTGTTTGTAAAACTGTCGTGGTAGCCAGAAACCTAAATCAAGTCATTTCGTTGATCGTCTTCGAGTATACGAGACATTGCGAGGGGAAAGAAAATGTAAATGACGGATAAACCTTAAACAAACATACCATTACTACAGATGTTGACGGCAAAATAACATACAATCAAGTACCAAATATGCTGTTTGTTGTATTCCTGTGTTTGTCATATACCCTTTGTAAAACGTAATACGAAAAAGTAGAAAAATAAAAGTACTGAGATAATCATTTGAAAATCCATTGGGATATTGATCTAGATGCATCGAAAAATGATGTAACTCCTTAGGAAATAACCAACCTGGGAAAAATCGTTATCTTTGAAGTCTTCACGGAGTTGTTGCCAGTGTCATACAGCAACATTTACAGGGATGTGTTTTCTAACCGAAAATAAGTGTTTGTTTGTTTGTTCCGTTTGCTTCGAATAAAAATCTTTTTGATTCGATAGACTTGAGGGGCAAGTTGACTTTACATGGCTGTAAAATGAAGTTATTTCCAAGTATTTTTTTTCTTCTGGAATTGATGAAGCAATTGAAATAAAGTTTCGCGGGTTCATTGAGTATGTTTTGAGAGAAGAAAAAATATTCTTTATTCCAATTTAGATTGCAAAATGACGTGATGATAGCGGGTCAATCGGAAAGGATGTCAAAACGGTGGGCAAGGTAGCTATTTCCAGATAGCACCTGGACCAATTGAATTATCTTCACCTTATTTTATATGCGTTTAGCTATTGCGCTCATTTGGAGTTTCATTAAAATATCGATTTTTGTAAATTTGGCTCGCAACTGATTTTTTTTTTTTTCATAAAAAAAACGCCCAAAAATAGTTTATCAAGAATGTAATCGTTTACTGATCGAATGAAGGTATCGCAATAGATCGTGTGTCTTAGTATAGCTACAGTTAAAATTTCGAGTGAACCCAATGAAAAATGCTGGATTACGCTGCACACCAGTTTGAACAATGCAATTTTTTTCCAAACATTCTTAAAAATATTTCCAACTCATAAGAGCGATGGAACATCAATTTTATATGTATACTACGTCCATCCACGTCCTTCGCGAAGATTCTAATCGATTAAAAAACAAATCCAATTGTCGTTGCACAACCAAAGAGGAATGTCTCCTCCACCGAGTGCAGATTCCTCTTGTTTGAAAAATCACATTGGCAGTCGTCTAGGTTAAATTTTCAATGCCCAACGGATGAAGCATTCGCTCCGGGCAGCAATTCTATTGGACTCGAGCAGAAATCCGATCGACGCGCGCTCGAGGCGTGAGTTTCATTCCTTCTCGTGGCCGTCTCAAGTATATATGGATTCCTCCGGGCGGTCGCGGGAACAACATTTTTCTCGAGTGAATAGGCGCGCAAACACATATATACGTCGAGCTCGTGGCCCTCGAAAAACCGAGCGTAATTCTCCAGCCGCGCGCGCGACAGCTCGAGCGCGGTGTGTGTGACAAGCCTGACGGCTGCGACCTTGCGGGCGCGAACGAGTCTCTCGCGGAGCGACGGCTGCCAGGCTCATTAACGCTTCTGGCACGCACCGCCTCCCCCCCACACATCACGCTATATATATACAACACTCGCGCGGCGGCTCGCTATATAGCTGCGAGCGCGTGCTGTGTGTAATCCGCGTAGATTAGCGCGGCTGCATTTTTCGCGCCGCCTTATTTACATTCGGAATGTCGCGCCGCGTTTTTTCTCTCTCTCTCTCCCTCTACTCTCGCGCGCGCGGCGCTCAGCGAGAGGCTGGTTTTTCGGGTATGTGCGCGTGTGTGCGTATTATGCGCTTAGTCACGATCGAAAATAACGCGGCGGGCCTCGCGCTTCGTCCGATTCGAGCGTTCGATTTCTCCGAGGCGCGCGCGCGCGCGTTAAAAGTATGGTTGACCCGTTGCGTTCGTTCTAAATTCGACCAAGAGCGACGTGGAGAAAAAAATACGGCGCGTACGATGAAAATAAATAGCGATTTTTTTTCTCCCATCGCCCGAGCCGAATTATATACGCGTTTATGATACAATTAATAAATCGAGCCCCGAAGATTCGTTTGCGAAGATTCGAGACCAACGGAGGTAACAGATGTCTGTTGAGTAAAATCATAAAACTCAAAACATATCTACCAATGAATACAGCTGTTTTGTTTACCAAGCCAGAATCTTTTTCTTGTGTAGAAATTATTAAATATTTTCATAGGCGCGGACTGAATGTATAGTTTCGTATGTTTATAAGTTGAACTAAATAAAGTTAATGTGTCAAAGCTGACTAATGTATATGATCTGGAAAGCTTATAAATCTGTATGATTTCAAATGCTCAATAAGAAAAAAAGGGATTAGTGCCCTTAAAAGCATAATAAACAATCAATCAATCAATCTCTAGACACGCGAGACACTGGCTTGTTCGCGACGAGGAATACTTGGTTCCACGATAGCCGCGAGTCCGAAAAATTCCCGTTCGACGTGTCTCCCTCGAGCTCGTGCCTAAATTCGAGCCCCGTGTCCGTAAGGCAAACACGCGCCGATTATTAGCATCGAATGGCGCTTGCGGAAGCGGCCGAATCGAAGCGTCGCGTCGAAGCTCGCCCGATGTAGAAAAAAAGAAAGAAAGAAAGAAAGAAAAAAAGAAGAAGAATAAAGCGGGAAAAAGGGAGGCGGAGGAGAAGCAGACCGCGCTCGTCACGCGTCAGGCGCGTGCTTGCAAAAAAGTAAAAAAAACGACAGCGCCGGCGCACCAAGGAAAGACGAGCCACAAACAACAATCTGCAGCGCGCGAGAGAGCCGGGAGCACGCGATAACCGCGAAGCGCCGCCGCCGCGACTGATTTTCCACCGCGCGCTCGCTATATAGCTCGCGCGCCGTATATTTACAACGTCACTCGACGGCAGATAGCGTCGGCGCTGGCGCGACGCAATACCCGCGCTCCAATACGTGTGTGTGTGTATAGCGCAACACACGTGCCGCCTTTGCTGCGCATGTATACGCAGTGGATTCGAAGTGCCGCGACCTTTTTTTTTGCGAATATTTGGGTCATTGGGTCGGTTTGGATTTTTGCTACGAGCATTGGGCAGCGATATTCATATACTTTTTCATTCTGCCTTCCGAAACTCATTTATTTTGTTTCTCGTACGTTCATTCATCCATAAATTTTATATCACGTCGACAGAGCGACTCTTACTTCGATGTGATTTTTTTTAATACTGCGGATTTTGATTTTGTTCCTAGAGCTTTTTTAGGGTTTGGTGCGAGAAAACTACGTTTGCTATCGAAAACCCACGAGAACCTGCAAATTTCTTCGAATGTCTTTCAACGCGTGTTCAGCGCTTCCTTTTTTTAAAAATTCAAATAATTCGAAGATAATCATGATGGCACGACTTCATCATAAATAGGTTATTCAGACCCGCACACATAATTCATGAGTATTTCAAAAAATCGACTCGGAAATGATTTTTTCTGAAGAATTTTTTCAATTTAACCAAGGAGTCGACAGCTCATAAAGGTCACGATAAAAATCCCAACCCTCAACTATTACGAAGTTACGTCTTCATACAAGAGTTGAAAATGTGAAAACAGCTTCTGTTGCTTGGAAAATGTTTGTAAGTGAAAATAATGAAAGAATTATAAAAAGCCGTGGAAAAAATGATTTGAATTCCAGCACTATCGTTAGTTCTGTCAGATTCGTTTTGATTCTACATACCGCTTCATATTTTTGTACTGCGTGTCAAAATGTTCACTTCCGAACCATATTATAATTCACTTTCAAGGAACATCCTAGGCATATACTTGGTTTTAGAACTGGAGAAATAATAGCCGTCTTGATCTGAACGTGACATTTTCGTCACATGATATCATCACAGGATTGTTGGTTTCCCATTAAATTTGACAGGAATATTTTATAAAACCCTTGTCTAGAACACATTAGATTTAATTCCGAGGTGTACGGATCGCAATTAGGGTTTGATATTATATAATATGGTTTCCACGTATAAATGCAAAATAGAAGCTGTTGTTTTCAAATATAGCTATTGTTCCTAAATTAAAGTGATACCTGGTCAAAGGTTTGTTTTTTTACTTGTTCTAATAGTGATTTGGTTCTCGAAGTGACAAAGTTCATGATGCTGCGCTTCTGTTAATATGGGTGTGCACGTGTGTGCTTTAGTGAGAGGGAGAAGAATAGTTCGCACCGAGTGTGAAACTGAAGGTCCACTCTTACTACCCACTAAAACTTCTATACCTCCTTACTTTTACATCGGGATTCCCCTCGGGACGGCCGTTAAGCATTACTCTGCGTGGTGAGCTTTTTTTTTTTTCTTCCTAAGGCTATTACCTCCGGGGTAAACCAAAGCTTTTCTACCTACCCAGCTAACTTGTGCTCCAGTGTTGAGTGATTTTCAACGTTGTCCTTTCCTTTCTTTCTCTCCTGGGATACCATCAACCATTGCGACATAACCCAGATCCGGGATCACATATTCAGACAAGAAAGTCCAGTACAAAACTCTTGGTCTATTATCATTGAGAACCTCAAAAGTCTGGATATCGGCTAATCAATGCTAACTTTTTAAACCAGAAATTCCAGGTGCACCTCTTCAAAACACCGAGGAGTTTGCTGTTGCACACATCATCGGTGATGTCAAGGTTTTACATATCATACGTGTATAAGCTTCTAGGTTTTCTTTCTACGTCCAGAAATTTCAAGAATACACCAATGAGCATCATCGTAAGCAATAGCATCATATCACAGTGATGCTCATCGCTTCAAACGTAGGTTTCTTGGTCGGTACTAAACCGGAAATGGACCGGACGTGAATGATAAGTAGACCGAAATTATATATGTAAGTGCGTTTGTATGGGCGTCCATGTGTATTAATGTAATTCTGGTACTGATAGTACTGGCGTCTTCTGAGTTCCCACCAGATGATACCACGTTTATAGGAAAGGTGTAGGAAGATGCCTGTACGGCGTCAGCAGGAATTAGAAAATTTAATCATTTCGTGTGTCAGCTGTCTCTGAGTACACATGATACAGCTGATTGATACCAACATCATTAGACCAGACGTTTGATCCGAAAGTATTTGAGTAGAGTTAACGGTCGTGAAACTTATATCAACCGTATGAGTAATCAATAAGATTGACCGATAGAACAGTCGTGGTTTTTGGGTTATTCGGAATGAGTTAATTATCGTAGGGGGTCTCCATATCACTTTTTGGTCTCCCAATCAACAAATTCAGATATCATTCATTTATCTAATCGAACAAGTCAAGTCTGGCTGTCTAGGTAAGATACTGTCATGTAATCATTTTAAATATCGGTAAATTGTAAGTTAGAAAGATTAAGCATGTATCTATACATTCTATTGGTTATAAGGAAGTGATGAGTTTGCGTATCAGGCAACTTTATGGGTGGCTGTTCGCTGACAATGAGTTCAGCTATGTGCGTGGTACAATGTAACTGCGGTAGGCTACTAAGACGGGCAAGAGGTCGTTCCTTCTTGGTGCAGGTAGTTATCAACGAATGTGTTTGTTGTTTAGGAGAGCGGACTTCCTTAATGAAGCTGCGTGGAAAAAAAAACAAAGACAAAATACTGATGTTCGATTCTTCTGCGATCTGTCCATAGGTTCATCACAAATGAAGTTCTGATCAAGATTAGGGATGTTATAGCTATAGACTCTCGTTATGTTTCCCACGAACTCATGTTCCATCTGTCTCTCGTCCTGAGTAGCAGCTAAACGTTATTAGACTGAAACTAATCCTCTGAGGCTCTTGCAACCCATTTTGTCCAAGACCATAAGGTGACATCAATCTCGAGGAGGGTTTGATCTCCTAGAGATCAGGGCTGCAGTCGCTTTGGATCACGGACAAAAAAAAGACAAATTCTTTACGGTGTTGGATCTGGGAAGTTTATGTGCAACTTTGTGCATGGCTATCTGATGACAATGGGTTTGGCTGAATTCTTGGTGAGGTCTGACTTTACCCAGCAAGACAGACAGAAAGTTGGTGGCAATTATTCACGAATGGTGATGTTACCAGAAGAGCGTGGTCTGGTCATGTCCAATGGATTCATTATATTAAATTTTCTAGTAGTCGAGACAGTCTCATTCAATAGCTTGGCATTTCTTCTTCATATTCCGATTATTCTTATCATGCGACATTCCTGTTGAATGCTGCTTGTAGGCTTTCGTTTTTAATTGGTAGAACCCAATACTGCACCCACTTCCTGAGATTTCCTGCTCTAGATTTCACATGTTTAACGATGAAAAGACGTTTCTTTTGCTGCCGGTTGCGTTGGGAAACTTGCTTTGAGCTCAATTTTTCAAATAAGGTGAATGTTATTACAGTAATCGTACCTAATCTATGAGCGAATACTAAACTATAATGGTTCAATGGTTTGAAAAAATCTTCAGTCACGCTTGAAAAGTTCTACAATGCCTTGGAAAAGCTCCTTTTATAAAATTGTGCAACTTGCTCTCGAGAGTACATTATGTGTTCACCCGCATATATTTCAGATCATACGAAGTGTATACTCTCTATCACCGAGCTGAATATGAAGTGGTCCAAATTTCGTGTCTGACCTTTTTCTCTCAGTCAGAGTTGGGAACGAATGTCTTGAATGGGAATTGAGGAAAGAGAGGAATAATCTTATGGGCATTTGGCTGGCTGTGGATTCTTGTTTCGCTTGCACTAGTAGTTTGCTTTTCGCAGTTCGGCTACGGATATATCTCTCGAGGTTATCTTCAGAATCCAAGGATAGAACCGGGATACGGAAAAAATCCCAGATGATCGTCTCGTCCCGGTTCAAGGAGCTATATATCATAGCGATGGGTCGTCCTTTCCACGCGGCAAAAAGTATCCCGAGCTGCATCCTCGACGATTCTTGAATTGAAACAAGCATACGATATTCCCCGAGACGAAGGAGAAAAGTCTCGAAAGCAAAAAGCCTGCGCGTGTACGTGAGTATTTGAAGACGTGCGCGCGCCGGCTCGCCTGCACGGCAGCTCGGTAACAGAAGTTGGTATATAAAGGAAAAAAAACGCGACAAAAGCGCGAGCGCGACGAGGAATTAGCTGGCGTACGTGACGCGAGAGCTGCGGCGAGTGCAGTGCGGCGTGCATGCAAACAAGGTCGCGTGCGCGTTCACGTATATATATATATATGTATACATGTGTATATATATATATATATATATACGGGAGACAGCTCGCTCGAGCTCCGCTCTGGTGCCAGGATGTGCCTGCGCCGCAAAATACCAAGTAGCCCAGCCTGTTTTTCCCCTCTGCAACTCCCCCACTATAGGTGTCTGTATACTTGCCGATTGGAGGAATTCGAGCTGTTCAGAGGGTTTTTCTCGTTTGTGACGTAAGCGCGGAAGCCTGGTACATCACGCACATGGGTGACCATTCGATAATTAATAATATTTAGACTCAAAACGGCCAGAAACAAAATCATCAGGTTCGGATGTTTGTAATAGCATTTGCTGCGCTAGTGGTAACTCGTGGAATGCCTATTTAAATCTAAATTTATAAAGAGTAAGTGATCTTAGATGTCTATTGTGACAATGTGATTTTGACGTGATACGACGAATTGGTAATCGCATATGTCTGGCCAATTTCACGGTCATTCGCACGATATATCGGCTGCAACTGATAAGACTGCTCGATAGCCAGGCAAATTTTTATCGAAATAATCGTTAGCTGCAGCTGTAATTTTGTTCATAGTTAGAAATATTAGATTGAAACGTCTATATTTTTATGATTCTGTAACATCCAGACCATTGGTTCAAATCTGAATGACTTCAGGAGTTACCTTTATTCATCTGATGGCGTAGGCAGAAAACGAGTGAACTTGCATCCTTCTACTATCTCCCATCTCTTGTTGAATCTTCATCTTGAAACTTGTACTCAACTTAATTTTAATCATTGAACTCATTGATATAGTGACTATTTATCAAAACTTGGAACAATTGTTGGAAATGACGAGGGTCCACAATTTATATAAACAATTCTCTTGCAGGCTTCACATGCGCTGTAGCCACCTAGCGGTCGAATCTTGTAGCTCCCAGTCCCCAATGTTTGATTCCGTTGTTCTGCTTCCGCAAACTCAAACACTGTAGGTGGCTATGGAACCTTTAAGTGGTCAAAAAATATCAGTAGAACCCAGTAGTCCTGAATATATGGAATATATGGGAGTAGAATGAAGACAACGGGGTAAATGTTTTCGGATGGATGATGATGATGATGATGATGTGAATCAAGATGATTGAGAGTTGGAATGAGATTGGGGATGGGAATCTTCAACCATTCTGACCCGTGTACCCGAGTTATCAATTTCATTGTATTTCCTATCAAAATGATCACATAATCTCCATTCGCAAACGTGATAATTGGGTACTATTGTTTTTTTAGTGGATTGTAGCTTCACCCGGAAAGTCAGCCTTTGGTCCTGCAAATACCAAGATGTATAGACTAGACGTCTTAGTTCGATATTCTGTTGAATTGATTTGAAATAAAATGTACGCCGAAAAGGACTACATTATGTGCCTAAACATCTGTGGACATAAAATTTGCAAACAATGTATACATACATAGCAAAAATAGTCTCTCATCGCTAACACCAGCTGACGTGAGTGTATCGACTGGCAATTAACGGCATCCATCACCTCAACTGTCTCTCACGGATGAAAATTGCTCGCGCTAGCTCACATTATCGCAACAAAGTTCATTCCCACTGCTGCATCACTCCAGACGCGGATAAATTGTATATAAATTTTGGAAAAAGCAACTCTCGCGCCGCATGCCACCGCTCGCGGGAAAGAGCGTCGAGGGGAAAATGGGGCTTCGACCCGCGTAATGGACGAAAATAAGGAGCGAAGTGTTTTTGTTGGCGCGCCCGCGATTATCTAACGATTTCCCCGCGGGCATTTTTGCAGCGACACCATAGGCGTGACGCGTTATATAGCCGTGCTGCGGCGAGTTAATTTGACGGCTTTTTCCCCCGGAGCAACCGTCGGCCGGGCTAATTGGCGGAGAAACGACCGGACACGCGGAGTCCGCAGGATTTCGTTGGGAATGTTTTTAATGCAAAATAGGGAGATTCAAGCTAGGGGGTTTCTTAAAAATGGCTCTGACGCCATGCGGAAGCTCTCTATTTCATTTTTTGCTTTCTCGATGAGTAAGAAAGCATGGGAATGGAAATCGAATTTCCAATTGGATCACCGGATCTTTGGTTCCGTAATTTTCGTATCGGATATTTTTACACCTAAGTCAAAGGCGGAAAGATGTAGCGACAGTTGCCGTAGTAACCGCTCATTATTGTTACAAAGCGAGAAGAAATTATCGTATTTCAGGGAATTCTGGATTGGGCGTATTCAGGATGCAATTTCTCCGGGAACAAGAGGATCTTTCTGTGAGCGGCGCAGCCACAGAATTGAAATAAATATTCAGTTTACAAAATTGGCATCTTACCTGGGGAGCTTCACGTCTTGGTATCCGTTGATATTTTCACCCCAGCTGTTTTAATAATTGATCCGACCTTCCGCAGTCGAGCAGTCCCTGTTTATCTCGAAAAATATAATGCCTCACCTAAAAATACGTGAGTGTGATTCTCATCTATTTCTCCCACTTTCATCGTTTACCAGAAGATCTGAGATGCAAAATATCGACATATGCTTTGGGTATGACTGCATCGTATTAAAATAGTAATGATTTGGATTGGATTTAGGTATATTTCGTTATATTTCAACTATCAATATTGAAGTTATTTTCGAAGTATCAATGTTACGCAAATATAAAATCGTGTCCTCGTTCCCACACGGTTGGATTACTTGCTTTGCATCAAACACAGGTCGCGTGATCCCATTCGATATAATTATCTTATATACCGCTGTTACTAAATCTATATATTCACATAACGCCAAAGTAAAAGAATGAAAATCCTTCGCGTTAGTTCTGACTCTACAACAGGGAAGCCGGTGTAATCCCATGTGGTACAACGTCGCGGGTCTATTCGAAATTATAGAACGACGGAGAAACCAAACCAGAGGTGTATATACGTTGCCGTCGATGAAAATCCAAGACTTCCGGTCGGCGAAACGCCAAAATTACAACGGAAAAAGAATATTCCCTCAAAGTTTTAATCAAAATCTCGAGTCGTTCCTCTATTATACGTATATATATACGCGTCGCGGTCGCGAAGGGAGTTGGGACAACTATAATATATATCGCAATCCATCCACGACAGAATGCAACTCTTGTCGTTTGGCCGAAGTACTCGAAACTCATCTCTTCGAATTGGAATCCAACTTAGCTTGACGAATATAATGAATCTCGTACACGCAATTTGCACGAGCTCCGCGAAATACTTGCATGCAAAATCTCACATTGTAATTCGAGAACGGAGTACTCGCCCGGAATAAACGGAATCTCATCCGTATTTGTAGAACTATATACGCGTAAGTTTCACGGGAGGTAGTCTAACCCTTATATGAATCAATCTCCGACCTGATCGATCGCTCTGTAATCGTCGCGTATAATTTCCATTGCAAAACTGGCGGTAGCTCGCACACATACACGTAATACTAAATAATCGACCTAACCATATATATATGTGGTGTTCCGAGCTCTATAGCTGTATAGGTGGAAAAAAACGCGCTAAATTTGACGGCGGGTTGAAAAAGCGGGCCGCGGGCCGCGGGCAAAAAGAGAGTCTCTCTCTGTGGAGCGGCGCGCGCATATGCGGCGCGTTTAGCGCGCGGCGGCAATGTTTTTCAGCGAGCGCGCGGCGGGAACCAGTCGGTCGGGTCATTATGAGCTGCGGCCCGCGCGGCGCGAGCGGCCCATGCATCATTGATGCCGCGTGTGTATGTATATATATCTATATACGCGCTGCGGCTGGCTCCCACGATACGCGCGCCCGCGCTGTATAAATTTGCCGCCGCCGCCACAGCTATATAGCTTGTTTGCTCTCGTCGAGCTCGCCTTTTTTGCGCCTCGCGCTCCGCCTAGAACCAAGACGGGGATATTTCGTTGGTGTTTTTTAATCTCTCCTCGGGCGTGGGTAGGGTAGACTGTGGATATATGTGTATATATATGCACCTGCGCGCGCCCGGCTGATTTTCGCCTGTGCCGTTTTGCGCGAGAGAGTTTCATTGAGATATTGTCCGGGGTGATGAGAGAGAGAGAGAGAGAGAGACGATGTTATAATTAATATATATATATATATATATTTATGTATGGACGTGTAATTGGGTGGGAAAATATCTCACGACGCCTAGTTTTTTTTTCATGTGTATTACACTTAGAAGACGAGAAATAATCAGGTCGTATTTTTTTCATCCTGCTCCTAACTCAATAATTCGTAATTGCCGTTGTATATATAAATAAACTAAGGTAACTGCAGCCAATGCGCTACCCTAAGGGTTTTTCGCGAATTTGACTATGATAAACTTGAAATTTTGAAATTCCGCGAACAGTATCTGAAAGCTTAGGTCAACATCTATCAAGAACCATTTTTATAGTTATCACCCAACCATTTTAACCTATTAAAAATTTCAATTTAAAAAAATATGCAAAGGACCAAATGCACTACACGTGCAGCCAATTTGGCTCTTAATCATGTTCTCAGTGATGTTCATACAAAACTTTTGACATTCAACTCAAAAATACGTGTATAAATCATCGTAATATGTCTATAAAAATATTCAACGATTTTACTCAGTCTTTCGATTTATAATCGCATAAAGGGCCACATTGGCTCCACTTATTTTTGATGCGAAAAAGAGCAATTTGAGTAGTATAAAAAATAGTTTTGGGAAAACTGATGTGACCAATCGAAAGATGAGATGTTTTTACATAAAAACCGCTGCCAAGTGCCTCAGCAGTATGCTTTCTCAAAGTATTGCAATTGAACCTCAATTTGCATTAATCACCACTCTTTGAGAAAGCAAAATGAACCTTTAACTTATTTCCTCCACTCCATAGTAACGGTTGCTATGGTAAATATCCGAGCTTCGGTGTTCTTACTTCTTAGTCGTCAACAGTTCCGAAAATGGACCTCTAACTGACTTTTCCCACTCCATAGTAACGGTTGCTAAGGACGTAAACAACGGTTGCTATGGTAAATGTCGGAGCTTCGACGTTATTACTTCTTAGTCATCAACAGTTCCGAAAATGGACCTCCAACTGACTTTTCCCACTCCATAGTAACGGTTGCTAAGGACGTAAACAACGGTTGCTATGGTAAATGTCGGAGCTTCGATGTTCTTACTTCTTAGTCACCAACAGTTTCAAAAATGGACTTCAAACTGACTTTTCCCACTCCATAGTAACGGTTGCTAAGGACGTAAACAACGGTTGCTATGGTAAATGTCGGAGCTTCGACGTTATTACTTCTTAGTCATCAACAGTTCCGAAAATGGACCTCCAACTGATTTTTCACACTCCATAGTAACGGTTGCTAAGGACGTAAACAACGGTTGCTATGGTAAATGTCGGAGCTTCGATGTTCTTACTTCTTAGTCATCAACAGTTCCAAAAATGAACCTCCAACTGACTTTTCCCATTCCCTAGTTACGGTTGCAAGCGATATAAACACCGGTTGCTAGAGACATCAACAATGGTTTATACGGGAAAGGTCTCTTTGATTGTTATAGAATCCCATAAATATACAAACCCAAATGATCATTTATCATGAATTATATGGGAACTTATCGAAAACACGCTAGCAACGGTTGCCATGGAATCAAACAACGGATGTTGCTGAACACCGAACTCGGTTCACATCTGCCGGAGACCGACCTGTGTGCAAAATTTCAGGACGATCGGACCATTCCTTCGAAAATTAACGTACGACAAAAAAAGTCAGTCTGAAGCTGAATTTTGTATCTCCATAGCAACGGTTGCTAAGAGAATAAACAATGGTTGTTCAAAAATGAATGTCTTATCGATTCTCATCGATCGTCGAAAAATAGTAGAGACCCATCGTGCATTGATGATGATTTTTGGAGCTTTTATCAAAAACACGTTAGCAACGGTTGCTAGAGAAATAAACAACGGAATTGGCTGAAAATTGAACTCGACCGAGATTTTGCGGCGACTAACCTGTGTGCAAAATTTCAGGACGATCGGACAATTCCTTCGAGAGTTATCGTACGACAAAAAAAAGTGCACGTACGTACATACATACAGACATTTTCGGATTTCCATGTTTTTCGACCCGTAGATTACGAAAATCGAGGTCCCGAAGTCCGATTCGGTGGGTCGATTTTTACCCCGTTACAAAGCTTTCTCTTTGAGAAAGCAAAAAGAGTAATGATACTTTAAGAGATAAAACTTATTTGTACCTGATTTTTTAGGTTGAGTCTGAATAGTTAAATAAGAAAAAGGAGGAAAAATCAGTAAGTGAAACTTCAAAGTGTTGTAGGAGAGTGACTTTAAGGGTTAAATGGATGGGAAGGGAATTGATTCTTTATCACCCGGGATCTACGATCTTTGACCTAAACCGTTGACCAGAAACTTATAATCTCCAACTGTTTGTATATATATATGTTCGCAGGTCGAGGCTTCGCATAATACGTCCCGCCGCTAATGGCGAGCTCGAATTTGCGAGCCCGATCACTTATCAGGATAAGCAATGGAATAGCGAAGCGCCCATATAGTCCACGTATACACGTTCGGCGTGCCGCACTCGGGAAAGAAAAAAAAAGAACCCGGGCATCGCTGGATCAGGTATGCGTGTAAATTGCCGATAATGGATACGTATATATACGTATAGGCAACGATCGCGCGCCAGCCGTATAAGAGGATTCCGATCTAGGCTCCCTGTCAAATGGTGAAAACGTGTTCGAACGTGCGTATACATATATATACGTATATATACACACGTACAGCCGCACGACTCTATTAATTGGATAAGCAGCGCCGCGTCGAGTTATTATCTTATCCGCCAACTCGTCCGCGCCTATATCGATTCCTTTTGCGAAAGAGGCGAGGTTGTCTAGTATATATACTCTATCCGAGGGCGGCACATCGTTAAATATTGCCGAGTCTTTTTTTGTCGCTGCCGCGTGGCCAACACGAGCCGCGGCTCTATGGAATCGGGACGGACGGAGCCCAGGTGCAGATTTGAAATTTCCTCCCGTGTGTGTTCGTGTGCGATTTGCCAATGTCCAATGCACAATGTCCACGGCGGCCGCGGATTTTTTTCTCAAACGTACGTATGTACACACATCGATGATAATTTTGAATTTTGCACGTGAATATACCGCGGGATCGATGCAGAGTTTTTCACACGCGCGGCGGGGTCTCGTAAATAATTGAGACGACCCGGGGGTAGACGCGTCGGAAAGTGGAGCGGATTGTTTTTAATTATGAGCCCGTTGAGGCGGAATCAAAAGTCGATGCGCGCAATCTGCGCGCCGTGGGTGTATCGATCGCGTCCCGTGTGCGGACGCCGCTCAAATCGAACTCGCACTCGTCGGCGGCTTATTGTTTCGCGTCTTTTTTTCCAACGAGCTCTCGGGGGGCATGCCGTGCGAGTTCGATCGCCCGATGGGCTATGACAAATTTCCTCAGTTTTAGATGGGCTCGAGAGCTGTATATCGAGCGAGTGCAACTAAAAATAAGACTCCGGATCCAATAGTGTATATATAGGTATGGAAAAAACGCGAATGAGAGAGTGAAATTAAAAATTCGCCGCGTCAAAAATAACGATTTGATCGTCTCCGGGGGCTTGCCCCCGACTTCACTCGCCGCGACCCTCCATTTCTCTTTTGAGTCCAAGGTTTCAGCTGTTCTGACCCAAATTTCTAAAATTCCCAGTTTCCTCGACCCATTTCGTCTTCTCGATATTTCATTTTTCCCACGTCAAAACTCACCGCTCTTCGGAGTTTGTCCGTCTCGTGTTCCTTATGTTCCGATAATTTCTGTTCCAACTATCCATTTTTCCATATTCTATTTTTCGATTCTCGCGAAAATTTCGAAAATTTCGTACGAATACCAGATTATAGAAAAAGAAAAACGTATCAACAATCTCTTTTGGGAATATACTCTTAAAATAATCCATTGGTAGCACGTGAGGTCTGTCAGCTAGCCAGCTAATCAGTGATGGGAGTATATGTTAATGGTTACATACATCCTACCACTATACCATATCACTGCCGTTCGGTATATATTGGTATCAGGCAATGGTGGTCCAACAATTCGAATACAGCAAACCTTTCGCGATGTATTTATTTTTCAACTGAAATTTCCTCTGTTTCTCTCGATTCCCTACTACTGTTTCTCACATTTGAAATTTTATTCTCGGACATGGATTTTCCTGCACTCGCAGAGAGCACCTGCAATTATCATTATCGCGTGGTCGATAAACGTGCAGCGACAGAGCGATTAAATTTTAAATGAAAAGCTCGAGTGCTGTTTAATTTCGTATGTTTCTCGATGTTTAAACGCGTGTTCACATATGCACACTCGCCGAGGAGCAGTATTTGAGGGCCATTGATCTTTACACGCTATGAGTATATATCAAATTGAAAACTCGCCTCGCGCATCCGACCACAAATTTTCCAAACGTCGCAACGGCGGTCTGTCAAAGTTTCGTATGTACGAACAACGCACGTGATCCTCGTCAGACGGTATCCTTGCTATATGTATTCGATGGGATAGAAACACGAGCTACGGTCTATCCATACATCAGCATCGAACGCGATTTCGCGGATAAACAAGCCCAGCCTTTGGAAAAGAGACAACGACGAAAAAAAGAATGGAGGTAAAAAATCGCGCAATCGCGAGCCTCGGGCTTACCGAGCTCGGGCCGAGCTATATAGCTGCAGCCCACTGCAGCGATCGGGCGTTTATACCGCAGCTCGAAAGTGGCCGAACGTGCGGCGAGCGCAGCTCTGGCCGACGATAAATAAAGATGGAGCGCATGGGCGCGATAAAACGCGGCCAGACACGAGCCGGCCGCGGTCCTTTTGCTCTCGTTCTCACTCGGAGCCGCTCTCGTTAGCGTTTGCTCGCGTATGTGTGTGTGTGTGTGTGTGTGTGTGCACGTGGGAGTGGCCGATCGAATGGGCTGTTGATGAGTCGATTCACGCACCGGAGGAGAGACGATTGTGACGCGCCGCGGAATTCCAAGCTGCGCGCGCGCGTTTTCTTTTCTTTTTCTCTTTTTTTGTCACTTTTGCCAACCTTCGGATGCGTCGTGCACCCGTGGAGTGCCCGTTGTCATCCTTTCGAGGGTATGTTGCATCCGAATCAAGGAAAACACGTCGAGTATGGACGTGTTTTGGCTGCGTTTGATATTACATGTGTGCGTCCATTCATAAGACGATGGATAAGCGCAAATTCAGCAGCATTCAAAAATAAGAAAATTATATCTTTTTACTGATAAATCAACAAAATCTTTATTTCATGTATCCAATCATTCACCATTGTATTGAGAAGATTAGAATTTACCGTTCAAGTGAGTGAGGATTCCCCTGTTTATCATGTTTTGCAATTTTTACTAACGAATAGTAAATATCCACTGTCTAAGGGGTTGCATACCAAATTTTCAACATGATTGAAAAGAATCGTATACGGTACTGAAATCGTCTCTCGTACTCTAATTTCTCACGTCGAGTCCAATGAAGGATCGATTGGATACGTAAAAAGTCCTCAAAATAAAAAATCGCATACGTGTAGGTATATACGCTAAATTTAGGTAGAAATCTGATGCCGTAATCTTCGTAACTGACTTTTCGATCTTTCGGACTGGAATTATTTTTTCTCGGGAGTTCCCGAGTATCGCATTGATATACGTACGCCGGATCTACGATCGGCCGTATACATGAGCCAAGAAGAAAGCTGTCTACTGGAAAACAAAAAAAAATCAAAAATCTTCTCTCAACCGGCGACACGTCATTGAATTCGACAAGAAAAAACGCGCCATACGATTTTTTTTTCCCGCGTTGAAAAATTATAGCCCCTGTATAGAATCCATCCCAAATACGAAGAGTAAGCCCACGTGGGGATATACTACGCAGTCCGCGCGCGAGGTTGGATCTTGATCCGGCTCGGCACGCTACAGAGTACGTTTTTTCTGTCACCCATATAGGATAAGCTTGTGCAGCCTCTGTGACATACCCATCGGACGTCGCACGGCTGAGTTTTTCGAGGCGTCTCTGTGACTCGAGCGAAACAATTCCAAAACTCGATCCGGGCCTCTGCATTGGATTGCAACAAATTGCCACGCTGGAAGCACACTGAAAAACTGCTCGAAAATTCGCGAAAACAGCATATATATGTATACGCATATAGTTTTTTCCCGTCGACTCGACGTATACACATCTATTCGTGAAAATCGATGGAAATCATTGCATAATACACGCATATATACACAGAGACAGACGGACAGACTGGTTGGAGCCGCGCGTAGAGAGAAGGGTATAGAGAAAAGTCACGGGCCAAGGGAGCTCGCGAGCCGGTGCGGCTAATCGGTGCGCGCGGGCGCGCGTGACATTCGCCGACCTCGGCGCGATAATCCGTTTATCGCGTTACCAACGGCTATGTATGCTGTGTGTGTGTGTGTGTGTGTGTGCTCGCGCGCGCGCTGCTTTGACGCTCGGCAAATAGACTCACCCACGCTCGCGCGCCAGCCTGCAGCTCTCGGCTACTTCTCGCGGCTCAGCTCCGTCGGATTATCGACGAGCCTCTGCGCGTGGCCGGCTAGCCGCCAACTATATACGTATATATGTACGAGCCTTTTTTATTTTGTGCGTCCCGTGCCATTGAGAGAAAAAAAATTCGGATGCACGTACGTGTGCCGGGTCTGTATGCGCGTATGAATATGATATATACCAAGCTTTTTGATTTTTGGGGGGGAAATTTGAGGACACTTATACACCCACAAGTCGACCGTGAGTTACTCGACGCGACGTTTTGTAGCGCGAGAAGAAGTACGAAATTGATGCGTGTCTTTTGCCACCGACAAACGTACCCAGAACTGATTTTCCAATGAACCTATAGCGATCTTTCGAAAGTTCGATTTTTGCCCCGTCGCAAGTCTCAATCTCATTGTGAAAAAAAATTTACGAGTGACACGATATTCGCGGGCCAATACAGTGGAATATGGAGGGTTAAAAAATTGCAATCCGCATATTTTACTTTTTGCGACGTTTCGACAGCATGGCTTACTGGCAGCTCATCAGCTGCTGCTTATATAAAAAAAGTGATGGGGGTCAAAGTGAAGCCAGAGAACTCGTGATTTGATTGGTGTAGACCTAACCATGTGACGAGTCGAGTAAAATATAGATATAGATATAGGTAGTGGATGCAAGCAAGCGAAAAACAAAAGAACAATAAATTGTGAGGTTTAGGCACGTATACTGTAGTCTTAAAAAGAAAATAAAAGTTTTGAGGTTGAAACAACCAAATCTTCTTGCCAGATGTTGAATAAAATCTAAATACAGTTTTTAAAATTGCGTATTATGAAATAAAGCGTAAATTGCGCGCAGCGCGTCTGAATGTAGCTAGTATAAGTAAGTGTACGAACTATCGACGAAAAGCACAATAATTCCAGGATCTATCATAATAATATATCGTCGATAGTTTGTACTTTCATTATTTATTTCTAAGTCCCTTTTTCAATTGTAGAAGCTGACGTTCTGGCAGTGAACCACGCCGGTCAAAATTAAGATATGGAGTTGACGATTTTTCCTTCTCCATATTACACTGGAATTTCCCTCATCGTATCTCTGTAATGGTTTCGTAAGTATATATGGACATATACATTGTTTGTATTGTATTATAAAAATATGTCAATGTCTCTGGGAAATAGAAACGTTACGATATACGATTGAAGATACTAACCATCAATTTCGGTCACTACTACGAACTATTTCTAAAAGTTACCGAGATCCTGAAGCCAAGTTGTTCCCTGATGACGAGCCCAAGTGTCGGTGCATTATACTGGTCTGTAATTTCGCAATTGGAGCCGATCAATTGCAGACTTACCCCGCCGCGTGAAAGTAATTCCCCGCAGTCCAGCTGAACTTGATGTTCGGCGAAACTTCATATGAATTTGTCCGACGAGACAACGCCGAGCTCGAGTTTTCCTCATCGTTCGAGTCCCTTCCTGGCAGCTTGGTTAACTGCGTAGATGTAATTTTTATGGACTCAACTTCATTCTAGAGGTTTGTATTCCCACAAATTTTTTGAACTTCATACCGAAACTCTCTGTCAAATTTCACGGTAGATGGAAACGAGAAAGAGTCTCGATAACTTTGGACCGAGTGTGTATATGAACTTTAGCTGGTTGGAACGTAAGGGCGTAGAAACCAATGTAGAACAATCTGAGGATTTTTCGCAAATTTGGCTATGATAAAGTTTGAATTTCATAATTCTGCGAACGTTGGAAACCTTCATTGTAATCATCATTTGCCAAGTTTAACCCATTGAAAATATAAATTAACCAAAGTCACTCAAATCGGGAACTGTACGATAATCAATATGTTCCTTCGTTACAATCGAACCTTCTCAACTCTTGTACCAGCATCGCTCGCTTTCAACTATTCATATATATTTTCACCCTCGGTTTAAAATCGACTTACATTGATTTTTTTTTTCATTTGTATATCTAGTAATCGAGGAAATCATGAATTTTCGATGGATTTCCAAGTATTTTTATATGATTATCCGTATGGTCCATATTATGTTTCCTTCTATTGCATGCAAATACGAGAATCTCGATTGGGATGGAATCAACTTAGCTGACCAATCGAAAGTGAGATATTTTTACACAAGACAGATTATAGTCATACAAGAAAAAAATGAGAATGATCACGTCTATTCATTGCAATTGAATTGAGGTGCGCCAAGTGCTAAATGATCGAGGAAGCGACCGAGAATCTTCTTTTAACAGCCGCGGAAACACAAAACACGACAAAATTGCCATATATATCGGCTAGAGTTGCCACGTTGGCTGCGCACTCGCCTTATAACTATAACGCGGTGTATAGAAACGTCGCGCACCGACCGATTACCTCGCGAGCTTCATCCATAATCAACGATGTCAAAGAACGAGCCGGCCCACCTCTACAACTGCAAACAATCGCGCACAGCAGTCTCGTACGGAACCACAAAGTCCATATTCTTACGGCTCACGATATACGCAAGAGACACACACCTCCTCGTCTTGCGCAAAAATCGTTGATACATATATATACGTTCGATCAGCCCCTCCCACCTACATATACAATATCGATTGAAAAAAAAACGAGCACGTCAACCCGGCAAAGCCACGTCGCGGGGGCTGCAGCAGGGCTAAATTAATTCCACCGATTCGCGCCACACGAACGCGCGGTGCAGCAGCCGCCCATTCACGGCCTCTCCATTGTCGCCAGCTCTGCGATATGTATATACATACGTGTGTTGAGGAGCGCGACGATTAACGCACAGTAGCTGCACGTATGTATATATAGTCGATGACACAGGGGGGAGTCGCCCCTGCCGCAGGACACAGCATCGCCATATATGCTCGATTCTTCGCGCGGCGGGGGTGACCGGCGGAGCGTGAATTCGAGCGCGCGTGCCGCGGCTGTGTATATATCTATAACGCACCAGCCCCCCGTTCTCGGGCACGCGCGCGTGTCCATTGTGTATATGTATGTATGTATATATATACGCACGCGCGCGTAGTTTCGAGCGTGATTGGATCTGATGAGTCGGGCGCGGGCGCGCGGATACGGTCATTATCCGCAGCGCGCACCGAGTGATCAGTCGTCCGACTATATATACACGGGGCGGCAATCGCGTGGGTTATTCTTCTTTTTCTCCCTCCTGCTCTCGAGTTTTTGCCAACGTCGAGGGTACATGTGTGTACAGGGGCGAAAATATAATATACATATCGTCGCGTCGCGCACCAGCTTTTACTTTCCGACGAGAGGAGGGACACGAAAAAGTCGACTCTCCTCGCGGACACTTTGTCGCGTTCGGTTTTTCGAGCCGGCGAGCGAGGGAAGACGTGTGTATCTGACGGTTGCGCGCGTGGGTGGCCGAGAGGAAACCCCTTTGTCCGCGAGCCGTAGAGTCGAGGGCCGCAAATAATTTCGATGAGCTGCGTTGTCGATGGTACGCGCGTGCGCGATGTATGTGGAATAGTGAAAAAAACTAATGTTTATAGGTGGAATAATTGGATAACTGAATATTGAAGATGATGGTTGAAATGTAGCGACTGAGATTGAAATATTAGGAATTGCATAACTGGTGGAAATAGTAGATGTTCGTCTAAAACTTGGTGCGGAATTTTACTGAATTTTCAGTTGAGTATTAACTTTTTTGATCAGTTATGCAATTTCTGCTATACTAAATAGTAGTTCTACGCATTACTCGATACCCAGAGTGTACTTGATAATCAATGAAAATCCAATGAAAACCAGTACATTCTCACTGATTCTCATCGGTTATGCAATCTTTACTATTTTCAATGCAAAAAGTATATTCTAAATTCCTCGCACAGTGAGTAACCGCACAGTAAGAGAACGAAAAACTCGGACGCGGTGAATTTGTCTCTGGACTCGAAACGGCTCTTGCCGGATGTCGAAATTGTCAAAATTACATTGGAACGCGCGAGTCAAGTGTGGTATCGAGCGGTGACAACTTCGTCCAATTTCATACGATAGTTTTCCACGGCAAGAAATCAAGAGTTCCGGCCCCAACTCTTCAATCGTGAAATTTTCAGCTGAATATCCTCGCGGCGACGACGCGAGACGCATATCCAATTGAATTCCCACGTGTGTCGAGGGAACGAAAAAAAAAAGAGAAACCGCGTCCCCGCGTTACACACATATATAAAAAACAATCGGCACCTCGCGGCAGAAGCGAGCCAGGGACGCGCGGTATACACAGAGCGTGCACCTGCGCACGTGTCTATATCTATACATCGCAGTGGTATATAGACACACGCGCTCGCGCGCGCGCCTGGGTGTAGAGGTGTGGTGTGGGCGCTATTTACGCGGCGCTCGCGTGCATTAATCATCCGGGCACGCGAGCGAGCGCGCCGCCGCCGCCGCCGGATAATGCTCGCACGCGCGCGTGCGGCCACCCTCCTCCCCCCCCCCCCCCCCCCGCACTCCCACTCGACCCGCTCGCTCGCTCGCTCGCGCGCGCGCCGCGATATATACCGCACGCGGTACACTCCGCGCTAGCAATATCCGACCGGGCTCGCTCGGATTTTCGCGTAGTCGAGCTTGAATTTGACTCCGAGGGGATTTTTTGCTCTTGTTCATACGTGGCAGGCTTTCGTAAATCCTTACAGTGAAAAATCACCTCTTCGCAGTGGAAAGTCGCTGTAAGAAGGTGAATGACGAATTCTCTAGACATTGCATGCGACTAAAGTGAATTTTGGGTTTTGATAACAAACATTTCTACATAAAATTCGCAGTATACAACATCATTCTACTTGAAAGTAGAGTATAAAATGAATTTTTACTTTTGTTACGTAAGAAATTCACTGCGATCCAGTGAATTCTTCATCAACCTTCTTACAGTAATTTTTCACTGTAAGGATTTCAAAGAGTGGCAGCTTGTGACTGCAGTGAAAGACGATATTAGGTCTCAAGTTTCGACCTGGTTTTTCCGATAGCGTTGGATTAACACGCTCGTGGATTTATTCAACTTTGGCCGAATATTATATCGAATATGAAAATTCAGGAGCAGGGTATATATCGAATCACGTGTATTAATCATTTTGACCTCGAGAGAAAAGCCTATGCTTCTCCTTGATCAGTAGAATATTGGAATATAACATCGAGTTTTCGTCACTTTTGCCAGGTTGTTTCCGCTCAACGCGTCTAACGAAGCTATTTTAAAATTCGATACAATGTTATTTCTGCCAATTATTTTTTTCCTCGGCGAAGATAATGAGTAGATGATAACCACGGCACGGAGATATATCCGAAATTGTTACGTGGACACATTAAATTGAATGAATAGTTGGCGAAAATGATAGCAGTGGCCGATAAGAAGGGTAGATGCAGTGGATTTATGAATTACAAGATCTTAATCATGTTACGTGGCAGTGACCATAGTGTCATGACTAATCTAACTCTAGCCAAATTTATAAACGATCTCCTCCACTAGACGTCAAATGTTTTCTAGAGCATAAGATTATCAAACATCCACAATACCTCGCGTATCTCGTAGCTCAATAACTTTTTTCAAACGATCGCAATAAAGCTGAAAAACAAAAATTCAATCCACAATAATTTATTCCTACAATTCGAAGCGTCGCGCGCGCGGAAAACCCGCGTTCCCAGGTATACACATCGATCGCCAGGTGGGAGGGCATATCTAAAAGCTCTAGTCGCGTGGGAAACTCGGGTAAAAAGCTCGGGGCTCGGCGGGAAACTCTTGGGGTCGATTGTACCCGGGGCATATCGGGCTCGCGCGCGCGTCCGCTTGGCTCTCTCTGCCGC
The DNA here is from genome assembly GCA_020882685.1 of Aphelinus atriplicis. Lineage (NCBI taxonomy): Eukaryota > Metazoa > Arthropoda > Insecta > Hymenoptera > Aphelinidae > Aphelinus > Aphelinus atriplicis. The sequence continues at coordinate 102,170,454 of CM037073.1, forward strand.
CGCCGCCGCCGCCGCTCAATTGGGGCTGCAGCGCGCCGCCGCTCGACCGTACGCCGCGTTCCATTTTTCTTTTTTGTCTCGCGCGCGAGCTCGCTTTTGAATTGGCATCCGAATATGACGCTCACCCACACGCGCCCCCCGCACCACCACCTGTGCACGCGTGGGCGTTCGTTGAAACGCGCCCGCGTATGTGTATGTACATGTACACGACTCGAGGTAAATTAAAGCAGCTCCGGGGGATTTAATTGGAGGATGTGTGCGTTTCTCCACGCGCTAGGAATGTCCATATTAGGTCCAATTCGAGAGATGTCGAAAGTGTCTCGGGGATACGAGAGGCGCTTCGTGAGTTATGGCAGGGAGGCGAAAAGTTGAGGCACTGCACGTATTTTGTTGTATATGCGTCGGCCCGGGGATAACGTGTGTCTTTGCAGATTCATTGTGACGCTGAGGATTGAGCATAGTTTTGCAATAATGTTTCAATCCAACGTGGCCGATGACTGTTGGAATAATGCAGAGTTTCGTTCTAATTCAAACACGGGGTGAAACACTCTCAGAACAAACTCTCTTAAATCCTTACAGTGAAAAACCACTACATTACAGTTGAAAATCACTGTAAGAAGATGAATGACGAATTCACTGGATTACAGGGAATTTCTTATGTGCCTAAAGGTAATTTTCACTTTAGTTCCATGAGTTTTGATAGAAAACATTTTTACATAAAATTCACATATTTACATCGCGATTTGCAGTGAGTATGGCGTGAAGTGAATTTCTACTCTACTTACTGTGAATTTTATGCAAAAATATTTTCTATCAAAATTCATGGAACCAAAGTGAAAATTCACTTTAGTTACATAAGAAATTCACTGTAATCCAGTGAATTTTTCATCCACCTTCTCACAGTGATTTTTTACTGCAATGCAGTGGTTTTCACTAGTAAGGATTTAAGAGAATATCCAACCGTGATTATACCTTATATTGCCACTTTGTACAACTATAAACAGTAGCGCGAAGTAAAATAAAAACCAAATCTCAAATCCGTCTGTGTAATTGCACTGGCAAAACCACCAGTCAAGTGTCAGATGGACGAAATCCTTGATCCATCCGTTTTTTCGATTCTCCAAGGCTTGACGGTCGATTCGGAAGGCACACGACTCTAGTGCGGTATAAAACTCTCGCTGTTTGGTATAAAATCGACCGCGCATAATCCAAAGTAAAAACCAAATCCCTCGCTCGTATATCTATAAATACAACAACTGAAAACTCTCATCTCGATCGCCGCTGCTGAAAAACACGCGCCTATGTCGGCGCTCACGGCACGTCGGGGACGGGGACCGCCGGGTTAGGTTGTAAACCACCCGGCCATGATATATACCTCAGAGATACTCTCACCGTTCCTGATTTTCCTCGAAACGTGAAACGAAAAAATACAAGCTGTTGCACGAAGTCGCGAGGTCCACCCGACTTCGAAACGGAGACAATCCAATTCAAAAATAAACAACACCTAAGGATACAACACTATTTATCGACGGCATTCGATATTCATATTTTGCCAGCAGGAAAAGAATTGAGGCATACCCGCGGTGGAAGCGTGCCGCAGTTCACCGGGTGATTGGTGTGCTGGACCCTCCCTTGTATAGCCACTCGCTATATATACACGCACACATACACACAAACACACAGACAAAACGAGCATGGCTAGGGGAATTTTTCAGCGTCGACTTGGCGATTAGCGCCGCTCGCTCGCTTGCGCGCGTCATCGGCAGATTAAACTCGGGCTCGCGGCCAGCGCGCGTTAATTAAAGCCGGAGCGCGGGCGCGCCACGTTTCCCGGGATTTTTGCCCGGCACACGGACGCGCGCACACTACTCTCCCATATCAAAGCGGAATTAATTGATCGCGCCCGGCCTGCTAATTTGCCCCTTTCTATCCGCGCTGCGCGCCACTCGTCCTTTTTTTTCTCGCATCTCCGCACACGCCGAAACACACGTACGGGCCTTTCGGGAGGTGTGTGTCTCGGTCCTATAATTGCACGGCCCGCAACGACTATCAACGCGAGTTTCGTCGATCGGCTTGAGTTTTGTATACGAAAATTTTCCACGTTACGTTTGTACGTCTGATACGAAAGGTGATTTGTCTTCTTTTTTATCAGGAGCGAAAATCACTATTTCAGCGATTTTTTTCAAAGCTGGTCGGTAGACTCCCCCATCTACCCTCCGAATCAATTGGAAAAAATGTGACCGCGCAGGCATGGAATCGAAATTATTAGATGTATAATCTACCATCGGAAAAACCGAATCTCGGTTCAAGAAGTGCTATGAAATTGACGCTGTATCGATGGAAGAGGCTGTTTAAGCCTCACTGTATACGAGTACTCTAACTTATAAAACATAGTAAGCTACTATGCTACTAGCTACTGGCTAATGTTTTTCTCTATACTGTATGTTGAAATAGTAAACTCTCGTGATCGGGTTTTTCCCAGTGCGTCGGAAGCCTTGATTCCCACACATATATATATATTCGATATAGATTCTATTCATCCCTTCGCAGCGAATTGCCTCCATGACGGACCCAGAACCCGGCCATCCCCGATAGGAATCAATTTTTCGCCATAAACACCAAACACTCATAGATATGGGAGAGCTTCTCGTTAGAAAGTTTTTGCCAATCATAACTACATCATATTATACATACATGACGACGACCGATCTCCTGATCAAAGCCTCACTTTGTCAATTACGCTCAATAATACAAATTCATTCCCATTTTCTCCGCCTCGTGCCCATTTCACACATCGAAAGATTTCTCATAGAATCATCACTACGTATAGTCGTTGCATACGAGTTGACGTTTTGAACGCAACTCCGTTGAAGCGTAAATACGCACACGCACACATGCATACGATGACTCGAGCGATACGTTATCACAAAAATATCCTGCAAGCGGTGGAGGGACAGAAGGCTCTCTCGCGATGTATACACACACAGTCACACACACTCGTACGTGTCTGTTGGAGCGCGATCGATTGCAGAGCGCGGGCGCGCGCGGCACCAAATCCTCCTCCTCCTCCCCCCGGCGGCGAGCAATCCGCCGGAGGCGGCGGCGGCGGCGTGCGGCGTTCGTTCTATCCCCTCGCTTGCTCGCTCGCTCTCTCGAGTGGGCGATTTATGCGTCGTCACGTACGTTCGCGTGCTCCCCGAGCCGGATAACGAGGGGCGCTCTAACTGTTGCTGCTTACCCCTCGACGGGATTTGCATCCGAACGCCGCTCCGTATATATACGTGCCCCCACCCCCACACACACACACATATATACTGTCTCCCTCGAGCGTGGCCCGCGTTTGGCGCTTTTTGCCCCTGCAAGCACTGCGCATCTCTTGCACGTATGTGTGTATAGGTTTGCGCGGGGCTGCGACGTATGGATATATGGTCTCGAGCGAGCCGTCCAAACGCATCTGTTGTCCGTCCAGAGCAAGACGCTCGCGCTTTGTGCCATAGCTTATATAGAGACACTCGTGAGGCACAGGGAAAAGTTATCGTAGATACGTATTTTATAATAACATTCACGCGTAGGCGGTGGGTTCAATGAAATGGATGATTGTCCTGTATTGTTTACGTTTAAAATAGTACAAATCGCGCAACTGATGAAAATTTACTATTGTCCATTGGTTATTCGATTTCCACGGATAAACAGTGGAAATTCGTTGTGATACAGTGGCCTACTAAATGGATTGGTGGTCGCGGTGAATATTCACCTGTAACATTATCAGTCAGATATTGGTTATCGCATGAGACTGTATAAAGCTCTTGAGATACTCTCTAAGTTAATAGTACTGTTTGTTTCAAGAAATTGCACAACTGATGAATAATAATGTATATTCGTTAGAAAATTAGTGAAATATTCACTATTTTGGAGCAGTGAATTTTTTTTTTATACTAATAAATTGTGAAACTTCTCTGAAAAGTTAACCAACACTATACTTATTCGCACATCGAATTCTTCACCATATTGGCATTTGAGAAGAAAATGTACTATTTGTTCAGTCATGCAATTTTCACTGTACACATCTATAACATTTCACCGCGCTCATTTTCACAGTAATACAATGCCCGGGGTTTTCACTGCGTCGTCCACTGTATTCTCACGGCACAAGGAATTCAAAGAGTAGGAAAGCATCGAATTAGATCGTTGCGTTGCTAATTTTTTGCGTTTCTCGATATTTTTACATAAGCTAGAATCCATTGTCTTTGAAATTCTAGGATTTGAATTTCGCTAAACTATCATTAGGGAAGTAAAAGTACAAATTTTGATTCGCAATGTCAATTACGGGACATGCGTAAGATTAATTTTAAAAGTGAAATATATTTCAGAAGTTGGAAGAATATAATTCTTCACGTCACGTCTGTATTGACGGATCAAAAACAAAGATTAAAGAAAAATATGACAATTGCGTGACTATACAACCATATGATTACTTTTTGGTACACACATAAAGTTCTTGTAAACTGCAACCATTCGACCGAAAGTTTCGTGAATAGATACTTGCGAATCTTTGTCAACTTTATTATCTTAATTATATTCAAAAGTATATATAATTTTGAATATGATATGATATATCCTCGAAGTCCTCATCTCCATAGTTGTAGTTATGCTATGTAATTTCATATAACATGAATACCGTAATATGGGTTTTTTTCTATACGCTTTTCCAAAAAGGAAAAGTTTATCTCTATAACGTGTCTCATCAGAATGCCAATCTAGCGTGTACTCGACCTCCCACGACTCATATGAAGTCTTAGTTTCAGCTTTCGATTGATGAGATCAAAAGTTTGATTTGAAGGCTTACGGTAGCTAGGAGAAGCCAGCTTCAAGTAGTGTACCGGAGTCATCTCCCAGGTGGGGGGTAACTTTATACATTGTGAGCAACTTCGAATGTATAGCATAATATATGATGATACGGATGTATACAATACACGTTGGGCCAAATAACCAAGTGGCCGAGGACACGATGTTTTTTGGCTACCTCAAAGCTATCTCAAAAAGTCTCGGTAAGTTTGAAAAACCTCAAGCCTCCTTGTACATACGTGTTTTACTCTAATGCTAAGGAGATTGTCATTCTCAGCGTAATGTTGCGGTCTTAAATTACCTAGTTATTTATCAATTGTCACTTTCAGATTTTAATATTTTCTTCGTATTTTATTTTTGGATGTCACCGTCGAATTAAAATCTTGAATGTTCAAGAAGTTCAAAAAGTTTGAACGTGAGATAAATTTTTGGTGAAACAAAAAATAACATAATTTTCAAAAGTGTCTCTTTGCTGAGGAGCAACGTTGTAATGATTCGATTCCCGGCGTGGAAAAAATGTCTGGGATAAATCTGGCACGTGTCTGGCCCATGACGTCTGGTAGAAGTCTGGCAATATTTCCGGACTTTACGTCAGAATTCCATCCAGCCTTTTTTAACATTTTGATGATCTGGCAATATATCTGGGACAGTTTCGTGCCATTCTTCTACCTATAGAGAAATTAATCGACTCTGAGACTAATTTTTATTTCTATATTTATTCTTCTACCTGAGTATTTATCTGACGGGAGGAGCAGGAATAAGAATCATTTGAGAATAAAACTGAAAGTTTTTTCAAGAACCTCACAGTTTGACTACTAGCTTTCAATTTTCACTTGCATCTAATAATAATTGAAATTTTCTTTCAGAGATTGACTTCGCATTAAACAGTCGGTCTCGCTGTGACAATAAAAGAAGCTTTTTAGTTCTAACGATGAAAATCATCGACTTCAGCGGTTTCAAGGATATGATACAAAGTATCACCGCCGCAACCAGACTCTGCGAATTACAAATTGTGAGAATAAACTCTTACTCGTATGTATATATCCTTTCTCGAGATAAAAATTCCAAATTATACACTTAAATTTTTCCTCGGCCAGATCGAACGCGTCTACTAATAATATATATATATATATATATATATATATATATATATATATATATATATATATATATATATACACACGCCAGAACACGGGAACCTCCGTCGGATGCCTCGAAACATCCGTTGAAAGGAAATCAATCGCACACACCGACGCGCGTCCGACTGATCAAAAGCCAAGAAACATCCGCGTCTAGCGGCAAAAGCAGCTCAAACTTTGAACAGGCCACGCGTCGATATTACAGTTCTATATATACGTGTACCCGCGTGTATCCCCCCCCCCCCGTGGCAGAAGAGAAAAAAAAACGCACAAGACAACACATACACGCGATGTATTGGGCGACAATAGCCTCGGCTCGTCTCGCGCGCTCTCATCAATCACGGCTAAAAGCACTCGAGAGCGACGACTCACCGCGCGCGCGGCGAAACCTACACCTCGAGCTCGAATCGCGCTATATGTATATATATATGTATGCCAATCGAGCCAAGCCCGATGTCTCTCGCGCACCCTCTAGCTCGAAATATATACGCGCGCGCAGTTTGTTCGCGCTTCGAGTGAACAAGGAGCTATGGTTTTTTTTTTCATTGTCGTCATCGATCTTATGTATAGATATAAATAGGTGTCGCGGACAACCGGGCGTCTGGCGATTGAGCTGTTCGGTTTTTGGACGCACGTTGGTTTGCGTACGTACGTTTGCGGTTACAAGAAAATAAATATAGCAAGACCTACTGAGTTTCGAACAATTGTGGGAAAACAATTGTGCAGTTTTGCTCGCCAATATAGAACAATCTGATAGAGAATGAGTTGGCTGATTCGAGGTAGGATCGTTGCAACTGTTCATCTGAATGCAGCTGATCTATTTTAACATTTCGAATCTTCATAGCTTGCAAATCATTGAGCGAGCGCGCTCCCCGATCCTTCTCGATACTCACTTTTTCACCCTATTTATCACACGTACTGCCAATGCACATTTCGCCAAGCTCAACCAGAGCTTATTTGAATTTCCCAAAAATGTCTCACTTCCAAAATCACACAATAAACTCGTGAGTATTGGAGAACATCAATAAAAGTTCAATATATTCAATATATTCTTTGTGTCTTATACATTACACGCACGCCCACAGCAGCGCAGCGTCACGTAATGTCGTTGTTTGTAAAATATAATGTCGAAAGAAAGTGTTTCGACCAGATGCCAGCATTCACATCAGATTTGAAAAGTTTATCCCCCTGGTGTCTTATCGATTACCGAAATACTCCTAATTCAACTTCCCTCCGGTGAATGAGCCATTTTTTACACTCAGGCCAACAAAATCGAGCGACATATGCCCTTCGATTCCTTGGCGTATTTTACCTTTATAATCTGCAAGTCTCTTTCTCATTCTACGTCTTTTTCATTAATTGTTCAAACGGATTTTCGTTATTTTTGACAATGTGAACACGGCCACCTATACTAAATCGTTGATGTTTTTTCACTTATTAACCGAACCAATTGATGTCCGCGCGCTAAAATCGAGCCGCTATATAGATGTACACACATATAAACGGCTGCAGAGAGATTAGAAGGCGCAGGTGGCTCGACCAGAGGGACACAAATCAAGCTAATTACTCGCAGCTCGGCCCGACGGAATTTCGCGGATTTGACTGTGGCCGACCCGTGCACCCGCGAGATTGAGCTATCGTCGCACGACTCGGCCCGAGTAACACCCGCGCGTGCCTCAATTTTTCCGTTAAAAATCTTGTTGAATATATTGTTAAGGGAGTAATCAGTTGTGAAATATTCGCCACGAAATTATGGATTTTATGCGGGAATTTTTTGACACTTTCAACTATATTCATCGACACGATACGTCTAGCTCGTTGCAAAAAGTAGATTGAATTCCAGGTCGTGCGCGCTTGTATTACCCAAAGATGCGCGCGTGACCTTCCCGTGTATTCACATAATTTCATCGCTATTTGTTCTCTACACTTTCGCACGCTTGCGATCATATGGTTACGAAAAATCGACCAGATCGTTCGTCGATGACTTTGTGAAATCGTTATGCCACTCCGGGTTTTTCCTCTAATAAAGGAAAATTTTGTTTTTCGACAGATTCTCTATTATTGATAAAAATTCAAATTGACTCGGTGAGTAAATGAGGTGTTGGGTTTCAAAAGCTGTCTTTTATATGGCATTTGATGAATAATTCAATAATAAGACGGAAAAAGAGAACACATGCATTGTGTACAGTTTGCACCATGGAAATCAAACGTTTTGTAGGATTTTCGGAAAAGTTAGGTGGAAACTTTAAATGCGATTATCTCGACTTGGAGAGAAAACGAGCTCAATTCCTCATCACTCTGACTTTTTGCAATGAATGCGAATGAATTATCCTAGACACGAAAAAAAATTCATGAGCGAGAGTTCCTTTTCCAATAAGGAAACAAATATTATACATTTGCAAACGTAACAAAACAAAAATAATTATATTAACCAAACACGTTGCATAGTATAAACAACATTTTCGAACCTGACCAATTTTTTATTTGCATGCAACTCGCACACCACTATTTTTAAAGGTAAGAAATGTTTTCTTTTGTCGAACGACTTGTGGAATTATGCATAGATCGAGGCCTATTGGCTCAGCCAGATTCGCGATTTTTTCGGGCCTGGCAGAGCCCAACGCAGCTCAGCTACCGAAGTGGCGCCACCCTAACGTGGCATTTAATACATAGTAATCACCAAAAGTTCGTAGATCAAAACATAAACAGCCGACGTCTATATAAACCAGGCATAAGTTGCACACCGGATTAAATCCACCACTGCAGCAGTCTGTGCAATCGGCGCGGCTTCCCATTCGTCTGAAATTTTTCCATCGCTCGATCGATCGGTCGGCAAAAAGCTCGAGCCAGCGACGGATTAAGCGTCGCGCAGCGGAGACGGCGCTAAGCGGATTTCCCCTTCGCTCTCGAGCTGCTGCTGCTGCTGCTGCTCTAATTTAGCCGCGATTAGGCGCACGCGCCCATGCCGCTCACGCGAGTTTCCGCGTCCGCCTCTGGCGCAAATAATCACCCGGCTGCACGTGCGTTTTGTACGTTAACGTCGCCAACCGCGCAATACTTTTCATGTGCGCGCGCGCGTCTCCGTTCGTACTTTGAAAATCCAACGTTGATTCGAGTATATATACATTACAACATCAAGTCTAATCGAACGTGAATAACAATATTCGAAATATAAAAAATTTTGATTCTATTATACTTAGTGATTTGGCATTTTATCTGATTTTTAATAATCATAAATTAACGTATTCGAGTGTCTATAACTATACTGGTTATCGAGACGAAGTCAAGATTCAAAAAAACTCCCTCTTTACTCAGAGTCTGAGTCAAATGATATGGTAATTCAGTTATATTTTTGTGAATATATGTGTATATTAATTGTGTATTGAGTATTAAATTCATAAGTGTATACGTGGTATGGTAAATTTGTAGTCAGTAATATTTAAAAATAATGTTAGTCTACAGGGGAACTATATTGAAACGTTTCGTCTAAGATCCATCCGATACGACTCATCACTGAGAGATGATCACAAAAATTCACGAAATCGTCATATCATTATACACTTACTCCAAGGGGGAAAAAGTGTCTTCTTTTAATCTTGACTTTATTCTATTACAATTGGGATGAGTGTCGTGCAAGTTAGATTGATTATTAAAAAAATCAAATAAAATTTGTAACTTTCTGTAGGTATTGATAGAATATCAGCTATATATAAGGGATGCTTTTCAATTCTGATACACGTGTCGAATTCGCATTGTCCAACTGTGTTTATAACGCTCGTGCATTCGGCTTACACGTTCAGTTCGATTTCTCTTGTTAGCTGTTAGACATTGTAGAAACGAATGATTCGGAAAAACAATGCGTATTGTTCACGATTATTGCAAAATATTAATTTTTTCTGACAAATGTTTTTATTTTTAAAATACATCATTCCTTATCCAGGCACGTATACATATTTTTGACTATATACATTTCTGCAACTCGTATAAACTCGTTCGGAATGATATCGTGATTTTAATCTATTAATCATCACGAAGGGACGGACGAAAAGGTCATTTACAATGAAAACCACTCGTATTTTCAACGGTTCTACGATAAATTTCTCGCGCGTAACAAAAATTGAGTCGAGGTTTTTCTTCGAAGTAATTTCCTCTCGAATTTAGATAAAAATGCAATGCAGAGCTGATTTATATAAGAGTGTAACTACGGAATGAGTCCCGTTAGTTTCATATTTCTAATTTAAACTTTGAGATATCATATTAGCGCCAAGTTTTGGCAACAAACTCTGAAAAACATGTATTTCCGAACGTGTGGACTAACGTTGGCTACAAAAGAGCGGATGCACCTGTTACGCATCTGCGTTTATCGCATCAAGTAACCCAAATAACCGAGGGGCTTCTTACTTCCATACTCCCTCCAAATTTCGACGGGGTATACTCCCATAATTTTGCTTTCTAAAAGAGAAAGCTTTGTAATAGGGCAAAAATCGACCCACCGAATCAGACCTCGGGACCTCGATTTTCGTAATCTACGGGTCGAAAAACATGGAAATCCAAAAGTGTGTGTGTGTGTGTGTGTGTGTGTGTGTGTGTGTGTGTGTGTGCGTCCCGTTTTTTTTCGTCCATGATAACTCTCGAAGGAATGGTCCGATTGTCTTGAAATTGCACACAGGTTAGTCGCAGCAAAATCTCGGCCGAGTTCAATTTTTAGCCAAATCCGTTGTTTATTTCCTTAGCAACCGTTGCTAAGGTGTGTACTTTTTCGTAAAATGCTTCAATATTTCATGGTCAATATAGTCTTGCGATGATATCCTATTGTACAAGTTTTTTCCAACTTTGCTGTCGCTTATCGGACCCTAGATTCGATTCTTACATAGGCAAATGGAACCTAGAGAAGAGGGATCCCAACAGTAGAGCCTGCGAACCGCTAAATCATGTCGGTTTCAGCCTCACTCTTAGCTCCAACGTAAAAGTCTCACACATCTTTGAAAAACCTCACAAGATTTCATGATCCATAAGGCCTCTCCGTCAAATGTAAATATATTCATCTCATCTTCGAAATGAATGCAGCGATGGTACGTGATACCAACGCTCGGACCCTCGTTTTCGCCAACGTTTTGTGTAAATTCATCGGCAATCCCATATCGATTACACACACGGATAAAAAAAAATCATATGGTTTGAACAGTAAAGTTTGGATAAAATTACAAAACAAAAGGTAACTGTTGAAAGTATCATTATCAGTCCTCTGTCCCTTCAGAAAAAAAAAATACCAATTTTCACAATACAACTCCTCTTCGCTCACTCGACTTGACCCCCTCACACACCCAAGTATATATACCGATCGCCAAGGTCTGGATGGCGACGATCTCGCGCGAGGACGACGGAATCGAGCTTGCGCGCGCGGTAAAAAAAATACATATATACAGCTGTGCGCGAGAAAGAGAGGGGGAGGTGGCTCTCTCACTCTCTCTCTCTCGAGAGAGAGAGGGCTTGCGCGGGTAGGGGGTGCCATTATCGGAATTGCGCGGCGCGCCGCCGGCTCGGAGCAGCCAATCTACGGCTGCTCGCGCGCGCGCGGCTGCAGCTCCGCTGGGGTGTATTAGGGCGCGCGAGCGGTCGTTTTGCCAAATAGCGTCGCAGCCGGCGGCGGCGCGCAGTCTCCCGACCCCCGCCCACCCCCACAGCCCTCCCGACGATCTCACACGCCCGACGACCCATCGATCTGCACCGAGCGACAAGCGACCCGGCGCGCACGGCTTAGCCCCGCAGCCTTGTGCCAAACTGCACACACACACTGCACATGCCGTGGGTGGTTCGTATGTGTTGTGGACGTCCGTGAGATTTTTCTCGGACTCTTTTCGTTATGATTGCAGTGTGTATATGAATTCAGGTTTTTGGTACCCGTATAGAGATCTCGAAAATAATCCGGAAATTTGATTCGAAAGTTCAAAGTTTTGCCCCAGCTCACAAGGCTTTCTCTCGCCGAGAGAGCGGAACAGTAATTTTCAAGATTGTATCGGTTTAATCTCATTATTCATTCGAGACAACTTCGAAGTTCGCAAAATTCGATATGCTTTGAGAATGTCGCGAAAACATCGACCGGAATATCATTATCTCGGAGATTCGTGGGCGAATGATACAAAAAAAAACTCGAAATTCCGAACTCGAAAAGTCAGAGAGATCTACCATATTTTTCGTCCCAGTGGCCGTAGCAAAGGGCCAATTTTGCGTCCTGGCGTGTTACAAAGCGAATGACACTTTCCTCCCGCGGGGTACGAACAATAGTGTACGCACCTCGCTCAGATCTAGGCTATTTTGCCACGCGCGAACGTTTCTCGTGGTGCATAATCTCGCTCAGGTGCATAATATAAGGTAACTGCAGCGAATGCGCCACCCCCTAAGGGTTTTTCGCAAATTTGACTATGATAGACTTGAGATTCTGCGAACAGTATCTTGAAGCTTAACTCGATACCTATTAGAAACCATCTCTATAGTTATCATTTGACTACTTGAACCTATTAAAAATCGCAATTTAGAAAAAAGAGCCAACTGCACTGCACGTGCAGTCAATTTGACACGGTTTCTTAATCATTTGTTACAGCCTATATAGGCCTACAGCGATGATCAAATTGATATAGTGATATTTATACAAAACTTTTGACATTCAATTCAAAAAGACACATTTAACTCATCGTAATATGTCAATAAAATTATTCAACGATTTTACTCAGTCTTTGGATTTGTAATCGCATAAAGGGCCACATTGGCTTCACTTATTTTTGATGCGAAAAAGAGCAATTTGAGTAGGATGAAAAATATTTTTGGGAAAACTGATGTGACCAATCGAAAGATGATATGTTTTTACATAAAAAATAGTAATGACACTTTGGGAGATGAAAACTATTTACTCCTGCTTTTTTAGTGAAAGTGTGATTAAAGTATTGCAAGAGAGTGGTTTTAAGAGCTAAATGGGCGGGGAAGTACCGAAAATTTTCTTGCAAACCCCAACATGGCCCGAGGGCGACTGATACTCAGAGAGCACCGGAAATACGAATTCTGACAAACGTGCCAGATTGGCTGCAGTTACCTCACTAATTATTCTAGATATGGTGTGTTCCAAAAAGTCCCCCCCCCCCTCAAGTGGGAAGAAAGCACCAAAGGCACTAAAGAAGAATTGTAAATCTTTATTACCCGCGAGAGAAACTGAAAATATTACGCGTGTACATGTAAAATCGCACATTTGCGCGTGGATCGAATACCTGGAAGTGTATATCGACGTGTCTTACGAAGAAAGCACATCTCAAACTGTCCGCGAAGAAAGACACATCTCAATTTGTCCGCGAAAAAAGACACAACTCGCAATCTAGCCACGAAGAAAGACACAACTCGCAATCTAGCCACGAAGAAAGACACAACCCGCGTCTGCCCGCAAAAAGGATACATGGCGCACATCCACAATTTTCCGACGTAAATAATATATGGAATGAAAGCTTAGAATGAGTAGGTTATATTTGACAAAAAAACGAGGCTTTTCTACAGTTTTAAACTCTTTTTTTGTTAATATTCGCGGAGAAATAATTCCGACATTTGTCTTTCTTCGTGCTAGATTGCGAGTTGTGTCTTTCTTCGCGGACAGATTCGGATATGTGTCTTTCTTCGCGGACAGATTCGGATATGTGTCTTTCTTCGCGGACAGATTCAGTTATGTGTCTTCTTCGTAAGACACGTCGATATAAGCACCGATAACGCGGCTTCTGGGGCGTATGTCTTGCGCGCGACGCGAAACACAGAACAACTAAACAAACATACACGCACAAACCGATCGATCAATTAGTCGGGAGTCCCTAAACTGTCTCGGTCTCTGGCCAGCTCGCGCGCGCGTAATTAAAGCTGCAAGCTCGAGCTCGTCTGATATTTCCAAACGATTTCTCGGGCACGCGGGCTTGCGCGGGCTTGAAGCCAATTAAGCGAGGTAGAGAGGCGCATCGAAGAAGCCAGGGGAGGCAAGCGCTCTCCTCGTGCGCGCATCAAAGCTCGCGCGCGCAAGCCCGCCTTCCGAAGACAAGCGGCCGACGCGACGGTGCCACTCTGCACCTGTGTGTGTGTGGGTGGCAAAGCTCGTTGGGTCGGATCGCGCGCGAGCGGCGGAGCTCTTTGTTCGCTGCTGCGCTTCGTTCCTCCGACTTCCGCCTCGATAAAGCTCTCTCCAGCTTTTGCTCTCTTTCGGGAGCGAAGCCGCCCGCTCTTAGCCCAGTTCCACCTCGCGCGCGCGACCGAGCAAAACTGCTATAGGTATAGATGCGTGCGGGTGGGCGTGCACTCGACCCTTGCAATGCGCCCCACCCGCGGCAACGTATTCGATTACAGGCTGTGAGAATTTTTTTTTTTGAAAGCTCGTCTCGGGCTTTGCGAAAAACTACACTAGCTCTCGCGAGAGCCTGAATTTTATTATTATTTTATTTATTTATTTATTTATTATATTTTGGTTGGATTATTCGCGGGGGCGAGGTTCGTTGTGTTGTTTCGCCCCAAGTTCCAGAGGATCGGCGCGAGGCGGGTGTGGGAATTCGAAGTTGTATGTATCACACAGCTCAGCGCGGAATGTTGTCGGTGAGGTGTCGGGAGAGATTTTTTTGGACCGATATAGGTCGACACGAGTTTTTCACCAATCGTTCTCGTGATTTTTTTTTTATAACAGACTTGTATACCGTCTGATTACATCTTTCAGGGCAAGCGAGAAGTTTTCCAACGTACGCTTCGAATCCTCGGGATCCAATTTTTGTTTTCTCTTCGTGCTGCGCGCGTCCATTGATGCGATCGTACGCCAATAGGTCTTCGTTTTTTTGGTTCGTCGAGCGAACCAAATGTAACACGGCCATCCTCGCGAACCATTGGTCTATAGACTAGGAAAAGCTTTCCCTCGAATATCGCGAGTGTATTCAATGTGTTTGAAAACGCCCTTTATATTCTCCGAAGTACAGCAAAAATCCAATGCGGCTCGTCTCATTTCGAGAGTTTTCGAGTACAATCCACCTTCCATCTGCCACCGGCAACGTTGGAATACCCATACGTGTTCAACGCTATGCATCGGCAGTTGGCGGACCTCGTGTTGGGCATACGCTCACCTAATACGTCTCATACAGAACCCCGACTAACTCGCCAATTTTACTCTGGAAGCTATACGGTAATTGTATATTACGCTTTGACTCGCGTGTCCAACGAGTAATGGGATCTCTCGACCATCGGAGAATCACATTCAAAAGTCGTTCATATGATCCGCGTGGCCAAACCTTTCTGAAGAACACCAGCTCGTACAAGATGGGGAAAAAAATCGTCATCGGAATGCTGTGTGTATACGCCTGCGAAGTCATCGGAATGCTGTGTGTATACGCCGTCTCGAAAAAGCAGACCAGCTGGAAAATTTCGATGACGAGACGAGCTTTTCTGCATATACACGTTTTAGTGACGTATCATTTTTGAGCAAATATAAAAATGTTGTTTTTGCTAAGGAAAACTCGACTGAACCCACAGAACGATAGTAAGTATATTAGATGGAAACCAGTGTGTGATGGGAGACAAATATTATAAGGTGTCTATAAACAAAGCGCGTACTTATATTCATACATCGGTAGTTTCCGTTCAGTCTGGTCTTCTAGTTCATCGTGCTACGTTCGAAAGATCAGACAACACAACTATACAATATTTGCATCGACTAGTGAAACCGATTTGTTACTGTTGTTGAATATAAAATGGACCATTTTAGTCGGAAGAGGAAAAGAGAATCAAAATCAAACTACGAAGAACATTAT